>CM046947.1:99051292-100423716 GCA_025698515.1 Gossypium sturtianum
TGACATCCTCACAAAAGATTCACTCAAATCACTCAAGTGTTTAAGGTCCGTGACTACACTCAAATGTCAAACTCCGAAAAGTTAATCCCATAGGCTTGCATGAAAATCAAATCTCCACCATCAGAATATGAAATGATGCACAAATCAAAAGGTCTTTATCGTGGTTGTAACGTGGCTTGGGTTAAGGTGTGGATAAAGGCTGAATTAGAGGGTTAGAATCTAGATCGACTCTGAAAAATTACCTAACTAGAAACAACGAATCTAAAAATAAATAATTACATGAATTGAAACTTTGAAACTAATAATACGAGCTTCTTCTTCAATAAATATACTTTAATCAGATAAGCTCGCTTTTCATCATACTAATATCGAATATACTTCGATGTTTTTTTTAAGAACAAATCAAATATTTACAATAATACGAAAGTACTTTAACAACTCAAATATAGAATATAGTTAGGCAACTGCTCAAAACAAATCTCACAAAAAGGGTAGCAAGAAGAATGGTGATAACAAATACAAAGGGTTTTGTGTTAATATTAGTGGGTGAGTCAATAAAAAAGGTTGTTAGGATCAAAAGGGGTTCACTAGGGGTTAATTATAAAGGTAGGCTTTTTATGGAGTAAGTGGGTTAAATCCTAGGTGCCTTTATCATTTCTCAGATATCAAATCAAAGATGTGGTCTCAACATGTATAATCGATGCAAGTTCTAGAATAACAAATCAATGTTTGCACACTCATAATAAAAAGTGAGCATGAAAAAGGATATATGCTCTTATAAGGCCCAAAATCTCACAAAAATTATGGGTATTTTGATATCAACCTTGTAAATTTCAAACTTCAAAGTAACATTCAAATTCGTAGACAACCTAAAAATTTTAATTTCTCTAAAATAGATTTATCATGCTTGATTCTCTAGTATTCTTAGAATTTAATTATCAATGCACAATTATCAATGACTTAATCTAAAACATATCAATAAAAATCATAAATCATGGAAATTTCATCCTAATTAGTAATATGAGAGAATTACTTAAAAACAAGACTAAATTCAGAATTTGAGAATAATACAAAAAGTTTGGCACCTAATTTCAGGAATTTGAGAATAATGAAAAATGTTAGGCACCTTTTTAGGTTGTTTTCACCCCCACACTTAAGATGTACATTGCCCTCAATGTACAAAGATAGATAATAGCAAAATAAAATCATAAAATCATAAGATGTGGAGAGAAGTGAAACTTCCCACTTTTGGATGAAGTTAATGAAAAGAAACCGGATAGGATTGAGGTGAACGTGGGGGAAGCGCCTCGAACCGCTTGAACTTGAATCCTCAAAGTAGCCGGCCCGATTTTATTGTATCCTAATCTAAATCTAAATGGCATGAAGAATAAGAGGAAGATAATAAAAAATAAAAAAATAAAAAAATAAAAATAAAAATAAAAATAAAAGTAAATAATGGAAAATGAAAGAAGAAAGATAATCGGAAAAGAAAAAGGAAAGAAGGGGGTTAAATAGAAATTATGGATCCGTGGTTGCCCCCGCCTCTGTACCTCACTGCGTGGCCACATTACCACCGCCACGCACTGCAAAAAGGCCGTGGTATGGAAATCAGACTTGGTTAGTTTATGGTTAGGTGCTAAAAGGAAAAAATAAAGTAAAAAAATGTTAAAAATTAATTGGGTTAGTGCTCGAGTTGCCTCCCCGAGAAGCGCTGCTTATAGTCTTAAGCTAGACTTTACCTCTCATTCGTATGGTCATGGTGGTTTGAAAAGGTGAAAATCCTTTCTCATGCGATCAATTCGGTTATTGATATAAAATTTAAGTCGAGTAATGTTTTCCTCAAAAGTGCCGAAATTAGAATGTGTTACCTCGACCGCTCCATCCGGGAAGATTTTGAGTACCGGATCTTCTATCTTAAGCCGGGTTGTCCCATTATTAAGTTCATCATGGAGTTGCCTCGCCTTTGCTTGCTCGCGTGTGTTTTTAGTCTCTCCTTGAAGTGTGTCTTCCATCTCGCCTAGTTCATCGATCCAAAGCCTTCGCTCTCATGAATTTCTTCTTTATCGACACGAGGTCTAGGATCCGCATCGACGAAAGAGCTTCTAGAAATGGCAAGTTAATAAGAAATTTCTTTGAAAGTTTAAGGACTTACCGAGTTGTTCCTCTATGTGGTCTTTCTTTAATGCTTCGGATATGGTATGCGCAGGTTGGTACTCTTTGATTACTGGTTTTGGCTTATTATTACTTACCTCAACCTTACCTTCACTTACCACAGTGCTCTGCCTTGGGTCGATTCCACTAACCTTTCACCGCTATGAGTCGCATACGGCTTGAATTTGCTCTTTTGGGTTAGTTTCAAAGTTGCTTGGCAAGCTTTCTTGTAGTTGTTCTCGAGATTATCTTTTGCAAGTTGTCCAACTGTTAGTAAGTTGTCCAACTGTTTTAGTAAGTTCGCCAACTTGGCTCTCGATCCCTTTGATTGATGCTTGTTGATTCTTAAGGGTGGTCTCTAAAGTCTTGGAGACGGTTATCCAGAGCTTCCATGAATTTTGTCAAAGATCTCCTCAAGGTTCACTCCTCTTCCTCGTTGGTGAGGTGGTTGTTGAAAATTTGGAGGAAGTTCCGGTCTTTGGCTACTTTGATCATCCCACGAGAAATTGGGATGGTACCTCCAACCTCGCATTATAAGTGCTATCATAAAAATCATTTTGAGGTCTAGCATAGTTACCCATATAGTTGACTTGTTCGCTTTCCATGCCATGTCCGTAGGGTGGGTACTCGTGATTCGCCACGCCCGCTTGTTTCACATCGCATAACCGGATGTGCTCGCGAGGAACCGTATAAACCATCAAATTTTTTTATGTAACATCTCTAATCAAGGTTGATAGCCGTGTTACTGGGTCGAGGTTGTAGATATCGGTCGCTTTTGTTAGCTTTGTCCTCATAACTTGCCGCAGGTAGTTATTCAAAGCCATCTCCTCTATCTCACAAAATTAAATAAAAGAAAATTTAGCAAAGTAAAATAATAATAATAATAATAATAATAATAATGGCTAAAGTAATAAAAATTTAGCTTTCTTAAAATTTTAGTTCCCCGGCAACGACGCCAAAAACTTGATCGCTGTGAAGTCAGAGTTTTAAAATTTATAAAGAGAATGATCGAACCTGGAAACTAACTATGACAACGATTGAGGCAAGTGCACCTATCGAATAGTAGTATAGCTTAGGCAAGACCGGATTGTCGAACCCAAAGAAACTAAAAGTACTAATACTAACTTTCTTTTTATTATTTAGCCTAAGAATTAAGCGAATGGTTGTTTAATCTAAATTAATTAACTACTAGACTAAAGACTCTAAGACAAAGAAGAATGAATTTGGGAAAATAACTTGAGGAAAAAAACAATTGATTAAGACGACACCCAAGGAAGAATCTACCTAAACTTCACTTGTTATCTAACTCAAACTGCATTTATTTATTCATTTGACTTGATCCGTAGGATTCCCCTAATTTATATTAAACCTCTCTCGAGGCGAATAACGCCTAACCCTAGGTTGATTAATTGAAATCTCTTTCTAATTAAAACCCCTAGAATCGCATTAACTCGATCTATGGACTCCCATATTAGGTTTCACTCCTAATCCGCAACGCCACACCCCTATCTCTAGGCGCGATCAACTCTTCTTAACTATGCTAGATCTACTCTTAGGCAGGACTTTTTGCTCCTCGACCTACACACATCCAACTTGAATTAATATCCGCGAAATATCAACACAAGAATTAAGAACACATAATTAAGAAAAATCAAATATTTATCATATAGTTCAAGAACGATAACAAGATTCATCTAAAGTTTCATCCCCTGTATATCGAGGATTAGTTCATAACAATAAAAGAAAACATCTCGTGTAAGAAAAGATAAAACAAAACATAAGAAATCCCTAAAACCCTCAAGGAATTGGAAGAGAAGATCCTCTGCCTTGAGTATGATTCTCGCTTCTCGAGATGGATCAACTGGCTATCCTCGAGCGAATCCCCACAAATATGCCTTCTTTGGCCTAGCAAGACGCCCTAAATGGTAGCTTTAGGCTCCTGCTGACTCCCCTTTTAGGTCATACTTAGGGTGTATTTATAGGCTTTTGGAATGTGTTTCTTGCCCATAAGTATCCAAATCTGATTGAAATTGCTCTTTTCCGCTGGCAGGACATCGGCCATGGCACACGCCCGTGTGAATTGTCTTTAGGTCGTGTTCGAACTTTATTAATGAGGCACGCCGCAGTATTTTAGTGGCTTAGACCGTGGTTCGAGATTATTGAGGAGGCACTATTGCAGTGTTATTGGGCCTGTGCCGTGTTGATTTTGTGCTTTGGGCCCATTTGGCTCATTTTAAGCTCTGCTTTCTTATTCTTTTCATCCTCCTGCTTCCCGAGTATAAAACATGAAAAGAAAGGATTAAGAGCACCTTTTTACATAAATCAAGGGATAAATCATCCAAAAGTATGCTAAATGTGGGATTAAAATATGTTACTTTTATGGTTCATCAAACAAATAGTGCCCAAAACGCTTTCAAGCAGGATGCATCACGCTAAGAGTAATCAAAAGCTCCCACGTGGATGCCGCTTTGCTACAAAGAGTATCCGCAAAATAATTTTGAGAAGACGCTTCAACAAATAGTGCCCAAAACGCTTCAATCAGATGCACCGCAAGAAGAGTATCAAAAAGCTCCCACGTGGACGCCTTTGCTGCAGAGTATCTCGCAAAATAATTTTGTGAAGACGCTTCAACAAATAGTGCCCAAAACGCTTCAAGCAAGATGCAATCACAAAGAAGAGTACCGAAAAATCTCCCACGTGGACGCTTTTTTGCTACAAGAGTATCCGGTAAAATAATTTTGAGAAGACGCTTCAACAAATAGTGACCAAAACGCCTCAAGCAGATGCACCACAAGAAGAGTACTAAAAAAGCTCCCACGTGGATGCTCTTTTTGCTACAAAGAGTCTCGCAATCCTTAGACTATAAATCAACCAAATTTCATTCTCAAAGCTGCATAATAGAAATTAAGGCAAAAGAAAAATAGAAACCGAAAATGAGTGAACGTACTAATGCTATTATTTACTACGATGGTGAGGTTTGTGACACCGAAATGGTGTTGTTTTTTATCAAGAACACAAATACGACTTGGTTTTAATCTAACATAGATTTGATAGAACTTCAAAAGAATTAGGCGTAAAATCTTCTAAACAACGCCAATGAAAATTTAGTCTATTAAGTATAGATTTTGCGCTTTCGTTGATCCGTGAGATATGACTCATTCGACATCAAAGGTCCTCTGAGATTGGAGGCAATGGTGGAGACTCATCTTGCCGCGGATCACCCTATCTTGAGGTATACGCACATGTTTCATCGCCAAGTGATCTTCCTTCGACTTCAACATCTACTCATGCTCGAGGAGTACACGACCCCAAGCCCACACTCGTTAGTGGGAGGCGTAATACTGAAGCGCCCGTGTTTGGTGGTAGTATAGAAAACACAACCCCGCACGACACTCTGCTGGTGGATGGGACATGCATATCCTTCCTTCGACGCTCGATGCTAGTAATACGATTAGGGAATGTCATCAACTTCTACCGTTGGCAATCCACATATGATTGGTAACGCTATTTAAAGTTGTTTAAGAAGGGATAATGTACTCCCAACGCCATCCACCGGTGAGGGGCCCTCGCTCATTGCGTATGATGGTGGGTCGGATGATGAGTCCGATGTGGATCCACCTCGAGAGCCCGCCCCGATGGTGCGTGGTTACATTATTTTCTCAACCGAGCCTCGCTCCAACCGATGTTGAAGGCGGTTCGGATGAAGAAGAAGAAGATCCGCTTATTCAGTATGCATCATTTCAAATTTCACATGCATAATGTCGATCTATCTCAAGACGATGCATTGGAGTTTCCCGAACTACCACACATTGCACGCGTGACTGCATAAGTTCGCTATTGATTCGCGAATTAGAAGTTTGTAAAGATTTTTCCAACAAGGATACTTTTCTTGGTGCATTGAAACAATATAGCATCAAGAACGGGGTTAACTACAACATGGTTAAATCCAAACTCGACAAGTACGAGGCCAAGTGTGCGCAAGCAAGACGGTACGCTCATGGAAAATCATGGCCTCGTTGAGGAAAAGGACAAAGCTTGTGGGAGATCAAAAAGTACAAAGGTCCACATACATGTCTTGCTTCTGCATGCAGATCACTAGGTGTTCAAGGTTTTGAATAATACTAATATTACGTAATGTTGCATTATTTAACGATTCGCTGATGTGTGTTTCACAAGATCACTCAAGATGGATTCGTAGATGTTGGTCGATTTAATAATGCCGACGGTGAAGTCGGATCCGACGACTATAAAGGTTTACTTTAATTGGCAATATCCGTAGCCAATTGAGGTACACGCCTCTTACCGAAGACTTGGATAGCCAACCGTATAGGGCGCGGAAAAGTTACATGGTCGGTGGACGCCTATATAATGAAGTGTGGCAGCAGGTGTCGTGTTTCGAGAGATATGTCCCGTGCAAAGATAATAGACCTCAAACGAATCCCGCGATTATAACGATCGATTGTTCGTGGATGCCAAGTGTTCAAGCCGCCTATTCTCAACATTTAAGTAATGCCGACGCATTTATATACCGCAAGCCATTGGTACAAATTGACGGTACTTTTTATGTATGGAAGATATACGACGGCTATTGCTAATCGTGGCGCAGATCGGCAGTGGGAGAATCCTTCCAATTGCGCTTGCACAACACCGGGAGTCACCGATGACCGGATTTCTTCCTATCTAGGTTAAGGAGGCATGTCTTTCCCCAACCTCGATATATGCATTATATCGGATCGGGCCCTAGAATACTAGCCGCAATAGAGCGACAGGTGGAAGCATGTGGCATCGCATACACCATGGCATATATTCCGCTTGCCATGGATCCTAAACCATGGAATGTATTCCGCACGCACGCTAACTCGTGAATGATGATCGGTTCTCGAGTAGGTATATAATCATACCGTTCTCCCACATTTCGATATATGCCGACCAAAATCTTGGCTTATCCATATGCCACCGCCAGAAGTCGACTTTGTGCTCATCATCGAGCACCTAAGGTGCCACGCAATCGGTTGTCTAAATCCAAATTGACGCAGTAACCCGATCCGACCGGTGCATCTCCACGGCAGGCATAGTTGATCAATGGGACCTTCACATGCCAAAGGTTCGATTTTGAAAGAACTCCTCCTAATTACCGCCGAATTGCCTGATCCTCGTGATGGTGTCCATTGAAACTATATTAACATGAAAAATATTAGTTATATACATAATACTAAATACTAAATACGAAATACTAAATTCAAATACTAAATACGAAAATGACTATTTTATTACTTAAAATATATTTTATTTAATACTTACTTGTGATTCCGACCGCTGGTCTAATAGAAGTCGATATCTTTAAGCGAGGTAGGTATTCCAACATAACTCACTGAATGGTTCCACCTAATTAAATAAATTTTTAGCATACAATTATATTTTAAATCTACGTAATAATTTGTAAAATCTAATATTAAATTTACCTCGTTATGAGTGGGAATGTATATGGGTGGTCGACTGAGGACTTAAAAATGGAAATCAAACCGCGCCCATGATTGCAGTAGAGATAGGCAACCTCCGATTTTCGCTTACTCGCCGCTACGCCCGCAAATCTCCCGATACAATTTTGCTAGCATGGCGCACTTCAACTCAATTCACCACGCCTAAAATCAACGAGTTTCAGCACCCACCTCGGGATGAACGAGGTTTCTTGACAATTCCTGCATCAAATAGCCTCCAATCATCTCAAGAATGTATGCCCGAGCATACCGTATTCTTTCTATTTCGGCCGAATCATTATTTGGCTCGAGAATGTGTCTCGTGAACCAGCCCATCTCGATCCGACCGTGAATGTTATCCGCATTAGCACCCAAAAGCTCAGAGCATACGGCCGCCTAATCACCAGGTTATTGGACCCGTGACTACGCACTCCATCCACCTGCAATTCCTATTGCAAATGCACATCTTCCGTGAGTGATAGTACACTCTCCGCATGAAAGATGGAAAGTGTGCGCCCTGGTCTCCACCTCTCTATCAACGCACCGATTAACTTCGGCCCAACTTGCACCCCTACTATCGTGGGCCACGCGCCAAAAACCCGCTCCCGCAGTAATTTTCGATCAACGGCGATGGCGGACTGCATATTGCGAATATAGCATTGCAACACCCGATCTACGATCGCTTAAAAATTATAAATAAAAATTGCATAAACTTAAAAATATTAAATAGTATTGAAAAATTAAAATTAAAATTAAAATTAAAACTTACCATTGTCATTTGATCGACGGAAATGTGTTTATTGTCGAGACGAATTAATTCCCCGACCATTGCTAATACGATCAAATATTTTAATATATTTCAAAAAAAATATATTTCAAAAAAATTTAAAAATGGCTTTTTTGTAAATATTAAAGGACTATTCTGAAATATGAGAGGAAGTTTCAAGGAATTTAAGAGAAATTTGAGAAGAATTTGAGAGAAAGTTGAGAGAAAAATGAATAAAGACTTTGTTGTTAAAAAAATAAAAGGGTTGGGGTATTTATAGGTTTTTTTTTACCGTTGGAGGCCCAACGGTCAAAAAAATTTGATCATTGAAGCAGAAAGTGCTCCTCAAGGAGCGCTCGCCGTGATCCCCAAAACGTACGACGTGGACGCTGCTTTGGGAGGAAATGGCCCTTTTCCGTAAATAATTAAAATTTTGGCCTATTTTGGTAATTTTTTAATTTTAGTATATTTTAGTAAATTGCCCTTTCTTTTATTTCATTTTAAATAAGGTTTTTTAAACCTTATTAAACTCCATCTATTTGATATTGATTAGAATAAGGAGTTTCAATCTTACTACACTTATTAGAATATGGCTTTACAAGCCTATAAATAGACATAGTCTATTCCTCTTGTAATTGATTCGAATTTGACATAGTGAATTTTCTTCTCCTCTCGCTCGTGGTTTTTTCTCTCAAAGGGTTTCACGTAAAATCTATGTGTTCTTTATTTTTATTTCTTTTCTTTTATGTATATATTTGTCATTACCGACGCTTTATTTTTTCACGTAAAATATTACATGTACTTGGTTGACCTTGCATAAAGATGCATGATGCAGTTGAGAGAGATGGTATTGTCGATCATAAGAATGAATCCTCGATATATGATACAAGCAGTTTGCAATTAGAAGAGTTACTGAAAAGGAGCAATGGAGTTCTGATATTGAGAAAGTATCGCTTATGTGTAACCTCACATCGTAAATTTCCATAGATGTGTCGCCCACAAAATGCCAATCGCCACAACCTTGTTATTGCAGAACAACCCTATAAAGAAGATCCAAATTCTTTCTTCACAAACATGCCTTCTCTTAGTGTTCTCAATTTTTCCTTCACAAAGATCGAGAGTGTACCAAATTCCATCTCTCGAACTAAAGAACCTCACAACATTGTTACTTCGTGGTTGTCGAGAATTAAGAGATCCGCTTTGTCTTTCGAGGCTTCAAGAATTGAAGGAG
This sequence comes from Gossypium sturtianum, assembly GCA_025698515.1. Lineage (NCBI taxonomy): Eukaryota > Viridiplantae > Streptophyta > Magnoliopsida > Malvales > Malvaceae > Gossypium > Gossypium sturtianum. Next base: position 99,060,918 of record CM046947.1, read on the forward strand.
TTGGATCTTCGTTGACTAAAATTGAGGAAGTCCTTGAAGGCATGGATATGCCGATAAAGCTAAGATATCTTGATCTTGTAGTGTTCACTCAAAGAGATACCTGGCTGACTTTTACCAAAACTCGCTCACCTTCAAAGACTTGAGTTTTGATGTGGAAAATGAAAAATAAGTCTAAAAGCAGAGGAGATGGAACCATTGAAGAAATTGGAGTGCTTTACCGAACGCTTCAAGACATCGTTGAATTCAATAAGTTCATCTCCTCAATGCAACAAAGTAAGAAAAATCTCATCAAGTACTATTTACAAGTGGGCTCATCTCTTATGCCAGGTACAAGAGATAAAAAAGATTAACAATTGGAGGAGTCCACAATTGGGAAGGTGAGTTAATTATGCACCCAGTTGAAATTCAAGAGTTGGATATTTATAAGTGCGACTATTTGAGAAGCTTAGTCGATGATAATTCTTCCTTCAAAATGCGATTGACTTGAGGTCTTGTAGGTGTTGAAGTATGGCCTCCCATGCAGCCCATGCAACGTACAAGAGCAAATCATGTCAACCCCTATGCAGAAAACCATTATTTCATGTGCAACAAGAGCTTATTTTGTTAATGTTGTATCTCTAAGTCAATGTAACTTAGTTTGGTTCACTTGGAACTATGTTAGGTTAATATTTTATGTCATTTTGATGGAGATTGAGCTGATTAGATCAGCTATGCAAAGTGTACAAGCAATTATTTCAAGTTTCCATGTGATTTAGTGGGATTAGGTAATATTAGGTGATGATTTGCTATGATTTGTATTATCCATAGTCGTATATGTAATGGCAAAGGCATCATTGATGTTTTGTAATGAAAAACAATAGTTTTCATTCAAATTCTATGCTCCAACTTCCTCTTCTTCTCATTCTCCTGCACAAATTTCTTTCTTTCTTTCTTTCTTCATCGCTAAGCATCGAGCCTTGTGGCTCAAGCTTCACTTTGTTACCGCTGCTTGTTGATTCAAGTTCCAATAGAGGATTGAGAAATGTAAAGGGATAGAGTGTGTTGTTTCCTTATCCTCTTTTTGCCTCTTCTTCTACTCATCCATTTCAGAGCTTCAAGGTGTTGAATCTAGAGATCTGCCAAAGTTGAGTGCCCTTATTATGAAAGATGCAGAATTGGTTCAAAGAACAACATCAACATTGGCTCTGGTCGCCACCTTTTCCCATCTTAGGTAATTACTATAGGCAGCTACTTAAGCATGAAGACGTTGCTTCCAAACCTCCAAAACTGGAAGAAATATTAGTGGATCATTGTGAGGAATTAGTTGAAATATTGGGAGCAAAGAACATCGTAAGTTGAAGAAAAAGGAGTGATGCATTAATCCAATTCCATCTTCCCAAATTGAAAGTGCTAACATTGGCACTTACCAAATTTGAAGAGCATTTGCAAGAAAAGTGGAGTGATGGTTTGTGATTCTCTCGAGGATATCAATGTTTATAATTGTGATGAATCAAGAGAATTCTCCATTTGTTCCCCTTTGTTGACAATGGGCACTATTTGATATGCTCCACCTTCTGTTACCATCGTGTCAAGCACACAGCTGTGGGAATAGTTGGAGTGGGATGACCATCCAAACATTAAAAATGTTCTTCACTTCAACCTCTCGTGAAGAATTCAAGGTATCAACCATTTATAGCTTTGTTTATATTTTCTTATTCTATAAACCTAATTTCTCCATTTTAATACAATTTCATGTATTTTTGTTGAAGAGAAAGATAAAAGTGTTGGTGGGAAAGAAGTAGGGGAGGATAGTGCAAAAGAGAGGAGAAAAGGAATGATGGAAGGAAGAGGTTAAGAGCATTGAGAGTGAGAGGCAAAGGTAAACAAGAAATCAAAGTGCTTTCACTTTTTAAACATTTTTCCTCTCTCACCATTCCTTTTATTCTTTTATTCTTCTCTAAAATTATATATATGTACTTCCCAAAATAACCTTCTAAATTTTCATATTTATATATTTATTTTGATATGACGAGAATCAAGTATTATTATACTCTTTTATATTATTTCATAAATTTCAAATTTTAAAGTAAAAATATGGGATAGAAGTTGGCTATAGACTTCTACATGTCTCTTTAGTCGGTCCAACTCGAATTAAATTTAAATAATATAAAATTATGAATTAATATTTATAATTATAGAACTTGTAGTATAATTATATTTTAGTTTATAAAATAGGTATGTAATCAATAAATTATTTTTATGCTATCACTATTACTATAATATCATATCTACATAAAGTTGTCTATTTTATATAAATATTAAGTTTATATATTTAGACATCAATATTAATGATTAGCCACCCAATAGTTAGTGACTAAGATGACATGGCAATGCTAAACACTTGTCAATAACTTGTGACATTGCCACGCCATCTAATACATTACATAGCATTGTCCATGCACTTTTTATTATTTTTAAATTTAAAAAAAAAGATAAACTATAATTTTAACCATTTAATTTTTCAAGAAGTTATACAAAACTTTAAAATTCAAAATTTAGTTTAGTAATTTTTTTTTTTACATTTTTAACTTTTCACATTCATGCGTAATCTTGAGTCGTTGTCAATAACTTGTAGGCTATAGCTCGATCAAGAAGGGTTATAGAGTCCTTGATCCCTCAACAAACAAAGTCCTAGTAAGCAGGGATGTAATCTTTGATGAAAAGGGATGCTGGAACTGGGAGAAAAATGTACCAGTTGCTGCTCCTGAAGAAATCACAACAGGCCAGATTGAAGCTGGTCAAGAAGGTGCTGAAATGGACTATGATGATGCCCCAGTTAGAGGAACGAGGTCACTTGTAGAAGTTTATGAAAGGGCACAAGTAGCCATTATTGAACCAAGTAGCTTTGAAGAAGCTCAAGTACATCAAGGCTGGCAACAAGCTATGACCAAGAGATCCAAATGATCAAGAAGAACTAAACATGGAGCCGGTTGAAAGGCCTTCAAACAGAAGATCATAGGTGTCAAATGGGTCTATCGAGCCAAGCAAAATGCAGATGGGAGCCTAAACAAGCTAAAATCCAGGTTAGTTGTCAAAGGCTTTAGTCAAAAATATGGTCTGGACTACATGGAAACTTTTGCTCCAGTAGCCAGGCTTGATACCATAAGAATGCTAATAGCATTGGCTGCACAAAACGAGTGGATAATTCACCAACTTGATGTGAAGTCTGCCTTTTTAAATGGTCTTCTTGAAGAAGAAATCTACATAGATCAACCTCAAGGCTTCATTGTTCCTGGTAAGGAGCACATGGTCTATAGGCTCAAAAGGCACTTTATGGCCTAAAACAAGCCCCCTAGAGCATGGTATGCTCGAATTGATAGTCATTTGCTGAATTTGGGATTTGAGAGAAGTGCCAAAGTGAACCAACATTGTATGTAATGAAGAATAAAGGTGAAACACAACTCATAGTGTCCCTTTATGTTGATGATCTCTTGGTCACAGGAGGAGACAACAAAGTCTTGAATGACTTCAAAACCAAGATGGAAGAGGTGCTCAAAATGTCAGACTTGGGCCACATGACCTATTTCCTTGGAATGGAAGTGAGTCAAACTGAAGGAGAGATTTTCTTGAGTCAACAGGCATTTGCTAAGAAAATCCTAAACAAATTCTCTATGGAGAATAGCAAACCAGTGAGCACACCTATGGCTGTTGGGGTGAAATTGTCAAGCCAATGTGACTATGATCTAGTAGAAAAGTCTGCCTACAAAAGCTTGGTAGGATGTCTACTCTATTTAACAGCAAGCAGGCCAGACATTATGTTTGCTGTAAGTATGCTATCAAGATTTATGCATTGCAGCAATAGGCAGCATCTCCAAGCAGGAAAAAGAGTGCTCAGGTACATTAAAGGGACACTGACATATGGCTTAAAGTTTAGCAAGGCTGAAAACATGAAGCTAGTAGGCTACACAGATAGTGATTGGGCAGGATCGAAGGATGACATGAAGAGTACTTCAGGCTATGCATTTACTCTGGTTCAATATGTTTTGCTAGTGTTCAAGAAGCAAAACTTGGTGGCCCAATCAACAACATGTAAGCCGAGTATGTTGCTACCGCCGCTTGCGGAATCAAGCCATATGGCTTAGAAAATTACTAGCCGATTTGAATCTACAGCAAGAGGGAGCAACAGAGATCCTATGTGACAACAAGTCGGCCGTTGCAATTGCAAAAATCCCGCCTTCCATGGCGTAATCTAAACACTTTAGCATCAAGCTTCATGTGGTAAGGAGATGGAACAAGCTCGTAATTGAGCTGGTTCATTGTAATTCTGAAAATCGATTGCTGATATTTTCACTCAAGGCCCTCAATGCAACAAGGTTTATTGAATTGAGAATGAAGTCGGGAGTATGCAAAGAAGGAGTCCAAGGAGGAGTGTTGAAGTATGGCCTCTCATGCAGCCCATGCAATGTACAAGAGCAGCTCATGCTGACCCCCTATGCAGAAACCATTATTTCATGTGCAACAAGAGCTTATTTTGTTAATGTTGTATCTCTAAGTCAATGTAACTTAGTTTGGTTCACTTGGAACTATGTTAGGTTAATATTTTATGTCATTTTGATGGAGATTGAGCTGATTAGATCAGCTATGCAAAGTGTACAAGCAATTATTTCAAGTTTCCATGTGATTTAGTGGGATTAGGTAATATTAGGTGATGATTTGCTATGATTTGTATTATCCATAGCTGGTATATGTAATGGCAGTGCATCATTGATGTTTTGTAATGAAAAACAATAGTTTTCATTCAAATTCTATGCTCCAACTTCCTCTTCTTCTCATTCTCCTGCACAAATTTCTTTCTTTCTTTCTTTCTTCATCAGCAAGCATCGAGCCTTGTGGCTCAAGCTTCAGCTTGTTTCTGCTGTTTGTTGATTCAAGTTCCAACAATAGGATTGAGAAATGTAAAGGGATAGAGTGTGTTGTTTCCTTATCCTCTTTTGCCTCTTCTTCCACTCATCCATTTCAGAGCTTCAAGGTGTTGAATCTTAGAGATCTGCCAAAGTTGAGTGCCCTTATTATGAAAGATGCAGGAATTGGTTCAAAAGAACAACATCAACATTGGCTCTGGCTCTACCACCTTTTCCCATCTTAGGTAATTACTATAGGCAGCTACTTAAGCATGAAGACGTTGCTTCCAAACCTCCAAAACCTGGAAGAAATATTATTGGATCATTGTGAGGAATTAGTTGAAATATTGGGAGCAAAGAACATCGTGGTTGAAGAAAAAATGGAGTGATGCATTAATCCAATTCCATCTTCCCAAATTGAAAGTGCTAACATTGTGGCACTTACCAAATTTGAAGAGCATTTGCAAAGAAAAGTGGAGTGATGGTTTGTGATTCTCTCGAGGATATCAATGTTTATAATTGTGATGAATCAAGAGAATTCCTCCATTTGTTCCCCTTGTTGACAATGGGCAAATATTTGATATGCTCCACCTTCTGCTACCATCGTCAAGCACACAGCAGGGTGGGAATAGTTGGAGTGGGATGACCATCCAAACATTAAAATGTTCTTCACTTCAACCTCCGTGAAGAATTCAAGGTATCAACCATTTATAGCTTTGTTTATATTTTCTTATTCTATAAACCTAATTTCTCCATTTTAATACAATTTCATGTATTTTTGTTGAAGAGAAAGATAAAAGTGTTGGTGGGAAAGAAGTAGGGGGAGGATAGTGCAAAAGAGAGGAGAAAAGGAATGATGGAAGGAAGAGGTTAAGAGCATTGAGAGTGAGAGGCAAAGGTAAACAAGAAATCAAAGTGCTTTCACTTTTTAAACATTTTTCCTCTCTCACCATTCCTTTTATTCTTTTATTCTTCTCTAAAAATTATATATATGTACTTCCCAAAATAACCTTCTAAATTTTCATATTTATATATTTATTTTGATATGACGTAGAATCAAGTATTATTATACTCTTTTATATTATTTCATAAATTTCAAATTTTAAAGTAAAAAATATGGGATAGAAGTTGGCTATAGACCCCTACATGTCTCGAGTCGGTCCAACTCGAATTAAATTTAAATAATATAAAATTATGAATTAATATTTATAATTATAGAACTTGTAGTATAATTATATTTTAGTTTATAAAATAGGGTATGTAATCAATAAATTATTTTTATGCTATCAGTCATTACTATAATATCATATCTACATAAAGTTGTCTATTTTATATAAATATTAAATTTATATATTTAGACATCAATATTAATGATTAGCCACCCAATAGTTAGTGACTAAGATGACATGGCAATGCTAAACACTTGTCAATAACTTGTGACATTGCCACGTCATCTAATACATTACATAGCATTGTCCATGCACTTTTATTATTTTTAAATTTTTTAAAAAAAAGATAAACTATAATTTTAACCATTTAATTTTTCAAGAAGTTATACAAAACTTTAAAATTCAAAATTTAGTTTAGTAATTTTTTTACATTTTTAATTTTTCACATTCATGCGTAATCTTGAGTCGTAAGATCAACGGTGGCACCTTTGAGCCCCTCCATGAATCATTCAGTGGCTCTTTTGGAGGTGAAACATGTCTCTAAAAGTTGATAGTTGGGTCTCTTCGTGAATCATTCTACAACTTTCCACAAAGGTGAGACATATCTTTAAAATCAACAGTTGGTGCCCTTCATCAACAGTCCAGCAGCTCTCCATAGAGGTGAGGTATAACACCAAAATCGACAATCAAGCCCCCATAAACCGTTTAGTCACTCTCCATGGAGATGAGGCATATCTCAAAAAATCGCCAGTAGGGCCCCTTCGTGAACCATTTAGTAGCTCTCTGCAAAAGTGAGACATATATATCTCCAAAAATATAACACTAGATCATTCAATCAACAACTATACAACTCGTGATAATATGCATTATATATTTCTCGATTGTTGGGCCAATAGACACACTACCCACTAAATCACAAAACAAAATTTATACAAGTCAACTACGAATAGAAACACCATTACCAACACATTGTTAAAAAAGATGAAGGCATGAATTTCAATATCTTACAAGGCATTGTATATTCTCAAGTCAATCACTACCATCCATCAAACTACAAAGTGAAGTTCATGTAAGACATACGAAAGCACTATCCGTCAATATACCAATAAAAAATAAGTCAAGACTTGATTCAGTTCAATAGTACCATCCACGGTATGACTCATAAATGTATCCACCCACGATAAAGGCACCCTTCCACCAGGGGTTCATTTTCATTTCATTAAAGATTCATTCATCAAACGATAGCTCGCTTTATTCATAGTCCTAAATAGTTTCTATTGTCTCCGAAATTAGCTTAATTTCAAACAATTGCTTTACCTTCAACGTTAGCATAATTTAAATACTAATGAACAATTGCAATGCTTACAATGCCAGCACAATTCTAAATATTTGTAAATTACCACAAGAAAAATAGAAGAAAATAGTTCTACATCAAATTGTCCTCGTAGACGACTCATGTGTAAGATCTGATATTACATCAGATTCTTGAAAAACAGAGAATGATTTAAACTAAATGAAAAAAAAAAAAAAAAACCTCGAGATAATGATTTTTTTTTATATATTTAAGATGAGAGGAAATAATTTTTAACAACACTAATAGTTAATTCAGAATTTAGGTATAGGTATAGGTATTTGACTGTTAGCATTTGTTAAATTAATGTTATCTTACATCTGTTTCTTTTTGGATTAAATCCTGAACTGCATAAAGCAAACATGAGACAAATTAATGTTAGCTTGTGGTCCTTCAACTTTTTCCACTTCCATCTAACCCTGCTTTCAACATTTCATTACCACTCTCCATTATTTATATCTCCTCCTCCTGCAATGGAAGCTGCAGGTTTCAGAGCTGCCATAAATAAGGATTTCATAGCTCAAGAACTTGACAATGACAGGGGAGATGACAAAGAAGAAGAAGGGGTTGCTATGGGAAGATAGGGTTCAGTGATGGCTGGTCACAGCCTTCTTCTCAAGTCGAAAATCCAAGCTCAGTTTATCGGATGCATTTGCCCGCAATCGAAAGGAAGTCATTGCAGACATAAGCAGCTTATGCTACCAAACTTAAGAACCAAAACATCAACTTACTATACTATGATGAAGGATTTTATAACAACGTCAGGTATCGGAATTGAAATTCAATTATCCGAGGGAATCTAAGGGATAACATCTGAAGGAAATTCAGATTGTTCAAGAACAAATTTGAAATTTCATGGCAGATTAGGTATCCAATCAGCTGAACCGCTAAAGCGATTGAAAGCTTGGTAGAATATTATGTTCCAATGCTACAAATTCAACTTTAGTTTCCTTCATTACAGTTTGCCTATGTATAGAATATTATGTTTGTGAGCAAGTAAATTATATCAAGCTTTTTGCTACTTTTGCTGCTTCGAAAACCCCAACAAATGCTCTTTTGAATCGATTCTTTTTAGATTAACTCCATTAAAACACCTAACAGAAGAGAAGTGCCTCCAAAAATGACTCTCGAGATTACATGAAGTTGTGTTTCATGCAAACATATATCAGTATATTTAGAGCCATTTTCTTTTATGATATTATGAGGTTTCTCTAGTAATTTGGTTGCCCAGAATAAATTGAGAATTTGTTCATATAGATCTTCTTCATTCATAGATATACATTGTCAATTCATTATTTTATTGCTGACACCACTTGAATCTTAATTCCAAATTTTTTATTGAAAAAAGAGACATCAAAAGATTTTATAGCTATATTTTCTTTTGCATCCAAAGAGAGCCTGAGTTTGAAATGGCTACTTGATCTCGACTTTATAACGAGGTCATCTTTCTATTTAAGCTTAGCTACACATTGTTTTACCTTTTTTTTCTCTCATTTTTCTTGGTTTTTAGTTAGCTAAAAGTAACGTCGAAAGGGTGACAGAGGTGACATTTTACATAAATTTTATCTATCGTTTCCATTGCGACGTGGGCCTCTTTGATAAATTTTTCTTTACATATATAACCAACTAAGATAAGCAAAGTTATGAAAGACAAAATGATTATTACTATAGAAGGCATTTTATTTTGTTTGTTATGTTATAACAGTAAAATAAGACCTGATATAAAATTTAACAAATCATAAATCATGATTTGTTGTGTTAAATCATTAAGAATAAATCAATAACAAGATTAAATGCGAAGTGCCTAAATCCATTGATATTTTGAAATCTTTGAGTCTTGTAGTTTTGATCTTCCAAATTAACACATAAGTAATTTAGAGAAGGTGTCTCTCTTTTTTGAAGATGGGATGTCGTAAAAGTTACGATGTGTAATTTGTGGACCATAACCCTAATATATAACTTTTGCACATTAACCCTAGTTTCTAATCAACCCATCATAAATTAGAAATTAGTTACTAGAGTATCTACACATATGCCCTGCCTAGACAAAGGCTAGGCCAAGCACAACCACCTTGACAAGACTACTAACGCTCATTATCATCATATCTTGTAACCCAATCACATCAGATCGTGTAGATAGAGAGAAATATGTCGAATAATAATCCACTAATCACGAGAGGATACGTGGCAACATCTCTAAACTCCACAATAAGACATATAATACACTAAACTATCAAACCACACATCTTCTCCCATTTCTACTCTCTAACCCCTTATATAGTGTTTTTTTTCTCCTCTACTGTCTACGGTGAATTTCCAACACAAATTGAATGGGAATGAAAGAGTGGACATAGGGAAAATGTATTTGTGGTTCTCCAAAAAAGATTCCTGAAAATGTAAGGATCAAGGTATGTTTGCAATTTTTTTTTTTCTGCAAAATATGTAACGTAGGCATAAAAAAAGTTTTGTAACTTAAAAACATCCATTAATGTTATGACTTTATCTATCTATAACTCACTCAGGTCCCTTGAAAGAAACAAATGTTATCATTTAGTTGGTGGATAGGTCCATAGTTTATTCGTAAGGTGTTTTAAAAGATGTTAGAGTTGTGTGATAAAATTTCCTATTAAATAAATAATATAGTGGTAAAATTAGGGGATCTGTGGTAAGCTTAAGGACCAAGCTGCACAAGTAGAATCCATATGGAACTACTCTTTTTCTATTTGACATTGATTGCACAAGTAGAATCAATATAGAACTACTATTCTTTTATTTGACATTGATTACAATAATGTTTTTTCAACCTTTAAATAGATGTAGTCGAAACTCCTCTTGTATCATTCGATTTTAAACGTTAGTGAATTTTCTTCTCCTCTTCCCATGGTTTTTTTCCCAAAAGGGTTTCCACATAAAATCAGTATTTTATTTTTCTTTCTTATTGCTTTGCGATATTTCTATATTGTCATTATCGACGCTCACTTTAACAAACTGCATCGTAACTTTTGGGTTACTTATCTCGATCACGTGTAATGGAAATAATGAAGTATGATATTCTCACGTTGGGTTGTAATACCGCATTCACGCTGTGACAGATAAAGATGCAGATAATTCTTGTGTAGATAGATTTGGAGGATGCCTTGCTAGGGTTAGATAAGATGCCTTCAACGTTAATGAAGGAAGAGAAGAAGCATAAAGATTGAAAGGCTTTAATGCAATTACATCCAGATTCACGATTGAAATTTTATAGGACGTGATGAAGGAGAAGATCAACACTGTATTATGGGCAAAGTTGCAAAGAACTATGCATGCCAAAACCCTAACTAGCAAGTTGTATATGAAGTAGCATCTTTATGCTCATCGCTTGGAGGAAGGTGCGCCTATGCACCTAACACTTAACCGTGTTTAAAGAAATTCTCTTAGACCTAGAAGCCATGGAGGTTCAAGATGATAAAGAAGATTTAGGTTAATTTATTTTGTTCGTTGCCCCCGTCTTATTCAACCTCTAGAGATACAATTTTGTATAGCCGTGAATCTCTCACAGTTGATGAAGTCTATGCTTCTTTAACCTCGTATGACAAGATGAAGCATTTTGTGGATGGATCTTACTCTTAGGAAGAGGGTCTCATTGTTCGTGGGAAACAGGAACGAAATACTGATAATAATCATGGGAGGACACGGGAGCGAAATCCTCACAGTAAATCTAAAGGTAGATTGAGATATTCAAACAGAGGTAAAATCTGTAACTTTTGCAAGAAGAAAGGGCACATTAAGTCTGAGTTCTATAAGTTGCAGAACAAGATCAAAAGGGAGATGACAAATCGAAAAGGAAAACAACCAGAACAATCTGATAAAGCTGATGTTGTAGAAGACTACAGTGATGGTGAACTCCTAGATTCTTTTGCCGGCAACTCTAAAGTGATCGAGTAGTGGATCCTTGATTTTGGTTGCACCTTCCATATGAGTCCCAATCGAGATTTGTTTACAACATATAAAATAGTGTCTAAAGGTGTTGTTTTGATGGGAAATAATGTTTTATGTAAAATCGTAGGTATTGGCATGATCGAATTTAAGATGTTCGATGGAGTCATCAAAACATTTAGCGGCGTACGACATGTACCATAACTGAAGAGAAATTTGATTTTTAGTACTCTTGATTTAAAAGGGTACAAGTATACAACTAAAAGTAGGGTTCTGAAGATTAACAAGGGTTCCTTCATTGTGATGAAAGGGTAGAGAAAGATTGTCAAGTTATATGTTTTGCAAGGTTCAACTGTTATTGGTGAGACAACTATCATTTCCTCTTCCTTGTTAGATTATGATGTTACTAGACTTTGGCATATGTGTCTAGGGTATATGAGTGAGAACAACATGATAGAATTGAGAAAAAGAGGACTTCTTGATGGACAAAACATTAACAAACTGAAGTTCTATGAGCACTTCATTTTTTGGAAGCAACAGAGAGTTCGATTCACAAGAGGAACCAATAACACGAAGAGAACGCTGGATTATATTAATTATGATATTTGAGGACCATTTAGAGTGCCTTTGAGGGGTGATGCTAATTATATGCTTACGATCATTGATGGTTTTTCTAGAAAAAATTGGGCATTCTTCCTGAATTAGAAAAGTGATGTGTTTTTCATGTTTAAAGCTTGGAAAACTATGATCGAGAAGCAGACAGGAATATAGATAAAACAACTCCGCACAAATAATGGCTTGGAATTTTGTTTTGATGAGTTTAATAAATTATGCAAATAAGAAGGGATTATGAGACACTTGATGATTCACATATACTCTACAAAAGAAACATTGCAGAATGGATGAATAGAACAATCATGGAAAAGGTTCGATGTATGTTTTCATATGCTTGTTTACCGAAGTTTTTTTGGGCTGAAGCAGCCTCTATTGCATGTATTTTGATTAATCAATCTTCGTCCGTTGCCATTGAGAAAAATACTCCACAAAAGGTATGGTCTGATAATTCTGTTAATTATTCTGATTTGAAAATTTTTGGATGTCCTGCATATGCTCATGTTGATAATGAAAAATTGGAACCTAGATCCATTAAATGTATTTTTCTTCGTTATAAGGCTGGTGTTAAAGGGTATAAGTTATGGTGTCCTAAAAATATAAAAGTTTTGATTTGCAAAGATGTTATTTTTTATGAAATTGATATGCTGCCTAACTTATCTCTTAAAGAATCTTACAATAAAGACTAGCAAAGTTCAAACACACATATGAAGTAGGTGGAGCTTTAGATTGATCCAAGACCTACAATAGAGTCTACTCCTCAAGTTAGTATAGAAACTCAGAGTAGAGTTGCTTCTTCACCACAATATTCTATTGCCAAGAACAGACTTAGAAGAGAAATTAAACCTCCAAAGAGGTACGCCGAGGCTGATCTAGTTGCTTATGCTTTAAACATGGCTGAAGTTATAGATACAAATCAAGAGTCATCTACTTATTTCTAAGCAAGAAGTCATGAAGATTCAAAAAAGTGGATGTTTGTTATGCAAGAAGAGATGGAATCAGTCCATAAGAATAGAACATGGGACCTAGTGAAGCTTCCTAAGGGTAAAAAGGTTGTTCATTGTAAATGAGTATTCAAGAAGAAAGAAGGGACTCTAGGAGTTGAAAACCCAAGTATAATGCAAGGATGATTGCAAAAGGTTACAGTCAGATTCCAGGTGTAGACTTCATAAATGTGTTTTCTCCAATTCTAAAGCAGAATGCCAAAACAACCATACTGCCTTCACTGTCGTGACATAGCTAGTGGATGTCGTGACACGCCTTTAGAGCAAAGCCAAAGCTAAGCACGCTGCCATTGATGTCGCGACATCATCGATCATGTACATGAAAGCATTAATGAGTTAAGGGCGTTTTGGACCATACAAAGAAAATTAACGAAGAAATATCAATCGACCCAGGGCTAAGGAGGACGACCAACCCTAACATTATAAATAGACTCATTAAACACTTGAGAGGGGACCTTTTTTTTTTTTAACTTAGAATTTTCTTTTTAATCTAGTTTCAGTTTTTAGTTCTTTTTAGCCTTAAGATTTATTTTCATTTGTTTCTGCTCGTGATATTCAGAGAATTTAATTTGTTGATTCGACCAAAAACTTTGTGGATTTATGCAATCTAATTTTTCAATAAATTAGGATTCTTCTTAAACCTTTTATTCTTGATTCGTTATTCATGTTCACTTTATTTATCAAGTTTATATTGTTTGAGAAATTCGTAAGTAACTAATCCTCTTATGAGAGATTAGCGAGTAAAAGTGTGATTAACTAATTTCTATGTAGGGTTTCTTAGCAGATTAGCTGTTTAGGATAGGAAAAAACTTAAACCCTAGGCCTGACAACCCTAGGAAGTCATCTAGGTGGGAATTAACCCAAAATTGGTATTGCCTATCCATGAACCCCTTACCCCAAACCGGATTGGACTGTGAGGTCGAGAGATAAGTAGCTCTTGTTGACTCATTAGTTTAGCGGAAGATCCAGAGATCCTGCTAGGGTAACAACTAGTTGATTAAGTAGAAATCCAACATAGGAATTAGTTATGACCACTGAAGCGAGGTAATCACCCATGCTTAGATTTGGTTGAGTTTATTTCACTATTTTATGCATGATTTATTCTTGCCTTTATAAAAATAATTCCTTTTTAATTTATATTTCGTCGTACTATAATTTATTTAAAGTACTAATTAATTCTATTTACGTTTAGGTTAATCTTAATTTAGTACTTGCCTCCCTTGGGTACAATCCTCGGAGTACTTACCTACTTATACTTGCGAACACCGCCTCAATTTCATAATTTTAGTAACAGTATTCACACTTTGGACATTAGTACGTCCGAAGGTTGCCAGTTAGCAAACAACAACACCAGGATTCACCACTAGATACGTTAAATGCCTACTTTAATACCAATTATTGCTACCTACAGTTGTTGTTTTCTTAATATGAAAACTTGTAAGGGAACTTCTTGACTTCAGTGGCCACTATGGCTTGATACTGCGAAAATATGTGCAAACAAAAATAAAAAACACCAAGGATTTATTTATGTATTTCGGCTTCCCTATGTCTGTGGAGCCTAGCTCAATGAGTAATCCCACTATCTTTAATCCACAATACATCAAGTGGTTCACACTTTATCACTCCCCAAGTATAGAGAGCTTACCCTTGAAAATAAATACTACAACACTCACCTCCAAATCTTGCCCTTGAGAACTTGGGCAATAAACACTCAACAATGTTTACAATATAGTTTGCACTCTCTCACAAAATAGTTCCTCAATGAACAGATTCAATTGCTCTCAATAAGTTCTCTTACATAACCTAGACAAGCCTCAAGTATAATTACCAATCTCAACTACAAACATAAAGTCTAAGTGAATACAAAATAACTCCTTCAAAATAGCTATTACAACATCAATATTCAAAACACAATCAATTAAAGATATGCTTTTCAAATTCAACAACACAATCTCAATTTGATCTCAACATTCTAAGGGTTGGATAGATTCAGTCGAATCCAGTCCAATATTCAAAGTTCAAATTTTGGTTTCCATAGATGGACCATAGTATCTTCAATATAACAACTGTTAGAATTAAGTGACCCGAATCCTTATTTAAATAAAATACAGTGGTAAAATAAAATAAAAGTAAAATCCATATAGAACTACACTTCTTTTATTTTATTTTAGAATAAGGTTTTTTTAAACCTTATTAAACTCCATCTATTTTATACTAATTAGAATAAGGTGTTTCAATCTTACTACACTCCTATTAGAATATGGCTTTACAAGCCTATAAATAGACATAGTCTATTCCTCTTGTATTCATTCGAATTCGACATAGTGAATTTTCTTCTCCTCTGCCCGTGATTTTTTCCCGAAAGGGTTTTCAAGTAAAATCTGTGTGTTCTTTATTTTTATTTCTCTTATCTTTGCGATATATTATCATTAACGACATTATATTTTTTTACAAATTGGTATCAGAGCTTCCGGGTTGTTCATCTCAATCACGATAATGACGTCTTTAAAGTATGAAATTTTGTTGTTGGATCGCAACACCAGATTTACGTTGTGGCAGATTAAGATGCAAGAAGTTCGTGTGCAGATGGATCTAGAGGATGCCCTACTAGGGATAGATAAGATGCCTTCGACATTAACGAATGAAGAGAAGAAGCGTAAGGATCGAAAGGCATTAACACAATTACATCTGCATTTGTCCAACGAAATTTTACAGGATGTGATGAAGGAGAAGACCGCCGCTGCATTATGGAAGACGCTGGAAAAAATATGTATGTCGAGAACTCTAACCAGCAAGTTGCATACGAAGCAACGTCTTTATGCTCATCGTTTGGATGAAGGTGCGTTTGTGCACGAACACTTAACGGTGTTTAAAGAAATTCTCTCAAACTTGGAGGCCATGGAGGTTCAGTATGATAAGGAAGATCTAGGGTTGATTCTACTTTGTTCGTTGCCCTCGTCTTATTCAACCTTTAGAGACACGATTTTATATAGCCGCGAGTCTCTCACAGTTGATGAGGTTTATGATTGTTTGACCTCATATAATAAGATGAAGCATCTTGTGGTTAAAATCGACTCTCAGGGTGAGGGTCTTATTATTCGTGGGAGATAAGATCGGAGTGCTGATGATGATCGTGGAAGGACACAAGAAACGGAATCCTTACGGTAAATCTAAGGGTAGATCGAAGTCTTCAAACAGAGGTAAAACTTGTAACTTCTACAAGAAGAAAGGGCACATTAAATCTGAGTTCTATAACGTACAGAATAAAATCAAAAGGGAGGCTGCAAATCTAAAGGGAAAACAACCAGAAAATTTCGGTGAAGCTGATGTTGTAGAAGACTACAGCGATGGTGAACTTCTAGTCGCTTCTGTCAACAATTCTAAAGTGAGCGATGAGTGGATCCTTGATTCGGGCTGCACCTTCCACATAAGTCCCAATCGGGATTGGTTTACAACTTACGAAACAATGTCTAAAGGTGTTGTTTTGATGGGAAATAATGCTTCGTGTAAAATTGCTAGTATTGGAACAATTAAAGTTAAGATGTTTGACGGAGTTGTCAGAACACTTAGTGACGTACGACATGTTCCAAAGTTGAAGAGAAATTTAATTTCGTTGAGTACTCTTGATTCAAAAGGGTACAGATACACAGCTGAAAGTGGGGTTTTGAAGATTTCCAAAGGTTCCCTTGTTGTGATGAAAGGGCAGAGAAAGACTACCAAGTTATATGTTTTGTAGGGTTCACTGTTACTGGTGATGCAGCTGTCGCTTCCTCTTCTTTGTCAGATGATGATATTACTAAACTTTGGCATATGCGCCTAGGGCATATGAGTGAGAATGGCATGGCAGAATTGAGCAAAAGATGACTTCTTAATGGGGAAGGAATTTGTAAACTAAAGTTCTGTGAGCACTGCATTTTTGGGAAGCAAAAGAGAGTTCGATTCACCAGTGGAATCCATAACACGAAGGGAACGTTGGAGTATATTCATTTTGATCTGTGGGGGCCATCTAGAGTGCCTTCGAGAGATGGAGCTAATTATATGCTAACTTTTATTGATGATTGTTTCAGAAAAGTTTGGGCATTCTTCCTGAAGCAGAAAAGTAATGTGTTTTCTGCATTTAAGTCTTGGAAAACTATGATTGAAAAATAGACGGGAAAACAAATAAAATACCTCCGCACAAAGAATGGCTTAGAGTTTTGTTCTGATGAGTTTAATAAACTGCGCAAGTCAGAAGGGATTGTGAGATACTTGACATTAAATCAGATTTCTGAAGAGAAACAAAGATTGCGTAACGAATGAAATGTAATGATCATGAAGAAGGTTCGATGTATGCTATCAAATGTCAACTTACCAAAGTCGTTTTAGGCCGAAGCAGCCTCTACTGCTTGTTTTTTTTATCAACCGATCTCCATCCGTTGCCATTAAGAAAAAGAATCTACAAGAGGTATGGTATGGTAATCCTGCTAATCATTCTGATTTAAAGATCTTTAGGTGTCCTAGATATGCTCACGTTGATAATAGAAAATTGAAACCGAGATTTATTAAATGTGTTTTTCTTGGTTATAAAGTTGGTGTAAAATGGTATAAGTTATGGTATCCTGAAAATAGAAAAGTTGTGATTACCAGAGATGTTGTTTTTGATGAAACTGCTATGCTACCTAACTTATCTCTTAAAGACTCTTCCAATAAAGAAAATCAAAACAGTGGAGCATCGACAATACAGAATCTACAATGAGTCGACTCCTCAAGCCAAGACAAAAATTGAGAATAGAGTTGCTTCTTCACCACAATACTCTATCGCCAAGAATAGAACTAGAAGAGAAATTAAACCTCCAAAGAAGTATGCTGAGGCTAATCTAGTTGCTTATGCTTTAAATGTGCTTGAAGATATAGATGCAAACCAAGAGCCATCTAATTATTCTGAGGCGGTTAGCTGTGAAGACTCAGAAAAGTGGATGTTTGCTATGCAAGAGGAGATAGAATCACTCCACAAAAATAAAACATGGGATCTTGTGAAACTTTCTAAAGGTAAAAAGGCTGTTCGTTGTAAATGGGTGTTTAAAAAGAAAGAAGGGACTCCAGGAGTTGAAGAACCCATATATAAAGCAAGGCTTGTTACAAAGGGTTACAGTCAAATTCCAAGAGTGGACTTCACAGATGTGTTCTCCCCAGTTGTGAAGCATAGTTCGATTCGAGCTTTGCTTGGTATTGTGGCCATTCATGATTTGGAGCTTGAGTAGTTAGATGTAAAAACTGCGTTTTTGCATGGAGAATAAGAGGAGGATATTTACATGCAACAACCAGAGGGTTTTACAGTCTTAGAAAAAGAGGACTATGTTTGCTTGCTGAAAAAGTCCCTTTACAGTTTGAAACAGTCACCAAGACAATGGTACAAGAGGTTTGATTCCTTTATGACTTCTCATGATTTCAAAAGAAGTAGTTTTGACAATTGTGTTTTCTTTAAGAAAAATAGTGATGGTTCTTTTATGTATCTACTTCTTTATGTTGATGACATGTTGATAGCAAAGAAAAGATAAATGAGAGATAAGAAAGGTCAAAGCCCAACTAAGTGAAGAATTTGAGATGAAAGGTTTGGGACCAAAGAAAAAGATACTTGGTATGGGGATTTTCAGAGATAGAAAAACAAGTAAATTGTACCTAAGTCAAAAGTGGTACATTGAGAAAGTTCTTTGCGTGTTCAATATGCAGAGTGCTAAGCTTTCGTTAGTACTCCTTTAGCAAAATTTCATTTCGGACTTTCATCGGCTTTGTCTCCACAATCGATGATGAGATTGAGTACATGTCACATGTTCCATACTCTAGTGCAAAGGATCTCTCATGTATGTTATGGTTTGTTCACGTCCGCACTTATCATATGCAATCGAGGTAATTAGCGTATACATGGCGAATCTTGGTAAAGAACATTGGAAAGTAGTTCAGTGGATTTTAAGATACTTACGAGGTACTACTGATGTTTGCTTACAGTTTGGAAGAACTAGAGATGGAGTTATTGGGTATGTTGATGTTGATTTTGCTGGAGACCTTGATAGAAGAAGATCTCTCACAGGCTATGTCTTTACAATCGGAGGTTGTGCAATCAGTTGGAAAACAACTTTGCAAACTACAGTCGCTTTGTCTACCACTGAAGCTGAGTACATGGCGATTACTGAGGCTTGTAAAGAAGCTATTTGGTTGAAGGGACTCTTTAGTGAACTCAATGAAAACCTTCAAATCATTACAGTATTTTGTGACAGTCAGAGTGCAATATTCCTTACAAAAGATCAAATGTTTCATGAGAGAACAAAATACATTGATGTTCGGTATCATTTTGTTCGTGATATTATTGCTCATGGTGATATTGTTGTGAGCAAAATTAGTACTCATGAAAATCCTACATATATGATGACTAAGTCACTTCCTATAACCAAGTTTGAGCATTGCTTAGACTTGGTTGGTGTTCATTGTTGAAGTTAAACCCTTAAGGGGTTTTATAGAAGAGGAGGAGAACTTGTTCGTTGAGAGTTCGCGATGAAGAACTTGTTCATTGAGAATTCGTGTCAAGGTGGAGATTGTTAGAATTAAGTGACCCGAACCCTTATTTAAATAAAATACAGTGGTAAAATAAAATAAAAGTAAAATCCATATAGAACTACACTTCTTTTATTTTATTTTAGAATAAGGTTTTTTAAACCTTATTAAACTCCATCTATTTTATATTGATTAGAATAAGGTGTTTCAATCTTACTACACTCCTATTAGAATATGGCTTTACAAGCTTATAAATAGACATAGTCTATTCTTTTTGTATTCATTCAAATTTGACATAGTGAATTTTCTTCTCATCTGCCTGTGGTTTTTCCTCGAAAGGGTTTCCACGTAAAATTTGTGCGTTCTTTATTTTTATTTCTCTTATCTTTGAGATATATTGTGATTACCGACATTATATTTTTTTTACAATAACACATTAACATGTCCTAAGATATTCTTTATTAAATTGCAAACTCAAATAAGACAAATAATCAACTGCCTTAGTGACAACCTATAATGGGCATTGCCGAGTGCCACTCAATTTCATTCTTCACATCTTGCTTAATGATCGTGTGTCAGAGTCTTAAAAATTTATAAAAAGAATGATCGAGCCTAGAAACTAACTATGACAACGATTGAGGCAAGTGCACCTATCGAACAGTAGTATAGTTTAGTGGCAAGACCGGATTGTCGAACCCAAAGGAACCAAAAGTACTAATACTGACTCTCTTTCTATTATTTAGCCTAAAAATTAAAGGATTTGTTATTTAAACTAAAATTAACTAACTACTAAGCTAAAGACGCGAAGACAAAGAGAATGAATTGGGGAAATACTTTTGGGAAAAACCAATTGATTAAGACAATACCCGAGGAAGAATCCACCTAGACTTCACTTTTTATCTAACTCTGAACCAGATGATTTATTCACTTGACTTGATCCGTAGGATTCCCTAATGTATATTAATACCTCCGTCGAGGCTGCTAACGTCTAACCCTAGGTTGATTAATTGAAATCTCTTTCTAATTAAAACCCCTAGAATTGCATTAACTCGATCTATGGACTCCCATATTAGGTTTCACCCTAATCTGGCAAAATCTCGTCACCCTATGTCTAGGCGTGCGATCAACTCCGCTTAACTATGCTAGATCTACTATTAGGCAGGGACTTTTGCTCCACCACCTAAGCACATTAATACTTGAATCAATATCCTGAAATATTAAAGCAAGAATTAAGAACACATAATTAAGAACAAATCAAGTATTTATCATATAGTTCAGCAAACGATAACAAGATTCATCTTAGGTTTCATCCCCTCGTGTATCTCGAGGGTTTAGTTCATAATTATAAAAGAATACATCTCGTAAGAAAAGATAAAACAAAACATAAGAAAAACCCTAAAACCCCCTGAAGGAATTGAAGAGAAGATCTTCCGTCTTGAGTATGACTCCGGCTTCTTGAGATGAATCAACTGGCTTTCTTCGAGTAAATTCCACAATTCTGACCTCTCTGGCTTGGCTCCTTGGCCTAGCTGAACGCTTCCTTTAAGGTTGGCCTTTAGGGTGTTTATATAGGCTTTTGAAAAGTCTTTCTTTGCCTCTAAGTACCCTAATCCGAATAGAATTCCTCTTTGTCACAGCAGGGACACGCCCATGGCACACGCCCGTGTAAATCGTGGTCAGGCCGTGTTCAAACCTGCTGAAGGAGCACGGCCTTGTGGTCTTAGGCCCAGGCCGTGTCGATTTCGTGATATGGCCCATTTACTCTGTTTTAGGCCCGTTTCTCGTTCTTTTCGTCCTCTGGTGCTCTCCTGAGTGTAAAACATGAAATTAAAGGATTAAGAGCACCAAATTACATAATTCAAGGGATAAATCATCCAAAAGTATGCTAAATGTGGGTTTAAAATATGTTACTATTACGGTTTATCACTTAATCATCATGTATTTATTTGTTGTTGTTTTGTTCTTGTTTCTAATAAATTTCTTAATTGGATGTTAATTTAGTGAGGAGATTTAAAGGGGAAAAAAAAAAAGACTTCATATCAAAAAGACTTTTCTTAGTAGAAGATAGAATAATTTATAAAATCAACACTGTCGAAACCATCTTTTTGTTTGGAAAACGGGCCAACTTTAAAAATATGGAAACGGAGTCGCCACCAATCCTTTTTTTTGAAGTGTGATTGGGCCACTTATAAAATATTTTGGTCTACGAATTTTAAGAAAACGGGCTCGGGAGTCGGTTACGCACGAGGAAGGATTAGCACCCTCGCAATGCCCAAAATTGGTACTGTATTGATTGATTAATGTCCTTAATATCGAAAATTAGAAAATATTTTAAAATATGAATCTTTAAAAATGTTTGGATAGCTCGCATTGGATATCGAAACTCTCTTGTTCCGAAAAGATGAAACACCACATCCAAAGACGATAGGACGCGATGTTTCAAACCCTCGATACTAAGATTGTTTCATGATCTCTAAATCTCATACATTGCAATTTGAAAAGGGTATTTCACTATTTGGCCAAACTAAAACCGAAAACCAAAGCACAATTGGGCACGGTTCCTTGAATTTCCAATCATGAAATATTGCCTTTATTTAAGAAAACCCGGTCAAAAATCTCAAAGGATATTTGGTCATTTGGACGGATAGAAAATCGAAACCCAAAGACGATTGGGCACGATCTCTCGAACTTCCAAACACGAAACATTGCCTTATTTTCAAAAAAACACGATCAAAATCTTTAAAGGATATTTAGTGATCTAGACGAACGAAAAATCAAGCCCAAAGACGATTGGGCATGATTTCTCGAACTTCCAAACACGCAATATTACCTTTGTGAAACCCTTTTTTTTATGAATTAAAAAAACAAAAAAATAAAAATGTTGAAATGTAAATACGATAATAACAATGGATAATAATAGTAAATGCAAAAGGGGGAAAGGAAAATAAATGATAATGTTATAATAACAAAAAATAATATGTGATAAATAAAACAAATTATAATACTATCAATGGAACTAATGAATATGGTAAAAAAAGGTAACTAAAATAATAAATAGAATAATAGAATAATAACAACAATAAGCAAAAAAAATATTAATAAAAAAAGTAATAATATTAGAATAATAGCACTAATAAAAGTAGTAGTAAAAAAGGTATATTGATAATAAAATATAGATATGATAATAATATACAAAAAAAAAAGTAAGCAAAATAATATATATAATTATAGTGAATATAATAAAAATAATAAAAATAGAAATAATAATAGTATGTACGTATATAGTAAAAAAGTAACAAAATAGTATAAATAGTGATAATAATAATGATAAGAAAAATAATAATAGATATACTACATATATAATAAAATAGAATAAAAACGATTTTAATAATAATAATAGTAATATATGCAAAATAGGGTACTAATAATAATAAATATAATACTAAGAATAAATATGATTATAGTAATAAAAAAAATAAAAAAATTAACAGTAATAGTAATGGTAAAAAAATGAACAAGAATAATAGTAACAATATTTACAATAATAATATTAAAATTAATAAAAGGGTAAAAAAAAAGAGGATGAAATTGAAATGCGCGCCACTGACTAATAGGGATCGAAACGCAATTATTCCAAGCCTAAAAATCATGCTGAATGCGGACCAAATCGAAGCGGCGCACAAACTTCAGGGGCAAATTTAAAAAAAAGAAAAAAAGCTGAAGAGGATGCAATTAAAACAGGGGCAAAAGAAAAGGACTGAACGCACAATTTACCCATTTATGGTAAAATTGCGCGGACCCACCCCTCCACTTTACACAGTGTCGTTTCATTAATGCCTTAAAGCATAAAAAACAAAATTTCCTTTCATTTTTTTACCCTTCTGCTTCAAGAACCAAAATCCCCCTTTTCTTAAAATTTTTTTTTAGGGTTGGCACCCTCCCTTCTGCTTTTGCAAGTTCACTTTAACGAAAACCCCAAAATCCCCAAATGAAACCCCCATCTTCTCTCTGCTAGGGCAAGCCCATCTTTGCAGCAAATTTGCCGTGGACGCACCGATAGCGGCGGCCAGAGGAATCGAGGTAAGATTTTTATTTTTGTTATTTTTATGTGTATATACACTATTTTTAAAGCGGTAATTTTAAGGGGAAAAAATCATAAAAATAGAAAGATATCAGTATATATATTCGAAGAGGAAAATAAAGAAAAATAATGAAAGAGCAAAATCTTACAAATCCGGATTTTGGAATCTTTTTAGCGAAAATCTCTGTACTCCTCTTGTGTTTCCGTAAAAAAAATCCTCCCCCTATTACACTGATTTTAGTGGCTTTTATAGCCTTTTATTTTTTACAACTAATCTCCTATCATTTTGCAGAGCACCAACGCCGTGGGGCGACGCGTTGAGGTGAGCGAGGCGTCTCGCGAACGTGAGATCACAGTTGGAGTTGGTTGGTGGTCTTGCCGGCTCAACAAAACGCCTAGGGTTTCTGCTTCATTTTTAGGTTTTGGGCTAAAGATTTGGGCCAGGGTTTAGATTTGGGCCTATTGAGCTTTATAAATGACCTGGACTGTTCTTATTTTTTTATTTGGGCCCCGATCTTGAAATTGGGCCTTACAGCTGCCCCTCTTTGCTCATTATCGTGTAACGAGAATAGAGCAAAGACTTTAAAAGGGCCAATTTTTCCCCATCTTGTTGAATCTTGACTTCTTGATGCTTCCTTTCTCCAGGTAGCTTCATTCCATCCACTGCATCTTCAGGGGTATAGGAATTTTGTTTCGATCTGCTCCACTACTGCTTAGTGGAGATAAGATCTGTTATTTCTAACTTGTTACCCTACCGCTTAGGGGATTAAAGTTCATCATATTCGATCTGCTCCACTCCTGCTCAGTGAAGATAAGATCTGCTTTCTTTCAGCCTGCTCCACTCCTGCTCAGTGGAGATAAGGCTATGATCTTCAGTCTACTCCATTGCCGATACATGGAGATAAGACCTGTAATTTTCGATCTGCTCCACTCCTGCTCAGTGGAGATAGGATCTACTATCTTTAGCCTGCTCTACTTCTGCTCAGTAGAGATAAGGCTTCAGTCTTTCGATCTGCTCTACTCCTGCTCAGTAGAGATAAGATCCACTATCTTTAGCCTGCTTCACTCCTGCTCAGTGAAGATAAGGCTCATTATCTTCGATCTGCCCCACTCCTGCTCAGTGGAGATAAGATCTACTGTCTTCGGTCTGCTCCACTCCTGCTCAGTGAAGATAGGATCTGCTGTTTTCAGTCTGCTTCCTTGCGATCCTCAGGAAGACTTCATCCTTCAGTTTGATCCACTTGGGAACAAAATCTGAAATTTTCAATTCTTCAGTTTGCTCCACTAGAGAACAAAATCTGAAATTTTCAATTTGCTTCCTTAGTATCTTCAGGAAGACTTCATTCTTCAGTTTGATCCACTTGGGAACAAAATCTGAAATTTTCAATTCTTCAGTTTGCTCCACTAGGGAACAAGATCTGAAATTTTCAATTTTGCTTCCTTTTTGTCTTCAGGAAGACTTCATTCTTCAGTTTGATCCTGGGGAACCAAAATCTGAAATTTTCAAATTGCTTCCTTACTTATCTTCAGGAAGACTTCATTCTTCAGTTTGATCCACTATGGAACAAAATCTGAAATTTTCAATTCTTCAGTTGGCTCCATTAGGGAACCAAATCTGAAATTTTCAAATTGCTTCTACACCGTCCTTTGAGGGACATGTCCTATATACTCAAATGTTTTATGGATGACTTTTTACAGAATGTCATGAGAATGATGATTAGGATGCATGATCGGAATGAATCTAATGCTCCTAACTAAATGATATTAGGGATGACATTTGTATGAATGCAAGATGTCATGAAAATGATTTTTTTTAAGAACGATTAGGAAACAATGATCGGCACAAATCAAATGCTTCTAATTGGAAATGAGAGAATGATCCCTATGGGTTGTCATTGCTCATAGTTCATCAAGGTCCTATCACTGATGCGCTACCATGCTTTCTCGTTCAGCTGGTATCTTGGACTAAAACCCAAAGAAACAATCATTCTACTCAGCAAGCTTGTCCCGCTGTAATTCCAGAGTCCCTTTCCTTAAACCTTATAAAAAATTATACCTCTCATTGCAACTTCTGGGGAATAACATTTGGTTTTCATCCATTCAGTTATCACTTAGAGATATTCTTCAATCAACTTGGTCTATTATATCATCCCCTGAGTGTAATGACCAGATGTATGTATGCAGGGTATTCCGACAACAATTTTTTTATACTTGGATTGATCTTTTTGTCATTTGCCGATGTGGTGTTACCAACGAAATTGTCTTATCCAATAAGAATTTGAAAAGATAATCATTTTTCAATGTTTCCAATTCCCTTAAGCTTGGTGGGTTCTGAACAATAGTCCTGTTTCAGATTCTCATATTATTTAGAAGCTTCTAGAGTAATATGCGAAACTCCTTTTATGAAAGTATTTAGTCCAATAATCGTTATTTCAATATAAAATGCTTGAAAAAGATTAATGGACAAAAAAAAAGAAATTAAGCAAGAGCATAGCTCGAAACAAATAAGTTATAAAAGATAACCAAGGAAATTGATTGGGGTGTATATTGAAAAGAATAACAAATTAAAAAATGGGTAAAATAGAAACTAGGTGCCCCAGATATCGCAGCCTGAGCTTCTCTTGTTCAAACTTATTAAGGACCATTTTAAGCTCAATATGTGTTCAGGGGATCTGGAGTACTTTGTCAATGCCCCAAGACGCAACATTCTTTCTCATTGCTAATTCAGACGTAGCAAGACTACTGCATGCCCCACTTCTTGGTCAAAATTTGAGAAGCCCTTTTCGGGTTTTCAACTCAAATCCCCTTTGGTCTCAAAGCGCCCTTTTGGGGTTTTCGCCTTGGCCTCTCCTTTTTCTTTTCTTTTTCTTTTTTTTTGAATGAATTTGAGCTCAATGCGCCCTTTGCGTATTTTCACATTGGTCTTTTCTCCTTCAGGTCAAATATTTCTTGACTGGACTTGAATTCACCAGATTGGGCAAGTTCTCGCCATCCGTTTCAGTCAATGGCAATGTTCCTCTTGAACAGGCCTTCTTTACAACATAAGGTCCTTCCCAGTTTGGCACATACTTCTCTTTGAAATCTTTTTGTAGAAGAAAGATCATTTTCAACATCAGGTTCCTTCATAGAATTCCCTAAGATGAACTTCTCTAAGCTTATATCATCTGGCCGTGACAAATAACTTTTAACCCTTTCTTCAATTAGGTTTAATTTGCAAAATCGTTTCTATTCCGATGAGAAATGTGTTGCCCCAGCAAAGGCCTTGGCCCACATTAAGGGTAAATGGTGACTAATTTATGCCAATCTTTACGAGTTTCAATCATCTTTCAGAATCTTTTTTTGATGATTTATTTCTTCTCTTTTCTTTTTTCCTTCTTTTTTCTTTGAATTCGAACTTGAATTTGAAATTAAAATTGAAATTGAAATTGAACTTGATGACTCTTCACTCATTTCCTAGACTCGCCATGTCCACTGACCCTTTGTAGAGTAAGGTCTGTTTTTCATCTTGTTAAACCATTCTTAACAAGTCAGAAGATATGTCACAATCTCTATCATCTTCACAGTCCTTAGATCCCCTATACCCGTATTTCGTTCAAAAAGGGAGTCCGTAACAATGTCGCTCATGTCGTTGATATCTGGGTACCTAGATATGAAGGTAAGAAATCCAAAGAATGAATGATTCTAAGGATGATTATTGGTATGGTCACGAAAGAATACTAAAAAACAAAAGAATGTACAGTATGAAATGTAAAAAAAATAAAAGAATATGTATTCAAAAAGATGCATTTTATTGAAATGATAATTTTGGACATAAGCCTATTTCACAAAAGGCAACAAACATGTTTTGCACATTACCATAGATCAGTTCTAAAAATACGAGGATTTCTTCCACGGTCCCATTATTCAAAACACTCCCAAGTGCACAAGGACTTGAAACTTCATTCTCTTTAAGGAGTTGCAACTTTCTTGTCTCCTCCTTCAATTATCACATTTACTTTATCGCATCACGGTGATCCGGCTTTGATGAACCGTCAATCTTCACAACTCCCATTTGAATAAACTTTTCTACCACTTTTTGAGCGTAGTGCGCTTTTCAATTGAATGACCCTTTATTCTGCGTGATACTCACATTGGGCATTCTCGTTATACCATCTTGGGAATGGAGGTTGCAACGGTTTCGAATAAAATGGGGACACCACGTGTGCGTTCAACAAACTTTGATATAGCTCCTTATACGTCATTGGGATTGGCGTAAATTGAAACTTTTCAGAGTTTTGCCTTGTGCCCGACTCTTGTCTCATCGACCCTTGTTGCCCAGCAGTGATCACCTTTGGCTGG
Organism: Gossypium sturtianum; assembly: GCA_025698515.1. Classification (NCBI taxonomy): domain Eukaryota; kingdom Viridiplantae; phylum Streptophyta; class Magnoliopsida; order Malvales; family Malvaceae; genus Gossypium; species Gossypium sturtianum. The sequence continues at coordinate 99,088,799 of CM046947.1, forward strand.
TTAACAGTAATTGTTTTTGGGTACCCTTTGTTGTGAGTACTCGTATTATTCACCTCGTCATCCCTTTTCCTAGGAATGGACCTTTTAGTGGTTTCCCCTGCTTCAATCTTGCCACCCCTTATGGCATTTTCAATCATCTCTCCTGCCATCACTATATCTGCAAAGCTCTTAGTAGTACTTCCTATCATGTGAGTGATGAATGGAGCCTTCAAGGTATTGATGAAGAGCATTGCAGTCTCCTTTTCTAGGAGTGGTGGCTGAACTTGCATGGCGACCTCTCTCCATCTTTGCGCATACTGCCTGAAGCTTTCATTTGGTTTCTTCTCCATGTTTTGCAAAGTAATTCTATCAGGCACTATATCAGTCACATGGCCATAATGCTTCATGAAGGCTTGTGCCAAATCTTTCCACGATTTGACTTGAGTACGACTTAACTGGTTGTACCATTTTGCTGCAGCTCCGGTCAGACTGTCCTGAAAGCAGTGGATCAATAACTGGTCATTGTTGACATATCCCGTCATTCTACGACAGAACATCGTAATATGGGCCTCAGGGCAGCTGGTCCCGTTGTACTTTTCAAACTCTGGCATCTTGAACTTCGGAGGAAGTACCAAATTCGGGACTAGACTCACTTTCTTAGCATCCACCTCGCATTGGTAATCAACACTTTCCAATGCTTTAAACTTCTCCTCCACCATTTGCGCGATCCTCAAACTCCTTTGGAAACTCCGCCTTCGCTTTCTCCCCATCTTTGCATCGTCAAAATCGGGGACCATGAACTTTGGCAAATTGTTTCGGTGGTTAGAGCTCAAACCCGTCGGGAAGTTTGCTTGGTGCCGAGGCACCGCTTTGATCTTGAGGCCTGATATTAATAGACACTCTCGGAGGTTGCGCTTGAGAATTTACGGGGCTAGGCACGATGTGATAAGCGAATTTTCATTTTCATCCCGACATCGACCATAGGGCCTTTTCCTTATCTGCGCTCCGAGTCAACAACAAATGCGTTAAGCGGCTCATCATACTTCTCTGGGGGATTCCAGCATTTGATCCCTCACGTCTTGTTGAATTTTGGCCAACTGCTCTTGCATCTGAGTCTGCAACTAGTCTTGCATCTCTTTCTGCATCTGCTCCAACCTTTCCAACTTCTGATCCATGATTTTTGTTTTCCTTCGTGTATAGTAGTGATGTTCCAGGGTAACTATAATACGACCTTTAGTTAATAGGGTTCTTTTATGATATTTTAATGCACATGATACGATGAAATGCAAATGCATGAATGCAAAGAAAAAGAGGCGTTGACTCTGAATTCAATTACATTAGAAAAACTTTACTAGAAAATAAATTTCTTTACACAAAATGGATCGCATATACGGCCTTGCCCTCATAGTCTAAGTGAAAACATGAATCCCTTCTTCGTAAAAGTCACGTCTTACAAACTTCTAATACATGCCTCCTCTAGCTCCTTTTGCCTGATCTGGATCACGACTCCCTGCTCCATAATGCTTGTTAGACTCTTTAAGAAATTCGATACGTGGTGATTCCTGATTTATCTTTGTCAGCTTGAATCCTTGGGTAATAAGGTCTTGTATTCCTTCATGGACTATCAGCCTTCTCTCGTTGTGTTCACTTGGACTATATTCGGACTACCGTATTATAATCCACTTTATCAAAAAATCCATTTTCTTATGACCAACTTTTCTATTTAGCAATCGGGTATGAATCAACACCTCCTTTCTATGATGATGAAATGTAAGGTAGTCAAAACAAAAGAAAACACGTTAGTGCAAGAGAAATAGACAACACAGAACACTTGTCCGGGTAACCACTCGGGTTTGGCGTAGCTCTATCTAGGGTAGGCTCCTAGGGTTGCTATATGTGGCTTAGTTCTAAAAGAAGGGTACCTGAACTAGCAGATTCCTCAATCCTCACCCATTATAGGCTCATACGGATTGAGTTCAGTTCAGGGGAACACATTTCCCTATGGCCATGCGGAGGTGAAAACCTCACGGAACCATAGGTACGGATGTATTCCGGAAGCAGTCCCCTAGCCCATGCGGAGGTGAAAACCTCACGAAGGCATAGCTTCTCGCTCCCACTTAAGGGTGTGACCACAACGGTCATGCAATATAAATGCAAAATATTCTACGTGTCTTAAACCAAAGCAAATATATGACGCGACACAAACTTAATGCAAATGGAAAAACAAAACCAAAGAATTTTATTTTCGATAAAAAGGACATTAATCAACCAATTTTACGGCTTGACTCTCTTTTTGTCCCAGTGGAGTCGCCAAGTCAGTGTCGAAACCATCTTTTGTTTGGAAAAGCGGGCCGACTTTAAAAATATGGAAGCGAGTCGCCACCAATCCTTTTTTTGAAGTGTGATTGGGCCACTTATAAAATATTTTGGTCTCACAATTTTAAGAAAAGCGGGCTCGGGAGTCGGTTACGCATGCGAGGAAGGATTAGCACCCTCATAGCGCCCAAAATTGGTACCGTATTGATTGATTAATGTCCTTAATATCGAAAATTAGAAAATATTTTAAGGACATTAATCAATCAATACGGTACCAATTTTGGGTTGCTATGAGGGTGCTAATCCTTCCTCGTATGTGAATCGACTCTTTGAGCCCGCTTTTCTTAAAATTAAGACCACAAATATTTTATAAGTGGCCCAATCACACTTCAAAAAAAAAGATTGATGGCGACTCATTCCATATTTTTAAAGTCGACCTTTTTCAAACAAAAAGATGGTTTCGACAAACACATCAATCACATATAATATATGATATCAAATAAATTAAAGTCAATGGAAAATATTCACACGAAAATAAAAACGCAGGGGGAGGAAGCTTCCAATCAGTTTATTTATAGATAGAATGGTGTTTACAACCTTCACCATTCTAATTATTAAGTGGAGACGTTCTTATTTATTCAAGTATTCGTATTTATATGTATAAAAAAGGTATTCCTATTTAAAAATCAAGCAGCTAATTAGACCAAGTTGCTGTTGCGTGGTCAAGATTTGTTTTGTTTTTAATATTACTAGGGAGAAATCAACCAGGTATTACATAATATGTTTTCGACAATAAATTATTTCCAAGTCTGCGGGATTTCTCAGTATAAATGTTTGTGTTTTGTTAATGAAAATGAAGCAACAATTCTACTAGCTTTCATCTACATTTCGCCCCAGAAATTATAGTAAAGCAGAGACAATGAGAGGATTATCGGTGTTGAGTTGGATTCTGATCATCTGCGTCTGCCAAGTAGCAGTGCGGAGCCAATACTACTCGGACACCCTACCATATCATCCCAGGCCAGTTGTGGTCACCAATCTTCATTTCTATGTGCACGAAATTACGGGCACTACAGCAGTCGTGCTAACCCAAGCTAACATCACAAGCAATAATTCATCACAAGCCCCGAAGATAATTCATCAGTGCCATTTGCCACCCTAGTGGCCGTTAATGATCCCCTCAGGACTGGCCCTGAGCCTGACTCAGAGCTGATTGGAAATGTTCAGGGTATTTCCCTCCTAGCCGGATCAAATGCATCGAGCACGCAGTACATAGAATTTGGATTCAATACCGGTAAGTTTAATGGCAGCTCTCTAAGCGTATTTTCAAGGGGAGACCCTGGGCTTGCGGTGGTCGGAGGAAGAGGACAATTCGCGATGGCAACAGGAACTGCACTATTTAACCCTATCCTTATAAAGGCCACCAATGTCATTATTGAATTTAACTTTACTGTAGTTCATTACTAAGATGTTATTTACAGATACAATCCTCTTGGATTGTGGAAAGTCATATGATTCTGCTCCATTTTATTAGAATAAATGTATGAGAAATACATAGGATTATATTATTAAAAATTAAAATTCTCATACTTGATCATTGTACTTTATCATTATATTAGAAATAAATATTAGTTTCTTGGCTACAAAAAGGACACCAATAAATGTATCTACTCAGTATTTATCATCATATCTAATAGAGGTTGGTTTATACAAAAATTTGGAAAGTTTATCGATAACGAAACAATTATTATATGGTGTCAAAGTCAAATATTACAACAAAAGCAAGTTTCTGGACTATTTGGCGTTGACTGCAACAAAGCAATCATGAAAACTTAAAAGAACCTAATATGGGCATTGGTGTGTTTGATTCTTTGGCCCTTGACATGTTTACTTTGCTCATTCTTGTGTTGGGATGAAATAATCTTGAGACATCAATTCCCCAAAAATATGATCCAGATAACCAAAGTTTGATCAAAGCCAGAGAGAAAAGTTTTATTATTTTTATTGATACCAAATTTTGTCCAAGTCGATAAATCCAGATTAGGCCATACTTAGGCCTCTAACAGATCAACAAATCATGGCATAATGCCAAATTTTGCAATCAATATTTGATTTTTTTTTTAAATTATGCTGTTATTCTTTTCTTTTAGCTAAATTTAACTCTCAACTTTTTGTTAAAATCAAATTTGACCATTAACCTTTTAAAAATAGTCAAATTATTTTTTTAATGCAAATATTAACTAAAACGTTAATTTTTTAAACATGATAGCGCGCATAGCAATCCATATGTCTTTCATGTTAATTTTATGAATTTTTCTGAATTTTTTTATAACTTTTATTTTATTTTTTTTGAATATTTTATAACTATGAAATTATTAGTTGACTTGGCAAATTAAACAAAAAAAACGCCCATGTCATACATGGATTCCTGCACCAATATTATTAAAAAAATTAATGTTTTAGTCAACATTTTCGTTAAAAAAATAATTTAACACTTTTTTAAAAGGTCAGTGACACAATTTATCTCAAGAAAAAGAGCCCTATTGAGAAAAGTTAAACGTCGAGGGCTAAATTTAACATTATCTTATAAATCAACCTTTCGAACTTAATTCAAGTCTCAATTAAATATTTGGGATTAAATTGAAATTTCAAATTAAACTAAGCCTTTGGTTAAATTTTTCAAAAGTTAAATCACAGCAAAAGTTAAATTTGACTTCCTAATCTCCAACCATAGACCAAATTATATTATTTTAATAAGGGTTAAATATAAAATTAGTACATGAACTTGTTCACTTCTCTCAGATTGGTACTTACGATTTTTTTATCCTAGATTGGTACTCGAATTTTTTTCTATTAACTAAATCAGTACCTGAATATAATGCCATTAAGTTTAAGACATGTGATAAAATAAGATTATGACACGTGGCATAATTGACATCATAGTGATGTCATAATTTAAAAATAATATATATATTTTTTACTTTTATCCCCCTTTTTTTTAATGTTCCTTCTTTTTTCCCCTTTCTTTCTTCTTCTTCTTCTTCCCTCAACCCAAGTTTCTTCTTCTTATTTGGCAGTGACAATCAACAATTTTTTTTCCACCGGTCTTTTCCTTCCTCAACCTTAAAACCCTTCTCTTCTATTTATTTTTTTTTCTATTTGTTTCTCGAGAAAAAAAAAAACCCAGATTTTTTATTTTTCTTTTCTGCATATACACTTGAAGAGATTGGAGGAAAGTTTTTTGCTGGTTCTGATAACTAATTGTGAAGATTTCTTTTTATTCTGTTGAAGTTTGTGAGAATCTGTAAGAAAAATAGTGAACAAAGTTCAAGATATTTGGAACTACTGTTATATTTTGATTCTCTTTTGGAAATAATTTTGTTTTTATACAATTTTTCTTATATGACAAATACATTTGGAAGAAAAAAGAGCTATTTTGGCGAGAAATTTCAACTGGTCAACTTTTTCCTCCACTTTTTCATTTGCTCTGATTTATTTTCACAAACATTAATGTCCAATCTTCACCTCTCTTTTCTCTCCCCATTATACCTTCAAACCCCAACACCAAAACCCCCAAATTCATCCATTAACTTTCATTACAGCACCCTACAACAACCTTCAAACCCAAACTTAGTCCCCACTCAACGATTCAATTTAAACCCTCAAAACCCTTTTTGAAACAAGTTCCATGTTTGCCCAAAACAAAACCTATCATCGTTCTCTATAAACCCAAAATGCCCCCTTTTCCAAACATATATTGAAAAGGATTTTGATTAAACAGAAAGAACAAATAGAGAACAAACAGGAAGAAGAAACAAAGAAGCTTTAGAATAAAAAAATTGAAAGTTTTTAAAATTTGAAAATCTGAGAAAAAGAGAAATGAAGGAGATAAAGTTGGAGAAGCAAAAAAATCGTTGACTGTCACTCCAGTGCCATTTTTAGGCCGAAAAGGAGGCCAACCATTGGCGACGATGGAGGCAACAACTTGGGTTGAGGGAGGAAGAAGGAAGAAGGGAAGAAAAAGGAACCTCTCACAAAAAAAGGGGGAGAAAAGTCAAAAGAAATTTTTTTAAATTATGACATCACCATGACATCATTTATGCCACAAGGTCATAATTTTATTCTGCCATGTGTCCTATATTTAAAGGCGTTAGACACAAGTATTGATTTAGTTGACGGAAAAAAAAAATCATAAGTACTAATCTAAAAGAAATAGATAAATTCAAGTATTAATTTTATATTTAGCCTTTTTAATAAATTTACTTCTTTATCTAAAACACTCATTTAACTAATTAAAATCATTGCATATTTTATTGTGTGGTTAAATATTGAAAAATATTAATTATTTTTCTCATAAAATGTTATAATAAAAATAGAGGCAAATTCATATTTTTGTTCTTAAAAATGACGGATTGTGTGTCCACAAAGAAACTAGGGAGCATTTTGATATAATCCCGATACAACTCTCGCCCAATCGCCAAAAGTTTTAGAAGGCCTCCAAGTTGCCAAAAGAGTAAAATTTGTTTTAGTCTGTTGTCAAGCTACACAGGGAAGAGGCTACATGCACCTTGCTCCGGGTGTACCTTGAAAACGATGGCTTGCATCCAAGGCCATTACTTGAGCGTGATGGCCAACCAAAGTTGTTCAGAGGGCCATCCCCAAGCGCAATTGTTACCCAAAGTCATTAGAAGGCCTCCGAGGGCCATATCTGTGGCCTTCGAGTATCCAGACGACAAATTTACCTAAGTTGTCAAGCTACGTTAGGAAGAGGCTAGACAACCTTTGCTCCCGGTGTACCCTATAACAACTATCGCTTGCCTCGAAGGGCCCATCTCCGTGGCGTGATGGCTGGCCAAAGTTGTTAGAAGGGCCATCCATGTTGATTATATACTTTAAAAGTAATTAACGAGGTTGTGGCTACTCTTCATTATTTCAAAATTATATTGACATCTAATTTTATGCATAAAAAGTAAATAATATGCATATATCAATATATAATAAGTACACTTAAATGATACCTATGGACATTAATACGAGAATAACCCGTGTTTTGCTTAATTATGCATAAAATCAAGCATCAAAATTATACTGATAAAAATTAAAAATTTCTACAATAATTGAAACTTTGACATTTGTTTATTACTGTCGAAGTTAAATGATATTGTCGAAATTGACATTTTTATGTGTTTTATTTAGTTGAACTTTTGGGCACGATGTTACTAATTTTGCTATTTATTGTCTAAATTTCTATATAAGTGTAGTGCAAGTACAAAATATGGAGAACAAGTAAAAATATGAAGTTACATGAAAGATTTGAGCATGAGAGTAGTAATTTGACGTACAAGGTATTTTAGATTTTAGGATGATTTTATTTTAATATTTATTTTTATTTAAATATTATTTGTAAAGATATGTTATCAAGAGTTTAATCAAGATTAAGTTTTATCTCATATTTTTTATTTAGACAATTATTCAATTTTATCTTTTTGAGTTTGTTTAGGAATAGAATACTAAGGTGTTATTTGATAAATTGAAAATCTAAATGTTGAAAAATTAAATAGTGAAAAATTAAGTATTGAATTTAAGTTATAAAATCTGTTTGGTATATTACTTAAATAAAAGATTTAATTAGATTATTTGATATATAATAATTTTAAAATTTTTAAAGGTAGAATATTTAAAGGATTATCAAATGTGCTTAAAAGTTAAATCACTAAAAATATTAATTTTTAGTTGATTTAATTTTTTCAATGGACTATGAAAAAAAAGGTAAAGTGTTAATTCCAGCTTAAATTGCTTGAATTCATATATTGTTATTCTCTCAGAAAGTAGTGGAAATTTATTTTCTTAAAATAAATTTTATTTTATCTGAATTATAGTTTCTACTGGTTCCTTCGCAGAGAATTATTTTCCCATTGAAAGTAATAAAATCATTTTTTATTCTGTGTTTGGTTTGCATTGCTTGAGCCCACACTCAGCACAATTTGAGGGTACGAAGATAGTAGAGAATGTCGTTTGGATGAAGTCTTGAACGATTCAAATCCGTCTCGCTTAAAGCACATATACTTTTAAGAAAAAGTTTATTGCTATATCTCAGCCTAGATCGAAAAAGAACCGTTATGTTATTTACTATGCTTCCAAAATACTAGATCCAATCCAATGCAATTAATGCACCATAGAAAAAAACACTTTTGGGAATTTTGTTTGCTTCAGATAAATTTCATTCATGTTCATTGGGCACTAAAGATATTGTTTTTTCTGATCTTGCAACCTTGAAGTTTTTACTAAGCAAAACCGAGACTAATCAGATGGATCCTCGAAATTAGAGATAAAAGTGGTTGTGAAAACTCAATGGCTGACCACCTGCGATTGCCAGTTTTGAAAGATCGTTCACCTTTAAAGGACAATTTCCTGGATGAAAACCTCTTCTCCGTTCACAATCTATCCGTGGTATGCAGACATGATAAATTACCTAGTAACAGGTACATTCCTCACTAAATTAATTCGATCTGAAAAAGACAAAATTAAGTGAGAGGCTAGATATTATATCTTAGATGATCCATACTTGTGGAAACACTATTCAGACAAGGTAATTAGAAGGTGTGTGCCCGAAACTAAGCTAAACTCCATCTTATCATTCTGTGATTCTTATGCATGCGGCGACCATTTTAGTCCTAAACGAACTACTCATAAAATTTTAGAATGTGGTTTATTTTGGTCTGTGTTATTTCGTGATGCTTATACATTGTGCAAAACTTGCGAGAAATGCCAAAGGTTAGGTAACTTAAGTCGAAGAAATCTAATTCCATTAACCTCGATTTATGTTTGGAAAATCTTTAACGTATGGGGAATAGAATATTTCATGAGCCCTTTTATGTCCCATCCTTCTCCTTAATAGCCTCTACTCGTCTACATGGGAGTATTCCTAACTCCTTTACTTTTCAATATTTTCATTTCTACTTACATTGATGACAATGTGGGCTAAGTAGGGGGGATGTGGTTGCTTTTTTTTTTTTTTACTGTAAATTTTTTCATTTTTGCTGCTATTCTTGCATATCTACTATTGAATGGGCTGGGTTCTTTTTTTTTTGTCATTTCGTGCTGACCATTTCGTGCCCATGACTAGGCCTCTAATCGTTAAATGCCTTATATTCCGCTTCTTCGTTCATGTTTATATCATTTGACATTGGTCTGAAATTCTACTATCTTTACATCTTAGTCATATAGATGTATTGTAAATGAATACTCTTGTTTTGCACTTGAAATTTGGTGATTGATTGAATGACGTTTGGATACTTTTTGTTTGCTAATGATCACTCCATGGATATTGGCGTTTTTTAAAACTTTTTTGGACACTGCTATGTGACAAATGTTGCTCAATTTTCTTTCTTCTTGAAACAAAAAGAAAAAAATTTGAGAAAGAGAGGTTGAATAATGATGTTGGTGTCTTAACAAGTTTGGTAATTGTTGATTTTCATGGAAATTAATTAAAGATTGGATGAAACGATTGTGTGTACTTAATTGGAAAATATTCACATCTATTGCTTGGATTGGAAGTCTTAAGGGCTATATTTTTATATACATTCCTTTTCTAACGAAATGGCTTTTGACTGGCAATAGCAGGGGTTAAGCGTTCGGATACCTTTAAAGCATGGTGATGAAAGTGTTGAAGAGAACGGGAGTATTGGCCTTTTATTTGATTAGTTGTTTTATTTCTGCTGCTATGTATTCAGTTAAAGGGATTTTGCAGAGTTAATTTTATTGGCTTTGATAGAGTTCATTGTATGCTATAAATTTTTGAGACTGGAATGGCTTGGATTCTCCATGGCCTTTTTCTGTAATTGTTAATGATTGAGAAAAAAAAACAATATTAAATCCTGGAAGATACTTTCGGGGTTATTTGCTCAATAAGAATTAATTTTCGGGTTGTTCTTACCATTAATTTACAATTAAAACTAAATTAATGATTTAATATGTGAGAAGACATTGGTAGTATGTGATCCATTTTGAAACCCAAGTTTATTTTATTTAATTTCATGTTCACTCTTTATTTACTATTTTATTTCTCGACATATTAATTATATCAAACAAACGTTTGTTTGCAGAAGATAAAATAATTTATAAAATCGACACATTAATCACATGTAATACATAATATCAAATAAATTAAAAGTCAATGTTTAATACTCACACGAAAACAGAGACGCTGGGGGAGGAAACTTCCAATTTAAAATAATTAGACCAAGATTCTGTTGCATGATCAAGATTTGTGTTCTTTTTAATATTACCACGGAGAAATCAATCATGTATTATATAAAATGTTTGGGACAATAAATTATTTTCATGTCTGTGGGTTTTATCACTATAATTCTTTCTGTTTTCTTAATAAAATTGAAGCAACAATTCTATAGTTTTCATCTACATTTCGCCCCAGAAATTATAGTAAAGCAGAGACAATGAAAGGAACATTGATGTTGAATTGGATTCTGGTCATCTGCCTCTCCCAAGTAGCAGTGCGGAGCCAATACTACTCAGATACCCTACCATATCATCCCAGGCCACCTAAGGTCACCGATCTTCACTTCTTTATGCACGAACATACGGGTGTTACAGCAGTCGTGCTAACCCAAGCTAACATCACAAGCAATAATTCATCAGTGACATTTGCCACCCTAGTTGCCGTTAATGATCCCCTCAGGACTGGTCCTGAGCCTGACTCAGAGGTGATTGGAAATGTTCAGGGTATTTCCCTCTTAGCCGGATCAAATGCATCGAGCACGCAGTACATAGAATTTGGATTTAATACCGGTAAGTTTAACGGCAGCTCTCTAAGCGTATTTTCAAGGGGAGAACCAGGGCTTGCGGTGGTCGGAGGAAGAGGACGATTCATGATGGCAACAGGGACTGCACTATTTAACCCTATCCTTATTAATGCCACCAATGTCATTATGGAATTTAACTTTACTGTAGTTCATTACTAAGATGTTATTTACAGACTCAATTCTCTTGGATTGTGAAAAAGTCATATGATTCCGCTCCACTTGGATAGAATAAATGTATGAGATTAACATTCTCATACTTCATCATTGTACTTTATTATTTTATTACAAATAAAGTTTAAATTCTTAGCTAAAAAAAGAGACATATAAATATACTTATTCAGTATTTATCTTCATCTCTGCTAGAGGTTGGTTTACGCAAAAGATTGAGAAAAGTTTACTTTGCTCAATATATCAAGTCAAATATTACAACGAAGCAGCAAGTTTGCTCAATATATCATTACAGATTTATTCTTGTGTTGAGATGAATAAATCTTGAGACGTTGGAATGACTTCAATTCCCAGGAAATGATTCAAATCACTAACATCTTTACTTGAAAATCTCTCCACCAAAGTTTGAACAAAGTAAAAAAGAAAACTTTTATTATTTTTATTGATACAAAATTTTGTTTGAATCAATAAATTCGGATTTAGCTATACTTAAGCTTCTAATTATAGATAAATCCAGGCATAGTGTCAAATTTAACCCTTAATGTTTATATTTTTTACTCATTTTGATTTTAGCCTCAACCTTTTTAAAGGGGTCAAATTTGACCACCAACATTTAAAAAAGAGTCGAATTGTTATTTTTTTAAATAGAAATATTTAGTAAAACATTAAACTTTTAAAAAACATTAAACTTTTAAACATGACACCCTGTAGTTCATGCTAATTTTATGAATTTTGATGAACTCTTTTTTAAAATTTAAAATTTTTATTTTATACTTTGAATATTTTATAAATTTTAAATCATTTGGTGAGGTGACATACAAAAAACGAATTGTCATGTTTTTATAAAGTATATTTGAGTTTTCATGTCAACATCATTAAAAAAATTAATGACCTTACCTGCACCAGTATATGGGACACTATTTGTCACACTGAAAGCATCCTGAGTGAGATGAGAAGTGGCCCTTGAATCAGGAAACCTAAGATGCTCTCCAACATTAGCAGCATTCACAGAAGCAAAAGAACCATAGTAGAAACAAAAGCACCTGCTACATTATATTTGTTGTCATCATCAACATCACCCATTGAGCAAAGATTAGCACTTGTACCTCTATGACCTGCATTAGGCTCAAGAAAACCGATAAAAGAAGTATCAAAACGATAATAGCACTTTTGTACACTATGCCCAATTTTTCCACACAAATGGCACTAACATCTGTTTGAAAAATGGCCTCTGCCTCGACCTCGATGAAATGAACCTCCTCTACCTCGATATCCAACTGAATCAGACACACCTTTTGTGGGCTGCTGATAACCCTGTGCACCATGAGAAGTAGACTGACTTGTGACAAGATTAACAGTGAAGAGTCCAGCCATAGCACCTGACTTCTGCCTAGCTTCAAGATCAATCAGCATCGAAGACAAAGCAGGTACATCATAGGCTTGCCTGCTACTGGCGATTAAGGTGTCTATCGAATCAAATTCACTAGGTAAACCATTAAGAATAGCTGCAATATGCTTTGCATCAGATATCTTTTCTCCATATATACCAAGATTATCCTTAATCAATTTAAGTTGTCTCAAATAATCACGCATGTTTTGATCCCCCTTCTTTTGAGAGTACAAAGAATACCGAAGATTCATAATCTTGGTAATTATTTTAGCAGAATACAACCGACCAATGACTTCCCAAATTTCAACAACCGATTAACACATGACCAAATCTGGTAAAATCTCAGGACTGACAACGAAAAGTAACCAAGATGCTATGGCTTTATCTTGTTTATTAAATGAAACTCTTTCATGATTTTTAACTAGATGACCAGACTCATTAGAAACAAACTCAAGAGGTATAGCCTGAGTACCATCAATGTAAGACTTCAAACCATAACTCTCCAAAGCAAAAGATACCTACTGATTCCACAGAGGATAATTGATTTAATCAAGTTGAATATTGATCTTCTTGTTAGTGAAGTTCTTGGAAACATTGGTGGAACTACTACTAGACACTTCTCGATCTTCTGCCATCACGAATTTCAGGGAAAAAAACTTTCAAAAAACCAGGTCAGATATCATATTAGAAGACTAGAAAAGAGATGAATAGAGAAATCAATATTGTATTTCATATTACAAACTTACACACAGATAAGCAACCGTATATATACAGAGAAAGTATAACAAAGATGAATAATTGTAGGTAACTAACATTAGCTAACTAACTAACAGTCTAATAGACTGAGCCAGCTATATATTTACTGCTAACACGCAGAGACATTTATTTCTTTCTTTTCTCTATTTCTTTTTTCTTTTTTTTTTAAGATGTTGTCGAATCTTCTAACGCAAAATGAGATGAAAACTCAAGCACCCCATGATGCGGTCGTTGAGAGCACCAAAAATATCCTATTCCCTATAAAATAATGAAAAGAACAGTAAAGGGAAAGTAGGGTCGAATCCTCAGGGACCGGATTGTACGAATGCTTGTTTCTCGAAATCCTGGGCAAAATCGTGCCCAAGAAAACTTGCGTTCCTGAAAAAAAAAGAATTTAAAGTTTAGATCTGGGAATAAAATAAAAACGAAATTAAAAGTTGAATAGAAATTTCGGAAATTAAAAGTAAAAGTAAAGTTGAGAAAAAGATTTCTTATGGTGATTTTTCAGCCTCCGGTTGTCTCGATTCGCCTTGGTTCAATCCTTGACTTTTAAGTGATCCTTCTCAAGTAGAATAAGCCAGTTATAGTGGAAGAGGACGCCTACGACCACCAACTCCAAGAATTTAGACTTAAGATTTGGCGGAACCTGACTCTAGCCAATAATTGCTTTTGTGGGACTATCTTCTACTAGATCATCACTTCCCAACGGTGAATATCACACCATTTTGTCTCTTGAACTCGCCAACCTCTAACGCAGAAAGTCAACGAACTGACTGTGCAACCTTCCCAAAACGTACAAAGCGGCCGTTTCTTGCACAAGTTGAAAAGATTACCTATTAAGGGACATGGACGGAAGCGTCAGCCCCGTAATGCAGAGAAACGATGAATACCCTGCTGAAAAGGCTAAGCGCGGATTCTAAGCCTCATGAACCCTTTTGGAGAATTTCGACAACCTTCGGCTAGATGGATTTAGTGGCTCATGATTTTTGGGAAAGAAACAAATATAATGGAAATAGAATTTTTATTGAAAAAAAAACATGGAAAGAACAAAAGGCTAAACTTATGAGGGAGAGAGTGTTACAGCCAAAGATCGATCTCCTTTTGTGTCACTTCATCCCCTTTTTATAGTATTAAGAAACCTAGCCTATTCCTAATTAAATTCTAAAAGATAAATACAAATAAAGATAATTAAAGATAAATGAAAATAAATCCTAAAATTAAATCTAAATAATAATCCTTAATAATTATCCTAATATAATTAAACATTAAATAGAGTCTTGTGCTATAAAATCTCTTCTTTTGCATTTTTGTCCTTATGTCTTCCATACTTGCATTTTTGGCACCACCTTTTTTTTCTATGTCGCATGTTGGCCCACTTTATCTACAAATTCACGCTTTTCGTCCTTAAATTTACTATTGCCGTCAATTTAGTCCCTAAAAGATAAAAGACCATAAATAGCCCAAATTAGTAGGATCATACTAAAACTAAACATATAATTAATACATAAAAATATGTCGTTCTAGAGTATTATCAAATTTCCCCCTACTTAGCCCATGCTTGCCCTCAAGCATGGTTCATATCCACTGTGAAAGTTAGAATCTGCTATAAAAGAAATACCACTCCAAAGTTTCATAAAAATTAGTCAAAAATGCATATGAAAAATAAAGAGAACCCTAAGCTTGCTTTAAGTAAAACAGAAAAAGTTTTCCAATTAATACACACAGAAATTAGAATCGACTTGAATTATTTCATGAAAATTAGGTAAATTACCAAACCTACCAAGACACCCTATTTGTTTCCTCCTTTAGTCCCCAAATTTTATTTTATTTTTTCCCTTTTTTTCTTTATTTATTTTTTGCTTTTAAGAATATATCGAACCTTTTGACGCGAAGAGAGATGACAGCCAAGCACCCCACCCCGGTTACTCAGCCTAACATACTCCTAATTTATTATAATTTTTTTCTTAAGAACATATCGAACCTTTTGACGCGAAGAGAGATGACAGCCAAGCACCTCACCCCGGTTACTCAGCCCAACGTGTTCTTAAAAATTAATTCCAGTTAGCGGAGTTTTACCTAACACGTCACACAACCTTTTGACGCAAAATAGGATGACAACCCAAGCACCCTACCCCGGTTACTCAGTCAGTCATGTTTTTAAGCTGCACTCATAACCGCGGAAAAATTGTTAACATTAAACAAAATTTTAATTTTGGAGAACTTAGGAAAAACAATCAAGTGTCAAGAATAAATTTCAATAATCACCTAATAGCCATGAACATAAATTTAGCATGCAATCATATTAAGTGTCCACTTTATATTAAACTTGATCAATTTTACAAAAAGCAAGATAGAGTTAACTCTATTAGTCATAATTATTTTTAGCCTAATAAAAATAAAATAGAGGAGATGGCATCAATTATGGAAAAATCGTAATTTTCTCAGAAGACCAGGATCATGCATGTAGGTCAAACAGTGGGCAAAATAGAGCATCAAGCAGCAAAACCAAAAACATAGCAAAAAATGACAGTAATAACGAAGAGTGCCTCCCCTTACTTAAATCACATTGTCCTCGATGTGGAAGAAAATAAATAAATAGGTGGAAAAGTTTAGAAGAACTCCCCGTGTAGTTACTGTCGTTCGTGCATAATGGCAATGAGCTCGGTTAGTTGCTGGCCAAAAGTGTCAAGTCGGTCCTCAATGCGCTCTAAGCGTTGCTCAACGGTCATCGGAGGTTGGGCTTGAGTGGGTGCGTCATTTCGATTTTGGTGTAGAAAGACTTATTCTGCTGGTGTAGAGCGCACGCCTATAGGGACAAAACAAAATGACGGCGAAGTGCCAAGAAGTAACCCCATCGAGTCGAGGCATCGAGCATCCAAAGGATCGGCCTGACAAGCAACATGTAAGTCTGTTTTGGTGGCATCGGCTTTGCGATGGTTCAGGTGCCGAACCCCTTGCTTGCGTCGGTGGTGGAAGACAAAGTATGGGTGACGCGACATGTAGAGGAGATGGCGGCGGGGACGGTGCAGCTCGTGTAGGTGAGAAAAAAAAAGAATGGTGCGTGAAGAGGAAGAAGAAGAAGAAAAAGCCGCCCCGTCGGTGAGATCGACTGCTTATGGAGCAGAGAAGCGACACCGGTGGGGGTTGACGATAAAGGAGGGCTCGACGGTGGTGCGACTGAGGGTTCGTATCATGGTGGTTGGATAGTCGGCGGTGGAGGGGGTGGTGAAGGGGTTTCGGCGGCTATGGAGGTTTTGTGAAAAAAATTGGAATTTTTTTTTTAGGTTTTGGGGTTTTATTTGGCTGAAAGGGGGTGTTTGGCTGCAGGTTTTGTCTTTTCTCCTTTTTCTCTCTATTTTCGTTTTGGTCCACCTAGTTAGAAGAAGAGAATTTTTATTAATATCCAAAATAAAATAAGTAATAAATTATTAAGATAAAACAATAAATAATTAAAATAAAATAATAAATAGAATAAAAATAAAGAGAAATAAAAATTGGGTTGTCTCCCAACAAGCGCTTGCTTAACGTCTTTAGCTTGACGCCGTGAATGGGATTATGGTGGCTCTAACTGAATTTTTTCGACCGTATGGGCCTAAAAATTCTCGTAAAATGGCTTCAACCGTTGGCCATTGACTACGAACTGCTTTCCTGTCTCTTCACTCTCTATTTCAACTGCACCATGTGTGAATGCTTGGGTCACAATAAAAGGTCCTTGCCATCAAGATTAAAGCTTCCCTAGGAATAGCTTTAATACGGAGTTATAAAGCAAAACTTTTTGTCCTACCGAAAAATGCTTCGTAGCTATTCTCTTATCATGAAACAACTTTGTCTTGTCTTTATAAATGCGAGCATTCTCGTAGGCATCGTTGCGAATTTATTCTAACGCTTGGATGTCTAATTTCCTTGCCCTTCTTGCAAGTTCTAACTCCATGTTACATTTTCGAACGGCCCAATAAGCTTTATGTTCTAATTCTACCGGAAGATGGCAAGCTTTGCCAAAAACAAGTCGGTACGGGGTCATGCCAATTGGTCTTTTATACGCTGTCCGATAGGCCCAAAGTGCGTCATTTAGCCGAAGACTCCAATCCTTCCGGTTGGGTTAAACTGTTTTCTCCAAAATAGTCTTTATTTCCCTGTTCGAGACTTCGACTTGACTGTTCGTTTGGGGATGGTAAGTTGTAGCTATACGGTAGTGAACTCCGTATTTTGTCAATAGTGCCTCAATGAATTTATTGCAAAAGTGGGTGCCACGATCACTGATTAGGGCTCGAGGTGTGCCAAACTTGGAAAAAATAGTTCGTTTTAGAAACTCCACAACAGTCTTGGCTTATCATTACGAGTAGGCTTTGCTTCTATCCACTTAGAAACATAGTCTACTGCAAGAACTATATATACACTGCTAAATGAAGAAATAAATGGGCCCATGAACTCGATGCCCCATACATAAAAAATTTCACACACATGAATCGGGGATAGGGGCATTTGATTTCGTTTAGTGATGTTACCTGTATGTTGACATTTATTGCAAGACTTACAGAAGTTATATGCGTCTCAAAAAATTGTGGGCCAATATAGCCCATATTCTAACACCTTGTGAGCAGTCCGCTTAGGGCCAAAGTGACCTCCGCAAGCTTCACCATGACAAAAATTAAGTATAGAAGTTACCTCAGTTTCTGGAACACATCATTGTATTATCTGATCTGAATAGTGTTTCCACAAGTATGGGTCATCCCAAATGTAATATCGAGCTTCTCGTTTAAGCTTGTCCCTTACGGAACGTGCTAACTTAGTGGGTAACGAGCATGTGGCTAGAAAGTTTACCATATCTTCATACCATGGGAGACGTGCCTCGGTCGAGAATAGGCTCTCATCAGGGAATTCTTCTTTAATAGGTATGTAGTCGAAAGGTACTTTTATTCTGCTTAAGTGGCTAGCCACTAAGTTCTCGCATCCCCTTTTGTCTTGAATCTCGATGTCAAATTCTTAGAGCAAGAAAATCCACCTGATGAGCCTCGGTTTTGCTTCCTTTTTCATAATCAAGTACCTGAGAGCTGCATGATTAGAAAAAATAATCACTTTAGATCCCAATAAATAAGGTTAAAATTTATCTAAAGCAAATACAACTGCTAAGAGTTCTTTTTCCGTAGTACTGTAGTTGTTCTGCGCAGCATCTAGGGTTTTTGAGGCGTAACAAATGACATGAGGTTCCTTGTCTATCCTTTGCCCCAAAACAGCCCCTACACTACGTTCGCTAGCATCGCACATAATCTCAAACGGGTATTTCCAATCTGGCGGTTGCATTATAGGAGCAGAGACCAACTTTTGCTTAAGCGTGTCAAAAGCCTCCCTACATTTTGGGCCAAACTCAAATTTCTTATCCTTCTGCAACAATTCACACAGTGGTTCAGCTACTTTCGAGAAGTTCTTTATAAAGCGCCTGTAGAACCCTGCAGGGCCAAGGAAAGAACGAATTTCCCTTATAGTGGAGGGATAAGGCAAAGAATTTATAATGTCAATTTTGGCCTTATCGACCTCAATTCCCTTAGATGAAACTACATGACCCAGAATTAAACCCTTGTCTACCATAAAGTGACACTTTTCATAATTCAAGACAAGATTAAATTCAATGCACCTACTCAAAATTATAGTTAGGTTTTTAAGGCATTCATCAAAACAATTTCCATATACAGTAAAATCGTCCATAAAAACTTCGATAATTTTTTCCACATATTCAGAAAATATACTCATCATGCATCTCTGAAAGGTGGACGGTGCATTGCAAAGACCAAATTGCATTCTTCTATACGCAAATGTATCGAATGGGCACGTAAAAGTGGTCTTTTCCTGGTCCTCCGGTGTGACTGGGATTTGGAAGAAACCTGAGTATCCATCAAGACAACAAAAGTGAGTTTTTCTGGCTAACCTTTCAAGCATTTGATCTATAAAAGGAAGAGGGAAATGATATTTTCTAGTGTAAGAGTTCAACTTCCTGCAATCAATGCAGACACGCCACCCATTTTGCACTCGGGTATGTACCAAGTCACCTTCAGCATTTTTCTTTACTGTCACGCCCGTTTTCTTGGGCACGACTTGCATCGAACTTACCCATCTACTGTTAGAAATAGGGTAGATTACATCAGCATCCAGCAGCTTGATTATTTCCTTTTTTACTACCTCCATCATATTCAGATTTAGCCGTATTTGCGCCTCTCTTCTCAGTTTCATGTTTTCCTCCAAGTAAATCCTGTGTGTGCATGTCAAAGGGCTTAGCCCTTTTAAGTCGGCAATGGTCAAACCAATCGCCTCCTTATGACTTTTTAGTACTTGGACCAAACTTTCCTCTTCGTGCGCGAAGATTCTATTGGAGACTATGACCGGTAGGGTATTATCCTTCCCCAAAAAATGCATATTTCAGATGCTCAAGAAGCGGTTTCAGCTCTAATTCTGGTGCCTGTATAATAGAAGGTAAAAGTTTAGTATTTGGAGATAATTACTCATTAACAAATTCATATTCATCAAGCTCAGATTTATCTTCATGAATTGACTCAAAACTCTCTTCCACTAAAGAGTCAATTATGTCGACACGATTCATGCTCAAGATTTCGCTTGGATGGCTAATGGTTTCGTAGACATTAAACTTCACGATTTCCCCATCAAACTCCATCGTGAGAGTTTCACTTCAAACATCAATTTTAGTACTAGCTGTACTAAGGAAAGGTCGACCCAACAAGAGGTCTGAAGATCCAGGAGTACTATCCTCTTCCATTTTAATCACATAAAAATCTGCAGGGAAAATGAGCTCGTTAACTTTTACCAAAACATCCTCAAAGACTCCTTTTGGATACACAATAGACCTGTCCGCCAACTGAATGATAACACCTATTTTTTTCAAAAAACCTGCGTTAAGTGATTCATAAATAGAATATGGCATTACATTTATGGAGGCCCCTAGACCACACATAGCCTTCTTAATTCCCAAATGGCCTATTTTGCATGGTATCGCAAACATGCCCCTATCCTTGCATTTCACCAGCATTTTCTGCTGTAACACTGCGGATACATTTTCACCAACATTTACCATTTCATTACCTGTTAATTTCCGCTTGTTGGTGCAGAGCTCTTTAATAAATTTAGCATATTGCGGAATTTGCTTGATGGTGTCCAGCAGTGGTATGTTGATCTCGACATTCCTAAATGTTTTGAGGATCTCCTTGTCCTCTTTACCTCTTCGACACTGGTTGAATCGTTCTAGAAATGGGGGTTGAATTTTAGGAAATGGAGGTTTTGGTCAGACCTGTTCATCTTTCTCGTGTTTTTCCCGAACGATTTCTTGGCCAAGATTCTTGTCAGGAATTGGTTCCAGTACCTTTCCGCTTCGTAACGTCACTGCATTTGTATTTTGTCTCGGGTTTGGTTCTATTTGTAACGGCAGCTTCCCTTGAGAGTTCAATTTCTCAATTGATGTGGTCAACTCTCTTATGGATGCCTCGGTTTTCTGTTGAAAATCAAGAACATTAGCTACTAATTTATTGACTAGAGCTTCTAGAGAATTACCTGAGCCTTACAACTATTGCGGAAACTGATTTTGGTATGGCTGGATATTTCGTGGATTGGTCCCATAACTCAAGTTAGGATGGTCCCTCCACCCTGGGTTGTAGGTATTAGCATAGGGGTCGTATCGCCTTTGTAGTGGCCCAGGGAAATTTCCCACAACATCCAGATGAGCCATGGTATCGTCATACAAAATGGGACATGCATCGGTTGTATGATCAGGCGTAGCACATATTCCGCACAACCGGGTTGTCTTTGCTTTTTCTGTAATAAGAGAATTCATTATATTAGTAAGTCTATCAACTTTATCCTCTAAGGTTGAATTACTTAGCTGGTGAACCCTTCTAGGGGGTTCAGTATTGGCTCGGAATTGCTGAGAATTTGCAGCCATTGTGGAGATTAATTCCCTTTCTTGTTGGGGAGTAATGTTGACCAATACTCCTCTACTAGCGGCATCTACCATATTCATCTCCATGGGTTTCAAGCCTTCATAAAAGTATTAGAGGAGAGATTGCTCCGTTATACCATGTTGTGGGCAGCTTGTGCATAATTTCTTAAACCGCTCCCAATAGTCGTAAAGAGACTGCTTCTTTTTGCCTTATTCCAACGATCTCTCTTCTTAGCTCAGCTGCTCTAGATGCTGGAAAAAACCTGTTGAGAAATAAATGAGATAAATCAGCCCAAGTTGTAATAGATCCAGGGGGTAAATAAAATAACCATTCCTTAGTAGAATCTGCTAAGGAAAAAGGGAAAGCACGCAATTTGATTTGATCCTCAGTTACCTCCTGAGGTTTCATGCTAAGACAAACCATATGAAACTCTTTCAAATGCTTGTGGGGATTTTCGTTTTGCAACCTACAAAAAGTTAGCAGTAGTTGGATTAAGCCTGACTTTAATTCAAAATCAGTATCCATAGTAGGATACGCGATGCATAGTGGCGGTTGTTCTACCGGAGCTTCGGCCAGTTGTCGAATTGTTTGAGCCATAGGTTGATGTGCTAGATTCGAGTTTTAGTTAACCCTGGCGTTAAACACTTCTTCTAGTGAATCGACTTCTACTTTTTCACTTTCAAATGTTTGAGTAGGGTTTTTGTCAACCCTAGACTCTACTTCGTCGTCTATTTCAATTTCTGGCGGTGGGTTACTTTGAGTCCCAACCACCGCTGACTGCTTTTTTCTTAGCTTTGTTTCCTTGCGATTAGCTCTCGTAGTCTTCTCAATTTCTGAATCGAACGCAAGAGTTCCTAGAGCAGATTGGGTCATAAGAAACAAAAAACAAAATTAGTACGTTGCCAGTCCCCAGCAACGGCGCCAAAGTTTGATGTGGTCGTTGAGAGCACCAAAAATATCCTATTCCCTATAAAATAATGAAAAGAACAGTAAAGGGAAAGTATGGTCGAATCCTCAGGGACCGGATTGTACGAATGCTTGTTTATCAAAATCCTGGGCAGAATCGTGCCCAAGAAAACTTGCGTTCCTGAAAAAATAAAAAATAAAAAAGAATTTAAAGTTTAGATCTGGGAATAAAATAAAAACAAAATTAAAAGTTGAATGGAAATTTTGGAAATTAAAAGTAAAAGTAAAGTTGAGAAAAAAATTTCTTATGGTGATTTTCCAGCCTCCGGTTGTCTCGATTCGCCTTGGGTTCAATCCTTGACTTTTAAGTGATCCTTTCTCAAGTAGAATAAGCCATTTATAGTGGAAGAGGATGCCTACGACCACCAGCTCCAAGAATTTAGACTTAAGATTTAGCGGAACCTGACTCTAGCCAATAATCGCTTTTGTGGGACTATCGTCTGCTAGATCATCACTTCCCAACGGCGAATACCACGCCATTTTGTCTCTTGGACTCACCAACCTTTGACGCAGAAAGTCAACAAACTGACTGTGCAACCTTCCAAAAATGTACAAAGTGGCCATTTCTTGCACAAGTTGAAAAGATTACCTATTAAGGGACATGGACGGAAGCGTCAGCCCCGTAATGCGGAGAAGCGATGAATATCCTGTTGAAAAGGCTAAGTGTGGATTCTAAGCCTCATGAACCTTTTTGGAGAATTTCGACAACCTTTGACTAGATGGATTTAGTGGCTCATGATTTTTGGGAAAGAAACAAATATAATGGAAATAGAATTTTTATTGGAAAAAAAATATGGAAAGAACAAAAGGCTAAACTTTATGAGGGAGAGAGTGTTATAGCCAAAGATCTTCGTTACCCTTTCTTAATAATGAGAAATAGTTTGAAAGAAGCGAGTCGACCACTAGAATTACTGCTCTTAGAACCAGAAATAAATAGGCTTACCCCTTCAAAAGAATCGAATCCGGTTGTAGAAGAAAAAAAAATAATTTTTTTTATTGAGCGTCTTCGCTCATCTTGTTTTGATGACCTTATCAGAATTAGAATTTTTTATCATATTAATTTCTACTCTACCTTCCCCGAGTTCATTCTCGAGGGAACCCCATTTCATTTAAAGCATTTCGTTGGATTCCTTCCGATCTCCTTATTTTCTAATCTCGTTGGAAATCCCTTTTGTGTCACTTCATCCCCTTTTTATAGTACTAAGAAATCTAGCCTATTCCTAATTAAATTCTAAAAGATAAATACAAATAAAGATAATTAAAGATAATTAAAGATAAATGAAAATAAATCCTAAAATTAAATCTAAATAATTATCCTTAATAATTATCCTAATATAATTAAACATTAAATAGAGTCTTGTGCTATAAAATCTCTTCTTTTGCATTTTTGTCCTTATGTCTTCCATACTTGCATTTTTGGCACCACCTTTTTTTTCTATGTCGCATGTTGGCCCACTTTATCTCTAAATTCACGCTTTTCGTCCTTAAATTTACTTTTGTCATTGATTTAGTCCCTAAAAGATAAAAGACCATAAATAGCCCAAATTAGTAGGATCATACTCAAAATAAACATATAATTAATACATAAAAATATTTTGTTCTAGAGTATTATCACCCCACCACATTACAGAATTCAATACATCTCTAAACAACCATTTTTCTCTACTTATGACACCATGATTAGAGTAATTTATTGACTTGAAATATCACTCGACCTTTTGACGCGAAGTGAAATGACAATCAAAACACCCCATCCCGATCACTCAATCTGTCACAATTTACAAGTTCTTACTCATAATTTAAGCTGTCAGTGAAGTATTCTTTTTTCCTTCTTTTTTCTCTTTTTTTTTTTTTTTTGTCTTTTTTTCAAATGAGCAATTTGTCTAAGCGAGTACAGAAAATGTCAAATTCCATGAGACATGTTTTAGCACACAATTCAGCTCCAAATTTAACAAATTCCAATAGAGTATTACAAGAGTGTGGAAGATTTAGGCAAGATTGCAAGCCTCACAGTTCTCTCTCGGATTGTTTAGTGTCCCCAAGCCAGAATAGAGTTTTAGTTACTCAAGAAAAAGAGAAAAATTGGCAGAACGGTGGTGGTGAATTCCACAACCTGCTTTGCGCAAAAAAAAAAAAAAAAAAAAAGAATATTGATTAGAGCAAGCAGCTAATTAGACCATGTTTCTGATTTCTAATAAATTTCTACATTCGCTGTTAATTTCTGAAGGAGATTTAGAAAAAAAGATTTCATATCAAACAAACATTTGTTTGCAGAAGATAAAATATTTTATAAAATCGACACATCAATCACATGTAATATATAATATCAAATAAATTAAAGTCTATGGACAATATTCACACGAAAACAGAAACACTGGGTGAGGAAACTTCCAATCTAAAATAATTAGACTAAGTTTCTGTTGAGTGATCAAGGTTTGTGTTCTTTTTAATATTACCACGGGGAAATCAATCATGTATTATATAAAATGTTTGGGACAATAAATTATTTTCATGTCTGCGGGTTTTATCACTATATTTCTTTCTGTTTTCTTAATAAAATTGAAGAAACAATTCTATAGCTTTCATCTACATTTCGCCCCAGAAATTATAGTAAAACAGAGACGATGAAAGGGACATTGATGTTGAGTTGGATTCTGATCATCTGCCTCTCCCAAGTAGCAGTGCGGAGCCAATACTACTCAGATACACTACCATATCATCCCAGGCCACCTAAGGTCACCAATCTTCACTTCTTTATGCACGAACATACGGGTGTTACAGCAGTCGTGGTAGCCCAAGCTAACATCACAAGCAATAATTCATCAGTGACATTTGCCACCCTAGTTGCCGTTAATGATCCCCTCAGGACTGGTCCTGAGCCTGACTCAGAGGTGATTGGAAATGTTCAGGGTATTTCGCTCTTGGCTGGATCAAATGCATCGAGCACGCAGTACATAGAATTTGGATTAAATACCGGTAAGTTTAATGGCAGCTCTCTAAGCATACTTTCAAGGGGAGAACCTGGGCTTGCGGTGGTTGGAGGAAGAGGACGATTCATGATGGCAAAAGGGATTGCACTATTTAACCCTATCCTTATAAATGCCACCAATGTTATTATAGAATTTAACGTTACTGTAATTCATTACTAAGATGTTATTTACAGACGCAATCCTTTTGAATTGTGCTCCACTTGATTAGAATAAATGTATGAGAAATATATATATATATATATATATGATCTGATTAAAATTTATAATTCTCATGTTTCATCATTGTACTTTATCATTATAAGAGAAATAAAGGTTAAATTCTTAGCTACTAAAAAAGACACATGAATATATCTATTCAGTATTTATCTTCATCTCTGATAGAGTTTGATTTATGCAAAAATTGTGAAAGTTTGTTGACAACGAACAATTATTGTGTGGAGATGAATAAATCTTGAGACTTTAGAATTGTTGGTAATGCAAAAAATATTTTCAGAATATTTTCGGTTAAAGCCTTTGCAAGGGCGAAGCCAGAAAATTTTTTAGGGGGTCAAAATAAAATTTTAACTTTTAATAGTCTATATCTTTATAATTTTTAAAGGATTAAATTAAATTTTCATAATTTTAGGGGGCAAAAGTGAAATTTTAGCTTTACTAATTTAAAATTTTAAATTTTTCTAAAGGGTCAAAACAATAATTTTCCATTTTAGGGGGGCGGGGCCCTTGCCAGCCCCCCTAGATTCGCTTATGGGCCTCTACTATTTTTGGAAATTAACATTGCTATTTTACCATTTTGTCCCTTCAGAAAACAATATAAAAGTTGGTCATTCTTCTCATTTTACACAACACAAGCAAACAACAGTTCTCCTTTTTCTCTCGTTTGTTTCTTTTAGCAATTTTTCCGGTCAAATTTTTTCGACTAAATTTTTGCTTTTTCTTCCAATTCCTTTCGAGAAGAGTGATACCAGTTGTGTTTCACCTTCTTTATTCGGGTGTACGAATATTGAAATTCTACGTTAACCTTGGGGGACGATGTTCACTACACAATTACACCGGTCAGAACGAATTTACTTTTAAGGCAATGGTTTTTCCATGACACAATGATTATTTTATGTGTTTACACTTAGTTTATTTTCCCTATCAGTGCTAACGATTTTATTTTGTAATAGTATATTTCTAACAAAAATAACTTCAGTCCCCAAGAAATTATTCAAATAACCAAGATCTTTGCTCGAAAATCTCTTGGCCAAAGTTCAAACAAAGTTAGAGAAAGTTTTATTATTTTTATTGATACCAAATTTCATCCTCAAATCCAGATCCGACAATTTTTAAGCTTTCAATAGATCTATAAATTAAGGCATAATACCAAATTTAACGTTGAGCGTGATGGCCAGCCAAAGTTGTTCAAACGGCCATCCGGTAGCGCGATTGTGGCACAAACTTGTTAGAAGGCCTCCAGAGATTGTCGGCCTCCAAGTTGCCATATGACCCAAATTTGTGTCAGTTTTCAAGCTACGCCGAGAAGAGGTTAAATGACCCTTGCTCCCGATGTACCCTAACTACTATGGGTTGTCTCCAAGGGCCATTTTGGAGCACGATGGCTGGCCAAATTTTTTAGACGGGCCATCCATGTTAATTACATACTTTAAAAATAATTAAAGGTGTTGTGGCTACTTTTCAATATTTCAAAATTATATTAATTACATGACATCTGATTTTAAAATAAATATCTCTCGAGACAGTAATTACATATAACACATTTTCACCCACATTGTGGGTGCCAAAGTATATATTGAAGTTTTTTTACGGCCGTGGGAGTTTACTTGGTAAATAAAATACTAAAACTTATACCTAAATTTATCGATACATATTGTCTAAGTAATTACATTTCACCATATTTGACAGGAAAGAAGTGGAAGAACCAAAGAATTAGTAAATATTAGGAATAGCTACTGCTCCACATGATCAAGGACATTACTAGAATGAAGTTATTTGGTCTAAAGGGAATTGCAGTACATACAATTAACAGAAAAGTTTATGAAGGTTGAGGAACTCTAGAATTAATCTTCATATATCGAGAGAATATAATGTCGATTGATTGTATTCTTCTATTCTTGTTGCTTAGTTCTTATACATAGAATACTATTGTTTGATGTAGCAAATTATTTTCCTTTTCTGAACCAAATCCACGAACGGAGGATTTGAACTTAAAACCTCAATGTTGAAAGAAGATCATATTACTTGAAATATTATAAAAATATTGTTGAAATATTTGGAGTTGTTAAGATGTGTTTGAGGAAGTGCCTACTTCATTCACTACTAGAGAATCAAGTCAGACCGGATCAAATATTCTATCTAACCCCGTAAATTGAGGTATTATTATATGGATTTTAGCTTATTTAGTTATTGTTTAATAGGTATTTTGACAGATCTTCATTATGATAGCATGTCTCGAAATCTTTATATAATTGAGAGATTTGTATAGGTTGATGTGTTGATTTTTTATAGCATTTAATATGTTCAAGTGAGGAACATTATTTGTTATAGTGCTGTCGTAACCATTTTTTGAATTTTGAAAAAAAACGGGGTCGACGTGGGTTTTGAAAACGAATGTAAAAAACGGGAGTCGCCACCAATCTTTTTTGATGAGGTGTGATCGGGTCACCTTAAAAAGTGTTTGTTTTTAATAATCAGATTAATTTATCAAAACACAATTTTGGTCTACGAAAATCAGAAAATGGATTCGGGAGTCGGTTACGTACGAGGAAGGGTTAGCACCCTCGATACGCCCAAAATTGGTACCTAATTGATTATCTAATGTCTTAATGTCGAAAGTTGAAAACTTAAGAATTCAAAATACGATCCCTCTTGTTGTTGAAGAATAAATTTGGATAAATTGGAAATGTATGCCAAGGGCCGTCTCGTTTTAAGGTGAAGTGTTACATCCAATACTTTAGGACACCACATTTCGACCTTTAAAGTTGAACTTGCCTTTTATTCAAAACTCATGGATTTAATTGAAAGGATATTTTGTTATTACGAGAAAAGGAAACCCAATACTTTAGGGCACGATTTCTCGAGCTTCTAAATACGAGAACATTGCCTTGGTTTTAGAAAATATTATCTCGAATAACAAAACATCACATCCAATGCATTAGGACACGACATCTCGAGTTCACGAGAATAAGCTTTTAGTTTAAAAATGTATTTGTTTTAAAAGGATATTCGGTTATTTAGATCAAACGAGAAGGATCGAAACCCAATACTTTAGGGCACGACCTCTCGAATTTCTAAATACGGAATATTACCTTTGTAAAAGAATCCATTTTGTGTCGGGCGAAAATTGATGTAATGCAAGTTTATAATGGAATGTAAAAACAGATCATAATACGGATATGCGTAGCAAAAATGGGAATAAATGTGTTAGTACGAATGATAACGTAAATAACGAAAAACGAAATAGAATAAAATGAACGAGTCAAAAATGAAGATAATGAAAGATGAAAGTAAGAAAATAATAGAAGAATAAATAACAAAATGAAAGTTTTATGAGAAGAAAAGAAAAGAAAAATAATAATGATAATAACGATAATGAAAATAATATTGATATACCAATATAAGTAGAAATATATAAGACATGATAAATATGTGAGTGAAAATAGAGGTATATACATAATAATAATATAAGCATAGATATGAACAAAAATTAAATAAATAATAATATTAAACTAAGAAAATAAATATAGATGTAAATATAATAATAATAATTCTAATATCAATAATAATGGTAAAGAAATAATAGTAATAATAATAGTAATAATAATAATAATAATAATAATAATAATATGATTTATAAGGAAAACAAATGAATAAATAAATTTATTAAGCAAATCAAGGATTATAATGAAATCAGAATGAAAGTCGGAGGTCTAAAATTGCAATAAATCAAAGAAAAGGCGAACAGGGACCACAACGTCGCGCGCAATAACTCACGGGGATCAAATGGGTAAATAACCCACCCTGATGCGTAGCGTTTCGGTGCAGGACTAAATCGAGACAGAAAGAAATATTTGGGGTCGAATTTAAAAGCAAGAAAAAATGAAAAGGGAGCCTAGTCGAACGGAGCCGCTGAAGGGAGGGGCCATTCGCGCAAATATCCCCTTGAAGGGATATGCGCTAGCCTCCCTTGAACCAAACGGCGCCGCTTTGTTTGATGTATAAAGCCCCAAAATTTCCCCAAAGTCGATTTTAAAACCTAATAATTTTAAAACACAAAGCAGCCACAACCCCTTTTTCTCTCATCTCGATCGGTTGGGCTCCTCCGTGAGCTTGCTTGCTGCCTGTCGCACCACCACCGCATACGGTGGTCGACGGTGTGCAAAAGTAGGCCTTTAGCCCCGTTTCAAGGCACGTTTGAAGGTCCCATCTTCAAATCCCCACAAGCGCCGAAACCACAAGTCCCTCTACCCCTTTTAGCCCGATTTCGGACCTAAAAGGGGGTTCCACTACGAGAGGTATATTTTTCTTTTTCTTATTCAATGTTTTTATGACTCGTAAATAGAATGAAAATAAAGATAAATTTGAAATGGAAATGCAATAATCGTGAAAACAAGAATGAAGAAACCTCTTTTAACTTCAATAGATCTGTTTTTCGTTTATACTTTCTTTGTTTTTCTTGCTTGAATTTTCACTTGTTTTTGTATTTCAAATCATCCCCCTTACAATAGATTTTTGATGGCTTTATATAGCCATTTTACATCCGATTTCCTCCATTTTTAATTATTTCTGTCATTTCGTTTTTAATGTTTTTGTAGGCAAGTGGCGGTGGCCAGGTGGAGCAAGTGGGAGGGTCGGTGGCCGACTCGGCATGGCGATGGGCGAGCGGCGGAGGAGCGAGGCGAAGCAAGTGGCCCTAGGTGCGCGCACCTAGGGTTTATAAAATTTTATTCTTTTGTTGTTGCTTTTTTTATTGGGCTAGGTTTTTTTGAAATTGGGTTGATCTGTTGGGTTATTTGGGTAGGCTGTAGTGGGTTTTGTAATTGGGTTTCGGGTTTGGGTTTTAATTTTGTTTGTGTATGGGCCGGGCAAAAATGGGCTTGTACACCCCCTCTTTGCTCATTGTCGTAATCGGGGAATGGAGCAAAGATTTTCAAGAAAGACCAATTTTGCCCAGTATCGCCGAGTCTTGACTTCTTGGGTGCTCTTCCACGAGATAGCTTCATTCCTGTTCACCGCATCTTGTCGCTTCGATCCATTCCACCGCTACTTCAGAGAGATAGGACCTATAGCTTCAATTTGCTCTGCTGCGACTTCGACGGGATGAGACTTGTTTATTTTAAATCGCTCCACTTTGCAACTTCGGGGATAGATTTACATCTTCAACCCGCTCCGTTGCAACTTGAGGGGTAAGGTTTGTAATCTTCACTTATTCCACTCACTGGCCAAGACAATAGGATGATGGCTTAAATCATGTTCCCTCTTTGTTTAGGAGACGAGATTTGCCTTCGATCTTGCCCCACTACTGTTTGGGGCGACAAGATCTACAAATTTGACTTATTTCACTTGCTGGGTCGGTGGCAATAGGACGGTGGCTTAAATCATGACCCCTCTGCTGTTTGGGAGGCGAGATTTGCCTTCGATCTTGCCCCACTCACTGTTAGGGCGACAAGATCTACAAATTTGACCTATTCCACTGCTGGTCGAGTGGTAATAGAACGATCTTCAACCTATTCCACTTGCTTTGGTCAATGGCAATAGGAAATCTTTTACCTATTCCGCTGCTGGTCAGTGGCAATAGGATAATCTTCAACCCATTCCACCGCTGGTCGATGGCAATAGGATGTTGGCTTAAATCATGTTTCCCTACTGTTTAGAGAGACAAGATTTGCCTTCAATCTTGCCCCACTACTGTTTAGGGCGACAAGATCTACAATCTTTAACCTATTCCACTGCTGGTCAGGGCAATAGGACGGTGGCTTAAATCATGTTTCCCTACTGTTTAGAGAGACAAGATTTGCCTTCAATCTTGCCCCACTACTGTTTAGGGCGACAAGATCTACAATCTTCAACCTATTCCAATGCTGGTCAGTGCAATAGGATGATCTTCAACCTATTCCAATGCTGGTCAGTGGCAATAGGACAATCTTCAACCTATTCCACTGCTGGTCAGTGGCAATAGGATGGTCTTCAACCTATTCCACTACTGGTCAGTGGCAATAGGACAATCTTCAACCTATTCCACTGTTGGTCAGTGGCAATAGGATGATCTTCAACCTATTCCACTGCTGGTCAATGGCAATAGGACAATCTTCAACCTATTCCACTGCTGGTCAGTGGCAATAGGATGGTCTTTAACCTATTCCACTGCTGGTCAGTGGCAATAGGGTAATCTTCGACCTATTCCACTGCTGGTCAGTGGCAATAGGATGGTGGCTTCACCAATGTTTCTACACCGTCCTCTGGGGACATATCCTGTAGACTCGATTTTATATGCTTGTGTTTATGTCAAATGATTAGGATGCTATGATCAGAATGAATCTAATGCTCCTAACTAAATGTACTATGGACGACATTTGCATGAATGCGAGAATGTCATGAGGGTGGTCTTTTACAATGATTAGGATGCAATGATCCGAATGAGTCGAATGCTTCTAACTAAACGTGCTTTGAATGATGATGTATGAAATGATCCCTTTTTAATGCTTAGGGTTGTCACTGCTGCTCGTTGTCCATCGTGAGTTTTATTCTTGCGACGTATTACGCTACTATCTCGCTCTGCTGGGTACCTTTTTCAAAAAATCAAAGAAACCATCATATTTTGCTCAAATGACTTGCCCCAATGTAACTTCAAGGTCCATTCCATGGTACCTATAGGACTTTAAGGCTTATACCATCTTCAAACCCTCTCTGCAACTCAGGGGGGTATAGGGTCTGCGTCATCTTCAGTCTATCCCATTGCGACTCAAGGGTATAGAATTCGTATCATCTTCAATCCATCTCATCGTGACTCAAGGGTATAGAATTCGTAAACGATTTGGTCTGTTGCACCTTTCCATTCCTGGGGATCGTGATCAGGTGTGCACGCATGATGGATACAAAATCATTCTTCGCGCGAATGATTGCCCATTCATACATCGCCCTTTTTCATCGAGATGATACTACTTACGTAATACCTCGTCATTTTGTTCAAACACTGTTTTCAACCAAATTCAAAGAGATAGCCTCAGTTCAGAATTTTCCTCCATCATTATTCCTGATCCTTTAAACTCGAGGAGTTTTAAGCAATGGTCCTGTTTCAGGTTCCGGTACTACTCAAAAGTTTCATAGAGTAATATGCGGAACTCTTTTTGTGAAAGTGTCGTTATTCTATTAATCATTATTTCAATGCAAAATGCCTGAAAGAGACCATAACTACGGATAAGAGAGAAGCTAGTTAGGAGCAATGCTCGAAACAAATAGGTGAAGCAAAAATAGCAAATGTAATTAGGAAGGAAATTTATTGGCGATATTTTGCAAGGGAAATAAATAACAAAAAATGGGTAAAATAGAAGCTAGGTGCCCTGGATATCGCGACTGAGCTTCTCTGCTCAAACTTCTTGAGGACCATTTTAGGCTCAATATGTGTTTAGGGGATCCAGTACTTTGTCGATGCTTGAGACGCAACATATTTCTTCATTGTTAACCCAAGCGCGTGGCAAGACTACCGTATGCCTTACTTTCGGTCAAAATTTGAGTTTTGCCTTTCTCGGGTTTTCAACCCAAATCCCCTTTGGTCTCAAGGCGCCCTTTGCGGGTTTTCATCTTGGCCTCTCCTTTTCTTCTTTTCCTTTCCTTTTTGTGTGTTTTTCTTTTCTCTCTTTTTTTTTTTTTTTTTTTTTTTTTTTTTTTTGCAAATCTGAACTCATAGGATTAGGCAAGTCCTTATCATCCATCTTGATTAGTGCCTATGTTTTCCAAGCCCAGGCCTTCTTTGCTGCATAGGGCACTTACTTTTCCTCTGGAGTCCTTTTGGATATGAAGAATCCTTCTTAATGCAGGTCTTTTGAACGGACCTTTTTTGTCGTAAGCCCCGGTGAGGATCTTAGCCAACATAGAAAGTAAATGGTAACTTCTCGATGCCAACTTTTACAAATATCAGTTGTCCTCAGAAAGAATTTGGATGGTTTTTGGCTCTCTTGCTGCACTGATGTGGTGTCTGACCCTTGAACAGACTATAAATTCGTGTTATCACGTTAAACACGTTCCTTTTCGGTATCCTTTATCACCACTCTCTTTTTCTTTTTCTTTTTCCCTTTTTTTGTTTTTTTTTCGAATTTGAATTTGAAGTTGAAGTCGACGACTGCTGATTTTGTAATTTTGACATGTGAAGCGACCTTTACCCTCCAGGTAAGGTAATCAAAGGCTATGAATATGAATCGATGTTGGTTCAAAGATTATGAGGAGACTAGCTTGATAGCGTCCATGCCTCACATATAGGAATCCACGTTTCAGTGGCCCCAACATGTCTGGCTGTGATCCTGCGATAATGTCTTGCCTTATTCTTGCGGTGAGCTAAGTTTCCATCTTCATCTCCCTCGTTGGCTCGCAGTGTCGGCTGACATTTCGCAAGGTAGGATCTGCCATTTTTAATCAAGTTGGAAATAAGTTGCAATCTCTATCATCTTCTAAGTCCTTAGATTCTTACGGACACATATCTCACTAGAAAGGGAGTCCGTAATGTGCGTCGCTCATGTCATTGATATCTGGGACCCATTGTCAGTATGAAAGTAATTTCCAGAGAATAAATGATTCCAAGAATGGTTATTTATGAATGAAGAATAAAAGAACATTCAGTAGAATTTAAAGCATGAAAAAGAACAACAACAAAAAATATTGGTTCAAAAGATGCATTTTATTTGAAATAGTAATTTTTAACACGAGCCTATTTCACAAAAGAGTTCTCATTGCTTCTAGGCTTAACGCAACCAGTATATTTCGTACATTACTCCGTAAGCTTCTAAATACTACAGAATTTCTTCCATGATCTCATTGCTCAAAATGCTCCTAGGTTTATGCTTCTGCTTTTGGTGCGTCGCCTATCTCCACAACACCTATTTTGATGAATTTTTCCACCAACTTCTTAAAAGCTGTGCAATTTTCTATTGAGTGTCCTGTAATCCCCGCATGATACTCACACACGGACATTTAGGTTATACCATTTTGGGTATGGAGGTTGCAAAGTGGTTTTATATAACAAGGAGCTACAACATGCATATCAAATAAGTTCGGTATAACTCCATATACGTCATGGGAATAGGAGTGAACGAGGTTTTTCCGAATACGCTCTTTGGATTGGGTTTTTGCTTTGGGGACCAGGTGACTGTAACTACCTTCTTTGGTCGTTCATTGTAACGTGGCGTGTCGAATAACCCTTAGTATACCCACTCGTGCTAGCCACATCCTTGTCCTTCCTCTTCGGGGCTTTTGAAGCCCCTTCTCCTTTTTTCTCTGCCTCTGGTAGACCAAAAACAACACGATTGACTTGCTCATTACTAGGGCCCATCGGAGAGTTCAGCAGCACCGAAGTATCAGTCCTATATTGAGATCCAATAATGACAGGTACCACGCGAGAGTGCGCGTCTGGTTGAGTTGGGAAATTTATTGGGGAATAAACAATTTCTTCATCATTATCCACATTGTCAGTCGCTGGGTCACTTCTTTTTTCAAGTCCTCCGGCTAGTAACTGAGTTAGTTGGCCCATCATGTTCTTTTGGAAGTCTAGCATTTGCTCTCGCATTTCTTGTTGAATTTGGGTCAATTGCTCTTGCATCTGTATTTGCCTTTGCTCTATCCTCACCAACCTTTGTTCCATGTTTTCCAGGTTAACTGAAACATTTTACCTAATTAGGGTCCTTTTGTAAAGGTCTAATACAAATGAATGCAATGTAATGCGAATGCAATGTAGTACGAATGCATGAATGCAAAGAGGTATCGATTCTGATCAACTTCATTTTAGGAAACTTTATTAGAAAACAAGTTCTTTTACATAAAACGGACTACTATATGCTTTCGTCCTAAGTCCTAAAGGTTTTTGGTTTCCCAAGCAGTGGATCTAGCTCTTGACTATGGTTAAGCTGCAGCCCGTATTTTATGCTTAACATATTCACCTGTAATGCCAAAATCTATAGATGACCAGCTACCTTTTGAATCTGCACTATTGCTTCCCTCACGAGGTAATCTCGACTCTTTAAATTGTTGATCATAAGAATGATGAAGGTCTTCTACTCCTCTCTTGTTTCGAGAAGCTCGATCCGCGGTTCACAATTGTGTAATGCTGGTTCTAACTTTTCGATCCCACCTTTCATTTCCTTAATCTTGTTCAGGGCTTAACTTCAACTCGATTGCGAGTTATAGCTTCGATGGTAGTGAAGAGGCCTGTCTAAGCTTAGCATAATTCTTCAGAAAAGTATTGATCATTCACTCTAGCTAGCGCCATACCCCGAGGATTCCTCCGCTTCCAAGGCTCATAAAGATTAGAGTTTTTCTAGACAAAGAAGAAACTGCGGAGCTCCAGACATTTTAGATCGTATCCGTTCGATAGCTTTTCCAATTCTAACCACAGGTGAAAGTCGTCTATTCTGGTTTGTCTCTTTTGGATCTATCTAATCGGGTCAATACAAATTCCTTTCATTTCTTCACACGAATCAAATCCCTTGCAATGTTGT
Organism: Gossypium sturtianum; assembly: GCA_025698515.1. Lineage (NCBI taxonomy): Eukaryota > Viridiplantae > Streptophyta > Magnoliopsida > Malvales > Malvaceae > Gossypium > Gossypium sturtianum. The sequence continues at coordinate 99,124,826 of CM046947.1, forward strand.
TTGCATCACCACGATGAGCCTAGAGAAGTTAACAACAGATATCCTTCAATCCTAGATGGTTACCAATTTCAACGCCCATTCTTCGAAAAGAAATTTCCATCATTGCCCTGACGCAGAGCACGACCTTCAACTTGGGTGAAATTAGTGCTGAAAGAAACACCATAAGAACACAAACATTGGCTCGGCACTATATGGTCGCTCCCCATGAAGCATAGAATAAAGCTTTCATTCTTTCCCCGAGACTTCTGTCTTAACCAAAGAAGCTCTCTAGTTAGCGCTTTGTCAATTGCAAATACATCAAGGAATGGAGCTCCAAAGGAATATATGTAGGTTGTTTCGGCTCTCCAACATTTAAGCATGGCAAGCCTTACGAGAAGCGTGACCGTATGTTGCGATGGTCGACAAAATGATTATAGACAGTAATCTCTAGATTCTCGACTTCACCATTAACTTTTTCACACTTTTCTCCTTTAATGAAAACAACGGATCTTTGCGCAACCGGTCGCTCAATCCGGTGATCTTGTACTCGTGATTGGATGGACCGACTTTTGTCCTCGGAGTTCTTAAAGCTTTGCTTAGCTATGGTCCATCCGGGATCCATAGCATTCTGATTGGCGAAAGATCCATAACCGGGCTAGGACGAATATCAATATTCAGGGAATGGCCTCTTTGAGTGGCCATGAAATTTGAATGGAAGCCCCTATTGTCAAGGGCACCTCTTCCAATGTCTGTGAGGTTGTTCTGATTATCTTGAAAGATTGGCAAACCAGTAGGCATCCTCTGCTTATGCACATGCTATCTTAAAACGACATCTATCACCCTCAATGCTTCTTGAGAGTTTTCGATTCTGTCCGCGCCAAGCATTTTGAGTTGCTCGCATGGGTGTCTATGCAACAAAGTTGATTTGACCGATAAGGCCGCTTTAACTCTCTTTCTGTCTTGCCCATTTGAGTCATCATGGACATCGGTCTTGCATTACCGTTGTTTTCTGTTAGATGTAACATCCTCAAATACAACTATAAATTCATGCTTGTTATTTGGAGGAGTACCAATAGTAAATAAACTTTTCTCCTTGTCGTAAGCAAAGTCCTTTTTAGCCAATTCAATGTCACAGGTCTCTTGCCCTCTGCCAATCACTTTCCTTCCAACCCCCTTTGTCGCGTCTAAAGATGACCACCAGATTTTAACACTCGCCACATTTCCTTTTGCTCAAATGGATCCATACCCTTCTAACTGCCTAGGTTCTAACTATACGAACTACTGCATTGTCTTCCATTTTATCAAGGAATCCGTTTTCCATAACCAGCTTTCTAACTCAGAAACTGACCGTGAATCGATACCTCTTTAGAAAATGAGATGAATGCACGAAAATAAAATGCAACGAGTCAGTATCGCAAAGTAAAACAAGTGAAAATGAATAAACACCTACCTGGGTGACCACTAAGGTTTGATGTAGTTCTATCTAAGGTGGGCTCCTAGGGTTCACTATATGTGGTTTTAGTTCTAGAGTTTGAGGTACCTGAACCAGCAGATTCCTCGATCCTCACCCATTATAGGCTCATATGAACCGAGTTCAGTTCAGGGGAATACATTTCCCTATGGCTGCACGGAGATGAAAATCTCATGAAGACATATGTACGGATATATTCCGAAAGTGATCCACTATCCTGCACGGAGGTGAAAACCTCACGAAGGAATAGTTTCTCACTCCCACTTAAGAGGGTAAAAATCTGGCGATTATGCAATATGACTAAGTGCGATGAAAATGCCATTCAATCAAAATAAAACAAGTCAGTATTTTACACACAGCTTAAAGCAAGCAAGAAATAAAGAACCTACTCGGGTAACCACTAGGGTTTGGCGTGGCTCTACCGAAGGTGGGCTCTTTGGGCTTGCTATATGAGGTTCGGTTCTAAAGTAAGGTACCCGAACCAGTAGATTCCTCAATCCTCACCCATTATAGGCTCATACGGACCGAGTTCAGTTCAGGGGAATACATTTCCCTATGGCTGCACGGAGATGAAAATCTCACGAAGACATAGGTACGGATGTATCCCGAAAGCGATTCACTATCCTGCACGAAGGTGAAAACCTCACGAAGGAGTAGCTTCTCACTCCCACTTAAAAGGGTAAGACCAAAATGGCCCTTATGCAGTATGATGTGAGACTCAAACCACAGTAGTTATATGAAATAGCAATACGAACAAATGCAATAATAGGATCGTAATTTTTTAAATAAGATTTTCAATTTTCGACAACAAGACAAAAAAACAATCAATTTTACGGCTCGACTCTCTCATGTCCCCAGTGGAGTCGCCAAGCTGTCGTAACCATTTTTTGAATTTTGAAAAAAAATGGGGTCGACGTGGGTTTTGAAAACGAATGTAAAAAACGGGAGTCGCCACCAATTTTTTTGATGAGGTGTGATCGGGTCACCTTAAAAAGTGTTTGTTTTTAATAATCAGATTAATTTATCAAAACACAATTTTGGTCTACGAAAATCGAGAAAATGGATTCGAGAGTCGATTCACGTGCATTTAGGAAGGGTTAGCACCCTCGATCGCCCAAAATTGGTACCTAATTGATTATCTAATGTCTTAATGTCGAAAGTTGAAAACTTAAGAATTCAAAATACGATCCCTCTTGTTGTTGAAGAATAAATTTGGATAAATTGGAAATGTATGCCAAGGGCCGTCTCGTTTTAAGGTGAAGTGTTACATCCAATACTTTAGGACACCACATTTCGACCTTTAAAGTTGAACTTGCCTTTTATTCAAAACTCATGGATTTAATTGAAAGGATATTTTGTTATTACGAGAAAAGGAAACCCAATACTTTAGGGCACGATTTCTCGAGCTTCTAAATACAGAACATTGCCTTGGTTTTAGAAAATATTATCTCGGAATAACAAAACATCACATCCAATGCATTAGGACACGACATCTCGAGTTCACGAGAATAAGCTTTTAGTTTAAAAATGTATTTGTTTTAAAAGGATATTCGGTTATTTAGATCAAACGAGAAGGATCGAAACCCAATACTTTAGGGCACGACCTCTCGAATTTCTAAATACGGAATATTACCTTTGTAAAAGAATCCATTTTGTGTCGGGCGAAAATTGATGTAATGCAAGTTTATAATGGAATGTAAAAACAGATCATAATACGGATATGCGTAGCAAAAATTGGAATAAATGTGTTAGTACGAATGATAACGTAAATAACGAAAACGAAATAGAATAAAATGAACGAGTCAAAAATGAAGATAATGAAAGATGAAAGTAAGAAAATAATAGAAGAATAAATAACAAAATGAAAGTTTTATGAGAAGAAAAGAAAAGAAAATAATAATGATAATAACGATAATGAAAATAATATTGATATACCAATATAAGTAGAAATATATAAGACATGATAAATATGTGAGTGAAAATAGAGGTATATACATAATAATAATATAAGCATAGATATGAACAAAAATTAAATAAATAATAATATTAAACTAAGAAAATAAATATAGATGTAAATATAATAATAATAATTCTAATATCAATAATAATGGTAAAGAAATAATAGTAATAATAATAGTAATAATAATAATAATAATAATAATAATATGATTTATAAGGAAAACAAATGAATAAATAAATTTATTAAGCAAATCAAGGATTATAATGAAATCAGAATGAAAGTCGGAGGTCTAAAATTGCAATAAATCAAAGAAAAGGCGACAGGGGACCACAACGTCGCGCGCAATAACTCACGGGATCAAATGGGTAAATAACCCACCACGATGCGTAGCGTTCGGTGCGAGACTAAATCGAGACAGAAAAGAAATATTTGGGGTCGAATTTAAAAGCAAGAAAAAATGAAAAGGGAGCCTAGTCGAACGGAGCCACTGAAGGGAGGGCCATTCGCGCAAAAATATCCCCTTGAAGGGATATGCGCGATCTCCCTTGAACCAAGCGGCGCCGTTTTGTTTGATGTATAAAGCCCCAAAATTTCCCCAAAGTCGATTTTAAACCTAATAATTTTAAAACATAGCAGCCACAACCCCTTTTTCTCTCATCTCGATCGGTTGGGCTCCTCCGTGAGCTTGCTTGCTTGCCGTCGCACCACCACCACATCACGGTGGTCGACGGTGTGCAAAGTAGGCCTTTAGCCCCGTTTCAAGGCACGTTTGAAGGTCCCATCTTCAAATCCCCACAAGCTACTAAACCACAAGTCCCTCTACCCCTTTTAGCCCGATTTCCTACCGGAAAAGGGGGTTCCACTACGGAGAGGTATATTTTTCTTTTTCTTATTCAATGTTTTTATGACTCGTAAATAGAATGAAAATAAAGATAAATTTGAAATGGAAATGCAATAATCAGAAAAACAAGAATGAAGAAACCTCTTTTAACTTCAATAGATCTGTTTTTCGTTTATACTTTCTTTGTTTTTCTTGCTTGAATTTTCACTTGTTTTTTTGTATTTCAAATCATCCCCCTTACAATAGATTTTTGATGGCTTTATATAGCCATTTTACATCCGATTTCCTCCATTTTTAATTATTTCTGTCATTTCATTTTTAATGTTTTTGTAGGCAAGTGGCGGTGGCCGTGGAGCAAGTGGGAGGGTCGGTGGCCGACTCGACGATGGCGATGGGGCGAGGCGAGAGGCGCGGCGTAGTGGCCCTAGGTGCGGCGCACCTAGGGTTTATAAAATTTTTATTCTTTTGTTGTTGTTTTTTTTATTGGGCTAGGTTTTTTTGAAATTGGGTTGATCTGTTGGGTTATTTGGGTAGGCTGTAGTGGGTTTTGTAATTGGGTTTCGGGTTTGGGTTTTAATTTTGTTTGTGTATGGGCCGGGCAAAAATGGGCTTGTACAAGTGCATTTGATTGTAAAAACATTGTATTGTGGTTTTACATGCTATGTTCTCAAAGGGAGAATTTAGTGGTGAGAAAATTGTCTCTTGGGTGTGTTGGGATCTAGTACCCTTAGTGTAGTATTGTCGTCTATGTAGTGGTAATTTTCGAACAAACGGTTTAATAGAATATTCATTAGTTTCATTAACATCTTCATATATTATCCTTAATGATTTTTGCATGCAAAGCAAAATAAAGAAATCCAACGCTTAACTAATACTAAGCGATATTACGTGGTCGACTCATAATACGAAAAGATAACTTATATTAGTAGATAATCTAAACACGTCTTTAGTCTTTTCTTTAATATCGGAGTGGATAACTCCAAAAAGATGGGAACATAAATGTAACTAATTGGACTGACAGTACATCGTATAAAGCTCAAGTTAAATAGATCTTAGATCCATTTAAATCAAATATAACTTTCCATTGTGTTCGGCTTTTAGTTGAGTCGACCCAATCCAATTTAGACACAATTTTATTAACTAATCAACTTCCAATATATACATAGATAATTAAAAACGTCAAGTTGATGGAAAAAATTTGTTCTAACACCGATTACTCTATAACTACCCACCTCAAACTTCATATCCTTAATTAAATTACCAATATTTAAAAAAAAAACAAAATTAAACTGCATACCATAATTTATCTCCTTAGAAAAAAAAAAACTATTAAGTCTGTTATTTTTAATATAATTATTTCTCGATATATTAATTATATACAACATTTTTCTCAACCACATTGCATGTGTTACGAATTTTAGTATTTATTGAAAAAATATTCCAGGTCGTGGGAATTTACTTGGAAAATAAAATACTAAAACTATAAAATATTAATTACTTTGTAGACCAAAATTTATTATTTTTGTAAACTGATACTACTAAGGCAAGATGAGTTGATAGTTACTAAGTGACACTTGATAATGCCACTGCAGACTGCTTCTAAGGTGGTTAAATACTTATCTTATTTAGTTTGACAATTTAATGAAAAAAATCTTTGGACCTGTTTAATGTGATGTGTTATTGAAGATACTATAGTCTATCTATGGAAACTAACCTTTGGCTTTTGAGGATTTGATTAGATATGAGTGAATCAATTCAACCCATGGAATGTAAAGATTCGATCAAGACTGCACTGCTATTTTGGAAATCATATTTTCGATTGATTCTGCTTTGAAAGTTGTAATTGTAATAGCCAGTTTCAATGAGTTAAATTGTGTTCACTTAGATTCCATGTTAGCAAGCCGAAACTGAATATATAGGCTTGTCTAAGTTTTGTATGAGAGCTTATTAAGTGTTCTAATCTTCTGGTACAAATGTGAGATATCAATACTTGAGGAGTGATAGAATGTAGATAAAGATAGTAAAATTATTCACTGAATTAGACTCTACATACGTAAGGAAACCGAACTACGTAAAAAAAACCTTGATGTTCTTTATAATTTTGTTTGCACAGTATTGACATTTGGAAGTGCCAAGCCGTAGTGGCCACTACAATCTAGCGCTACCATTTTAATTTTGTATTTTAGCAAGTAAACAATTTAAAGTAGCAACAGATACAGTTAGTCATTTATACTTATATTGTGTTGGAAAATTACATTTCACCAAATTTGACAGGAAAGGAAGTAGAAGGATAAACGAAATAGGAAAAGATTAGGAGTAGTTCGATATGACCAAGGACACTATCGGACTGAAGTTATTATCATGACTCAATGCTCAATCCACTTAATTTTATTTCGTCCCCCCACGTATACCTAACAGTTCTCACGGAACGCTATAACGCAGACAGAACGTAAGCTTGCGATGATCGGAGGAAGATCAAAATTTATGATGTCGAAAGGGTTGGCACAGCCTCAAAGTCACTTGGTAGATTATAAAATATTAATTATTTTGTAGAACTGAATTTCTTATTTTGTAAACCGATACAATTAGTTATTTATACTTATATTGTGTAGGTAATTTACATTTCACCAAACTTGACAGGAAAGAAGTGGAAGGACCAAAGAAATAGGAGTAGCTGCTGCTCCATATGACCAAGGACACTATGAAAATGAAGTTATTTGAAGGTTGGGGAGTTCTAGAATTAATGGAATATAATATTGATCGATTGTATTCTTGTATTCTTGTTGTTTAGTTCTTATACACAGAACATTGTTGGAATATAATTATTTAGTACGTAGATATAAAGAAAAAGAAAAAGAAGACTTCATATCAAACAGACTTTTCTTAGCAGAAGATAGAATAATTTATAAAACCAACACATCAATCACATGTAATATATGATACTGAATAAATTAAAGTCAATGGAAAATATTGAGACAAAAATAAAAACGCAGGGCAGGAAACTTCCAAACATTATATTTATAGATAGAATGGTGTTTACACCCTTCACCATTCTAATTATTAAGTGAAGATATTCGAATTTATACGTATATAAAAAAGGTATATTCCTATTCAAAAATCAAGCAGCTAATTAGACCAAGTTGCCATTGCGTGGTCAAGATTTGTTTTCTTTTTAATATTACTAGGGAAAAATCAACGAGGTATTATATCAAATGTTTTGGGCAATAAATTATTTCCATAGTCCGCAGGATTTCTCAGTATAAATGTCTGTGTTTTGTTCATAAAAATGAAGCAACAATTCCACTAGCTTTCATCAACATTTCGCCTTCACCCCAGAAATTATAGTAAAGCAGAGACAATGAGAGGAACATCGGTGTTGAGTTGGATTCTGATCATCTGCGTCTGCCAAGTAGCAGTGCGGAGCCAATACTACTCGGACACCCTACCATATCAACCCAGGCCAGTTGTGGTCACCAATCTTCACTTCTATATGCACGAATTTACGGGCACTACAGCAGTCGTGCTAGTCCAAGCTAACGTCACAAGCCCCGAAGATAATTCATCAGTGCCATTTGCCACCCTAGTGGCCGTTAATGATCCCCTCAGGACTGGCCCTGAGCCTGACTCAGAGCTGATTGGAAATGTTCAGGGTATTTCCCTCCTAGCCGGATCAAATGCATCGAGCACGCAGTACATAGAATTTGGATTCAATACCGGTAAGTTTAACGGCAGCTCTCTAAGCGTATTTTCAAGGGGAGACCCTGGGCTTGCGGTGGTCGGAGGAAGAGGACAATTCGCGATGGCAACAGGGACTGCACTATTTAACCCTATCCTTATAAATGCCACCAATGTCATTATTGAGTTTAATTTTACTGTAATTCATTACTAAGATGTTATTTACAGAGTCAATCCTCTTGGATTGTGTGAAAGTTATATGATTATGCTCCACCTGTTAGAATAAATGTATGAGAAATATATAGGTTTGTAGTATTAAAAATTAAAATTCTCATACTTGGTCATTGTACTTTATCATTATACGAGAAATAAATATTAAATTCTTAGCTACAAAAATATATCTATTCACTACTTATCTTCATCTCTAATAGAGGTTGGTTTATGCACAAATTTGGAAAGTTTGTTGACAACGAAACAATTATTGTTTAGTGTCAAAGTCCAATATTACAACGAAGCAACAATTTTTTTGGCCTCTTAATTTGGCGTTGACTGCAGCAAAGCCACCATGAAAACTTAAAAGAAACTAAAGTGGACATTGGTGTTTACTTTGCTCAATATATCATAACAAATATATTCTTGTGTTAGAGATGAATAAATCTTGAGATTCCCATGAAATGATTCAAATCACTGGAAAATCTCTCTGCCAAAGTTTGGATAAAGTCAGAAAAGAAGCTTTATTATTATTTTGAGTCAATAAATCCGGATTCAGCAATACTTTGGCCTCTAATAGATCCATAAATCAAAGCATGTCAAGTTTAGTTCTCAAAGTTTACAATTTTTTCACTCAAATTACTTCTATTCTTTCTCTCTCTTTTTTTTTTTTTTGTTTAGTTCGAGCCTCAATCTTTTAAAAGGAGAGGAATTTGACAACCAATCTTTTAAAAAAAGTCGAATTGTTGTTTTTTGTTTTAAACTTAAATACAGACTAAAATGTTAAATTTTTTAAACATGATAGCTTTTATGAAAATCCACATATACTTCATGCTAATTTTTTTTTATGAACTTTTTATAAATTTATATAATTTAAAATTTATTTTTTTGAATCTTTTTAATTGTTAAATTATTTGTGGACATGGTATATAAAACAAAAATGTGTCATGTTAGCATAAAGTAGACGCAGATTGCTGCACCAACATCATTAGAAAATAAATATTAGTCATCATCACCGCTAAAAAATGATGTCAAAGGTTAATGGCCAACTCAATTAAACAAAAGAATAAGGGCTTAATTGACAAAATTTAAATATTGAAGGCTAAATTTGACATTATGCAATAAGTCTACGTTTTGAACTTAATTCTAGATTCAGTTAAATTTTTTGGATTAAATTGAAAATTCAAATTAAATTCAGCCTTACGTCAAATTTAACAGAAGTTTAATCACAATCTTGAAAAGTTAACAAAAGTTAAATTTGACTTTCTAATCTCCAACCGTAGGCCAAATGTGTTGAATTTTTCAGCTTATTACAATTTCTTTCTTTCATATGGAATAAAACATTAATAAAAGTACTCTTAAACTTATAAACTCGAACATTCAACTATATTATTTTGGTCTAATATCATTTTCTTGTTTTGAAGATATAGTTTAGCAATTGACATTTATACTATTTTAAAGAAAATTGTTCATGATCTTAAACCATTTTTTATTTTATGTTTTATGAACAAGATTATTTCTTTGATGTTGAGACAAGATGTGAAGAATAAAGTTGAGTGGCACTTGAAAGTTCCCATTGTAGGATGCCATTGAGGCAGTTAATTACTTACCTTATTTGAGTTGGCAATCTATTGAATAAAATCTTTGGCCATGTTAATGTGTTGTTATATTGAAGATACTATGGTCCATCTATAGAAAACAATCCTTGGCCATTGAAGATTGGATTGGATTCGAGTGAATCAATTCAACCCTTGGAATGTGGAGATTCGGTCGAGAGTCGGTCGAGATTGCATTGCTGATTTTGGAGAGCATGCCTTCGATTAATTGTGCTTCGATTATTGATATTGTGATAGCTATTTTCAAGGTGTTACTTTGTATTCACTTAGACTTGATGCTAGCAAACTGAAATTGATTTACACTTTGAGGCTTGTCTAGGTTATGTATGAAAGCTTATTAAGAGCACCTATTCAATTGTTTTGTGAGGAAGTGCAAACTAAATTGTAAACATTGTTGAGTGTTTACTTCCCAAGTTCTCGGGGAGAGATTTGAGGTGAGTGTTCTAGTCTTTAAGTACAAAGGTGAGATCTCTATACTCGGGGAGTGATAGAGTGTGAATCACTTGTATTGTGGATTACAGATAGTGGAATTAGTCATTGAGCTAGGCTTCACAGATGTAAGGAAATGAAACTGGGTAAACAAGTTCTTTGCTTTTGATTCCACATTTTTCGTAGTGCTAAGCCATAGTGGCCATTGATTCAAGCACTTCCATTAACTATTTTCATATTAAGCAAACAAGAACTATAGGTAGAAACTATTGGTATCTGAGTTTAATGTCTCTAGTGTTGAATCCCAATGTTTTTGTTTGCTGACTGTTAGAATTAAGTGACCCGAATCCTTATTTAAATAAAATACAATGGTAAAATAAAATAAAAGAAGAATCCCTATAGAACTCCACTTCTTTTATTTTATTTTAAATAAGGTTTTTTAAACCTTATTAAACTCCATCTATTGGATATTGATTAGAATAAAGAGTTTCAATCTTACTACACTCCTATTACAATATGGCTTTACAAGCCTATAAATAGACATAGTCTATTCCTCTTGTAAATTGATTCGAATTCGACATAGTGAATTTTCTTCTCCTCTGCCCGTGGTTTTTTCCCGAAAGGGTTTCCACGTAAAATCTGTGTGTTCTTTATTTTTGTTTCTCTTTTCTTTGCGATATATTTGTCATTACCGACGTTATTTTTTTCACAAATTAGTATCAGAGCTTCTAGGTTTTTTTCATCTCGATCACGGTAATGGCGTCTTTAAAGTATGAAATTCCGCTGTTGGATCGCAACACCAGATTTGCATTGTGGCAAATAAAGATGCAGGTAGTTCTTGCACAGATGGATTTAGAGGAAGCCCTGCTAGGGGTAGATAAGATGCCTTCGACATTGACGGAGGAAGAGAAAAAGTGCAAGGATCGAAAGGCGTTAACACAGTTACATCTACATTTGTCTAACGAAATTTTGCAAGATGTGATGAAGGAGAAGACCGCCGCGGCATTATGGAAGAGGCTAGAACAAATATGTATGTCGAAAACTCTAACCAGCAAGTTGCATATGAAGCAACATCTTTATGCTCATCGTTTGGAGGAAGGTGCGTCTGTGCACGAACACTTAACAGTGTTTAAAGAAATTCTCTCAAACTTGGAGGCCATGGAGGTTTAGTATGATAAGGAAGATCTAGGGTTGATTCTACTTTGTTCGTTGCCCCCGTCTTATTCAACCTTCAGAGACACGATTTTATATAGCCGCGAGTCTCTCACAATTGATGAGGTTTATGATTCTTTGACCTCGTATGATAAGATGAAGCATCTTATGGTTAAACCCGACTCTCAGGGAGAGGGTCTCATTGTTCGTGAGAGATAAGATCGGAATGTTGATGATGATCGTGGAAGGACACAGGAGCGGAATCCTCGCGGTAAATCTAAGGGTAGATCGAAGTCTTCAAACAGAGGTAAAACTTGTAACTTCTGCAAGAAGAAAGGGCATATTAAAATGAGTGCTATAAGCTACAGAACAATATTAAAAGGGAGGCTGCGAATCAAAAGGGAAAACAACCAGAAAATTTCGGTGAAGCTGATGTTGTAGAAGACTACAGCGATGGTGAACTTCTAGTCGCTTCTGTCAACAATTCTAAAGTGAGCGAGGAGTGGATACTTGATTCGGGTTGCACCTTCCACATGTGTCCCAATCGAGATTGGTTTACAAATTACGAAACAGTGTCTAAAGGTGTTGTTTTGATGGGAAATAATGCTTCGTGTAAAATCGCAGGTGTTGGAATAATTAAAGTTAAGATGTTTGATGGAGTTGTCAGAAGACTTAGTGACGTACGACATGTTCCAGAATTGAAGATAAATTTAATTTCATTGAGTACTCTTGATTCAAGAGGGTACAAATACACAGCTGAAAGTGGGAATTTGAAGATTTCCAAAGGTTCCCTCGTTGTGATGAAAGGGCAGAGAAAGAAGCGCCAAGTTATATGTTTTGCGAGGGGTTCTATCATTATTGGTGATGCAAATTGTCGCTTCCTCTTCCTTGTCGATGATGATATTACTAAACTTTGGCATATGCGCCTAAGGCATATGAGTGAGAATGGCATGGCAGAATTGAGCAAAAGAGGACTTCTTGATGGGCAAGGAATTTGCAAATTGAAGTTCTGTGAGCACTGCATTTTTGGGAAGCAAAAGAGAGTTCGATTCACCAGAGGAATCCATAACACGAAGGAAACGTTGGAGTATTTTCATTCTGATCTGTGGGGGCCATCAAGAGTGCCTTCAAGAGGTGGAGCTAATTATATGCTAACTTTTATTGATGATTTTTCCGAAAAGTTTGGGCATTCTTCCCAAGCGAGAAAAGCGATGTGTTTTCCGCATTTAAGTCTTGGAAAACTATGATTGAAAAAACAGAGACGGAAAACAAATAAAACACCTCCGCATGCATACAATGGCTTAGAGTTTTGTTCGATGAGTTTAATAAATTGTGCAAGTCGAAAGGGATCGTGAGACACTTGATATTCGTCATACTCCACAACAAAACGGTGTTGCGAACGAATGAACAGAACGATCATGGAGAAAGTTCGATGTATGTTGTCAAATGCCAACTTACCAAAGTCGTTTTGGGCGGCGACCTCTCTGCATGTTTTTTATCAACCGATCTCCATCCATTGCCATTGAAAAAAGACTCCACAAGAGGTATGGTCCGTAATCCTGCTAATTATTCCGATTTAAAGATCTTTGGGTGTCTGCGTATGCTCATGTTGATAATGGAAAATTGGGCGAGATCCATTAAATGTGTTTTTCTTGGTTATAAAGCTGGTGTAAAAGGGTATAAGTTATGGTGTCCTCAAAATAGAAAAGTTGTGATTAGCAGAGATGTTGTTTTTGATGAAACGCTATGCTACCTAACTTATCTCTTAAAAGACTCTTCTAATAAAGAAAATCAAAAGCGGTGGAGCATCAGTTAATACAGTCGACTCCTCAAGCCGAGTACAAAAATTGAGAATAGAGTTACTTCTTCACCACAATACTCTATCGCCAAAAACAGAACTAGAAGAGAAATTAAACCTCTAAAGAAGTATGCCGAGGCTGATCTAGTTGCTTATGCTTTAAATGTGGCCGAAGATATAGATGTAAACCAAGAGCCGTCTAATTATTACGAGGCGGTTAGTGTGTGAAGACTCGAGAAAAGTGGATGTTTGCTATGCAAGAGGAGATGGAATCACTCAATAAAAACAGAATATGGGATCTTGTGAAACTTCCTAAAGGTAAAAAGGTTATTCGCTGTAAATGGGTGTTTAAAAAGAAAGAAGGGACTCTAGGAGTTGAAGAAACCATATATAAAGCAAGGCTTGTTGCAAAAGGTTACAGTCAAATTCCAGGAGTGGACTTCACAGATGTGTTCTCCCCAGTTGTGAAGCATAGTTCGATTCGAGATTTGCTTGGTATTGTGGCCATGCATGATTTGGAGCTTGAGCAGTTAGATGTAAAAACTGCATTTTTGCATGGAGAACTTGAGGAAGATATTTACATGCAACAACCAGAGGGTTTTACAGTCTCAAAAAAAGAGGACTATGTTTGCTTGCTGAAAAAGTCCCTTTACGGTTTGAAACAGTCACCAAGATAGTGGTACAAGAGGTTTGATTCTTTTATGACTTCTCATTATTTTAAAAGAAGTAGTTTTGACAGCTGTGTTTACTTTAAGAAAAACAGTGATGGTTCTTTTGTGTATCTACTTCTTTATGTTGATGACATGTTGATAGCAGCAAAAGATAAAGGAGAGATAAGAAAGGCCAAAGCCCAACTAAGTGAAGAATTTGAGATGAAAGATTTGGGACCAGCAAAGAAGATACTTGGTTCAATATGTAGAGTGCTAAGCCTGTTAGTACTCCTTTAGCTGCCCATTTCAGACTTTCATCGGCTTTGTCTCCACAATCAGATGATGAGATTGAGTACATGTCACATGTTCCATACTCTAGTGCAGTGGGATCTCTCATGTATGCTATGGTGTGTTCACGTCCAGATTTATCATATGCAGTCAGTGCTGTTAGCAGATACATGGCGAATCCTGGTAAAGAACATTGGAAAGCAGTTCAGTGGATTTTAAGATACTTACGAGGTACTACTGATGTTTGCTTACAGTTTGGAAGAACTAGAGATGGAGTCATTGGGTATGTTGATGCTGATTTTGCTGGAGACCTTGATAGAAGAAGATCTCTCACTGGTTATGTCTTTACAATCGGAGGTTGTGCAATCAGTTGGAAAGCTACTTTGTAAACTACAGTCGCTTTGTCTACCACTGAAGCTGAGTACATGGCGATTACTGAGGCTTGTAAAGAAGCTATTTGGTTGAAGGGACTCTTTAGTGAGCTCAATGAAGACCTTCAAATCAGCACAGTATTTTGCGATAGTCAGAGTGCCATCTTCCTTACAAAAGATCAAATGTTTCATGAGAGAACAAAACACATTGATGTTCGGTATCATTTTATTCATGATATTATTGCTCGTGGTGATATTATTGTGAGCAAAATTAGTACTCATGAAAATCCGGTAGATATGATGACTAAGTCGCTTCCTATAACCAAGTTTGAGCATTGCTTAGACTTGGTTGGTGTTCATTGTTGAAGTTAAACCCTTAAGGGTTTTATGGAAGAGGTGGAGAACTTGTTCGTTGAGAGTTCGCGATGAAGAACTTGTTTATTTAGAATTCGTGTCAAGATGGAGATTGTTAGAATTAAGTGACCCGAATCCTTATTTAAATAAAATACAATGGTAAAATAAAATAAAAGAAGAATCCCTATAGAACTACACTTCTTTTATTTTATTTTAAATAAGGTTTTTTAAACCTTATTAAACTCCATCTATTGGATATTGATTAGAATAAGGAGTTTCAATCTTACTACACTCCTATTAGAATATGGCTTTACAAGCCTATAAATAGACATAGTCTATTCCTCTTGTAAATTGATTCGAATTCAACATAGTGAATTTTCTTCTCCTCTGCCCGTGGTTTTTTCCCGAAAGGGTTTCCACGTAAAATCTGTGTGTTCTTTATTTTTGTTTCTCTTTTCTTTGCGATATATTTGTCATTACTGACGTTATTTTTTTTACACTAACAAACGAAGGTTCTTCAATTACCCATCACCCTATGCTTTAGAATGGTAACTATCCCTACTAGAAGGCTAGGATGAAAGCCTACATTAAGTCTGTTGATGAAAGGGTAAGGGGTTCTGTACTCACAGGCCGACAAGCTCCAACTGTCAATTCTAATGTTGGAAAGGTTTTTAAACCTAAACTTGAATGGAATACTAAACAAGAGAGAGTTATTAATGCAAAATTTAAGGCCTTGTATGCCATATTTTATGGTATCGATGTGAAAGAGTTCAAGCATATTTCCAAGTGCACTATTGCAAAGGAAGCTTGAGAAATTCTCCAAACAACTTACAAGAAAACTAGTACTATCAAGCAATCCAAGATGTACATGTTGACTTCCAAAGTTGAAACCTTGAGAGTGAAAAATTCTAAGACAATTGGTGAGTTTTATGCTAAGTTGTGTGACTTGCCTAATGAGGCATTCACCCTTGCTGAAGTGTACTCCAACTCTAAATTGGTAAGAAAGGTCTTGAGGTCACTACCTAGAAGGTTTTCAATTAAAGTGGTTGTTGTTGAAGAGGCCAAAGATCTGGAGAGCTTGAAGATTGATTAGTTGATAGGGTCCTTACAAACTTTCGAGCTGACCTTGGATGAATCCAAGAGGGTTAAATCAAAAGGAGAAAGAAACATTGGAATCCAAGTTGTTGATGAAGTGCCAATTACCAATGCCTCTTCAATAGAAGAACTTCAAGAGTAGGTTCCTCTATTTAGTCATAACTTTAATAAAGCTTTTAAGAAGCAAACTAGGAGGCTCAAGAAGTTCGAGACACCAAAAACCACTCCAAAGATCGAGAGAAAAGGTGTTGTTGTTAATGAGGAGAATGAGAAAGAAAAGATGAAAGGCATCCAGTGTCATGAATGCCTTGGCTATGGTCATATTTAGGCTGAGTGGCCAACGTCGTCTTTAGCTACGTACAAGAAATTCGATAATAGAATAATATTAATTTCACACAACTCATAGAATTACAATAATTTAATATAATTTACATTTTATTCATTTTAGTCCCTATATTCAAAGTGCCCATATCTTTTGATATTTAGTATTGCATCAAAATCTAATTTCATATTCTTTCATTAGGGACCCCAAGCTTTCCATCTATAAAATAATTTTTTAACAACGTTCACTTTATTCAATTTAGTCCCTAATGTTAAAATTAACTAAATAGTTTACTTAAATTTCTAATTAAATCCACCATCTTCTTACTAATTAACTAACAACACCATGCATGAACTTGAACTTTTAAAAACTAATTTTTCTTAGCTTTTGAACCATGAAATTTCACTCAAAACATCAATAATTCATTAATCTAAACATTGGATTGGTTTAAATCCAACTTATTAAAGCTTGAATCTTTAAGAAATTGTCAAAATAAATCTCATACCTTAGTTAATTTGTTGGACAACAACCAAGAAATGAAAAAGGAAAATTTTCATTCTAATGGTTTCAGTATGAGGAAAGAAGGTTTTAAACTTTACTTATCCACTAATATGTTAAATATCTTTTAAACTTTTAATTAACATATTTATATTAATATTTAAAAGTTCAAAGTTAACTTAAAGATTCTTAATATTAATATATGATAATAATCATGTTTCTCCACTAACATATTCTAACAATGGTTAAATTACTCCAAAGTCCTTAGTTTAATTACTCATTAAGTCTTTAAGCATTTTCCGAGTTAAAACTTAATAGTGATTGTACCCCTGACAACCTCAAAATGAAATAAGTCTTTGAAGTCCTTTCTAGTGCACATGACCAAGTTTCTCATGCCACAATTCTAACTCTGAAAAACTTACCTTGTTACACTTCACAGATTGTAGGACCTTGTAACAATTATCAACCACTGACAAATCTCTCTAAACCAAATAAGAAAACTCATGCTTACGAGTCTCCATATACTGTTCGCCCATAAATTTCCTCTTAAAAACCTCGAGAAAGTAATTCTAAGTCAATCTATCAGAAACAGTACCTCTTAAAAACAAGAAAATGATATTAGACCAAAATAATATAGTTGAATGTTTGAGTTTATAAGTTTAAGAGTATTTTTATTAATGTTTTATTCCATATGAAAGAAAGAAATTGTAGTAAGCTGAAAATTCAACACATTTGGCCTACGGTTGGAGATTAGAAAGTCAAATTTAACTTTTGTTCACTTTTCAAGATTGTGATTAAACTTTTGTTAAATTTAACGTAAGGCTGAATTTAATTTGAATTTTCAATTTAATCCAAAAATTTTAACTAAATCTAGAATTAAGTTCAAAAGGTTGACTTATGGTATAATGTCGAATTTAGTCTTCAATGTTTAAAATTTGTCAATTTAGCCCTTATTCTTTTTATTAATTCAGTTGGCCATTAATCTTTGAAAAATGTCAAGTCGTTTTTTAACGACGATGATGACTAATATTTATTTTCTTTAATGATATTTGTGCAGCAGTCTACGTCTACTTTATGCTAACATGACACATTCTTGTTTTATATACCATGTCCACAAATAATTTAAAAATTATAAATTATATAAAATTATAAAAAGTTCATAAAAACACAGAAAAAATTTAGCATGAATTATATGTGGATTTTCATGCAAGCTATCATGTTTAAAAATTTTAACATTTTAGTCAGAATTTTAAGTTTAAAAAAAAACAACAATTCAAATCTTTTTTAAAAGATTGGTTGTCAAATTAAGTCTCCTTTGAAAAAATTGAGGCTCGAACTTAACAAAAAAAGAAAAGAAAAAAAGAGAATAGATGCCAAATTGAGTGAAAAAATGTAAACTTTGAGAACTAAATGCTTTGATTTATGGATCTATTAGAGGCCTAAGTATTGCTGAATCCGGATTTATTGACTCATAAAAACAATAAAGCTTCTTTTCTGACTTTATCCAAACTTTGGCAGAGAGATTTTCGAGTGATTTGAATCATTTCATGGGAATCTCAAGATTTATTCATTTCTAACACAAGAATATATTTGTTATGATATATTGAGCAAAGTAAACACCAATGTCCACTTTAGTTTCTTTTAAGTTTTCATGGTGGCTTTGCTGCAGTCAACGCTAAATTAAGAGGCCAAAAAAATTGTTGCTTCGTTGTAATATTGGACTTTGACACTAAACAATAATTGTTTCGTTGTCAACAAACTTTCCAAATTTGTGCATAAACCAACCTCTATTAGAGATGAAGATAAGTAGTGAATAGATATATTTTTGTAGCTAAGAATTTAATATTTATTTCTCGTATAATGATAAAGTACAATGACCAAGTATGAGAATTTTAATTTTTAATACTACAAACCTATATATTTCTCATACATTTATTCTAACAGGTGGAGCATAATCATATAACTTTCACACAATCCAAGAGGATTGACTCTGTAAATAACATCTTAGTAATGAATTACAGTAAAATTAAACTCAATAATGACATTGGTGGCATTTATAAGGATAGGGTTAAATAGTGCAATCCCTGTTGCCATCGCGAATTCTCCTCTTCCTCCGACCACCGCAAGCCCAGGGTCTCCCCTTGAAAATACGCTTAGAGAGCTGCCGTTAAACTTACCGGTATTGAATCCAAATTCTATGTACTGCGTGCTCGATGCATTTGATCCGGCTAGGAGGGAAATACCCTGAACATTTCCAATCAGTTCTGAGTCAGGCTCAGGGCCAGTCCTGAGGGGATCATTAACGGCCACTAGGGTGGCAAATGGCACTGATGAATTATCTTCGGGGCTTGTGACGTTAGCTTGGACTAGCACGACTGCTGTAGTGCCCGTAAATTCGTGCATATAGAAGTGAAGATTGGTGACCACAACTGGCCTGGGTTGATATGGTAGGGTGTCCGAGTAGTATTGGCTCCGCACTGCTACTTGGCAGACGCAGATGATCAGAATCCAACTCAACACCGATGTTCCTCTCAATGTCTCTGCTTTACTATAATTTCTGGGGTGAAGGCGAAATGTTGATGAAAGCTAGTGGAATTGTTGCTTCATTTTTATGAACAAAACGGAGACATTTATACTGAGAAATCCTGCGGACTTTGGAAATAACTAATTGCCCAAAACATTTGATATAATACCTGGTTGATTTTGCCCTAGTAATATTAAAAAGAAAACAAATCTTGACCACGCAACGGCAACTTGGTCTAATTAGCTGCTTGTTTTTTGAATAGGAATATACCTTTTTTATATACGTATAAATACGATCTTCACTTAATAATTAGAATGGTGAAGGTTGTAAATGTTGGGGCTATAGTGCAACAATCAGCAGCAACTGTAGTGACTTGAAAAGCAAGGCTCGAGGCTTGCGGTGGAAGAAAGAAAGCAAGAACAGAAAATTTACATGGAGAGACGAGAAGCAAGGATGGAGCATTCAAACTTGAATAAAAATCAAGTGTTCTTCATTACAAAAAACATCATTGGCATACAGCCATTACATATAATGAAAGATGACAAAAGAGATTAGAGCAAGTTTCTACCTAATGTCAACCTAATCCCACTAATTTGCATAGAAACTTAAAAACTTTGGTTGCACACATTATATTGCTGATATAATCAGCTCAATCATCCATCAAATCACATAAAATATTAACCTAACATGATTCAAAAATGAACTAGACTAAGTTACAATTTCATTGGATTACAAAACAACAAAATGAGAAGCTAGTTCACATGACATAATGGTTCCTGCACAGCTGGTTTACATGAGCTGCTCCTGGACGTTACATGGGCTGCATGGAGGGCAATGTTCGAACACTCCTCCTTGGACTCTATGCAGCAGACGCCTATTTGATCTCTCAATTTATAAAACCTTGACTTACTGAGAGCTTTGGTTAAAATACCAGCAGCTTGATCTTCAGAGTTGCAATGGATTAATTCGATCTCTTTAGCTTCCTCCATTTCTCGAACAACATGGAGTTTGATGCTAAAATGTTTAGTTCTTCCATGGAAGATAGGATTTTTAGCAATTGCTACTGCTGATTTGTTGTCACAATAAATTTTTGTAGCACCATTTTGAATGAGGTTTAGATCAGCCAAGATTTTTCTAAGCCACTTGGCTTGATTTACTGCAGCAGCATCAGCAACATACTCGGCTTCTGCAGTTGATTGTGCTACCAGGCTTTGCTTCCTTGAGCTCCAACAAAACATGCTTGATCCAAGGCTAAAAACATATCCAGAAGTGCTTCTCATGTCATCACACGATCCATCCCCAATCACTATCGGATAGCCATCAATTCCAAATGCTCACTCTTTCAAACATCCCATAGTTTAGAGTTCCTTTGATGTATCTAAGGACTCTTTTAGCAGCTCTATAGTGACTTTCATTACAGCAATGCATGAACCGAGAGAGTAGACTCACAGCATACATTATGTCTGGTCTAGTGGCAGTCAAGTACAACAAGCAACCTACTAGACTTCTGAAGGATGTTTCACATACCTCCTTAAAATCACTTTGGCTTGATAGCTTTTCACCAATGACCACAGGAGTGCTTATTGCTTTGCAGTTTTCCATTGAAAACTTGCTTAAGATCTTTGCAGCAAAGGCTTTCTGGCTTAGGCATATTCCCTTCTGAGTTTGTGAGACCTCCATACCTAGGAAGTAGGTCATCAGCCCCAAGTCAGACATTTCAAACATTTGCTTCATTTTTGTCTTGAAATCATCGAGTGTAGCTTCATCTCCTCCTGTCACCAGTAGGACATCGACATACAATGAAACAATGAGTTGTGTTTGAAGTCCTTTCTTCTGAACATACAGTGTAGGCTCACTGATGCTCCTATTGAACCCCAAGCTGATCAAGTAGCTATCGATTCTGCTGTACCATGCTCTTGGGGCTTGTTTTAAGCCATACAAGGCTTTGTTCAACTTGTACACCATCTCTTCTTTGCCAGTCACTTGAAACCCTTATGGCTGGTCAACATAGATCTCTTGTTCAAGGAAGCCATTGAGAAAGGCTGATTTCACATCAAGCTGGTGGATTTTCCAGTTTATTTGAGCTGCTAAGGCAACTAGCAGCCTTATTGTATCGAGTTTGGCCACTGGAGCAAATGTCTTCATATAATCCACCCCATATCTTTGGCTGAATCCTTTCACAACCAGCCTAGCTTTTAGTTTATTCAGACTTCCATCTGCATTTTGTTTAGCTCGATAAACCCACTTGACTCCTATAACCTTTCTATTTGAAGGCCTTTCAACCAGATCCCAAGTTTTATTCTTCTCGATCATATGCATTTCATCAGCCATAGCTTGCTGCCAACCTTGGTGAGTTCGAGCTTCTTCAAAACAGGTTGGCTCAACAATGGCCATTTGAGCCCTTTCATAGACTTCAGCTAGAGACCTTGTTCCCCTAATTGGCACATCATCATAATCCATTTCTGGACCTTCTCCATCTGGTTCAATCTGGCCTGTTGTGATTTCTTCAGAAGTAGCCACTGGCACATTCTTTTCCCAGTCCCAGCATGCTTTCTCATCAAAGATAACATCTCTGCTCACTATAACTTTGTTTGTTGAGGGATTAAGGACTCTATAACCTTTTTTAATCAAGCTGTAGCCCACCAGTATGCCTGCTTGGGATCTCTCATCAAGTTTTCTTCTTCTAGCAGCTGGAACTTGTGCATAGCATAGACATCCAAAGGTTCTAAGGTGAGCCAGTGATGGCTTGAACCCGAACCATGCTTTGAATGGAGTTTTCTGGGCCAAGGCTTTGGTTGGGAGCCTGTTTTGTAAATAGACTGCAGTGTTTACAGCTTCTGCCCACAAGACTTTTGGTATATTTTTCTCAAACATAAGGTATATAGCCATATCAAGCAAGCTCATGTTTTTTCTTTCACTTACCCCATTCTGCTGAGGAGTATAAACATTTGTCAATTGATGTTGGATGCCTGCATCAGTGCAAATGGCTTGAAATTGAGCTGAGGTGTATTCAAATCCATTGTCTGATCTAACTGTCTTAAGCTTGCAACCTGTTTCTGTCTCAACCTGTGCTTTAAACTTCATGAACACATGAGATACTTTTGACTTTTGTTTTAGGAAATAAATCCAACAATATCTTGAATAGTCATCAATGAATAAGATGAAGTACCTGTTTCCACTGAGTGATTCAGTCTTCATTGGACCACATACATCAGTGTGCAAAAGTTAGAGCTTTTCTGATGCTCTCCAAGCTTGATTTGATGGGAAGGGTTGCCTTGCTTGTTTACCCAACTGACATACTTCACAAACACCTTCCTTAATCACTAAGTTGGTGAAGTTTTCAGCTAGACCTTGAGTGATCATTTTGGACATTGATTTGTAGTTAGCATGCCCAAGTCTTTGATGCCAAAGTTTAGAGTCATCGATCGAGGCTGTATAGACTGAGCTTGTGTTGTTTGTCCAGTCAACAACAAAGCTTTTATCAACCATTTTGATTGACATGAGGTTGGATCCTTGTGGATCACTGATCTTGCAGTCCTTGCCCTCGAACACAACAGTATAGCCCTTGTCTAGCAACTGAGCTATGCTAAGTAAGTTTCTGTCTATCTGAGGAACCAACAACACATTTGAAACAAGTTTGTTGCCTGTAGGTGTGTTTATCAAAACATCACCTTTACCTTCTGCCTCAATGAAATGACCATTTCCCACCTTGACTTTGGCCTTGAAGCTTCTGTCTATTGACTTGAAAATAGAAGCATCTGGTGTCATATGGTTGGTGCAACCACTGTCCAGGAGCCACCCTTTGTTGATTTCTTCCTTTGCAACTAAGCATGAGACTGCAAATACTTGCTCTTCATGTTCACTGCCTTCTTCAGCTAGTTGAGCCTCAGCCTTTGGCTGTTGATATTGTGCCTGTTTTGGTTTGCCTTTGCTTTTGCAAACCTTCTCAACATGGCCTTTCTTCTTGCAATCTTTGGCATCTCGCATCGGGCTCGAACCAAAGATTTGTCCTCAGGGTGACCTGGTCTCTTACAAAACTTGCAAAGTTATTCTCCATCCCTTGCAACATCAGGCTTGGGCCTGTTCTTCCAGATCCTTTTGCCTTTGTAGGCAGTATTGCCAGAGGATGGTTTTGATCTGGCTTGGAAGGCACCTTCTTGGTGTGCTTCTTGTCTACTAGCTCTCCTTTGTTCCTGAGCATATAATGCATTGATTAGCTCAGTTAGGGAGATGCTAGCAAGGTCTCTCGAATCCTCAAGGGATGAGATCTTTGCCTCGTATCTCTCAGGTAGTGTTAAGAGCACTTTCTCCACAATTCTTGCCTCACTAAACTCTTCTCCTAGCAACCTTATGCTGTTTACAACAACCATTATTCTGTCTGAATATTGCTTTACTGTCTCCTCTTCTTTCATCTTTAAATTCTCAAAATCCTTTCTCAGGTTTAAGAGTTGCTGCTGCCTGGTTCTTTCAGTGCCTTGGAACTCTTTAATCAGCTTGTTCCTGGCCTGCCTTGGAGTCTCACAGGCCATGATCCTTGTGAAGATCACATCAGACACACAATTTTGTATGCATAAAATGGCCTTGTGCCTCTTGGTCCTTTCATCTACATGCTGTCTTATCTGAGCCACCGTTGGATTGGCTCGAAGAGGAGCTGGCTCAGCATCTGAGGTGACCACTTCCCACAGATCGAAGGCCTGCAGGTAAGTCCTCATCTTCACCTGCCATATGTGGAAGCCTTCTCCATTGAAGACTGGTGGTGCAGCTGGTGAGAAACTTGATGAAGCCATTCAATTTTTGAGTTTAAACAACAACAGGTCCTCTAAGAATGAAGCTCTAGATACCAGTTGTTGGGGCTATAGTGCAACAATCAGCAGCAACTGTAGTGACTTGAAAAGCAAGGCTCGAGGCTTGCGGTGGAAGAAAGAAAGCAAGAACAGAAAATTTACAAGGAGAGACGAGAAGCAAGGATGGAGCATTCAAACTTGAATAAAAATCAAGTGTTCTTCATTACAAAAAACATCATTGGCATACAGCCATTACATATAATGAAAGATGACAAAAGAGATTAGAGCAAGTTTCTACCTAATGTCAACCTAATCCCACTAATTTGTATAGAAACTTAAAAACTTTGGTTGCACACATTATATTGCTGATATAATCAGCTCAATCATCCATCAAATCACATAAAATATTAACCTAACATGATTCAAAAATGAACTAGACTAAGTTACAATTTCATTGGATTACAAAACAACAAAATGAGAAGCTAGTTCACATGACATAATGGTTCCTGCACAGCTGGTTTACATGAGCTGCTCCTGGACGTTGCATGGGCTGCATGGAGGGCAATTTTCGAATAGTAAACACCATTCTATCTATAAATATAATGTTTTGAAGTTCCCCCCCCCCAGCGTTTTCATTTTTGTCTCAATATTTTCCATTGACTTTAATTTATTTGCATATCATATATTACATGTGATTGATGTGTTGGTTTTATAAATTATTCTATCTTCTGCTTAGAAAAGTCTGTTTGATATGAAGTCTTCTTTTTCTTTTTCTTTATATCTACGTACTAAATAATTATATTCCAACAATGTTCTGTGTATAAGAACTAAACAACAAGAATACAAGAATACAATCGATCAATATTATATTCCATTAATTCTAGAACTCCCCAACCTTCAAATAACTTCATTTTCATAGTGTCCTTGGTCATATGGAGCAGCAGCTACTCCTATTTCTTTGGTCCTTCCTCTTATTTCCTGTCAAGTTTGGTGAAATGTAAATACCTAAACAATATAAGTAAAAATAACTAATTTCACTATCTGTAATCACATTCTATCACTCCTCAAGTACAGATATCTCACCTTTGTACCTAAAGATTAGAACACTCAATAAGCTCTCATACAAAACCTAGACAAGCCTATATATTAAATTTTGGCTTGCTAACATGGAATCTAAGTGAACACAATTGAACTCCTTGAAACTAGCTATTACAATTACAACTTTCAAAGCAGAATCGATCGAAGAGATGATTTCCAGAATAGCAATGCAGTCTTGATCGAATCTCCACATTCCATGGGTTGAATTGATTCACTCATATCCAATCAAATCCTTAAAAGCCAAAGGCTAGTTTCCATATATGGACCATAGTATCTTCAATAACACATCACATTAAACAGGTCCAAACATTTTTTTCTTTAAATTGTCAAACTAAATAAGGTAAGTATTTAATCACCTCAGAAGCAGTCTACAGTGACATTATCGAGTGTCACTTAGTAACTATCAACTCATCTTGCCTTAGTAGTATCAGTTTACAAAAATAAGAAATTTAGGTCTACAAAATAATTAATATTTTATAAGTTTTAGTATTTTATTTTCCAAGTAAAGTCCCACGACCTGGAATTTTTTTTTCAATAAAAACTAAAATTTTGAACACATGCAATGTGGTTGACAAAAATGTTGTATATAATTAATATCTCGAGAAATAATTATATTAAAAATACAAGACTTAATAGTTTTTTTCTCTAAGGAGATAAATTATGGTATTTAATTTAATTTTGTTTTTTAAAATATTGGTAATTTAATTAAGGATATGAAATTTGAGGTGGGTAGTTATAGAGTAATCGGTGTTAGAACAAATTTTTGCCACCACCTTGACGTTTTTAATTATCAATGTATATATTGGAAGTTGATTAGTTAATAAAATTGTGTCTAACTTGGATTGGGTCGACTTAATTAAAGGCCGAACACAATGAAAAATTATATTTCATTTAAATGGATCTATGATCTATTCAATTTGAGTCTTGTATGATGTACTGTTAGTCTAGTTAGTTATATCTATATTCTTATTTTTTGGGAGTCATCCGTTCTGATATTAAAGATAAGATATGTCACCAATTAGGCTAGATAGACAACATATTAGTATTCTAATAGATTTTCTCAATTCTGATTAGACTAAGGATGTGTTTAGATTATCTACTAATATAAGTTATCTTTTCATATTATAAGTTGACCATATAATATCGCTTAGTATTAGTTAAGTGTTTGATAATCAGTGAGTTAATATTTATTTTCATTTTGCTTTGGATGCAAAAACAATTAAGGATAATATACGAAGATGTTAATGAAACTGATGAATATTTTATTAAATCAATTTGTTCGAAAATTACTACTACATATAGACGACAATACTAAACCAAGGGCACTAGATCCCAACACACCAAAGAGACAATTTTCTCACCACTAAATTATCCCCTTGAGAACATAGCATGTAAAACCACAATACAAAGTTTTTACAATCATAGCACTCTTACAAATGGCGAAAGTTAGTTGGAAACAGATATGCAGTCCAAAAGTAAAAGGTGGAGCCGGAGTGGTTAACCTTGGGATTAAGAACAAAGCTCTCTTAGCAAAATGGAGGTGGCGTCTAGCGGTTGATAAAAAAGCGTTGTGGAGCAAAGTGATTTTAGCTAAGTATGGCTCTAATGCGAAACAGTGGAGATTTAGTGCGAACAAATTGAAAATATGTCGACGGTTTGGAGAGGGATTGTGGAGAATTCGTTGGATGCTAGAGTGACTAGATGGATGGGGGATAAAGATTTTAGTTGGAAGATAAGGAATGGAAAGGCAACATTGTTTTGGGGGGATAAATGGTGTGGTAATGGTCCATTAAAATTGGAATTCCCCGGACTTTTTCGTTTAGCTAAACTCAAAAATGGATCGGTTTATTATTATTCGTTTAATTGTGGTTTTAGCAATGTTAATTGGGTAGATTTTTTTGTCAGACCTTTGTTGGATCGGGAATTGGGGATTCTGTGTCGTCTTATTGATAGGGTGAGTTGCGTGGTCTTGGTTCCGGAGGTGGAGGATAGGATATTATGGGAGCACGATAATAAAGGAGAATTCTCAGTGAAACAGTTAACTAAATTACTAATTGAAGGGGAGGGGGACGTTTCCTGTTTTTCTTTTGATAAAATATGGAAGTTGAAAGTTCCTCCTAGGGTGCGTAATTTTCTTTGGTTGCTAGCGATTGATAGAGTCCCCACGAAGGATTTCTTAATTAAGAGAGGGGTGAAAATTCATGGCATATTGAATTTGTGTCCTTGGTGTAACCGGGAGCTGGAGAAGGCGGACCATGTGTTCTTTAATTGCAATTTTATTACTGGATTTTGGAAGAGGATTTTTAATTGGTGGGATCTTGGCTGGAAAGTGGTGAGCAATTTTGAAGAATTTTATTTGTTATGTTTCAAGGTGAAGATCCATGGTTCTTGTAAGAGTCTGTGGTTGATTGCAATTGCGGCTTCTTGTTGGACTATTTGGCTTGCGAGGAATGAGATGGTGTTTGATAATAAAGTGCTGTCGATGGATACTTTGATCTTCCATTCCAAGATGAGGGCATTATTGTGGGTAAGGGCTGCTTTCGATGAGTGCAGGATTCAAGAGAGATTATGGTGGTTTTGTCCGTCTAAGTACAGTTTTTCTAATTCTGTTTCAAGAGGTTGGTGTTATCCTCCACATGGTTGGCTGAAATTTAACCTTAGCGGAATTGCTTCTGAGGACGCTCTGGGCGGTGGAGGAGTGATTAGGGATGAGGAAGGTATTATTAGTGCTTTATTTTCGGGACCAAGTGATGCCTGTGATGCTGAGACAGCTGAACTGGGAGCCATTATCACAGCTATGGATGTTTTTATTGAAGTCGGTTGGAAGGGGTCTGGTTCTTTAACTATTGAAATGGGTTCGAGGGTGGTTTATAATTGGATTTTGGAGAAATCAAGGAGACCTTGGTCGCATCAAGCGACATTTGCAGATCTAGAAAGGAGAATTGTCTGTGTTGGGAAGCTATCGTTTTCAATTGCTGAGGTGAATGGAAATGAAATGGCAGATTCTTTAGCAACTGCTGGAATGAGTAGACCTAGCATGTTTAAGGCTTGGTGGTGAGGATGGTCTGAGATAATTATGCCTGTTCAAGTGTGTGGTTTGCTGTTATTGGTGTATTATGTGGTTTCGATGTAGGTTTCTGTTCTTGTGATCTATGAGCAGCATTAGTCAAAGGGGCTTTCGGGGTTTGTGGTGTTTTTGTGGATGCTGAAGGTGGGTGGTTTTGTTATTGGGTGTGGCTGTTTGTCAAGGTTTATATTTGCTTTTGTCAGTTTTTACTGCATTTGCGATTTTGCAATTGCATTACTGAGCAAAAAAAAAGAGTAGCCTCAACATCTTTAATTATTTTTAAAATATATATTTAACATGGATGGCCCTTCTAACAACTTTGGCCAGCCATCATGCTCCAAAATGGCCCTTGGAGACAACCATAGTTTTTAAGCTACATGGGGAGCTAGGGCCATTTAGCCTCTTCTCGGCATTGCTTGACAACTTACACAAATTTGGGTCACCTGGCAACTTGGAGGCTGACAATCTCTGGTGGTCTTCTAACAACTTTGGTCAACAATTACGCTCGCAGATGCCATTTGAACAACTTTGGCTGGCCATAATGCTTAAGATTAAATTTAACATTATGCCTTGATTTATTAATCAGGCCTAAGAATAAAATTTGAACAAAATTTATTGATTTCAACAAAATTTAGTATCACTAAAAATAATAAAGCTTTTCTCTTTGACTACTTTTCTGGAGAGATTCTCGATTAAAGATCTTAGTGATTTGAATCATTTTTTCAGAGTTGAAGTCATTCCAACGTCTCAAGATTTATTCATCCCAACACAAGAATATATTGAGCAAAGTAAAGTTGCTGCTTCGTTGTAATATTTGACTTTTACACCATATAATAATTGTTTGGTTGATATATTGAGCAAAGTAAACTTTCTCATTTTTTTCGTAAACCAACCTCTATCAGATATGAAATAAATACTGAATAATATATTTGTATGTCTCTTTTTTTAGCTAAGAATTTAATCTTTATTTGTAATAAAATAATAAAGTACAATGATGAAGTATGAGAATTTTAATCTCATACATTTATTGTAATCAAGTGGAGCAGAATCATATGACTTTTTCACAGTCCAAGAGAATTGAGTCAGTAGATAACATCTTAGTGATGAATTACAGTAAAGTTAAATTCAATAATGACATTGGTGGCATTTATAAGGATAGGGTTAAATAGTGCAATCCCTTTTGCCATCATGAATCGTCCTCTTCCTCCAACCACCGCAAGCCCTGGTTCTCCCCTTGAAAATACGCTTAGAGAGCTGCCGTTAAACTTACCGGTATTAAATCCAAATTCTATGTACTGCGTACTCGATGCATTTGATCCAGCCAGGAGGGAAATACCCTGAACATTTCCAATCACCTCTGAGTCAGGCTCAGGACCAGTCCTGAGGGGATCATTAACGGCAACTAGGGTGGCAAATGGCACTGATGAATTATTGCTTGTGATGTTAGCTTGTGCTACCACGACTGCTGTAACACCCGTATGTTCGTGCATAAAGAAGTGAAGATTGGTGACCTTAGCTGGCCTGGGATGATATGGTCGGCTCTTCGAGTAGTATTGGCTCTGCACTGCTACTTGGGAGAGGCAGATGATCAGAATCCAACTCAACATCAATGTTCCTCTCATTGTCTCTGCTTTACTATAATTTCTGGGGCGAAATGTAGATGAAAGCTATAGAATTGTTTCTTCAATTTTATTAAGAAAACAGAAAGATTTATAGTGATAAAACCCGCAGACATGAAAATAATTTATTGTCCCAAACATTTTATATAATACATGATTGATTTCTCCGTAGTAATATTAAAAGGAACACAAATCTTGATCACGCAAAAGAAACATGGTCTCATTGTCTATGATCCACTTGTAAATTAATTTTATATTGGATGTTTCCTCCCCTACGTTTTTATTTTCGTGTGAATGGTGCATTGTCCATTGACTTTAATTTATTTGATATTATATATTACTTGTGATTGATTTTATAAATTATTTTCTCTCCTGCAAATAAAAGTTTGTTTAATTTTATAAATTATTTATTTGATACGTTTTTTTCGGGTATTCTAAGATTTATATATGATAAAAATAAGAAGATAACTGAGCAGTCATAGAATATTTAAGAAATTTTTTTTATCATATATACGTATTAGAATGCCCGAAAAACCTAAAAAAACGCGATTTCCTGCAGTTTAGGATACAAATTCGCAAAATCGACACGACCTACTACATGACCGTGTGAAAAGGGTCAGCCCGTGTGGCTCATGTAGCTTGCTCTGATTTTTCATTTTTCGCTCATTTTGCTCCTAAATGCTCTATTAAGCATAAAAATATGAATTTAAATAATTAGGATCATAAAATTCATCATTAACATCAAATATCACCTAAAAACAAATTAAGAACGAGGTTAAAATATGTTTCTTTTAGCACTCATCAAATATCCTCATACTTAAGCGTTTGCTTGTCCTCCACAATCAAGTGCACTTCCCTCAATTTATTGTTTTCATCGATAATGTCTGAGGATAATCCACCAATAATCAAGCATTGGAAAATTGAACTAAAATGACACTAAAGTATACAAGTAATCCAAGCAAAAAATTTCAAGACATAAAAACAAAGGCGTCTCTCCTATCTCAATAATTACATGAAATTTAAACTCAACAAGAATTGACATCCTCACTAAGGATCACTCAAAGCACTCAAAGTGTTTAATGTTCAAGTAAATTGCATGTTTCACTAAGTAGAAGATCCGAAAGTACTTAATTTGGTTTCTAAACTCATGAAAGATTAAGTTGCCATGGAATGTTTTCCGAACACTGTTAAGCATGATGAAAATAAATTAAGTTGATTAATGTAATTATCCTAGCCTATATATGTTATTGATTGTTGAAGTTGTGTTTCTGTTGCTAAAATCCATTCATACATTTAGATTATTTTGCATACTTAGTTCAAAATTGCATTAGGGGTCAATTTTGCATCCAGTTAAATTAATTTAATTAAATCATCATCACTATTATTTTGTTTTTATACCAAATTGTGAATTTATAATTTTGCAAATAATCGATTAATACACACAGTCCCTGTGGAGACAATAACTCATTTTACTTATTATTTGAACGACTGTGTATACTTGCACAAAAATCCCGTTACAAAGGTTCTTCATCTTCAAAAAGAGTAAGCTTTATGCATGTCATGGATGAGAAAAGTATGGCACTAGATGTAGAGAAAAGGATAAACTTTTTAAGAGGAGCGACAACAAGAGATTCGATGTAGAGATTATAAGGTTTTCTAAATCTTCTCAAATATATAAAAATTATTTGACAAGAAAACCCTTGTCCCATAATAAATATATAGTGATAATACTCTGAAATGACATATTTTTATGTATTAATTACATATTTATTTTGAGTATGATCCTACTAATTTGAGCTATTTATGGTTTTTTATCTTGTAGGGACTAAATTAAAGGAAAAAGGAAATATGGGGGTAAAAAGCATGAATTTGAAGACAAATGGGCTCGCATGCGAAATAGGAAAGAAGTGGTGTCAAAAATACAAAATGTGAAAGACTTGGGGGCAAAAATTCAAAGAAGAGATTTTATAAACACAAGACTCTATTTAAATTTGAATTATATTAGGATTATTTGTTAAGATTATTATTTAAATTTAATTTCAGCTTTTATCTTTATTTATCTTTTAGAATTTAAATAGGAACAAACTAGGTTTTCTAAGTACTATAAAGGAGATGGAGTGACACAAATTTCACTTATCTTTTCTGTAAAAGCTCCCCCTCCCAAAAAGCTCTAGCTTTTTGTTCCTTTTATTTTTCAATAAAATACCATTTTATTAAACTTATTTCTTTTTTTCCAAAAAGTATGAGCCACTAAACTCATCAAGCCAAAGGTTGTCGAGGTTCCCCAAAAAGGGTTCATGAGGCTTAGAATCCGCACTTAGCCTTCTCAACGAGTATTCATCGTTTCTCTGCACTACGGGACTGACACTTCCGTCCATGTCCCTTCAAAAGTGATCTTTTCATCTTGTGCAAAGGTGGCCGCTTTGTATGTTTTGAAAGGTTGCACAGTCAGTTCGTTAGCTTACTGTGTCAGTGGTTGTCGAGCCCAAGAGACAAAATGGTGTGGCATTCGCCATTGAGAAGTGATTATCTAGTGTAAGACGGTCCCACAAAAGTGACGATAGGCTAGAGTCAGGTTCCTCTATATCGTAAGTCTAAAATCTAAGTGGAGCTGGTAGTCGTAGGCGTCATCTTCTACTATAACTGGCTTATTCTGTCATGAAAAAGATCATCTAAAAGCCTAGGATTGAACCCAAGGAGGATCGAGATAACCGGAGGCTGGAATCTATCCATCAAAGACTCTCTTTTCTCACTTTGTTTATTTTTACAATTTCAATTTCAATTTATGCAATCTCAATTCATTCATACTTTTAATTCTGTTTTATTATTTTTTTCTAGGTACACCATTTTTCTTGGGCTCGACTCTGCCTAGGATCTCGAGGAACAGGAATTTGTGCAAATCCAGTCCATGAGGATTTGACCTTACTTCCCTTATGCTATTCTTTTCGTTATTTTATAAGGATAGGATATTTTTGGTGTTCTCAACGACACATCATATAGTGTGGCATACATTAATCCTGAGTGGATGATGGACTATGTATGTGTGAATTATATACTTTGAGGTAAGTAAAAGTCTGAGTTTAAATAGGTAAGGAACCAAAAGTTGGTGAATTGGATATACAATTTCTGCAGTATATAACATCGTTCACAATAGTGGAATTCATTGCCCAACTAATGGGTAAATGATACCATTTCATCGACATTACATGATAGATGAAAATTAAACATGATTATGGATTCATTTGTCTTTGTGATAAATGACTTGATTACTATTTGTCCTAGACAAATGATTTGTGGGCTTGTTACTTTTCCATCTATCATTTAATGCTAATGAGAGGATACCATTTACCCTTTAATGGGTTATGAATTCCACTATTGTGAATGAAGCTATGTCATGCAAAAGTTGTATACCCAATATATCAACTTTTGGATTTATAGTTGTTTTGAACTTAGTCTTTCAATACATCAAAATATACGAGTCATGCACACATAGTTAGTCACTTTCTCAAGTTTGAGGTGAGTCACTATGAACATCACAAGTAAATTAATCCACAAACAAATCTAAGATTAATTTGAATTGAGTCTTTCTTTATGTATTATCAATCCATACAATAACATCTACGTCTCTATCTTCTGAGAGTCATCCGTTTCGATACTCAGAACAAGATATCTATCTAAAAGAACTTGATATACTGCATAATAATCCTTTAATTGATTTGCTCAATTTCGATTCAATGGACCTTTTAGATTATCTACTAATATAAGTTATCTTCTCGAATCAATCCGCCCATGTAATGCAACTTAGTATCGGTTAAAAGTTAGGTAATCAATGACCAATAATTGTTGACATTTTACTTCTTTTGTGTTTGTTTTTATATTCAAAATTTACCATTTTCTTTTGCGAATTCATTTTATTCTATTTTAATTAATTAGTTTATAGTTAACTACACTTAGACTCCCTTTGGATAGGTGACGAGATTAACTCCGATGAGATTAAAAATAGTGGTAGCGACAATATTATTTACGATTGATGTACTAAAACAACTCTTTATAACCAAAAATAAATTAAAATTAATAAATTTTATTTATTAACAACAGAATACTGCCAAACTCAAGAGGACGGCTCAATAAATGAAACCATTTTGTGGCATTCAACGAGAGAAACGCCACTAATATATACAAATTAAAATTAAAAAAATTAATTATATTTCTTAATTGTATAATTTACGGTATCTGAGACTTGGTCGCCACCATGTGCACTAATGTGTTACCCGCTGAAATGTTGAAATTCGCTGGCTGACGTGAGTGAATTAGCCGCGTTTTCTGGGTAAACTCCACTTATCATGCGCATAAGCCACTACAGGAGTACCTATGTGGCACTTTTCTCTGTAAACGCCGCAAGGTATTGCCGCGGTGAGTGGTGAGATGCAACATGAAATGATCGTGGCTTTCTTCAAGTCAACTGGATGAGGTCGCATATAGGCAATCTTGCTCCTTTCTGTCATCCACTGTGAGTGAGCTTTTTTCAACAAAGTGATCTGAGAGGATAGGTGGGTTATACTTGTTGTAAGGGTGGAGTGGTAATGTCTAACAACTATAAATTTTATAACCATATAAGCCAAAGTGTAAAAGACAGCACATAATTCATCAAATAAAATAATCTTATTAATAATACATAAAATAAAATAATTATTTTAAAATCATGCACAATTTTCTTTAAAATAATATAAATGTCATATGCTAAATAATATCTTCAAAACAAGAAAAATATATTACACTAAAATAATACAGTTGAATGTTTGAGTTTATAAGTTAAGAGTATTTTTATTAATATTTTATTCCAATTCGAGTTAAGATTTTTTATCAAACTAAAAGTGAAAATTTATATCAAAGAAAGAAATTGTAGTAAGTTGAGTGTCAAATCGGTTTTTTATAGAAAATATTGACAAAAATATTAATTTTTTTAATGATGTTGACATGGTAACTTACATATATTTTATATAAACATGACAATTCGTTTTTTGCATGTCACCTCACCAAATGATTTAAATTTATAAAATATTCAAAGTATAAAATAAAAATTATAAATTATAAAAAAGAGTTCATAAAAATTCATAAAATTAGCATGAACTACATGTAGATTGCTAAGCGGATTGTCATGTTTAAAAGTTTAATGTTTTAATAAGTATTTCTATTAAAAAAATAACAATTCGACTCTTTTTTAAATATTAATAAATAAAAAATTAAACATTAAGAGTTATATTTGACATTATGCCTGGATTTATGGATCAATTAGAGGCTTTAAGTATAGTTAAATCCGAATTTATTGTTTCAAACAAAATTTTGTATCAATAAAAATAATAAAAGTTTTCTTTTTTACTTTGTTCAAACTTTGGTGGAGAGATTTTCCAGTAAAGGTCTTCGTGATTTGAATCATTTCTTGGGAGTTGAAGTCATTCCAACGTCTCAAGATTTATTCATCTCAACTCATGAGCAAAGTAAACTTGCTGCTGCCTTGTAATATTTGACTCTGACACCACATATTGAGCGAAGTAGAGTTTTCTCATCTTTTGCGTAAACCAACCTCTATCAGAGATGAAGATAAATACTGAATAAATATATTTGTATGTCTCTTTTTGTAGCTAAGAATTTAAACTTTATTTGTAATAAAATAATAAAGTACAATGATGAAGTATGAGAATGTTAATCTCATACATTTATTCTATCCAAGTGGAGCGGAATCATACGACTTTTTCACAATCCAAGAGAATTGAGTCTGTAAATAACATCTTAGTAATGAACTACAGTAAAGTTAAATTCGATAATGACATTGGTGGCATTAATAAGGATAGGGTTAAATAGTGCAGTCCCTGTTGCCATCATGAATCGTCCTCTTCCTCCGACCACCGCAAGCCCTGGTTCTCCCCTTGAAAATACGCTTAGAGAGCTGCCGTTAAACTTACCGGTATTAAATCCAAATTCTATGTACTGCGTGCTCGATGCATTTGATCCGGCTAAGAGGGAAATACCCTGAACATTTCCAATCACCTCTGAGTCAGGCTCAGGACCAGTCCTGAGGGGATCATTAACGGCAACTAGGGTGGCAAATGTCACTGATGAATTATTGCTTGTGATGTTAGCTTGGGTTAGCACGACTGCTGTAACACCCGTATGTTCGTGCATAAAGAAGTGAAGATTGGTGACCTTAGGTGGCTTGGGATGATATGGTAGGGTATCTGAGTAGTATTGGCTCCGCACTGCTACTTGGGAGAGGCAGATGATTAGAATCCAACTCAACATCAATGTTCCTTTCATTGTCTCTGGCTCTGCTTTACTATAATTTCTGGGGCGAAATGTAGATGAAAACTATAGAATTGTTGCTTCAATTTTATTAAGAAAACAGAAAGATTTATAGTGATAAAACCCGCAGACATGAAAATAATTTATTGTCCCAAACATTTTATATAATACATGATTGATTTCCCCGTGGTAATATTAAAAAGAACACAAAGCTTGATCAGGCAACAGAAACTTGGTCTAATTATTTAAGATGGGAAGTTTCCTCCCCCAGCGTTTATGTTTTCGTGTGAATATTGTCCATAGACTTTAATTTATTTAATATTATATATTACATGTGATTGATGTGTCGATTTGATAAATTATTTTATCTTCTGCAAACAAATGTTTGTTTGATATGAATTTTTTTTTTCTAATTCTCCTTCAGAAATTAACAGCGAATCTAGAAATTTATTAGAAATCAGAAACATGGTCTAATTAGCTGCTTGCTGTAATCAACTTTCTTTATTTTTTTGCACAGAGCATGTCACTTCGCGTCAAAAGGTCGAGTGATATTTCAAGTCAATAAATTACTCTAATTACGGTGTCGTAGAGAAAAATGATTGTTTAAAGATGTATTGAATTGTGTAATCATGGTAGAGTGCTTGAGTTGCATCTCATTTTGCGTTAAAAGCTTGGATAATATCTTAAACAAAAGAAAAGAGAAACAGATAAAAGAAAGAAAGAAATGTCTGTGCGAGTCTAACTGAATGTTAGTTTTCATGAGAATAAATTCTTTGAGCTAAGTCAAACATGATGATTCCTACACTTATTTTTTGAGTTAATGTCGGTTGAGATGTTATTTATATTACATCCCTTTACTTAAAATTGAATAAGTCCATGGAATGAAAACTTTATCCGGGTTATTGTTAGATGACTCGAATGATTGAACAAAAGGTGTGCTTGAGAACAAGCATCAACTAAGTAGGGCTCAACTGACAGATTTGCTTAATTTCCATTAACTGCTCTTGTGCCCAAAATATTTGCCCAAAATATGATCGTGGCTTTCTTCAAGTCAGCCGGAGGAGGTAGCATATAGGCAACCTTCCTCCTTTCTGTCATCCGGTGTGAGTGAGCATTGTTCAACAAAGTGATCTTAGAGGGTAGCTAGGTTTTACTTGTAAGGGTGGAGTGACCATGTCTAAAAATTATAAATTTTATAACCATATAAGCAAATGTGTAAGAAAACACATAATACATCAAATAAATAATCTTAATTGTGATATATAAAATAAATAAAAAATGATTTAAGATCATACACAAGAATTCTTTTAAATTCTTTTAAAATTCAATTTAATCCCAAAAATTCAACAGAGTCTAGATTGGAAGTTTCCTCCCCCTGCGTTTTGATTTTCGTGTGGATATTGTCCATTGACTTTAATTTATATGATTGATGTATTGATATTATAAATTATTTTATCTTCTGCTAAGAAAAGTTTATTTGATGTGTGGTCTTTTTTTTTAATATAATCAACACCGACATAAGAAATTTATTAGAAATCAGAAACATGATCTAATTAACAGCGAATTCAGAAATTTATTAGAAAAGATTGTTTGATATGAAGGTTTTTTATATCAATTTTCTTTGTATTTTGCGCAAAGCAGGTGGTGGCCCATTTTCTTAAATTACTATTTAATTAATTATAATTAAATAACTTGCGAGAAATAAAATTAATGAATTATCATTGATTTATTAAATAAGGTAATTTAATATATTTTTCTCACAAATTTTAATACGGAACAACGGTTTGACTTTAATGGAATTATAATTAGGTTAGAAAAATAATTTAATTAAGAAATTAATGTAATTAATTGATGTATTTGAAAAATAGAAAATAAATATTGGGTTAGATAAATTATAAGTGTTGAATAAAAAGCTCAAATTAAGCCTAGTTAATGAAAGGGATAGTAAACCCTAGTATTTTCTAGGCCATGCCACCGCCCTCACCTATTCTACTTCAAGTAGAATTTTTATTTTCTATTAAAATATTATCATTCAATTACACTTTATTCGAATAGATCTCTTGTACTGTTTCTTTATAAATAGGGACTACGAGCTAAACTATTCATACAACTTTGAGAGTACTGTTATTCTATTGAAAAACAGTGACAATTTTTTTAAAAAATAAATTCTATTTTTTGGGAAAATATGATAGTTTCCGGTTTATAGAGAAAATTAACATTCCCACTGAAAGTTAAGAAATGTTTTCAATCTGTGCATTTGGTTTGATTTGTTTGAGCCCACACTCAAAGCAATTCGGGGTTTGAGGATAGCGAAGAAGGTCATTCACTAGAAAGTCGGGATTGACTTAGACCATCTCGTACAAAACATATATATAATTTTGATTAAAGGTTTATTGCTATAAATATCACCAGGCTTGAGTTTAAGTAAAATTTTAAACTTCCGTTTTGCCTAAAAATAGTGTGTTGAAGAACAAATTGACGTGACCAATTGAGTGAATAACTGTATTTGTCAAGGGAATTATTGATAGATTTTAAACGACCCGCACAATTGAGACCTTTGATTCAAGTCGATTCCATCTTGTTCACATGGTTAACGAGGAACTAAATCGTGGAAGTTGATTTTATGGTTGATCACTTGGTAAAGGTTACATATCGAATTGTTCTCGCATTTAATTTACATATAAAAAGGCAAGTGGCTAGAGGTTGTTCCTCGATCATTATAATTGACTTATCAGTTAGAGGCGAAAATCTATTGCCATGGATCAACTCGAAACCAGGGCCAAAACTATTCCTGAAGTTAGAGCGTTGTCTCATCAGTTTACTCAATTTTAATTTCATAATGTTCGTTTTACTATATAGTTATTTTTATTTATTTATGTTATTTTATTATAGTCAGATTTAATCCCTCCCTTCTATTTTTCATATAGTTCGACACACGTCGTGGGCATGAAAGTTGCATACCAAACGTTCTGGTTAAAATGAACAACAATTTTAGATATCTCAACCCCTGTAGGATCAACCCTACTCTTTGTACTATTGATTTACATTTTGTTTAGGCATGAAAATTTATATTTGGTGGGTTCGGCACCCATCAAGCGATGTATTCTCCATGTAAGTAACCGCATTTTTTACTCTAAGTAGGACTTCTTCTCCCAGTCGAACTCTGATTATTCTAGGGATATTTTAGTATGATTAGAACTCTAATCTTCACCTATTTAAAGGGTCCATTGTATCCCTATTTTTAGTGGCCAAAAAACTAACAAGCCAATCAACAAGTGCTTTTCTTTAAGGGCGACAAGATGTAGTCGCATATGATTTTTTGTGAGAATTTCGTGGTAACTATGTAAAGAATTTTGTTTCCAAGTTAGGACTTTATTTTCGGGGTTTGGGTTTGTACGTTTTGTACATTTAGGTTTATTTTCTCGATATTTTACTCTTGTTTGTTTACTCATTTAGTGGAAAGTTGAAGCCTCCTTTGTCCATAGTTTTTATCCTCTTTGGAGGAGTTTTTCACGTAAAATATTTGTGTGTTCGTTCTTCCCTATTTTCTATAATTGATTTAATATTAATTTCTCCAATACGCAATCCCTTAGGTACGATCCTCGAAATACTTACCGGTGTTTCATTGTAACACATACTATATTAAAATTTGGCCCATAAGCTTACGGACACCGTCGGTTTTATTTATTATATTTTTGGGGTGTTATTTATACTATAAACGGTAACATGTTTATAGGCGGTCAAGAATGTTATATGTATTGAATCATAAAATAGATTGAATGTTGGTACCCTATTAGTTGTTCGAGTTGTGTCGAATATAATTGGCATGTCATAGGATTGGTTTATATATGGGATTATGAGCTTATGCGTTAGGATGCACCTCATGTGCTAGGATACACTTCGTGTGCCAATATGCACTTGCACTTTTTGCACCAATATGCACTTTACGTGCTGGTTTACCATGTTTCAATTTATTCGATGATGCTCTTCGGTGCCTGTTTGGTATGCTGGTTGGACATTCTGTGTATCCGTCCGAGTCTGAGTCATGTTAATAGGGTTATAAATGGTAAACATGACAAATGATATCGTAAAATGAAATGGTTTAATAATACGGCCTCACTTATTTTCCTATGTGAATTTTTATAGAAAGATCATGTAAGCTATTGAGCAAATCATTCGAAAACGAGCCCTAAGGGCTGAAACGATTGTGAATGAGCAAATTGACTCCAGGAAAAAGGATTAAATTGTAAGCTACCTAGGTAAAATATGTTAAATAAATATGAAATTGAATGGCATGTTGTTTAAGTATATAATTGTATTTTTTATTCATAATTGATGTTTTGCTAGAGAATAAGTTAAAGAATGATGATTGATTAATGAATTGCCTTATCATTGCTATAGGTATGTATATATGTATTGGAAGATGATGAGAAATGATTTGTATTTGTAGGACATGAAATGGTTAAATATAGATTGTTATGCATATGCAATTGTATTAAATCACGGTGTTAATGTTATGTTATATTATCTTGAATCATGAAAATACCACTGAGCCTATCGCTTAGGATACGGTTTAGTTGTTACGTACACAGGTACAAATCTTCCTCAAAGCCCTGGGAAGTTAAGTTAGCATCCGGACTATCGTATTCAACTCAACTGAGTTTGTATAGTTCATCTCATCTTGGTTAAATGGCATGTACTTAAGGCTATCTTGATAAATGTTGAAAATGGTCAAACTAATGTACATGAATGGTGAAGATATGAAAATGATTTTGGTCATGTATTAATTTTATATTAATGACTTAAAAATGGCATATTAATCATATCTATATGTATTGGAAGGATGAATGGGGCCTTAGGGTCAAACTTTACCCGCATATGCTAGGTTGGTATCTTTGGAAAATAGGAACTTAGTGGTTTGCCATGGATGTCGCAACTTGACAATTTGAATGTCGCGACATCAGGCCATCTCATTGTGACGTCCCTTGCTTGAGGTCGTGACGTCAACCCTATTTTATTTTGGAAGTTTTACAATTTGGTCCTCAGGTTTGGAAGTTTGGCTACTATCTTCAATGAGGCGATACCCACCAGAAATATTTTGAAAACTTTTCAATTCAATCCTAGTTCAACCTTGGGATGGTATTGAGCTTTCATAAGCTCATATATGACCCGAAAATGATTATATAATATGTTTTAAGCTTTAATACCTGTAAATAAATGATTAATGATGAAATTTGTATGTAATCGATCGAAGTTGCTAACGAATGTGGCATTCCGTATCTCAGACCCGATTTTCCGGTCGGGTATGCGTGTTATAGATAACTTGGTTGACTTATAGTCAGAAAGTTAATTTCTCTCTATGGAAAACCGAAAAACTCTGAGATTTGTAGAAAATAGGATTTATTCTTGTAAATATCTCTTTTTTAACGAAAATGATGACAAAAAGAATTAATTTTTGATGATGTTGGTATGGCAATCCACGTATACTTTATATTGTCATGATATTTTTTATTTTATATGCCATGTCAACAAATAATTTAAAAATTATAAAATATAAAAAAAGTAAAATTATAAAAATTTCATAAAAATTAAAAGAAAATTAATATAAAGTACATGTGGATTGCCATGAGGGCTGTGATGTTTAAAAGTTTAACATTTTAGTTAGTATTTCCATTAAAAGTTTAACAAAACAACAATTTGACTCTTCTTGAAAGGTTTGTGGTCAAATTCGATTCCTTTTAAAAGGTTGCGGCTCAAATTTAGCTCAAAAAAGAAATAATAGCTAAATTGAGTAAAACATGTAAACATTAAAGGCTAAATTTAACATTATGCCTTGATTTATCGATCTATTAAAGGCCCAAGTATTGTCGAATATGAATTTATCGAATCAGACAAAATTTGGTTTCAATAAAAACAATAAAGCTTTTCTCTCTAACTTTGTTCAAACTTTGGCCGAGAGATTCTCTAGTAAAGATCTTGGTGATCTGAATCATTTCTTGGAAGTTAAAGTCATTCCAACATCTCAAGATTTATTCATCTCAACACAATAATATACTTGTTATGATATATTGAGCAAAATAAACAAATAATTGTCAAGTGCCAAGGAATCAAATACACCAATGTCCACTTTAGTTTGTTTAAGTTTTCATGATGCTTTACTGTAGTTGACTAGTTGCTTTATTGCAATATTTGACTTGTTTGGTTCACTACAAACTTTCTCAAGTTTTGCAACCTCTATCAGAGATGAAGATAAATACTGAATAGATATTCTAAGAAATAGAATGTCGGTAATGACAATATATCGTAAAGAAAAGAGAAATAAAAATAAAGAACATACCGATTTTTACGTGGAAACCCTTTCGCGAAAAAACCATGGGCAGAGGAGAAGAAAATTCACTTTTATAAGATTGAAACACCTTATTCTAAAATAAAATAAAAGAAGTGTAATTTTATAAGAATTTTACTTTTATTTTATTTTACCACTATATTTTATTTAAATAATAATTCGGGTCACTTAGTTCTAACAGATCTATTTATATGCCTTTTTGTAGCTAAGAATTTAATCTTTATTTGTAATATAACAATAAAGTACAATGATCAAGTATGAGAATTTTAATTTTTAATCAAATCAACATATATATATATCATACATTTATTCTAATCAAGTGGAGCATAATCATATGACTTTTTCACAATCCAAGAGAATTGAGTCTGTAAATAACACCTTAGTAATGAATTACAGTAACGTTAAATTCAGCAATGATATTGGTGGCATTTACAAGGATAGGATTAAATTGTGCAACCCCTGTTGCCATCATGAATTGTCCTCTTCCTCCGACCACAGCAAGATCAGGTTCTCCCCTTGAAAATACGCTTAGAGAGCTGCCGTTAAACTTACCAGTATTAAATCCAAAATCTAGGTATTCCGTGCTCGATGCATTCATTCCGGCCACTGACGCAATACCCTGAATATTTCCAATCAACTCTGAGTCAGGCTCAGGACCAGTCCTGAGGGGATCATTAATGGCAAATAAGGAGGCAAATGGCACTGATGAATTATTGTCGTTGCTTGTGCTGTTATCTTGGGCTACCACGACTATTGTAACACCCGTAGTTCTGTGCATAAAGAAGTGAAGATTGGTGACCTTAACTGGCCTGGGATGATATGGTAGGGTCTCCGAGTAGTATTGGCTCTGCACTGCAACTTGGGAGAGGCAGATGATCAGAATCCAACTCAACATCCATGTTCCTCTCATTGCCTCTGCTTTACTATAATTTCTGGTGCGAAATGTAGATTAAAGCTATAGAATTGCTGCTTCATTTATACTGATAAAACC
Organism: Gossypium sturtianum; assembly: GCA_025698515.1. Classification (NCBI taxonomy): domain Eukaryota; kingdom Viridiplantae; phylum Streptophyta; class Magnoliopsida; order Malvales; family Malvaceae; genus Gossypium; species Gossypium sturtianum. Next base: position 99,168,264 of record CM046947.1, read on the forward strand.
CGCAGATATGAAAATAATTTATTGTCCAAAACATTTTATATAAAACCTGCATGAGTTCTCACTAGTAATATTAAAGACAAAACAAATTTTGACCAGGCAACACAAACTTGGTCTAATTGGCTGCTTCATTTTTAAATAAGGATAACTTCACGTAAACACCATTCTGCCTATAAGATTAAATGATCCACTTGCTTTAAATTAATTTTTAGATTGGAAGTCTCCTACCCTACTTTTTTTATTTTCGTTTGAATGGTTTGTATTGTCCATACATCTGCTTGATGTGCTGATGTTAAAAATTATTTTATTTTATGATTGATATGTGGATTGGGTCCACTTAAATATAGGTTGAAGATAACCAAAAATGATATTATTTTTATAATCTCAGTACTGTTACTAGGAGGGCAACAACACTCCCTCTCGAACCTTGGGTGTTGCCCATCACACATTGGATGAGCTTATTGGGCCTATCTCATATCTTGTACATATATCTGAATATTTAATCAACCCATATATTTTAGTTAACTTAAAAAATAATTTTTTATTTTCAAAAATATTATTTACTTAATTAAAATAAATTTAATTCATCTATTTAATTAAATTATTTTCTCAATCCAATTAAATATTTGAGGTTAAAATTGTTATTATACCAATAAAAAATTGTCACCGTCAATGATTTAACAGAGCCAATGACCAAAATATTAAATTTCGATAACGTGACTAAAATAGAAAATTTTAAAAATGAGTTACCATAATTTGAAACAGGCTAATAATTATGTGACTATTTTTTGAGTTTACCCTTGTTGTACTATGATAAGAACAATCGAATTTGGTAGGGCATATAGAGTTAAAATTGTCACATTGCCTACATAATTTTTCTATACAATGCTTAAAATATTCATAAACCCCCACGCTCATAAATTGGAGATAAAAGCACTTAAGGTGTTGAAACCCACATTCTACTTATTGTTACAACAACAATAGTAACAATTGAGTTAAAGATCAATTAGCAATGTTCCTTTTTCTTTTAAAGTTGCATAACAAATGGTTAAAATCTAAACAATGGATCAAACTCCAAATTGTGGTCTATTGATCGAGTGTCTATTTTCTATAAAAAAATAGCATAAATTCTTGTCATCGATGCACCTATAACAAATGATTAAAATCTAAATAATGAACCAAACCGCAAGTTATGATCCATAGATTGAGTGTTTATTTTCTATAAAAATAACCTAGATTTGAGTCATGGATGTACCTGAAGAAAAAGTCTAAACAAAGAACCAAAGTTCTGTATTTTTCAAAAATATTAGTAAACGCATATCCCTATTAGACTCATGGTTAAAATATTTAAGGCGTCTAATAATTGAAATTTTAATAAATTTTTTATATAAATTATTTAAAAAAATTGTATTAATTTTTTTGTGAGGATAGTTTAGTTCATCAATTTTAATTAATCAATATTTTAAAAATTAATATTAGAATGATATTTTGGTCTATCAATTTTAAGAGTTAATTTAAAGCTTACTCGAGAAACAAATGAAAAGATGTGTTAAAGATGAAATGGATCACACTAAATGTTGGGTATAGTGGTAAGATACGTTACATTTTTAAGGGAAAATAAAAAATTAAACCTTGGAGATGACATTATTGGGACGGACAACAACGAACCTTGAACATGGACCGAAAAACAAATAAGAAGAATACAAAAAATAAAAAAATAAAAAAGAACAAATAGGTCACAAGCATGGTGTGTTTCAATGTCCAGTTACGAGTTTATCAATATTTTTAGTTTTACATATATATTTATTGTTTAATTTTTAGATTTTCTTTTTGTAAATTATAATATATATTCAAGTAAATATATCTTAAATACATAAATATATTTGTATCAAAATATAATTTTTAAAATTACTAATTAGGTTCAATAACTTAATTTAATAATTGTATTTTAAGTTTAAATGTAAATTTTAAAATGTTTAACATAAAATAAAATAAAATTTAGGTTTAAAGTATTAAAATTTTATATTGATGTCCACTAAATTAACTAATAAATTTAATAAATGATGCGGTCATTGAGAGCACCAAAAATATCCTATCTCTATAAAATAATGAAAAAGAATAGTATAAGGGAATTAGGGTCAAATCTTCAGGGACTAGGTTTGCACAAGTGCTTGTTCTTCGAAATCCCGGACAGAGTCGTGCCCAATAAATCTTGCATACCTGGAAAAAAATAAAAAAGCAGAATTAAAAGTTTTAATTGAATTGAAATTACGAAAATTAAAATTAAAATAGTAAAGATAAATAGAGTTGAGGAAAAAGAGTTCTTATGGAGAGATTCCAACCTCCGATTGTCTCGATCCGCCTTGGGTTCAATTCTCGGCTTTTAGGTGATCATTCTCAAACAGACTAAGCCAGTTATAGTGGAAGAGGACGCCTACGACCACCAACTCCAAGATTTCAGACTTATGATTTAGAGGAACCTGACTCTAGCCAATAATCGCTTTTGTGGGACCATCTTATGCTAGATCATCACTTCTCAACCGACTGTGCAATATTCCCAAAACATACAAAGCGACTGTTCCTTGCACAAGTTGAAAAGATCACTTTTTAAGGGACATGGACGGAAGCGTCAACCCCGTAATGCGGAGAAACGATGAATACTCGTTGAGAAGGCTAAGCGCAGATTCCAAACCTCATGAACCCTTTTGGGGATTTTCAACAACCTTTGGCTAGATAAATTTAGTGGCTCATGCTTTTTGGGGAAAAAGAAATAAATGTAATGAAAATGGTATTTTTATTGTTTAATATGAAAGGAATAAAGGCTAAGCTTTTTGGGAGAGGGAGTGTTTACAGAAAAAGATGAGTGAAATTTGTGTCACTCCATCCCCTATTTATAGTACTAGGAAGCCTAGTCTATTCCTACTTAAATTCTAAAAGATAAATACAAATAAATAAAGATAATTAAAGATAATTAACGATAAATAAAGATAAATGCTAAAATTAAATCTAAATAATAATCTTTAATAATTATCCTAATATAATTAAAAATTAAATAGAGTCTTGTGTTTATAAAAATCTCTTCTTTGCACTTTTGCCCTCCAAGTCTTCCATACTTTGCATTTCTGGCACCACTTCTCTCCTACTTCACATGTTGGCCCATTTCATCTTTAAATTCACGCTTTTAGCCCCCAAATTTCCTTTTGCCTTCGATTTAGTCTCTATAAGATAAAAAAACCATAAATAGCTCAAATTAGTACTATACTCGAATCTATTAAAACTGCAATGATTAATCAATTGAATTTTCACTTCGAACTTCAATTATTTAATTTCAATAAATTAAATAATAATTCAAAAAAATTAATTCAATTTTCTACACGCAATCTATTTTGGGTTATATTGAACTAGCAGAGGAACCGATTGTACATATATAATTAGGGCTCAAATAATTTTTAATTAAATTTCATCTCTTCACCTATTAATTACAACATTATTTAATCATAAATTCATTCCACTAAAGTATCATGATTGAAACCTTCCTTATTATATAACACCATTAAAGTAGCTTAATAAATGCTTGTACAATGACCTTGTCATGAGTGTGCTACCCTCGTAGGTTATCTTTTATCTTTTTGGGTTAAATCCATTCACCTAATATCCTATTTTATCTCATGGTAATTAATATTATATCTTCCTTCATGAAACAGTCAATTAAATAATTTGTTCTAGACAAATGATCTAGGACCATGTTACATTTTCATGTATCATGTAATAATGTCAAAGAGAAGATATCATTTACCTTTTATAGGACTATGAATTCCACTATTATAAATGAAGCTATGTCATGCAGAAGTCGTATACACTACATACCAGCTTTCGGTTCTTTAGTTGTTTTGAACTCAGACATTCAATACATTAAAGCATATGAGTCACGCATACATAGTCACTTACTCAGGGTTAAGGTAATTCACACTATGAACATTACAAGTAAATTGATCCTCAAACAAATCTATGATTAATTCGACTTGTACCTTGTCTAATGTATTATCAATCCAGACAATAACATCTATGTTTGTATCTTCTGGGAGTCATTTACTTTGATACACAAGACAAGGTATCTCTCTAGTTGGACTTGATAGACGACAGAATAACCCTTTAATCAATTTGCTCAATTTTGATACAGTAAATGATGAATCTTTTAGATCGCCTACTAATATAAATTATTTTCTCACATTATGATCTGACCACGTAATGCAACTTAATATTAGTTAAACGCTATGTAATTACTGAATCAATATTTACTCTATTCAAAATTTACTATTTTCTGTTTTTTTTTTTTAATGCTTGTTTCTATATTCAAAATTTACCATTTTCTTTTGGGAAATCATTTGTCTGTTTTAATTAGTTTATAATTAACATTTAATATATATCTCTCTCTCTTGGGCAGAACAATAAAATATATTATAAGAGCTTAATATAGTTCATTTGACTATACTTAGGCTCCCTTTGGATTGGTGGTGACATTGGCTCCAATGAGATTAAAATTAGTGGTTCATGTACTAAAATGCCTCTTTATAACCCAAAATAAATTAAAATTAATAAATTTCATTTTTATATATTTTAATTTTTATCTATTAACAACCATATGTTAAAATTTTAAAAATGAAATTATTTGTGGTGTTCAACGAGACAAACGCCACTAATATATACAAATTAAAATTTTAAAAATTAATTATATTTTTCAATTGTATAATTTAGGGCGTCTGAGACTTGGTCGCCACCATATGTTGAAATATTTTATGGCGATTGCTGGAGAAACATCGTTATATGTTGGAATTCGCTGGTTGATGTTAGACTATATCATATTTGCTGCATTGAGTGGCGAGATTCAACATGATATGATCGTCAAGTCCACTGGACGAGGTCGCATATTGGCAACCTTGCTCCTTTCTGTCATCCGGTGTGAGTGAGCTTTGTTCAACAAAGTGATCTTAGAGTTAATATAAATGTCAATTGCTAAACAACATCTTCGAAACAAGAGTATTTTTATTAATCTTTTTATTCCAATTCGAGTTAAGATTTTTGAGAAAACTAAAAGTGAAAATTTATATGAAAAGAAACAAATTGTAGTAAGCTGAAAAGTTATATGGTTGGAAATTAGGAAGTTTAACTTTTCATAATTGTGATTTATCTTTTGTTAAATTTAACCAAAGCCTCATCTTAATTTGAAATATCAATTTATTTCGAAAGGTTTATTTAAGGTATAATGTCAAATTTAGTCTTCAACGTTTAAATATTGTCAATTTGGCCCTTATGCTAGGTTTTTAGCTCTATTTGGCCGTTAACCTTTTAAAAAGCGTCAAATCTTTTTTGTTTTATATGTTATGTCAACAAATAATTTTATTTTTTTAAATAATAATAAAATTTATAAAAATATTCATAAAAACTCAAAAAGTAGCATGAAGTACATGTGGATTACCATGTGGGCTATGATATTTAAAAAGTTAATGTTTTAATTAGTATTTTCATTAAAAATTAATTATTCAACTCATTTAAAAAGGTTGATGGTTAAATCGACTCCTTTTGATTAAAAGTTGAGGCTCAAATTTAGTTAAAAAAAAAAGGAAAAAAAAAACAAATTGAGTTAAAATCTATAAACGTTGATAACTAAATTTGATATTATACTTAAATATCTCGATATATTAGAGGCTTAAGTATCTCCGAACTCAGATTTATCGAATCAGACAAAATTTGGTATCAATAAAAATAATAAAGCTTTTCTCTCTGATCGTTGTGTCACAGTCTTAAAATTTATAATGAGAATGATCGAGCCTAAAACTAACTATGACAACGATTGAGGCAAGTGTACCTATCGAACAGTAGTATAGCTTAGTGCAAGACCGGATTGTCGAACCCAAAGGAACCGAAAGTACTAATACTAACCTTCTTTTTATTATTTAGCCTTAAAATTGAAAAATCGGTTTAATCTAGGAAATTAACTAACTACTAAGCTAAAGACGCTGAGACAAAAAAGAATGAAATTAGGGAAATACTTGTGGGAAAAACCAATTGATTAAAACAATACCCAAGGAAGAATCCACCTAGACTTCACTTGTTATCTAACTCTAAACCAGACGATTTATTCATTTGACTTGATCCTAAGATTCCCTAAGTTATATTAATACCTCCGTTGAGGCTACTAACGTCTAACCCTAGGTTGATTAATTGAAATCTCTTTCTAATTAAAACCCCTAAGATTGCATTAACTCGATCTATGGACTCCCATATTAGGTTTCACCCTAATCCGGCAAAATCTCGTCACCCTATGTCTAGGCGTGCGATCAACACCGCTTAATTATGCTAGATCTACTCTTAGGCAGGGACTTTTGCTCCTCCACCTAAGCACATCAAACTTGAATTAATATCCCGAAAATATCAACACAAGAATTAAGAACAAATCAAATATTTATCATATAGTTCCGCAAACGATAACAAGATTCATCTTAGGTTTCATCCCCCTCAGGTATTTGAGGGTTTAGTTCATAATGATAATAGAATACATCTCAAAAGAAAAGATAAAACAAAACATAAGAAAAACTCTAAAACCCCCTGAAGGAATTGAAGAGAGATCCTCCGTCTTGAGTATAACTCCGGCTACTTGAGATGAATCAACTGGCTTTCTTCAAGTAATTTCCACAATTATGATCTTTCTGGCTCGGCTCCTTGGCCTAGCTGGACGCCCCCTGAAAGTTGGCCTCTAGGGTGTTTATATAGGCTTTTGGAATGTGTTTCTTTACCCCTAAGTATCCAAATCCGAGTGAAATTCCTCTCCTCCACGGCAGGGACCCGCCCTTGGCACACTCCCGTGTGAATCATGGCCAGGCCGTGTTCAGGTCTGATTAGGGAGGCACGGCCGTGTTGCATGGGCCCAGGCCGTGTCGATTTCGTGATTTGGCCTATTTGGTCCGTTTTAAGCTCGTTTCTCGTTCTTTTCATCCTCTGGTGCTTTCCTGAGTATAAAACATGAAAACGAAGGATTAAGAGCACCAAATTACACAATTCAAGGCTTAAATCACCCAAAAGCATGCTAAATGTGGGTTTAAAATATGTTACTATTTCAGTTTATCAAATACCCCCACACTTAAGCTTTTGCTTGCCCTCAAGCAAAATTCTCAACTCATGATTAAAACGAACTTCCTTGATTCATAATATTCATCAATAATGTTTCATCATAATTCAAAGATAATTCATACATGGATAATTCAACTCTAAGAGTCCTAAAGATTCACACAATCCAAGTCATACATTTTGTAGCATGAAAACATAGGTGTTTCCCCTCATCTAATTAATTACCTCTGATTTAAAATTGACAAGGATTGACATCCTCACTAAAGATTCACTCAAATCACTCGAGGTGTTTAAGGTTCAAAAATTAAGCACTCATAAGTCGAACATGAAAAGTTAATCCCATAGGCTTGCATGAGAATCAAATCTCCACCACTATAATATGAGATAATACACAAATGAAAAGGTCTTTAACAGGGTTGTAACGGGGCTTGGGTTAAGGTGTGGATATAGGCTGAATTAGAAGGTTAGAATCGAGATTGACCTAACAAATTACCTAACCAGAAACAATGAACTGATAATAAACAATTACATCAATTGAGAACTTGTAGTAATAATACTATTACTAATACGAGCTTCTTTTTGAACCATTGGGATTTAAATGTATAAGCTCACTTAATCACAGAACTAATAATGAATATACTTCGATTTTTTTTTAAGAACAAATCAAATATATATTGTAACAGCCCATTTATGCCCGGGCCCATATCAGAAAAACAATAAATAAATAAATAATAAAATAAAACCAATGTCCATTTATACAGTCCATTTAAACAAGCCCAAAACCCAAACAACCCAAAACAGATCCCTAAACCCATTACATAGAGCCCAAACTACCCATGGCCCAATAGCAGCGTTTGGCCCAGTGCCCAAAAATGCTTCAGTAATTGGAAACTCGAACCCTAGGGTTTCCCATTCTCGCGCCGCAAGCACCAGCCTCGACACCAACCCTCGGTCACGCCGTCATCGACGCCGGACTTCTCGTCATCATCTGCAAAAAGGAAAGAAAAGACAACAATAATGGCAGAAAACGAGCAGAATAGATTTTGTATTTATACTTCTTCTATTTTCTTCGAGCTATAAATTTGTAAACAGAATACAAAAAGGGGGACACATGAAAAAAATACAAAGAAACAGATATATACTCAAATACACAGAGATTAAAAAATCAGCAAGGTTTTTTATTTTTCTTTTCATTTCCGAGTATTTTTATTTCTTATTTTGTTTTATTTTTTTAAAAACTACATATATAGTATATAATATACAGTGTAAAAGGGGGAAGAACTCATTTTGAAATTTCGGTCGCCGTACAAGATGGCGGCAGACGGCGCCGGAGAGCCCGCCGAAAATCGCCCAGGGGAGAGCTTTTTTTGGAAGCTTTCAAATTTTTTTTTCTGCTGAGAAGAGAAATGAAATTTAAAAAAAAAAGGCTTTTATAGGGCATCAGAACGGTGCCGTTTTGCACCAGCCCCTTTTGCGCCAAAACGGCGCCGTTTAGCTTTTACCCGAAACCCAACCCGATTTGACCCGAAGGATCCGCGTGTTTTTTTATAGAGGGGCTAATTGCGCATTTAGTCCCTCTGATTTTTACTGTTTTACGATTAAATATTTTATTTTTTAAATTCGCCCCATAGTTTCATTTTAAGTTTAATTTGGCCCCTTCTTTATTTTTACTATTTTGCCATTTTTTTTAAAAACATTATTTTTATTTATTATTTCTATATAAATATTATTATTATTTTATTATTACCATATTCATTAATTTCATATTTATTATTATTATTATTTTTATTAATATTATTATTATGACTTATAATATTACTAGTATTATTTTTTTTACTACCATAATTTCAATCGTTTATTAATATTATTTTTATTCATACTATTACTTTTATTATTATTTTCACTCACTATTAATATTATTATTACTATTATCACTAATTTAGTATTATTATTATTTTACTATTAAAGTTATTATTTTAATTTTACTACTATGTATTATTTTATTATTTAAATTATATATAATTTGTATATTTATTATTGCATTATATATTTTCAAAATTTTATATATTATATTATTATATGTATAATTCAAATCATTTTATGTTTTATAAATTTCAGTATATTTTAAGACGCATCTTATTTTTTTAATTATATATATTAAATCATTATTTTAAAAAATCATTTTTTATTAAATGTTTAAATATATCATTCACTTTTGTTTAAATGTGAAAGATTTATTAATTGATATTCATTTTGCATCGCAGAGTTTATTTTTGTTACCTTAATTGTTTATTATTGCTTAATATAATGCTATATTTATTCATGTTATTATTCTTTTATTATTTATGGTTAAATTTGTAGAATTGCAATTGATATATATATGTTACAATGTCTTACTCATACCATTTTTAATAAAAATACCTTTTAAATTAAAGATTTTTGTAAAATATTTTACAAAGTGATATCGATATTTGGAGTCTTCGAGAAGAATCGTGCCCTAACTTACTGGGTTGTGATTTTTCTCGTAAAATTCAAAGTATTAGATATCTCTCCATTTTCAAAGTTCAAGGTTACCAATTTCAAATAAAAAACTTATCATTGAGAATTCAAAATGTTGTATCCTAACTTACTGGGTATGATGTTTTGTGTCTTGAGGTAAGAATTTTCTAAAATGAAGATGCACCTAGCTTTGAAGTTATAAGATGCTGTATCCTAACTTATTGGGTGTGGTATTTTTATTTCTTTGAAATAGGTAAGTCTTGGTTTTCCTTCTAATAAGGGATCTTATTTTAAACTTTTTAAATTTCAAACATTTGGATATGATTCTATCAATTAGATACCAATTTTTGGGCGTTATGAGGGTGCTAACCCTTCCTCATACGTAACCGACTCCTGAACCCGTTTTCTCATTTTTCGTAGACCAAAATCAGTATTTTAAAATAAAGCGTTTTTTAAGGTGATCCAATCACACCTAAATAAAAAGGGATTGGTGGCGACTCCCATTTTTGTTTTTAAAAGTCGATTCCCTCGTTTTTAAATCAAACATAAAAAGAAAGGTTTCGACATATATAATAATTGATGAATTTACTATCGAAATCAATAGGCAATCAATCAAATCAAATCTCAATATAAGGGTAGTCATGTAACATCCCAAAAACGGGGTTATTTGAAATTTCATTATGTTCTTATGTATGAACTGCTGAGTCATTATTTATGGAATAATAATGGTCAATTTAAGGCTTTGGGTTGGCTCGATTTGGTAGGAAATTTTAATTTTTAACTTTTAAAAGAAGGGGGCCTTGGTAAGTGGTGTTATAAGAATAAATTGGGTATTCTTAACACAAAATAGGCCTTGGAAAAGTGGCAAAGCAAGCCCACTTAAGAGCTAGCATGTGACGCCACAAGGGATAGGGGAGAGCCTTGGTTCGAGTCATGATTCCCCCTCTTATTTTGCATTATTGTTGGACGGCACATAGGGAGAGTTTTGCTCCCTTTAAATTCTTTTTTTTTAGAGATAATTAAGGATTTTATTAAAAAGGGATATTAGGGATATTATTAGATTAAGTGGATTATTGATTATTAATTGATTAATAGAGATTAATTCAAATTAATTTTGAATTAATGCAAATAAGTGGCCAGGAGAAGTTTTAGGCATTGAGTCGAATTTGAACTCCTTGAACAAGGAGGTGTGGGCGGCAAGGCTGCTAGGTGATGGCCGAATACGGACTCCTTGGTGAAGAGGAGTTGGCTAGGAGTTGGGCTCCTAGTTGCCAAAGTTGGACGGCAAGTCAAGAGAGGGGTGCCAATGCTTATAAATACCCCAACCCACCACCTTGTTTTCTTTTTTTCCCATCTCTGCTTGCCAAAAAACATAACCCTTTTTCCCTTCTAATTTTCTTTATTTTCTCTCAAACACTTTTAGCCAAAACTCTTACCACCTTTTCCTCTCAATTGATTTTCCTTCCATTGTCCTCTTCATAATAGCCGAATATACCCAATCGTAAGTGCCGAATCTCTTTCTCCTTTTAAAGCACCTTGGCCGAATATTGTGCAAGAAAAGGGGTGGCTTTCCTTTAGACGATTCCAAAAGGTAAGGGTCTTAGGCCGAATGCTTATGTTTTTCTTCCCATCATGTCGACTTTGATAAAGGTAGGTAATTGGTTTCGAATCTGTTAATTAAGGGTGCTAACTCTGATTCAACCGAATTGGTTGTAGGATCTTCGGGATTGGAAACAAGCAAGTAGGTTCGTCCCACGTTTGACAATTAATTTTCGTAAGGACCTACACATATATTTGGTATTCGTTTTAACCGAAGGCTACTAACTTATTGATTGACGATTGTTGGAAGCAGAGGCACTTTGAGGGTGGTGTTTAGTACTCGAAGCGATTGGGTAAGGATTCGGGTACAAAGTATGACCCCTTTAAATTGTTTGGTTTGGCCGAATGGGCCATATCACTAACCTTGAGAGTTGGCCGAATATAGGGGCAAAGACTTGAGTGTGGCCGACTTCTCTTCTCGGATTTAGACTCCTTGTTGGTGACAGGTGTGTACATACACACCATTTAACTTGTTAATTATGCTAAGTAATGTGATTGCTAGCTTGATGAATGTAGCAATGGCTTGAATACCATAACGGTATGTGGGGTAATCTGGTAAGTACCTGTGCATATGATTGCTATTTTATGCTTTTGGGAAGCATGCTGTGATAATACATATGATAAATCTATATGTGACTAATGACTATGTGGGTTGATTGAGTGGAGGGGGCAGTGTATTCGTCTTGTGAGCACACCGGTGCTTTGGTAGCACACTCGTGACTATACGTCACGGAGGTTTGGTACCTCCGGAGGTTTGGTACCTCATAGCGACTTGTCCCTGTGGTTAACACCACCGTGGGTTGGCCCCACTTGAGATATGGGATCGTCTGCCAGTGATTTGGTATCACACGATGGGTTGGCCCCATCACCCGATTAGTGTCTACGGACACCAGTGCTTTGGTAGCACATCGTGACTACATGTCACCAGTGGTTTGGCACCACCAGTGTTTTGGTAACACATCGTGATCGCGGTCACCAAAGTGGTTTGGTACCACGTGGGGTAGACAAAGGTGTTTGGTTGGCTAGGTTGGGTACTCGATACTTTGCTTAATTGATCGTTATATGTGGTGTATGAAATGTTGTATTAACTGGGAAAGGGTTACATCATCGAGTCTTGGTGACTCACCTTCTCCTTTAATATTTTTTTCAGTGACTCGTAGATGGCGGTTGAGGAGCCGGTGGGACTCGAGGCGGCCATGCAAAGGATTTTAATTTACAGAACTTTAAAGTTGTTTAATTTTTATTTTGGGTTGTAATAAGGCCTCCACAAACTATAGTTGCGGTTTTTTTTTTTTATATGTTGGATGTCGACTTAAACTATATCATTAAATTAAATTAAATCACATGTTTTCTTTTGGTAAACACGAAAAGTTTAATCGTGCCATCGGGTACACTTGAAATCGATAAAATAATTGGGCTTAATTAAAATCCCAAATTGGATCTAAGGTTAGCTTAACAAGACAACCAAACGAGGAGGTTTCAATAGAAAATTAAATGTTTTTCAAAAAAACGATCACAAGGTTTTACCTCGTAATAACTCGATTTGGTCGTAGTGTTTGGGCCGGGTTTGGGTTGTTCTGACTGTGGTATCGAGCCCAGTTCAAAGCTCATTGTGGGGGCCCAAGGCCCAAAAATGTTTTTGGTAGGCCTTATGGTATGATTTACTCGGGTTTTTAAGCGGCATGGCCCGAGTCTCCTGCAGACCGATCCGCCTGTAAGTACATCTAAACCTTTGTGTGAAATATATTCTGTAGAAGGGTAGGAAGCATGGAACGTAGATAGACTTATAGGACTTGGACCCTAGGGTTAGATTACTCAAACACAACGAAGCATAAGACTTAAAGAACTAAACCAACCTATGACTTAGTCAATGAGGTAGGGTGTGGTAACCCCTGTACGCATGTCTAGGATTGGATCCGGAAGAGCTTGGTATTTAAGCAGTCCTCGTGACTCACCTCCTCTTCGCAGGTATCCTACCTGGTGCGTAGCTTCGGTTCACCCTAACTCAGAAGGCTCAGTGGTGTGGTAACCTCTGTGCGCATGTCTAGAAAGGTTCAGTGAGAGCTTGGTATTTAAGCGGTCCGCGTGACCCACCTCCTCTTCACTTGAATTCTGCCTGGTGCGTAGCTTTGGTTCACCCTGACCAGGAGGGCTCGGTCATAGGCTAAACACAATGATTAAAACCCAAAAAAAAGGGAATCAGCCATATTTTCGAAAAAGAAGGGAATAATAAGCCCTAATGTTTTAAAAAACGTATCCAATAACCCTCCTAAACCCTAGAACACTAGGTATACCATGTTTTCTCGGAAAACTTGACTTGTGAAAAATTACAAAAATACCCCTAGGAGTAAAATTACCAAAATGCCCCTGACCCCTAAAATATTGATTCAATGATTTTGCCTAAAAATTTCAACTATTTTATAAAACATTCAATAATTAGCTTTGGAAATCATCAGTAAAATATCTTGGCCCCGAAAAGTGCGAAAAATACCCACAGTAGGAAAAAGACGAAAATACCCACAGGTTAGAAATGGGCGAAATGTCCGATGAGTGAATAGGTATGGAAAGTATTAAGGAATGGATGCATGGACTTCTTTGTGTGAACTAGGATAGGAAATCAAAACATTGTTTGCTCGAAAGAATCTCCGATTAAACCTCATCCATAAAACTTCTTCATGAGTAATAAAGTGAAACAAATGCTAACGCATAAAATTCTTCTTAATCGAGTTAAAAGCGCGTAGATAGAATGAGTTCTAGAGGACGTGGACGCCGTGGACGTGGTAGGGTAGGATGACGGTGTCCGAACCCGTCAGTCGGGACAAGGATCGAGAGAATGAGGTACCACCGCCACCACCACCTCCTACTTTTAGAGGAGAGGCCGGAGCGGGCCGGTGGCGATGGCGGTATCGCAAGTCGTGTTGGTTCGAGTCTTGGAGATGGTGGTCGGGCTGGTGGAAATGTTGGAGCTCGGAAATCTGTCCCCGAGCGACTCCGATCTAACGGAGCGGAGGTATTCCGAGGTGTGTCGAGTGGCACCCGGTCAGCGTGGAATCATCGCTAGAGTCAACCGAGAGGATCATGGATGACCTTGACTCGATCAAGAAGAGAAGTCGAAAGAGGCGCGTGTCGCTTACAAAGGATGAAGCGTGTCGGTGGTGGCTTACGGTTCGAGATGGAGCTACAGCAGATGATTTGACTTGGGAGTATTTCGAACCGCCATCGTAAAAAAGTATGTGGGCACTAGCTACACCGACGCCTTGCAGAGAAAGGCTTTTCCGGGATTAGTTCAAGGAACTAAGTCCGTGTCGGAAATATGAGGCGGAATTTTTAAGGCTAAGTAGGTATGCGAGAGGCATAGTGGCTCTCATCGAACATGAGCGCTGTGTCCGCTTTGAGGATGGACTCCAGAGATGATTTAAGGTTGCTTTGATTGCCCCACAAAGAGTTCGTGAGTTCTCATCCCTAGTGGAGAAGGCTAAGGTAGCCGAGGGAATCAAGGAGGCCGTGAGGCGTAATTATAGTAAGAACAATCGGAAGAGAAGTTTTGGGTCACCGGATCAAGCGGTAGTACTCGAGAAAAGGCTAGGCCAAGTGGGCCCAATCAGCGACAAGGCCCACAATCGCTAATCGAGGCCGACTCGGTGCAATCGTGGGAAGACCCATTGGGGAGGTTGTTGGGCCGGTGATAAAGGATGCTTTGAGTGTGGGTCTTTGGAGCATCGCGTCGAGATTGTCCCCAAAAGCTAGCTAAAAAGCGACGGAAGGCGGCGTAACTGCACAAGATAGAAATGTAGGACCACGGAGGGGTCGTGGTAATGGTAGAGGAAACAACGGTCCCAACCGAGGTCGTGGAACTCAAGGCGGAGGTTCAGCAACACAGAGGCTAGGCGGCTGGCTTAGTCTATGCAGCAAGGTGTCGCGAAGAAGGTGACGCACCGGATGTCATAACCTGTGCGCTTTTTAATTTTTGGTTTTCCTTATGTTGCATTGATTGATGTGGGCTCGACACACTCGTACATTGCTAGTAATGTGGTAGGAACTATGGACCTAGACTCAAAAGCGCTTCTAGGAGATGACCGTAGTTAGCCCCTTAGGTCACTCCGTAGTCGTAGATAAACTCTATAGAGGCGTACCCTAGAACTCCAAGGGTAGTGTTTGTAGCCGATCTAATGGAACTACCATTTGGAGAGTTCGATTTGATCCTTGGCATGGATTGGTTGGTTAAGTACCAAGCAAGGTTGGATCAGCGCGCCAAGCGCATGGTTCTTAAGACGGCGGAAGGTGATGAAGTGGTTATGATAGGAGATAGGAGGAATTATCTATCCAACGTAGTGACCGCCTTAAAGGCTGAAAAGATGGTCAAGAAGGGTTGTGAGGCGTATTTGGTTCAAATCTATGCTTTGGAAGCTAAGGAGTTGGAAGTTGAAAAGGTCCGAACGGTTGGGGAATTTGCTGATGTGTTCCCAGAAGAACTTCCGGGTTTGCCTCCGGATCGGGAAGTCGAATTCGGTATAGACTTGCTACCTGGAACGGCACCTGTGTCCATAGCACCATACCGAATGGCACCAAAGGAATTGGTGGAGCTAAAGGCTCAAATTCGTGAGCTCTTGGATAGGGGTTTATACGACCAAGTATATCTCCGTGGGGCGCTGTGTTGTTTGTCAAGAAGAAGGACGGTTCTATGCGGATGTGCATCGACTACCGCCGCTTAAATAAGTTGACGATTAAGAACAAGTATCCGTTGCCTCGGATTGACGACTTGTTCGATCAATCAAGGGTGCCTCGGTGTTCTCGAAGATAGACCTTAGGTCGTTATCATCAACTTAAGGTAAAGGAGGTCGATGTTCACAAAAACGGCATTTCGAACTCGGTATGGGCATTTTGAGTTCTTGGTAATGCCATTTGGGTTGACTAATGCGCCGCGGCATTCATGGACTTGATGAACAGAGTATTCCAGCGAAGACTTGGACCATTCGTCGTGGTATTCATAGACGACATATTGGTTTACTCAAAGACAGAAGAGGAGCATGACAAGCATTTACGGATAGTTCTGCAAGTATTGAGGGAGAAGCAGTTATATGCCAAATTCAGTAAGTGCGAATTTTGGCTGAAGGAGGTGGCTTTCTTAGGTCATGTAGTGTCACCAAGGAATTAGAGTAGACCCCGCAAGATTGAGGCGATATTGGAGTGGAAACCACCTAGGACGGTGGGTCGAAATACGAAGTTTTCTAGGTTTAGCAGATACTATCGGAGATTCGTGGAAGGATTCTCTCTAATAGCAGCGCCGTTGACTAAGTTGCTAAGGAAGGGTGTCCCATTTGTATGGACGGAAAAGCAGCAAGAAAGCTTTGATAAGCTAAGGAAGATTTTGACTGAAGCTCCGGTTTTGGTACAGCCTGAAGCAGGAAAGTTATTCACAGTTTATTGTGATGCATCTCACACCGGCTTGGGGTGTGTGTTGATGCAGGATGGGAAGGTAGTAGCCTATGCATCCCGTCAATTAAGATCGCATGAGGTTAACTACCCAACTCACGACTTAGAGTTAGCAAATGGTCGTCTTCGCTCTCGAAGATATGGAGACATTACCCGTATGGAGAGAAGTCGATGGTCTACACGGATCACAAAAGCTTGAGGTATCTTCCGACTCGTAAGGATCCGAATCGAGACAGCGTCGATGGATTGAACTACTAAAGGACTACGATCGCTTCAATCGAATACCATCCGGTAAGGCTAATGTGGTAGCCGACGCATTGAGCCTAAGGTGGTGACGGACTTGAGAGTAATGTTCGCTCGGTTAAGTCTGTATGATGATGGAAGTCTTTTGGCGGAACTTCAAGTTAAGCCGACTTGGATTGAGGAGATTAAAGAAAAGCAGTTAAAGGATGAAGGCTTGAGTTCTAAGAGGGTACAAGTTCAAGACGGTGGTTT
Source organism: Gossypium sturtianum (assembly GCA_025698515.1). NCBI lineage: Eukaryota > Viridiplantae > Streptophyta > Magnoliopsida > Malvales > Malvaceae > Gossypium > Gossypium sturtianum. Next base: position 99,185,412 of record CM046947.1, read on the forward strand.
GGAAGAGTACAGTCTGACTAGTGAAGGAGCGCTTTGTTTCCAAGGACGGATATGTATGCCAAAGGATCCAGATTTAAGGCAGAAAATTCTCCAAGATGCACATAACAGCCCATACGCTATGCATCCTGGAGGAAGCAAAATGTATGGAGATTTGCGGAAACAGTTTTGGTGGCCGGGGTTGAAGCGTGAGATAACGGAGTTGGTAGGAAAGTGTCCGACGTGTCGTGAGGTTAAGGCGAACATCACCACCATCGGGACTACTTCAACCGATAAAGATCCTCAATGGAAATGGGAGAGGATCACCATGGATTTTGTTAGTGGGCTACCCCTTACGCCCACTAAGAAGGATGCGATTTGGGTAATTGTGGATCGCCTTAACTAAGTCACTCACTTCATGCCGGTGAGAATGGATTACTCTCTCCGAAGCTAGCAAAGTCAGTATGTGGGTGAAATAGTAAGGTTGCATGGCGTGCGATGTCGATTATCTCGGATAGGGATCCCGCATTCACGTCCAAGGTTTTGGAAAGCGTTGCATCAAGCTTTGGGTACACGGTTAGATTTCAAGATGGCTTTCCATCCACGATCGACTGACGATCGGAAAGGGTGATACTGATTTTAGAAGACATGTTAAGGGGCTGTGTCTTGGATTTTAGTGGTAGTTGGGAGGAGTACCTACCATTAGCGGAATTCGCTTATAACAATAGTTATCAAGCGAGTATTCAAATGGCTCCATATGAGGCCCTATATGGACGAAAGTGTCGTACTCCTACATGTTGGACGGAGTTGGGAGAAAGACAAGTTCTGGGTCCAGAACTAGTAGCGGAGACTGAAGACAAAATCAAGGTGATTCGGTCCCGTCTCAAGGAAGCATCGGATAGGCAGAAGTCTTATGCCGATCTCAAACGCAAGGAAATGGAGTATGCTGTGGGAGACAAGGTCTTTCTGAAAGTGTCGCCTTGGAAAAAGGTGTTGAGATTTGGACGGAAAGGGAAGTTGAGCCCAAGGTTTATTGGGCCATTTTACTGTTGTGAAGCGAGTAGGACCAGTGGCTTATCAGCTAGAGTTGCCGGCAGAACTAAATTCGATTCATGACGTATTCCATGTATCAATCTTGGAGACGGTATCGGTCGATCCTTCGCACGTTGTGCCGTGAGCGTAAATCGAAGTGAATCCGGATTTATCTTTTGAAGAGGAGCCGCCTCGGATCTTAGACCGAGATGAGAAAGTTCTACGTAGGAAGTCAGTGCCCTTGGTGAAGGTGCTGTGGCGGAACCATGGTATAGAGGAAGCTACGTGGGAACCCGAGGATGTAATGAGGCAGCAATACCCCCACCTTTTCTAGTTAAGAAATTTCGAGGACGAAATTTATTTTAAGGGGGGTAGAACTGTAACATCCCAAAAACGGGGTTATTTGAAATTTCATTATGTTCTTATGTATGAACTGCTGAGTCATTATTTATGGAATAATAATGGTCAATTTAAGGCTTTGTGTTGGCTCGATTTGGTAGGAAATTTTAATTTTTAACTTTTAAAAGAAGGGGGCCTTGGTAAGTGGTGTTATAAGAATAAATTGGGTATTCTTAACACAAAATAGGCCTTGGAAAAGTGGCAAAGCAAGCCCACTTAAGAGCTAGCATGTGACGCCACAAGGGATAGGGGAGAGCCTTGGTTCGAGTCGCGGATTCCCCCTCTTATTTTGCATTATTGTTGGACGGCACATAGGGAGAGTTTTGCTCCCTTTAAATTCTTTTTTTTTAGAGATAATTAAGGATTTTATTAAAAAGGGATATTAGGGATATTATTAGATTAAGTGGATTATTGATTATTAATTGATTAATAGAGATTAATTCAAATTAATTTTGAATTAATGCAAATAAGTGGCCAGGAGAAGTTTTAGGCATTGAGTCGAATTTGAACTCCTTGAACAAGGAGGTGTGGACGGCAAGGTCAGGTGATGGCCGAATACGGGACTCCTTGGTGAAGAGGAGTTGGCTAGGAGTTGGGCTCCTAGTTGCCAAAGTTGGACTGGCAAGTCAAGAGGGGGTGCCGAATGCTTATAAATACCCCAACCCACCACCTTGTTTTCTTTTTTTCCCATCTCTCGCTAGCCGAAAAACATAACCCTTTTTCCCTCTAATTTTCTTTATTTTCTCTCAAACACTTTTAGCCAAAACTCTTACCACCTTTTCCTCTCAATTGATTTTCCTTCCATTGTCCTCTTCATAATAGCCGAATATACCCAATCGTAAGTGCCGAATCTCTTTCTCCTTTTAAAGCACCTTGGCCGAATATTGTGCAAGAAAAGGGGTGGCTTTCCTTTAGACGATTCCAAAAGGTAAGGGTCTTAGGCCGAATGCTTATGTTTTTCTTCCCATCATGTCGACTTTGATAAAGGTAGGTAATTGGTTTCGCAATCATTAATTAAGGGTGCTAACTCTGATTCAACCGAATTGGTTGTAGGATCTTCGGGATTGGAAACAAGCAAGTAGGTTCGCCCCACGCTTTGACAATTAATTTTCGTAAGGACCTACACATATATTTGGTATTCGCTTTTAACCGAAGGCTACTAACTTATTGATTGACGATTGTTGGAAGCAGAGGCACTTTGAGGGTGGTGTTTAGTACTCGAAGCGATTGGGTAAGGATTCGGGTACAAAGTATGACCCCTTTAAATTGTTTGGTTTGGCCGAATGGGCCATATCACTAACTAACCTTGAGAGTTGGCCGAATATAGGGGCAAAGACTTGAGTGTGGCCGACTTCTCTTCTCGATTTAGACTCCTTGTTGGTGACAGTGTGTACATACACACCATTTAACTTGTTAATTATGCTAAGTAATGTGATTGCTAGCTTGATGAATGTAGCAATGGCTTGAATACCATAACGGTATGTGGGGTAACTGTAAGTACTGCGCATATGATTGCTATTTTATGCTTTTGGGAAGCATGTCGTGATAATACATATGATAAATCTATATGTGACTAATGACTATGTGGGTTGATTGAGTGGAGGGGGCGTGTATTCGTCTTGACGAGCACCGTTGCTTTGGTAGCACACCGTGACTATACGTCACCGTGAGGTTTGGTACCTCCGCAGGTTTGGTACCTCATAGCGACTTGTCCCCGTGGTTAACACCACCGTGGGTTGGCCCCACTTGAGATATGGGATCGCCCTCGCCGGTGATTTGGTATCACACGATGGGTTGGCCCCATCACCCGATTAGTGTCTACGGACACCGTGCTTTGGTAGCACATCGTGACTACATGTCACCAGTGGTTTGGCACCACCGTTGTTTTGGTAACACATCGTGATCGCGTCACCAAAGTGGTTTGGTACCACGTGGGGTAGACAAAGGTGTTTGGTTGGCTAGGTTGGGTACTCGATACTTTGCTTAATTGATCATTATATGTGGTGTATGAAATGTTGTATTAACCGGGAAAGGGTTACATATCGAGTCTTGGTGACTCACCTTCTCCTTTAATATTTTTTCAGTGACTCGTAGATGGCGGTTGAGGAGCAGGTGGGACTCGAGGCGCCATGCAAAGGATTTTAATTTACGTAACTTTAAAGTTGTTTAATTTTTATTTTGGGTTGTAATAAGGCCTCCACAAACTATAGTTGCGGTTTTTTTTTTTTATATGTTGGATGTCGACTTAAACTATATCATTAAATTAAATTAAATCACATGTTTTCTTTTGGTAAACACGAAAAAGTTTAATCGTGCCATCGGGTACACTTGAAACTGATAAAATAATTGGGCTTAATTAAAATCCCAAATTGGATCTAAGGTTAGCTTAACAAGACAACCGAAACGAGGAGGTTTCAATAGAAAATTAAATGTTTTTCGAAAAAAACGATCACAAGGTTTTACCTCGTAATAACTCAGATTTGGTCGTAGTGTTTGGGCCGGGTTTGGGTTGTTACAAGTCAAAAGGAATGGTGATAACAAAAACAAAGGGTTTTGGGATAATATTAGTGGGTGAGTCAATAAAAAGGGTTGTTAGGATCAACGGGGTTCACTAGGGGTTAATAAAATGGGTAGGCTTTTTTTAGTGGAGTGAGTGGGTTAAAATCTAGGTGCCTTTATCATCTTAGTATACCAAATCAAAGGTGTGGTCTCGACATGTATAATCGATGCAAGTTCTAGAATAACAAATCAATGTTGACACACTCATAATCAATAAAGTGAGCAAGAAAAAGAATATATGCTCTATAAGGCTCAGCATCTCACAAAAATTATGGCTTCTTGATGTCAACCTAGCAAATTTCAAACTTCAAAGTAATATTCAAATTCAGGTAGACAACCTAAAAAAAATTAATTTTGAAAAATAGACTTATCCTGCTTGGTTCTCTAGTATCTTAAAGTTTAAATTATCAATGCACAATTATCAATGACTTAATCTAAAATATATCAATAAAAATCATAAATCACAGGAAATTTCATTCTAATCATAATATGAGAAACTTACTTAAGAAACAAGACATAATTCAGGATTTGAGAATAATGCAACAAGTTTGGCACCTAATTCCAAGAATTTGAGAATAATGAAAAAAGTTAGGCACCTTTTTAGGTTGTTCACCTCCCACACTTAAGATGTACATTGCCCTCAATGTACAAAGATATATATATAAATAATTAAGTAGAAAATCAAAAGATATGGAGAGAAGTGAAACTCCCTGAATTTGGATGGATTCCTTGCATTGGAGGTGAAAGATAAGTTGGAGGAGGCGTCTCTGGTGGTGGTATGGTGGCCGTCCACAGTCTCTGCGTTAGATGAAGAAATTGGGTAGCTCGTGTAGAATTAGCCAGGAAGTAATAATAATTCAAACTATACTAATTATATATTTAAAGAAAAGCAAGCTAAAGTGAAGGAAAATAAAAAGTGAAATAAAATTAAAAGAAAAGATAAATGGACCGAATGGTCCTTATTGTTGGATGGGTTGCGAGGTGGGTGTGATTTCTAAGGCTGTGGTGGAGTGGTGGTCGTGGTCGAGGTGTGATTCCCTAGCAGCCTTTAGAACCTAAAACCAAGAAACTAAGATGAAATAAACTAAATTAAACATAAGAGAAATAAAGAAAAGGAAAATAAAGGAGAAGAGAAAGGAAAAAGAAAAATAGAATGGTCTCAAAGACCCTTGGCTTGTCGAATAATTGAAGCTACCGGCATGAACTTATATAGATCGATCTCCCACAGTGGAGATCGTGCTTGATCCTTTCGCTTCTTCGACATGGATGTGGTGTAGCTCAAGGGCTTTGTAGATAGAGGAATAGAGGAAAGAATGGAGGGGTTGGGAGGAGGGTGAATGTGAGTAGGGAAAAAGGGATAGGGAGTGGGTGAGAAAAAGGGCCAAGGGGTGTTTTAAATAGAACTTTCAAAACTGGTACATCCCCACGCCCGTGTACCATGGGCGTGTTGGGTCACACGGCCGTATTGCACGGCCGTGTTGTGATTCGTTTATTTCTCCCACGCCCGTTTCGTGGTCACCATGCCAATATGGGATCAAACAGTGTTGACCACGGTCACATTGCACGGCCGTGGCTAGTTAGTTGGAGCCCGTGTGTCTTCCCTCAGTGTCGGCCACGGTCATATCACACGGTCGTGGCAATTTATAGTCGTCCGTGATCTGGGAATCTTTCGTCATTGGCTCGTACTACCTTTGCTATGTCAGTACGGAAGTCCGTGTATCCACACGGCCACGGCCACGGTCGTGTGCTAGGCCGTGTGGTCTGCACTTTGGTTAGTTTAAAATTAAATGCTGAAAAGGAAAAATAAGAGTAAAAATAAAAAATAAAAAATGTAAAAATTAATGGAGTTAGTGCTCGGGTTGCCTCCCGAGAAGCGCTTGTTTAAAGTCTTAAGCTATACTTTCCCTGTTTTCATTCCTAAACTGAGGCTCTTGGAGCCGGAGTTCCTCTCTTATACCCCTAAAATCTTCACCATTATAAAGTTTCAATCGATGACCGTTTACCTTGAATGTCCCATGAGTTGGATGGGTTACCTCGACTGTTCCGTAAGGGAAAATAGTTTTGATCACAAATGGACCTGACCACATTGATTTCAGCTTTCCAGGAAACAGTTTGAGTCTTGAATTATATAGCAGGACCAAGTCTCCTACTTCGAATTGCTTTGAATGTTTCAAACGAGCATCATGGCGTCGTTTTGTTGCCTCCTTATATAGTCGTGAGTTCTCATAGGCCTCAGCTCGCCATTCATCTAGTTCGTTCAACTGCATCCTCCTCTTCTCACCTGCGATTTTAAGATCGTAATTTAAGAATTTTATAGCCCAGTAAGCTTTGTGCTCTAACTCAAATGGTAGATGACAGCTTTTCCCGTAGACAAGTTTGTATGGGGATGTTCCTAAAGGGGTTTTAAATGCTGTTCTATAGGCCCATAAAGCATCGTCTACTTTTAGCGCCCAATCTTTCTTGTTTGATTCAACTGTTTTATCTAGAATGCGCTTAAGTTCTCGATTTGCTACTTCCACTTGTCCACTAGTTTGAGGGTGATAAGGGGTAGATGTCTTGTGGTGTACTCCATATTTTATTAAGACTTTGTCAAATTGAGTATTACAAAAATGAGTACCCCTATCACTAATATTTTCTCTGGGTGTTCCAAATCGAGAAAAAAGTTTTTTAAGAAATTTCACTACCATTCTGGCATCATTAGTGGGTAAAGCTTGAGCTTCTACCCATTTTGACATGTAGTCCACTGCCACTAGGATGTATTTATTTCCAAATGAGCTAGGGAATGGCCCCATAAAATCAATACCCCATACATCAAAAATTTCACATGATAACATGTATGTCTAAGGCATTTCATCGCGTTTAGAAATATTACCTGTTCTCTGGCATTTATCGCATGAAGCAACATACCTGTTAGCGTCCTTGAACAAGGTTGGCCAATAAAAACCTATTTGAGTGTTTTGTGTGCTGTCCTGACCCCGCTGTAGTGTCCTCCTAATGGTCCTGAATGGCAATGTTCTAAGATTTTGCTTGCTTCTGCTTTTGTAACACATCTCCGAATTACCTGATCTGCACATACACGGAAAAGAAAAGGGTCCTCCCAAAAATAATTTTTCACATTAGTAAAAAATCGCTTCTTTTGATGGTGTGTTAACTTTTTTGGAAGGATGTTAGCAGCTAAATAATTTCGCAATATCTGCAAACCACGGTACCTCAGAGCTTGTTATAGAAAAGAGTTGTTCTTCAGGGAACGAGTCATTTATCTCACTTTCGTCGAGTTTCTCGATATGTGGGTTTTCCAGCCTTGAAAGGTGATCTGCTGCGAGATTTTTAGCTCCTTTCTTATCTTGAATTTCCAAATCAAATTCCTGTAAGAGTAAGATCCAACGTATGAGTCGAGGTTTTGCATCAGGCTTAGTTAAAAGATAACGAAGAGCTGAATGGTCAGTGTAAACGACAACTTTAGATAATATCAGATACTGTCTAAATTTGTCAAATGCAAAAACTTCAGCCAGCAATTCTTTCTCTGTAGTAGTATAGTTTTCTTGTGCAGGCGTCAATGTTCTGCTAGCATAATAAATTGGTTGAAAATGCTTGTTTCTTCGCTTGTCCCAAAACCGCACCTCATCGCAAAAATCACTCGCATCACACATTAGTTCAAAGGGTAGATCCCAATCAGGTGCAATTAAAATCGGAGCATTTATTAGTTTATCTTTGAGGATATTAAATGCATCTAAACACTCCTGATCAAAATTGAAAGGAACATCTTTTCTAGTAATCTTGTTAAAGGCTTAGCTATTTTAGAGAAATCTTTAATGAATCTTCTATAAAATCTAGCATGTCCTAAAAAACTTCTAATAGCCTTAACTGAACTAGGGGGAGGTAATTTTTCTATGGTTTCAATCTTTGCTTTATCTACCTTGATCCCTTTACTAGAAATTTTATGTCCTAACACGATCCCCTCTCTAACCATAAAATGACATTTCTCCCAATTTAAGACAAGGTTTGTTTTCTCACATCTCATTAGAACTCGTTCTAAATTTTTAAGGCAAAGATGGAAAGAATTACCGAATACCGAGAAGTCGTCCATAAATACCTCCATAATGTCTTCCACAAGTTCATCAAAGATGGCCAAAGATGCAAAATGAAAGGTAGCAGGAGCGTTACATAATCCAAAAGGCATTCTACGATAAGCAAATGTACCGTATGGGCATGTAACATCCTGAATTTTTGGGCCTATGCGTTTAATGGGTGGATATGTTTAATGTGTTAATTTAAGTGTTAGGGGTCCAAATTGGGCTCAAGCTTAGGTAGAGGCCTTGATTAAATTTATCTGTTTGGACATTATAGGGTTTAAAAGGTAGTATCTATGTTTAAAATACCAAAGTGGGCTTGTGGCCCAATCTTAGGAGGTGACGCCACACAAGGGAGTAAGGGGCCCAAATTTAAGTTTCATGGAGCCCAATTCTTTTAATTTAAGTTAGCTAAATTTTGGGGATTAGGATTAGGTGGAGTGGATGGCAACAAGGCTAAAATTTAGGGGTTTTAATGTTTAAAATATGTGGATAATAAGCAGATAAAGGCTATTATTTAAGAATTTATTTTATGTGGATAATAAGCAGATAAAGGCTAAAATTTAGGGATTTTAATGATTAAAATATGTGGATAATATGCTGGTAAAGGAGGGAGGAGTTAGAGGTAATTAAGTCTCTTTTAGATGAGCTAGTAGATTAAGATAAAGGAGAAAAGATAGGATTTATCTGCAAGGTTAGGTAAGTGCTTGAAATTTCTATAAATAGGGGAATATCTCTTCAATTTCGGCATTTGGGTCTTTCTCTCATTCTTTTCTCTTCTTCTCGAGTAAAAGCCAAAAACTCCTAAAGTTCCATCTTCTTCTTCATTCTCTTCTGCAAAAGCCAAAATCTCTAAGCCTATTCCCTCATCTTCACTTTGATTCAAAAGCCAAACTCTTTCCATTCTTTTTTTCCTAGCCAAATCTTCAAGTCTCTTCCTTGTTTTCTTTTCTTCTTCTCTTTTCTGTCGTAAATCGAAACTCCTCACTCAAGTATTTTAAAGCCAAAGACACATCAGCCTTCTCTTGTTCATACTTTTTCCAGATTTTTCCTAAAAGTGAAATCCCTAGATCTCATCTCCTGTGATTGCCGAATTACTACGTGGTGCCTACTTGTGCCGAAATCAAGGGAACTTTAGTGGAGTCAATCGCATAGATCTCTAAGTTATAGAATCGTGTTACTTTCGGGATTTCAAGGTAAGGGATCTATTAGTTTTAACGTGTAATTTGGGATTTATTAACCTTGGCCGAATATTGAAGGGCTAAATCTTTGTGTGATTTTTCGGCTTTTGAGCAAGGCTTTACATTGAGGATAATAGATCCGGATAGCAAGGACATCGACTAAGAATATTGGATTTCGTGATAACAGGTGTGTAATACTTCCCCACCATCTAGATCTGATTATTAATGTATGCTCATAAGTTTATATGTTGTGATAAATACCGATATCTCGGTTTAATGTTGGAAACCTGAGAAGGGTGAAGCAAATCACCAGGTCAGTGAATGTTTGACTTTATATGATAAAAGCATATTGATTTTATGACTGCATGGGTTGGGTTGATGAAAGGAGGAAGTTATACGTTTTATGTGTAGCGGTTTATACTGTGATATGTTATATGTTGTAGCGGCTAATGCTGTGATCTGTTATAAGGGCTTCGGCCATAATATGTTGATGAGCAGCATGACTGCCATCTTGGCGTGTAGCGGTATGGGTCGATTGTAGAAATCCCCAATGGCGTGAATGGCTGGTACGGGGGCGTGTAGCGGATGGAAACCTAGGCAAACGGGTTGGGCCTTGCATATTATTTTTGTTACTTATATTTTGATTAATCTATTTTTTGGTCCTAAGGCCAAAATCTAGTGGTGCATGAGGGTTGCACACTGAGTCTCGCGACTCACCCTATTAATTAACCTTTCAGGTGATACCTAGTGCTTGGACCGGCCGAGAGGAACGCAAGGTGGCCATGCAAAAGACCAACTGGATCCAGCAAAAATTCTCAAGTTAATACTTTATATTTTTAATTAATGGATTTTAAATCTCGTTGTAATAAGGCTATGGGCCACTAGTTTATGTTTTGTTTTATTTTGGGCTTTAATTACTTTTAGTTATTTAAATTCTTATTGAACTAATGTATGTTTAAATTTGGGTTTTTAATTTATAAATGAATATTTTATTTAAACTATCAACTATTAAATTTCTCTCGAATAAGAAGATAAACTTTAGAAAAATATTTTTCTGAAAATACGACATGTTCTTCCAAAATTTTCTTAGTGACATACCAGATCCGGTCGTGGTGTTTGGGCCGGGTTTGGGGTGTTACAAATTGGTATCAGAGCTCGGTTCAAAACTCGGCTCTGGGGTTTTTTTTTGGGCTCAAAATGTTTTCTAAAGTTGGGTTTTCGAAACATGCATATTTATACAGGTCTGTTAGCTCAAAGATGGCACTGCGTCCTCTCGCCCAAGTCCGCTGTAAGTATTCTGAACCATTGTATGATATAATATATGTGGGCTTGATGGGCTTTATGGGACGTAGACTATCTAGATTAGAACTTGATGGACTCTAGGCTTAGCTGGAACAACTCCTTAAATCTCATAAGACTTAATTTCACTAAACAAACCCGTGAACCGATCGCAAGACTAGGTGTGGCAACAGCATGCGCATGTCTAGGATTGGATCCTAAGAGCTTGGTATTTAAGCGATCCTAGTGACTCACCTCCTCTTTGCAGAATCCTACAGTGCGTAGTATTTGCTCACCCTAGCCACGAGGACTTGTTGACGGGCCAAAATCTATAATTAAAACCCGAAAGGGACCAGCTACCTTATCTTTACAAAATTGCTAGAAACCCTTGTTTTGAAAAAAAAAACCCAAGATACCCATGATTTGCAAATATACCCCGATTTACATAGTCAACGAAATTTTTCGTAAAAAAAAAAAACACAACACATGACAACAACCAAAAATCCACAACCACACGAACACTACTATTTTCTTTTGAAATCAAATCCTTCAAGATACCCTGCTTGTTTTAAAAATAAAAAAATTATTTTGAAAATATTCTGATTTGTAAAAATTACTAAATTTCCCTAATGTGTAAAATGACCAAAGTACCCTTGATTGCAAAATTACCAAAATACCCTTCTTTCACAAAATCACCAAGGAACCCTATTTCGAAAATTACGAAAAAATACCAGTAGGATAAAATTACTTAAAATACCCATGGGTAGTGGAATAACGAAAATACCCTATGTGTGTTGAATGTGGGTGCATGGATGTTGTCTCAGTATATTGATGGTTGAATGTATGTAGTTCTTAGAACTAGGAAAGGTGAACTTGAGACCGAATTATGAATTCGAAAGAACTACTCTTAAAACTACTAATCATAAGACTGTTCGTGGATAATCGGTGGAAGAAAACCAATAATTCATAAAAATTTTAATCAGATAAACACGAACCGATAGCATGAGTACAAGGGGACGAGGACGCTTTAGATGCGAATACCGGTGCATACCCTACCATAGTATATTAAGTGTTTATTTTGACTTTAGAATTAGAGTGCGCAGCGAAAGCATAGTGGTGAGACTTGGGTAGTACGATTAATAGTTAGTTGGAAATTTTGAGGACGAAATTTCTTTAAGGGGGGTAGAACTGTAACATCCTGAATTTTTGGGCCTATGCGTTTAGTGGGTGGATATGTTTAATGTGTTAATTTAAGTGTTAGGGGTCCAAATTAGGCTCAGGCTTAGGTAGAGGCCTTGATTAAAATTATCTGTTTGGGCATTATAGGGTTTAAAAGGTAGTATCTATGTTTAAAATACCAAAGTGGGCTTGTGGCCCAATCTTAGGAGGTGACGCCACACAAGGGAGTAAGGGGCCCAAATTTAAGTTTCATGGAGCCCAATTCTTTTAATTTAAGTTAGCTAAATTTTGGGGATTAGGATTAGGTGGAGTGGATGGCAACAAGGCTAAAATTTAGGGGTTTTAATGTTTAAAATATGTGGATAATAAGCAGATAAAGGCTATTATTTAAGAATTTATTTTATGTGGATAATAAGCAGATAAAGGCTAAAATTTAGGGATTTTAATGATTAAAATATGTGGATAATATGCTGATAAAGGAGGGAGGAGTTAGAGATAATTAAGTCTCTTTTAGATGAGCTAGTAGATTATGATAAAAGGAGAAAAGATAGGATTTATCTCATAAGGTTAGTAAGTGCTTAAATTTCTATAAATAGGGGAATATCTCTTCAATTTCGGCATTTGGGTCTTTCTCTCATTCTTTTCTCTTCTTCTCGAGTAAAAGCCAAAAAAACTCCTAAAGTTCCATCTTCTTCTTCATTCTCTGCAAAAGCCGAAATCTCTAAGCCTATTCCCTCATCTTCACTTTGATTCAAAAGCCAAACTCTTTATATTCTTTTTCTTCCTAGCCAAAATCTTCAAATCTCTTCCTTGTTTTCTTTTCTTCTTCTCTTTTCTGTCGAAACCGAAACTCCTCACTCAAGTATTTTAAAAGCCAAAGACACATCAGCCTTCTCTTGTTCATACTTTTTCCGGATTTTCCTAAAAGCCAAATCCCTAGATCTCATCTCCGTGATTGCCGAATTATACGTGGTGCCTACTTGTGCCAAATCAAGGGAACTTTAGTGGAGTCAATCGTATAGATCTCTAAGTTATAGAATCGTGTTACTTTCGGGATTTCAAGGTAAGGGATCTATTAGTTTTAACGTGTAATTTGGGATTTATTAACCTTGGCCGAATATTGAAGGGCTAAATCTTCGTGTGATTTTCCGGCTTTTGAGCAAGGCTTTACATTGAGGATAATAGATCCGGATAGCAAGGACATCGACTAAGAATATTGGATTTCGCGATAACAGGTGTGTAATACTTCCCCACCATCTAGATCTAATTATTAATGTATGCTCATAAGTTTATATGTTGTGATAAATACCGATATCTCGGTTTAATGTTGGAAACCCGAGAAGGGTGAAGCAAATCACCAGTGTCGATGAATGTTTGACTTTATATGATAAAAGCATATTGATTTTATGATCGCATGGGTTGGGTTGATGAAAGGAGGAAGTTATACGCTTTATGTGTAGCGGTTTATACCGTGATCATTTATATGTTGTAGCGGCTAATCTTTGTGATTCATTATAAGGGCTTCGGCCATAATATGTTGATGAGCGACATGACCGCCATCTTGGCGTGTAGCGGTGTGGGTCGATTGTAGAAATCCCCAATGGCGTGAATGGTCGGTACGGGGGCGTGTAGCGGATGGAAACCTAGGCAAACGGGTTGGGCCTTGCATATTATTTTTGTTACTTATATTTTGATTAATCTGTTTTTTGGTCCTAAGGCCAAAATCTAGTGGTGCATGAGGGTTGCACATCGAGTCTCGCGACTCACCCTATTAATTAACCTTTCGTGTGATACCTAGTGCTTGGGGACCGGCCGAGAGGAACGCAAGGTGGCCATGCAAAAGACCAACTGGATCCAAAGAAAAAGTCTCAAGTTAATACTTTATATTTTTAATTAATGGATTTTAAATCTCGTTGTAATAAGGCTATGGGCCACTAGTTTATGTTTTGTTTTATTTTGGGCTTTAATTACTTTTAGTTATTTAAATTCTTATTGAACTAATGTATCTATTTAAATTTGGGTTTTTAATTTATAAAGGCATATTTTATTTAAACTATCAACCATTAAATTTCTCTCGAATAAGAAGATAAACTTTAGAAAAATATTTTTCTGAAAATACGACATGTTCTTCCAAAATTTTCTTAGTGACATACCAGATCCGGTCGTGGTGTTTGGGCTGGGTTTGGGGTGTTACAGGGCATGTGAATGTTGTCTTTTCTTGATCCTCGGGAGCTATTGGGATTTGAAAGTAGCCAGAGAGTCCGTCCAAGAAGCAGTAGTACATATGCCCAGATAATCTTTCTAACATCTGATCAATAAAGGGCAAAGGGAAGTGATCTTTTCTGGTGGCATCGTTCAATTTTCTATAGTCAATACAGACTCTCCAACCTGTGACTGTTCTTGTAGGAATCAGTTCATTCTTTTCGTTGGCTACGACAGTCATGCCTCCTTTCTTTGGAACTACCGCATAGGACTTACCCAAGTCTTTGTGTAAATAGGATAAATTATTCCTGCATCTAGAAGTTTAATTACCTCAGCTTTAACAACTTCTTTCATATTGGGGTTCAAACGTCTCTGAGGTTGCACACACGGTTTATACTCATCTTCCATTAAAATTTTGTGAGTGCAGAATGATGGGCTTATTCCTTTAATGTCAGACATTTTCCATGCTATGGCTCTTTTATGTTCCCTTAGTACCTTAAGCAACTCTTCTTTCTATTTGGGTTCCAGTTCTGAAGAGATGATTACTGGCAGTGTAGAATTTTCCCCAAGGAATGTATATTCTAGATGTTTTGGCAACTGTTTTAATTCTAACTTTGGTGGTTCATCAATGGAGGGTTTTGTTTTGGTTAAATCGTTAATTTCAATATCCTCTATTTTCGTCTGTCTAGGGGAGGATGTGTTAAGATTAAATTCATCGATATCGTCATCTATCCCCTCACCTTGTGTAAGACAGAGTTCCATCGTGTTATTGTGCATGATTTCCTGCAAAGACTCTTGAATAATGTGATCAGTGGTATCAACAAAGTAACAAGAATCATCTTGTTCTCTAGAATATCGTATAGCCTCATAAATTTGAAAAATAATTTCCTCATCACCTACCCTTAGCACGAGTTTACCATTACCAACATCAATGACAGCCCTAGCAGTGGCTAAAAAGGGTCGTCCCAAAATTAAAGGTACCTCTATGTCCTCATTCATGTCAAGCACAACAAAATCAACAGGAAATATAAACTTATCAACTTTTACCAGAATATCTTCAATAATTCCCCTAGGATATTTAATAGATCTGTTAGCTAACTGAATACTCATCCTAGTGGGTTTGGGTTCTCCTAGACCAAGTTGCTTAAACATTCTATAAGGCATTAAATTAATACTAGCACCTAGATCAGCTAATGCTTTTTTCTATGTTCAGCTAATGCTTTTTTCTATGTTCAAACTACCAATTAAACAGGGGATAGTAAAACTTCCTGGATCTTTTAACTTAGTTGGTAGCTTGTTTTGGATGATGGCTAAACATTCTTCATTAAGTTCCACTGTTGAAATTTCTTCGAACTTCCTCTTATTTGTAAGAAGCTCCTTTAAAAATTTTGCATATGTTGGCATCTGCGAAATAACTTCAACAAAAGGTAAGTTAATATGCAATTGTTTAAATAGTTCAAGAAATTTACCATATTGTGCGTCTAAGCAGTCTTTTTTCAACTTTGCTGAATATGGAATCGGTGGTTTAATTCCCTCACGAATTGGAGTTGCATTTGCCTCATCGGGTTCGTGTGATGTCTTTTTCTTCGTTTCAATTAATTCCTTTCCACTTCTTAGCGTCACTGCTTTTACCTGCTCTTTGTTCCTAGGTAAAATTTCTGATTGTATTTCAGAAACTAACTTAGTAAGTTGTCCAATTTGATCCTTGAGCTCCTGTTTCGATGCTTCTTGTTTTTCAAGTTATGTTTCTATACTCTGGAAACGTGTTTCTGTGGCTACCATGAATTTTGTCAGTATCTCCTCAAGGTTCGGTTTCTTTTCCTGTGGGTACTGCTGCTGTTGGAAATTTGGAGGGTGTTGTTGTCTTTGACCACCCCATGAAAAATTGGGGTGGTTCTTCCAACCTGGATTGTAAGTATTGCTATAAGGGTTATTTTGATATCTGAAATTATTACTTACATAGTTCATTTGTTCGCCTTCTATGCCATGTCCGTAGGGTGGGTACTCAGGGTTCGCCACACCTCCACTTGTTTCGCACTGCATAACGGGTTGTACCTGTAAGGAATTACACAAACCATCAAATTTTTTAGTTAACACATCTACCTGATTCGATAGCATGGTTACTGCGTCGAGGTTGAAAACACTGGCAGCTTTCGTGGGCTTTGTCCTCGTGACTTGCCACTGATAGTTATTTAAGGACATCTCCTCTATAAATTCATAAGCTGCTTCAGGTGTTTTATTATTCAGAGTTCCACCGGCTGCTGAATCGATCAACTGCCTAGTTGAGGGGTTCACACCGTTGTAAAAAGTTTGGACCTGTAGCCACAAGGGTAATCCATGGTGTGGGCATCGTCTCAATAGATCTTTGTATCTCTCCCATGCATCGTAAAGTGTTTCTAAATCCATCTGCACAAAAGAAGAGATATCATTCCTTAACTTGGCCGTTTTGGCCGGCGAAAAATATTTTAATAAAAAATTTTCGGTCATTTGATCCCATGTAGTAACTGATCCTCGGGGAAGAGAATGCAACCACTGTTTAGCTTTATTCCTCAAAGAAAAGGGAAATAACCGAAGTCAGATGGCATCATCAGAAATGCCATTAATTTTAAAAGTGTCGCAGAATTCCAGAAAATTCGCTAAGTGTGTGTTAGGATCCTCATCTTGCAAACCATCAAACTGAACGAACTGTTGTATCATCTGTATAGTGTTAGGTTTCAAGTCGAAATTATTTGCAACAATAGTAGGTCTAACAATACTAGATTCAGTACCAACTAAACTAGGCTTAGCATAATCATACATAGTTCGAGGAGCATGATTTTCGGCCATCTCTGGAGGTAGCATATTATTTTCAGCCATCTCTTCGGTGGCATTGATAATGTTTTCTTGCTCTTCTTCTGTGTATTGTAGACTTCGCCTAATTTCTCTCTGGTTTTTGCGAGCGATTGCTTCGATCTCACTATCGTAAATTAAAGGTCCTGTTGGGTTCCTTCTAGTCATAAACTAGAGGTACCTGAAAGGAATAAAAGAAAGAAAATTAACAACGTTAAAAATAAAATAAGAAATAAAAGTAAATTGCAAAAAAAAAGGCTAAAGTAATAAAAACAGAGCGTTCTTAATATTTCAGTTCCCCGGCAACGGCGCCAAAAACTTGATCGGTGTGTCACAGTCTTAAAATTTATAATGAGAATGACCGAGCCTAAAAAATAACTATGACAATGATTGAGGCAAGTGTACCTATCGAACAGTAGTATAGCTTAGTGGCAAGACCGGATTGTCGAACCCAAAGGAACCGAAAGTACTAATACTAACATTCTTTTTATTATTTAGCCTTAAAATTGAAGTGAATCGGTTTAATCTAGGAAATTAACTAACTACTAAGCTAAAGACACTGAGACAAAAAAGAATGAAATTAGGGAAATACTTATGGGAAAAACCAATTGATTAAAACAATACCCAAGGAAGAATCCACCTAGACTTCACTTGTTATCTAACTCAAACTGCACGACGATTTATTCATTTGACTTGATCCGTAAGATTCCCTAAGTTATATTAATACCTCCGTCGAGGCTACTAACGCCTAACCCTAGGTTGATTAATTGAAATCTCTTTCTAATTAAAACCCCTAAGATTGCATTAACTCAATCTATGGACTCCCATATTAGGTTTCACCCTAACTGCAAAAATCTCGCCACCCTATGTCTAGGCGTGCGATCAACTCCGCTTAATTATGCTAGATCTACTCTTAGGCGGGGACTTTTGCTCCTCCACCTAAGCACATCAAACTTGAATTAATATCCCAAAATATCAACACAAGAATTAAGAACACATAATTAAGAACAAATCAAATATTTATCATATAGTTCAAATAAAACGATAACAATATTCATCTTAGGTTTCATCCCCTCGTGTATTTGAGGGTTTAGTTCATAATGATAATAGAATACATCTCAAAAGAAAAGATAAAATAAAACATAAGAAAAACTCTAAACCCCCTGAAGGAATTGAAGAGAGATCCTCCGTCTTGAGTATAACTCCGGCTACTTGAGATGAATCAACTGGCTTTCTTCAAGTAATTTCCACAATTATGATCTTTCTGGCTCGGCTCCTTGGCCTAGCTGGACGCCCCCTGAAAGTTGACCTCTAGGGTGTTTATATAGGCTTTTGGAATGTGTTTCTTTACCCCTAAGTATCCAAATCCGAGTGAAATTCCTCTCCTCCACGGCAGGGACACGCCCTTGGCACACGCCCGTGTGAATCGTGGCCAGCCCGTGTTAAGGTCTGATTAGGGAGGCACGGCCGTGTTGCATGGGCCCAGGCCGTGTCGATTTCGTGATTTGGCCTATTTGGTCCGTTTTAAGCCCATTTCTCGTTCTTTTCATCCTCCGGTGCTTTCCTGAGTATAAAACATGAAAACAAAGGATTAAGAGCACCAAATTACACAATTCAAGGCTTAAATCACCCAAAAGTATGCTAAATGTGGGTTTAAAATATGTTAACATTTCGGTTTATCAGACACCATATGATAATTGTTTCGTTGTAAACTAACTTTTCAATTTTTGCATAAACCAATCTCTATTAGAGATGAAGGTAAATTTTTGTAGCTAAGAATTTAATATTTATTTGTAATATAATGATAAAATACAATGATCAAGTATGAGAATTTTAAATTTTAATCAGATGACGATATATCTCTCATACATTTATTCTAATCAAGCGTGACAGAATGATATGACTTTTTCACAATCTGTAGATAACATCTTAGTAATGAATTACAGTAACGTTAAATTCTGGATTTATCGATTTTATTTTATTTTACAAATTTAATTTTTAAATTATATGTTATATATTCAAGAAAATATACTTCAAATACATCAATAGAAAAATATTTATATTCAAATAGCGCAACCATGGGTCTTTATTCGTATATAATGATAAAGTACAATGATCAAGTATGAGAATTTTATTGAGCACATATATCTCATACATTTATTCTAATCAAGTGGAATAGAATGATATGACTTTTTTCACAATCCAAGAGGATTGACTCTGTAAATAACATGTTAGTAATGAATTACCTTAACGTTAAATTCAATAATGACTTTGGTGGCATTTATAAGGACAGGGTTAAATAGTGCAACCCCTTTTGCCATCATGAATCGTCCTCTTCCTCCGACTATCGCAAGCCCAGGTTCTCCCCTTGAAAATACGCTTAGAGAGCTGCCGTTAAACTTACCGGTATTAAATCCAAAATCTATGTATTGCGTGCTCGATGCATTCATTCCGGCCAGGAGCGCAATACCCTGAACATTTCCAATCACCTCCGAGTCAGGCTCAGGACCAGTCCTGAGGGGATCATTAAGGGCAACTAGGGAGGCAAATGGCACTGATGAATTATTGTCGTTGCTTGTGATGTTAACTTGGGCTACCTGGACTGCTGTAACACCCGCATGTTCGTGCATAAAGAAGTGAAGTTTGGTGACCTTAACTGGCCTGCGATGATATGGTAGGGTCTTCGAGTAGTATTGGCTCTGCACTGCTACTAGGGAGAGGTAGATGATCAGAATCCAACTCAACATCAATGTT
This sequence comes from Gossypium sturtianum, assembly GCA_025698515.1. Taxonomy (NCBI): domain Eukaryota; kingdom Viridiplantae; phylum Streptophyta; class Magnoliopsida; order Malvales; family Malvaceae; genus Gossypium; species Gossypium sturtianum. The sequence continues at coordinate 99,204,871 of CM046947.1, forward strand.
CCTCTCATTGTCTCTGCTTTACTATAATCTCTGGGGCGATGTCTCTGCTTTACTATAATTTCTGGGGCGATGTCTCTTCTTTACTATAATTTCTGGGGCGAAATGTAGATGAAAGCTAGTAGAACCGTTGCTTGATTTTTATTAAGAAAACAGAAATATTTATACTGAAAATACCCGCAGACATGAAAATAATTTACTGTCCAAAACATTTTATGTAATACGTGCTTGATTTCTCACTAGTAATATTAAAAAACAAAAGACATTTTGACCAGGCAACACTAACTTGTTCTAATTGCTGCTTGATTTTTAAATAGGAAGAGTTGCATAAATAAGAATTTCTTCACTTAATAATTAGAATGGTTTAAAGACCATTCTGTCTATAAAAATAAATGATCAAAGTGCTTTAACTTAATTTTAGATTGGAAGTTTCCTCCCCTGCGTTTTTATTTTCATTGTCGGTTTTCGTGTTTTTCACATGTTATTGATGTGTTGATTTTATAAATTATTTTTTCTTCTTCAATTCCCTTTACACCAAATAACTTCATTCTAATACTGTCCTTGGTCATATATTAATCCACATTAATGTTTATGCATAATTAAATAAAAGTATCTGAATATTTAATCAACTCATATATTTTAATCAACCTGTAAATAGTTTTCTATTTTCAAAATATTAATTAATTAATTAATTCAATTATTTTCTCAATCGGGTTAAATATTTGAGGTCTAAATTTATTATTATGCAAATTATAAAAAGGTCACCATTAGTGATTTAACGGAAGCGTGACCAAAATATTAAAATTTGGTAACGTGACTAAAATAGACATCACCATTAGTGATTTAACGGAGGCGTGACCAAAATATTAAATTTCAATAACATGACTAAGATAGACATTTTTAAACATGGGTGACCAAAATTGAAACACGGTAATAATTAGATGATATTTTTAGAGTTTACCCTTCTTGTACTATGATAAGAACTTTTGAATTTGGCGGGGCAAATAGAGTTAAAAATTGTCGCATTGTGTACATAATTTTTTTTATATAATACCTAAATTATTCATAAACCTCCCACACTCATAAATTGGAGGATAAAAGCATTTATACGCATGCTCAAACTCACGTCCCCTTTATTCTTGCCACAATAATGCTAGCAATTGAGTTAAAGCTTAATCAACGATATTGTCGAAACCGTTTTAAAAGTTTTAGAAAAATGGGGTCGACTTTTAAAAAACAAAAATGGGAGTCGCCACCAATCCCTTTTTACTTAGGTGTGATTGGATCACATTGTAAAACGTTTTATTTAAAACATTTAATTTTGGTCTACGAAAAACCAGGAAATAGGTTCGGGAGTCGGTTACGTATGAGGAAGGGTTAGCACCCTCATAACGCCCAAAAAATTGGTACCTATTCGATAAAATCATGTCCAAATGTTTGAAACTTAAAAGTATTTAAAAATATGATTTCTAAAAAAACTTCGATCAATTTGATTTAAAATTTGAGAATTCTTCGATCCGAAAGAATATAAACATCGCATCCAGCACGATTGGACACGATGTTTTAAAACTCTCGTAACTAAGATCATCTCAAAATTTATAAAACTTCAAGAAATTTTGATTTAAAATTTGAGAGTTCTTCGATCCGAAGGAATATAAACATCACATCCAGCACGATTGGACACGATATTTTTAAACCCTCGTAACTAAGATCATCTCATAATTTATAAAACTTGTTAAAAGGATATTTAGTTATTTAGCCAAACGGAAAATCGACACCCAACACGATTGGGCATTATTTCCCGAATTTCTAAATACCAAAACATTGCCTTATTTTAAAAACCTTTAAATAAAATATTAATTTTACAAAAATGTATTTTTATTTTAAACCATAACCATGTGACAATATTGCATTTATACATAAATATTAAAAACAACTATAATACACTAACATTTAATATAGACAATATAATAACTACACTAAGATAATCTTAAAGTAATAAATAAATAACAGGGCATTGCATGAACAAATAACTATGTAAAGCAATATATATTAAAACAATTAAAAAATACTAAATATGAATTTTCCATGCAAGATTAAATAATGAATAATGAAATAAAAGAATACATATATATAAAATGAATAATTAAACAATGTATAAAAATTTTTAAAATATATATATAGTATAATAAATAATATATAAAAATAATGCGTAATAAAAATAATATTAAAAATAATAAATAATGAAAATATATGTATATGTAATACATTAATTATAAAATTATATACATGATATAAACAATATAAATAAAATAATGTAACAAAATATAATGTAATAAAAAATAAAAAATATAATAATATATAAATTATTAAATAAGTGAAATAATATATATGGTAATAATTAAATACAAAGATAGTAAAAAGTGTATATATATAAATAAATTAATATACAAATAATTTAAAAAAATATAAATATTAATATATTTCAATGTAATATTAGAATAATTTAAATTTAAAAAAAGGTTTAAAAAATAAATAAAGGAACCTGAATCAAATAACAATAAAAATAGATATAAAGGGATCAAATTATAAATAAAAGGAAATAAATGGACTTAATTATAAAACTGAAAAAGTGCGGAGGGACTAAAGGGATAAATTTCCCATTTTCCGAAAGTGCGCGAATCCTGTTCGGTTCTCCGGGTCAACACGCGGGTCTTCTTACTCAAAAACGACACCGTTCCGTTTCGTCTATAAAGGTTAGTTTCAATAAAAAAAAATCATTTTAACTCTGATTTTAAAAAAAAAAACTCTGAGATCCTCTGAAAGAGTTTCGTCCCTCGCCTGAGCTCCGGTCGCCGATTCCTGGGCCACGCACCACACGCGCCTCCGTGGCCGGTGGCTGGAGGTTTAAAACCTCCGTTTTTCTCGTCTTTCAAAAGGTAACTCCTTTTTTACTTTTTTTTTACAATGGTTATATGCGCAAATATATATATATATATATAATAAAAATAAAAAATAAAACAGACAACAAAATGAAAGAAGAATCACCTCTGCAAAACCGCTGTTTCTTATTCCTTCGAACTTTCTGACAATATTTTTTGTGTCCACGGACTTTGTGCAAATTTGTGCTTTTTTTTTGTATTCGTGTATTGGTGTATTTTTCTCTGTATTTTCGTGACAGTATTCGTCCGTGAGTGTTACAGATTTTACAAGGGGTTTTATAACCCAAAAAACAAAATAAAAAAGGAAAATATACTTTTCCATATCTGTTCTTTCCTTTTTTTGCTACGGTTTGTTTCCATTTTTCACAGGTTGATGACGAAAATCTGGCGACTCCGGCTCGGATCACGGCGCGATCAAAGGCTTGGTGTGGGGCGATAGGAGCCTGTGGCGCGAGGAACTGGTCGATTTGCGGCGTGACGTTCGGGCTCCTGCTAGGGACGAGGCTTGCGGCGCGACTGTTGGGTTTCCGCCATTGCGGCGCCTAGGCTTTCAGAAGCCCTAGGCCACTGCTGATTTCAGTTTAGTGTTTGGGCCTCCTGGGCCATTTCTATTTTGGGTCAGGATAGGATTTGGGTGTTGGGTTTAGTCTGTTTAGGTCTGGGTAGGTTTAGGTTTGGGCTTCAAGCCCGTTTTATTTTTGTAAATGGACTATTTAAAAAAACACTGGTTTTTATTTTTTTATTTTGTTTTTTCGCTTTCTGAATAAAATGGGCCCGGCGCAAATGGGCTCCTACAGCTGCCCTTCTTTGCTCATTATCGTGTAACGAGAATAGAGCAAAGACGATAAAGGGCCCATTTTGCCCGGTCTTGTCAAATGTCTGGTATCTTCGATCTGTTCTGCTTCTACTGAAAGTGTCTTTGATCTGCTTCTTGCAACTTCAAGAAGATAAGATCTTCTGTCTTTAGTCTTACTTTGCTGCAACTTCAGGGAGACAAGGCTGAAAGTGTCCTTTGATCTGCTTCCTGCAACTTCAGGAAGATAAGATCTTTTGTCTTCAGTCTACTCTATTGCAACTTCAGGGAGACAAGACTAAAAGTGATTTTGATCCACCTCCTGCAACTTCAGGAAGATGAGATCTTCTGCCTTCAATCTACTCCGCTACAACTTTAGGGAGACAAGGTTGAAAGTATCTTCGATCTGCTTCCTGCAACTTCAGGAAGATAAGATCCTCTGTCTTTAGTCTACTCCACTACAACCTTAGGGAGACAAGACTAAAAGTGATTTTGATCCGCTTCCTAAAAATTCAGGAATATGAGATCTTCTGTAACAGTCTGGTTTATACCCTAGTCGGAACAGTGGTCTCGGGACCATGAATCCGAGTCCGAATAATATTTTAATATTATTTTCTATGCCGTTGATATGTGACTAAGTATGTGGTATATTTTCGTGAGTTAATTGGTTTGTCTGTGTGTTTAATTTGACAAAAGGATGAAACTGCATTAAGTGTGAAAGTTGCTTGCTATTTGTCAAAGTATTAAAGTGTTGTGGCTTTTTAAATGTGAGGACTTATGTGGCAAATAAGCCAATTTTATTGATAGTGGACGGCAATGAGTGATGATATGTATATATATTTTATGTTATCATATTTACTTTAATAGTTTATTAATATTATATGTTATATGTTATATATTGTTATAATGAAAACAAAAGCAAGCCATTATCATCATTTTTATCACCCTATTGCCGAAACTAGCAAAGAAAGAAAAGAGAAAACTAGTTAGGGCATTCGGCTATTACAAGCTTGAATCCAAGGTTAGTTTTGATCGGTTTCCGATAATTTTTACGTTTTTGCAATCGTTGCTTCGAGAGCTACAAAACCCATGTTTTAATTTCGTGAATTGATGATGTTTGTGTGAGATGCCATTGTTGATATGTTAAGCTTTTTGATGATTTTTGATGTTAAATGAAAGATATGAGTTAGATGAACATACTTTGTTCTTGAATTTTTGGTGAATTTAACTAAATAGGGCTAAATTGAGAAAATGGCAAATTGAGGGACTAATTTGTGAGTTTGATAAAAAATGTGGACTTGTATGTAATGTAGGACAGAGGCATCAATATTCGAGTGCATGTAAGACCTCGTCTGGGACGTTGGCATTGTACGACTATTCCGAGCTTTCTGAGAATCCTATTAGATTTCTTACGGTTCAACGGGCAAGTCTGTGATACGACTTGCAAATCTGAGCTATGAGCAATTATGTGAATGTATATTCTGTTTCAGGTACGTTTGATGCATATGTATTTATACATTAAGTGTGTATACAAGGTAAGTACCTATATGACTCTAATTTGAAGAAAAATATGATTGAATATGAAAAGGTGAATGAGATATTAATATGGTTATGGAAAGCTATGCATTTGTATATGATTCTTGAAGTAATGAATGTGGCAAATATGGCCAAGTATATGAACTCAAGCATATATGTGTTTACTTGTTAAGTAATTGAGATGGGCCTTTGTACCTATGTGCATATATATATATATATATATATATATCTTCCATGCTAAGTTTAATTGTATTATGACTTACTAAGCTTTTAGAAAGCTTACTCCGTGTGTACTTTCTCTGTTTTATAGGTCGTCAAAGCTATGAAGGCTCCGGACCGTCACGGATCGTCATCACACTACTAAAACTCTTTTTGGTACACTTTGAAAATGTATATAGCTCAATATGGCATGTATAGGCTAGTCTTGGTATAAGTTGTAAAGTGAACTTAGCCATGTGATTTGGCTAGATAAGTTTTTTTATATGCTTAAAGAATTATGATATGTGAAGTGGTTTTGGTGTGATTAGTAGATATATGAAATGGTTTTGAAATGGTAAGTATATAGATGATTGGTGCTTGAGCATAATTGAGATTTGATCATGCAAATTGGTATGTTTGGAATTAGCTTGAATGGTTATATTGAATGGATGGTAGTGTGATTACCTTAGTTGACAAATAGGCATGATTTGGTTGGCTATTTGGTATGTTTTTGTGGTTAAATGTGAACGAAATGAGGTAAAATATGTTGCCTATAGGTATGACCCAAGTGGGTGGTATTTTGGCCTTGTAAATGGCCTATAATGTCACACGGTTGTGGGACACGGGCGTGCCTAAGACCGTGGTTGAATTGGCAAAATATAGCTTAAATAGCACACGGCCTCGACATGGGCGTGTCAGCTGGCCGTGGTGTACAAGTCAGTATCTAGCTAAGAGCACATGGCCATGGCACACGGGCGTGCTTGGTGGTCGTGTTGAAAAAGTCAGTATATAGTCTGGTAGCACACGGTCATGGCACACGGACGCGCCTAGTGACCGTGTTGATATAGTCAGTATGTAAACACGGATGGACACACGGGGGTGTCTAGAAGCTGTGGAGGGCACACGGTCTCCTCCCACGGGCGTGCCTCCCGAAAGTTAGAAAAGTTTTTAAATTTTCATGAAATTTCATATGTGTTTCAGTTTAGTCCCAACTTGATTTATAAGCATGTTTAAGGTCTCGATGACCGTAGTGGGGGACACTATGCTTGAGAATGATAAATGAATGTATGAATTTCTGTACATGCTTTCCGATCTGTCCAGTAACGCCTTTAACCCTAGTCCATCATCGGATAAGGGTTAGGGGTGTTACATTTGGTTGGTATCAGAGCTACGGTTTAGCCAATTCTCGGACTAATGTAGCGTGTCGAGTCTAGCTATACATGCCATATATCCGAATTGTGATAGTGTGATGAATCTCGACGTATAAATATGATTTCACGTATAGTAATGGATCCCGAAAGAGCCGTGGTGACGACGTGAAAGTAATGCGCCCGATCCCGCGCAAGGGAGCGCCTTACGAATCGAGATCGCTACTAGCGGTCAAGGGAAGAAGCTAAACAAGCTTTCTTCCGATGATGAGTGAGTGGTTCACTCGGTTGTAAAGAATAACCCGATCGTTTCACAACCCCGCGCCTCGGATAATCCCCTCGGACTACAACAGCCACCAGATATACATCCGAATCTGTTGAATAAGCCTCCCGTTGACAAGATTCGTAAGTATGGGGCCGAATAATTTCGGGCTACTAAAGATGATGATGCTGAAAAGGCTGAGTTCTGGATTGAAAATACTATCCGATTATTTGATGAAATGTCTCTGACTTCAGAAGAATGCATAAAGTGTGTTGTAACATTACTCTGAGATGCAACTTACCAATGGTGGAAAACTCTGATTTCTGTTATTCCGAGAGAACGAGTTACATGGGACTTCTTTTAGATTGAGTTCCGGAAGAAATATATCAGTGAGAGATTCGTTGATCAGAAACGGAAGGAATTTCTGGAACTTAAACAGGGCAGAATGACTATTTCTGAGTATGAATGAGAATTTGTGAGACTGAGTCAGTATGCTCGGGAATGTGTATCATCCGAAGCTATAATGTACAAAAGATTTGAAGACGGACTTAATGAAGACATCCATTTGCTAGTTGGTATTTTAGAAATAAAAGAGTTCGTTGTACTCGTTGACCGAGCTTGTAAAGCAGAGGCACTCGGGAAAGATAAAAGAAAAGCTGAGTCTGATACTCGAGATATGAAAAAGAGATTTCAGAGTAAATCATTTCAATCTGCTCTGAAAAGATTCAGGGATAATGTGAGATATTCGAATAGAAATCAATCTAGACCGCAAATGAGTTCCAAAACTCCAGCAACTTCAGTAGCCAGTGTTGGTAATGTCCAGACTGAGAGACCTGAATGTAAACATTATGGAAAAAGGCATCCGGGAAGCTGTAGATTGAACGACAGAGCTTGCTTCAGATGTGGATTGCTTGATCATTTTATCCGTGATTGCCCTGAGCCTGTTGAGCCAGAGACGGTTCAAAATCTGGGATCTGATATTGCACCTGTGAGAGGTAGACCATCGAAGAATGTAAAGAATGTCAGTGGTAGTCAGAGAACTACAAGAGACAATGTTGTCAGATCTGAAGCTAGAGCGCCTGCCAGAGCGTATGTTGTACGATCTCGAGAGGAAGCTTCATCGCCTGACGTTATAACGGGTACTTTTACTCTTTATGATACTTCTGTGATTGCTTTGATAGACCCTGGTTCTACGCATTCATATATATGTATGAATTTAGTATTCACCAAGACTTTGCCTGTAGAGTCTACTGAGTTTACTATAAAAGTATCGAACCCCTTAGGTAAAAGTGTCCTTGTTGACAAAGTATGCAAGAACCGTCCGCTAATGTTTCGAGATATCTGCTTTCCTCGCCGATCCGATGTTGTTGCCATTTGACAAGTTCGATATTATTCTGGGTATGGATTGGTTGTTTTTGCATGATGCGGTTGTAAATTGTAAAAGAAAGACTGTTGATTTGAGATGTCCGAATAATGAAACTATGCGGATTGAGTCTAATGATATGAATGAATTGTCTGCTGTGATATCGGTTTTGAAAGCTCAAAGTTATGTAAAAAAGGGATATGAAGCATATTTCGCTTATGTTATTGACTCGAAGGTGTCTGAAAAGAAAGTTGAGTCAGTGTCTGTTGTCTGTGAATATTCTGATGTGTTTCCGAAAGAATTGTCGGGTTTGCCTCCGATACGTGAAGTTGAATTTTGTATTGAGTTGTTGCCGGGTACTACGCCTATTTCAATAGCTCCGTATAGAATGGCACCAACAGAGCTGAAAGAGTTGAAGTTACAGTTACAAGAATTGACTGATAGAGGGTTTGCTAGACCGAGTTTCTCACCTTGGGGTGCTCCCGTTCTGTTTGTGAAAAATAAAGATGGCACGATGAGAATGTGCATCGATTACCGTCACTTGAATAAGGTGACAATAAAGAACAAATATCCGTTGCCCAGAATTGATGATTTATTTGATCAGTTAAAAGAAACTACTATGTTTTCTAAGATTGATCTGAGATCGGGATACTACCAGCTGAGAGTTAAAGATTCAGACATTCCGAAGACTGCTTTCAGAATGAGGTACGGGCATTATGAGTTTTTAGTTATGCCATTTGGACTAACCAATGCACCTGTTATTTTTATGGATCTGATGAACAGAATTTTCAGACCGTACCTAGATCAATTTGTTGTAGTATTTATTGACGACATTTTGATTTACTCACGAGATGAGACTCAGCATGCTGCACATTTGAGAATTGTATTGCAAACTCTGCGAGAAAAGAAATTGTATGCAAAATTCAGCAAATGTGAGTTCTGGTTACATGAAGTTAGTTTTCTGGGGCACATTGTGTCAGCATCTGGGATTCGAGTTGATCCGAACAAGATTTCTGCTATTCTGGATTGGAAACCTCCAAAGAACGTGTCTGAAGTCCGAAGCTTTCTGGGCCTAGCTGGTTATTACCGCAGATTTGTAAAAGACTTTTCGAAGATAGCTACTCCGTTGACAAAACTACTTGTAAAGATGTTAGATTTGAATGGTCGGATAAATGTCAAAGAAGTTTTGATCGGTTGAAAGCTCATAATGTAAACTCCAAGATAGTACAAATTTAATCCGCAAAGAATTTGTTATATAGAGTGATGCTTCGTTAAATGGTTTGGGATGTGTTCTGATGCAGGAAGGCAAAGCTATAGCTTATGCCTCGAGACAATTGAAGCCTCATGAGAAGAATTATCCGACACATGATCTTGAACTAGCCGCGATTGTGTTTGCACTTAAGATTTGGCGCCATTATCCATGCGGTGAGAAATGTCATGTATTTTCGGATCATAAAAGTCCAAGTATCCGATGACCTGAAAGATTTGAACTTGCGTCAAAGAAGATTGCTTGAGTTATTGAAAGATTATGAGCTTGTGATAGATTACCATCCGGTAAAGCAAATGTTGTTGCAGATGCTTTGAGTAGAAAATCATTGTTTGCATTACGTGCTTTGAATGTTCAGCTTGGATTTGTCTCGATGATTGTTCTTTGATAGCCGAGTTAAAAGTGAAACCATTGTTTTTACAATGATATGTGATGCTCGAAGTTTGATAACGAATTGTTAGCAAAACGAGCTCGATGTGAAGTGAATTTCAATCTGAATTTCAAGTTGTTGATGATTGCCGAGATTCCGAGGTCGATTCGTGTTCCGAAATCCGAGTTAATTCAAATGATTTTGAGTGAAACACATAACGCTTATCTATCCTGCTCATCCGGGAGTACTAAAATGTATCACGATTTGAAGCAACACTCTTTGTGGTCGGTATGAAATGAGACATTTCGACTTTGTTTCAAATGTTTAGTTTGCCAACAAGTGAAAGCCGAACATCAAGTTCCGCCGGGATTGCTTCAGCCGATTCTGATTCCGGAGTGGAAATGGGATAAAGTAACAATGGACTTTGTTTCTGGTTTGCCTCAGACTCCAAGAAAGAAAGATGCAATTTGGGTCATAGTTGACCGACTGACGAAATCTGCCCATTTTATTCTGGTAAGATCTGATTACTCACTTGATAGATTAGCCGAGCTTTATATTTCTGATATTGTGAGATTGCACGGGGTGCCACTATCCATTGTATCAGATAGAGATTCGAGATTCACATCACGATTCTGGAAGAAATTGTAAGAAGCTTTGGGCACGAAATTACACTTCAAGATGACTTTTCATCCGCAAACAGATGGACAATGCGAATGACTATTGATTCTTGAAGACATGTTAAGATGTTGTGTACTTGAGTTTCATGGTTCATGGGAAATGATTTTGCCATCGATTAAATTTGCTTATAACAATAGTTTTCGACGAGCATTAAAATGGCACCTTATAAAGCTTTGTACGGACGTAAATGTCATACACCTCACTGTATTGGACCGAGCTCAAAGTGAGAATAAGTTACACGGGTTGATTTGATAAAGGATTCGAGCAATGAAAGTGAAATCGATCCGAGATTATTTGAAAGCGACATCGATCGTCGTAAATCTTATGCGACTTGAAACGAAAGGATATAGAATTTGAGATTGGCGACAAAGTATTTCTAAAAGTGTCTCCATGGAAGAAAGTGCTTCGATTTGGACGTAAAGGCAAATTAAGTCCGAGGTTCATCGGACCGTATGAGATCATTGAGCGTGTCGGGCTCGTTGCATATAGATTAAAGTTGTCATCTGAGTTAGAAAAGATACACGATGTATTTCATGTTTCAATGCTCGTGAGATATCGATCTGATCCGTCACATGTGATTGCCCCATCTAAAATTGAAATCTGATCTGATATGACATATGAAGAAGAACCAATCTGTATTCTTGCTAGTGAGGTGAAAGAGCTAAGAAATAAGAAAATTCCGTTAGTGAAAGTGCTATGGCATCATCAGAAAATAGAAGAGGCCACATGGGAGCCTGAAGATTCAGTAAGACAACAATATCCAACTCTATTTAACGGTAAGATTTTCGGGGACAAAAATCCCAAAGGGGGAGAATTGTAATGATCTGGTTTATACCCTAGTCGAACAAAGGGTCTCGGGACCATGAATTCGAGTCCGAATAATATTTTAATATTATTTTCTGTGCCGTTGATATGTGACTAAGTATGTGGTATATTTCCGTGAGTTAATTGGTTTGTCTGTGTGTTTAATTTGACAAAAGGATGAAATTGCATTAAGTGTGAAAGTTGCTTGCTAATTGTCAAAGTATTAAAGTGTTGTGGCTTTTTAAATGTGAGGACTTATGTGGAAAATAAGCCAATTTTGTTGATAGTGGACGGCAATGAGTGATGATATGTATATATATTTTATGTTATCATATTTACTTTAATAGTTTATTAATACTATATGTTATATGTTATATATTATTATAATGAAAACAAAAGCAAGCCATTATCATCATTTTTATCACCCTATTGCCAAAACTAGCAAAGAAAGAAAAGAGAAAACTAGTTAGGGCATTCGGCTATTACAAGCTTGAATCCAAGGTTAGTTTTGATCGGTTTCCGATAATTTTTACGTTTTTGCAATCGTTGCTTCGAGAGCTACAAAACCCATGTTTTAATTTCTTGAATTGATGATGTTTGTGTGAGATGCCATTGTTGATATGTTAAGCTTTTTGATGATTTTTGATGTTAAATGAAAGATATGAGTTAGATGAACATACTTTGTTTTTGAATTTTTGGTGAATTTAGCTAAATAGGGCTAAATTGAGAAAATGGAAAATTGAGGGACTAATTTGTGAGTTTGATGAAAAATGTGGACTTGTATGTGATGTAGGAATATTCGGCTAAGCATGAGCATGGGTAGATTTTGTAAAATTGATGTTTTGAGAAAAATGGACTAAATTGCTAAATTGTGTAAATATGGGGGCTAATTTGCAAATAGCCCTAAATGTGTGTCCATGGATTTAATTGTATGAATTAGTGAATAAAAGGGTTAATTTTGAAAATGTTTAGATCAAGAACCAAGGAAAACGGACTTAGATCGCGGGAAAGCGAAAATAACCGAGTAGCCGTTTCCATTCCGATAAATTGAATCCGAGGTAAGTCACTATGCAAATAAACATATTTATATGCAATTATATTTGTTTATATGACAAATGCTGATGATGGATGCTTATGAGAAGGTTATGCATATGAACTTCGAGATAAGTTTGATATAGTGATTAAGTTCGAGAAGTCTCGTATGAACCTAGGGATAGTTAGGATTAGCTATGTCATGACATAGGTATCTGTTCTGTTTTATCATGTAAGACCACGTATGGGACGTTGGCGTTGATTTGAGATTCGTGTAAGACCACGTCTGGGACGGTGGCATCGATATGAGTTTTACGTGTAAGACCACGTCTGGGACGTTGGCATCGTTATGATCTTTGTATGTAAGACCATGTCTGGGACATCGGCATCGTATTGATTCGTGTAAGACCCTATCTGGGACAGAGGCATCAATATTCGAGTGCATGTAAGACCTCGTCTGGGACGTTGGCATTGTACGACTATTCTGAGCTTTCTGAGAATCCTATTAGATTTCTTACGGTTCAATAGGCAAGTCTGTGATACGACTTGCAAATCTGAGCTATGAGCAATTATGTGAATGTATATTCTGTTTCAGGTACGTTTGATGCATATGTATTTATACATTAAGTGTGTATACAAGGTAAGTACCTATATGACTCTAATTTGAAGAAAAATATGATTGAATATGAAAAGGTGAATGATATGTTAATATGGTTATGGAAAGCTATGCATTTGTATATGATTCTTGAAGTAATGAATGTGGCAAATATGGCCAAGTAAATGAACTCAAGCATATATGTGTTTACTTGTTAAGTAATTGAGATGGGCCTTTGTACCTATGTGCATATATATATCTTCCATGCTAAGTTTAATTGTATTATAACTTACTAAGCTTTTAGAAAGCTTACTCCGTGTGTACTTTCTCTGTTTTATAGGTCGTCAAAGCTACTGAAGGCTCGGGATCGTCACGGATCGTCATCACACTACTAAAACTCTTTTTGGTACACTTTGAAAATGTATATAGCTCAATATGGCATGTATAGGCTAGTCTTGGTATAAGTTGTAAAGTGAACTTAGCCATGTGATTTGGCTAGATAAGTTTTGTTATATGCTTAAAGAATTATGATATGTGAAGTGGTTTTGGTGTGATTAGTAGATATATGAAATGGTTTTGAAATGGTAAGTATATAGATGATTGGTGCTTGAGCATAATTGAGATTTGATCATGCAAATTGGTATGTTTGGAATTGGCTTGAATGGTTATATTGAATAGATGGTAGTGTGATTACCTTAGTTGACAAATAGGCATGATTTGGTTGGTTATTTGGTATGTTTTTGTGATTATATGTGAACTAAATGAGGTAAAATATGTTGCTTGTAGGTATGACCCAAGTGGGTGGTATTTTGGCCTTGTAAATGGCCTATAATGTCACACGGTTGTGGCACACGGGCGTGCCTAAGACCGTGGTTGAATTGGCAGAATATAGCTTAAATAGCACACGGCCTCGACATGGGCGTGTCAGCTAGCCGTGGTGTACAAGTCAGTATCTAGCTAAGAGCACATGGCCATGGCACACGGGCATGCTTGGTGGCCGTGTTGAAAAAGTCAGTATATAGTCTGGTAGCACACGGTCATGGCACACGAACGTGCCTAGTGACCGTGTTGATATAGTCAGTATGTAAACACGGATGGACACACGGGGGTGTCTAGAAGCCGTGGAGGGCACACGGTCTCCTCCCACGGGCGTGCCTCCCCTGAAAGTTAGAAAAGTTTTTAAATTTTCATGAAATTTCATATGTGTTTCAGTTTAGTCCCAACTCGATTTATAAGCATGTTTAAGGTCTCGATGACCGTAGTGAGGGACACTATGCTTGAGAATGATGAATGAATGTATGAATTTCTGTACATGCTTTCCGATCTATCCGGTAACGCCTTTAACCCTAGTCCGTCGTTGGATACGGGTTAGGGGTGTTACATTTGGTTAGTATCAGAGCTACGATTTAGCCGATTCTCGGACTAACATAGCGTGTCAGAGTCTAGCTATACATGCCATATATCTGAATTGTGATAGTGTGATGAATCCTGACGTATAAATGTGATTTCTTTATAGTAATGGATCCCGAAAGAGCCGTAGCTGACGACGTAGAAAGCAATACGCCTGATCCCGTGCAAGGGATAGCGCCTTCTGAATCGAGACCGGCTACTAGCGGTCAAGGGGAAGAAGCTAAACAAGCTTTCTTCTAGATGATGAGTGAGTGGTTCACTCAGTTTGTAAAGAATAACCCGACTGTTTCACAACCCCTGTCCCTGGATAATCCCCCTCAGACTACAGTTGTGCCACCAGATATACATCCAAATCTGTTGAATAAGCCTCTTGTTGACAAGATTCGTAAGTATGAGGCCGAATAATTCCGGGCTACTAAAGATGATGATGCTGAAAAGGCCGAGTTCTGGATTGAAAATACTATCCGGGTATTCGACGAAATGTCTCTGACTTCGGAAGAATGCATAAAGTGTGTTGTATCATTACTCCGAGATGCAACTTACCAATGGTGGAAAACTCTAATTTCTGTTGTTCCGAGAGAACGAGTTACATGGGACTTCTTTTAGATTGAGTTCCGGAAGAAATATATCAGTGAGAGATTCGTTGATCAGAAACGGAAGGAATTTCTGGAACTTAAACAGGGCAGAATGACTGTTTCTGAGTATGAACGAGAATTCGTGAGACCGAGTCAGTATGCTCGGGAATGTGTATCATCCGAAGCTATAATGTGCAAAAGATTTGAAGACGGACTTAATGAAGACATCCGTTTGCTAGTTGGTATTTTAGAAATAAAAGAGTTCGTTGTATTCGTTGACCGAGCTTGTAAAGCAGAGGCACTCGGGAAAGATAAAAGAAAAGCTGAGTCTGATACTCGAGATATGAAAAAGAGATTTCAGAGTAAATCATTTCAATCTGCTCCGAAAAGATTCAGGGATAATGTGAGATATTCAAATAGAAATCAATCTAGACCGCAAATGAGTTCCAAAACTCCAAAGAACTTGATGGCAGAGCTGTTGGTAATGTCCGCATGAGAGACCTGAATGTAAACATTATGGAAAAGGCATCCGGGAAGTCAGAGATTGAACGATGAGCTTGCTTCGGATGTGGATCGCTTGATCATTTTATCCGTGATTGCCCTGAGCCTGTTGAGCCAGAGACGGTTCAAAATCTGAGATCTGATATTGCACCTGTGAGAGGTAGACCATCGAAGAATGTAAAGAATGTCAGTGGTAGTTAGAGAACTACAAGAGACAATGTTGTCAGATTTGAAGCTAGAGCGCCTGCCAGAGCGTATGCTGTACGAGCTCGAGAGGAAGCTTCACCGCCTGACATTATAACGGGTGCTTTTACTCTTTATGATACTTCTGTGATTGCTTTGATAGACTCTGGTTCTACACATTCATATATATGTATGAATTTAGTATTCAGCAAGACTTTGCCTGTAGAGTCTACTGAGTTTACTATAAAAGTATCGAACCCCTTAGATAAAAGTGTCCTTGTTGACAAAGTATGCAAGAACTGTCCGTTAATGTTTCGAGATATCTATTTTCCTGCTGATCTGATGCTGTTGCCATTTGACGAGTTCGATATTATTCTGGGTATGGATTGGTTGTTTTTGCATGATGCGGTTGTAAATTGTAAAAGAAAGACTGTTGATTTGAGATGTCCGAATAATGAAACTGTGCGGATTGAGTCTAATGATATGAATGAATTGTCTGCTGTGATATCGGTTTTGAAAGCTCAAAGTTATGTGAAAAAGGGATATGAAGCATATTTCGCTTATGTTATTGACTCGAAGGTGTCTGAAAAGAAAGTTGAGTCAGTGCCTGTCGTCTGTGAATATTCTGATGTGTTTCCGAAAGAATTGCCGGGTTTGCCTCCGATACGTGAAGTTGAATTTGGTATTGAGTTGTTGCCGGGTACTACGCCTATTTCAATAGCTTCGTATAGAATGGCACCAACAGAGCTGAAAGAGTTGAAGTCACAGTTACAAGAATTGACTGATAGAGGGTTTGCTAGACCGAGTTTCTCACCTTGGGGTGCTCCCGTTCTGTTTGTGAAAAAGAAAGATGGCACGATGAGAATGTGCATCGATTACTGTCAGTTGAATAAGGTGACAATAAAGAACAAATATCCGTTGCCCAGAATTGATGATTTATTTGATCAGTTAAAAGGAACTACTGTGTTTTCCAAGATTGATCTGAGATCGGGATACTACCAGCTGAGAGTTAAAGATTCAGACATTCCGAAGACTGCTTTCAGAACGAGGTACGGGCATTATGAGTTTTTAGTTATGCCATTTGGACTAACCAATGCACCTGCTATTTTTATGGATCTAATGAACAGAATTTTCAGACCGTACCTAGATCAATTTGTTGTAGTATTTATTGACGACATTTTGATTTACTCACGGGATGAGACTGAGCATGCTGCACATTTGAGAATCGTATTGCAAACTCTGCGAAAAAGAAATTGTATGCAAAATTCAGCAAATGTGAGTTCGTTTACATGAAGTTAGTTTTCAGCACATTGTGTCAAGATCTCGATTCGAGTTGATCTCGAACAAGATTTCTGCTATTCTGGATTGGAAACCTCCAAAGAACGTGTCTGAAGTCCGAAGCTTTCTGGGCCTAGCTGGTTATTACCGCAGATTTGTAAAAGACTTTTCGAAGATAGCTACTCCGTTGACAAAACTACTTCAGAAAGATGTTAGATTTGAATGGTCGGATAAATGTCAAAGAAGTTTTGATCAGTTGAAAGCTCTGTTAACAGAAACTCCAGTATTAGTACAGCCAGAATCTGGCAAAGAATTTGTTATATAGAGTGATGCTTCGTTAAATGGTTTGGGATGTGTTCTGATGCAGGAAGGCAAAGCTATAGCTTATGCCTCGAGACAATTGAAGCCTCATGAGAAGAATTATCCGACACATGATCTTGAACTAGCTGCGATTGTGTTTGCACTTAAGATTTGGCGCCATTATCTGTACGGTGAGAAATGTCATGTATTTTCAGATCATAAAAGTCTGAAGTATCTGATGACCCAGAAAGATTTGAACTTGCGTCAAAGAAGATTGCTTGAGTTATTGAAAGATTATGAGCTTGTGATAGATTACCATCCGGGTAAAGCAAATGTTGTTGCAGATGCTTTGAGTAGAAAATCATTGTTTGCATTACGTGCTTTGAATGTTCAGTTGGATTTGTCTGATGATTGTTCTTTGATAGCTGAGTTAAAAGCAAAACCGTTGTTTTTACAACAGATATGTGATGCTCAGAAGTTTGATAACGAATTGTTAGCAAAACGAGCTCAGTGTGAAGTGAATTTCGAATCTGAATTTCAAGTTGTTGATGATTGCTGTAGATTCCGAGGTCGTATCTGTGTTCTGAGAAATCCGGAGTTAATTCAGCTGATTTTGAGTGAAGCACATAACAGTTATCTATCTGTTCATCCGGGGAGTACTAAAATGTATCACGATTTGAAGCAACACTACTGGTGGTCAGGTATGAAACGAGACATTTCTGACTTTGTTTCGAAATGTTTAGTTTGCCAACAAGTGAAAGCCGAGCATCAAGTTCCGTCGGGATTGCTTCAGCCGATTCTGATTCTGGAGTGGAAATGGGATAAAGTAACAATGGACTTTGTTTCTGGTTTGCCTCAGACTCCGAGAAAGAAAGATACAATTTGGGTCATAGTTGACCGACTGACGAAATCTGCCCATTTTATCCCGGTAAGATCTGATTACTCACTTGATAGATTAGCCGAGCTTTATATTTCTAAAATTGTGAGATTGCACGGGGTGCCACTATCCATTGTATCAGATAGAGATTCAAGATTCACATCGCGATTCTGGAAGAAATTGTAAGAAGCTTTGGGCACGAAATTACACTTCAGTACAGCTTTTCATCCGCAAACAGATGGACAGTCTGAATGGACCATTCAGATTCTTGAAGACATGTTAAGATGTTGTGTACTTGAGTTTCATGATTCATGGGAACAGTATTTGCCACTGATTGAATTTGCTTATAACAATAGTTTTCAGACGAGCATTAAAATGGCACCTTATGAAGCTTTGTACGGACGTAAATGTCGTACACCTCTGTATTGGACCGAGCTCAGTGAGAATAAGTTACACGGGGTTGATTTGATAAAGGATTCGAGCATGTAAAGTGAAACTGATCCGAGATTATTTGAAAGCAGCATCTGATCGTCAGAAATCTTATGCAGACTTGAAACGAAAGGATATAGAATTTGAGATTGGCGACAAAGTATTTCTAAAAGTGTCTCCATGGAAGAAAGTGCTTCGATTTGGACGTAAAGGCAAATTAAGTCCGAGGTTCATCGGACCGTATGAGATCATTGAGCGTGTCGGGCCTGTTGCATATAGATTAAAGTTGTCATCTGTGTTAGAAAAGATACACAATGTATTTCATGTTTCAATGCTCCGTAGATATCGATCCGATCCGTCACATGTGATTGCCCCATCTAAAATTGAAATCTGATCTGATATGACATATGAAGAAGAACCGATCCGTATTCTTGCTAGTGAGGTGAAAGAGCTAAGAAATAAGAAAATTCCGTTAGTGAAAGTACTATGGCATCGTCACGAAATAGAAGAGGCCACATGGGAGCCTGAAGATTCAGTAAGACAACAATATCCAACTCTATTTAACGGTAAGATTTTCGGGGACAAAAATCCCTAAGGGGGGAGAATTGTAACAATCTGGTTTATACCCTAGTCGGAACAGTGGTCTCGGGACCATGAATTCGAGTATGAATAATATTTTAATATTATTTTCTGTGCCGTTGATATGTGACTAAGTATGTGGTATATTTCCGTGAGTTAATTGGTTTGTCTGTGTGTTTAATTTGACAAAAGGATGAAATTGCATTAAGTGTGAAAGTTGCTTGCTATTTGTCAAAGTATTAAAGTGTTGTGGCTTTTTAAATGTGAGGACTTATGTGGCAAATAAGCCAATTTTGTTGTTAGTGGACGGCAATGAGTGATGATATGTATATATATTTTATGTTATCATATTTACTTTAATAGTTTATTAATATTATATGTTATATGTTATATATTATTATAATGAAAACAAAAGCAAGCCATTATCATCATTTTTATCACCCTATTGCCGAAACTAGCAAAGAAAGAAAAGAGAAAACTAGTTAGGGCATTCGGCTATTACAAGCTTGAATCCAAGGTTAGTTTTGATCGGTTTTCGATAATTTTTACGTTTTTGCAATCGTTGCTTCGAGAGCTACAAAACCCATATTTTAATTTCTTGAATTGATGATGTTTGTGTGAGATGCCATTGTTGATATGTTAAGCTTTTTGATGATTTTTGATGTTAAATGAAAGATATGAGTTAGATGAACATACTTTGTTCTTGAATTTTTGGTGAATTTAGCTAAATAGGGCTAAATTGAGAAAATGGCAAATTAAGGGACTAATTTGTGAGTTTGATGAAAAATGTGGACTTGTATGTGATGTAGGAATATTCGGCTAAGCATGAGCATGGGTAGATTTTGTGAAATTGATGTTTTGAGAAAAATGGACTAAATTGCTAAATTGTGTAAATATGAGGGCTAATTTGCAAATAGCCCTAAATGTGTGTCCATGGATTTAATTGTATGAATTAGTGAATAAAAGGGTTAATTTTGAAAATGTTTAGATCAAGAACCAAGGAAAACGGACTTAGATCGCGGGAAAGCGAAAATAACCGAGTAGCCGTTTCCATTCCGATAAACTGAATCTGAGGTAAGTCACTATGCAAATAAACATATTTATATGCAATTATATTTGTTTATATGACAAATGCTGATGATGGATGCTTATGAGAAGGTTATGCATATGAACTTCGAGATAAGTTTGATATAGTGATTAAGTTCGAGAAGTCCCGTACGAACCTAGGGATAGTTAGGATTAGCTATGTCATGACATAGGTATCTGTTCTGTTTTATCATGTAAGACCACGTATGGGACGTTGGCGTTGATTTGAGCTTCGTGTAAGACCACGTCTGGGACGGTGGCATCGATATGAGTTTTACGTGTAAGACCACGTCTGGGACGTTGGCATCGTTATGATCTTTGCATGTAAGACCATGTCTGGGACATCGGCATCGTATTGATTCGTGTAAGACCCTATCTGGGACAGAGGCATCAATATCCGAGTGCATGTAAGACCTCGTCTAGGACGTTGGCATTGTACGACTATTCCGAGCTTTCTGAGAATCCTATTAGATTTCTTACGGTTCAACGGGCAAGTCTGTGATACGACTTGCAAATATGAGCTATGAGCAATTATGTGAATGTATATTCTGTTTCAGGTACGTTTGATGCATATGTATTTATACATTAAGTGTGTATACAAGGTAAGTACCTATATGACTCTAATTTGAAGAAAAATCTGATTGAATATGAAAAGGTGAATGATATGTTAATATGGTTATGGAAAGCTATGCATTTGTATATGATTCTTGAAGTAATGAATGTGGCAAATATGGCCAAGTATATGAACTCAAGCATATATGTGTTTACTTGTTAAGTAATTGAGATGGGCCTTTGTACCTATGTGCATATATATATCTTCCATGCTAAGTTTAATTGTATTATGACTTACTAAGCTTTTAGAAAGCTTACTCCGTGTGTACTTTCTCTGTTTTATAGGTCGTCAAAGCTACTGAAGGCTCGGGACCGTCATGGATCGTCATTACACTACTAAAACTCTTTTTGGTACACTTTGAAAATGTATATAGCTCAATATGACATGTATAGGCTATTCTTGGTATAAGTTGTAAAGTGAACTTAGCCATGTGATTTGGCTAGATAAGTTTTGTTATATGCTTAAAGAATTATGATATGTGAAGTGGTTTTGGTGTGATTAGTAGATATATGAAATGGTTTTGAAATGGTAAGTATATAGATGATTGGTGCTTGAGCATAATTGAGATTTGATCATGCAAATTGGTATGTTTGGAATTGGCTTGAATGGTTATATTGAATGGATGGTAGTGTGATTACCTTAGTTGACAAATAGGCATGATTTGGTTGGTTATTTGGTATGTTTTTGTGGTTATATGTGAACGAAATGAGGTAAAATATGTTGCTTGTAGGTATGACCCAAGTGGGTGGTATTTTGGCCTTGTAAATGGCCTATAATGTCACACGGTTGTGGCACACGGGCGTGCCTAAAATCGTGGTTGAATTGGCAGAATATAGCTTAAATAGCACACGGCCTCGACATGGGCGTGTCAGCTGGCCGTGGTGTACAAGTCAGTATCTAGCTAAGAGCACATGGCCATGGCACACGGGCGTGCTTGGTGGCCGTGTTGAAAAAGTCAGTATATAGTCTGATAGCACACGGTCATGGCACACGGACGTGCCTAGTGACCGTGTTGATATAGTCAGTGTCTAGAAGCCGTGGAGGGCACACAGTCTCCTCCCACGGGCGTGCCTCCCCTGAAAGTTAGAAAAGTTTTTAAATTTTCATGAAATTTCATATGTGTTTCAGTTTAGTCCCAACTCGGTTTATAAGCATGTTTAAGGTCTCGATGACCGTAGTTAGGGACACTATGCTTGAGAATGATGAATGAATGTATGAACTTCTGTACATGCTTTCCGATCTGTCGGGTAACGCCTTTAACCCTAGTTCGTCGTCGAATACGGGTTAGGGGTGTTACATCTTCTGTCTTCAATCTACTCCGCTACAAATTTAGGGAGACAAGGTTGAAAGTATCTTTGATCTGCTTCCTGCAACTTCAGGAAGATAAGATCCTCTGTCTTTAGTCTACTCCACTACAACCTTAGGAAGACAAGGCTAAAAGTGATTTTTGATCTGCTTCCTGCAACTTCAGGAAGATAAGATCTTCTTTCTTCAATCTGCTCCGCTACAACTTTAGGGAGATAAGACTGAAAGGGTCTTTGATTTGCTTCCTACAACTTCAAGAAGATGAGATCTGAAAATTCACCGATATTGCTACACCATCCACTAAAGGACATGTCCTGTAGACTCGGTTCCATATGTTCATGTCATATGACTAAGATGCTATGATCAGAATGAATCAAATGCTTCTAGCTACATGTGTTATGAGTGACATGAATGCAACATGTCATGAAAATGATTCCTTTTAAAGGATTATGATTAGAATGCAATGATCGGAATGAATCAAATGCACCTAATGAAATTTGCTATGATGCAAAAATGTTATGAGAATGATTCCTACTCTAGGTGTTATCACTCATTTGTTCTTCATTCTTGTTCATCAATCACGTTTTGCTTAAAAAACTTTCCCCAATGTAATTTCTGAGTCCACTTTTGCTTGGATCTTGAGAACACAAGGCTTGTACCATCCTACCACAATGAGAGTCGAGACTCATTTTCAGGGTTTATTTTGAATTCAACCCATTCCACAACTCAAGGTTTCTTAGTTCATCACACCACCCCAAATAACCTGATGACATTACGTCCACTCATCAATTGGATAAAGAAGTCAGAGAAATAGTCTCTATCTAGACTTTTTTTCTCAAATATTTCTATGCACATGGAAATTCTAAACAATTGTCCTACTTTGGCTCCTTGTCTTATCTAGAAATTCCCAAAGTAATATGTAAAACTTCTTTTTTGTGAAATTATTAGTTCGTCAATCATTATCTCAATGCAATACATTTATGAGTAATGGGAAACAAATAAATTAATCTCAAAAGGAGTTTAAAATTGAATAAATTGTCAAAAATACAAAGGAAGTTAACTGAGAACATATCTTTGAGAAGAAAAAGAATCCCAAGATAATAAAATAAATAGGACAAGAATCAGATGCCCTAGATATCGCTGATTGAGCTTTTATATACAAGCTTTATGAAGACTGCCTTGAGTTCGACATGTGTTTAGAAGTCCCAAAATATTTTGTTGATGCCTTGATATGCAACATTCTTTATTTCATTGGTGATTCAAGTGTAGCAAGATGATGGCGTGTCCATTCAAAATTTGAGCCGCCCTTTTCGGGTTTTCAACTCAAAACCCCTTTGGTCTCAAGGCTCCCTTTGCGGGTTTTCGCCTTGGCCTCTCCTTTTTCTTTTCTTTTTTTTTGAAACTCAAAGCGCCCTTTGCGGGTTTTCATTTTGGCCTCTTCTCCTTTTCACGCAAAATACTTTTTGACTGAGTCAGAGTTCACAGGATTAGGTAAACTTTTCCCATCCATTTCGGTCAAGATCAGTGCTCCTCCAGAGAAAGCCTTCTTCACCACATATGGTCCTTCCCAATTCGGCATCCATTTTCCTCTGAAATATTTTTGTATTGGAAGGATATTTTTCAGTACAAGGTCCCCCTCGTGAAACTCTCTTCGGTGAACTTTCTTATTATAGGCTCGCATCATTCGTTTCTGGTACATCTGACCGTGACGAATAGCCCTCAGCCTTTTTTCTTCAATTAAGTTCAACTGATCATACCGAGCCTGAATCCATTCAGCTTCATCCAGCTTTATTTCTGACAACACACGAAGAGAAGGAATTTCCACTTCAATGGGTAAAACAGCCTCCATCCCATAAACTAACGAATAAGGCGTTGCCCTAGTAGAGGTTCTGACGGACGTTCGATAAGCATACAGTGCAAATGGTAGTTTCTCATGCCAATCCTTGTAAGTCTCAGTCATCTTCCCCACTATCTTCTTGATGTTTTTGTTGGCAGCTTCCACTGCCCATTCATTTTTGGACAGTATGGAGATGAATTGTGGTGTTTGATTCCAAATTGGATACAAATTTCTGCTATCGAGCTGTTGTTCAAGTTCAGCGCGTTGTCTGATATGATCCTCTCAGGCATTCTATATCGACAAATAATCTCCTTCTTCAAGAATCGGCTAACTGCTGACTTAGTAACATTAGCGTATGAAGCAACTTCTACCCATTTCGTGAAGTAGTCAATTACCACGAAGATGAACCTATGCCCATTCGAAGCTTTTGGTGAGATTGGCCCAATAACATCCATGCCCTACATGGAAAAAGGCCATGGGGAAGTCATAACATGCAAAGGTGACAGAGGCACATGAATTTTGTCTCCATAAATCTGGCATTTGTGACATCTCTTGGCATAGTTGATACAATCGCTTTCCATGGTAGACCAATAATATCCAAATCTCATTATCTGTCTGGCCATTGTGAATCCGTTAGCATGTGTTCCACAAACGCCCTCATGAACTTCTTCAAGGATTTGCTTAGCTTCAACAACATCAACGCATCTCAATAGTACTTGATCTTTTCTCTTTTTGTACAAGATATCTCCATCTAAGACATAGTCAGTGGCCATTCTTCTTAAAGTCCTTTTCTCATTCTCAGTGGCATTCTCCGGGTATTCACGATTTTTCACGTATCGCAATACATTCTGATACCAAGGATGGTCATCTATTTCCTCTTCTTCTATGTCATAACAATGGGCTGGAACCTCGAAGATACTCATCTAAATAGGCCTCATATCTTCAGATCTGTTTACTTTAATCATAGAAGCCAAAGTTGCCAAAGCATCCGCCATCTAATTTTCATCACGCGGGAGATAATTGAAGGTAATGTCATCAAATTCCTCGATCAGTCCCAGAACTATTTTTCGATAATTAATCAGTTTGGGATCTCTCGTCTCCCATTCACCCTTGAGCTGATAAATCACTAGTGCAGAATCTCCATATACTTCTAACACTTTGATTTTATGATCTACGACTGCTCGAAGGCCCATGATGCACGCTTCATACTCTGCCATGTTGTTTGTGCAATCAAAATCCAATTTGCATGTAAATGGATAATGATCACCACTAGGGGATACCAAGATTGCCCCAATTCCATTTCCCACAGCATTTGACGCTCCATCAAACTTTAGCCTCCACGGACATTCTTCGGTATTTGCCACATACATCAGCTCTTCATTTGGGAAATCAAAACTCAAAGGTTCATAATCCTCCAAAGCTCTGCTAGCCAAAAATTCTGCTACTGCGCTTCCTTTTATAGCCTTTTGGTTCACATAGACTATATCGAACTCAGACAGCAAAATTTGCCACCTAGCCATCCTTCCATTCAAAGCATTGGACTCCATCATATACTTTAATGGATCAAGCTTCGAAATTAACCAGGTAGTATGATATAACATGTACTGCCTCAATCTCCGAGTTGTCCAAATCAGAGCGCAACACAATTTTTCAATCGACGAATATCTCATTTCACATTCAGTAAACTTTTTGCTGAGATAATATATCGCCTTTTCTTTCCTTCCCGACTCATCGTGTTGACCAAGCATACATCCCATGGAGTTATTGAATACTGACAAATACAGTATCAACGGTCTATCTAGATTAGGTGGAGATAGTACTGGTGCATTTGACAAATATTGCTTGACTTTATCAAAGGCTTTCTGGCATTCCTCGTCCCATACACCTTGGTTGTGTTTCTTGAGAAGACGGAATATGGGATCACATTTCTCAGTTAATTGTGAAATAAACCGAGCAATGTAATTCAACCTTCCAAGAAAACCTCGAACTTCTTTCTGAGTGCGCGGTGGAGGCAATTCTTGTATAGCTTTGACTTTACTTGAATCAACTTCAATTCCTCTCTGGCTGACCACGAAACCTAATAATTTTTCTGACTGAGCTCCGAAAGTACACTTTGCAGGGTTGAGCTTCAATTGAAATTTTCTCAACCTCAAAAACAATTTCTTCAAAACCTCAATGTGTTCCTTTTCCGTTCGAGATTTGGCAATCATGTCATCAACATACACTTCGATCTCTTTATGCATCATGTCATGGAACAATGTTACCATGGCCCGCTGATATGTTGCTCCAGCATTCTTTAACCTGAATGGCATCACTTTATAGTAAAAAGTACCCCACAATGTTATAAAGGTAGTTTTCTCCATATCCTCAGGGTGCATCTTGATTTGATTGTATCCTGAAAAACCATCCATGAAGGAGAACAATGAAAATCCTGCCGTGTTATCCACCAACGTGTCAATGTGCGGCAAAGGGAAATTATCCTTTGGGCTAGCTTTATTTAAGTCCCTATAGTCCACACACATCCGAACCTTTCCGTCTTTCTTAGGGATAGGAACAATGTTGGCAACCCATTCTGAGTACTTGACCACCTGTAGAAAACCAGCATCGAACTGTTTCTGGACCTCCTCTTTTACTTTCAACACTACATCAGGCCTCATCCTTCGTAGCTTTTGCTGAACTGGCTTGCATTCTTCTCTTATAGGAAGGCGATGCACCACAATATCAGTACTTAGACCAGGCATATCCTGGTATGACCATGCAAAGACATCTTTGAATTCCCGCAGTAACTCAACAAGATCTTGTCTCGTTTCTTTGGCTATGCGCGTCCCAATTTTCACAACCTTTCCTTCTTCTAAGGCTATGCTTTCTATCTCCTCTTCATGTGGCAATATCTGTTTCTCCTATTGCTTTACCATCCTTAACAAATCTGGAGATAAATCACAATCTCGGTCACCTTCAAAGTCCTGAGATTCCTCTAAACACATGTCTTGCTCAAAGTGGAATTCTGAATCTGTATTATCGTTGCTCATGTCATTGATATCTAGAGACCTGTGATGGGTACCAAAGAATGTACAAAGAACAAATGAATTTGGGGACAACTATTCACATGATATGAATGAAAAGTATAAAATTTGGAATGAAATTAGAAAGTCAAAAGAATGAAAGAATATTTGCTCAAGTTAATTATCAAAATGTATTTTATTAAAATAACAACTTCTGAACATGAGCCTATTTCACAAAAGAAATCTTATTGTTTCTAGGCTAAAAAACAACAAGAGCGTTCTGAATATTACTCTGTATAATTTCTAAAAACTACAGGAATTTCCTCTACAGTCCAATTGTCCAAAACGCTTCCAAGTTCATAAGGGCGAATGCCCAACAGGCTTCTTTGTTCACTTACCTCCTTATGTATGGCATTAATGTGAGGACTTTCCAATAACCCTCTCTCAGGGTGAATTATCCCTCCTGATACAAAGGTCTGGGATATGTGGGGGAATGTCATCGGCTCCTACTGGACATCTTCTCCATTCAAGCGTGCCCTTCTTCTCTCCTGCTTCTTCTTCATGTCCTTCCTCCTTTGTTTAACATCCGGCTTGAAACCCAAGCCAAAACGATCTCTCTTCTCCTTCGGTATCGGTACTTGAATCTCCCCTTGGAGATATCTGCCCAATCCTTTTCCTGGCAAGGCTCCTTTCCCCACCATCATTCGTAGACCCATCCTCGTGGTCTTGGATAGCTTGGGCACCAGAACTTCATTCCCTTCTAAAATGAATGTTGCATTTACGAATTCCAAAGATCGAAAAGAACACTCGATGGCCTCCTCATTTGTCTCCACATACGGCGTATCACTGGTAACAGTTGCTATGATGTCCTCCTCCGCGTTTATAGTGATCAGTCGACCATCCGTCACCAGTTTTAGCTTTTAATGAAGGGATAAGGGTACCGCCCCTGCTGAATGAATCTAGGGTCTTCCCAACAAGCAATTGTATGAAGGTTTTATATCCATCACCAGAAAGTCCACCTCATACGTATTTGGCCCAATCTGCAATGGTATGTCGATTCTCCCCATCACCCTTCTTTTAGTGCCGTCGAACGCTCTCACTATGTTCTGACACGTCTTCATGTGAGAACTATCTATTGGCAACCTCTTTAGTGTCAACAATGGTAGGACATTCAAGGATGATCCATTGTCGATTAATACGCTCGGTAGAGTATATCCCTTGCAACGAGTAGTTATGTGCAGAACCTTGGTTGATCCCATACCCACAGGTGGAATTTCATCATCACTGAAGGAAATAAAGTTATCAGCACTTATGTTACTAACTAGTCGGTTAAGCTTATTGACAGATATGTCCTTAGTAACACAAGTCTCGTTCAGCACCTTCATCAAAGCCTCACGATGAACATCCAAACTTAAAAGTAAGGCTAGCACCAAATACGAGCCGGTTGTTTACGCAATCGCTTCTACAACATCAGTATTCATCGTGCTTTAGGAATTTTAAAAATTCCTTAGCCTCTTCTTCCTTCACAGGTACATTGATAAGGGTATCAAGTTCTTTTTCTAGCTCAACGGGCACATCCTTTGACTTTGCTGGTTCCGTTTCGACATTTACCGAATCGTAACGCCTCCTATTTTGGGTATAGAATCCCTCTTTTTGGATCTCCTTAGAAGTGCTTGCTGAGATTTCTACTCCCAGTGTCGTTACGTTACAATTGTAAGTCCATGGTACCGTCTTTTTATCCTTATAAGGAAAGGACACAGGTCTCTGAATTACCACCTTAGGCGCGATTTGTGCTCCGTCTTCTGTATTCTTTGGTCGGGAAATAATGACCCTCGGATAATTGACTTTTTGATTTGTCAACTCTCCTTCGGTTGCATATATGTGTCCTCCCTCTGGGCCTTCTTCGTAAAACTCCACCTCCCTATTATCCATAAGGCTCTGAACCAATGCCCTAAACTCAGCGCAATCTTGGATCTCATGTCCATCAGCCTCGTGGAACTCACAGTAGTTCCTTGGTTCTTCACTTCTTTCCTCGAGACTTGGTTTCATCAGTCCCCTTCTTACCATTTCTTTCCATACTACTCTCAACGGGGTTTTTACTTCTGAGATATCCCCCTTGGTCCTTCTCACGACATCCTCTCCAACCGCGTTTACCCCCTTATCTCCATGGTTGGGTAATGGGTTTTCCGTACTGGGCATATCATCAAGCTTGACAACTCCCAACTTAAGAAGACTCTCAACTACCTTTTTGAAGGCAGTACAGTTTTCTATTGAATGCCCCATTATTCCTGCATGGTAATCACATTGGGCGTTTGAATCATACCATTTAGGATATGGGGGTTGCAGCGCCTGTAAATAATACGGGGACACTATGCGTGCCTCTAGTAAAGTATGATATAGCTCCTTATACATCATTAGGATTGGCGTAAACTGGATCTTTTCAGCATTTTGTCTGGATCCTGATTCCTGTTTTGTCGACCCTTGTTGCCCAGCAGCAACCACTTTCGGCTAACTAACAGTGACTGCCTTTGAGTACCCTGCATTGTTCACCTCATTATCTTTTTTCCTAGGAGCAGATATCCTAGTGGTTTCTCCTGCTTCGATTTTGCCACCCCTTATGGCATTTTCTATCATTTCACCCGCCATGACTATATCTGCGAAGCTTTTAGTGGTGCTCCCTATTATATGGGTGATACAAGGTGCCTTTAAAGTGTTGATAAACAACATGGTGGTTTCCTTCTCCAAGAGAGGTGGTTGAACCTGCATAGCAACTTCCCTCCATCTTTGTGCGTACTGCCTGAAGCTTTCGTTTGACTTCTTTTCCATGTTTTGCAACATGATTCGGTCAGGCGTCATGTCTGTGACATGATTGTACTGCCTCATGAAGGCTTGGTCCAAGTCTCTCCAGGAGCTAATGTTAGCGCGGCTGAGTTGATTATACCACCTAGCCGCTGCCCCAACCAAACTATCTTGCAAACAATGAATCAAAAGTTGATCATTGTTCACATAGCCCATCATGCGTCTACAGAACATAGTGATGTGGGCTTCAGGGCAACTAGTCCCATTGTACTTCTCAAATTTCGGCATCTTGAATTTATGAGGAAGTACCAGATCTGGGACCAAACTCAGGTCCTTTGCGTCAATTCCATGGTGATGGTCAGCATTCTCCAAAGCCTTAAACTTCTCTTCCAACCATCTACAGCGATCTTCCAACTGTCTTGAAGATTCAGTTCTAATCCCCTCTCTCTCTGCTATATCTAGGTCAGGGATGACAGGATTGGCTGGGTTATCTCCTGGATTAGATCCAGAGCCAACTTAGAAATTCATGGGCGGTCTAGTATCCGCCTGCCCTTGTTGAGGCCTAATTGTAACAGATGGCCTCTGGGGATACTCTTCAGGTTGTGAAGGCGCATGTGGTGGGGTAAAACCCAGGGGATTGCCTTCGCTCTCTTCTCCAGTAATGGCCACGGGACTCTTTCCTTTTTCCATCATCCCAGTCATCATCTGGGCCATTTGGGCCATCATATTCCTCTGTGCCTCCAACATCTGGTCCCTCATCTCTTGTTGGAGTTTTGCCATTTGCTCTTGCATCTGGTCTTGCATATCTTTTTGGAATTGTTCCATCCTTTGGTCCATTTTCTTGGATTTAGCACATGTACCGTAAGGGTGTTCAGCTTCCAGATTTCCTTTACTTTCTCTCTCACTTTTTCTGTTATAATTTTAACTAGTTAGACTCTCTTTATGGACTTAAATGCAAATGATATGATGAAATGCAAACGTATGAATGCAAAGAGGCATCAATTCTGATTCAACTTTATTTTAGAAAACTTTATTAGAAAACAAAATCCTTTACATAAAACAGACTACGAATAAGCTTTCGCCCTAAGTCCTAAAGTCTTAATTTTTCCTAATAACGAAACTAGCTCCTGACTACGATCTGACTGTAGCTCGTACTTCATGCTTAATATGTCGGCCCGTGCTGCCAAAGTCTGTAAGTGATCAGCTACCTTTCGAATCTGAACTATGGCTTCGCCCATGAGGTAATCCCGATTTCTAACTTGATCATGAGAATGGTGAACCTCTTCCTTCCAACGCTCTTCTCTCGTTTCAAGCAGCTCGATCCGAAGTTCACAACCGTGCAATGCTGCCTCCAACTCTTCGATCTTGCCCTTCATTTCCTCGATCTTATTCAGGCTCTCCTTTAACTTGATCGCGGAATTACGACTTTGATAGTGATGGAGAGACCGTCCAAGTTCGGCTACTCTAGCTTTTAAGTCTTTCTTTTCACTTCGACTGGCCTCATTTTGCACTTGCATTTCTTGAAACTTTCTCTTCCAATAATCAGCTTTGGCCTTTTCTTCTTGGACCTCTTATTGCCATTGTTCAGAAGTCTTTCCCAATCCAGCGTTCTTCATCGTCAGTCGCATCTTCTTATACTCTATCTTTAAGCTATCTCAATCTTCTTCAATCTTATTTTCTCTTTTCTTATTTTCTCGGCTTCCGATTTCTGAGCATCCACATCTAGCTTCAAGTACATCTTCTCTTCTTCTAGCTTCTCTATCTTATTTCCGAGCTCTAAACTTTTCCTTTCGAAGTCTTGCTTCATGATCTCTAACTACGATGGAACCACTTGTAAATACTCCTTCATCGGTCGAGCACCCTCTAAACTTGGCCCAGGGATATTATCGTTGATCCTTTTGCTCATCCACTCCTTGTATTCCAGAGTTGTCATCGGCCCTCCAGTCAATATCTTCATACAGCGAGCTTGCTTCCAAGCCTCAGAAATCTCTCGAATCCTCTTCTTATAATTAACCCCCTTATATGAGAAATCACTCTGAGCCAACCCATGTGTCACCGGTATGAACTATCTTGCCTTGTATTGCCTTAGTACGAGCAACGGTGCATATCCAGTAGCTCCCCAGATTTTAGACAGAGGTACCCAATCAAAATTTCCATATCGATACAAAACTTCATTAGGAACCACCCAAGGGGCTCTCCACTCAACATCTTCTTCTCGGAGATTTTGTAGAAGCGCTATCCAAGTTTCTTCAGCTATGCCGTCTCTCCTTGGGGTGGCCACTATCTCTTTTAATGGAGAGTAATTTTCTGAGAAGACCCGATAAGAAACCTTTTCCACTCTCCAAAAGTGACTATGGAACCAAACCAACAATAACTGTGCACATCCTATGAATCTACCTTCCTTAGCTTTCCTACATGCACTCAACGACCGAAATGTTTCCGCCAAGATTGCAGGAATAAGTGTGACTTGCTTGTCAAGTCGATTAAAAAGATCTGAGACATCTTCATCTACATATCCTAATGCCTTCGGGAAGATCACTAATCCATATATACTCAAAGCAAATACCTCAACTTTCTTTTTCATATCAGGATGCTCTAAAATCAAATCTTTCAAAAACTTTCCATGAAATGCACTTATACTCACCCTTTTGCTTGATTCTGGCCATGACCCACTGTTTGCTCATCCCTGTAGTATTCATCAGTCTCTTCACAAAGGTTGGAACATTAGGAGCCCTCCAATAAGCTTTATCAACTTGAATCTTGGGACATCGCAATAGAGCTGTATACTCCTCTACCGTAGGCACCAAATCAACCCCTCCGAAAGTAAAGCAACTATACGCAGGATTCCAATATTGGGTAATAGCTCGAAATAAATGCCCATCTACCTGAATGTCCAACAAGTATGGCAAGTCCCCATAGCTGCTGTAAAACAACTGCTTGGTCTCATCGCTCCACTGATCCCATATCTCTCTTAACTCCTGAAGATCGTTCTGCGTCACACTGATGCGAGTGTAGTCCCATAATTCTGATGTGTGCCCCTCAGCTAGACTATCCCCATTTCTCTAGTTGTGTTTGCTCTGACCACTTACGGACGGCTGCATTGTCCTCCACTTTATCAAGGAATCCGTTCTCCATAACCAGCTTTCTAACTTAGAAACTGACCGTGAATCGATACCTCTTAAAATATGAAATGACATGCACAAAAGTAAACACCATAAATTAGTACAGCAGGATAAAATATAAAACAAGTAAAATATATTAACTCCTATTTGGATAACTAAAATTTGGTATAGCTCTTCCTAGGGAAGTTCTTAGGCTTTCTATATGCGTTTTAGCTCTAAAGTTGAGGTACCCGAACCAGCAGATTCCTTGATCCTCACCCATTATAGGCTCATACGGATCGAGTTCAGTTCAGGGGAATACATTTCCCTATGGCTGCACGGAGGTGAAAACCTCACGAAGACATAGGTACGGATGTATCCCGAAAGTGATTCACTATCCTGCACAGAGGTGAAAACCTCACGAAGGAGTAGCTTCTCACTCCCACTTAAGGGTGTGACCACAACGGTCATGCAATGCAATGCAGAGATATTTTATACAAATAGAACCACATGCAATAAAAAGGATCATAATTTTTAAACCAGATTTTTAAATTCAGACATAAGGACATGAAATTATCGATTTTACGGCTTGACTCACTTATTCGTCCCCAGTGGAGTCGCCAAGCTGTCGAAACCGTTTTAAAAGTTTTAGAAAAATGGGGTCGACTTTTAAAAAACAAAAATGGGAGTCGCCACCAATCCCTTTTTACTTAGGTGTGATTGGATCACCTTGTAAAACGTTTTATTTAAAACATTTAATTTTGGTCTATGAAAAACCAATAAATAGGTTCGGGAGTCGGTTACGTATGAGGAAGGGTTAGCACCCTCATAACGCCCAAAAAATTGGTACCTATTCGATAAAATCATGTCCAAATGTTTGAAACTTAAAAGTATTTAAAAATATGATTTCTAAAAAAACTTCGATCAATTTGATTTAAAATTTGAGAATTCTTCGATCCGAAAGAATATAAACATCGCATCCAGCACGATTGGACACGATGTTTTAAAACTCTCGTAACTAAGATCATCTCAAAATTTATAAAACTTCAAGAAATTTTGATTTAAAATTTGAGAGTTCTTCGATCCGAAGGAATATAAACATCACATCCAGCACGATTGGACACGATATTTTTAAACCCTCGTAACTAAGATCATCTCATAATTTATAAAACTTGTTAAAAGGATATTTAGTTATTTAGCCAAACGGAAAATCGACACCCAACACGATTGGGCATTATTTCCCAATTTCTAAATACCAAAACATTGCCTTATTTTAAAAACCTTTAAATAAAATATTAATTTTACAAAAATGTATTTTTATTTTAAACCATAACCATGTGACAATATTGCATTTATACATAAATATTAAAAACAACTATAATACACTAACATTTAATATAGACAATATAATAACTACACTAAGATAATCTTAAAGTAATAAATAAATAACGAGGGCATTGCATGAACAAATAACTATGTAAAGCAATATATATTAAAACAATTAAAAATACTAAATATGAATTTTCCATGCAAGATTAAATAATGAATAATGAAATAAAAGAATACATATATATAAAATGAATAATTAAACAATGTATAAAAATTTTTAAAATATATATATAGTATAATAAATAATATATAAAAATAATGCGTAATAAAAATAATATTAAAAATAATAAATAATGAAAATATATGTATATGTAATACATTAATTATAAAATTATATACA
Source organism: Gossypium sturtianum (assembly GCA_025698515.1). Taxonomy (NCBI): domain Eukaryota; kingdom Viridiplantae; phylum Streptophyta; class Magnoliopsida; order Malvales; family Malvaceae; genus Gossypium; species Gossypium sturtianum. The sequence goes on from CM046947.1 coordinate 99,239,460, forward strand.
TGATATAAACAATATAAATAAAATAATGTAACAAAATATAATGTAATAAATAATAAAAAATATAATAATATATAAATTATTAAATAAGTAAAATAATATATATGATAATAATTAAATACAAAGATAGTAAAAAGTGTATATATATATAAATAAATTAATATACAAATAATTTAAAAAAATATAAATATTAATATATTTCAATGTAATATTAGAATAATTTAAATTTAAAAAAAGGTTTAAAAAATAAATAAAGGAACCTGGATCAAATAACAATAAAAATAGATATAAAGGGATCAAATTATAAATAAAAGGAAATAAATAGACTTAATTATAAAACTGAAAAAGTGCGGAGGGACTAAAGGGATAAATTTCCCATTTTCTGAAAGTGCGTGGATCCTGTTCGGGTCTCCGGGTCAACGCACGGGTCTTCTTACTCAAAAACGACGCCGTTCTGTTTCGTCTATAAAGGTTAGTTTCAATAAAAAAAATTCATTTTAACTCTGATTTAAAAAAAAAAACTCTGAGATCCTCTGAAAGAGTTTCGTCCCTCGCCTGAGCTCCGATCGCCGATTCCTGGGCCACGCGCCTCCGTGGCCGGTGGCCGGAGGTCTAAAACCTCCATTTTTCTCGTTTTTCAAAAGGTAACTCCTTTTTTAGTTTTTTTTTACAATGGTTATATGCGCAAAAATATATATATATATAAAATAAAAATAAAAAAATAAAGCAGACAACAAAATGAAAGAAGAATCACCTCTGCAAAACCACTGTTTCTTATTCTTCGAACTTTCTGACAATATTTTTTGTGCCCACGGACTTTGTGCAAATCTGTGCTTTTTTTGTATTCATGTATTGGTGTATTTTTCTCTGTATTTTCGTGACAGTATTCGTCCGTGAGTGTTACAGATTTTACAAGGGGTTTTACAACCCAAAAAATAAAATAAAAAAGGAAAATATACTTTTCCACATCTGTTCTTTCCTTTTTTTGCTGCGGTTTGTTTCCATTTTTCGCAGGTTGATGACGAAAATCTAGCGACTCCGGCTTGGATCACGACGCAATCAAAGGCTTGGTGTTGGGCGATAGGAGCCTGTGGCGCGAGGAATTGGTCGATTCGCGGCGTGACGTTCGGGCTCCTGCTGGGGACGAGGCTTGCGGCGCGACTGTTGGGTTTCCGCCTTTGCGGCGCCTAGGGTTTCAGAAACCCTAGGCCACTGCTGATTTCAGTTTAGTGTTTGGGCCTCCTTGGCCATTTCTGTTTTGGGTCAGGATAGGATTTGGGTGTTGGGTTTAGTCTGTTTAGGTCTGGGTAGGTTTAGGTTTTGGCTTTAAGCCCGTTTTATTTTTGTAAATGGACTATTTAAAAAAACACTGGTTTTTATTTTTTATTTTGTTTTTTTCGCTTTCTGAATAAAATGGGCCCGGCGCAAATGGGCTCCTACAGATATTATTTTTTTTAAAAAAGTTGCATACACAAATGGTTAAAGTCTAAACAATGGATCAAACCCCACGTTGTGACCAATTGACCGGATGTTCATTTTCTCGAGAAATAGTTTTGGTGTCTTAAGTGCAGATGTTCATTTTCATAAAATTATGAAATGTTGGATTTGGTGTCTAAAGTGCAGTATATTCGTTTGGTATACTTGTATTTTTTGAACAAATTGGTTTAATAATAATATCCATTAATTACTTTAACACCCTTTGTATATTATCCTCAATGGTTTTTGTACACAAAGCAAAATGGAAGAAAATATTGGATCACTGATTATCTAACGTTTAACTAATACTAAGCAGTATTATGTGGTCGGATCGTAATGCAGAAAGATGGCTTGTATTAGTTGATGAACCTAAACATGCCCTTAGTCTAATCGGAAATGAGAAAACCAACTGAAAGATTTATATGTCATCTATCAAGTCCAATTAGGGCTAATCAATGACTAATTAATTTAATTTTCACTTTGAACTTCAATTATTTAATTTCAATAAATTAAATAATAATTAAAAACAATTAATTCAATTTTCTACATGCAATTCTTTTTGGGTTATATTGAATTAGCAAAGGAACCAATTGAACGTATATAATTAGGGCTCAAATAATTTTTAATTAAGTTTCGTCTCTTCACCTATTAATTACAACATTATTTAATCATAAAGTCATTCCACTAAAGTATCATGATTAAACCCTTCCTTATTATATAGCATCACGAAAGTAGCTTAATAAATGCTTGTACAATGACTTGTCATGAGTGTGTTACCCTCGTAGGTTATCTTTTATCTTTTTGGGTTAATTTTCTTCACCTAATACAATCCTGTTTTATCTCATGGTAATTACTATTACATCATCCTTCATGAAACAGTCAATTAAATCATTTGTTCTAGACAAATGATCCGGGACCATGTTACATTTTCATCTATCATGTAATGATGTCAAAGAGAAGATATCATTTACCTTATATAGGACTATGAATTCCACTATTATAAATGAAGCTATGTCATGCAGAAGTCGTATACGCTACATACCAGCTTTCGGTTCTTTAATTGTTTTGAACTCAGACACTCAATACATTAAAGCATATGATTCACGCATACATAGATACTTACTCAGGGTTAATGTAAGTCACACTATGAACACTACAAGTAAATTAATCCTCAAACAAATCTACGATTAATTCGACTTGGATCTTGTCTAATGTATTATCAATCCAGACAATAACATCTATGTTTGTATCTTCTGGGAGTCATTTGCTTTGATACGCAAGATAAGGTATCTCTCTAATTGGACTTGATAGACGACAAAATAGTCTTTTAATCAATTTGCTCAATTCCCATACAGTAAATGGTGGATCTTTTAGATCGCCTACTAATATAAGTTGTTTTCTTACATTATGATCTGACCACGTAATGCAACTTAGTATTAGTTAAACGCTATGTAATTAATGAGTCAATATTTGCTATATGCAAAATTTACCATTTTCTTTTGGGAAATCATTTTATTCTATTTTAATTAGTTTACAATTAACATTTAATCTCTCTATCTCTCCCCGTGGCAGAACAATAAGATATATAATTATAAGAGCTTAATATAGTTCATTAGACTATACTTAGGCTCCCTTTGGATTGGTGGTGACATTGGCTCCAATGAGATTAAAATTAGTGGTTCATGTACTAAAGTGCCTCTTTATAACCCAAAATAAATTAAAATTAATAATTTTTATTTTTATTTATTTAAATTTTTATTTCTTAACAACCATATGTTAAAATTTAAAAACATCGTTGTAAGAGCCCAATTTTGACCGGGCTAAAATAACCAGAATAATAAAATAATAAAAAAATAAACAATGTCCAGTCCTTTTACAATAAACAGGCTTAAAAGCCCAAACCCGGAAATCAACATCCTACCCAATTACAGACTTCACAAATCAGACCCACTATCCTTGGCCCAAAACTAATCCTAAAACTGCCTACCCATTTACCATCAGCAACCCAAACTAACCTAAGACCCACACCTAAACCCACTAACCCAAAACCTGTGTGGCCCAAAGGGGCCCAAAATCTTAAACACCTTCGGTGGCCTAGGGTTTCTGGGAAACCCTAGGCGCCGCAAGCTATTCCCCAGTTTTGTGCCGCAATGTACTACCTCGCACTCCATCAACCCTCGTCCACGCCGTCATCAACGTACGAACGGCCTCGCCACCAAGATTCTTGCTAATGACCTGCACAAGAAAGGGAAGAAGACAGAAACAGAAACAAAGCAAAGATGGCAAAAGATTTTTTCCTTTTATTTTTATTTTCGGAGGCTATAAAAGCCCCAAAAACATGTAAGAGAGGGGGGAGAACACGATTCACAGAGAGAAAATATACAGAAATAAAAAAGGAGCAAGTTTTTTTTTACAGTACAAAGGTGATTTTTTTATATATATATCTCGCATTTTTTTCGATTTATCTACATCATATATATAAAAACTATAAAAAGGAGGGGCTGTGGAATTACTTTTCGAAAAAGGGTCGTTTTCGCCGAAGGACAGCCGTAAATGACGGCGCGTGAGGCGCGTGGCGGTGGCCCGAACGTCTAGCATTGGAGCCCAGACGAGAACATATCAGAGGATTCCAGAAGTTTTAAAAAAAAATAGTTTAAAAATGATTTTTTTATTTAAACAGACTTATATAGGGGTTTAAAAACGACGCCGTTTTGCTTAAACCAATAAGCACCAAAACGACGCCGTTTTCAGGCATACGACCCGTGCGTTGACCCGGAAACTCGGGGAGGATCCGCGTGTTTTCGTTTGAGGGTCAAATTGCCCTTTAAGCCCTTCCGCATTTTTCAGTTTTACAATTAAGTCCTATTATACTTCTATTTTTTAAATTTAGCCTTGAAATTTACTTTCTGTTTCAATTTGATCCTTTTTCCTTTATTTTTTTATCTTTTTTAATTAATCTAAAGTCATATTTAAATTATTTTATTATATTAAAATTTTACATTATTTTTTGGTTAATTTTGTTAAAAACATTTATATAATTTTTTATATTATCTTTTTATTTCTTTAATTATTATTTTATATATTATTTTACTTGTTTAATAATTTATATATATTTTTTATATTATTTATTATGTTATATTTTGTATATTATATAGTATTATGTCACATTATATATTATTTCTAAAAATTTATTTTATATAAAATTTATTTATATTATATAATCTATTTTATTTATTGTTTATGTATGTAAATTTATGATTAGTGTATTATATATATATTTTTCATCATTTTATTTTGTTTAATATTATTTTAATTATATATTATTTTCATAAATTAGTTATTATATTATTTTATAAAAAATATATTTATGTTTCATTTATATTATTTATATTTTATTTTATTTATTCAAAATCATTATATACTATTCTTTTTATTTATATCATATATGTATGTAATATTTTTTATTTTATTTATTAATCTTGCATGAAATATGTTCATATTTGTTTTATTATTTATTTGTTTATACTTCATCATGTATTCATAATTGCCTTAGTATAGAAATTATTATTTGTCATATTTTGTATTATTATTTCTTTGTTGCCTATCTTAAACGTTAGTATATTTGCTTTTAATATTTGTGTCCGATAATTAATGCAATGTTGTTACATGGTTCTTGTTTATTATAAAAATCCATTTTTGCCAAACCATTATATTTTTAAAAAAATTTTTTTTAAAATAAAGCAATGTTTTGGTATTTAGAAATTCGGGAAATAATGCCCAATCGTGCTGGGTGTTGATTTACCGTTTGGCTAAATAACTAAATATTCTTTTAACAAGTTTTATAAATTATGAGATGATCTTAGTTACGAGGGTTTAAAAATATCATGTCCAATCGTGCTGAATGTGATGTTTATATTCTTTCGGATCAAAGAACTCTCAAATTTTAAGTCAAAATTGCTCGAAGTTTTTATGAGATGATCTTAGTTACGAGGTTTTAAAAATATCGTGTCCAATCGTACTGGATGTGATGTTTATATTCTTTCGGAACAAAGAAATCTCAAAGTTTTAAATCAAATAAAAAGCCTTATTCTTGGGAATTCAAAACGTTGTATCCTAACTTATTGGGTGTGATATTTTGTGGCTCAAGGTAAGAATTTCCTAAAATAAAGATGCACCTAGCTTCGAAGTTATAAGATGCTGTATCCTAACTTATTGGGTGTGGTATTTTATTTCTTTGAAATAGGTAAGTCTTGGTTTTCCTTCTAATAAACGGATCTTATTTTAAAACTTTTTAAATTTCGAACATTTGGACATGATTCTATCGATTAGGTACCAATTTTTGGGCGTTACGAGGGTGCTAACCCTTCCTCGTACGTAACCGACTCCCGAATCCGTTTTCTTGTTTTTTTCGTAGACCAAAGTCAAATGTTTTAAAATGAAACGTTTTACAAGGTAATCCAATCACACCTAAGTAAAAAGAGATTGGTGGCGACTCCCATTTTCGTTTTTAAAAGTCGACTCTGTTTTTAAACTTAAGATTTTAAAATGGTTTCGACAATCGTTATATGTTGGAATTCGCTGGTTGATGTTAGACTATATCATATTTGCTATATCATTAAACATCGTATTTGCTGCAGTGAGGGGCGAGATTCAACATGATATGATCGTCAAGTCCACTGGACGAGGTCGCATATTGGCAACCTTGCTCCTTTCTGTCATCCGGTGTGAGTGAGCTTTGTTGAACAAAGTGATCTTAGAGTTAATATAAATGTCAATTGCTAAACAACATCTTCGAAACAAGAGTATTTTTATTAATCTTTTTATTCCAATTCGAGTTAAGATTTTTGAGAAAACTAAAAGTGAAAATTTATATGAAAAGAAAGAAATTGTAGTATGCTGAAAAGTTATATGGTTGGAAATTAGGAAGTTTAACTTCTCATAATTGTGATTTATCTTTTGTTAAATTTAACCAAATTCTCATTTTAATTTGAAATATCAATTTATCCCAAATATTTAACTGAGTCTGGAATTAAGTTCGAAAGGTTGATTTAAGGTATAATGTCAAATTTAGTTTTCAACGTTTAAATATTGTCAATTTGGCCCTTATTCTATTTTTTAAGCTCTATTTGGCCGTTAACCTTTTAAAAAGCGTCAAATCGTTTTTGTTTTATAATCTATGTCAACAAATAATTTTAATTTTTAAAAATAATAATAAATATGAAAAATTCATAAAAACTCAAAAAAGTAGCCTGAAGTACATGTGGATTACCATGCAGGCTATGATATTTAAAAATTTAACGTTTTAATTAGTATTTTTATTAAAAAAATAATTGTTCAACTCATTTAAAAAGGTTGGTGGTTAAATCGACTCCTTTTGATTAAAAAGTTGAGGCTCAAATTTAGCTAAAAAGAAGAAGAATAAAAACCAAATTGAGTTAAAAACTATAAACCTTGATAGCTAAATTTAATATTATACTTAAATTTATCGATATATTAGAGGCTTAAGTATCTCCGAACCCAGATTTATTCAATCAGACAAAATTTGGTATCAATAAAAATAATAAAGCTTTTCTCTCTAACTTTATTCAAACTTTGGCCGAGAGAATTTCCAGTTTAGATGTTGGTGATCTAAATCATTTCTTGGGAATTGAAGTCATTCCAACATCTCAAGTTTTATTCATCTGAATATATTAGTTATGATATATTGAGCAAAGTAAACATGTCGAATACTCAAATGCGAAAGAATCAAACACACCAATTTCCACTTTAGTTTCTTTAAGTTTTCATGATAGCTTTGCTGTAGTCGAGGCCAAAGTGTCAAGAAAACTTGTTGCTTCGTTGTAATATTTGACATTGACACCATATGAAAATTGTTTCCTTGTAAACAAACTTTTCAAATTTTTGCATAAACCAATCTCTATTAGAGATGAAGATAAATACTGAATAGATACGTTTATATGTGTTTCTTTTTGTAGCTAAGAATTTAATCTTTATTTGTAATATAATGATAAAATACAATGATCAAGTATGAGAATTTTAACTTATAATCAGATGAAGACATATATCTCATACATTTATTCTAATCAAGCGTAACATAATGATATGACCTTTTCACAATCTGAAGATAACATCTTAGTAATGAATTACAGTAACGTTAAATTCAATGATGACATTGGTGGCATTTATAAGGATAGGGTTAAATAGTGCAACCCCTGTTGCCATCATGAATCGTCCTCTTCCTCCGACTATCGCAAGCCCAGGTTCTCCCCTTGAAAACACGCTTAGAGAGCTGCCGTTAAACTTACCGGTATTGAATCCAAAATCTATGTATTGCGTGCTTGATGCATTCATTCCAGCCAGGAGCGCAATACCCTGAACATTTCCAATCAACTCCGAGTCAGGCTCAGGACCAGTCCTGAGGGGATCATTAACGGCAACTAGGGAGGCAAATGGCACTGATGAATTATTGTCGTTGCTTGTGATGTTAACTTGGGCTACCTGGACTGCTGTAATACCCGTAAATTCGTGCATAAAGAAGTGAAGATTGGTGACCTTAGGTGGCCTGGGACGATATGGTAGGGTCTCCGAGTAGTATTGGCTCTGCACTGCTACTACGGAGACGCAGATGATCAGAACCCAACTCAACATCAATGTTCCTCTCATTGTCTCTGCTTTACTATAATTTCTGGGGCGAAATCTAGATGAAAACTATAGAATTGTCAGAAACATTTATACTGAAAATACCCGCAGACATGAAAATAATTTATTGTCCAAAACATTTTATATAATACCAACTTGATTTCTGACTAGTAATAAAAAAATACAAAACAAATTTTGACAAGGCAACACAAACTTGGTCAACGAATAATTGGATAAATACGAATAACTTCACGTAATACTTAGAATGGTCAGCCTTGTAAGCACCATTCTGTCTATAAAATTAAATGATCCAATTGCTTTAAATTAATTTTAGATTGGAAGTTTTCCTCCCCTGCGTTTTTCTTTTTCGTTTTTATGTATCTACCTAAGAAAATTAAGTGGATTGAGAATAAGTCTTCAGTCATGATAACAGTATCCATGAATTTCAATTTGTACATACTGCAATATCCCTATATATGAAAATCAATATTATAGGGATCTCTCTATATATGAAGATCAATTCTAGAATTTCCCAACCTTCATAAACTCTTCTGCTAATTGTATATACTGCAATTCCCTTCAGACCAATTAACTTCATTCTAATATTGTCCTTGATCAAATGGAGCAGCTACTCCTCCTTATATTAGCCTAATTCTTTGGTCCTTCCACTTCTTTCCTATCAAATTTGGTGAAATGTAAATTACCTACACAATATAAGTATATATGAGTAATTGTATCGGTTTACAAAACGTGAAATTTAATTCTACAAAATAATTGAATAAATAAGAATTTCTTCACATAAAAACAAGAATGGTCAAGGTTTTAAACACCATTCTGTCTATAAATTAAATGTTCCATTTGCTGTGAATTAAATTTAGATTGGAAGTTTCCTCCACTTGAGTTTTTATTTTCTTCTAAATGGGGCATTCTCCGTTGACTTTAATTTATTTGATGGTATATATTACATCTGATTGACGTGTTGGTTTTATAAATTATTTTATCTTCTTTTAACAAATGTTTGTTTGATATGAATTTTCTTTTTACTCTTCTTGCGATCACAACAAGCTCAAGTTCTGTCTGCATTATAGGATTCTTTGAGAATCAAGGACGAAGTTATAAGTTTATTTTTGAGGGATCAAAAATAAATTATAAAGTTTTAAAGGGGTTAAAGTACAGTTTTTTTTTTTTTGTATATGATTGCTCGTTTAGAATTTTAAAAAGATTAAATTGAATTTTCTTTCAACTTTGGGGGGCTAAAGCATAATTTTACTATTAAATTAACTTATAATTTAAAAAAAAAAATTCAAAGAACTAAATTGATAATTTATCATTTGAGGGGGCAGCCCTTGCCTATCCCCGTTTGCTTTGTGGCTATTGAGAACTGTTAGGTGGATTGAGAGTAAGTATATATGAATTTCAAAATTTATACTCAATTTCAACAGAATTTAAGTTTTCCAAAATTACTTAGAATAGTTTTTATTTAATTCACAAGATCTCACTATAAAATAAAAAATTTAATCCAATAATATTTATTTTATTAAATTTAATATATACTTTTTATAATTTATATTTTAAAAAAATATTTTAAATTCCATTTGCGAAAAAATTGAGGTTTTTGATTCAAATACCACCATGTGTGGATTTAGTTTTGAAAAGGAAAACAATCCCCTACATAAAAAAATGACCTATGTAAAATGTTCAAAAAACACCATTTGTGAATTTGGTTTTATAATTATATTGTATCCCGTTGATTTAGCGGTTGTTTAATAGGGATTGTGATATATTTTCATATGTTGCAAATATTAAAATTTTTTATATAATTGAGAGACTTGTATAAGTTAATAAATTAATTTTAAGATCATTTATTTGTCGAGTGAGGAACATTATTTGTAAGAGTACACTTGATTGTAAAATCTTTTGTGTTGTGATTTTACAAACTAAGTTCTCAAAGGGAGAAGTTAGTGATGAAAGGTATAATCTTCCAAAGTGCCCCATTTGACTTTGTGTTATCATAGCGCTTTCCGAAGTGCCCACTACTACAGTTATTTTTGCTCGTACTTTTCTTGTCACTTAGCAACTGTTTAAGGTCAACAATTGGTATCATAGCCTCCTGCTTAACATTTCTAGTGGAGATTCCTGGCGTTGATAGTTGCAAGCTATGGAAGGATCATCAACTGCTAGACCACCGATGTTGGAGATTGGTCGTTATGCTTACTGGAAAACACATGGAGTCTACAACAAAAGGACTAAAAATGTAACGGTGTAACATCCCTATCTTGGTCGCTGAATCGAGTTATAGGATGCTAGGACAGATAACAATGCTTGTCACATATAGATTCAACTTTAAACATTGAATTAAACAATAGAACATTCCATAGTCAAAGTATAACATGATTTACAAACAAAACCAGAATGGCTTATGAATAGAAATTATAGACGTTACAGAAATTGTTTGGGATATCGACTGTGGCACTAACTAGCTGGTTCAATTTCAGTTCGAAGACATTCACAGGCAAAGTAATGGTATGGAGGATGCTTTGGTGAAAGCTCGTATATCGAGATCTTTTTTTTTTAAAGCTTGGTTGTGAATTTTGTTTAATGCACTATAACTCTAGTTGTCCAGAGGATTTTGTCTTTGGTTGCCACTAGGAATACTACCGTATTCATGTTGTCCTTGAAAGATGTTGGTAGTTCCAGCGTCTTTCTTCGTTTTACATTATTTTTCTCGACTGAGAGAAAAAAAAAAACCAATGGTAATCCACAAGCATTGTGGAAATTTGCAGAATGCCAAATCATTTTCCATGCAAAGAAGAAAATTTTATAGTTTTGACTATGTTTAACTCGAGAAAAAGACGATGAGATGAGCAAGAAGACTGATAGAAATTTGATCCACCAATTAATAAGCTAACTAAAGAAAATAATGACAATTGATCCACCAATTGATGTTTTAATTCATTATATTACTGTGCCCATATAACTAAGCTTTTACTGACAAAATCTTGAAAGCAGAGATTATTGAGACTAAAAATTGAAATTCATGAAAGAAGACATAAATAGTTGCACCATACAAAATGTCACGTTCAAAACAAACCCTTACAGATAGTACGTAATGCAATAAAATACAGATTAATTGTTACAAAAATAAGGACAGATGCATGCCAGTGCAACCTTTCACCATAGGAAAAAGACATTTCAACAGACTTCAAAACAAGAAATTATGAAGATACAACATAAACGCTTGAACATCATTTCCATCAACTAGATCCTTCTTTGTCCATTGCTGCAATTGCCATTCTTTGACTTTCTTCTTCGCCTCTTCTCATGTTGGTTTTCAACCAAATTCACCAACCATTTCGGCTTACCAATTTGGAAAGCAACATATCCCACGGCCATTCCGAACATTACTCCGCATCCATAACCTATCAACACCACTTTCCAACCAAAAGCAATGTTTGATTTTGAACCATCTTTTTCGAGTACATTTGGAGGTGGTAGCTCAATGATGTTGCAATCTTTCGAGACTGGAAATCCACATAGTCCCTTGTTTCCTTCATATGAATCTTTTCCAAATGTGTTGAACTGTTTGCCTTGAGGAATCTGACCATGGAGTTGATTTTCAGAAACACTTAAGGACGAAAGAAATGCCAGATCTGCCAATCTATTTGGAATTGTCCCAGACAACCTGTTTGAAGATAGGTCCAACCATTCAAGATTTGTCAAATTCCCTAATGAAGTGGGGATACCACCATTAAGGTTATTGTGAGAAAGGTTGAGCCCTTTTAGTAAGTTAAGCTTCCCAATAACCTTTGGAATCTCTCCTTCAAACTGATTGTTTGATAGATCAATGATCATCCACATGGTGAAAATTTTCACAAACTCCATATATTGTCCTTTCATAATAATTCCAATGGAATAGGCATAGAAGCCACTAGTATAATCTTGCACACCCATGTATGGCATTGCAATACCTCTTTTCTCCAGATTTATGATAGCCTTGAAGTTGTTGATGTATCTCACGGGTAGGTGTCCAGAAAAATAATTACTTGAAAGGTCAAAAATTTGGATTTTAGAGAAACAAGGGTTAGACTTGGAGCTATGGTCATGCAAGGAACCATGCATTTGATTTGACTTTAGTACAAGAACTTGTAGTTGTGGAAGACTTCCCAACCAATGAGGAAATGTATCATTGATCTTGTTGTTACCGAGATCTAGCACTTCCAGACCTCTACAGTTAAGGATGGATGGTGTCAAAGGCCCTTCTAACATATTTCCATTTAAGTTGAAATTACTCAATTGGCATCCCTTTGAAAATGTTGGAGGAATCGTCCCATAAAACTTGTTCTTCTTCAGATTCAAGATTTCAAGACTGTTGCTCAAATTTCCAAAACATTGCGGAATTGTTCCACTCAAGTTATTGTGAGACAAATCGAGAATTCGAAGAGCACTGGCATTGCATATTAAAGAAGAGACCTCTCCGTTGAAATTATTATTTGAGACAAAAAAGACATTGATAGTCGAAGCTGGAATTAAAAGATTTCCACCGATCAAATTGAAGCTTAAGTCAAGAGTTCCAATATTCTTCCATGGAAATTGCTTAGCTTCTGTCAAAGAGTTGTGAGATACATTTAAGTACCTCAAAGAGTCATTCCCCACCTCTTTCATCCACTGTGGAATCTTGCCTTGAATTCTATTGTAAGAAAGGTCTAGAACTCTTAAACTTTTAAGGCCTTTTAGAAATTGGGGGAATTCACTAAGATTGCAAGATGACAAAAATAAGTCTGTAAGATTAGGCAATATATGATTAACACTAGATGTACTATTAGATGTTAAGGATAGGCTGTTATATGAAAGGTCAAGAAGTTCGAGATTTGGTAGGTTTGAGAACATGCTAAACTCTATGATACCAGTAAGGTTATTTGAGGATAAAATGAGCTTGGTAAGATTGAGAAGTTGGAATATTGAAGATGGAAGAGGACCATGGAGTTTATTATTTTTTAGATATAAATATTCTAGTGATTTGGATTGGAATTCTTTTATATGCCCACTGAATTGATTTTGAGAGAGATATATTGTCTTTAAGGAGGGAGCAAAATACAACCATGATGGAAGTGTTCCATTGAGTAAATTGTTAGTTAAGTCTAAATATATTAGATTAGGAAAAGTGGTTACCTCATCTGGAATGGAACCTTCTAATGAATTTCCAGCTATTTTCAAATATTCCAGCTGCGTTAGGTTTAGAATTGACAATGGAATTTGTCCACTCAGTTTGTTCCATCTCAAGTCTAAATGAGTGAGTTGTAAGAGGTTTCCCAATGATCTTGGAATTGGTCCTGATAAGTTGGAATAAGAGAGATCCAAAAACTTCAAGGATGCAAGATTCCCCATCGACTCAGGCAATCCTCCAAAAAAATATGCATCTGAAATAATCAAGTCCTCCAAAGATGATAAATTTGTGATTGAGACAAACAATCCTTGAAAGAAAGAATTTCCGGATAGATCTAAGTACTTTAAGGCTTGTAGATTATCAATTGAATTAATCCATTCTGTAGAGGACATCCTCGACAGATCTAAATGTTCAAGATTGCTGCTCCGGTTGAACTTCAAAAGATCAAGATTGAGGTTTTGGTTGCCTCGCAAGTTGAGCAAATTGAGGTTTGGGAAATCAAAAATGTTTTTTGGGAATTTTCCTTGCAAATCACAGCTATCAAGACTGAGAGACCTTAGAGAGGATGATAGATTCATGAAGACATGAGGATTAATAGAAGACATGTCGATTCCATCCAAGAAAAGATGTCTGACCTCGGTTAGGTTGTGAACAAGTCCCTCCAGAGCATATTTGTCAATTGTTAATTGTTCATCAATCCAAGAGAGATCAAGCGAGACCAATTTTGACAAGTGGGAGACTTGCGATGGGACTACTCCTACAAACCCTGTATGAGAAAGGTTGAGGTAGAGTAGGCCTGTAAATCGACCAAACTCAGATGGAATTTTGGAATGATTAAAATTATTGAAGGCAAGATTGAGTTTTTGAAGGTGAGGAAGAAGGAAGAGACTCGTATTGGAAGGGAATTTGCCAAAAAGCCAACTGCAGCTCAAGTCAAGGGCAATAACATGAGCATTAAGGTGATCACAACTGACCCCATCCCATGAGCAGCAATCTGTACCCTCCTTCCATGAATTTGTCTTGGGATAAGATTTAAGGCCAGCAATCTCATCGCAATACAAAGCAGGAAGCACTGTCTTAGTGATGGAAAAAGAATTCTTGAACTGGATTAGTGAAGCAGCTTCAGGGTGAGAGCAGGAGTGAGATCCTGAAGAAGAAGCATAAAGATGGGGAAAGAAGAGAAATAGGCAAAGAAAGAGTAAGGAGGCCATGTTATGTTTTTAGAGTAAGATGATGGAGAATGGTATTTATAGGCAACAACAACAGCAGTTGAAAAGTGAAACAAATAATATCCAATACTAAACAAAAGATTTGTTTTAAATAATTTTAGATATATATTTTCGTACTTTAAATAATTTATTTATCATTTAAATAGTAATCTGAGTCAATTGAATAATTAAAAATTTGTGTAATGAACAGGAGCCAAACGTTGAAGTGGCTGGAAATTGTCTTGTAATGCTTGCCTGCAGATTTTGGTATGTTTGAAATGTATGGAGATGTGCCAAGTGGAACTATTTTGGGGCTTATCACTACCTCTATGTCACACAACAGAGCACAAAATAAAATAATCAAATCAGATCTTTGAATATTGAAATACCAAAAGTTAAAAGAGTACATACACTAAAACCAAAAATTTCGATATATGAGGGTAGTGGGACATGTATGCTTGTGACCAATTGGCTAGAATTACAGGTCTGAAATGTGGAGAATGTGTGGATGTAATTTTTCCCATGTATTGAAAGATGTATAGAATAATTTTTGTATGCTAGATAAAAGAGTTAATTGGTCTTGTCTATTAAAATTTTCTTCCATTTTTACAGTTAAAAACTAGTGTAAATGTCAAAATAATCAGTCAGTTGCATGTACGTGCCACATGTACTTCATGTTGATACACAAAACCCAATTTTTAATGATAAAAATGGAAGAAATTTGACTAATTTTCTCATTTTTTACGTTGACTAAGCTACCTAAAAGCCATTAAATAGTTTTGCATGATGCAACTTCTGGACAAATTACCCTTACTCATCTGATCTGTTAAAACTAGCTGAAAGTTGGTATACACGATCATGTCAATAAAGTTAACTAGATATACACATGGATTAATTAATTAACCCACAAGCAATGTTGGACATTTGCATAATGCAGAATTCCATACAAATATGAAAATTCTGCAGTATTGAGTGTATACGTTTACTCGAGAAAAAGGCGATTAGGTGAGGAAGTTGTCTATTCACATCACTTAAACTCTTACTTATCACTGTAAACTAAAGCTAATCTACAAGCAATGAGGAAAGTTCGAACAATTGCAGAAGAATGTCCAGTAATTCCACACAATTAACAACAGTATGCAGTATCCACTAACTTGTTTGTACCGTCGACTAAAAGCCGCTAAGGATATCAATTCCTCTAATTAGGTAACATCAAATCTGAGACCAATTAGGTTTAGTCTTTAAATTTTGAGTCCCATACACCACCATGCTAACAATCAAATGGTTTATGGTGAAGTTTGCAGCGTGGAAAGGAGCTACCTGAATGTATAATTGAAGAAGTGGGATAATTATAGACATCCATTCTAATTTTAAAAGAATTTTCACATTTTAAGTTGTTACTGAGAAATTTGTGTAAACTACTTGATCTATCCTGTGAAACTGAGGTACTTGTAAATATATTTGATTATGTTTTGTAATCAAATGATTGAAAGAAAAGGAAGAATGTAATAACAAAATTAATAGATGATGATGTGTATCCAATGGTATAATGACTTATTTGGTCCTCTTAACTTTACCAAATAAAATCATTTTAGTCTTTAAGCTTGCGTTGTTTGTCAAATCACCCAAAATGAAAGAAAAAGTTGACATATAATATTGTTAGGTCAACAACTTCATTTAAATCTAAAAATATAAAAGTAATTAAATATGTATAAATCTAAAAAATTCTTAGAATTAAAACTATTTTTTTGTAATTTTTTATTATTTAAAAAATCTTAAAAATTTCAAATTATATTGAAGTATCAAACTATCCCTTTGATATGATTACCCAATTTGGGTCTAAAGTTGAATAAGAAATTTTAAGTGTTGACTCGATTGGCTTTATTAGCACTTTCAAGCTCACGCTACATACCTAGTTCAATAGGCTTGACCAATACGGACTAGACCGTGGACAATATTTTTCACAAATTTTAGACAACTCGTCTTGAATTTTTATTTAAATATGAAATTTTTAATGTAAACATATTTTATATTTTCTAAATAGTTAGTTGAGCCAATAGGTCGGCTCAGGATGAAAATGTTTCTAGTTGAAATCTTTTTTACTATCTTGTTGAAGCTGAGAAAGATCTCATTACTCAACCCCTTACTATTTGGTTAACTGGAGGTTTCGTTCTTTAAACTCCTTTTATATTAGTTTCTGATGTTATGCGGATTTTCTAGTAGGTATCCTATATGAATAAGTTAGATAAAATTCACTATGAGCAAGTTAAAGTCAAGGGGAAGCTAGGGCTTTGGCCTCATCGGTTAAATGTTACAATTTCATTTTTAGCCTCTCCCCAAAATTTATAATTAAATTTAATCCCCTTTAGCCCTTTTAAATGGAAACATTATCACTTTTTACCCTCATTAGAAAGTAATGATTCAATTTAGACCATTTCTATGCAAAGGATTTAGGTTTATGTCCATCCCTAACACTAAATTTATAGCCTTGATCTGACTATGATTTTTTAACTCGTCTGAAAAGCTATACCTTTAAACATATACTAAATACTGGTCAGATTAGACCAGTCATTATGTTAGATCAAACCATTACTCTATTTTTCTAACTTTACTTAAGCCTGGCCGAGAAGTTTGTTTGATTAATCACATATAATATTTTTTGTAATACTATTTAGGACCAAGGTATTGTTCAGTTGGAGATGCTTTTAGAAGTGTTGGTCCTTTCATTGTTACGATCTAAATAATAATCCTAACAATAATCTTAATAAAATTCAAATTTTATAAATCGCTTCTTTGAATTTTTTTTTTGACCCAAGTCTTTCACACTTTGTATTTTCGATACCCATTTTATCTTTAAATTTATGCTTTTCGCCCCCAAGTTTCTTTTTGCCTTCAATTTAGTCCCTACAAGATAAGAAACCATAAAAAGTCCAAATTAGTAGGATCATGCTCAAAATATATATGCAATTAACACATAAAAGTATGTCATTTTAGAGTACTATCAGACATTTATGGTGAGTAATAGCAAAGATTCTGAGACAAAAAAATTACTTTATTTAATTGATTATAAGCCTAAGAATAACAATTGTGAGATTGTTTTCTCTATTTTAGGGTGAGTAGTACAGAAGATTATTGAGACTGAAAATGGAAAGTCATCATAAATAGATGCATCATACAAAATGTTACACTCAAAACAAACCCTTACAGATAGTAGAAAATTTAATTAAATACTGAGGAATTGATACAATAGTAAAGACAAATGCATGGCAATGCAACCCTTCACCATAGGAAGAAAAACATTTTGAGAGACTACAAAATAAGAAATTATGAAGATACAACATAAACGCCAACATCATTTCCACCAACTAGATCTTTCTTTGTCCATTCCTGCAATTGCCATTCTTTGAATTTCTTCTTCGCCTCTTCTCATGTTGGTTTTCAACCAAGTTCACGAGCCAATTCGGCTTACCAAATTGGAAAACAACATATCCCATGGCCATTCCGAACACTACTCCACATCCATAACCTATCAACACCACTTTCCAACCAAAAGCAATGTTTGATTTTGAACCATCTTTTTCAAGCACATTTGGAGGTGGTGGGTCAATGATGTTGCAACCTTTCGAGACCGGAAACCCACATAATCCCTTGTTTCCTTCATATGAAACATTTCCAAATGTGTTGAACTATTTGCCTTGAGGAATCTGACCATGGAGCTGATTTTCTACACAATTTGCAGTATTGACTACGTTTACTTGAGGGAAAACAAAGACATGAATGCTGGAAATTTTAACTAGTTTGTACGGTCAATGAAGCTATCTAAAAGCCATTAAGGGTATCAATTCCTGTAATTGGATTAATCTCATCGTTGCTGCAATGTTTTGACAGTGTAATCGAATGTTAAATATGTTACTCTGCAACGCTATTGTAAATGCTACTGTTAAATTTGTTGATAGATATATAGGTTTGGCACAAAATTAAGAATACACAAAGGCTCAAACCATACCTTATGTTCATGAATTCTCATCATCACATGTTTATAAATGCAACTCAAACTTGAATAATTGAATCTTTTGTAATTCTAAATGTATTTGTTGGAGAACTCATTGAGTTGTTATCTGCAGGTTTAAGTATATGCTTGTAGTTCCCAACTGATTATGGTAAGGCATTGGAGCTCAAACAGGACGGATGATATGTGATTCAATAGATAATCAAATTCAATCCTACTTTATTCATATGTGGTTTTCTTTGTTTAGTGTTTACTACCATTTTATAGCTACCAACAATCTGCAGTGTGTTCCAATTTACTGTTTAATTTCTCATGCTTTCTATTTCTTTTTCCCATCTTTTATAAGACATTTATGGTGAGAATTAGCAAAGATTATGAGACAAAAAAAATACTTTATTTAATCAGTTATAAACCACAATAATGAGATAACTATTGCAATTCTTTTCCTAACAGCGGGTTGTTAGTACAAATCTCCGGTGAGGAAAATCTCGAACACACGAACGAAACTCGAACAGAAGAAGAAATAGGACAAGGCTCCAAGGCGTGTATCAAACCACTTTCTTTAAGGTTATATTCGCCCCCAACTATCTTTGGTGTGCAAATGAGTTCCAAGCAAATTAACCTCGAGGTTACAATGAAGCCAATAGCTATTTACGTTTTGCACTGACGAGAATAGCCCACTACACACTGAGCAATGTATGACAAGAAAACTAATTTCTATAAAGGATTTCTGCAGTAATACTTTATAGATTAATCTAACAATATTAGAAAATGGAGGAAGAAAGAAAGAATATTAGAATTTTGTTAGTATGATTTCCAATGAAATCTTATTCCTATTTATAGGAATTTTCATGTCTCTTCATAGAGACACCTTTCATCAATAGGTGTCTTTCTGAATAATAATGTTTTTAAAATAAAAACATAATTATTCATTTAATTATAACTATTCAAATAATATTATTTAAATAGTTATAATTCTTTTTCAAAAAATCAAAAAATATAATCTTTTGATTAATTACACCCATTCATTTATAGTTATTGGAAAACTATAAATATTTGAAAATGTTCCAACAATCTCCCTCCAATTTCAAAATATTTTAGATTTTGATATTCTTGGAAATCAATTTGTATAAATGAAGGTATCTTATGATTGAACCTTCATATAGTGAAAACATGTTAAAGTTAATCGAAATTGCATGGTAGACTAAGCTTTGAACCAACTATTTCATTTGATTAACCGAACACATCTCACACAATTATTTCAACATCGGTCAATGCATAGTATCCAGGGACACTTTTATGGCCATGTGTCTGTGTCCTCTTTTCATGAGTGCTGTCAGAGCCAAGCCCTTGAGCTCCTAGAAGCAGCCACACTTCCACTCACATAGGTAGATCCCATTAAGAGTATTCCCGTAATTATAATACTCTAACATATTTATGTTATGGGTCCATTAGGAGTACATTACTCATCCTTCCCTTATCATTACGGGTACCTAGCACTTTAATCTTAGGATGGATTTATTTATAGTGCTAACAGTCACATACTAATGATGTACTTTGTCTCATTGAACTCAAGACTTGACGTTATACCAAGCGTTGAGTCGAGTTTCCATCATGGATGACTCTAATTAATGGGCTTGAGTCCCATCCCTTTTGAGGTCCTTTTTACTGCATCTCTAGCAAGACTTTTTGTCAAAGGATCCGCCAAATTTTCACTTGACCTCACATAATTAATAGTGATCACTCCATCAGAGATTAATTGTCTGACATAACTATGTCTTAATCCAATGTGTCTAGACTTTCCATTATATACTTGGCTATATTCCTTTGCTAGAGTAGCCTCACTATCACAAAGGATAGAAATAGGTGAAATTGGCTTAGGCCATAAAGGTACATCATAAAGCAAATTTCTTAACCATTCTGCTTCTTTAGATGTAGCGGCTAATGCAATAAATTCTGCTGCCATGGTGGAATCAGTAATACATGTTTGTTTCTTGGAACCCCAAGAAATGGCTCCTCTACCAAGAATGAAGATCCATCCACTAGTAGATGCATGATCTTCCAAACTTGTAATCCAACTAGCATCCGAATACCCTTCTAAAACTAGAGGATATCCATTATAACACAATCTATAGTTAATAGTTTTCTTTAAGTATCTAAGTACTCTATTCAATGCTTGCCAATGCAAACTACTTGGATTACTTGTGTACCTACTCAATTTCCCAACAGCATATGCAATATCTGGTCTTGTACAAGTCATTATGTACATAAGACAGCCAATTAGACTTGCATATTTCAATTGATCAATTTTCCTACCAGCATTAGATACTAATTTTATTTGAGGATCCATGGGTGTAGATGCTGGTATACAGTTGAAAAGATCAAACTTTTTAAGCACATTTTCAATGTAATGTGATTGTGATAAAGTTATATTGCTTTCATCTCGGGTTATTTTAATCCCAAGAATAACATCTGCTACACCCATATCCTTCATAGCAAAGTTGTTTGACAAGAATTTCTTTGTGTTTTCTATTTGTTCCAAATCCGTGCCAAAAATGAGCATGTCATCTACATATAAGCAAATTATGACACCTTTTCCTTTTTCAAATTTGCTATATATGCACTTATCAGATTCATTTATTTTGTAGCCATTAGCTAAAACAACATTGTCAAACTTTTGGTGCCATTGTTTTGGTGCTTGTTTAAGTCCATATAAAGATTTAACAAGCTTACATACCTTATGCTATTGTCCTGGAACAACAAATCCTTCCGGTTGTTCCATATACACTTCCTCTTCCAATTCACCATTTAAAAATGCAGTTTTAATATCCATTTGGTGAATAACCAAATTATATATAGAGGTAAGTGATATTAAGAGTCTAATTGTAGCAATTCTTGCTACTGGAGTATAGGTATCAAAGTAATCAATACCTTGTTTTTGTGTAAAACCTTTGGCTACCAACTTTGCTTTAAACTTATCAATGGTTCCATCGACCTTCATACAACCTATAGGTTTGGAACCCGGTGGAAGATCAACTAAGATCCAAGTTTGATTTTCCATTATTGAATCCATCTCATCATTTACTGCTTCTTTCCAAAAAGCAGAGTCTTGAGATTTTATTGCCTCTTCAAATGTAATAGGATCAGATTCTGTAATATAACAATAAGGTATCTTATTGCATATAATTTCACCTTTTCCTTCTACAAGAAACATCATGAAATTTGGTCCAAAATCTTTGACCTTTTTAATCCTCTTACTTCTTATTAATTCTTGACAAGATTCATCATTATTATCAATTTGTTCCAATGGAATCTCATTCTCATTTGAAGAATGAATCAGTTGTTGTGGCTGTAATTGTCTTGATATAGAATTAAATCTATTTTCATCAAAAATAGCATCTCTTGATTCATTAACAGTGTTAATTGAAATTGAATCATTTGGTTCAATTACCATGAAACTATATGCCTTGCTATTATGTGCATATCCTATAAATATGCATTCAATTCCTCTTTCACCTAACTTTTTACGTTTAGGTGTTGGAATTTTGACAATAACTCTACAACCCCAAACCTTCAAATAATTAAGGTTTGGTTTCCTTTTCTTCCATTGTTCATAAGGGGTTATTTTAGTTTCCTTATTAGGAACTCTATTCAATATATGACAAGCTATTAGAACAGCTTCTCCCCAAAAACCTTGTCCAAGACCTGAATATGATAACATTGAATTTACCATTTCAGTCAATACTCTATTTTTCCTTTCAGCTACACCATTTTGTTATGGTGTATAAGGGGCTGAAACTTGATGGACAATCCCAGTGGATTCAAAATAACTTGGATTATAGTATTCTTCACCTCTATCCGAACTTAAGCACTTGGTAAATGATTCACAATGAAGTTCAACTTTAGATTTATAAACTATAAATTTATCAAGCGCTTCATCTTTTGAATGCAATAAATATACATAACAATATCTAGAACAATCATCAATAAAAGTAACAAAATATTTCTTTCCACCTAATGTAGGAGTATTATGCATGTCACATAAATCACTATGTATCAAATCAAGCAATTTTATTTTTCTTTTAACCTTAGGGAAAGGGTTTCTTGTAATTTTAGTCAACATACATGTATTGCATTTTTCAATATTATTATTAAAAACAAGAATTAAATCTAAATTATACATGTCATTCAATTTTCTATAATTCAAATGACCTCATCTATAATGCCATAAACAAAAAGATTCAACCATGTAAGCAGAAATAGTATTTTTTTTAATTCTTATTGATAATATTTAGTTTGAACATACTCTTATACATATACCCTTTCCCTACAAAAATTCCTCTCTTGGACAAAATTAACTTATCTGCCTCAAAAACAAGTTTGAAACCAAACTTATTTAACAGACTTCCAGACACTAAATTCTTTCTAACTTCTGGTACATAATATACATCATTTAAGGTTAAAACCTTCAACAGACCCTTTGCCTTTAATTGCTGCGGGGGAAGAATTTCCCATGTACAAGACATTGTCATTTTCACATTGTGTGAACTTTGTGAACATGCTTTTGTCTTTGCACACGTGTTTGGTTGCTCCGGTATCAATCCACCATGTATTATCATCTTATGCCATATTAATTTCAGACATCATTGCAATGAACTTTTCGTTATTATCAGCCTTAGGAGATTATTTCTTCTTTAAAAAATCGACATTCATTCTTGAAATGTCCCGGCTTACCACAATGATAGCATGAGCCCTTTTGTTTCTTTTTAAACTTAGGTGCTCTATCAGTCTGTTTGAACTTTCTCTTGAATGGTTTAGTAGTTTGTACTTCCTTCGTAACATGCACTTTGGCATTTTCAGAATTTAGATTCTGATCTTGCTTTCGATATTCTTCTTCAATACGAAGATGATTTGCCAAAGCCTCAAGAGATATTTCCTCTTTCTTATGTTTTAGACTTCTTTTAAAGTCTTTCCAAGATGGAAGAAGTTTGTCTATTATGGAGGATACAACTATCATTTCATCCATTTTTATATCATATTGCTTGAATTAATTCAGCATCTTTTCAATATCACGAAATTGTTCCATAACAGAAAAACCATAAATCATTTGATAATTATTGAAACGACTAACAAGAAATTTCTTACTTGTAACATCTTCGGTCATGTATCTTGTCTTCAATTTGTCCCATAATTCTTTAGCGGTGACCTCGTTTTGGTAGGTGTCGAACAAACCATCAGATAAACCATTCAATATGTGGCCCATGCACATGTAATCAGCATTGTCCCATTTTTGTCTTTCTCGGGATGCAGCAACAGATTCGTTTTCAATCTCCTCGGGTCTTGAAGTATCCAAAACATATGCAGTCTTCAAAGTTGATAATAAGAAGTGCATTTTTTCAACCATCGTAGAAAATTGCCACCATCAAACCGATCAAGTTTGACAAAATTGGAAGCCAACTCCCTTAGTGTTCCACTTTCATGAGTTGTTGTAGTCATCATGAAATATAACCTTAAAATTGTTAGTACAAATCTCTGGTGAGGAAAATCTCGAGCACACGAACGAAACTCGAACAGAAGAAGAAATAGGACAAGGCTCCAAGGCTTGTATCAAACCACTTTCTTTAAGGTTATATTCGCCCCCACCTATCTTTGGTGTGCAAATGAGTTCCAAGCAAATTAACCTCGAGGATACAATGAAGCCAATGGCTATTTGCGTTTTGCACTGACGAGAATAGCCCACTACACACTGAGCAATGTATGACAGGAAAACCAATTTCTATAAAGGATTTCTGCCGTAATACTTTATAGAACAATCTAACAATATTAGAAAATGAAGGAAGAAAGAAAGAATTATTTGAATTTTGTTGGTATGATTTCCAAATGAAATCTTATTCCTATTTATAGGAATTTTCATGTCTCGTCATAGAGACACCTTTCATCAATAGGTGTCTTTCTGAATAATAATGTTTTTAAAATAAAAATATAATTATTCTTTTAATTATAACTATTCAAATAATATTATTTAAATAGTTATAATTCTTTTTCAAAAAATAAAAAAATATAATCTTTTGATTACTTACACCCATTCATTTATAGTTATTGGAAAACTATAAATATTTGAAAATGTTCCAACACGGGTCACATGTATAAAATCAATTGGGACATTCGCATAGTCTAAAAGATATTTTAAGGCTCATAAAGGTCTATTTACAGGCCAAGGGCATAAAGGACTATCTGAAATCCTAACAACATCATGGCATGCTCAATTATCTCTTAACTTAGCTATGTTAGGCTCTTTAACATTGTTGTAGCTCAACATATGTATTCCATGACCCCTTATCCCTATCTAGCTACTGACTATGGTCACAACTATTATTGTACACACATCACATGTGGATTGGTGGATTTTTTATAATGGGTGTCGTTGCGCCTGTAGCCATTTTTATGGTAAGAGACTATGATCCAACTACTTGATACAATGATCTATTAGATCGTGATGTAATCATATCACATCTCAAATGGGCATGTTTATTTCTAGACTTTCGCAGTCTTGGTTTCTATATTCATAATGATACCATGAAAGTCATTTCCCCGCCTTTTTTTCATCTCTAGTCCCAATTTTGGGCATGACACATTGACTTAGTAACTAAATCTATTTTTGTAAGTAAAAAATTAGTTTCATTCATTCTTCACATAATTGATCTTTTGTTGTGGAAGTATTGTATTTTCAGTAATCCATTAAGTATTCAGTGTTCGATACAATAGATTTAGATTTTATTATTGTATTTTGTGGATAATCTTTATTTTGTAACTAATAAATTTTTCATCTCCATTTCTTGCTAGCCTATTTTTTTTTTTGCATTTCTAAATTTCAGTAGTTAATTTATGTTGTTTTTGCCAAACTTTCAGAGGTGTTAGTTCGTCTTTAATTAAGAGACTATTATTTTCATCACAATCTCTTAATAAACACCATATTTCTCCAAATATGTATTCTGTACAAATAACAATATTGAAGCTTATCTCGAAGCTGGAATAGCTCAGTTGGTTAGAGCGTGTGGCTGTTAACTACAAGGTCTGAATGGCCCCTTTAAATTCCTTTTTATTTTAAGTTGGTTGCTTTCTAGCGTTGCAAATTACACAATAGTCTTCAAATGTCTTATTAAATTCTCACTTTTACGAGTGCTATGTTACTCAAATAAAATTCTCATTTCAAATGTCATTGGAGGAATTACTATAGGAGATTGCATATAATACAAGGACCAGTTGAAACCTCATGCTTGGGTCTTCTCTAGATATCAGCTGAAACCTTAAGTGCACCCTCAATTAAGCCTACGTAAAGGAAATTATGGACATGGGATCCACCAATTGTACCTCAATTCACATCAACTTTGTTACTGAACTACATTTACTCTACAAATAGAAGGAAAAAAGAGACATGAATGCTTGAAATTCTAACTTTGTTTGCACCACCAACATCTTGATTTACATGTTAGCTATAAACCTAACCTGTTAATTCATTAGCTTGTCAAGTAATTCATGAACAAGCCATCACTGGGAATACACCATGCACAATGTTAAAGATAAAGACACATGATTAGTTTGGTCAAGGAAAAACATTAGACACACTTGTAAAAAAATTATGAAAATACAACAGAGATCACTGAGACATTTTGTTCTCCTTTCTCCTTTAGTGAGCAGTAGAAAAGATTATTGAGACTAAATTGAAAGTCATGAAAGAAGACACAAAAAACAACACCATACAAAATGTTACACTCAAACAAACCATTACAGATAGTACGAAATGCAATGAAAGACAGAGGAACTTACACAATATTAAAGACAGACAGATACCAATGCAACCCTTCACCATAGACAAAACGGTCTACAAAACAAGAAATTATGAAAAAACAAAACTAATTCTTGAACATCATTAGCAGTAATTAGATCCTTCTTTGTCTATTGCTGCGATTGCCTTTCTTTGACTTTCTTCTTCGCCTCTTCTCATATTGGTTTTCAACCAAATTCACCAACCATTTTGGTTTACCAGTTTGGAAAACAACATATCCCAGCGACATTCCGATCACTACTCCGTATCCATAACCTATCAACACCACTTTCCAACCAAAAGCAATGTTTGATTTTGACCCATCTTTTACAAGCACATTTGGAGGTGCTGGCTCAATGATGTTGCAACCTTTCGACACCGAAAACCCATAGAGTCCCTTATTTCCTTCATATGAATCATTTCCAAATGTGTTGAATTGCTTACCTTGAGGAATCTGACCATGGAGTTGATTTTCAGAAACATTTAAGAACGAAAGAAATGACAGATCCACCAATCTAGTTGGAATCGTCTCAGACAACCTATTTGAAGATAGGTCCAACCATTCAAGACTTGTCAAATTCCCTATTGAGGTGGGGATACCACCATTAAGGTTATTATGAGAAAGGTTGAGCCCTTTTAGTAAGTTAAGCTTCCCAATAACCTTTGGAGTCTCCCCTTTAAACTGATTGTCTGATAGATCAATGATCATCCACATGGTGAAAATTTTCACCAATTCCATATATTATCCTTTCATAACAATTCCAATGGAATAGGTATAGAAGCCACTAGCTACCTGATCATACACCCCCATGTACAACTCTGTACTACCAATCTTCTCTTGATTTATGATAGCCTTGAAGTTGTTGATGTATCTCACTGGCAGGGGTCTAAAAAAATAATTACTTGAGAGATAAAATTTGGATTTTAGAGAAAAAAGGGCTAGACTTGGAGCTATTGACACCCAAGGAACCATGCATATGATTTGACTTCAATACAAGAACTTGTAGCTATGGAAGACTTCCCAACTAATGAGGAAATGTATCATTGATCCTATTGTTACCAAGATCTAGCACTTCCAAACCTTTACAATTAAGGATGGATGGCATCAAAGGCCCTTCTAACATATTTCCATTTAAGTTGAAATTACTCAATTGGCATCCCTTTGCAAATGTTGGAGGAATCGTCCCATAAAACTTGTTCTTCTTCAGATTCAAGGATTCAAGGATTCAAGGCTATTGCTCAAATTTCCAAAACATTGCGGAATTGTTCCACTTAAGTTATTGTGGGACAAATCAAGAATTTGAAGAGAAATGACATTGCAGATTAAAGAAGAGACCTTTCCATTGAAACTATTATTTGAGATAAAAAAGACATGGATCGTCGAAGCTGGAATCGGAAGATTGCCATGGTTCAAATTGGAGCTTAAGTCAAGAACTGCAATATTCTTCCATGGAAAGTGCTCAACTTCCGTCAAAGAGTTATGGGATACATTTAAATACCACAAAGAGTCATTCCCCACCTCTTGCATCCACTGTGGAATCTTACCTTCACTTCTGTTGCAAGAGAGGTCTAAAGTTTCCAAACTTTTAAGCCCTTTTAAAAATCGGGGGAATTCACCAAGATTGTAAGATGACAACATTAAGTCTGTAAGATTAGGCAATATATAAATGACACTAGAAGTAAGATTAGCTGTTATATGAAAGGTCAAGATATTTGAGATTTGGAAGGTTTGAGAACATGCTCAACTGTATGACACCACTAAGATTATTTGAGGATAAGCTGAGTTGGGTAAGATTGAGAAGTTGGAATATTGAAGATGGAAGAGTACCTTGGAGTTTATTATTCTTTAACCTTATCAATTTTAGTGATTTGGATTGGAATTCTTTTATATGCCCACTAAATTGATTTTGAGAGAGATATATTTCCTTTAAGGAGGGATGTAACACCCCAACCCGGTCAATACACTACGACCGAATCCGGCATGTCGCAGGGTAAAACTCTTTGAACAAAACAAGTTGTAAACTCGAAAACGCCCTTTTGAATCGAGTTTGGATACTTGAAAATCTTTGAATGAAGGAAGAAACTCTCGAGAAAACATAGTGTCGTTATCTATTTTATAAACCATTTATTTTTAGGAAAACCCGACCTTCTTTTTTTTAGACATAAGTTGAAAACCATTTACAAAGCCTTTGACTTTGCGTTAACTTAGTTTGAAAGAAGTTTGGCCCAAATAGTACTATCACTTTGCTTGTTCTTACCCAACGGTAATGTTTAGAAAACTCGTCGAGTTGTACAATTTAGAAAACGTTGATTAACAGGTTATTAAAATAGGTCAAGTAATTTACTTAAGCATAATTAGATAAAACTTAAAGCAGATAAAAAACCCCGAAAATATAAAATAAGTGGCCTTATTACAAACCCAAGTAAAACCAAATTAAAACAAAGTACCCAAAGCGGTAAGTCAATGTAAAACCAAAAGCAATTTCACATGGCCACCTCGAGTCCACCCGGCTCCTCATCCGCGATCTACGAGTCACGTGAAAAGATAAGAGAAGAGGTGAGTCACCAAGACTCAGTGTGTACTTCTCCTCCCGATTATAACAACACTCTTACACAGTTCATAATCAAGCAAATATATCATGCAACCCAAACCTAGCCATCCACAACTCTTGTTTCTACCCCGTGTGGTACCAAACCACTAGTGGTGCCAAACCACTGGTGACCCAAAGTCACTGATATCATAGTATAAATGTGGTACCAAACCACTAGTGGTGCCAAACCACTAGTGGTGCCAAACCACTGGTGACCCAAAGTCACGAATAATCCATGTGTGGGGCCAACCCACTTTGTAATACCAAATCACTGGCGACAATCCTTTTTTATAAAATGTGGGGCCAACCCACTGTGGTGCTAAGCCACTGGGACGAGTCGCTAAATCCATTGTGGTGCCAAACCACTGGTGACCCAAAGTCACGAATAACAAATGTGGTACCAAACCACTGGTGGTGCCAAACCACTGGTGACCCAAAGTCACAGATATCATATCTTCCCCCTCCTCTCATAACACTCACTATAATGCACATGCATATACATACCATGCCCACATGCTTTATCATTTAACACATATCGAAACATAACATGTACAGTTTCATCAGAAATCAAATATCATTAACTCATCAGAACGGACTTACCCGGAGTCCTTGCTCATACCCCTAAGGGTTCCATATCGAAACCCACACATTTTTCGGCTTTTATCCATGTTTAAGTTATTAACATATTACACATCAATTATGAAGTGTGTAAGAGATACACATCTGGTTACTAACGAGACTATCGAACCCCGTAGATCAGGATCTAACACAAACAGGATACACCCTTCCTATATTCGGCCAATACAAAACGATTAGCAAATAGCCATTCGGCTTAACTAAGAAATCCCGAAGGAGTTAACGCATAAAATAGCCACCCTCACCTTAACATCCTTCAAGCACTACGCACAACCCGAGGTACGCAAGAATAAGCCTACCCCTACAATCAGCCAAGAACTAGACAACATAAACGAGTAGCCTTCAGCTTTTCAAATAATAAAATGAGTCGAAACGGCAGAAACCCCCTTACCACAGTTCTTACTGCAACCGATTGAAGAGGACTGGATAACCACAATCTCCTATTACAAAACCCGAAGAACGATTATCAAACTAAGGGAGATTCAGCTTTAACCAATAATCAAGAAAAGGCTTATGAACTTTCGGGACAAGAGAAGGATTGGAAGAAGTAAGGCAATCGATCAAGAGAGTAGGGTGTTGACTCGATTTGAGACAATGGTAGGGAAGAAAAGAGAAAGGAATAGAGAGGATTCGGCTTAGCAAGCAAGAGATGTGGACTTATGTGTTCTAAGCACAAAAGGGATGGAGAGTAGAAAAGCTATCGATTGAGAGGGAGGGATGTTGATTCGGTTTTTGAAACAAATATGGGGGGAAGAAGAGAAAGAAATGGAAGAGATTCGGCTTTGAGGAGATTTGGCCAAAGGGGTTTTCGAAAAAGAAACAAGCAGAGATTAAGAAGAGAAGATGTTTTTGGCTTTTCCACAAAATAGAAAAGAAAAGAAGTAGGGCTTTAGATGAACGTTCGGCTATGGTTAAGAGATGAGAGGAAAAGAATGCGGCTATGGTCTTGAGAGGAGAGAAAAATGGGACGACATGAGCTATCTAAGAACTCACC
Organism: Gossypium sturtianum; assembly: GCA_025698515.1. Lineage (NCBI taxonomy): Eukaryota > Viridiplantae > Streptophyta > Magnoliopsida > Malvales > Malvaceae > Gossypium > Gossypium sturtianum. Next base: position 99,269,999 of record CM046947.1, read on the forward strand.
TAGCTAGCCGAATTTGCATTCCATCCAAGACACATTCGGCCACCTCCCTAAGCACTCAAACTGACTTCTCCCTTCCTCTTTAGAGTTCAAACTTTGGCCAACTTCTCAGACTCCTCCTGGCCAATCATTCAAACGAGTTTGAATCGCTCAAACTCCACAATTTTCTCTTCTCCACCCGTTTGAATCTGTTGACTTGTTCAACAGCTATCCACCAGAGTTCTAACTGAGCACAACTCTTCATATCTCTGGCATCAAAAAGAAATTCCCAAAGAGGGACTTCTGCAGCTCGAACCTCAGCTCCCTTCCCCTGCTTGTGGCGTCACTTCTCTGAGCTCTAAGTGGCGCCTTCTGCCACTTTACCAAGGCACTCCTTGTGCTAAACTTGCCACACAATACTCTTAACACCTAGCTCCTACAGCTCCCCTTATCCAGTGCACAAAAATAAAGAAAAATTTCTATAATTCGGGCCTACCCTTGGCTCATACCCAGACCCTAAGACACCTTAATTAACATCACAATCAAGCCATTCACATGCAAATAATTGAAACATAAGAGCCCCTATTTAAAGATGTTACAAGAGAGCAGTATACAACCATGACGGAAGTGTTCCATTGAGTAAATTGTCATATAACCATAAAGATATTAGATTAGAAAAAGCGGTTACCTCATCTGGAATGGAACCTTGTAATCTATTTTCAGCTATTATCAAGTATTCAAGCTGCATTAGGTTTAGAATTGACGATGGAATTTGTCCACTCAATTGGTTCCATTTCAAGTCTGAATAAGTGAGTTGCAAGAGGTTCCCCAAAGATCTTGGAATTTTTCCACACAATTGGTTCACTGACAAGTCTAAATGAGTGAGTTGCAAGAGGTTTGGCAAATCAAAAATGTTTTCTGGGAATTTTCCTGGCAAATCACAATAAGCAAGACTGAGAGACCTTAGTGAAGAGGATAGATTCATAAAGACATGAGGATTAATAGAAGACATGTTGATTCCATCAAAAAACAGATGTCTGACCTCGGTTAGGTACTGAACAAGTCCCTCCAGAGCATGTTTGTCAAATGTTAGGTCATAAATCCAATAGGAGAGATCAAGTGAAGCCAATTTTGACAGGTGGGGGACTTGGGGTGGGACTTCTCCTACAAACCCTGTATTGGAAAGGTTGAGGTAGAATAGACTTGTAAACCGACCAAACTTGGATGGAATTTTGGAAAGATTAAAATCATTGTAGGCTAGGTTGAGTTTTTGAAGGTGAGGAAGAAGGAAGAGAGTGGTATTGGAAGGGAAGTTGCCATATAGCCAACTGCAGCTCAAGTCAAGGGCAATCACATGAGCATTTAGGTGATGACAAGTGACCCCATCCCATGAGCAGCAATCTGTACCCTCCTTCCATGAATTTGTCTTGGGATAAGATTTAAGGCCAGCAAAATCATCGCAATACCTAGCAGCATCCCATGTTTGAGTGATGGAAAAGGAATTCTTGAACTGGATTAGTGAAGCAACTTCACGGTGAGAGTAGGAGTGAGATCCTAAAGAAGAAAAAGAAGCATAAAGATGGGGAAAGAAGAGAAATAGGCAGAGAAAGAGATAGGAGGCCATGTTATGTTTGTAGAGGAAGATGAAGGATAGGAATGGTATTTATAGGCAACAAATAATATCCAATATTAAACAAAAGATTTGTTTAAATAATGTTACACTTACATGTATATTTTCATACTTAAATAATTTATTTATCATTTAAACAGTAGTCAGAGTCAATTGAATGATTAAAAATCTATATTGAACAAAGCAAACAATCCGATTTGTATTAATACCAAAGTAATTAATTATTTGTTATGTAGGTTTTTATCTGTCTGTTACCGAAATTTGTGATTTTATAATAGAATATGCTTTAAAGGATTCTTGAAAAGTTAAGGATATGCACGCACACAGACATGTTGTGAAGATTGGATGAAATACTAGCTGTCCGGTTGTCTTTTTCTTTGTGTTTTTGACCTCCACTTCAATATAAAAATTGTTGAAGCGGCTGTAAATTTTCTTGTAATGCTTGCCTGCAGATTTTAGTATGCTTGAAATGTATGGAGACGTGCCAAGTGGAATTGTTTTTGGGATGTTTATCACTACCTCTATGTCACAAAATCAAATAATCAAATCATCTCTTTAAATATTCAAATACCAAAAGTTAAACGAGCATGTAACACCTCATACCTAATCTAAACGCAAGCCTGGAAGCTACATCAAATCATTTCAAGAAATGCTACTTTTAACTAATTAAAGTTTAACGGTAGAAAACATTTAAATAATTGAATCAACGTAGAAATCCAAACTTGAAATCCGTAATTCAAGACAAAACAATTATAATATAAGTTTAATTAAAGTGGCAAAATACTAGATAAGGATGACCGAGCTCCCGCCACACCGACCCGCCTAAGTCGATGAGTTACCTAAAATTCAGTCAAACAGACAAAACTATAGAATAAATCTACAGTTTCTCGAAGTTTGACCAGTTCTCAGAATCAGATACAGAAGCAGAATAGAGTATACTAGTTACAGATACAGATTATGACAGATAAAGAATGTAGATTCTCTTTCGTCATCTGCTACACACCATCTCCATCCAGCCCTACACATCAAAAAGGCTATCGAGTGCCCACGGCCGTATGACCTTAAATCCAAAACAATGAGTTACACAGTCTGGACACACGCCCGTGTTTCTAGCCCATGTGACCCAAAATACAAACAGCGAATTACGCGGCCTGGACAAATGCCCGTGTGCCTCCAATTTGAAAATAGAGAGTTACACGACCTGACACACAACCATGTAGTGTTGAGAGTAATGTTTTCCAGCGTTCAAAATTTGCAGAAAAATGAGTTTTCATCACACAATTGAAGTAGAATCGACTTAGAAGCAACAAGAATGACTCCGGGACCTAACAACGAGCAACCAAATACCATTCAACAATTAATTCCCAAAGGAATGCTCTAAAAGTCAAACAGCAAAGTTATGTCAAAAATTTCGATGAAGAACACCAATCTCGAAAAATTTACGCACTTACCTCGTACAAAACAGCGATATACTGAACTAACTCGTTGATGGAATGCTACTTTCAAGATCTTGGCCTAAAAATGACAATCAATTGACACATAAACAAAGGAATCGAGCAAAAATAAATAGGAAATCTATTCTTTGCAAAAACGAACAAAAAGCAACAATTAACTGAATTCCAACCCACAGCTTAAAAGATTAACCTTACCGTTGAAAGAAGTAATGAGAGGCGCCAACAAAATGACCAAATGAGGAGTAAAGGAGGGGAAACGAAGCAAACAAAAAGAAAGGAAGGAAAAATAAAGAAGAAGAAGAGGGAAGAACAAAAAAATAAAAGTAGGAGATTTTAGGATATTTAATTTAATAATAAAATCAAACAAATTTTCCAGAATAGTAAAAATATATTCCCACTTCTTTTACGCAGAGACTCAAACACTAGACCAAAGACATACAAAAGCTTATCCATTGGACCTTTCTCTTGATTTTCGATCCTTTCAAGCATTTTTCTCAAGTTCAAAGCTTGTTTCCTTCATATGAATGGTTTCCAAATGTGTTGAACTGTTTGTCTTGAGGAATCTGACCATGGAGTTGATTTTCAGAAACGTTTAAGAAGGAAATTAGAAATGTCGGATTTGCCAATATCACTGGAATTAACAAAGTTCAAAAGACAATATAACTCGTAAAGTTTGGTCCAAGACTGGCGGCGTCTATTGACTTCAACTCTTGCTATTACCTCAAGAAGAAAGACTGCTACAATTCTATCTTCTTTAAACCAGCTATCTATAAGTGTTGGTGTTATGAACAATGAGCAAGCAAGTTCAGCTGAGACTTGAGCAACAAGGCTCGAGACTTGCAGAAGAAACAAACAGAATTCAAGAACAGAATTGAAAACAAAAGCAAAGAAAAATGGAGAGTATATGGAAGGAAATCTGATGAAATTTTCATTCAAAAATGAATAATGGCATAATGCCAATACATAAACCAAGCATTCAGCTTGTCAAAATCAGTATATGGTCACCAAATCAATACGTACTACCACTAATACATTGAAACTTGGTAAACCAAGCTTGTACACATGAACAAAGCTGAGTTAACAGCTCAATCACTATCAAATTACATCAAACATCAAACTAACATAGTTCAAAATGAACTAAATTACATTACACCAAACTAAGGTTACAAAATGAACAAAAAATCAACAGCTGCACTTGCTTCAGCAGCTCCTGCATGGCTCGGACTGCATGGCCTGCTTCTTGACTGCTCCTGGTGCTACATGCTGACCAAACTTCAACAATAAGCAATAAGGGCATTAGATCCACCAATTTATGGTTGAATTCATTACATCATTCAGCCCTGCCATGTACTAATATTATTAGCAAAAATCTTGAAAGGAGACAACCTCAAATTTAAAGACAAGAAATGAACAAGAAAAATCATATATTATAAATATGACTTAGAAACGAAGACCACATATGAATTCCAACAATTGCATAACCCCAATTAAATTTACTCATAAAATATAAACACTTTATTTTCCCAAGTCTTTACTCAATACTGGTCATTCATATTATCAAGTAATAAAATAAATTTTTATTATGATTTTAACATATTGATCGTTACAGGTATTCTCAAGTGATGATTCCAAATGGTTCATCGTCCTCCACCACAAACTATTAACTATCCAAGTTTGCAGTGTGAAAGCAGGTACTTCCATTAGAGAAACCTTTCACTGTATATTGACTTGGTCTTGTTTCCTATAACACCACCTCATGTTTGGTCCTAGATGGTGGAAACAGTAGACTCGATACAACACCCCAATTGCACCGACAATTAAGCTTAGTTATAAGGAAATTAATAAGGAGATGGAATCCACCAATTTTATCTAAACTCACATCAACATTGTTATTGGGCTGCTCATTTTCTGTGGAGCATTTTAATAAAAAATGCATAATGATTTATTAAGGCAAATATTAGCCAATAAATTTTTTAAAATTTTAAATTATTAAAGATAAAATTACAATTTGACCCTCCTTAAAAATGATAAAAAATTGATTTAATCCTTTAAAAATTATAAATATATAAACTATTAAAATGGTGAAATTGCATTTTTACTATCGTAAAAATTACAATTTAATTTCGGCCCCCTAAAAAAATTTTCTGGCTTCTCCCTTGTTTTAGCCGTTCATTTAACTTTTCATCTTTTTAGCCATTAAACTTGTATTATCTCCCAAATCACCTCAAAATAGATGGAAAAGTTAATATTTGTTAACTTTGTCGACGTGGCATCCACATGACATTGGAATTCTAGTAAATTTATTTGGGAATTACTTGGTTCCCTATTTCTCTTTTAGCTAACTACAAAATTCAAGTACATTACAATGTCAAGTTTTGTTACATGTATCAAATGATTTTTTTAAAATTCAAATATTATACCAACAAATTTAATAGAAGAATTTTAATAGCGTTAACAAATAAAGCTAAATTTTTAGATTTAAAAAGTAGAGGGACTAAATCCCTAAAAATAAAAGTATAAATATTAAACTTCAAATATACAAATTAGTACAAGAAGTTTTAAGAAATTAAAACTATTAAAGCTTACCTCGAAGCTGGAATAGCTCAGTTGGCCAGAGCGTGTGGCTGTTAACCACAAGGTCGGAGGTTCAAGCCCTCCTTCTAGCGTCTTCCTTTTGGTTAAATTTCATCTTTGGTCCCTTTAAATTCCTTTTTGCTTTAATTTGATTGCTTTCTAGCGTTGCAAATTACACAACACTCTTCAAATGTCTTATTAAATTCTCACTTTTACGAGTGCTATATATGTTACTCAAATAAAATTCCTCTTAGTTTATATTCAAATTTAAGCATAGAATATAAATTTAATTAATATTGCAATCTTAAACATAAATATAAAATATTATAAATTTTGTAACAATTTTTTAATAAATAAAAAATACTAAAGTTTATACATAGCATTTACTGAGCTTCAATACGCTCACACTCTTTGCATATATCTTGCAGATAGATAGCTCGTGGGACTAATGGTGAGCTGTGGAAACCCGGTGATCGGCAAATCCCTTGAGTATGTCAGTCTACAAAGCTATTTGTACTGCTAAATATGTTGATAGATAGGTTTGGGACAAAATTAATAATATATACAAAGTTACAAATTTTGTGTGTGTTTAAGTGTCCTCAACCACAAACAATCCAATTTTGCAGAGAAACCACCCATTATATATAGGTTTGGTCCCCAAGGCAATGAGATGAGTAAGAAGACTGCTAGCTAGAAATTCATGCATCTTTGAATCACCAATTCAATTAATAAGCTTAACTAAAGGAAATAAGGACATTACATCCACCAATTAAAGCAAGCTATATGTACCCTTTTACAGTCTGCATTGTTCCATGTTTCAATTCATTACATCTTGGGATTCACCAATTGTACCTCAATTCACATCAACTTTGTTACCGAACTACGTTTACACTTGAAATAGAGGGAAAAAGGAGACATGAATGCTCGAAATTCCAACTTTGTCTGCACCATCAACATCTTGATTTCCATGTTAGCTATAAACTTAACCTGTTAAGTCATTAGCTTGTCAAGTAATTCATGAACAAGCCATCACTGGGAATACACCATGCACAATTCTAAAGATAAAGACATATGGTTAAATTGGCCGAAGGCAAAACATTAGACACACTTGTAAAAAAATTCTGAAAATACAACAGAGATCATTGAGACATTTTGTTCTCCTTTCTCCTTTAGTGAGCAGTAGCAAGGATTATTGAGACTAAATCAAAAGTCATGAAAGGAGACATAAATAACACCACCATACAAAATGTTACACTGAAACAAACCATTACAGATAGTACGAAATGCAATGAAAGACGGAGGAATTGGTACAATAATAAAGACATACACATACCAATGCAACCCTTCACCATAGGCAAAACGGTCTACAAAACAAGAAATTATGAAAATACAACACTAATTCTTGAACGTCATTTGCAGTAATTAGATCCTTCTTCGTGTATTGCTGCGATTTCCTTTCTTTGACTTTCTTCTTCGCCTCTTCTCATGTTGGTTTTCAACAAAATTCACCAAGCATTTTGGCTTACCAGTTTGGAAAACAACATATCCCACCAGCATTCCTAACACTACTCCACATCCATAACATATCAACAACACTTTCCAACCAAAAGCGATGTTTGATTTTGAACCATCTTTTTCAAGCACATTTGGAGGTGTCGGCTCAATGATGTTGCAACCTTTCGAAACTGGAAACCCACATAGTCCTTTATTTCCTTCATATGTATCATTTCCAAATGTGTTGAATTATAAAAAACTTATAAAACTTATAATAAATCATTAAAATTTATTAAATTTATAATAATTATTTAAAAATTAATTAAAAACAATAAAGTTTTTAAAAATTTATAAAAACAATTTATTAAAAACCATAAAAATTTCTAAAAATAAATTATTTTTATAAAGTTTTATGAAAATTATTTTTCTTGTTTTTATTAAATTATTTTTAAATAAATTAAAAATAATTTATTGAAACAACCAACACCTTACAAAACAGTCGAAGAGATTAATGAGTAAGAAAATTTGAAAGTACAAATTATGGAACAATCATAGCCTTATGTTAAGATGTGCTCCTGCGTTAACACCTGCATATAACACCTGCTTTAACACCATGCACCTAATCTTTATTTTTGTACCTCAACTTCATATCATCCGCCTCTTATCTATTATGAAAAAAATCATTTTAGTCCTTTAAATCACCTCAAAATAGATAAAAATATTATTATTTGCTAATTTTACTGATATGACATCCACATTACAATTTATGTGTATACCACATCAACAATTAATTAATTTTTTTAAAATAAAAAATATTTTTTATACTTTTATTTTTAAAATTTTAAAAACTAATTAATTACTAGTGTGGCAATCCAAGTACATTAAAAAATTAATGTTGACATTGTTGTTAACTACTAACAGTTAATATAGTCAAAAGGTCTATTTGGCCAATTTTATTAGTTCAAGAGCTTAACCAAGTGCAAAAAATTAGGAGAATTATGCTTTTTACAGAAAAAATCTTGAAGAGATTACTGAGACTAAAAAAGGAAAGTCATGAAAGAAGACGTAAATAGTTGTACCATACGAAATGTTACATTTAAAACAAACCCTTACAAATAGTACGTAATGCAATGAAATATAGATGAATTGTTACAATAATAAAGACAGATGCATGCCAATGCAACCCTTCACCATGGGAAATGAAATTGACAGACTTCAAAACAAGATATTATGATGATACAATATAAACACTTGAACATCATTTCCACTAACTAGATCCTTCTTTGTCCATTGTTGCGATTTCCATTCTTTGACTTTTTTCTTCGCCTCTTCTCATGTTGGTTTTCAACCAAATTTACAAACCATTTTGGCTTACCAATTTGGAAAACAACATATCCCATGACCATTCCAAATACTATGACTATACTTTCAAATTATGGAATTTCAGTATTGACTATACTTTTACTCCACAAAAACTGGTGATTAGGTGAGAAAGACTATGACTATCAATTGTCTATTCGCTTCACACTTGCTGATGCTTCCTCCTATCACTCTCACCCAAACTTAATTTACAAGCAATGTGAAAATTTCGGACATTTGCTGCACAATGTACAATAATTCCACATCATTTGCAGTATTGACTACGTTTACTTGAGGGAAAAGAAAGACATGAAAGCTGGAAATTTTAACTAGTTTGTACGGTCAATGAATCTACCTAAAAGCCATTTAGGATATCAATTCCTGTAATTGGGTTAATCTCATGGTTGCTGCAATGTTTTGACAGTGTAATCGAATGTTCAATATGTTACTCTGCAATGCTATTGTAAATATTACTCTTAAATTTGTTGATAGATATATAGGTTTGGCACAAAATCAAGAATAGGCAAAGGCTTAAACCATACCTTATATTCATGAATTCTCATCATCACATGTTTATAAATGCAACTAAAACTTGAATAATTGAATCTTTTGTAATTCAAAATGTCTTTGTTGGACAACTCATTGAGTTGTTATCTGCAGGTTTAAGGATATGCTTGTAGTTCCCAGCTGATTATGGTAAGGCATTGGAGCTCAAACAGAACGGATGATATGTGATTCAATAGATAATCATATTCAATCCTACTTTATTCATATGTGGGTTTGCTTTGTTTAGTGTTTACTACAATTTTATAGCTCCCAACAATCTGCAGTGTGTTCCAATTCACTGTTTAATTTCTCATTCTTTCTTTTTCTTTCCCCCATCTTTTATGAGACATTTATGGTGAGCATTAGCAGAGGTTACGAGACAAAACAAAATTACTTTATCTAATCGGTTATAAGCCTAAGATTGACAATTATGAGACAGCTAGCGCAATTCTTTTCCTAACAACGAGTCACATGTATAAGACCAACTGGGGCATTTGCATAGCCTAAAAGATATTTTAGAGGCTCTGTTTAAACTCAATTCAGTCCGGGCCCATCATTAATAAACCAAAAATAAAAAATACAAGCCCAACCTAAAAGGCCCAAAGTAAAATAAATAGAAAAAACAAAAAACCCTAGGACTACCTAGGTCTGCCACCACTTGCACTGCCCATTGCTGCACCGCCTACTGCCACCGCCCATGTCACATCTCCATCGCCCGTTTACCTGCAAAAAAGGCAGAATAATCATTTTAGTGAAAGCAAGTTGTAAATGGCTATAAAGCCATATGAACCCAATGTATTTTTTTCCCTGGACAGTTTTTGAATACCAAAGACAAGGATTCAAACAAATACAAATATTCGAGTAATAGCAAGTAATATACAAAACAGAGGAGATTGATTGGAATATTATAAGGTTATCATTTTTTTCCTTTATTTTCCTTCTTCGAAACTACATATACATACACCTATATATATATTTTAAAAACTATTATATAAATATATATTGAAAAAAAAATATAACGTCGGTAATGACAATATATCGCAAAAGAAAAAAAAATAGAAATAAAGATAAAGAACACACAGATTTTACGTGGAAACCCTTTCGGAAAAAACCACGGGCAGAGGAGAAGAAAATTCACTATGTCGAATTCGAATCAATTACAAGAGGAATAGACCATGTCTATTTATAGCTTATAAAGCCATATTCTAATAGGAGTAGTAAGATTGAAACTCCTTATTCTAATCAATATCAAATAGATGGAGTTTAATAAGGTTTAAAAACCTTATTCAAAATAAAATAAAAGAAGTGTAATTCTATAGGGATTCTTCTTCTATTTTATTTTACCATTGTATTTTATTTAAATAAGAATTTGGGTCACTTAATTCTAACAATCTCCACCTTAACACGAATTCTCAATAAACAAGTTTTTCATCGCGAACTCTCAACGAACAAGTTCTCCACCTCTTCCATAAAACCCCTTAAGGTTTTAACTTCAACAATGAACACCAACCAAGTCTAAGCAATGCTCAAACTTGGTTATAGGAAGTGACTTAGTCATCATATCTGCAGGAATTTCATGAGTACTAATTTTGCTCACAACAATATCACCACGAGCAATAATATCACGAACAAAATGATACCGAACATCAATGTGTTTTGTTCTCTCATGAAACATTTGATCTTTTGTAAGGAAGATGGCACTCTGACTGTCACAAAATACTGTGCTGATTTGAAGGTCTTCATTGAGCTCACTAAAGAGTCCCTTCAACCAAATAGCTTCTTTACAAGCCTCAATGATCGCCATGTACTCAGCTTCAGTGGTAGACAAAGCGACTGTAGTTTACAAAGTAGCTTTCCAACTGATTGCACAACCTCCAATTGTAAAGACATAACCAGTGAGAGATCTTCTTCTATCAAGGTCTCCAGTAAAATCAGCATCAACATACCCAATGTCTCCATCTCTAGTTCTTCCAAACTGTAAGCAAACATCAGTAGTACCTCGTAAGTATCTTAAAATCCACTGAACTGCTTTCCAATGTTCTTTACTGGGATTCACAATGTATTTGCTAACTGCACTGACTGCATATGATAAATCTAGGCGTGAACAAACCATAGCATACATGAGAGATCCCATTGCACTAGAGTATGGAACATGTGGCATGTACTCAATCTCATCATCTGATTGTGGAGACAAAGCCGATGAAAGTCTGAAATGGGCTGCTAAAGGAGTACTAACAGGCTTAGCACTCTGCATATTGAACCTGCAAAGAACTTTCTTAATGTACCCCTTCTGACTTAGGTACAATTTACTTGCTTTTCTATCTCTGAGAATCTCCATACCAAGTATCTTCTTTGCTGGTCCCAAATCTTTCATCTCAAATTCTTCACTTAGTTGGGCTTTAACCTTTCTTATCTCTCCTTTATCTTTTGCTGCTATCAACATGTCATCAACATAAAGAAGTAGATACACAAAAGAACCATCACAGTTTTTTTTAAAGTAAACACAGCTATCAAAACTACTTCTTTTAAAATTATGAGATGTCATAAATGAATCAAACCTCTTGTACCACTGTCTTGGTGACTGTTTCAAACCGTAAAGAGACTTTTTCAGCAAGCAAACATAGTCCTCTTTTTCTCGAGATCAGTAAAACCCTCTCGTTGTTGCATGTAAATATCTTCCTCAAGCTCTCCATGCAAAAATGCAGTTTTTACATCTAACTGCTCAAGCTCCAAATCTTGCATGGCCACAATACCAAGCAAAGCTCGAATCGAACTATGCTTCACAACTGGGGAGAATACATCTGTAAAGTCCACTCCTGGAATTTGACTGTAACCCTTTACAACAAGCCTTGCTTTATATCTGGGTTCTTCAACTCCTGGAGTCCCTTCTTTCTTTTTAAACACCCATTTACAGCGAACAACCTTTTTACCTTTAGGAAGTTTCACAAGATCCCATGTTTTGTTTTTGTGGAGTGATTCTATTTCCTCTTGCATAGCAAACATCCACTTTTCTGAGTCTTCACAGCTAACCGCCTCAGAATAATTTGACGGCTCTTGGTTTGCATCTATATCTTCAGCCACATTTAAAGCATAAGCAACTAGGTCAGCCTCAGCATACTTCTTTGGAGGTTTAATTTCTCTTCTAGTTCTATTTTTGGCGATAGAGTATTGTGGTGAAGAAGCAACTCTATTCTCAATTTTTGTACTGGCTTGAGGAGTTGACTCTGTATTAATCTGATGCTCCACCTGCTTTTGATTTTCTTTATTGGAAGAGTCTTTAAGAGATAAGTTAGGTAGCATAGCAGTTTCATCAAAAACAACATCTCTGCTAATCACAACTTTTCTATTTTCAGGACACCATAACTTATACCCTTTTACACCAACTTTATAACCAAGAAAAACACATTTAATGGATCTTGGTTCCAATTTTCCATTATTAACATGAGCATACGCAGGACACCCAAAGATCTTTAAATTAGAATAATTAGTAGGATTACCAGACCATACCTCTTGTGGAGTCTTTTTCTCAATGGCAATGAATGGAGATCGATTGATCAAAAAACATGCAGTAGAGGCTGCTTCGGCCCAAAACGACTTTGGTAAGTTGGCATTTGACAACATGCATCGAACCTTCTCCATAATCGTTCTGTTCATTCGTTCTGCAACGCCGTTTTGTTGTGGAGTATGACGAACTGCCAAATGTCTCACGATTCCTTCTGACTTACACAGTTTATTAAACTCATCAGAACAAAACTCTAAGCCATTGTCTGTGCGGAGGTATTTTATTTGTTTTCCCGTATGTTTTCAATCATAGTTTTCCAAGACTTAAATGCGGAAAACACATCGCTTTTCCTTGGGAAGAATGCCCAAACTTTTCTGGAAAAATCATCAATAAAAGTTAGCATATAATTAGCTCCACCTCTCGAAGGCACACTTGATGGCCCCCACAGATCAGAATGAATATACTCCAATGTTCCCTTCGTGTTATGGATTCCTCTGGTGAATCGAACTCTCTTTGCTTCCCAAAAAACGCAGCGCTCACGAACTTCAGTTTGTAAATTCCTTGCCCATCAAGAAGTCTTATTTTGCTCAATTCTGCCATGCCATTCTCACTCATATGCCCTAGGTGCATATGCCAAAGTTTAGTAATATCATCATCTGACAAAGAAGAGGAAGCGACAGCTGCATCACCAATAACATGAGAACCACGCAAAACATATAACTTGCCAGTCTTTCTCTGCCCTTTCATCACAATGAGGGAACCTTTGAAATCTTCAAAATCCCACTTTCAGCTGTGTATTTGTACCCTTTTGAATCAAGAGTACTCAACGAAATTAAATTTCTCTTCAATTCTGGAACATGCCGTACGTCACTAAGTGTTCTGACAACTCCATCAAACATCTTAACTTTAATTGTTCCAACACCGCGATTTTACACGAAGCATTATTTCCCATCAAAACAACACCTTCGATAATTTTTCGTAATTTGTAAACCAATCCCGATTGGGACTCATGTGGAAGGTGCAGCCTGAATCAAGTATCCACTCCTCGCTCTCTTTAGAATTGTTGACAGAAGCGACTAGAAGTTCACCATCACTGTAGTCTTCTACAATATCAGCTTCACCAGAATTTTCTCGTTGTTTTCCCTTTGATTTGCGGCCTCCTTTTAATCTTGTTCAGAGCTTATAGCACTCAGTTTAATGTGCCCTTTTCTTCTTGCGAAGCTACAAGTTTTACCTCTGTTTGAAGACTTTGATCTACCCTTAGATTTACCGCGAGGATTCCGATCCTGTGTCCTTCCACGATCATCATCAGCATTCCGATCTTGTCTCCCACGAACAATAAGACCCTCTCCCTGGGAGTCGGGTTTAACCACAAAATGCTTCATCTTATCATACGAGGTCAAAGAATCATAAACCTCATCAACTGTGAGAGACTCGCGGCTATATAAAATTCAGTCTCTAAAGGTTGAATAAGACGGGGGCAACGAACAAAGTAGAATCAACCCTAGATCTTCCTTATCATACTGAACCTCCATGGCCTCCAAGTTTGAGAGAATTTCTTTAAACATCATTAAGTGTTCGTGCCTGAGCACGCACCTTCCTCCAAACGATGAGCATAAAGTCGTTGCTTCATATGCAACTTGCTGGTTAGAGTTTTCGACATACATATTTGTTCTAGCCTCTTCCATAATGCTGCGGCAGTCTTCTCCTTCATCACATCCTGCAAAATTTCGTTAGATAAATGCAGATGTAACTGTGTTAACGCCTTTCGATCCTTGCGCTTCTTATCTTCCTCCGTCAATGTTGAAGGCATCTTATCTACCCCTAGCAGGGCTTCCTCTAAATCCATCTGTGCAAGAACTGCCTGCATCTTTATCTGCCACAACGCAAATCTGGTGTTGCGATCCAACAGCAGAATTTCATACTTTAAAGACGCCATTACAGTGATCGAGATGAAAAAAAAATCTGGAAGCTCTTATACCAGTTTGAAAAAAAAAATATAACGTCGGTAATGACAATATATCGCTAAAGAAAAAAATAGAAATAAAGATAAAGAACACACAGATTTTACGTGGAAACCCTTTCGGAAAAAACCACGGGCAGAGGAGAAGAAAATTCACTATGTCGAATTCGAATCAATTACAAGAGGAATAGACCATCTCTATTTATAGGCTTATAAAGCCATATTCTAATAGGAGTAGTAAGATTGAAACTCCTTATTCTAATCAATATCAAATAGATGGAGTTTAATAAGGTTTAAAAACCTTATTCAAAATAAAATAAAAGAAGTGTAATTCTATAGGGATTCTTCTTCTATTTTATTTTACCATTGTATTTTATTTAAATAAGAATTTGGGTCACTTAATTCTAACATATATATATATCAGTAATATAAAAAAAAAGCTTACCTAGGGCGTCCGACCACCGCCCACTGCGGAGGCGAGGTGGAGAAATGACGACCCCCCTTTGCCGGAGTCTGGACTTCGTCCAGAGAGAAAGAGAATCCCCCCCTTTTTTTTTCTTTCAAAACGCAGGAAATGATTTTTTTTCTCAAAAAGGTGGCTTTTATAGCTCAGTAAAACGAAGTCGTTTCGGTCGGCGTCCTTAAGCCCCAAAACGACGTCGTTTAGTCGTCCGACCCGAGATCCAACCCGCTCTAGGCATAGGATCCGCATGTTTTTAACGTAAGGACTAATTTCACTTTTAGCCCTTCCGCTTTTTTTATTGTTTTGTAATCAGTTTTTCTTATTTTAAATTTTTACCCCATGATTTATTTTAATTTCAGGTAGGTCCATATTTGAACGACGTCGTTTTCGAGGGCGGGGATTAATTGCCCTTTTGGTCTCTTCTTGTTATTCGCGCGTTCAATGTGGTCCTTTTCCTTTTTTATTTATTTCGGATTTGCCCCGAACTTCGGTTTTAAGTTCAATTTAGCCCTTTTTAGTCATTTTTGTAATTTTATTATTATTATTATTATTATTATTATTATTATTATTATTACTACTACTACTACTACTACATTTCTTTATATATTTATTTACCTAAAATCTTTTATATACATTTATTTTATTTTATTACTTATTTATTTATATCCTTCTATATAATTATAAAACTTTAGATTTTTTATTATATTATTATTATTAACATCATCATCATTATTATTAATATTATGTTTTTTTAATTTATGTTACACCATATTTATTAATTTATTCGTTTAGTATTAGTTTTTTGGTTCCAAATTTTTAGTTTTTTTAATAATTATTTCTCTTCTATTTTGGTTCATTTATTTTATTTTCACTCTTTATATTGTCATTAGCACATTTATTATTCTGTTATGCACGTCAACGCCGTTATCCATGATGTATTTTTACATTTCATTACAAAACCGCGTTACATTTTTACACAATGCATTAAAATTTTTTACAATAAGCAATTCTTCGTATTTTGAGATTCAAAAGGTCGTTCCCTAACTTATGGGGTTTCGATTTTCTCGATAAATCCAAACAAACGAACGTTTTAAAATTTTTAAAATAATCTCGAGAATTACAAAAAGATCATGTTCTAACTTAAGAAATATGATTTCTTTCTAAAACCGAGATAATCAAACATCTTCCAAAATAAATTTGTCAGCGTTTATTCTCATATCGGGAGTTTAAGACATTGTGTCCTAACTTACAGGACGTAATTCTTTTTCTCGATTAACGTAAAATATGCCCTGTTCTTGAAAAATTTTCAATTTTATAACAAAGGATCGTATTTTAAAATTTTTTCAAATTTTCAATTTTTCGACACTAAAGACATCAATTAATCAACTATGTATCAATTTTGGGCGTATCGAGGGTGCTAATCCTTCCTCGTGCGTAACCGACTCCCGAACCCATTTTCTAGATTTCGTAGACCAAAAATCATCGTTTTAGTAAATTGAATTTTTTATTAAAATGATTGAATTACGAGGTGACCTGATCACACCTCATAAAAAAGGATTGGTAGCGACTCCTGTTTTTGTTTTCATTTTTCAAAATTAAAGTCAATCCCATTTTTCAAAAAAATGGCTTCAACATACTCATAAAGGTCCATTTATAGGCCAAGGGCATAAAGGACTATATGAAATCCTAACAACATCATGGCTTGCTCAATTATCTCTGAACTTAGCTATGTTAGGCTCTTTAACCATTATTGTAGCTCACTATATGTATCTCATTCCCCCTTATCCATATATAACTACTGACTATGGTACACAACTGTCATTGTTCACACATCACATGTGGATTGGTGGATTTCTGATAGTGGGTGTCGTAGCGCATGCAACCATACTCTAGAAATAGAGGGAAAAAAGGGACATGTATGCTTGAAATTCGAACTTTTTCTGCACCATCAACATCTTGATTTCCATGTTAGCTATAAACTTAACCTGTTAATTCATTAACTTGTCAAGTGATTCATGAACAAGCCATCACTGAGAATACACCCTGCACAATGCTAAAGATAAAGACATATGCTTAAATTGGTCAAGGCAAAACATTAGACACACTTGTAAAAAAATTATGAAAATACAACAGAGATCACTGAGACATTTTGTTCTCCTTTAGTGAGCAATAGCAAAGATTATTGAGACTGAATTGAAAGTCATGAAAGAAGACATAAACAACAACACCATACAAAATGTTACACTCAAACAAACCATTACAGACAGTACGAAATGCAATGAAAGACAGAGGAACTGGCACAATATTAAAGACAGACAGATACCAGTGCAACCCTTCACCATAGGAAAATGATCTGCAAAACAAGAAATTGTGAAAATGCAACACTAATGCTTGAATATCATTTGCAGTAATTAGATACTTCTTCATCTATTGCTACCATTGCCTTTCTTTGACTTTCTTCTTCGCCTCTTCTCATGTTGGTTTTCAACCAAATTCACCAACCATTTCGGCTTACCAGTTTGGAAAACAACATATCCCACCGACATTCCGAACACTACTCCGCATCCATAACCTATTAACACCACTCTCCAACCAAAAGCAATGTTTGATTTTGAGCCATCTTTTTCAAGCACATTTGGAGGTGCTGGCTCAATGATGTTGCAACCTTTCGACACCGGAAACCCACATAGTCCCTTATTTCCTTCATATGATTCATTTCCAAATGTGTTGAATTGCTTGCCTTGAGGAATCTGACCATGGAGTTGATTTTCAGAAACATTTAAGGACGAAAGAAATGGCGGATCTACCAATCTATTTGGAATCGTCCCATAACAACTGTTTGAAGATAGGTCCAACCATTCAAGACTTGTCAAATTCCCTATTGAGGTGGGGATACCACCATTAAGGTTATTATGAGAAAGGTTGAGCCCTTTCAGTAAGTTAAGCTTCCCAATAACCTTTGGAATCTCCCCTTCAAACTGATTGTTTGATAGATCAATGATCATCCACATGGTGAAAATTTTCACCAATTCCATAAATTGTCCTTTCATAACAATTCCAATGGAATAGGTATAAAAGCCGCTACCTCCATGATCATTCACCCCCATGTACGACACTGTACTACCATTCTTCTCTTGATTTATGATAGCCTTGAAGCTGTTGATGTATCTCACAGGTAGGGGTCCAGAAAAATAATTACTTGAGAGATCAAAAATTTGGATTTTAGAGAAAAAAGGGCTAGACTTGGAGCTATTGACACACAAGGAACCATGCATATGATTTGACTTCAATACAAGAACTTGTAGCTGTGGAAGACTTCCCAACCAATGAGGAAATGTATCATTGATCCTGTTGTTACCAAGATCTATCACTTCCAGACCTTTACAATTAAGGATGGATGGCATCAAAGGCCCTTCTAACAGATTTCCATTTAAGTTGAAATTACTCAATTGGCATCCCTTTGCAAATGTTGGAGGAATCGTCCCATAAAACTTGTTCTTCTTCATATTCAAGAATTGAAGGCTGTTGCTCAAATTTCCAAAACATTGCGGAATTGTTCCACTCAAGTTATTGTGGGACAAATCAAGAATTTGAAGAGAAGTGACATTGCAGATTAAAGAAGAGACCTCTCCATTGAAACTATTATTTGAGATAAGAAAGACATTGATCGTCGAAGCTGGAATCAGAAGATTTCCATGGATCAAATTGGAGCTTAAGTCAAGAACTGCAATATTCTTCCATGGAAAGTGATCAACTTCTGTCAAAGAGTTATGAGATACATTTAAATTCCACAAAGAGTCATTCCCCACCTCTTGCATCCACTGTGGAATCTTACCTTCAATTCTGTTGCAAGAGAGGTCTAAAGTTTCCAAACTTTTAAGCCCTTTTAAAAATTGGGGGAATTCACCAAGATTGCAAGATGACAACATTAAGTGTGTAAGATTAGGCAATATATGAATGACACTAGAAGTAAGATTAGATGTTAAGGATAGGCTGTTATATGAAAGGTCAAGATATTGGAGATTTGGAAGGTTTGAGAACATGCTCGACTCTATGACACCACTAAGATTATTTGAGGATAAGCTGAGTACGGTAAGATTGAGAAGTTGGAATATTGAAGATGGAAGAGGACCTTGGAGTTTATTATTCTCTAACCATATCGATTCTAGTGATTTGGATTGGAATTCTTTGATATGCCCACTAAATTGATTTTCAGAGAGCTCTATTTCCTTTAAGGAGGGAGCAGTATACAACCATGACGAAAGTGTTCCATTAAGTAAATTGTTATATAAGAATAAAGATATTAGATTAGGAAAAGCTGTTACCTCATCTGGAATGGAACCTTTTAATGTATTTCCAGCTATTATCAAGTATTCAAGCTGCCTTAGGTTTAGAATTGACGATGGAATTTGTCCACTCAATTGGTTCCACTGCAAGTCTAAATAAGTGAGTTGCAAGAGGTTCCCCAATGATCTTGGAATTTGTCCACTCAATTGGTTCCATCCCAAGCTTAAATAAGTGAGTTGCAAGAGATTCCCCAATGATCTTGGAATTTGTCCACTCAATTGGTTGTTTGACAAGTCTAAATGAGTGAGTTGCAAGAGGTTATTCCCCAATGATATTGGAATTTGTCCACTCATTTGGTTCCTTGACAGATCCAAATGTTCAAGATTGCTGCTCCGATTGAACTTCAAAGGATCAAGATTGAGGTTTTGGTTGTATCCCAAGTCGAGGAGATTGAGGTTTGGCAAATCAAAAATGTTTTTTGGGAATTTTCCTTGCAAATCACAATAAGCAAGACTGAGAGACCTTAGAGAAGAGGATAGATTCGTGAAGACATGAGGATTAACAGAAGACATGTTGATTTCATCCAAAAACAGATGTCTGACCTCGGTTAGGTTCTGAACAAGTCCCTCCAGAGCATGTTTGTCAAATGTTAGGTCATAAGACCAAGAGGAGAGATCAAGTGAAACCAATTTTGACAGGTGGGAGACTTGGGATGGGACTTCTCCTACAAACCCTGTATAGGAAAGGTTGAGGTAGAATAGGCTTGTAAACCGACCAAACTCGGATGGAATTTTGGAAAGATTAAAATCATTGTAGGCAAGGTTGAGTTTTTGAAGGTGAGGAAGAAGGAAGAGAGTGGTATTGGAAGGGAAGTTTCCATATAGCCAACTGCAGCTCAAGTCAAGGACAATCACATGAGCATTTAGGTGGTCACAAGTGACCCCATCCCATGAGCAGCAATCTGTACCCTCCTTCCATGAATTTGTCTTGGGGTAAGATTTAAGGCCAGCAAAATCATCGCAATACCTAGCAGCATCCCATGTTTGAGTGATGGAAAAGGAATTCTTGAACTGGATTAGTGAAGCAGCTTCAGGGTGAGAGCAGGAGTGAGATCCTGAAGAAGAAAAAGAAGCATAGAGATGGGGAAAGAAGAGAAATAGGCAGAGAAAGAGATAGGATGCCATGTTATGTTTGTAGAGGAAGATGAAGGGTAGGAATGGTATTTATAGGCAACAAATAATATCCAATATTAAACAAAAGATTTGTTTAAATAATGTTACACTTACATGTATATTTTCATACCTAAATAATTTATTTATCATTTAAACAGTAGTCAGAGTCAATTGAATGATTAAAAATCTGTATTGAACAAAGCAAACAATCCGATTTATATTAATGCCAAAGTAATTAATTATTTGAACAGTAGTCAGGTTCTTATCTGTCTGTTACCGAAATTTGTGATTTTATAATAGAACATGCTTTAAAGGATTCTGGGAAGTTAAGGATATGTTGTGAAGATTGGATGAAATACTAGCTGTCCGGTTGTCTTTTTCTTTGTGTTTTTGACCTCCACTTAAATATAAAAATTGTTGAAGCGGCTGTAAATTTTCTTGTAATGCTTGCCTGCAGATTTTAGTATGCTTGAAATGTATGGAGACGTGCCAAGTGGAATTATTTTTGGGATGTTTATCACTACCTCTATGTCACAAAATCAAATAATCAAATCATCTCTTTAAATATTCAATTACCAAAAGTTAAAAAGAGCATGTAACACCCCATAACTAACCTAAACGCAAGCCTGGAAGCTACATCAAATCATTTCAAGAAATGCTACTTTTAACTAATAATTAAAGTTTAACTGTTAGAAAACATTTAAATAATTGATTCAACACAGAAATCCAAACTTGAAATCCGTAATTCAAGACAAAACAACTATAATATAAGTTTAATTAAAGTGGCAAAATACTAGATAAGGATGACCAAGTTCCCGCCACACCGACCCGCCTAAGTCGATAAGTTACTTGAAATTCAGTCAAACAGACAAAACTGTAGAATAAATCTACGGTTTCTCAAAGTTTGACCAGTTCTCAAAATCAGATACGGAAGCAGAACAGAGTATACCAGTTACAGTTACAGATTATGACAGATAAAGAATGCAGATTCCCTACCGTCATCTGCTAACACCATCTCTGTCCAGCCTTACACATCAAAAAGGGTATTGAGTACCCACGGCCTCGACACACGCCCGTGTCCCTAACCCGTGTGATCCTAAATCCAAAACAGTGAGTTACACAGCTTGGACACACGCCCGTGTTTCTAGCCCATGTGACCCAAAATACAAACAGTGAATTACGCGGCCTAGACAAATGCCCGTGTGCCTCCAATTCGAAAATAGAGAGTTACACGGCCAAACACACAACTGTGTGGTGTTGAGAGTAATGTTTTCCAGCGTTCGAAATTTGCAGAAAAATGAGTTTTCATCACACACTTGAAGTAGAATCGACTTAAAAGCAACAAGAATGACTCCGGGACCTAATAACGAACAACCAAATACCATTCAACAATTAATTCCCAAAGGAATGCTCTAAAAGTCAAACAACAAAGTTATGTCAAAAAATTCGACGAAGAACACCAATCTCAAAAAATTTACGCACTCACCTCGTACAAAACAGCGATATACCAAACTAACGCGGAGAGGGAATGCTACTTTCAGGATCTTCGCCTAAAAATGACAATCAATTGACACATAAACAAAGGAATCGAGCAAAAATAAATAGGAAAACTATTCTTTGCAAAAACGAACAAAAAGCAACAATTAACTGAATTCTAACCCAAAGCTTAAAAGATTATCCTTACCGTTGAAAGAAGTAATGATAAAAAATAAACATAGAAGGAGATTTTAGGAAATTTAATTTAATAATAAATTCAAACAAATTTTCTAGAATAGTAAAAATATATCCCCACTTCGTTTACGCAGAGACTCAAACACAAGAATAAAGACATACAAAAGCTTATCCATTGAACCTTTCTCTTGATTTTCGATCCTTGCAAGCATTTTTCTCAAGTTCACAGCCTGATCTTTTGTTATTTTTTTGCTGCAAGTCATTGAAGCTAGACTCAGCTTTGTTTTTTATTCTGTTTCTTAACACCAACAAAGGCTCAAACCATACCTTATGTTCATGAATTCTCATCATCACATGCTTATAAATGCAGCTCAAACTTGAAATTGAATCTTTTGTAATTCAAAATGTTTTTTTTTTATGGTGAGCAGTATAATATCTACTAAAAATTGAAATTCAAGAAAGAAGACTTACATAGTTGCACCATACAAAGATGTTACACTTAAAATAAACCCCTACAAATAGTACAAAATGCAATGAAATACAGAGGAATTGGTACAATCATAAAAACAGACACATATCACTGCAACTTTTCACCATATGCAAAACATTCTGACAGACTATAAAACAAGAAATTATGAAGACACAACAGAAATGCTTGAACCTCATTTGCACCGACTAGATCCTTCTTCATCTATTGATGCGATTGCTATTCTTTGACTTTCTTCTTCGCCTCTTATCATGTTGGTCTTCAACCAAATTCACGAACCATTTCAGCTGACCGGTTTGGAAAACAACATATCCCATGGCCATTCCAAACACTACCCCGCATCCATAACATATCAACACCACTTTCCAACCGAAAGCAATGTTTGCTTTTGAGCCATCCTGTTCCAGCACATTTGGAGGTGGTGTATCATTGATGCTGCAACCTTTGGAGACTGGAAATCCACATAGTCCCTTGTTTCCTTCATATGAATGGTTTCCAAATGTGTTGAACTGCTTGTCTTGAGGAATCTGACCATGGAGTTGATTTTCATAAACGTTTAAGAAGGAAAGAAATGTCAGATTTGCCAATATCACTGGAATTAACAAATTTCAAAAGACAATATAACTCGTAAAGTTTGGTCCGAGACTGGCGGCGTCTATTGACTTCAACTCTTGCTATTACCTCAAGAAGAAAGACTGCTACAATTCTATCTTCTTTAAACCAGCTATCTATAAGTGTTGGTGTTATGAAGAATGAGCAAGCAAGTTCAGCTGAGACTTGAGCAACAAGGTTCGAGACTTGCAGAAGAAACAAACAGAATTCAAGAACAGAATTGAAAACAAAAGCAAAGAAAAATGGAGAGTATATGGAAGGAAATCGATGAAATTTTCATTCAAAAATGAATAATGGCATAATGCCAATACATAAACCAAGCATTCAGCTTGTCAAAATCAGTATATAGTCACCTAATCAATACCCATAGAGTCAACTACTCCGATAGCCAAGACTAGTCATCTCCCTAATTGAAATTATAGACGACATAATAATCTTTTAATTTATGAAAATCAATTTTTGGAAGATTCACGGTTGTCTGTTCAATAATATTCTCTTCAAGATTCGGACTTGAACCCCTTTTTAATAGTGCGGTGTGGGTTACTACTACACCTAACATTTAGTGAAAAAATTACAAATTTATTTTGATTTATTACATTGCAATTTATTCATGTACAGACATAAATAAATATATAACATTAATCTATTGTTAATTTAATAAAAACAATCAATTTAAAAATTTAGATTAGTCAGGATTGGAGGCAATAAAAATAAATAAAATAAGAGGCATTTTATTTGAATAAAATCATATTATCAAATTTTATTAATTATAGATTAAAGTATATATAAAAGATTATAATATTCAATAAAAAAAAGGAGGCAGTTATACATTTTACTTCAATGTTAAGGGTAATTAAAATAAATAATATTTTTACTAAAAAGATAAAATAATTGATTTATTGATTCATAGTTATATTTTTAGAGATATATGAATTTATATTTTATGAATGTAAATATAAAATATTTAATTTAATAAAAATGGAATTTTACTTTAATGGTAATAAAATAATTATTATTTTATTTTAATAAAGAAAAAAATGAATAATAATTTCTTTTGTCAATAACTAATGATGAAGTAAAACATTTGAAAGTTAAAGCAACCACTTCCCATTCTTCTTTCTTCATCCAATTTCTTTTTTTGCTTTCAATTTCTCAAATCTCTGTTTCTCATCATTTCCACTCTTTCTTTTCACTTTCACATTTTCTTCTGTTCTCAACATGATTGGACTGCAGGGAATGCCAGGAGTTGGTAAAACAACTTTAGCCAAAGATGTTGGGAAGCATGCTCGAGAACAAAAGCTCTTTGATAAAGTTGTGATGTTAACTATGTCCCAAAATCCAAACATCAGAACAATTCAAGATAAAGTTGCAGAGATGTTTGGTTTAAATTTTCATTCAAATACCGAAGAAGGAAGAGCAGAAGAGCTATTCGGGAGTATGCAAGGCGTGAAAAAAAATCCTTGTAATTGTCGACCACCTCTGGGAAGAATTTAAATTGGAGAGTATCGGAATTCCATTCGGTGATGACCACAAGCCACAAGGATTGTAAAATTCTTCTGACTACACGTTAACAACAAGTCTGCAGTAAAATGAAGTGTCAGAAGGAAATTCAACTTGGCATCTTATCCAAAGACGAAGCATGGGGTTTTATTTCGAGATCAAGCCGGTTTAGAAGATGACTGTTCCATCTTGAATGTGGTAGCCAAAGAGGTTGCTGGTGAATGTAAGGGATTGCCTCTTGCAAAAGTTACCGTGGCAAAAGCTCTAAAAGGTGAGAGTTTAGATGGGTGGAGAGCCGCAAATCAGAGATTCAAGGACTCAAGGCATTTGGATAATGAAGAAGTTCTCCGAGGTGTCCTCAGGCCTCTTAAGCTTAGCTACGATTATTTGAAGAAAGGCAATAACCAAATGACGGAAAATGACATCCAAATATGTTTCTTACTGTGTTCCCTTCTTCCTGAAGATGCTGAAATCCCTATTGTGACATTGATTGTGTGTGGAATTGGAGTGGGATTGTTCCCTAATGCTTCCTCTATTGAAGATAATGCCCCCTTATCCATATCTAGATATTGACTATGGTACACAATTGTCATTGTTCACACATCACATGTGGATTGGTGGATTTTTGATAGTGGGCGTCGTTGCGTATGCATCAATTTTTATGTTAAGAGACTATAATCCAACTACTCGATACAATGATTTATTAGATCGTGTCCTTAGGCATCGTGATGCAATCATATCACATCTCAATTGGATATGTATATTTTTAGGCTTTTATAGTTTTGGTTTGTATATTCATAATGATACCGTGAGCGGTTTAAGGCGTCCACAAGATATGTTTTTAGATACTGGTATACAATTACAAAACACTCATACTTTAGCACTTGGTGCAACGACTCTTGGTGCAACAGCGAGCACCAGTTTGACATGGGGAGGCGATGATTTAATGGCAGTAAGGAGCAAAGTTGCTTTGTTCCCTATTCCATTAGGACTCAGCATATTTTTCAGTCCATCACATTCAAGCATTTATGATTCATGTGACAGTAGTTCAATAGAGCATAAAATATAGTGTCTTCTCTTCTCCAAACTGTCTTTACCTCAAGTTGTTTAGTATAAAAGGAAAAAAAAAAGTTGTCAAGTCTATCAATAACACTTATTTTATTGTAAGGTATTCCAATTTTAAAGAAGATTTTTAATTGGCTTTTCAATTGAATATCAATTCGATCATTTTGAGTTAAAAGCAATTTTCTAAACCCTTTTTCATCATAAAATAAAGCTAAAAACACTTTAAAACTAAAGGATGATCAAGAAATGAAGATCTCATCATCGATGAGTTCAAATTAAAGAAACTTTAAAATATTTTGGCCTTTTTTATTTAGAATGTAAAATCAAATTGTAAAGGTTGAAAACGAATGGAAATCAACTTTAAAAACTATTTGACACCTTATTTGCAAGTTTGGAGATCATATTCGGGAAGAATCTCACCTAAGCTAATCCGAAGTTTTAGTTGCTATTCTTTAACCCGGATTTCCCTTACCTAATCTCACCTAATCTTTTTTTTTTATCTCTAGTCCAATTTTGGGTGTGATACAATGACTTAGAAACTAAATCTATTTTTGTAAGCAAAAATTAGTTTGATCCATCCTTCACATAATTGATGTTTTTGTATTTGCAGTAATCCATTAAGTATTCAATGTTTGATATAATAGATTTGGATTTTATTATTGTATTTTGTGGAAGGATTGTTTATCTTTTTTTTTTTTGTAAGTGCTAAATTCTCACTTTTACTAGTGCTCCAATAAAATTCCTCTTAGTTTATATTTGAATTTCAAACTTAATAAAATTAAATTTCTTAAATTATTGATATATTTTTAGACATTATTATTGCCTTGATTGTAAAATCTTAAAATTTCAAACAAGTTTAAACATTAAATATAAAATAGTTAAATTTCAATTAAGCCTACGTAAAGGAAATTAGGGACATGGGATCCACCAATTGTACCTCAATTCACATCAACTTTGTTACCAAACTACGTTTACTCTAGAAATAGAGGGAAAAAAGGGACATGGGATCCACCAATTGTACCTCAATTCACATCAACTTTGTTACCAAACTACGTTTACTCTAGAAATAGAGGGAAAAAAGGGACATGCATGCTTGAAATTCCAACTTTTTCTTCACCATCAACATCTTGATTTCCATGTTAGCTATAAACTTAACCTGTTAAGTCATTAACTTGTCAAGTGATTCATGAACAAGCCATCACTGAGAATACACCATGCACAATGCTAAGATAAAGACATATGGTTAAATTGATCAAGGCAAAACATTAGACACACTTGTAAAAAAACTTAAGAAAATACAACAGAGATCACTGAGACATTTTGTTCTCCTTTAGTGAGCAGTAGCAAAGATTATTGAGACTGAATTGAAAGTCATGAAAGAAGACATAAACAACAACACCATACAAAATGTTACACTCAAACAAACCATTACAAACAGTACGAAATGCAATGAAAGACAGAGGAACTGGCACAATATTAAAGACAGACAGATACCAATGCAACCCTTCACCATAGGCAAAGCGGTCTGCAAAACAAGAAATTGTGAAAATACAACACTAATGCTTGAACATCATTTGCAGTAATTAGATTCTTCTTCCTCTATTGCTGCCATTGCCTTTCTTTGACTTTCTTCTTCGCCTCTTTTCATGTTGGTTTTTGTTGGAGTTTCTAGCAGCTAACAGCAAGTGTGGCTTGAGGCAAAAAAAAATGACAGAAGGTTGAAGAAGGAAAGAAAGTTGACAGAATTTTTTTGAGAGAAAAGAAAGCTAAGGAAAAATGGAGCTTAAGTGTGAAAATAAATTGCATCCAACTTTTTCATTACTCAAAATACCAAAGATACATTGCCATTATATATATAAGTCATGGTCAATGTGAATTACAACAAGTCATTACCTAAACATACCTAATCCCACCTAAACTTATGGAAACTTGAAATACAAAACTTGCAAGCTTAATCTTGCTGATTTGATCAGCCTAGTCACCATCAAAATGACATGAAATATCAACCTAACATTGTTCAAAATAAACCAAACTAAGTTACATTGACATTGGATTGAAAATAGCAAGTTAAAGAACTTGGTTTGCATAAAATAATAGTGGCAGCATAGCATCAAAGGTTGTGTGGCATATGGATGTTGCATGGGCTGCATGGAGTTCATAATTCAACACTCCTCCTTGAACTCTTTGCAAAGATACACCTAGTTTCTTTCTTAATTCCATGAACCTTGTTGTTTTGAGGGCTTTAGTAAAAATATCAACAGCTGATTTTCTCAAATTGCAATAAACCAGTTTAATTTCACCAGCCTGTTCCATCTCTCTCACCACATGAAGCTTTATGTTAAAGTGTTTGGTTCGACCGTGAAACACAGGGTTTTTTGCAATTGCAACAGCCGATTTGTTGTCACAAAGTATCTCTGTTGCTCCCTCTTGCTGTAAGTTTAGGTCAGCAAGCAGTTTCCTAAGCCATATAGCTTGATTCACAGCAGCTGTAGTAGCTACATATTCGGCTTCTGCTGTTGATTGGGCCACCAGGTTTTGCTTTTTCGAACACCAGCAGAACATTGCTGAACCAAGAGAGAAACAATAGCCTGAAGTGCTTTTCAAATCATCCCTCGATCCTGCCCAATCACTATCAGTATACCCTATCATTTTTAACTCATGGACCTTGCTGAACTTCAATCCAAAGCTTAAGGTACCTTTAATGTACCTAAGCACCCTTTTTGCTGCTTGAAAGTGCTGCATGTTGCAACAATGCATGAATCTGGATAGCATGCTCACAGCAAACATTATATCCGGTCTTGTAGCTGTTAAATAAAGAAGGCATCCCACTAAGCTTCTGTAGATGGACTCATCGACTGTATCAAAATTACCTTGGCTTGTCAACTTTAACTCAGCATCCATAGGTGTGTTCATTGGTTTGCTGTTTTCCATGGAAAACTTGTTCAAAATTTTCTTGGCAAATGCTTGTTGGCTTAGGAAAATTTCTCCTTTAGCTTGTATCACTTCCATTCCAAGGAAGTAAGTCATATGCCCGAGGTCTGACATTTCGAACATCTTCTTCATTTTGCTCTTGAAGTCCTTCAAGACAATGTTGTCTCCTCCTGTAACCAGCAAGTCATCGACATAGAGAGACACAATAAGCTGAGTTTCAGCTTCATTCTTTTAACATACAGTGTGGGCTCACTGATGCTCCTTTGAAATCCCAAACTGATGAGATAGCTATCGATTCGAGCATACCAAGCTCGGGGTGCTTGCTTCAGCCCGTATAGCGCCTTCTTTATCTTGTAGACCATATGTTCTTTGCCTGGTACTTCAAAGCCTTGAGGTTGGTCGATGTATATCTCCTCTTCAAGCAGTCCATTTAGGAATGCTGACTTGACATCCAGTTGGTGTATGGACCATTGCTTTTGTGCTGCTAAAGCAATCAACATTCTGATGGTGTCGAGTCTGGCTACTGGAGCAAAGGTTTCCATGTAGTCCAGGCCATATTTCTGACTAAATCCTTTGACGACCAGCCTTGCCTTGAGCTTATTTAAGCTCCCATCTGCATTTTGCTTAGCACGATACACCCATTTAACACCTATGACCTTCCTGTCTTGTGGCCTATCAACCAAATCCCAGGTTTGGTTTTTCTCAATCATCTTCATTTCTTCTTTCATTGCAGCCTTCCAACCTTTGTGAGCTTCAGCTTCTTCAAAACTTGTAGGTTCCATGATGGCAACATCAGCTCTTTCGTAAACATCTGTTAATGGCCTGGTCCCTCTAACAGGAACATCATCAACATCCATTTCTTGACCAGTTTGCTCGGGTTCTATTTGCCCCACTTCAAGTTCTTCAGAAGTCTCCATTGGTTGATTGTTGTCCCAGTTCCAGTAGGCATTTTCATCAAAGACAACATCCCTACTGACTTGAACCTTCTTTGTTGTTGGATCAATGATCCTATAGCCCTTTTTAACTGAGCTATATCCTACTAGAACACCTGGAGTAGCTCTCCTTGAAAGTTTATCCCTCTTTACAGATGGAATCTGCACATAACATAGACATCCAAAGAGTTTTAGATGAGCAAGAGAGGGTTTGAAGCCATACCAAGCTTCAAAAGGTGTCATTCGAGTCAGGGCCTTTGTTGGTAGTCTATTTTGAAGATAGACTGCTATGTTGACAGCTTCTGCCCACATGAACTTTGGCATTTTCTTTTCGAACAGCAGACATCTTGCCATGTCCATGATGCTTCGATTTTTTCTTTCACTCACCCCATTTTGCTGAGGTGTGTACACATTGGTTAGCTGGTGTTTAATGCCAGCTTCTTCACAAATCGCCTGGAATTGAGCTGAAATATATTCAGCCCCATTATCTGACCTGATGGTCTTCAACTTGCAACCTGTCTCAGTTTCTACATGAGCTTTGAACTTCATGAACACTTGTGGAACTTCAGACTTGTGTTTTAGAAAATAAATCTAACAGAATCTTGAATAATCATCAATGAAGAGAATAAAATACATGTTTCCACTAACTGATTCTGTCTTCATGGGACCACAGACATCTGTATGAACAAGTTGAAGCTTCTCAGCTGCTCTCCAAGCTTGATTTGAAGGAAAGGGCTGCCTAGCTTGCTTTCCAAGTTGACACACTTCACACACTTCATTGTTGCATGCTGAGTTTGTGAAGTTTTCTACCAGATCTTCATGGATCATCCTGGCCATTGTTTTAAAGTTTGCATGACCAAGTCTTTTGTGCCATATTTTTGAGTCATTGTGAGAGGCAGTATAAGCTGCTTTAGGGGCTTCTGACCAATTAATCTCAAAGGATTTATCAGTCTGAGTGACTGTCATGAAACATGATCCACATGGATCTGTTATTCGACATACCTTGTCTTTGAACACAAGAGAGTATCCATTGTCAAGGAGTTGAGATATACTCAACAAGTTTTTGTCAATATCGGGCACAAGTAACACATTGGAAATTACCTTGTTACCCTTTAGAGTTGATATCAAAACATCACCTTTGCCCACAGCATTGATGAACTGACCATTTGCCACTTTAACCTTGGTTTGTACACTCCTGTCCAAGGTTTTGAAAATGGCTGCATTAGGAGACATGTGGTTTGTACATCCACTGTCCAAGAGCCAAGCTTTGGAGTCTGTCTTCTGGTCACTTGAGCATGACACAGCAAAGACTTCTTCTTCTTGATCGCTTCCACCTTCAGCCACTCGAGCCTCGGTCTTAGATTGTTGTTGAGCTAGCTTCGGTCTGCCTTTTGCCTTGCAAACTCTCTCGACATGTCCCTTCTTCTTGCAGTGTTGACATACTGCATCAGGCCGAAACCAACATTTATCTTCAGGATGGCCTGGCTTTTTGCAAAATCTACAAAGGCGAACATTGGTCCTTGCAGCATCAGGATTAGGCCTGTTTTTCCATGTTTTCTTGCCTTTGTAGGCAGCATTGCTTGAAGAAGTCCTAGCTTTAGCTTGGAAAGCACCTTCTTGGTGTTCCTCATTCCTGCTTGCCCTTCTTTGCTCTTGAGCATAAAAGGCATTGATTAATTCAGTCAAGGTGATGCTTGAGAGGTCTTTGGAGTCCTCGAGGGAAGATATTTTTGCTTCATACCTTTCAGGTAAGGTTGAAAGTACCTTCTCCACAATCCTTGCTTCACTAAACTGCTCACCAAGGAGTCTTATGCTGTTTACAATAGCCATAATCCTGTCTGAGTACTATTTTACAGTCTCTTCTTCTTTCATCTTCAAGTTTTCGAAGTCTCTCCTCAAATTAAGAAGCTGCTGCTGCCTGGTCCTTTCTGTACCTTGAAACTCCTCCTTAAGTTTTTCCCATGCCTGTTTAGGAGTCTCACAGGCCATAATTCTTGTAAAAATGATGTCCGAGACACAGTTTTGGATGCATGATAAGGCTTTATGTTTCTTGGTCTTCTCCTCAGCATGCTGTCGAATTTGAGCCACGGTTGGGTTGGCTCGAAGAGGTTCTGGTTCAACATCAGTGTTCACTACCTCCCATAGATCAAGAGCTTGAAGATAGGTCTTCATTTTAACTTGCCATATATGAAAACCTTCTCCATTGAAGATCGAGGGCACATCAGGTGAGAAGCTTGATGAAGCCATTCCAAATTAACTTTAACAGCAACAGGTCCTCAAAGAATGAAGCTCTGATACCAATTGTTGGAGTTTCTAGCAGCTAACAGCAAGTGTGGCTTGAGGCAAAAAAAATGACAGAAGGTTGAAGAAGGAAAGAAAGTTGACAGAATTTTTTTGAGAGAAAAGAAAGCTAAGGAAAAATGGAGCTTAAGTGTGAAAATAAATTGCATCCAACTTTTTCATTACTCAAAATACCAAAGATACATTGCCATTATATATATAAGTCATGGTCAATGTGAATTACAACAAGTCATTACCTAAACATACCTAATCCCACCTAAACTTATGGAAACTTGAAATACAAAACTTGCAAGCTTAATCTTGCTGATTTGATCAGCCTAGTCACCATCAAAATGACATGAAATATCAACCTAACATTGTTCAAAATAAACCAAACTAAGTTACATTGACATTGGATTGAAAACAGCAAGTTAAAGAACTTGGTTTGCATAAAATAATAGTGGCAGCATAGCATCAAAGGTTGTGTGGCATATGGATGTTGCATGGGCTGCATGGAGTTCATAATTCAACAGTTTTCAACCAAATTCACCAACCATTTCGGCTTACCAGTTTGGAAAACAACATATCCCACCGACATTCCAAATACTACTCCGCATCCATAACCTATCAACACCACTTTCCAACCAAAAGCAATGTTTGATTTTGAGCCATCTTTTTCAAACACATTTGGAGGTGCTGGCTCAATGATGTTGCAACCTTTCGACACAGGAAACCCACATAGTCCCTTTATTTCCTTCATATGAATCATTTCCAAATGTGTTGAATTGCTTGCCTTGAGGAATCTAACCATGGAGTTGATTTTCAGAAACATTTAAGGATGAAAGAAATGGCAGATCTTCCAATCTATTTGGAATCGTCCCAGACAACCTGTTTGAAGATGGGTCCAACCATTCAAGACTAGTTAAATTCCCTATTGAGGTGGGGATACCACCATTAAGGTTATTATGAGTAAGTTAAGCTTCCCAATAACCTTTGGAATCTCCCCTTCAAACTGATTGTTTGATAGATCAATGATCATCCACAAGGTGAAAATTTTCACCAATTCCATATATTGTCCTTTCATAACAATTCCAATGGAATAGGTATAGAAGGCACTCTTTCCCTGAGCATACACCCCCATGTACGACATTGTACTTCCAATCTTCTCCAGATTTATGATAGCTTTGAAGCTGTTGATGTATCTCACTGGTAGGGGTCCAGAAAAATAATTACTTGAGAGATCAAAAATTTGGATTTTAGAGAAAAAAGGGCTAGACTTGGAGCTATTGGCACACAAGGAACCATGCATATGATTTGACTTCAATACAAGAACTTGTAGCTGTGGAAGACTTCCCAACCAATGAGGAAATGTATCATTGATCCTGTTGTTACCAAGATCTAGCACTTCCAGACCTTTACAATTAAGGATGGATGGCGTCAAAGGCCCTTCTAACAGATTTCCATTTAAGTTGAAATTACTCAATTTGCATCCCTCTGTAAATGTTGGAGGAATCGTCCCATAAAACTTGTTCTTCTTCAGATTCAAGAATTCAATGCTGTTGCTCAAATTTCCAAAACATTGTGGAATTGTTCCACTCAAGTTATTGTCGGACAAATAAAGAATTTGAAGAGAAGTGACATTGCAGATTAAAGAAGAGACCTCTCCATTGAAACTATTATTTGAGATCAGAAAGACATTGATTGTCGAAGCTGGAATCGGTATCAGCTGAAACCTCATTCTTGGGTCTTCTCTGGATATCAGCTGAAACCCCAAGTGCACCCTCAATAAGCCTACGTAAAGGAAATTAGGGACATGGGATCCACCAATTGTACCTCAATTCACATCAACTTTGTTACCGAACTACGTTTACTCTACAAATTGAGGGAAAAAAGAGACATGAATGCTTGAAATTCTAACTTTGTTTGCACCACCAACATCTTGATTTCCATGTTAGCTAGAAACTTAACCTGTTAATTCATTAGCTTGTCAAGTAATTCATGAACAAGCCATCACTGGGAATACACCATGCACAATACTAAAGATAAAGACATATGATTAATTTGGTCAAGGCAAAACATTAGACACACTTGTAAAAAGAATTATGAAAATACAACAGAGATCACTGATTCATTTTGTTCTCCTTTCTCCTCTAGTGAGCAGTAACAAAGATTATTGAGACTAAATTGAAAGTCATGAAAGAAGACATAAACAACAACACCATACAAAATGTTACACTCAAACAAACCATTACAGACAGTACGAAATACAATGAAAGACAGAGGAACTGGCACAATATTAAAGATACGGACAGATACCAATGCAACCCTTCACCATAGACAAAACGGTCTACAAAAAAAATTATGAAAAAAATAAAACTAATTCTTGAACATCATTGGCAGTAATTAGATCCTTTTTTGTCTATTGATGCGATTGCCTCTCTTTGACTTTCTTCTTTGCCTATTCTCATGTTGGTTTTTAACCAAATTCACCAACCATTTTGGCTTACTAGTTTGGAAAACAACATATCCCACCGACATTCCGAACACTACTCCGCATCCATAACCTATCAACACCACTTTCCAACCAAAAGCAATGTTTGATTTTGAGCCATCTTTTTCAAGCACATTTGGAGGTACTGGCTCAATGATGTTGCAACCTTTCGACACCGGAAACCCACATAGTCCCTTATTTCCTTCGTATGAATCATTTCCAAATGTGTTGAATTGCTTGCCTTGAGGAATCTGACCATGGAGTTGATTTCCAGAAACATTTAAGGACAAAAGAAATGGCAGATCCGCCAATCTAGTTGGAATCATCCCAGACAACCTGTTTGAAGATAGGTCCAACCATTCAAGACTTGTCAAATTCCCTATTGAGGTGGGGATACCACCATTAAGGTTATTATGAGAAAGGTTGAGCCATTTTAGTAAGTTAAGCTTCCCAATAACCTTTGGAATCTCCCCTTCAAAGTGATTGTTTGATAGATCAATGATCATCCACATGGTGAAAATTTTCACCAATTCCATATCTTGTCCTTTCATAACAATTCCAATGGAATAGGTATAGAAGCCATTATCTCCATTCACCCCCATGTACGACATTGTACTACCAATCTTCTCTAGATTTATGATAACCTTGAAGCTGTTGATGTATCTCACTGGTAGGGGTCCAGAAAAATAATTACTTGATAGATCAAAAATTTGGATTTTAGAGAAAAAAGGGCTAGACTTGGAGCTATTGACACACAAGGAACCATGCATATGATTTGACTTCAATACAAGAACTTGTAGTTGTGGAAGACGTCCCAACCAATGAGGAAATGTATCATTGATCCTGTTGTTACCAAGATCTAGCACTTCCAGACCTTTACAATTAAGGATGGATGGCGTCAAAGGCCCTTCTAATAGATTTCCATTTAAGTTGAAATTACTCAATTGGCATCCCTTTTCAAATGTTAGAGGAATCGTCCCATAAAACTTGTTCTTCTTCAAATTCAAGAATTCAAGGCTGTTGCTCAAATTTCCAAAACATTGCGGAATTGTTCCGCTCAAGTTATTGTGGGGCAAATCAAGAATATGAAGAGACGTGACATTGCAGATTAAAGAAGAGACCTCTCCATTGAAACTATTATTTGAGATCAGAAAGACATTTATCGTCGAAGCTGGAATCGGAAGATTTCCACGGATCAAATTGGAGCTTAAGTCAAGAAATGCAATATTCTTCCATGGAAGTTGATCAACTTCTGTCAAAGAGTTGTGAGATACGTTTAAGTAAGTCAAAGAGTCATTCCCCACCTCTTGTATCCACTGTGGAATCTTACCTTCAATTCTGTTGCAAGAGAGGTCTAAAGTTTCCAAACTTTTAAGCCCTTTTAAAAATTGGGGGAATTCACCAAGATTGCAAGATGACAACATTAAGTCTGTAAGATTAGGTAATATATGAATGACACTAGAAGTAAGATTAGATGTTAAGGATAGGCTGTTATATGAAAGGTCAAGATATTGGAGATTTGGAAGGTTTGAGAACATTCTCAACTCTATGACACCACTAAGATTATTTGAGGATAAGCTGAGTCGGGTAAGATTGAAAAGTTGGAATATTGAAGATGGAAGAGGACCTTGGAGTTTATTATTCTCTAACATTATCAATTCTAGTGATTTGGATTGGAATTCTTTGATATGCCCACTGAATTGATTTTGAGAGAGAGATATTTCCTTTAAGGAGGGAGCAGTATACAACCATGATGGAAGTGTTCCATTGAGTAAATTGTCATATAACCATAAAGATATTAGATTAGGAAAAGCGGTTACCTCATCTGGAATGGAACCTTTTAATGTATTTCCAGCTATTACCAAGTATTCAAGCTGCGTTAGGTTTAGAATTGACGATGGAATTTGTCCACTCAAATGGTTCCATCTCAAGTCTAAATAAGTGAGTTGCAAAAGGCTCCCCAATGATCTTGGAATTTGTCCACTCAATTGGTTTTGCCACAAGTCTAAATGAGTGAGTTGCAAGAGGTTCCCCAAAGATCTTGGAATTTGTCCACTCAATTGGTTCACCGACAAGTCTAAATGAGTGAGTTGCAAGAGGTTCCCCAATGATCTTGGAATTTGTCCACTCAATTGGTTCACCGACAAGTCTAAATGAGTGAGTTGCAAGAGGTTTCCCAATGATCTTGGAATCGGTCCTGATAAGTTGGAATTGGTGAGATCTAAAAACTTCAAGGACACAAGATTCCCCATCGAGTCGGGCAATCCTCCAAAAAAATTTGCGCCTCTAATACCCAAGTACTCCAAAGATGATAAATTGGTGATTGAGACAGACAATCCTTGAAAGAAAGAATTTCTTGATAGATCTAAGTACTTTAAGGCCTGTAGATTATCAACTGAATCAATGAATTCTGCAGAGAAGGACATGGACGACAGATCCAAATGTTCAAGATTGCTGCTCCGATTGAACTTCAAAGGATCAAGATTGAGGTTTTGGTTGTATCCCAAGTTGAGGAGATTGAGGTTTGGCAAATCAAAAATGTTTTTTGGGAATTTTCCTCGCAAATCACAACCAGCAAGACTGAGAGACCTTAGAGAAGAGGATAGATTCATTAAGACATGAGCATTAACAGAAGGCATGTTGATTCCATCCAAAAACAGATGTCTGACCTTGGTTAGGTTGTGAACAAGTCCCTCCACAGCATGTTTGTCAAATGTTAGGCCATAAATCCAAGAGGAGAGATCAAGTGAAGCCAATTTTGACAGGTGGGAGACTTGGGATGGGACTTCTCCTACAAACCCTGTATTGGAAAGGTTGAGGTAGAATAGGCTTGTAAACTGACCGAACTCAGATGGAATTTTGGAAAGATTAAAATCATTGTAGGCAAGGTTGAGTTTTTGGAGGTGAGGAAGAAGGAAGAGAGTGGTATTGGAAGGGAAGTTGCCATATAGCCAACTGCAGCTCAAGTCAAGGGCAATAACATGAGCATTTAGGTGGTCACAAGTGACCCCATCCCATGAGCAGCAATCTGTACCCTCCTTCCATGATTTTGTCTTGGGATAAGATTTAAGGCCAGCAAAATGATCGCAATACAAAGCAGCATCCTCTGTCTGAATGATGGAAAAGGAATTCTTGAACTGGATTAGAGAAGCAGCTTCGTGCTGAGAGTAGGAGTGAGATCCTGGAGAAGAAGAAGCATAAAGATGGGGAAAGAATAGAAATAGGTAGAGAAAGAGATAGGAGGCCATGTTATGTTTGTAGAGGAATATGAAGGATAGGAATGGTATTTATAGGCAACAAATAATATCCAATATTAAACAAAAGATTTGTTTAAATAATGTATATTTTCATACTTCAATAATTTATTTATCATTTAAACAGCAGTCAGAGTCAATTGAATGATTAAAAATCTATATTGAACAAAGCAAACAATCCGATTTATATTAATACCAAAGTAATTAATTATTTGTCTGTCTGTTACCGAAATTTGTGATTTTATAATAGAATATGCTTTAAAGGATTCTGGAAAGTTAAGGATATGCACGCACACAGACATGTTGTCCGGTTGTATTTTTCTTTGTGTTTTTGACCTCCACTTAAATATAAAAATTGTTGAAGCGGCTGTAAATTTTCTTGTAATGCTTGCCGGTAGATTTTAGTATGCTTGAAATGTATGGAGAAGTGCCAAGTGGATTTATTTTTGGGATGTTTATCAGTACCTCTATGTCACAAAATTAAATAACCAAATCATCTCATTAAATATTCAAATACCAAAAGTTAAAAGAGCTAATCTAAACGCAAGCCTGGGAATAAGGGGCCAAAGCCCTTACCTCTTTTTATGTTCAACCATTCACCTCTTTCAAATTATGGTTTGGTCTTCCCCTCGCTTTAACTATCTCCATATGTTGTATCAAATTCTTGATGTCACTTGTGGTCAAGATGAGCTTCCCTTCTGCTTTAGATCTTTTTAAATTTATATTGGTCCATTTCTTACCTCTATTCAAGTGTTTGCATTTGCTAATTTCTTGATCCTACGTATACTAGAAAAATCAATCTCAAAAGAACTCTTGCTTGGAGTTGTAAATTTGCATAAACTATTCTACAATAGAAAATTGCATGATTGTTATTGTCTTTCACCATAGCCATGCCCCCTAATGCTATCTTGTTCTCTCCCTCTTTACATTGGCTGAGACAAATTCCAATGGATTTCATTGCCATCTTCTTTTCTCAATTCTTTAATTCTATTGGAGTTATTACATCCATCATTCATTTTCCTTGCTATATCTTCTTTCGCAAATGTCTTCATTATAAAATTGTAGTAGCATCTTATAAAACAAATAGTACCTATCTTTAGATCCTCTAAAGATAAGGACATTTCTCACCCTACAAATTCCCCAAAAGGTACAAGTGAAGAGTGAATAGAATTCTCTAGCTACTTTAATGTTCGAGTAATCCAACGTGAGCTGCTATAAGATCCATTTCACAACCATGTTAAGACCAAACTCTTGAATTCTAAGAGAAAACTGGTGTTATGAATGAACCAAAGGCCACCGAACCAAGGAACCAAACTGAACCTCCATCCAAAACTATCACGGCCATACATTTTAATAACCACATACCTAATCTAAACGCAAGCCTGGGAAGCTACATCAAATCATTTCAAGAAATGCTATTTTTAACTAATTAAAGTTTAACTGTTAGAAAACATTTAAATAATTGAATCAACGCAGAAATCCAAACTTGAAATTCGTAATTCAAGACAAAACAACTATAATATAAGTTTAATTAAAGTGGCAAAATACTAGATAAGGATGACCGAGCTCCCGCCAACCGACCCGTCTAAGTCGATGAGTTACCTGAAATTCAGTCAAATAGACAAAAGTGCAGAATAAATCTATAGTTTCTCGAAGTTTGACTATTTCTCAGAATCAGATACGGAAGCAGAACAGAGATTAAACCTTTAAAGAAGTATGCTGAGGCTGACCTAGTTGCTTATGCTTTAAATGTGGCTGAAGATATAGATGCAAACCAAGAGCCGTCTAATTATTCTGAGGCGGTTAGCTGTGAAGACTCAGAAAAGTGGATGTTTGCTATGCAAGAGGAAATAGAATCACTCCACAAAAACAAAATATGGGATCTTGTGAAACTTCCTAAAGGTAAAAAGGTTGTTCGCTGTAAATGGGTGTTTAAAAAGAAAGAAGGGACTCCAGGAGTTGAAGAACCCAGATATAAAGCAAGGCTTGTTGCAAAGGGTTACAGTCAAATTCCAGGAGTGGACTTCACAGATGTGTTCTCCCCAGTTGTGAAGCATAGTTCAATTCGAGCTTTGCTTGGTATTGTGGTCATGCATGATTTGGAGCTTGAGCAGTTAAATGTAAAAACTGCATTTTTGCATGGAGAACTTGAGGAAGATATTTACATGCAACAACCAGAGGGTTCTATAGTCTTAGAAAAAGAGGACTATGTTTGCTTGCTGAAAAAGTCTCTTTACGGTTTGAAACAGTCACCAAGACAGTGGTACAAGAGGTTTGATTCCTTTATGACTTCTCATAATTTTAAAAGAAGTAGTTTTGACAGCTGTGTTTACTTTAAGAAAAACAGTGATGGTTCTTTTGTGTATCTACTTCTTTATGTTGATGACATGTTGATAGCAGCAAAAGATAAAGGAGAGATAAGAAAGGTCAAAGCCCAACTAAGTGAAGAATTTGAGATGAAAGATTTAGGACCAGCAAAGAAGATACTTGGAATGAAGATTCTCAGAGATAGAAAATAAAGTAAATTGTACCTAAGTCAGAAGGGGTACATTGAGAAAGTTCTTTGCAGGTTCAATATGCAGAGTGCTAAGCCTGTTGGTACTCCTTTAGCAGCACATTTCAGACTTTCATCGGCTTTGTCTCTACAATCAGATGATGAGATTGAGTACATGTCACATGTTCCATACTCTAGTGCAGTGGGATCTCTCATGTATGCTATGGTTTGTTCACATCCGTTTATCATATGCGATCGATGCGATTAGCAGATACATGGTGAATCCGGTTAAAGGACATTGGAAAGTAGTTCAGGTGGATTTTAAGATACTTACGAGGTACTACGATGTTTGCTTACAGCTTTGGAAGAACTAGAGATGGAGTCATTGGGTATGTTGATGCTGATTTTGCTTTGAGACCTTGATAGAAGAAGATCTCTCACTTTGGTTATGTCTTTACAATCGGAGGTTGTGCAATCAGTTGGAAAGCTACTTTGCAAACTACAACGCTTTTTGTCTACCACTTTGAAGCCGAGTACATGGCGATTATGAGGCTTGTAAAGAAGCTATTTGGTTGAAGGGACTCTTTAGTGAGCTCAATGAAGACCTTCAAATCAAACACAAGATTTTGTGACAATCAGTGCCATCTTCCTTACAAAAGATCAAATGTTTCATGAGAGAACAAAACACATTGATGTTCGGTATCATTTTGTTCGTGATATTATTGCTCGTGGTGATATTGTTGTGAGCAAAATTAGTACTCATGAAAATCCTGCAGATATGATGACTAAGTCACTTCCTATAACCAAGTTTAAGCATTGCTTAGACTTGGTTGGTGTTCATTGTTGAAGTTAAACCCTTAAGGGGTTTTATGGAAGAGGTGGAGAACTTGTTCGTTGAGAGTTCGCGATGAAGAACTTGTTTATTGAGAATTTGTGTCAAGGTGGAGATTGTTAGAATTAAGTGACCCAAATTCTTATTTAAATAAAATACAATGGTAAAATAAAATAAAAGAAGAATCCTTATAGAATTTCACTTCTTTTATTTTATTTTGAATAAGGTTTTTAAACCTTATTAAACTCCATCTATTTGATATTGATTAGAATAAGGAGTTTCAATCTTACTACACTCCTATTAGAATATGGCTTTATAAGCCAATAAATAGACATGGTCTATTCCTCTTGTAATTGATTCGAATTAGACATAGTGAATTTTCTTCTCCTCTGTTCGTGTTTCCCGAAAGGATTTCCACGTAAAATCTGTGTGTTCTTTATTTTTATTTCTATTTTTTTTGCGATATATTGTCATTACCGACGTTATATTTTTCACACAAATGACGGGAAATGACATCCAAATATGTTTCTTACTGTGTTCTCTTTTTCCTGAAGATGCTGAAATCCGTATTGAGATATTGATTGTGTATGGAATTGAAGTGGGATTGTTCCCTAATGCTTCCTCTATTGAAGATATTGCTCCCTTATCCATATCTAGATACTGACTATGGTACACAATTGTCATTGTTCACACATCACATGTGGATTGGTGGATTTTTGATAGTGAGTGTCGTTGCGTATGCAACCATTTTTATGGTAAGAGACTATAATCCAACTACTCGATACAATGATTTATTAGATCGTGTCCTTAGGCATCGTGATGCAATCATATCAAAACTCAATTGGATATATATATTTAGGCTTTTACAGATTTGGTTTGTATATTCATAATGATACCATAGCAGTTTAGGGAGTCCACAAGATATGTTTTCAGATACTGCTATACAATTACAACTTGTATTTGCTTAATGAATACAAAACACTCATACTTTAGCACTTGGAGCAACGACTCTTGGTGGAACAGCGAGCACCAGTTTGACCTGGGGAGGCGATGATTTAATGGCAGTAAGGAGCAAAGTTGCTTTGTTACCTATTCTATTAGGACTCGCATATTTTTCAGTCCATAACATTTAAGTATTTATGATTCATGTTTGGAGATCATATTTGGGAAGAATCTCACCTAAGCTAATCCGAATTTATAGTTACTACTCTTTAACCCGGATTTTCCTTACCGAATCTCACCTAATCTCT
Source organism: Gossypium sturtianum (assembly GCA_025698515.1). Classification (NCBI taxonomy): domain Eukaryota; kingdom Viridiplantae; phylum Streptophyta; class Magnoliopsida; order Malvales; family Malvaceae; genus Gossypium; species Gossypium sturtianum. The sequence goes on from CM046947.1 coordinate 99,312,218, forward strand.
TCTTCTTCTTCTTCTTCTTCTTCTTTTTTTTATCTCTAGTCCAATTTTGGGTGTGACACAATGACTTAGAAACTAAATCTATTTTTGTAAGCAAAAATTAGTTTGATTCATTCTTCCATAATTGATGTTTTTGTATTTTTAGTAATCCGTTAAGTATTCAGTGTCTGATACAATAGATTTGGATTTTATTATTGTATTTTGTGGAAGGATCGTTTATCTATTTTTTGTAACTACTAAATTTTTATCTTCATTTCTTGCTAACCTATTTTGTTTTTTGCATTACCAGATTTCAGTAATTAATTTATGTTGTTTTTGCCAAACTTTGAGAGAGGTGTTAGTTCATCTTTAATTAAGAGATTATGAATAATCTCTGAATGAAAATGAGCCCCTAACACCATATTTCCCCAAAAAATGTATTCTGTACAGATAGCAATAACATATTTTACTTTGAAGCTGGAGTAGCTCAGTTGGCTAGAGCGTGTGGCTGTTAACCACAAGGTCGGAGGTTGAAGCCCTCCTTCTAGCTTCTTATTTTTGGTTAAATTTCATCTTTGGTCCCTTTAAATTCCTTTTTTTCTTTAATTTGATTGCTTTCTAGCGTTGCAAATTATGCAACAGTGTTCAAATGTCTTATTAAATTCTCACTTTCACAAGTGCTCCAATAAAATTCCTCTTAGTTTATATTTGAATTTCAAACTTAATAAAATTAAAGTTCTAAAATTATTGATATATGTTTAGACATTATTAATGCCTTGATTATCATCGTAAAATTTAAAACAGGTTTAAACATTAAATATAAAATAGTTAAATTTGAATTAAACCTACGTAAAGGAAATTAGGGACATGGGATCCACCAATTGTACCTCAATTCACATCAACTTTGTTACCGAACTACGTTTACTCTAGAAATAGAGGAAAAAAGGGACATGCATACTTGAAATGCAACAATATTAAAGACAGTACAGAATGCACTGAAAGATAGAGGAACGGGCACAATATTAAAGACAGACAGATACCAATGCAACCCTTCACCATAGGCAAAACAGTCTGCAAAACAAGAAATTGTGAAAATACAACACTAATGCTTGAACATCATTTGCAGTAATTAGATCCTTCTTCGTCTATTGCTGCGATTGCCTTTCTTTGACTTTCTTCTTTGCCTCTTCTCATATTGGTTTTCAACCAAATTCACCAACCATTTCAGCTTACCAATTTGGAAAACAACATATCCCACCGACATTCTGAACACTACTCCGCATCCATAACCTATCAACACCACTTTCCAACCAAAAGCAATGTTTGATTTTGTCCCATCTTTTTCAAGCACATTTGGAGGAGCTGGTTTAATGATGTTGCAACCTTTCGACACCGGAAACCCACATAGTCCCTTATTTCCTTCATATGAATCATTTCCAAATGTGTTGAATTGCTTGCCTTGAGGAATCTCACCATGGAGTTGATTTTCAGAAACATTTAAGGACGAAAGAAATGGCAGATTTGCCAATCTATTTGGAATCGTCCCAGACAACTTGTTCGAAGATAGGTCCAACCATTCAAGACTTGTCAAATTCCCTATTGAGGTGGGGATACCACCATTAAGGATATTATGAGAAAGGTTGAGCCCTTTCAGTAAGTTAAGCTTCCCAATAACCTTTGGAATCTCCCCTTCAAACTGATTGTTTGATAGATCAATGATCATCCACATGGTGAAAATTTTCACCAATTCCATATATTGTCCTTTCATAACAAGTCCAATGGAATAGGTATAGTAGCCACTACTTTCCTGATCATACACCCCCATGTACGACACTGTACTACCAATCTTCTCTTGATTTATGATAGCCTTGAAGCTGTTGATATATCTCACTGGTAGGGGTCCAGAAAAATAATTACTTGAGAGATCAAAAATTTGGATTTTAGAGAAAAAAGGGCTAGACTTAGAGCTGTTGACACACAAGGAACCATGCATATGATTTGACTTCAATACAAGAACTTGTAGCTGTGGAAGACTTCCCAACCAATGAGGAAATGTATCATTGATCCTGTTGTTACTAAGATCTAGCACTTCCAGACCTTTACAATTAAGGATGGATGGCGTCAAAGGCCCTTTTAACAGATTTCCATTTAAGTTGAAATTACTCAATTGGCATCCCTTTGCAAATTTTGGAGGAATCGTCCCATAAAACATGTTCTTCTTTAGATTCAAGAATTGAAGGCTGTTGCTCAAATTTCCAAAACATTGCGGAATTGTTCCACTAAAGTTATTGTGAGACAAATCAAGAATTTGAAGAGAAGTGACATTGCAGATTAAAGAAGAGACCTCTCCATTGAAACTATTATTTGATATCAGAAAGACATTGATCATCGAAGCTGGAATCGGAAGATTTCCACGGATCAAATTAGAGCTTAAGTCAAGAACTGCAATATTGTTCCATGGAAATTGCTCAACTTTTGTCAAAGAGTTATGGGATACATTTAAATACCACAAAGAGTCATTCCCCACCTCTTGCATCCACTGTGGAATCTTACCTTCAATTCTGTTGCAAGAGAGGTCTAAAGTTACCAAACTTTTAAGCCCTTTTAAAAATTGGGGGAATTCACCAAGATTGCAAGATGACAAAATTAAGCTTGTAAGATTAGGCAATATATGAATGACACTAGAAGTAAGATTAGATGTTAAGGATAGGCTGTTATATGAAAGGTCAAGATATTGGAGATTTGGAAGGTTTGAGAACATGCTGAACTCTATGACACCACTAAGATTATTTGAGGATAAGGTGAGATCGATAAGATTGAAAAGTTGGAATATTGAAGATGGAAGAGGACCTTGGAGTTTATTATTCTCTAACTCTATAAATTCTAGAGATTTGGATTGGAATTCCTTGATATGCCCACTGAATTGATTTTGAGAGAGATGTATTTCCTTTAAGGAGGGAGCAGTATACAACCATGACGGAAGTGTTCCATTGAGTAAATTGTCATGTAACCATAAATAAATTAGATTAGGAAAAGCGGTTACCTCATCTGGAATGGAACCTTCTAATGAATTTTCAGTTATATACAAGTATTCAAGCTGCGTTAGGTTTAGAATTGACGATGGAATTTGTCCACTCAATTGGTTCAGCGTCAATTCTAAATGAGTAAGTTGCAAGAGGTTCCCCAATGATCTTAGAATTTGTCCACTCAATTGGTTCTGCGATAAGTCAAAATAAGTGAGTTGCAAGAGGTTCCCCAATGATCTTGGAATTTGTCCACTCAACTTGTTATGCGACAAGTCAAAATAAGTGAGTTGCAAGAGGTACCCTAATGATCTTGGAATTTGTCCACTCAATTGGTTCTGCGACAAGTCAAAATAAGGGAGTTGCAAGAGGTTCCCCAATGATCTTGGAATTTGTCCACTCAATTGGTTCCATTGCAAGCTTAAATAAGTGAGTTGCAAGAGGTTCCCCAATGATCTTGGAATTTGTCCACTCAATTGGTTGTTTGACAAGTCTAAATGAGTGAGTTGCAAGAGGTTCCCCAATGATCTTGGAATTTGTCCACTCAATTGGTTGTCTCCCAAGTTGAGGAGATTGAGGTTCGGCAAATCACAAATGTTTTTTGGGAATTTTCCTTGCAAATTACAACCTGCAAGACTGAGAGACCTTAGAGAAGAGGATAGATTCATGAAGACATGAGCATTAACAGAAGGCATGTTGATTCCATCCAAAAACAGATGTCTGACCTCGGTTAGGTTGTGAACAAGTCCCTCCACAGCATGTTTGTCAATTGTAAATTGATCAGAGAAATAAATCCAAGAGGAGAGATCAAGTGAAACCAATTTTGACAGGTGGGAGACTTGGGATGGGACCTTTCCTGAAAATTCTGCGTGAGAAAGGTTGAGGTAGAATAGGCTTGTAAATCGACCAAACTCAGATGGAATTTTGGAAAGATTAAAATCATTGTATGCAAGGTTGAGTTTTTGAAGGTGAGGAAGAAGGAAGAGAGTGGTATTGAAAGGGAAGTTGCCATATAGCCAACTGCAGCTCAAGTCAAGGGCAATAACATGAGCATTTAGGTGGTCACAAGTGACCCCATCCCATGAGCAGCAATCTGTACCCTCCTTCCGTGAATTTGTCTTGGGATAAGATTTATCGCAAAAAAAAAAAAAGAAGCATCCTCTGTTATGGAAAAGGAGTTCTTGAACTGGATTAGTGAAAAGCAGGAGTGAGATAATGAAGAAGCATAAAGATGGAGAAAGAAGAGGAATAGGCAGAGAAAGAGATAGGAGGCCATGTTATGTGTGTAGAGGAAGATGAAGGATAGGAATGGTATTTATAGGCAACAAATAATACCACAACATTAGTATTACAGTCTTTTTTGCGTGTACATTGAATAGCTATGGATATTAGATTTTCAAAATTTTTATATTTTTCACAATCATCAACCACTTAGTCTTCTTTTTACCATATATTTTTCATTTTTAAAATTGGATGCTTTTTTTTAAGCAAAATCTTGAATTTCATTTGAACTCCCTAAACAACTAAAAAAATTAAGATTGATGAGATTATAAAGTAGATTGACTTAGTCTTCTTCCCTATAACACGTAAAGAAACCAAAGCTAATTAATGTGGAAATACTTTTCCACACAAAAGAACAAAATTGTGCTCTATTCACTACGTTTAAGGAAGAAGACTGCTGGAAATTTAATCCACCGATTCCAACTTGTCTATTGACTACACTTTTAACTCCACAAAGAAATTAAAGACAAAGACTATCAATTGTTTATTAACTATACTTTAACTCCACAAAGAAAGACAAAGACTATCAATTGTCTATTGACTTCACACTTGTTGTGGCTTCCTCCTATCTCTCTCACCTAAACTTAATTTACAAGCAATATTTGTCTATTGTCCTTAGGCATCACGATGTAATTATGTCACATCTCAATTAGGTATGTATATTTATAGACCTTCACAGTTTTGGTTTGTACATTCATAATGATACTATGATAATCATTTCCCTGCCTTCTTTTTTTTATCTCTAGTTCCAATTTTGAGCATGACACAATGACTTAGAAATTAAATCTATTTTTGTAAGTAAAAATTAATTTTATTCATTCTTCACATAATTGATCTTTTGTTGTGGAAGCACTGTATTTTCAGTAATCCATTAAGTATTCAGTGTTTGATACAATAGATTTGGACTTTATTATTGTATTTCGTGGAAGGACTAATTTTTTTATCTTCATTTCTTGCTAACTTATTTTGCTTTTTGCATTACTAAATTTCGGTAATTAATTGATGTTGTTTCTGTCAAACTTTGAGAGAGGTGTTAGTTCATCTTTAATTAAGAGATTATGAATAATCTCTGAATGAAAATGAGCCCCTAACACCATATTTCCCCAAAAATGTATTCTGTACACAGAACAATAACAAACTTTTTCTCGAAGCTGGAATAGCTCAGTTGGCTAGAGCATGTGGCTGTTAACCACAAGGTCGGATGTTTCAGCCCTCCTTCTAGCGTCTTATTTTTGGTTAAATTTCATCTTTGGTCCCTTTAAATTCCTTTTTGCTTGAATTTGATTGCTATCTAGCGTTGCAAATTACACAACAGTCTTCAAATTGTCTTATTAAATTCTCACTTTTACCGGCCTTTCGAGACCGGAAACCCACATAGTCCCTTATTTCCTTCATATGAATCATTTCCAAATGTGTTGAATTGTTTGCCTTGAGGAATATGATGATGGAGTTGATTTTCAGGAACATTTAAGGACGAAAGAAATGGCAGATCTGCCAATCTATTTGGAATCGTCCCAGACAACCTGTTTGAAGATAAGTCCAACCATTCAAGACTTGTCAAATTGTTAGATAAGTCTAAAGATATTAGATTAGGGAAAGCAGCTACCTCATCTGGAATGGGACCTTCTAAAGAATTTTCAGCTATTCTCAAGTGTTGAAGCTGTGTCAGGTTTAGAATTGACAATGGAACTTGTCCACTCAATTGGTTATTGAGACGGAATTGAAAGTCCTGAAAGAAGACAAAAATAATTTATTTATCATTTAAACAATAGTCAGAGTCAATTGAATGATTAAAAATCTATATTGAACAAAGCAAACAATCCGATTTATATTAATACCAAAGTAATTAATTATTTGTTATGTAGGTTTTTATCTGTCTGTTACCCAAATTTGTGATTTTATAATAGAATATGCTTTAAAGGATTCTTGAAAGTTAAGGATATGCATGCACACAGACAAGTTGTGAAGATTGGATAAAATACTAGCTGTCCGGTTGTCTTTTTCTTTGTGTTTTTGACCTCCACTTCAATATAAAAATTGTTGAAGCGGCTGTAAATTTTCTTGTAATGCTTGCCGGCAGATTTTAGTATGCTTGAAATGTATGGAGACGTGCCAAGTGGAATTATTTTTGGGATGTTTGTCACTACCTCTATGTCACAAAATCAAATAATCAAATCACCTCTTTAAATATTCAAATACCAAAAGTTAAAAGAGCATGTATCACCCCGTACCTAATCTAAGCACAAGCCTGAGAAGCTACATTAAATCATTTCAAGAAATGCTACTTTTAACTAATTAAAGTTTAACTAATTGAATCAACGCAGAAATCCAAACTTGAAATCCGTAATTCAAGACAAAACAACTATAATTACCTAAAATTCAGTGAAACAGACAAAACTGCAAAATAAATCTACAGTTTCTCGAAGTTTGACCAGTTCTCAGAATCAGATACGGAAGCAGAATAGAGTATACCAGTTACAGATATAGATTATGATAGATAAAGAATGCATATTCCCTTCCATCATCTTCTACACACCATCTCTATTCAACCCTACATATCAAAAAGGGTATCAAGTACTCACGACCATATGACCCTAAATCCAAAACAATGAGTTACGCAGCCTGGAAACACTCTTGTGTTTCTAGCCCATGTGACCCAAAATACAAACAGTGAACTACGTGGCCTGGACAAATGCCCGTGTGCCTCCAATTCGAAAATAGAAAGTTAGACGGCCTGACACATAACTGTGTGGTGTTGAGAGTAATGTTTTCCAATTCGAAATTTGCAGAAAAATGAGTTTTCATCACACACTTGAAGTAGAATCGACTTAGAAGCAACAAGAATGACTCTGGAACCTAACAACGAACAACTAAATATCAGTCAACAATTAATTCCCAAAGGAATGCTCTAAAAGTCAAACAACAAAGTTATGTCAAAAATTTTGACGAAGAACACCAATCTCGAAAAATATATGCACTCACCTTGTACAAAACAGCGATATACTGAACTAACGCGTTGAGGGAATGCTACTTTCAGGATCTTCGCCTAAAAATGACAATCAATTGACACATAAATAAAGGAATCGAGCAAAAATAAATAAGAAACCTATTCTTTGCAAAAATGAACAAAAAGCAACAATTGACTGAATTCCAACCCAAAGCTTAAAAGATTAACCTTACCGTAGAAAGAAGTAATGAGAGCCGCCAACAAAATGACCAAATGTGGAGTAAAAGAGGGGGAACGAAGCAAACAAAAAGAAAGGAAGGAAAAATAAAGAAGAAGAAGAGGGAAGAACAAAAAAATAAACGAAGGAGATTTTAGGAAATTTAATTTAATAATAAAATCAAACATATTTTTCAGAAAAGTTAAAATATATCCCCACTTCATTTACGCAAAGACACAAACACAAGACCAAAGACATACAAAAGCTTATCCATTGAACCTTTCTCTTGATTTTCGATCCTTGCAAGCATTTTTCTGAAGTTCACAGCCTGATCTTTTGTTATTTTTTTGCTGCAAGTCATTGAAGCTAGACTCAGCTTTGTTTTTTATTCTGTTTCTTAACACCAACAAAGGCTCAAACCATACCTTATGTTCATGAATTCTCATCATCACATGCTTATAAATGCAGCTCAAACTTGAAATTGAATCTTTTGTAATTCAAAATGTATTTTTTTATGGTGAACAGTACAATATCTTCTAAAAATTGAAATTCAAGAAAGCAGACATACATAGTTGCACCATACAAAGATGTTACACTCAAAATAAACCCTTACAAATAGTACGAAATGCAATGAAATACAGAGGAATTGGTACAATCATAAAAACAGACACATATCACTGCAACTTTTCACCATAAGCAAAACATTTTGACAGACTACAAAACAAGAAATTATGAAGACACAACAGAAATGTTTGAACATCATTTGCACCGACTAGATCCTTCTTCATCCATTGATGCAGACCACATATGAATTCCAACAATTGCATAACCCCAATTAAATTTACTCATAAAATATAAACACTTTATTTTCCCAAGTCTTTACTCAATACTGGTCATTCATATTATCAAGTAATAAAATAAATTTTTATTATGATTTTAACATATTGATCGTTACAGGTATTCTCAAGTGATGATTCCAAATGGTTCATCGTCCTCCACCACAAACTTTTAACTATCCAAGTTTGCAGTGTGAAAGCAGTTACTTCCATTAGAGAAACCTTTCACTGTATATTGACTTGGTCTTTTTTCCTATAACACCACCTCATGTTTGGTCCTAGATGGTGGAAGACAGTAGAGACTCGGTACAACACCCCAATTGCACCGACAATTAAGCTTAGTTATAAGGAAATTAATAAGGAGATGGAATCCATCAATTTTACCTAAACTCACATCAACATTGTTATTGGGCTGTTCATTTTCTGTGGAGCACTTAATATTTGTCTCCAACGTGTTTACTGCTCCCTCAATCTCACATCAATGCATTCAATTTCAAAATAGATTTCCAATACTTCCTCTCACTTAATCGACAAGAAATAAGGAAATTTCAGTCATTTGCAGCATAAATTACAATATAGACTGAGTTTGATGTGGTGAGGAAAAAAACACCATGAGTGATGAAATTTAAATCCAAGTCTTACCCTGAAGAATAATTAAAGCCAAGACTTGGTAAGTAGACTAATTAGTTTACAACTAAATACTTTTGCACTCATTATTAAGGCAAATATTAGCCAATAAAAAATGCATAATGATTTATTAAGGCAAATATTAGCCAATAAAATTTTTAAAATTTTAAATTAATAAAGATAAAATTACAATTTGACCCTCCTTAAAAATGATAAAAATTTGATTTAATCCTTTAAAAATTATAAAGATATAAACTATTAAAACGGTGAAATTGCATTTTTACTATCGTAAAAATTACAATTTAATTTCGGCCCCCTAAAAAAATATTCTGGCTTCTCCCTTGTTTTAGCCGTTCATTTAATTTTTCATCTTTTTTAGCCATTAAACTTGCATTATTTTCCAAATCACCTCAAAATAGATGGAAAAGTTAATATTTGTTAACTTTGTCGACGTGGCATCCACATGACATTAGAATTCTAGTAAATTTATTTGTGAATTACTTGGTTAACTATTTCTCTTTTAGCTAACTACAAAATTCAAGTACATTACAATGTCAAGTTTTGTTACATGTATCAAATGATTTTTTTAAAATTCAAATATCACACCAAAAAATTTAATAGAAGAATTTTAATAGCGTTAACAAATAAAGCTAAATTTTTAGATTTGAAAAGTAGAGGGACTAAATCCCTAAAAATAAAAGTATAGATATTAAACTTCAAATATACAAATTAATACTTTAGCAATTAAAACTATTAAAGCTAGCTTCGAAGTTGGAATAGCTCAGTTGGCTAGAGCGTGTGGCTGTTAACCACAAGTTCAGAGGTTTAAACCCTCCTTCTAGCGTCTTACTCTTGGTTAAATTTCATCTTTGGTCTCTCTAAATTCCTTTTTGCTTTAATTTGATTGCTTTCTAGCGTTGCAAATTAACAACTCTCTTCAAATGTCTTATTAAATTCTCACTTTGACAAGTGCTATATATGTTACTCAAATAAAATTCCTCTTAGTTTATAATTGAATTTAAGCATAGAATATAAATTTAATTAATATTGCAATCTTAAATATAAATATAAAATATTTTAAATTTTGTAACATTTTTTAATAAGTAAAAAATACTAAAGTTTATACATATGCGAATATTGGATATTCAAAGAAGTCCCAAGCATCCTTGTACTCTGTAATCTTGAGCATTTTCTGAGCTTCAATACTCTCACACTCTTTGCATATACCTTGCAGATAGATAGCTCGTGGGACTAATGGTGAGCTGTGGAAACCCGGTGATGGGCAAATCCCTTGAGTATGTCAGTCTACAAAGCTATTTGTACTGCTAAATATGTTGATAGATAGAAAGGTTTGGGACAAAATTAATACTATATACAAAGTTACAAATTTAATTTGTGTGTGTTTAAGTGTCCTCAACCACAAACAATCCAATTTTGCAGAGAAACCACCCATTATATATAGGTTTGGCAATGAGATGAGCAAGCAGACTGCTAGCTACAAATTCAAGCATCTTTGATTCACCAATTCAATTAATAAGCTTAACTAAAGGAAATAAGTACATTACATCCACCAATTAAAGCAAGCTATATGTACCCTTTTACAGTCTGCATTGTTCCATGTTTCAATTCATTACATCATTCCTTCAACTCTGCTATATATTATTACTGTCTCTATATAACCAAACCTTTTACTGCTGATAAGGAGATTTCATATAGTACAAGGACCAGCTGAAACCTCATGCTTGGGTCTTCTCTGGATATCAGCTGAAACCCCAGTTGCACCCTCAATTAAGCCTACGTAAAGGAAATGTTGGTGTTAAGAAACAAAACTACAATAGCTGAAATATAGTCTTGAGCAACAAGGCTCGTGGCTTGTTACTGAAACAAGCAGAATTCAAGCTGAAAATGAAGAAGTTTCATTAAAACTTAAACATTGGCATAATGCCATTACAAATACCAGACAATGGTTGGTCATTATAAGTCAAGGATTACCTAAACTTTTACCTAACACCACTAAAATACATAGAAACTTGTTGAATTAACTTGTACTTATTGCATTGCTGATTTTTCAGTCAATCAACATCTAATTACATCACAAAATGTTACCAACCTAGTTCAAATAAAACTAAATTACAAATAAAGAAGTTGAAGTAACAAAACAAGTTGAAATTGGACAGTATCAATAAGCTTCAGCTGCTGCCTGCTTGACTTGAGCTGGATGGCCACCTTTTCTACTGCATGGGTTGCATGGGGAGCCACCTTCAACACTCCTCCTTGGCTTCCATGCTACAAACTCCAATCTGTTCTCTCAACTTACAAAACCTTGACATGTTGAGAGCCTTTGTTAAGATGTCTGCAGCTTATTCCTCGGAATTACAATAAATTAATTCAACTTCTTGAGCTTGCTCCATTTCCCGAACAACATGAAATTTTATACTAAAATGTTTGGTTCTGCCATGGAAAACAGGATAATTCTGTAATGATAAGTATGGAAAACTCTAATAAATGTATTAATTAATTAAGTAATTGTAGTAAGATATGACAATGAGGCATTTTAACATGTACATTGTATTTTTTATATTAAAACTCAAATCTTTTTTTTTACAAGACTAACCTAAAATTCATTAATATTTCATATTCATCCAAAATTTTTAAAAAAGTTATTACTTTTTTTAAAACATTTTTAATTTGAAAAAAAACCCTCCATGTAGCTCTAATTAAAAATGATTTGAGTTTTAGTAATAATAAAAATAATTAATATTCCATTTTATTAAAAAATTTATTGAACAATTTATTTAGAAGTTTTAATGGAAAATATGTTGTTCAATATTTATTAAAATTTTATTTAAAAAAACTTCAATTCAATCTAACTATAACAAAATTTTATACACAATTAATCAAAGTTTAATACCAAAAAAATAATTAATATTTAATTTTAATAAAAAATCAATAATTTAAATTTTATCAAAAAATAATTTATTTTATCAATTTAAAAATAAAAATGTTAATATTTAACTTAATAAAAGCAATCAATTAAGAAATTCGAGTTTAACTTAATAAATGGTAATAGTAATATATCATATTAATATTTTAATCAATTAAGGAATTTTAAGGGGAATATATTCTATATATCAAGCATGAGATAAATACATGATTTTAAAAAACTCTTCAAGGCCTCTTTATTAATATCTCATATTCACTCCAGGATTTAAAAAAAAGTTATAACTTTTTAAAAGATTTAGCTCTAATTTTCAAGTCAATTAATCTTGTTTTGTTAGCTTCACAAGGATCATCTATATTTTCATTTTCATGCATTTCTAAAAGAAAACGTGTAGCATTTCATACCCTTTTTTAAATTCAAGTTTTTTTCAAAATTATATGTTTTTATCTTTCTGCATTAATAAATAAAAATTTGTTCTTTGAAACACAAACCAAAAAAAAATGACTCGCACAATATTTTTGTTTTTAAGCCCCCAACTAATATGTATTGTGTCATATAATTTAACAATTAATGCTACTTTTTTATGAATATAATAGGTTGACTTCATTGCAAGAGTTACGTGTGCTAAACAAAAATTATGAAAATACAACAGAGATCACTGAGACATTTTGTTCTCCTTTAGTGAGCAGTAGCAAAGATTATTGAGACTGAATTGAAAGTCATGAAAGAAGACATAAACAACAACACCATACAAAATGTTACACTCAAACAAACCATTATAGACAGTACGAAATGCCATGAAAGACAGAGGAACTGGCACAGTATTAAAGACAGACAGATACCAATGCAACCCTTCACCATAGGCAAAACGGTCTACAAAACAAGAAATTGTGAAAATACAACACTAATGCTTGAACATAATTTGTAGTAATTAGATCCTTCTTCGTCTATTGCTGCGATTGCCTTTCTTTGACTTTCTTCTTCGCCTCTTCTCATGTTGGTTTTCAACCAAATTCACCAACCATTTTGGCTTACCAGATTGGAAAAATACATATCCCATCAACATTCCGAACACTACTCCGAATCCATAACCTATCAACACCACTTTCCAACCAAAAGCAATGTTTGATTTTGAGCCATCTTTTTCAAGCACATTTGGAGGTGCTGGCTCAATGATGTTGCAACCTTTCGACACCGGAAACCCACATAGTCCCTTATTTCCTTCATATGAATCATTTCCAAATGTGTTGAATTGCTTGCCTTGTGGAATCTGACCATGGAGTTGATTTTCAGAAACATTTAAGGACGAAAGAAATGGCAGATCTGCCAATCTATTTGGAATCGTCCCAGACAACCTGTTTGAAGATAGGTCCAACCATTCAAGACTTGTCAAATTCCCTATTGAGGTGGGGATACCACCATTAAGGTTATTATGAGAAAGGTTGAGCCCTTTCAGTAAGTTAAGCTTCCCAATAACCTTTGGAATCTCCCCTTCAAACTGATTGTTTGATAGATCAATGATCATCCACATGGTGAAAATTTTCACCAATTCCATATATTGTCCTTTCATAACAATTCCAATGGAATAGGTATAGAAGCCACTACCTTCCTGATCATACACCCCCATGTACGACACTGTACTACCAATCTTCTCTTGATTTATGATAGCCTTGAAGCTGATGATATATCTCACTGGTAGGGGTCCAGAAAAATAATTACTTGAGAGATCAAAAATTTGGATTTTAGAGAAAAAAGGGCTAGACTTGGAGCTATTGACACACAAGAAACCATGCATATGATTTGACTTCAATACAAGAACTTGTAGCTGTGGAAGACTTCCCAACCAATGAGGAAATGTATCATTGATCCTGTTGTTACCAAGATCTAGCACTTCCAGAACTTTACAATTAAGGATGGATGGCGTCAAAGGCCCTTCTAATAGATTTCCATTTAAGTTGAAATTACTCAATTGGCATCCCTTTGCAAATGTTGGTGGAATCGTCCCATAAAACTTGTTCTTCTTCAGATTCAAGAATTCAAGGCTGTTGCTCAAATTTCCAAAACATTGCGGAATTGTTCCACTAAAGTTATTGTGGGACAAATCAAGAATTTGTAGAGAAGTGACATTGCAGATTAAAGAAGAGACCTCTCCATTGAAACTATTATTTGATATCAGAAAGACATTGATCGTCGAAGCTGGAATCGGAAGATTTCCACAGATCAAATTAGAACTTAAGTCAAGAACTGCAATATTGTTCCATGGAAATTGCTCAACTTCTGTCAAAGAGTTATGGGATACATTTAAATACCACAAAGAGTCATTCCCCACCTCTTGCATCCACTGTGGAATCTTACCTTCAATTCTGTTGCAAGAGAGGTCTAAAGTTACCAAACTTTTAAGCCCTTTTAAAAATTGGGGGAATTCACCAAGATTGCAAGATGACAAAATTAGGCTTGTAAGATTAGGCAATATATGAATGACACTAGAAGTAAGATTAGATGTTAAGGATAAGCTGTTATATGAAAGGTCAAGATATTGGAGATTTGGAAGGTTTGAGAACATGTTGAACTCTATGACATCACTAAGATTATTTGAGGATAAGGTGAGATCGGTAAGATTGAAAAGTTGGAATATTGAAGATGGAAGAGGACCTTGGAGTTTATTATTTTGTAGATATAAATATTTTAGTGATTTGGATTGGAATTCTTTGATATGCCCACTGAATTGATTTTGAGAGAGATCTATTTCCTTTAAGGAGGGAGCAGTATACAACCATGACGGAAGTGTTCCATTGAGTAAATTGTCAGATAAGTATAAAGATATTAGATTAGGAAAAGCGGTTACCTCATCTGGAATGGAACCTTCTAATGAATTTTCAGCTATTCCCAAGTATTCAAGCTGCGTTAGGTTTAGAATTGACGATGGAATTTGTCCACTTAATTGGTTCCATTTCAAGTCTAAATGAGTGAGTTGCAAGAGGTTCACCAATGATCTTGGAATTTGTCCACTCAATTGGTTGTGTGACAAGTCTAAATGAGTGAGTTGCAAGAGGTTCCCCAATGATCTTGGAATTTGTTCACTCAATTGGTTGTCTCCCAAGTTGAGGAGATTGAGGTTTGGCAAATCAAAAATGTGTTTTGGGAATTTTCCTTGCAAATCACAACCAGCAAGACTGAGAGACCTTAGAGAAGAGGATAGATTCGTGAAGACATGAGGATTAACAGAAGACATGTTGATTCCATCCAAAAACAGATGTTTGACCTCGGTTAGGTTATGAACAAGTCCCTCCACAGCATGTTTGTCAAATGTTAGGTCAGAAATCCAAGAGGAGAGATCAAGTGAAACCAATTTTGACAGGTGGGAGACTTGGGATGGGACTTCTCCTACAAACCTTGTATAAGAAAGGTTGAGATATACTAGACTTTCAAACCGACCAAACTCAGATGGAATTTTGGAATGATTAAAATCATTGTAGGCAAGGTTGAGTTTTTGAAGGTGAGGAAGAAGGAAGAGAGTGGTATTGGATGGGAAGTTGCCATACAGCCAACTGCAGCTCAAGTCAAGGGCAATAACATGAGCATTTAGGTGGTCACAAGTGACCCCATCCCATGAGCAGCAATCTGTACCCTCCTTCCATGAATTTGTCTTGGGATAAGATTCAAGGCCTGTAATATGATCGCAATGAAAAGCATCAGACTCTGTCTGAGTGATGGAAAAGGAGTTCTTGAACTGGATTAGTGAAGAGCAGGAGTGAGATACTGAAGAAGAAGCATAAAGATGGGGAAAGAAGAGGAATAGGCAGAGAAAGAGATAGGAGGCCATGTTATGTTTGTAGAGGAAGATGAAGGATAGGAATGGTATTTATAGGCAACAAATAATATCCAATATTAAACAAAAGATTTGTTTAAATAATGTTACACTTACATGTATATTTTCATACTTAAATAATTTATTTATCATTTAAACAGTAGTCAATTGAATGATTAAAAATCTATATTGAACAAAGCAAACAATCCGATTTATATTAATACCAAAGTAATTAATTATTTGTTATGTAGGTTTTTATCTGTCTGTTACCCAAATTTGTGATTTTATAATAGAATATGCTTTAAAGGATTCTTGAAAGTTAAGGATATGCATGCACACAGACATGTTGTGAAGATTGGATGAAATACTAGCTGTCCGGTTGTCTTTTTCTTTGTGTTTTTGACCTCCACTTCAATATAAAAATTGTTGAAGCGGCTGTAAATTTTCTTGTAATGCTTGCCGGCAGATTTTATTATGCTTGAAATGTATGGAGACGTGCCAAGTGGAATTATTTTTGGGATGTTTGTCACTACCTCTATGTCACAAAATCAAATAATCAAATCATCTCTTTAAATATTCAAATACTAAAAGTTAAAAGAGCATCTCTTTTGTCTGCAAGTCATTGAAGCTAGACTCGGCTTTGTTTTTTATTCTGTTTCTTAACACCAACAAAGGCTCAAACCATACCTTATGTTCATGAATTCTCATCATCACATGCTTATAAATGCAGCTCAAACTTGAAATTTTATCTTTTGTAATTCAAAATGTACTTTTTTATGGTGAGCAGTATAATATCTTCTAAAAATTGAAATTCAAGAAAGAAGATATGCATAGTTGCACCATACAAAGATGTTACACTCAAAATAAACCCTTACAAATAGTACGAAATGCAATGAAATACAGAGGAATTGGTACAATCATAAAAACACACATATCAATGCAACTTTTCACCATAGGCAAATTATTCTGACAGACTACAAAACAAGAAATTATGAAGACACAATAGAAATGCTTGAACATCATTTGCACCAACTACATCCTTCTTCGTCCATTCATGCGATTGCTATTCTTTGACTTTCTTCTTCGCCTCTTCTCATGTTGCTCTTCAACCAAATTCACGAACCATTTCAGCTGACCGGTTTGAAAAACAACATATCCCATGGCCATTCCAAACACTACCCCGCATCCATAACCTATCAACACCACTTTCCAACCGAAAGCAATGTTTGCTTTTGAGCCATCCTGTTCCAGCACATTTGGAGGTGGTGTATCATTGATGCTGCAACCTTTGGAGACTGGAAATCCACATAGTCCCTTGTTTCCTTCATATGAATAGTTTCCAAATGCGTTGAACTGCTTGTCTTGAGGAATCTGACCATGGAGTTGATTTTCAAAAACGTTTAAGAAAGACTGCTACAATTCTATCTTCTTTAAACCAGCTATCTATAAGTGTTGGTGTTATGAACAATGAGCAAGCTAGTTCAGCTGAAACTTGAGCAACAAGGCTCGAGACTTGCAGAAGAAACAAACAGAATTCAAGAACAGAATTGAAAACAAAAGCAAAGAAAAATGGAGAGTATATGGAAGGAAATCTGATGAAATTTTCATTCAAAAATGAATAATGGCATAATGCCAATATATAAACCAAGCATTCAGCTTGTCAAAATCAGTATATGGTCACCTAATCAATACCTACTACCACTAATACATTGAAACTTGGTAAATCAAGCTTATACACATGAACAAAGCTGAGTTAACAGCTCAATCACTATCAAATTACATCAAACATCAAACTAACATAGTTCAAAATGAACTAAAATACATGACATCAAACTAAGGTTACAAAATGAACAAAAAAATCAACAGCTGCACTTGCTTCAGCAGCTCCTGCATGGCTCGGACTGCATGGCCTGCTTCTTGACTGCTCCTGGTGCTACATGCTGACCAAACTTCAACAATAAGCAATAAGGACATTAGATCCACCAATTTATGGTTGAATTCATAACATCATTCAGCTCTGCTATGTACTAATATTATTAGCAAAAATCTTGAAAGGAGACAACCTCAAATTTAAAGACAAGAAATGAACAAGAAAAATCATATATTATAAATATGACTTAGAAATGAAGACCACATATGAATTCCAACAATTGCATAACCCCAATTAAATTTACTCATAAAATATAAACACCTTATTTTCCCAAGTCTTTACTCAATACTGGTCATTCATATTATCAAGTAATAAAATAAATTTTTATTATGATTTTAACATATTGATCGTTACAGGTATTCTCAAGTGATGATTCCAAATGGTTCATCATCCTCCACCATAAACTATTAACTATCCAAGTTTGCAGTGTGAAAGCAGGTACTTCCATTAGAGAAATCTTTCACTGAGTTTATAATATAGACTGAGTTTGATGTGGTGAGGAAAAAAACACCATCAATGATGAAAATTAAATCCAAGTCTTACCCTGAAGAATAATTAAAGCCAAGACTTGGTAAGTAGACTAATTAGTTTACAACTAAATATTTTTGCACTCATAATTAAGGCAAATATTAGCCAATAAAAAATGCATAGTGATTTATTAAGGCAAATATTAGCTAATAAAAATTTTAAAATCTTAAATTAGTAAAGATAAAATTACAATTTGACCCTCCTTAAAAATGATAAAAATTTGATTTAATCCTTCAAAAATTATAAAGATATAAACTATTAAAATGGTGAAATTGCATTTTTACTATCATAAAAATTATAATTTAATTTCGGCCCCCTAAAAAAATTTGCTGGGTTCTCCCTTGTTTTAGCCATTCATTTAATTTTTTATCTTTTTTAGCCATTGAACTTGCATTATTTGTCAAATCATCTCAAAATAGATGGAAAAGTTAATATCTATTAACTGTGTTGACGTGGCATCCACATGACATTAGAATTCTAATAAATTTATTTGGGAACTACTTGGTTAACTATTTCTCTTTTAGCTAACTATAAAATTCAAGTCCACTACAATGCCTAGTTTTGTTACATGTATCAAATGATTTTTTTTTTAAATTCAAATATCACACCAACAAATTTAATAGAAGAATTTTAATAGCATTAACAAATAAAGCTAAATTTTTAGATTTGAAAAGTAGAGGGACTAAATCCCTAAAAATAAAAGTATAGATATTAAACTTCAAATATACAAATTAGTACAAGAAGTTTTACCAAATTAAAACTATTAAAGCTAACCTCGAAGCTGGAATAGCTCAGTTGGCTAGAGCGTGTGGCTGTTAACCACAAGGTCGGAAGTTCAACCCCTCCTTCTAGCGTTTCACTTTTGGTTAAATTTCATCTTTGGTCACTTTAAATTCCTTTTTGCTTTAATTTGATTGCTTTCTAGCGTTGCAAATTACATAACACTCTTCAAATGTCTTATTAAATTCTCACTTTTACGAGTGCTATATATGTTACTCAAATAAAATTCCTCTTAGTTTATATTCGAATTTAAGCATAGAATATAGATTTAATTAATATTGCAATCTTAAATATAAATATAAAATATTATAAATTTTGTAACTATTTTTTAATAAATAAAAAATACTAAAGTTTATACATATGCTAATATTGGATATTCAGAGAAGTCCCAAGCATCCTTGTACTCTGTAATCTTGAGCATTTACTGAGCTTCAATACGCTCACACTCTTCGCATATACCTTGCAGATAGATAGCTCGTGGGACTAATGGTGAGCTGTGGAAACCGGGTGATCGGCAAATGCCTTGAGTATGTCAGTCTACCAAGCTATTTGTACTGCTAAATATGTTGATAGATAGATAGGTTTGGGAGAAAATCAATAATATATACAAAGTTACAAATTTTGTGTGTGTTTAAGTGTCCTCAACCACAAACAATCCAGTTTTGCAGAGAAACCACCCATTATATATAGGTTTGGTCACCAAGGCAATGAGATGAGCAAGAAGACTGCTAGCTAGAAATTCATGCATCTTTGAATCACCAATTCATATAATAAGCATAACTAAAGGAAATGTTTCAATCAAAGCAAGCTATATGTACCCTTTTACAGTTTGCAATGTTCCATGTTTCAATTCATTACATCATTCCTTCAACTCTGCTATATATTATTACTGTCTCTATATAACCAAACCTTTTACTGCTACTGAGGAGATTTCATATAGTACAAGGACCAGCTGAAACCTCATGCTTGGGTCTTCTCTGGATATCAGCTGAAACCCCAGTTGCACCCTCAATTAAGCCTACGTAAAGGAAATGTTGGTGTTAAGAAACAAAACTACAATAGCTGAAATATAGTCTTCAGCAACAAGGCTCGTGGCTTGTTACTGAAACAAGCAGAATTCAAGCTGGAAATGAAGAATTTTCATTAAAACTTGAACATTGTCATAATGTCATTACAAATACCAGACAATGGTTGGTCATTACTGTTGGAACAATGGCAGCATCTTAACATGCACAATGCATGTAATGAGCCTATGATTTTATGGGGACAAAACTAAAGAAGAAAATGATACCAGAAACTTAAGCAAAAAGAAACTTGAATACAAAGGTTAATGGCTTAACTTGATAACCATTTCATTGATAACATGAATATATACACAAAGAAATACAAGAGTTGAATAGTCAAAGACAATTACCTAATGAATTACCAACTCCCTATATACTTGACTAATACACATTTAGCTTGCACATAAAATAATAGCTAAGGTACTAGCCATTACATCAAATTAATGTAGTCATCATCCTATGAGCTTAGCCATCATATTACAAAACATTAGACTTGATCACAAAATCAACAAAAGAAGATATGCTCCCTCGAACCATGCTTGCTCCAAGTCGAGCCGCTGCTCACTGCTATCGGGTTCCATGTTGCATTGCAGGCCAATTCTTGACACTCCTCCTTGGTCTGTATGCAACAAACACCAATGTTGCTTCTCAAATGCTCAAATCTTGATGTACCAAGTGGCTTAGTTAAAATGTCTGCCAATTGGTCTTGTGAACTGCAATGCACGAGACTGACTTCCTTGGATTGTTCAGCCTCTCGAACAAAATGCAATTTAATCTTAAAATGTTAAGTTTTCCCATGAAAAAACAGATTCTTGGCTATGGCAACTGCTGACTAGTTGTCAACAAGAATTTCAGTAGGGCCAAGTTGCTCTTCATTTAGATCTTTCAGCAACTTTCTAAGCCAAATGGCTTGATTCATCTTCTTTGCTTTGCTACATATACTCACCTCACCAGGATCGAGCAACAGTTGGTTGCTTCTTCGAGCACCAACAAAACATACTCGAACCAAGGCTAAATAAGTAGCCTGAGGTGCTTTTCATGTCTTCAGCAGATCCAGCCCAGTCACTATCCGAGAATCCAACCAATTTAAGCTCATTTTCATTTTTGAACTTAACTCCATAGCTCAAAGTCCCCTTGATGTATCGAAGCACTCTCTTGGCAGCTTTGAAATGCATTACATTGCAGTAATGCATAAACCTCGAAAGCAAACTGACTGCATGCATAAGATCTGGTCTAGTTGCTGTCAAGTAAAGCAAACAACCAACCAAGCTTCTATACTGCTTTTCATCAACTCTCTCATGATTTCCTATGCTTGTTAACTTTTCTTCTTGAGCCATAGGAGTACTCACTGACTTGCAGTTTTCCATGCTGAATTTGTTGAGTATTTTCAAAGAAAAAGCATGTTGGCTAATGAAAATACCTCGATCAGACTGATTTACTTCCATGCCATGAAAGTATGACATGATTCCCAAGTCAGTCATGTCAAACACATTTTGCATTTGTGTCTTAAACTCATGAATCAAGTCCTCCTTGCTTCCAGTTACCAGCAAGTCATCCACATAAATTGAAACTATCAGCAAGGTCTCCTTATTGGACTTTTTCACATAGAGTGTTGGCTCACTCAAGCTCTTTTCAAATTTGAGCTTGGACAGGTAGGAGTCAATCCTGTCATACCAGGCTCGAGGAGCCTGCTTCAGGCCATAAAGTGCCTTCCTCAGCCTGTACACTTTGTCTTTATTTCTTAGGACCTTGAAACCATCAGGCTGCTCGATGTAGATCTCCTACTTAAGATAACCATTTAAGAAGGCTGACTTGACATCTAATTGATGAAGCTTCTATTGTTTCTGAGCAGCCAAGGAAATCAAGAGTTTGATGGTGTCGAGTCTTGCCACAGGGGCAAAAGTCTCCATGAAACCAATGCCATATTACTGGCTATACCCTTTCACAACAAGCCTTGCCTTGTGTTTGTTCAATGAGCCATCAACATTGAATTTGTCTCGAAACACCCACTTGACACCAATGACTTTCTTTTGGATAGGTCTGTCTACCAAGTGCTAAGTTTGATTCTTGTGAATCATGTTCTAGCTCAGCTTCCATAGCTTTCTTCCATTGCTTGTCCTTGACAGCTTCTTCAAAGCTTAAAGGCTCAACTAGAGCCACATTGCATCTTTGGTAAATATCAGCAATGGTCCTGGTGCCCCTCATAGGTAAGTCATCCATATTTGCATTGCTAGGCTCATGTTCAGCTGGTTCCAAACTGTCATCAATCAAACCTTCATCAAATTGCATTGCATTCGAACCATCCCAACTCCAAGTCCTTGCTTCATCAAACTTGACATCCTTACTTGCCAAAATCCTTTTGGTTGAGGGATCATAGAGCCTATAGCCCTTATTGTTGCTACTGTAGCCTATAAATATAGCTGGAGCTAACCTCTTCTCGAGCTTGGTCCTTCTTTCAGCAGGTACATGCACATAGCACACACATCCAAACACTCTCAAGTAGGAAATTGATGGCTTGTGCCCATGCCAGGCCTCAGATAGAGTCTTATCCTTCACAGCATGTATTGGAAGCCTGTTGAGCAAGTACACTGAGGTGTTGATAGCCTCAGCCCGAAAAGTGCTTGGAAACTTCCTTTCAAACATCAAACATCTGGCCATGTTCATTACAGTCCTGTTCTTCCTCTCACACACTCCATTTTGTTGAGGAGTGTACACAGTGATTAGCTGATGATGAATCCCAACCTGCTCACACAGCTTCTGAAACCTTTTAGACATGTACTCAGCCCCATTATCTGTTCTCAATGCCTTGATCTTGCAATCTGATTGATTTTCTGCATGAGCTTTGAATTTGCTGAAGGCCTCGAACACATCAGACTTCTGTTTCAAGAAATAAACCCAACAGAATCTAGTTAAGTCATCAATGAATAGCACAAAGTACTTGCTACCATTGAGTTAAGGGGTCTTCATTGGACTACAGATGTCATAATACACCAGTTTAAGCTTCTCTCGAGCTCTCCATGCTTTATTGACAGGGAATGGTAATCTAGCCTGCTTGCCAAGCTGACAGGCTTCACAAACATCATCTATGGCTTCAATCTTGGTCAAGTCCTCAGCCAAGTTCTGTTTGTACAGCAAATCCAATGATCTGAAGTTGGCATGGCCTAATCTTCTATGCCATAGGCCAGCACTGTCAGCTAGGCTTGTGTATGCCTTTTTCTCAAGCTGACTTAGATCAAACATGAAGCACTTTCTACCATAGGTACTGTGACAATTTCCTGGGCATGACAATCTTGAATAATGCATGAATCATTCTTGAAAACTAGTGAATAACCTTTCTGGACCAACTGACCAACACTTAACAAATTTTGATCTATATCAGGCACATAAAGCACATCTGAAATCAGTTTGTTACCTAAACGTGTGTTGATCACAACATCACCTCTGCCTTTAGCTTCAATCAAGCTCACATTTCCAATCTTTATCCTTGTAGTGAAGCTCCTGTCAAGCTCCTTGAACAAGCCCTCATCAGCTGCCATGTGATGTGAGCAGCCACTGTCCACTAGCCAGCTACATTTGGCTTTGCTTGTGTTGGCAAAGCATGAAGCTGTAAAAACATGCTCCTCCTGAGCTAGAAAGTCTTCAGCAGTCTTGGCTTGAACTTACTGTTCAGCTTGTGGCTTGTCCCTGTTTCTACAAACCTTCTCATGGTGGCCAAACTTCTTGCAACTCTTGTACTGAATGTCTGGCCTATTCCAACAGTTCTTCTCCAAGTGATTAGTCTTCTTGCAGTGTTTGCAAGGTGGAAGCCTCCTTCTTTCTGTATCTTTCCTGAATCTTTCTTTTTTGTCAGTCTAAGGCTTCTTTGGTCTCTGACTTGAGCTCGAGCCATCTTTGGCTTTTGCTTGGAAAGCTCCCTCAAGATGCTCTTCCTGTCTAGTGGCCCTTCTTTGCTCGAGTGCATAGAGGGAGTTCACCAACTCAGACAAGGTAATGGTTGTGAGGTCCCTCGAGTCTTCCAATAAGGAAATCTTTGACTCAAACCTCTCAGGGAGAGTAGTGATCACCTTCTCAACAACTCTACTGTCAGTGAAGTCTTTTCCAAGGAGTCTTATGCTATTCACTGTTGCCATTATTCTATCAGAGTACTGCTTGATGGTCTCTGATTCCTTCATCTTCAAGTTTTCAAACTCCCTTCTAAGGTTAATCACCTGTTGCTGTCTTGTCTTATCCGAGCCCATAAACTCTTCCTTCAGCTTTTCCCATGCTTGCTTAGGTGAATCACAGGCCATGATTCAAGTGAAGATAACATCAGACACTCCATTTTGCATGCAGGCCATAGCCTTGTGCTTCTTGGCTCGATCCTCACTGTGCTGCCTGATCTGAGCAATGGTGGGATTGGCTCTCAATGGAGGTGGCTCAGCATCACTCTCGACTGCACTCCATAAGTCTTATGCCAGAAGATGAGT
The DNA here is from genome assembly GCA_025698515.1 of Gossypium sturtianum. Lineage (NCBI taxonomy): Eukaryota > Viridiplantae > Streptophyta > Magnoliopsida > Malvales > Malvaceae > Gossypium > Gossypium sturtianum. The sequence continues at coordinate 99,336,642 of CM046947.1, forward strand.
TTTCATCTTCACAGACCAAATATGATAATTCTCACCAGTAAACACAGGTGGTGGAGGTGGTGTATAGCTCATTTTTCAGCAACAAAACAAATAGATCAACAACAAGGAGGTTTATTCCTTCTTAAGTTTTGTTTTCCACCGAGAAACACCAACAAGAGAGGTCCTTAAAGAAGGCTAGCTCTGATTACCAATTGTTGGAACAATGACAGCATCTTAACATGCACAATGCATGTAATGAGCCTATGATTTTATGTGGACAAAACTAAAGAAGAAAATGATACCAGAAACTTAAGCAAAAAGAAACTTGAATACAAAGGTTAATGGCTTAACTTGATCACCATTTCATTGATAACATGAATATATACACATAGAAATACAAGAGTTGAATAGTCAAAGACAATTACCTAATGAATTACCAACTCCCTATATACTTGACTAATACACATTTAGCTTGCACATAAAATAATAGCTAAGGTACTAGCCATTACATCAAATTAATATAGTCATCATCCTATGAGCTTAGCCATCATATTACAAAACATTAGACTTGATCACAAAATCAACAAAAGAAGATATGCTCCCTCGAACCATGCTTGCTCCAAGCTGAGCTGCTGCTTATGCTGCTACTGGTTCCATGTTGCATTGCAGGCCAATTCTTGATACAAGTCAAGGATTACCTAAACTTTTACCTAACACCACTAAAATACATAGAAACTTGTTGAATTAACTTGTACATATTGCATTGCTGATTTTTCAGTCAATCAACATCTAATTACATCACAAAATGTTGCCAACCTAGTTCAAATAAAACTAAATTACAAATAAAGAAGTTGAAGTAACAAAACAAGTTGAAATTGGACGGTATCAATAAGCTTCAAATTCTTTCGCTTGACTTGAGCCGGATGGCCACCTTTTCTACTGCATGGGTTGCATGGGGAGCCACCTTCAACACTCCTCCTTGGCTTCCATGCTACAAACTCCAATCAGTTCTCTCAACTTACAAAACCTTGACATGTTGAGAGCCTTTGTTAAGATGTCTGCAGCTTGTTCCTAAGAATTACAATGAATTAATTCAACATGTACATTGTATTTTCTATATTAAAACTCAAATCTTTTTTTACAAGACTAACCTAAAATTCATTAATATTTCATATTCATCCAGAATTTTTAAAAAAGGTATTACTTTTTTAAAACATTTTTAATTTGAAAAAAGAAACCCTCCATGTAGCTCTAATTAAAAATGACTTTAGTTTTAGTAATAATAAAAATAATTAATATTCCATTTTATTAAAAAATTTATTGAACAATTTATTTAGAAGTTTTAATGGAAAATATGTTGTTCAATATTTATTAAAGGTTTAGTTAAAAAAACTTCAATTCAATCTAACTATAACAAAATTTTATACACAATTAATCAAAATTTAATACCAAAAAAAATAATTAATATTTAATTTTAATAAAAAATAAAAAATATAAATTTTATCAAAAATATTTTATTTATCAAATTAAAAATTAAAAATGTTAATATTTAACTTAATAAAAGCAATCAATTAAGAAATTTGAGTTTAACTTAATAAATGGTAATAGTAATATATCATATTAATATTTTAATCAATTAAGGAATTTTAAGGGGAATATATTCTATATATCAAACACGAGATAAATACATGATTTTAAAAAACTCTTCAAGGCCTCTTTATTAATATCTCATATTCACTCCAGGATTTAAAAAAAAAAAGTTATAACTTTTTAAAAGATTTAGCTCTAATTTTCAAATCATATAATTTTGTTTTGTTAGCTTCACAAGGACCATCTATATTTTCATTTTCATTTATTTCTAAAGGAAAACGTGTAGCATTTAATACCCTTTTATAAATCCAACTTTTTTAAAAATTATATGTTTTTATCTTTCCGCATAATAAATAAAAATTTGTTCTTTGAAACACAAACAAAAAAAAAAAAACTCACATCATATTTTTGTTTTTAAGCCCCCAACCAGTATGTATTGTGTCATATAATTTAACAATTAATGCTACTTTTTTATGAATATAATAGGTTGACTTCATTGCAAGAGTTATGTGCTAAACAGAAACAATATCAACTTATTGGAGCTGAATTCATTGTCTCGTTTAACTACACTATCACTGTACCTTTCTACTAATCAATTTTCTCAAGAACATTTTGTGTTCCCTAAACTACAAAGGTACAATATAGTTGTAGGTGGGCTCGATTTTAGCTTTGGGGAGGCGCTAACCATTAGAAGATTGAGAATTGAAAACTTATCATCTTCATTGAGTGCATTTAAAATTTTATTTTGCAATGTGGGAGAGTTGAAGTTGAATAACGTTAGTGGACTAAAGAACATTGTGCCAAGCATAGGAAAAAAAGGTACTAAATGAGTTGACTTCTCTGGAGCTTAATTCTTGCGACGATTTGAATTTTTTTACTGATATAACAAGAGATCAAGGGTCAACTGTTGCATTCTTTAATTTGGTAGAATTAACTATAACAAGGATGGTTTCTTTGAAAGGGTTGTGCTATAGTCTTTCTCCATCCCATCATGCAATTGCAAGCTTCACAAGGCTAAAGGTTGTGACAATTGCATATTGCCATAAACTGAAAACAATCTTCTCACCTTGCGTTGCTCAGAGTACGTTGTGTATAGAAGAACTCTACATAAGATATTGCAGTGGAGTAGAGCAAGTAATTGGCTTTGCCCAAGAAGAAGAAATTACTAAGGTAGAGATGCCTGTTCTCCGCAATCATTTTGTTAATCTAGCTAAGTATTTTTACTTTTTGATAGCATTTTTTATAGGGATGAAAACAATACGAGAAAACTAAAGACTAATGTGAATTCCATCTTTTGTTTAATTTATAATTAGGTTTTAATATTTTTATAATATAATAACAAATATTTTACATTAAGGAAAATATCTTAGACAATAATATTTTTAAAATTTTTAAAGAAAAACAAATAATTGAATCTATATGAATGAAGAAATTCAATTAAACTAAACCGTTGTAACCTCTGGTTGTGTTCTAAAAAAATGAATGTTTTTATGTTTTATCTTGTTATAATTGTGATTTATTGAATTTTGAAACTGAATGTGTATATGAGTTTAATATATAATTAATCTGTCTAACCAATTTGTAAGTCTTTCAGTTAATATATATATATATTATCTTGTTATAATTGAGATTTATCAAATTCTAAAGTTAAATGTGTATTCGAGTTTAATATATAGTTAATTTGTCCAATCAAGTCTTTCAATTAATAATTTATCTTTATATTGATATGCTCAGTTCTTTATAATATTAAAAATAAATAACTTATTAATATGTGTGTTTGAAATATGTAGAATAACTCTCGTCTTTGTTGCTGCCCGAAATTGAGAATTCTTGAGATATTCCATTGCAAAAGTTTGAAAAATGTTTGTGCAAACACTTCGACTCAAGGGCTTCAATCATTAGAATCTGTCACCATAAGAGATTGCCCTCAACTTATGCAAATCTTCAAGATGGAACAAAATGAGAATGGGGTAGATGTTGTGGTTCCTCAGGTAATTCTGTATTTAAAAGTTTTAAGGTTAACAAAAATTTGAAAAAAAGTTAAACAAAAACATTTTATATAACAACTATTAAAAATATATAAAAAAGTTATAATTTAACTTACAATTAAATAACAATTATATGCTTTAAAAACAAGTACATCAAATTAATTTATAAATTTTTATTATCAAATACTATAATATTCATATTTTAAATAATTCATATAGATAGAAAAAAGTAAAATAGAGAAATATTATATATTTATTTTCTATTGATGTTACACTTTAATATATTTATTTATATTTTATATTTATGTAATATGATAATGATTATTTAAATTATGTGTTATAAATGATATTCCTCAATTTTATTTAAAGAAATATATTTTGTATGATATCAAAATATTTGCTTCATTCATGCAGAACCATTACTAGCCAAAATTGAAAACTTTTTGGATATATGATTGCCAACTATTCTCATGCTTCATTGTACAAGCTCCGCTATTGGAGGTATTATTTAGATTATTTGCATTTTGCATATGGATTTTGACACTGTAGCAAACTAATAAATCGATATGTTGCGTAATTTATGCGATAATCCATTTTCTTTTTTTACTTAGTTTGTAAATGAATTTTATTATTCACTCTTTATATAAAAATGTAAAATCAAGAAATGATCTCTCATGTTCAAATAATTTGATTGGAATTTCAAAATATATCCTTTAAAACACCAAAGATACGTGTAGCATTGAAATTAGAGAAAGTAGGATTCACTACTACTTGGAATATGTAAAATTACGAACACTTGTGGGTAACATTTACTCTAGTGTGTTTTTATGACATTTATTGGCATTTCTGAGTATTTGCAGGTCTTGTTTCTTTGTAACGTGGGAATCATATGGAAAACTAATGTGCCTGTATTGAATAAAGATTGTATCATAGTTGGGAATCATAAAACGATATTTCATGTTCAAGGTGGGTACTCATTCTCAAGAATATATGAATTGGACTTGAGGAATTTATCTGAAATGCGGATTATATGGAACGATTTTGCTCAAGTTGTAACCCCTGAGAACCTTACAACACTAATTTTGACAGACTGCAAGAAGTTAAGATATATATTTTCACCTACGATGGCTCGTAGTTTATCACATTTGGTGAATCTTTTCATCGATGGGTGTGAAGAAATAGAACGACTCATTTTAGCCAATGATCAAATTTCTTCATCACCATCATCAAATGCTAGCCTCCAACCTATCAGCTTTCCAAATTTGACAAATATCACTATTACAAATTGTCGAAATTTGAAAAATATCTTTCCCTTTGGATCTGTTCTTGTTCTTCCAAAACTTGAATATCTCAGAGTTCAAATGAATTCTAAATTGGAACAAGTATTCGAATTAGTAGATGAACCGAAAGTGGTAGCTGAAGAGGAGATGAAATTTGATAAATTAGAAAAGTTATCACTTGAAGAACTACCGAGCCTCATTCACTTCGGTCCCAAAGGATATCATTTTGTATTGCCAGCATTGGAATATTTGGAAGTAAGAAATTGTCCTAGTTGACTACTAGTTTCTCCATTGATTCACAGAAATTTGTGCACTGCGAAACAAAGGTATAGATTCTGCAACTCTTTAATTTACAAGAATATTACATATTAATGATTTTTTTTAATCGAATCAAACCAAACTATTTTCACATTAGCTCTTTGGTTTTTGTCATATAACTATTGGCATAGGTTGATGTCATTTTTGTTGGGTTTAGAAAATGGAGTGAGCTGGTTCTATAGTTGGTGGACTAAGTTATAGTTGGTAAAGTATACAACAGGTTTGAGCTAAGAGGCACTAGAGTCTATTGCTCCTAACACTCACTAATGCGTAAGTCAACATTTTAGAATAGAGGAAACAAGATTGAAAATGATTATAAAGTATAAATATGTATAAGAGAGGTCATACTTGACTAGAGGTTAGGGCTTGGCATTTATAGTTGCCTAGGTGTAAATACTACTCAATGATGGCGAAGCTGACATCATTGTCCAATTAATATAGCTGCTATAGAGTGCACTCCTTTTGCAGTTTTACAATTAATTAAAATGCAATTATACTTTAAGCTTTGTAATACAATATTTATTAGGTTAAATCAAGTATCATGTATTTTATAACATGTTTTTAAATTAAGAATTATATTAATATGTTTACTCCAATTAATTTTTCAACATCTGCTTTTACATGTTGAAGATTTTGTTAAAATAAATTAGTAAAAAGGTTAGAATTTTAAGTAAACAATTGGTAGCATATTAATAAATTTAATACTTTAAAGATAATAAATTTAATAAATTTTAAGTAAATAATTTGTAAATTATTAGAAAATATTACTTTATAAATTATATATATGTTTTTTATTTTTTCTTGATGACATGAGATTAAAATTTTAGTTATAATTTTTCTTTAATTATTTTTTAAGACACCCCAATTGGTCGAGGAATATGCGACTGAAGAGGCTGTCACTATTTCAAATGCAATTTTCAATGAGGATATATGTTGGAGTCGTCGAGAGTTCAGTTGAAGTCAACTACCACACATTACATGAAAGAATGGATGATTTTAGAGCAGCTTTCAAAGCCATGTTACATAAATCAATAGGTGGAGGTTTATGTTGTTCAGATTTTTTTTGGTTAAGTTTCTGATATAATTTGTGTCTAACACGAGTTTTTTTTTTAATTTTTTAAGGTTTTTTTTATATATTTAGAGGATCATATATATCCATATCCAAATGGACATGAATGCAAAATAAAAAATGAAGATTCAAAGTATCATAAGTTCAATATATCAACTAAATGCAGGTAAAAACATGGTTGTCGATTTCAATTTTTAGTTCTTTTTTCTTTTCTAAATTTGCCTATGTAATAATCAAATTCAGTGTGGTTCACTTGTGTTTATGTTTATTATTTTTGTTAAAAACAGGTGCATTGATAATTGTGCATTGACGATTGTGCTTCTAACTGGTATGAAAGCTTATTTTATTGGAGTTGTGAAGCAAAATGATATATCGTCTCTTACTTCAAACTAATAACTTACTTAGTTATAGCTATGTTGTAGCTTTTACTGTATGCTTTTGAGTGAGTGAAAATTCCATTGCATCATGTATTTGTTTTTGTGTGTTAAACCATAATCAAAATCGGATAGATTTTATTTTGCAAAGTTTCCACAGATGATTTTGTTGAACTATTGAAAGTTTGATTGTTAGTTTCAACTTAATAAAAAATTATTTTGTTCCTCAGCGTTTTCAATATTGTTTTGAGGGTTAAAAAATTAATTATACTGCATGGGAAAAAATGTCATATAATAACTTATTTGAACTAAATTTTGCTTTTTTAAAAAAAATTGAACTCAGTTTAAAGTGCAGTCAACTCATTCATATGAATTTTATTAAGCAAAGTTCAAAGAGATCAACCAACAGATTATACACATAACATTGGTCCAGATGACAATGTCTCCCTATGACCACTAATCACCTGACATGTTCCCACGATCTTACCTTTCATATCCTAAAATACCCCTATAATTTAATTAGAATGACTAGAAAGCCCTAAACTCCATATGTTCAAGGCTTACTGCAATACCGGGGCATCTGTGCTTTTCTAAAAGCATCACACAGGAGATTTGAAAGCCCTAAACTCAATATGCTTGAGGCTTAGTTCAAGAATATATATTTCAGTTTCAGTTTATGGAAACAGGGGTACAACTACTAAGGAATTGAAGAGCCTTCAAATCAAAGATTAAAAGGAATTGAGCAATAACATTTGAGTTCTTGGCTTGTAGTTGGAAGAGGAAGACCCTTCAGTTGAAACACCTCTTCAACTCCACAATTGTTGAGTTTTGCAACTTCCAAATTTAGGAAGTGGTCTCCCTGTGTTTTAGACAGTCCAGCATTATTCTTTTCATCATGAAGACTCAACTTCTATGAAAACAAAATTCCAGTCGATTATATCAATAAACAATTAGAAATTTATTGAAGTCTGCAATTACCATCCCAAATCTCACATTGCAACACCCTTTTATCCTCTATTTCTGTCATTTTCTTGAAATGAAAAGAAACAAGAAAATAATATGAAGTTGAAAATGAGCATCGATTGATTGCAAAGGTTCTAACTTCTCTATTTAATGGTAGAAAAAACAGCATCATAAATCCTCATATCAGGAAAAGATATTAGGGCGTTTACCTGTGTTCAAGCCTGCATCAAGTTTTTACATCAACAGTGGAACACATGGTCATATTGGGGCAGTTTTCTATGACTGTAGTGACATTGAACCGTGGGAACATAAAGTGATAACCCAAAGGGCCAGAGCAGACAAGGCTTGGTAATTGTAGGAGTTCCAGTCTCTTCAACTTTGGAAGCACCATATCCTCTTCAGTTACAATGTTTGTTTCATATTCATGTCTGAATACATGCTCTAATTCAGACGATTCTTCCACTTTGAACTTTTTGAGTATTGGAAGACAGAGAGAAGCACTTAAAGGAAAGACACATTTCAATTTGCTGCGGTTAATGATCCATATTTTTGTCAAGTTATTTTGTCGTCGAAGACCATTTGAAGATAATAAATAAGTTCGATCAAAACGCTTCATTACTTCGACCTCATTTGCAACTTCTTTCACCAAGGTTGTCTTGCCTACACCAGCCATCCCATACAGTCCAATCATGCTCACATCATCATCTTTCAGCGACTCCATAATCTGATTAAAAGCTTTCTCCAAAGATTTTGGTGGCATAAAATCCTTTGATGGTAAGAACTCTATGATCGAAAGCCTAGGACAATGAGCTTCTTCTTTGCTACTTTCTTACTTAACTGATAGTGCCAACAAAAATTCAGACACCAATTGAAACGCCTTTTATTTTCATCAATTTCAATCCCCAGAATTTTCACATCTTCGAGAACTTTGTTTGCTTCTGTAAGCCAGTCCTCCACATTTTCCTCAATTTCTTCACTTTGTTTGACAGCTTCATTATTATCATTTTCCAAATACCAGTGTGTAACTATCAGCTTTTCAGTCTCTTGCCTACGATCCTCAACACGTAACTGAGATGACTATTTGCCGGTAACACCAGGTATTCAGTCATCTTAGAAGCAATAGAGAGACCAATATTCGTCATTCTTGAGAATCCAAAATTCAAAAGAGGCCTTTAGTTAGTTCATGGAAATGGAATATCATTGAAAAATCAACCAAAATTGAAGAAGAAATTATGGGAACTTTCTATTGACTACCTGAACTCAAAGCAATGCCTGTCTGAAACTGCAAACAACAACCGATCAAATCACTGATAAATCAACTTGATCTCTAGAAGAGGAAACAAATCTGAGCCTTCAGGATTAACCACTAATTATGTCTCTGCAAAATAATTAAACAAACAGTTGTGTTTTGATTAGAAAGATATTTCAATTAATCAACCTAGAGTCAGTTATTCTTAGTCTCGAAAGAGATATTAACATAATTTAGGAATTTCTACAGATCAAGACAAGTGAATAAATCGTTTAATTCAAAGTCAGAATAATAAGTGAAGTTTAGATGGATTCTTCCTTTGGTATTGTCTTTATTCATTGGTTTATTCGATTATTTTCTTCACTCTCTGTCGCATTCGTAGTTAATTAGTTAGTTAAATTTTAGATTAAAAACAATTTCCCTTAATTATTAGGCTAAATAATAGAAAGAGAGTTATTACTAGTAATTTTAGCCCTTGTGGATACAATATTCCAGACTCATCAGCTATACTACTGTTCGATAGGTGCACTTGCCTTTGTCGAAATATTAGTTAAGTTTCGAGATCATCACCATGGATAACAGGTTTCTTGATAAAGTGGAAGATAATGCGGCTGTCTGAATATGGTCCGAGAGAATGAAGCTAGAGAAAGGTGATAGTCTGATGGAAGTGTATGTATCTGTTTGAATGTGGACTCCATGCAGTCCATGCAATGCAACAAACCAGAAGATGAAACATCAAATGTTGCCATGCACACGTGCTTTATTGAAGCTAACATTGCATGACATCTTCCTATTATTTTATGCTCATTTTGTAAACACTAGTTGGTGTAATGAATCTTAGTTCATTTGGAACTATGTTAGGTTTCATTTTGATGTAAAATGATGTAATTTGAACTGACATAGAAGATTTGTTGAAGATTACAAGTTAAGCCTTGCTTACTTCAATGAAATTAGTGGCATTAGGTAAGCATTAGGTATAAGATAGATGTGATTTATGTTTGACTTTTGCTACTATATGTAACAGCTATTTACTAGTGAAATTGATGATGAAAAGTTGTTGTTGTCATTCAAAATAGAACTCTCTTTCTTGTCTTTCCTTCTTCCTAGCAAAATCTGCTCATTTTCTTTCTTTCTTCTACAGCAAGCATCGAGCCTTGTAGCTCAAGCTTTGGGTTTGGTTGCTGGTTTATGTTCAAAGTTCCAACAACTGGTATCTAGAGCTTCATTCTTGGAGGACCTGTTGCTGTTCGAATGGCTACATCCAGCTTCTCACCTGCTGCACCACTAGCCTTCAATGGAGAAGGCTTTCATATATGGCAGGTCAAAATGAAAACTTACCTGCAGGCTCTTGATCTATGGGAGGTCGTGACAACTGATGTTGAACCAGAACCTCTTCGAGCCAACCCAACTGTGGCTCAAATGAGACAGCATGCTGAGGAAAAGACCAAGAAGCATAAGGCTTTGTCCTGCATCCAAAATTGTGTCTCGGATGTCATTTTTACAAGAATTATGGCTTGTGAGACTCCAAAGCAGGCCTGGGACAAACTTAAGGAGGAGTTTCAAGGCAATGAAAGAACGAGGCAGCAGCAGCTATTGAATCTAAGAAGGGACTTTGAAAACTTGAAGATGAAGGAAGAGGAGATAGTAAAGAAATATTCTGACAGAATCATGGCTATAGTTAATAGCATAAGGTTGCTAGGAGAGGACTTCAATGAGGCAAGAATTGTGGAAAAAGTTCTCACAACACTGCCTGAGAGGTATGAAGCTAAAATATCCTCTCTTAAGGATTCAAGGGACCTGTCAAGGATCTCCTTGACTGAGCTAATTAATGCTTTCTATGCACAAGAGCAAAGGAGAGCAACAAGAAATGAAGAGCATTGAGAAGATGCTTTCCGTGCAAAAGTCAAGGCAACCTCGAGCAACACTTCTTATGGGAGCAAGAGGACTTGGAAGAACAGGCCTAAAAAGCCTGATGCTACAAGAAGCAATGATCAGCCTTGCAGATTTTGCAAGAAACCAGGCCATCCTGAGACAGATGCTGGTTTAGGCCAGATGCTACATGTCAGCACTGCAAAAAGAAAGGCCATGTTGAAAGGGTCTGCAAAAATAAAAGCAAGCTAAGGCAGTTTCAGCAGCAACAACAGCAAAAGGCTGAGGTACGTGTAGCTGAAGAAGGCAGTGACCATGAAGAAGTTTTTGCAGTGACATGTTCTGTTGAACAAAATAAAGGCTCATATGGCTGGCTTCTTGACAGTGGCTGCACCAACCACATGTCACCAGACGCATCCATTTTTAAAACCTTGGATACAAGCTTTCAAACCAAGGTCAAGGTAGGCAATGGTCAATTTATCAAGGCTCGAGGGAAAGGAAATGTCTTGATATCTACTCCAACAGGTAATAAGCTCATTACCAATGTGCTCCTTGTACCTGAGATTGACAGGAACTTGCTTAGTATAGCACAATTGCTGAAAAATGGATTCTCAATAGTGTTCAAAGGCAGGGAGTGCCAAATCACGGATCCAAATGGATCAAACTTCATGACAGTAACAATGGCTGACAAGTGCTTTGAGATCGATTGGTCAAGAGGCTCAAGTTCAGCCTACATTGCCTCTGCAGAAGACTCTAAGATATGGCACCAGAGACTTGGGCATACAAACTTCAAATCAATGTCCAAGATGGCTAGGGAAGGCCTAGTTAAAAACTTCACCAACTCAGTGATTGAAGAAGGCGTTTGTGAAGTATGCCAGCTGGGAAAGCAAGCTAGGCACTCATTTCCTAAAAATCAAGCCTGGAGAGCTACAAACAAGCTTCAACTTGTACACACCGATGTGTGTGGTCCAATGAAAACAGAAACACTTAATGGTAACAGGTACTTTATCTTGTTCATTGATGATTTTACAAGATACTGTTGGGTTTATTTTTTGAAGCATAAGTCTGAGGTGGTTGAAGTGTTCAAAAATTTTAAGGCTGAAGCTGAGACACAAACAGGGTGTAAATTGAAGACCATAAGGTCAGATAATGGGACTGAATACACCTCACAACAGTTCCAAGCTAGCTGCATCAATGCTGGCATCAAACATCAATTTACAAATGTATATACTCCACAACAAAATGGAGTCGAGTGAAAGAAAAATAGAACTGTGATGAATATGGCCAGTGCACATTGTTCGAGAAGAATGTGCCCAAAAACATGTGGGTGAGGCAAGAAATACTCACTGCCTCTATTTACAAAATAGACTTCCCTCTAAAGCTTTGGCCTCCAAAACACCATTTGAAGCCTGGTTCGGGTTCAAGCCATCATTGGCTCACCTTAGAACCTTTGGCTGCCTATGTTTTGTACAGGTGCCAGCAGTCAAAAGGAGTAAGCTTGATGAGAGAGCTCAAGCAGGCATGCTGGTTGGTTATAGCCTAAACAAAAAGGGCTATAGAATCTTCATTCCTTCAATAAACAAGGTCTTGGTCAGCATGGATGTAGTGTTCAATGAAAAGGCAAGTTGGGACTGGAAGAAAAATGAACCTGAGGCAACTTCTCAAGAAGAAATTGTTGATCAAGTGCAACCTGATCGAGTTGATCCTGAAATGGATCTGGATGATGTTCCAGTAAGGGGCACAAGGTCTTTGGCAGAAATCTATGATAGAGCACAAGTAGCCATTATGGAGCCAAGTTGCTTTGAGGAAGCACAAGCACACCAAGACTGGAGAGCTGCTATGACAGAAGAAATCAAAATGATTAAAAAAAATGAAACATGGGAGTTGGTTCCAAGGCCCTCTAACAGAAAGATCATAGGAGTCAAATGGGTCTATAGAACCAAGCAAAATGCTGATGGAAGTCTCAACAAATTGAAGGCCAGGCTCGTAGTAAAAGGTTTCAGTCAAAAGCATGGTGTGGATTACCTTGAAACATTCGCACCTGTGGCCAGACTAGACACCATCAGGTTGCTGGTTTCTCTAGCAGCTCAAAAAGGATGGAAAATCCATCAACTTGATGTGAAATCAGCTTTCTTAAATGGTTTCCTTGAAGAACAATTTTTTGTTGAACAACCTCAAGGCTTCATAGTGCCTAGAAAGGAAACAATGGTGTACAAACTGAATAAAGCCTTGTATGGCTTAAAGCAAGCCCCAAGGGCTTGGTATAGCAGGATTGACAGCTACTTGATTAGTCTGGGATTCATAAGAAGTATCAGTGAGCCTACACTGTATGTGAACAAAAAGGGACTTCAAACAACACTTATAGTCTCTTTGTATGTTGATGATTTATTAGTAACAGGAGGAGATGAAGCCATGCTGATCAATTTCAAGACTAAAATGGAGGAAATGTTTGAAATGTCAGACCTGGGATTGATGACATATTTCCTGGGAATGTATGTCATACAAAGCAAAAATGCAATCCATTTAAGTCAGAAGACCTTTGCTGCCAAGATTTTAAGCAAATTCTCAATGGAAAATTGTAAAGCAACAAATACTCCTGTTGCTATTGGAGAAAAATTATCGAGCTTAGGCTCTTTTGAAAAGGCATGTGAAACAACTTACAGAAGTCTAGTGGGCTGTTTGTTGTACTTGACAGCCACTAGACTTGATACAATGTATGCAGTCAGCTTACTTGCAAGATTCATGCACTGCTGCAATGAAACTCATTTTAAAGCTGCCAAGAGGGTCCTTAGATACATAAAAGGCACCTTAGACTATGGGTTGATGTTTACCAAGTCAAAAGAGTTGAAATTGGTAGGATATACAGACAGTGACTGGGCTGGCTCCATGGATGACATGAAGAGTACATCAGGTTATGTTTTTAGTCTTGGTTCTGCTGGAGTTCGAAAAAACAAAGCCTTGTGGCACAATCAACAGCTGAAGCCGAGTATGTAGCTGCTGCTGCTGTTAATCAAGCCATATGGCTCAGAAAAATCATGTCTGATTTAAACCTTGAACAAAATGGTGCAACAAGGATTTATTGTGACAACAAATCAGCTGTTGCTATAGCAAAGAATCCCATTTTTCATGGGAGAACAAAACACTTCAACATAAAATTGCATGTTGTTCGAGAAATGGAACAAGCTGAAGAAGTTGAGTTAGTTCACTGTAATTCTGAAGACCAAGTGGCTGATATCTTAACTAAAGCTGTCAACAAGTCAAGATTCTGCAAATTGAGAAATCTATTGGGAGTTCACTGCATAAAGTCCAAGGAGGAGTGTTTGAATGTGGACTCCATGCAGTCCATGCAATGCAACAAACCAGAAGATGAAACATCAAATGTTGCCATGCACACGTGCTTTATTGAAGCTAACATTGCATGACATCTTCCTATTATTTTATGCTCATTTTGTAAACACTAGTTGGTGTAATGAAACTTAGTTCATTTGGAACTATGTTAGGTTTCATTTTGATGTAAAATGATGTAATTTGAACTGACATAGAAGATTTGTTGAAGATTACAAGTTAAGCCTTGCTTACTTCAATGAAATTAGTGGCATTAGGTAAGCATTAGGTATAAGATAGATGTGATTTATGTTTGACTTTTGCTACTATATGTAACAGCTATTTACTAGTGAAATTGATGATGAAAAGTTGTTGTTTTCATTCAGAATAGAACTCTCTTTCTTGTCTTTCCTTCTTCCTAGCAAAATCTGCTCATTTTCTTTCTTTCTTCTACAGTAAGCATCGAGCCTTGTAGCTCAAGCTTTAGGTTTGATTGCTGATTTATGTTCAAAGTTCCAACAGTATCAGAATTATGGGATTTCAAGTATACATTTGAACCACAATTAGAGTTTCACGTGTATAACTATACCAAATTAAAGTTCATGTATATAATTACGCATTAAATCAAAATTTATGTATAATTTTGAGATTTATCCCTTTTAAATACAATTTAGAAAAACACATTCACATGACAGAATTTAAACCAAATACCTCAAAATCTTTCTTACTCTCCAATTTTACCATTTCAGCAAAAGTTATAATTAATTTCCATATAAATTATTTTTATAAATTTCCTATATAATTTCTTTTACCCACGTCTTGAATTTCGCATAATCTAATATACATGGTAGGTACCTTTTATGACATTTATTAGCAATCTTTTTTTTATTTGTCAAGGTTAGAGGTGAGTGTTCAATCGATTTAAGTCGAATCATCTCGAGTAAAATTTTTTTGAGTTAATCAAGTTCTCGAGTCCTATTTACTATCAATTGTCTATTCACTTCACACTTGCGCTGTTGCTTCCTCCTATCACTCTCACCAAAACTTAATTTACAAGCAATGTGGAAGTTTCAGACATTTGTGGGACAATGTACAATAATTCCAGACCATTTACAGTATTGACTACGTTTACCTAAGGGAAAAGAAAGACATGAATGCTGGAAATTTTAACTAGTTTGTACGGTTAATGAAGCTACCTAAAAGCCATTTAGGATATCAATTCCTGTAATTGGATTAATCTCATGGTTGCTGCAATGTTTTGATAGTGTAATCGAATGTTAAATATGTTACTCTGCAATGCTATTGTAAATATTACTCTTAAATTTGTTGGTAGATATATAAGTTTGGCACAAAATTAAGAATGCACAAAGGCTCAAACCATACCTTATGTTCATGAGTTATCATCATATGTTTATAAATACAACTCAAACTTGAATAATTGAATCTTTTGTAATTCAAAATGTATTTGTTGGACAACTCATTGAGTAGCAAAGATTATAGAGACTGAATTGAAAGTCAAGAAAGAAGACATAAACAACACCACCATACAAAATGTTACACTCAAACAAACCATTATAGACAGTACGAAATGCAATACAAAGGAACTGGCACAATATTAAAGACAGACAGATACCAGTGCAACCCTTCACCATAGGCAAAACGGTCTGTAAAACAAGAAATTGTGAAAATACAACACTAATGCTTGAACATCATTTGCAGTAATTAGATCCTTCTTCATCTATTGTTGTGATTGCCATTCTTTGACTTTCTTCTTCGCCTCTTCTCATGTTGGTTTTCAACCAAATTCACCAACCATTTCAACTTACCAATTTGGAAAACAACATATCCAGTCGACATTCCGAACACTACTCCACATCCATAACCTATCAACACCACTTTCCAACCAAAAGCAATGTTTGATTTTGACCCATCTTTTTCAAGCACATTTGGAGGTGCTAGCTCAATGATGTTGCAACCTTTCGACACTGGAAACCCACATAGTCCCTTATTTCCTTCATATGAATCATTTCCAAATGTGTTGAATTGCTTGCCTTGAGGAATCTGACCATGGAATTGATTTTTAGAAACATTTAAGGACGAAAGAAATGGCAGATCTGCCAATCTATTTGGAATCGTCCCAGACAACCTGTTTGAAGATAGATCCAACCATTCAAGACTTGTCAAATTCCCTATTGAGGTGGGGATACCACCATTAAGGTTATTATGAGAAAGGTTGAGCCCTTTCAGTAAGTTAAGCTTCCCAATAACCTTTGGAATTTCCCCTTCAAACTGATTGTTTGATAGATCAATGATCATCCACATGGTGAAAATTTTCACCAATTCCATATATTGTCCTTTCAAAGCAATTCCAATGGAATAGGTAAAGAAGCCATAATTATTCAACCCCATGTACGACACTGTACTACCAATATTCTCTTGATTTATGATAGCCTTGAAGCTGTTTATGTATCTCACTGGTAGGGGTCCAGAAAAATAATTACTTGATAGATCAAAAATTTGGATTTTAGAGAAAAAAGGGCTAGACTTGGAGCTATTGACACACAAGGAACCTTGCATATGATTTGACTTCAATACAAGAACTTGTAGCAGTGGAAGACTTCCCAACCAATGAGGAAATGTATCATTGATCCTATTGTTACCAAGATCTAGCATTTCCAGACCTTTACAATTAAGGATGGATGACGTCAAAGGCCCTTCTAACAGATTTCCATTTAAGTTGAAATTACTCAATTGGCATCCCTTTGCAAATGTTGGAGGAATCGTCCCATAAAACTTGTTCTTCTTCAGATTCAAGAATTCAAGGCTGTTGCTCAAATTTCCAAAACATTGCGGAATCGTTCCACTCAAGTTATTGTGGGACAAATCAAGAATTTGAAGATAAGTGATATTGCAGATTAAAGAAGAGACCTCTCCATTGAAACTATTATTTGAGATCAGAAAGACATTGATCGTCGAAGTCGGAATTGGAAGATTTCCACGGATCAAATTGGAGCTTAAGTCAAGAACTGCAATATTCTTCCATGGAAATTGCTCAACTTCTGTCAAAGAGTTATGGGATACATTTAAATACCGCAAAGAGTCATTTCCCACCTCTTGCATCCATTGTGGAATCTTACCTTTAATTCTGTTGCAAGAGAGGTCTAAAGCGTCCAAACTTTTAAGCCCTTTTAAAAATTGGGGGAATTCACCAAGATTGCAAGATGACAAAATTAAGTTTGTAAGATTAGGCAATATATGAATGACACTAGAAGTAAGATTACATGTTAAGGATAGGCTGTTATATGAAAAGTCAAGAGATTTGAGATTTGGAAGTTTTGAGAACATGCTCAACTCTATGACACCACTAAGATTATTTGAGGATAAGCTGAGTTGGGTAAGATTGAGAAGTTGGAATATTGAAGATGGAAGAGGACCTTGGAGTTTATTATTCTCTAACCTTATCAATTCTAGTGATTTGGATTGGAATTCTTTGATATGCCCACTAAATTGATTTTGTAAGAGAGATATTTCCTTTAAGGAGGGAACAGTATACAACCATGACGGAAGTGTTCCATTGAGTAAATTGTCATATAACCGTAAATATATTAGATTAGAAAAAGCAGTTACCTCATCTGGAATGGAACCTTCTAATGAATTTCCAGCTAATAGCAAGTATTCAAGCTGCGTCAGGTTTAGAATTGATAATGGAATTTCTTCACTCAATTGGTTCATCGACAAGTCTAAATGAGTGAGTTGCAAGAGGTTCCCCAATGATCTTGGAATTTGTCCACTCAATTGGTTGTTTGACAAGTCTAAATGAGTGAGTTGCAAGAGGTTTGGCAAATCAAAAATGTTTTTTGGGAATTTTCCTTGCAAATCACCACCAGCAAGACTGAGAGACCTTAAAGAAGAGGATAGATTCGTGAAGACATGAGGATTAACAGAAGACATGTTGATTCCATCCAAAAACAGATGTCTGACCTCGGTTAGGTTGTGAACAAGTCCTTCCACAGCATGTTTGTCAATTGTAAATTGCTCATAGCCATAAATCCAAGAGGAAAGATCAAGTGAAACCAATTTTGACAGGTGGGAGACTTGGGATGGGAGCTTTCCTGAAAATTCTGCGTGAGAAAGGTTGAGGTAGAATAGGCTTGTAAATCGACCAAACTCAGATGGAATTTTGGAAAAATTAAAATCATTGTAGGCAAGGTTGAGTTTTTGAAGGTGAGGAAGAAGGAAGAGAGTGGTATTGGATGGGAAGTTGCCATACAGCCAACTGCAGCTCAAGTCAAGGGCAATAACATGAGCATTTAGGTGGTCACAAGTGACCCCATCCCATGAGCATCAATCTGTACCCTCCTTCCATGAATTTGTCTTGGGATAAGATTCAAGGCCTGTAATATGATCGCAATGAAAAGCATCAAACTCTGTCTGAGTGATGGAAAAGGAGTTCTTGAACTGGATTAGTGAAGAGCAGGAGTGAGATACTGAAGAAGAAGCATAAAGATGGGGAAAGAAGAGGAATAGGCAGAGAAAGAGATAGGAGGCCATGTTATGTTTGTAGAGGAAGATGAAGGATAGGAATGGTATTTATAGGCAACAAATAATACCACAACATTAGTGTTATAGTCTTTTTTGCTTTTACATTGAAAAGCTATGGATATTAGATTTTCAAATTTTTTGCATTTTTCACAATCATCAACAACCACTTAGTCTTCTTTTTACCATATATTTTTCATTCAAAAAATTGGATGCTTTTTTTTTAAGCAAAATCTTGAATTTCATTTGAACTCTCTAAACAACTAAAAAAATTAAGATTGATGAGATTACAAAGTTGAATGACTTAGTCTTCTTCCCTATAACACGTAAAGAATGTGAGTGTCTATTCACTTGCCTGTCAACTAAAGCTAATTAATGTGGAAATTCTTTTCCACACAAAAGAACAAAATTGTGCTCTATTCTCTACGTTTGAGGAAGAAGACTGCTGGAAATTTAATCCACCAATTTCATAAAAACGTGTATACTTATATATTTATAACCTCATAATTCAAATCTAAAATCTCATTTCTTATAAATTCTGATAAATTTATTTGGGAATAGTTATTTTTCATTCGTTAATTATTTTGTTAAGAAAAAGCTGCTGAATATAAAAGTAAAAACAGAACAAAGGACTTAAATTGAAGCAATAGGAATTCAGAAAATTAGAAACAGTGAAGTACATCTCTTTATTCCATGAAGAGTACTATAAATACTAAAATAGCTAACAACTAAATCTCCTAAATAAAAGGAACACAACTGGCACTAAACAAAGACTAAGTCTGTTTGAAACAGACTTTGACTGACTCAACAACTAACTTATTCAATCTGTAAGTAGTAAGAAATAATTTCTACATTAATCTTTAACATATTTCTCTTTTAGTCAAGTAAAAAATTAAAACTAAAAACACATAAATGATTTATTTGGCATTTTTTAACTTTATAAACAAAAAGTCATTTTTTTTCCATTTTTTTTTTCTCTTTTAGCCTTGAAACTTGTATGGCTCCTTAAATCACCCAAAAAAATGATGAAAAAGTTACATATGTTAACTAACAAAACTAGCACCTACGTGGCTGATGTTGACCGTTAGTAGTTAATGGCAACACCTACGTGGCTGTTAATAGATACTACACCAACACTGTTTGTTGACGTGACTATGCCACATGATCAATAATCGCTGACAGGGTAGCGCCACGCCATCGCCCATTGGTGACATATTAACCTTTGAGTTCAACTCAATTTACTCTTGCCTTTGTTATAAATTAAGAGTACAACTAATTTTGATGGGAATGGTTACTTTTCATTAACTCAGTTTAAAGGACTATAACACGTGAACTTTGGTCCTATTGCAAAATTCACATGCAATGCGTGACATTTACATTATGCAGAATTCAACACATATATGGGAATTTGGATTTTAGAGAGAAAAGGGCTAGACTTGGAGCTATTGATCTTGTTGTTACCAAGATCTAGCACTTCCAGACCTTTACAATTAAGGATGGATGGTGTCAAAGGCCTTTCTAATAGATTTCCATTTAAGTTGAAATTACTCAATTGGCATCCCTTTGTTTTTCCACAATCATCATGTTGTTAGGGACCAACAACTACTTCCTATTTACCATATATTTTTCATTCATAAAATTGATTACTTTTTTTTTACCAAAGAAGTAAAATAATTAACATTCATGAGATTACAAAGTCTTCTTCCGTATATAACACCTCAAGTTTGGCCCCAAACTATTTTCCACACAAAAGAATAAAAAGGAAGAAGACTGCTACAAGTTTAACTATCAATTGTCTATTCACACCATTTGCGCCACAATGTACAATAATTCCGCAACATTTGCAGTATTGACTACGTTTACCTAAGGGAAAACAAAGACATTGATGCTGGAAATTTTAACTAGTTTGTCGGTCAATGAAGCTACCTAAAAGCGATTTAGGATACATACATAGTTGCACCATACAAAGATGTTACACTCAAAATAAACCCTTACAAATAGTACGAAATGCAATGAAATATAAAGGAATTGGTACAATCATAAAAACAGACACAAAATGCAATGAAATATAAAGGAATTGGTACAATCATAAAAACAGACACATATCACTGCAACTTTTCACCATAGGCAAAATATTTTGATAGACTACAAAACAAGAAATTATGAAGACACAACAGAAATGCTTGAACATCATTTGAACATGATATGGAGACACATATCACTTGCATTATTTGTCAAATCACCACAAAATAAATGAAAAATTTAATGTCTATTAACTTTGCCGACGTGGCATCCACATGAAACTAAATGTGTATGTCACACCAACAATTAATTTTTTTAAATTAAAAATATTTTTTATATATTTTTACTTTTATTTTTAAATTTTTTAATAGTTTTTTAAATTTTTAAAAATTTATATTATTGATGTGGCATTCATACGATAATCCACGTATATTAAAAAATTAATTAATTGTTGAAAGTTGAGTTATATTAGAATTAGTTTCTGTATATTGTCCAACATTTAAATAACAGAGACCATAAGTTGTTAGTCTGCTGATATTAGCAGGTTAGGTGCTTTTGTTTCTTTTCGCTTTGTCTACCGATTGTAGCAGACGTCGGGGCTTTTCTCGATTTTGTTCCAGAATAAAGATCTAAATCAATAACCTGTTTTTAGGTTTTTTATAAAAATAAAAGAAAAAAGAGAAGGATAAGAGAGGTATTGAGAAGCGACAATATATGGCTAGAAAAACAGAGGATGAATTGGCTAATTTAAAAATTGCAGATGACGAAGATGACCCAGTTTGCGATCAAGAATATGGAGAGGAGATCGATGATAGAGTTCAAATTATGTCTAGTAGGCAAAGTTAACGACAATATCGACGTGGTTGTTAATAGATGTCACATCAACATCGTTTATTGTCACACCATCACTAATCGCTGACATGGTAGTGTCATGTCGTCGTCCATTGCAGAGATGGCAGTGCCACATCAGCAAAAACTCAAAAAGTAAAGCCACCTAATCTTTAATTTTATACCTCAACTTCATATCATCGACCATGTTCTCTATTATTGGATTCTTCATTGTCTTTGAAGCATTTGATATTTGTGTTTAAAGCATAATGGAACATATGTACGAGTATCCATTTTACATTGACGTGTTGAAGGTCAAGTTTGCAGTGTGAAAAGAGCTACTTCCATCAGAGAAACTTGTCACTGTCATGAGTATGCCAAATTATTTTCCACACAAAGAAGAAATTTTATAGTATTGACTATGTTTAACTCGAGACAAGGATGATGAGATGAGCATGAAGATCACTAGAAATTTGATCCACCAATTATGTACAATGTCTTGGTCTCTTCCTTTGCTGCTGCCAAAACCACCCAACAACTTCACATACTCTTTCATCCTTTCATTATCGGCCCAACTTAATCTACAAGCAATGAGGAAATTCCAGGAGAATTACAGCACAATTCCACACCAAATAACAACAATTTGTAGTGTTGATTACGTTTATTTGAGAAATAGAGAGAGAAAAAAAAAACATGGTTGTCTGTACCGTCAATGAAGCTACCATATGAATGCATTCCATGAAGCATTAGATATTTGTGTTTAAAGCATAAGCTAACATATGTACATCAATAAATCCATGTTCAACTTTACGATATATTAATTAGTTTATATGTAGCAATTTTACAGCAGAAAATTTTGTTGCCATTACAATTTGTCTAACATATATACATATTACTGCTAAACATGTTGATAGATGGATAAATATGTCCATTGTTTTTATCAGTAACTATTGCTAAAATAATTTCCTGTAAACCGAGATTACGGTTTATTTAAATTAGCTTAAGGTCGATTTCTCGACATGAAAAAAAACATAACTAAATCCCTCTTATAACGTGCCGTTTGCACATTGAAGTATTGACTATGCATAGTGGAATAATGTAGAGATAAAACCCCCAATTGCATCTTCATTAAAGTCTACTTATAGGAAAATAGGGACATGGGATCCACCAACTGTACCTGAGCTGCTGCCCTTATTTCACGTTCAAGACAATTATTGTCAGCCAAACTTAATCAACAAACCGTAAGAAAATTGACGAACCATTTCGGCTGACCGGTTTGGAAAACAACATATCCCATGATCATTCCAAACACTACCCCGCATCCAATACTTCCACATAAATTAACAACAATTTGCAGTATCCACTACATTTATTCGAGAAATAGATAGACCAATTCCTTTAATTAGATAACCTAAAATTGGAGACCAATTAGGTTTAGTGTTGAAATTTTGAGTCCCATCACCATGCTTAAAAATTGTGTTTTAACTGTCAAATGGTTTATGGTGAAGCTTGCCGACGTGCATATACGTAGATTGTGAGGTCAACAACTTCATTTAAATCTAAAAAGTATAAAAACAATTAAATATGTATAAATATAAAAAAATCTTAAATTAAAACTAAAACTTTTGAAACTAACTTTTGTTTTTGCAAATTTTTATTATTTAAAAAATCTTAAAATTTTTAAATTAAATTCCATTTGTTTTCACCATTTTTTTTTTTTTTGCAAAATCAGTAAAAAAAACAAAAAGGATTGTTGAGCGCAATCCAAACAAGATCAAACACTGTTTTTTTTTTAACTAAAACAAAACAGCCTAACAAATACTAGCTACTAAGCAGAAGAAAACAGCGAACCATCCCAACATCATCCACTCTGCTTCAGCAGCAAATCACCAAGCAGCTTTAAAGAAGTTTTTCCTTGACATGCTTGCCTTTGCTAAAGTTTTCGCCATTCCATTCATCGTCCTCCACCACAAACTATCCAAGTTTGCAGTGTGAAAGCAGCTACTTCCATAAGAGAAACCTTTCACTGTATATTGACTTGCTCATGTTTCCTATAACAACGACTCATGTCTGGGATACAACACCCCAATTGCACCGTCAATTAAGCTGGAGATGAGATCCACCAACTTTACCTAAACTCATATCAACATCGTTACTGGGCTTTTCATTCTTAAGGCAAATATTAGCCAATAAAAAAAAAAACATCACCATTTATTTGACCTTTCAATTTTATAAAAGAAATCATTTAAAGTCTTCCATTTAATTTTTTGCTTATTTTAGCTTTTGAATTTGTATTATTTATCAAATCACCTCAAAACAGATGAAAAATATGAATATTTGTTAATTTGGCTAACATGACATCCACGTGACAATCTATGTGCATACCACTTCAGCAATTAATTAATTTTTAAAAAATAAAAATATTTTTTATACTTTTATTTTTAAATTTTAAAAATTTAATTAATTACACATTTCACATATATTAAAAAATTAATTAAATTCTAAAAGCTGTGTTACATTATAATTAATTTCTGCATATTATATAAATCAGTTTTGTTACTTTTGAATTTTGACTTTTCATTAAATTGGAGTCAATATTAAAAATTTGGAGATACTTAATTGATTTTTTTAAAAGAATTTGAGAGTTAAAAGTACGATTAAACCTAAATTATATTAAACAACCAACCCCTTACAAAACAATAACAAAGATTAATGAGTAAGAAATTTTGAAAGTAGAAATTATGGAACAATCATAGCCTTATGTTTAGATTAGCTCCAGCGGTAACACCTGCATGTATTCAAGTTCCATACCCGTCACTATTATCTCATATTGGATTCTTCATTGTGTTTGAAGCATTTGATATTCTTGTTGAAAGTATAATGGAACATATATACGAGTATCTAATTTTTTTTTTTGAACAATATCATTATATGTTCTGGTTAAATTTGTTCTTTTTTATATAATGCCTGGAGCTACCCATAGCCTCTCCCTAACCCATAAATAGGAGGCTAATGCGCTTCAACGTACTCGAACCCATATCCTCCTACATTGACAATAACGTCCATACTAATCGAGTTAAGACTCAATCAGCATAAGAGTACCCAATTTTACATTGACGTGTTGAAGTTCAATTTTTCATTATGGTTTTATATTCTACTCCATGAGACCTTTACAATAGTATATCATATGCTTAAAATATTTGAGTGATGAATTAAAAATTGATGCTCAAAGTAAGCTACTTATGAATTGTATTGAGGAAAATGAAAAGCATTAGTCCCACACTGATTGGGAATCAAGTGCGGAACTTGTATATGTAAATCAACTTAGTACCTAATTAATGACTAAAGCTTGAAACCTTATCTCGCACGCAAGGGGGTGTAGGGTGCACTCGCACGACATGGGTGAAGGGAAATGTCTGGACCGATTGAGCCCAAGAAGGGCTTGCAGATATTTTAGCCCAATACAAAATTTAATTTTTTTCTCAACATTATACAGAATCTATTTAAAAGGACAAATGTTTTCATTTGATTTGATTTATTCAAATTGATTTAAAGACTCATTGAACGCAGATTTGTATCTTTATTCATGGAAATTTTCAAAATCCCTCCATATTTTTTACACACAACGAATTTATTTCATTCTCAAGAATTCTTTTCTTTTTCTCTCTAAAATTTTCAAACGTTTCGGTGATAGAAGAATGCAAGATTTGTTCGTTGATCACTACATAGGTACTACTCTTGCGATCATTTTATTGTTATATCCTGAGACAGACGACCAACGTTTCTCCAACTGCGATAGGAACGGCCGAATCTGTCTTAAGAAAACTGTGAAAGCAGACCTCAATATCTAGTAAAACTTGATTCCTTTATTTCGGTTTCTGGTTTTTCAAAATCTTATTTATTTAATTGTTTTCAGATCTAACGTTTTAAATAAATATAAATATTTATTTATTTTGTTTTATTTAGATCTAGTGTTTTTTACATAAATATAAATATATTTTTTATATTATTTGTTCCGATCTTGTATTTAATATTTATATTTATATTTATATTTATTCACTAACGTGTTTTGTCCAATAGAATTATTTATGGTGCATCCACTTTTTGAATTATATTACCACTGCGATTTTGAATAAATTGTTGATCTTTTAATGAAATTGTGGGTCAATGTTGTTTCGCAATTTCTCTTTTAACCCATATATATATATATATATATCTGCAATGCTATTGTATATATTATTGTTACTCAAATATGTTGATAGACATATACGTCTGGGACAAAATTATGAAGATATAAATGCAGGTAAAAGAACATGTAAATTTTAAGTTCCATATGACCCTAAAATGCTTAGAAATTGTGTGTGTTTAAGTGTCCTCAACCACAAACAATCCGCTTGGTCTTGTTTCCATGGAATTTCAAATTATGGAAAATTTTCAGTATTGGCTATACTTCTACTCCACAAAAAATGGTGATTAGGTGAGAAGACTAAGACTATCAATTGTCTATTCACTTCACACTTGGCGCTGTTGCTTCCTCCTATCACTCTCACCCAAGCTTAATTTACAAGCAATGTGGAAGCTTCGGACATTTGTGGGACAATGTACAATAATTCCACACCATTTACAGTATTGACTACGTTTACCTGAGGGAAAAGAAAGACATGAATGCTGGAAATTTTAACTAGTTTGTACGGTCAGTGAAGCTACCTAAAAGCCATTTAGGATATCAATTCCTGTAATTGGATTAATCTCATGGTTGCCGCAATGTTTTGACAGTGTAATCGAATGTTAAATATGTTACTCTGCGATGCTATTGTAAATACTACTCTTAAATTTGTTGGTAGATATATAGGTTTGGCACAAAATTAAGAATACACAAAGGCTCAAACCATACCTTATGTTCATGAGTTCTCATCATCACATGTTTACTTCCCATCTATGAGGACGGTTCTTGCAGAATTATGGCATCCAATTGAAGGAGTATCAATTGAAGGAGTATTAATCTAGAACAAAAAAGACTTTGAATATCACTTTAAAAGAAGCGGAGAAATTTTCCACACAAAGAAGAAATTTTATAGTATTGACTATGTTTAACTCGAGACAAGGATGATGAGATGAGCATGAAGATCTCTAGAAATTTGGTCCACCAATTATGTTCAATGTCTTGGTCTCTTCTTTTGCTGCTGCCAAAACCCCCCAACAACTTCACATACTCTTTCATCCTTTCACTATCGGCCCAACTTAATCTACAAGCAGTGAGGAAATTCCAGGACAATTACAGCACAATTCCACACCAAATAACAACAATTTGTAGTATTGATTACGTTTACTTGAGAAATAGAGAGAGAAAAAAAAAAAACATGGTTGTCTGTACCGTCAATGAAGCTACCATATGAATGCATTCCATGAAGCATTAGATATTTGTGTTTAAAGCATAAGCTAACATATGCACATCAATAAATCCATGTTCAACTTTAAGATATATTAATTAGTTCATATGTAGCAATTTTAGAGCAGAAAATTTTGTTGCCATTACAATTGTCTAACATATATACATATTACTGCTAAACATGTTGATAGATGGATAAATATGTCCATTTTTTTTATCAGTAACTATTGCTAAAACAAGTTCCTGTAAACCGAGATTACGGTTTATTTAAATTAGCTTAAGTTCGATTTCTGAACATGAAAAAAACAAAACCAAATCCCTCTTATAACATGCCGTTTGCACATTAAAGTATTGACTATGCTTACTGGAATAATGTAGAGATACAACCCCGAATTGCATCTTTCATTAAAGCCTACTTATAGGAAAATAAGGACATGGGATCCACCAACTGTACCTGAGCTGCTGCCCTTATTTCACGTCTGCAAGACTATTATTGTCACCCAAACTTAATCAACACCCCAATTGCACCGTCAATTAAGCTGGAGATGGGATCCACCAACTTTACCTAAACTCATATCAACATCGTTACTAGGCTTTTCATTCTTAAGGCAAATATTAGCCAATAAAAAAAAATATAAAGATTTATTAAACCTTCCAATTTTATAAAAGAAATAGTTTAAAGTCTTCCATTTAATTTTTTTTTTTACTTATTTTAGCTTTTAAATTTGTATTATTTATCAAATCACCTTAAAATAAATGAAAAATGTTAATATTTGTTAATTTTACTAGCATGACATCCACGTGACAATACATGTGTATACCACTTCAGCAATTAATTAATTATTTAAAAATTAAAAATATTTTTTATACTTTTATTTTTAAATTTTAAAAATTTAATTAATTAGTATATTAAAAATTTAATTAAATTCTGAAAGTTGTGTTACATTATAATTAATTTATGCATATTATGTAAATTAATTTTGTTACATTTGAATTTTGACTTTTCATTAAATTGGAGTCAATATTAAAAATTCGAAGATACTTAATTGATTTTTTAAATAACAGAGACCATAAGCTGTTAGTCTGCTGATAGTAGCAGGTTAGGTGCTTTTGTTTCTTTTCGTTTTGTCTACCGATTGTAGCAACCGTCAAGGCCTTTTCTCAATTTTATTCCAGAATAAAGATCTAAATCAATAAACTATTTTTAGGTTTTTTATAAAGTTTTATGAAAATTATTTTTCTTGTTTTTATTAAATTATTTTTAAATAAAGTAATGAGTAAGAAAATTTGAAAGTACAAATTATGGAACAATCATAGCTTATGTTAATATGTGCTCCTATGGTACCACATGCATATATTCAAGTTCCAGACCCATCACTACTATATAATGTGATTGTTGTTGCAATATTTTGACATTGTAAAACCACCTAATCTTTAATTTTGTACTTTAACTTCATATCATCGACCATGTTCTCTATTATTGGAGTCTTCACTGTCTTTGAAGCATTTGATAATTGTATTTAAAGCATAATGGTACACATGTACGAGTACTCAAATTTACATTGACGTGTTGAAGGTCAAGTTTGCCGTGTGAAAAGAGCTACTTTCACTAAACAAACTAAGATTGATGAGATTAGAAAGTAGATTGGCTTAGTCTTCTTCCCTATAACACGTAAAGAATGTGAGTGTTTATTCACTTGGTATGTATGACTGTCAACCAATGTTAACCAATTAATTTTTTAGATTTAAAAAGTAGAGGGACTGAATCCCTAAAAATAAAAGTATAAAGATTAATCTTTAAATATACAAAGAGTACAAGAAATTTGAGCATGTTACAACTATTATATTTTTCCTCTATAATTTAGTCAAAAAAATAAATAATTACCCCAAAGGAAACGTGGATAATAATCATACAAAATTTACCTCGAAGCTGGAATAGCTCGGTTAGAGCGTGTGGCTGTTAACCACAAGGTCGGAGGTTCAAGCCCTCCTTCTAGCGTCTTATTTTTGGTTAAATTTCATCTTTGGTCCCTTTAAATTCCTTTTTGCTTTAATTTGATTGCTTTCTAGCGTTGCAAATTACGCAACAGTCTTCAAATGTCTTATTAAATTCTCACTTTTACGAGTACTCCAATAAAATTCCTCTTAGTTTATATGTGAATTTCAAACTTAATAAAATTAAATTTATTAAATTATTGATATATGTTTAGACATTATTACTGCCTTGATTGTCAAATCTTAAAATTTCAAACAAGTTTAAACCTTAAATATAAAATAGTTAAATTTCAATTAAGCCTACGTAAAGGAAATTAGGGACATGGGATCCACCAATTGTACCTCAATTCACATCAACTTTGTGAAAAAAAGGGACATGCATGCTTGAAATTCCAACTTTTTCTGCACCATCAACATCTTGATTTCCATGTTAGCTATAAACTTAACATGTTAATTCATTAGCTTGTCAAGTGATTCATGAACAAGCCATCACTGGGAATACACCATGCACAATGCTAAAGATAAAGACATATAGTTAAATTGGTCAAGGCAAAACATTAGACACACTTGTAAAAAGATTATTAAAATACAACAGAGATCACTGAGACATTTTGTTCTCCTTTAGTGAGCAGTAGCAAAGATTATTGAGACTGAATTGAAAGTCTTGAAAGAAGACATAAACAACAACACCATACAAAATGTTACACTCAAATAAACCATTACAGACAGTACGAAATGCAATGAAAGACAGAGGAACTGGCACAATATTAAAGACAGACAGATACCAATGCAACCCTTCACCATAGGCAAAACGGTCTGCAAAACAAGAAATTGTGAAAATACAACACTAATGCTTGAACATCATTTGCAGTAATTAGATCCTTCTTCGTTTATTGCTGCGATTGCCATTCTTTGACTTTCTTCTTCGCCTCTTCTCATGTTGGTTTTCAACCAAATTCACCAACCATTTCGGCTTACCAGTTTGGAAAACAACATATCCCACCGACATTCCGAACACTACTCCGCATCCATAACCTATCAACACCACTTTCCAACCAAAAGCAATGTTTGATTTTGACCCATCTTTTTCAAGCACGTTTGGAGGTGCTAGCTCAATGATGTTGCAACCTTTTGACACCGGAAACCCACATAGTCCCTTATTTCCTTCATATGAATCATTTCCAAATGTGTTGAATTGCTTGCCTTGAGGAATCTGACCATGGAGTTGATTTTCAGAAACATTTAAGGACGAAAGAAATGGCAGATTTACCATTCTATTTGGAATCGTCCCAGACAACCTGTTTGAAGATAGGTCCAACCATTCAAGACTTGTCAAATTCCCTATTGAGGTGGGGATACCACCGTTAAGGTTATTATGAGAAAGGTTGAGCCCTTTCAATAATTTAAGCTTCCCAATAACCTTTGGAATCTCCCCTTCAAACTGATTGTTTGATAGATCAATGATCATCCACATGGTGAAAATTTTCACCAATTCCATATCTTGTCCTTTCAAAACAATTCCAATGGAATAGGTATAGAAGCCACTAGTATTAACACCTTGCACACCCATGTACATCATCGTACTTGCATCTTCAGTGAGATTTATGATAGCCTTGAAGCTGTTGATGTATCTCACTGGTAGGGGTCCAGAAAAATAATTACTTGAGAGATCAAAAATTTGGATTTTAGAGAAAAAAGGGCTAGACTTGGAACTATTGACACACAAGGAACCATGCATATGATTTGACTTCAATACCAGAACTTGTAGCTGTGGAAGACTTCCCAACCAATGTGGAAATGTATCATTGATCCTGTTGTTACCAAGATCTAGCACTTCCAGACCTTTACAATTAAGGATGGATGGCGTCAAAGGCCCTTCTAACAGATTTCCATTTAAGTTGAAATTACTCAATCGGCATCCCTTTGCAAATGTTGGAGGAATCGTCCCATAAAACTTGTTCTTCTTCAGATTCAAGGATTCAAGGCTGTTGCTCAAATTTCCAAAACATTGCGGAATTGTTCCACTCAAGTTATTGTGGGACAAATCAAGAATTTGAAGAGAAGTGACATTGCAGATTAAAGAAGAGACCTCTCCATTGAAACTATTATTTGAGATCAGAAAGACATTGATCGTCGAAGCTGGAATCGGAAGATTTCCACGGATCAAATTGGAGCTTAAGTCAAGAACTGCAATATTCTTCCATGGAAATTGCTCAACTTCTGTCAAAGAGTTATGAGATACATTTAAGTGAGTCAAAGAGTCATTCCCCACCACTTGCATCCACTGTGGAATCTTACCTTCAATTCTGTTGCAAGAGAGGTCTAAAGTTACCAAACTTTTAAGCCCTTTTAAAAATTGGGGGAATTCACCAAGATTGCAAGATGACAAAGTTAAGCTTGTAAGATTAGGCAATATATGAATGACACTAGAAGTAAGATTAGATGTTAAGGATAGGCTGTTATATGAAAGGGCAAGATATTTGAGATTTGGAAGGTTTGAGAACATGCTCAACTCTATGACACCACTAAGATTATTTGAGGATAAAGAGAGGTAGGTAAGATTGAGAAGCTGGAATATTGAAGATGGAAGAGGACCTTGGAGTTTATTATTTTTTAGACTTAAATATTCTAGTGATTTGGATTGGAATTCTTTGATATGCCCACTGAATTGATTTTGAGAGAGATCTATTTCCTTTAAGGAGGGAGCAGTATACAACCATGATGGAAGTGTTCCATTGAGTAAATTGTAATCTAAGTATAAATATATTAAATTAGGAAAAGTGGTTACCTCATCTGGAATGGAACCTTCTAATGAATTTCCAGATAATAGCAAGTATTCAAGCTGCGTTAGGTTTAGAATTGATAATGGAATTTGTCCACTCAATTGGTTCTGCCACAAGTCTAAATGAGTGAGTTGCAAGAGGTTCTCCAATGATCTTGGAATTTGTCCACTCAATTGGTTACGCGACAAGTCTAAATGAGTGAGTTGCAAGAGTTTCCCCAATGAT
This sequence comes from Gossypium sturtianum, assembly GCA_025698515.1. NCBI lineage: Eukaryota > Viridiplantae > Streptophyta > Magnoliopsida > Malvales > Malvaceae > Gossypium > Gossypium sturtianum. Next base: position 99,368,426 of record CM046947.1, read on the forward strand.
CTTGGAATTTGTCCACTCAATTGATTCCACGACAAGTCTAAATGAGTGAGTTGCAAGAGTTTCCCCAATGATCTTGGAATTTTTCCACTCAATTGGTTCCACGACAAGTCTAAATGAGTGAGTGAAACCAATTTTGACAGGTGGGAGACTTGGGATGGGACTTCTCCTACAAACCCTGTATTGGAAAGGTTGAGGTAGAATAGGCTTGTAAATTGACCAAACTCAAATGGAATTTTGGAAAGATTAAAATCATTGTAGGCAAGGTTGAGTTTTTTAAGGTGAGGAAGAAGGAGGAGAGTGGTATTGGAAGGGAAGTTGCCATATAGCCAACTGCAGCTCAAGTCAAGGGCAATAACATGAGCATTTAGGTGGTCACAAGTGACCCCATCCCATGAGCAGCAATCTGTACCCTCCTTCCATGAATTTATCTTGGGATAAGATTCAAGGCCAGCAATCTCATCGCAATACAAAGAATTCTTATTGATGGAAAAAGAATTCTTAAACTGGATTAAAGAAGCAGCTTCAAGGTGAGAGCAGGAGTGAGATCCTGAAGAAGAAGCACAAAGATGGGGAAAGAAGAGGAATAGGCAGAGAAAGAGATAGGAGGCCATGTTATGTGTGTAGAGGAAGATGAAGGATAGGAATGGTATTTATAGGCAACAAATAATACCACAACATTAGTGTTGCAGTCTTTTTTTTTTTTTTTACATTGAAAAGCTAAGGATATTAGATTTTCAAAATTTTTGTATTTTTCACAATCATCAACAACCACTTAGTCTTCTTTTTACCATATATTTTTCATTCTTAAAATTGGATGCTTTTTTTTTTAAAGCAAAATCTTGAATTTCATTTGAACTCCCTAAACAACTAAAAAAATTAAGATGGATGAGATTACAAAGTAGATTGACTTAGTCTTCTTCCCTATAACACGTAAAGAATGTGAGTGTCTATTCACTTACCTGTCAACCAAAGCTAATTAATGTGGAAATTCTTTTCCACACAAAACAACAAAATTAATTGTGCTCTATTCACTACGTTTGAGGAAGAAGACTGTTGGAAATTTAATCCACCGATTCCATAAAAACGTGTATACTTATATATTTATAACCTCATAATTCAAATCTAAAATCTCATTTGTTATAAATTCTGGTACACTTATTTGGGAATAGTTATTTTTCATTAGTTAATTATTTCTCTTTTAATCAAGTAAAAAATTAAAACTAAAAAGACATAAATGATTTATTTGACATTTTTTAACTTTACAAACAAAAAGTCATTTTAGCTTTTCATTTTTTTTTTCTCTTTTAGCCTTGAAACTTGTATGGTTCCTTAAATCACCCAAAAAAATGATGAAAAAGTTAACATCTGTTAACTAACAAAACTAACACCTACGTGACTGATGTTGACTGTTAATAGTTAATGGCAACACCTACGTGGCTGATGTTGACCGTTAGTAGTTAATGGCAACACCTACGTGGCTGTTAATAGATACTACACCAACATTGTTTGTTGACGTGACTATGCCACATGATCAATAATCGCTGACAGGGTAGCGCCACACCATCGCCCATTGGTGACATATTAACTTTTGAGTTCAACTCAAATTACTCTTGCCTTTGTTATAAGTTAAGAGTATAACTAATTTTGATGGGAATGGTTACTTTTCATTAACTCAGTTTAAAGGACTATAACACGTAAACTTTGGTCCTATTGCAAAATTCACATGCAATGCGGGACATTTACATTATGCAGAATTCAACACATACATGGGAATTTTTGTATTTCCACAATCATCATGTTGTTAGGGACCAACAACTACTTCCTGTTTACCATATATTTTTCATTCATAAAATTGATTACTTTTTTTTTTACCAAAGAAGTAAAATAATTAACATTCATGAGATTACAAAGTCTTCTTCCGTATATAACACGTCAAGTTTGGTCCCAAACTATTTTCCACACAAAAGAATAAAGAGGAAGAAGACTGCTACAAATAACTATCAATTGTCTATTCACACCATTTGCGCCTCAATGTACAATAATTCCACACCACTAGCAATATTGACTACGTTTACTTGAGGGAAAACAAAGACATTGATGCTGCAAATTTTAACTAGTTTGTCCATCAATGAAGCTACCTAAAAGCCATTTAGGATACATACATAGTTGCACCATACAAAGATGTTACACTCAAAAAAAAAAACGGATTCGACAGCAGAATTCAACACATATATGGAAATTTTTGTATTTCCACAATCATCTTGTTGTTAGTGACCAACAACTACTTCCTGTTTACCATATTTTTTTCATTCATAAAATTGATTACTTTTTTTTACCAAAGTAGTAAAATAATTAACATTCATGAGATTACAAAGTCTTCCCTACAACACCTCAAGTTTGGTCCCAAACTATTTTCCACACAAAAGAATAAAGAGGTAGAAGACTGCTACAAATTTAACTATCAATTGTCAATTGACTATACTTTAACTCCACAAACAAAGACAAAGACTATCAATTGTCTATTGACTTCATACTTGCTGTTGCTTCCTCCTATCTCTCTCACCTAAACTTAATTTACAAGCAATGTGGAAATTTCGGACATTTGTGGCACAATGTACAATAATTCCACACCATTTGCAGTATTGACAACGTTTACTTGAGGGAAAACAAAGACATGAATGCTAACGTATTAATATAGAACAAAAAAGACTTTGATTATCAGTTTAAAAGAAGCGGAGAAATTTAGGTATCAAATTTATATTTAAGCCTAACTAAAACCAGGCATCTAAAGTCAGCACAATAGTGTTACATTGAACGTTAACGTATTAAAGATTTGGATTAATACAACTTTTATTTTTCATTTCTGCAAGGTTTGGTAATGCCAAATTTTGATCAATTGAATCATTAAACTAATAAAACTGACCAAAATTTGACTAACGTTGACCGTTAGTAGTTAACGACAATATTGACGTGGTTGTTAATGGATGTCACATCAACATTGTTTATTGTCACATCATCACTAACCGCTGACATGGTAGTGCCATGTCGTCGTCCATTGCTGAGATGGCAGTGCCACATCAGCAAAAACTCAAAAAGTATAACCACCTAATCTTTAATTTTGTACCTCAACTTCATATCATCGATCATGTTCTCTATTATTGGATTCTTCATTGTCTTTGAAGCATTTGATATTTGCGTTTAAAGCATAATGGAACATATGTTTAGGGACATGGGACATGGGACATAAAATATAAAATAGTTAAATTTCAATTAAACCTACCTAAAGGAAATTAGGGACATGGGATCCACCAATTGTACCTCATTCACATCAACTTTGTTACCGAACTACGTTTACTCTAGAAATAGAGGGAAAAAAGGGACATGCATGCTTGAAATTCCCATTTTTTCTGCACCATCAACATCTTGATTTCCATGTTAGCTATAAACTTAACATGTTAATTCATTAGCTTGTCAAGTGATTCATGAACATGCCATCACTGGGAATACACCATGCACAATGCGAAAGATAAAGACATATGGTTAAATTGGTTAAGGCAAAACATTAGACACACTCGTAAAAAAATTATGAAAATACAACAGAGATCACTGAGACATTTTGTTGTAGCAAAGATTATTGAGACTAAATCTAAAGTCATGAAAGAAGACATAAACAACACCACCATACAAAATGTTACACTCAAACAAACCATTACAGATACTACGAAATGCAATGAAAGACAGAGGAATTGGTACAATAATAAAGACAGACACATACCAATGCAACCCTTCACCATAGGCAAAACGGTCTACAAAACAAGAAATTATGAAAATACAACACTAATTCTTGAACATCATTTGCAGTAATTAGATCCTTCTTTGTCTATTGCTGCTGTACAAGCCCATTTTTGCCCGGGGCCCATTAAGCATACAAACCCATAACCCAATACAAACCATACCCAAACCATAAAACCAATCCAAACAGCAGCCCAATGCCCCAAACCCAATTAACCCAAACCTAAACTAACCCAACACTAATTTTTCAAAAAAAAAAAACAAAACCCTAGACCCCCTAATCCAAGTGGCGCCGCAGCTTAACCCCCACTTGCTCTGCCACCGCCCCTTGCCAAGTCCTGCCACACTCCGCCTCTCTGCCATTGCCACTCCTCAAGTTGCACCAAGAAAAAGAAGAGAAAAGACAACAATAATAAAAAACTTGTAAAATGGCTATATAAGCCATCAAAAAATCCATTGTAACATTGGGACAGGGAGAAAGAATCCAAAAATAAAGAAATTTCAGATACAAACACAATAAAGCAGAGATTAAACCCTAAAAACTAAAACAAAAGCCGAGAGAGGTGATTTTTTTTCTCTTTTTCTTACATTCGAAGTTTTTTTTTCTCTCTTTCCTTTTTCTTTTCGACATATACATATACATATATTATTTTTTTTTTTTTAAAGGAAAAAACTAAAAATTTTACCTTTCCGCCACGTGCGCGTGGTGGCGGCAGCTAATGCGACGACGACGACTTGGTCCCCCTCGCAAAGATCGGGCCTGCAGAGAGAAAGATAAAAGGGAAAAGTTTTTTTTGAAGTAGGTTAAAATGATTTTTTCCAGAAATTTTGGGCTTAAATAGTCCCAAAAAACGCGCGTCGTTTTGAGTCAAAACCCCGGGCGCTAAACGGCGTCGTTTTGGGGTGAAACGGGTGACCCGACCCGCTTAGTCAAGGTCCACAGCGTGTTTTTTTGCGGAAGGGCTAATTGCACTTTCAGCCATTCCGCTTTTTAAATTAATTTATAATTAAGTTTTTTCTGCTTTCTTAATTCGTGCCCAAAAATTCATCTCGCCATTCATTTAAGTCCTCTCAATGTCATATGCTTTGGAAGAGAGGGGTTATTACCCACTTTAGTCCCTCCGCTTCTTTAGCGCATCACAATAAGGCTCTTCCCTCTTTTATTTATTTCAAATTTGCCCCAATACTGCTTTTTGATCTAATTTTCAGTCTGCTTTTGGCTATTTTCACTTATTTATTATTAAATTCAATTTTTTTACATTATTATCACTTTATATTTAGTATTATATTTAATACTATATTATTATTATTATGTTTATTATTACTCTTGTTATTATTATTATTATTATTATTATTATTATTATTATTATTATTATTATTATTATTATTATTATATTTACTACTAGTATCATATCTATTATTATTATTACTATTATTGTTTTTAGTATCATTATTATTTTATTATTGTTTTTCTTATCTTCATCATTTTATTTTATTACTATTTTACTATTATTATTATTACTATTACTTTTATTTTTACTATTATTTCTTTACCATTATTATTGATATTAGTATTATTATTACTATATTTACATCTATATTTATTTTCTTAGTTTAATATTATTATTTATTTAATTTTTGTTCATATCCATGCTTATATTATTATTATGTATATACCTCTATCTTCACTTATATATTTATCTTGTTTTATATATTTCTACTTATATTTGTATATCAATATTATTTTCATTATCGTTGTTATTATCATTATTATTTTTCTTTTCTTTTCTTCTCATAAAACTTTTATTTTGTTATTTATTCTTCTATTATTTTCTTACTTTCATCTTTCATTATCTTCATTTTTGACTCGCTCATTTTATTCTATTTCGCTTTTCGTTATTTACGTTATCATTCGTACTAACACATTTATTCCCACTTTTTGCTACGCATATCCAGTATTATGATATGTTTTTACATTCCATTATAAACTTGCATTACATCAATTTTCATGACACAAAATGGATTCTTTTACAAAAGGCAATATTCCGTATTTAGAAATTCGAGAGGTCGTGCCCTAAAAGTATTGGGTTTCGATCCTTCTCGCTTGATCTAAATAACCGAATATCCTTTTAAAACAAATACATTTTTAAACTAAAAGCTTATTCTCGTGAACTCGAGATGTCGTGTCCTAATGCAATCGGATGTGATGTTTTGTTATTCCGAGATAATATTTTCTAAAACCAAGGCAATGTTCTCAGTATTTAGAAGCTCGAGAAATCGTGCCCTAAAGTATTGGGTTTCCTTTTCTCGTCCATTCTAAATAACAAAATATCCTTTCAATTAAATCCATAAGTTTTGAATAAAAGGCAAGTTCAACTTTAAAGGTCGAAATGTGGTGTCCTAAAGTATTGGATGTAACACTTCACCTTAAAACGAGACGGCCCTTGGCATACATTTCCAATTTATCCAAATTTATTCTTCAACAACAAGAGGGATCGTATTTTGAATTCTTAAGTTTTCAACTTTCGACATTAAGACATTAGATAATCAATTAGGTACCAATTTTGGGCGATCGAGGGTGCTAACCCTTCCTCGTGACGTAACCGACTCTCGAATCCATTTTCTGATTTTCGTAGACCAAAATTGTGTTTTGATAAATTAATCTGATTATTAAAAACAAACACTTTTTAAGGTGACCCGATCACACCTCATCAAAAAAGATTGGTGGCGACTCCCGTTTTTTTATATTCGTTTTCAAAACCCACGTCGACCCCGTTTTTTCCAAAACTCAAAAATGGTTACGACAGCTTGGCGACTCCACTGGGGAAGCCAAAAAGAGAGTCAGGCCGTAAATTGATTATTTTTTGTCCTTTGTCGAAAGCTTGGAAATTTGATTTAAAATTTTTTTACTATCCTTGTGTTGCATTCATTTGTGTCATTGCATATGATTTCTATTTTCTTGTGCACAAGACATTGCATGACCGTTGTGGTCGCACCTTTAAGTGGGAGTGAGAAACTATTCCTTCGTGAGGTTTTCACCTCCGTGCGAGATAGTGGATCGCCTCGGGATACATCCGTACCTATGTCTTCGTGAGATTTTCATCTCCGTGCACCATAGGGAAATGTATTCCCCGAATCGAACTCGGTCTATATGAGCCTATAATGGGTGAGGATCGAGGAATCTGCTGGTTCAGTACCCTACTCTAGAACCGAACCTCATATAGCGAGCCTTAAGAACCACTGCAGGTAGAGCCATGCCAAACCCTAGTGCTTACTGATTATGTATGTTATCCTCTACTTACTATTTATGAAATACTTACTCGCTTCATTTATTTTGCATGGCATATTCATCAAAAATGTATCGATTCACATTCAATTACTAAATAGATAGCTTTTCATGGAAAAGGAGTTTTTGATAAAGTGGGAGACAATGCGTCGTCCGAATATGGGCCGAGACCGTGCAAAGCAGAGAAGGGTGATAGCCTTGCGTATGGGCGTGTCGAATTGTGGGACTTCACCGTGATCAGCAGAACCTGCAACAATCTTCAAGAAATGAAAGAGATATGGAGCCAATGGGACGAAGGTATCAAGCAACTGTTCTATTGTCATTACGGCGATCCGCCTTACCGCTTGACATTAAGATAGACCAAAGACTTATTCCGAGCTATGGCCCGCTTTTGGAACCCCGCTTATAGTTGCTTTACTTTTGGGAAAGTGGACTTGGTACCTACTATGGAAGAATACATCGCTCTGCTCCACGCTCAAGATTCGACTGACAAAGTTTATGTAAGGGCCGTTAATGTCCCCACATTCGTAAAAAGTTAATGAACATTACAGAATGAGCGAACAATGGGTTACAAATAACAAAACAGAAAGGAGATTGTAAATGCATCCCCTGGAAAAATCTAAGAGATTTGATCATAGCACATCCTGAGCAAAGAAAAAGGGTTGACGCTTTAGCCTTGAGCATATATGGGCTAGTTATCTTCCCCAAAGCCCTAGGACATATAGATGAAGCGGTCACTGATTTGTTTGACAAATTAGAAAGAGGGATTACTCCTGTTCCTGCAATTTTAACCAAACATTCAGTCCCCTAAGCACATGCCAAGAGCGGGCGAGGAAGATTCATCGGTTGCGCCCAACTCCTATTAGCATGGTTTCATGGCCATTTTTGAAAATGGAAAAGATGTCGTGTCGAATTTTCTCCGAGGACTACTCCCACTGGAAAAAATGGCAACCACGCCAAGACGAGATGATATTACGGAAGAAAATTGGGTTATGATCTTGCAAAAATTACAAGAAGACGATGTAGCATGGAGAGCTCCTTGGCGATCCCCGATGAGATTATATATCGATGCGGAGATTTTGATTATGTCCCTATGCTCTAATATGGGGAGTCGCTTCGGGTATACACCTCTCCTCGTATTAAGACAATACAGATCGAGACAGTTTACGCCACCGACACAAGGGTTAACTCAATGCGAGTTTGACTACAAAGGAGAAAATTACAAGAAGAGAGTAAGGGAGATATCAAAAGCACGGGGTCGAATTCACGAATGAAAAAGTTTGCTGCCAATCCGATGACAACCCCCCGAATATGACCGGTGGAGGAGTCAAAGGATCAATGATAATATCCCCACGCCTGACCAAGAAGACATCCGGTCACTAGAAGAGCACTTACAGTGTGGTCCTCTAACTTGAAATCATCAAACAAGATTTCGAAAGGAAGAACCACGAGTTAGGAAAAAGGATAGAGCAACTAGAGGAAGAGAAAATACAATTGGGATTGGATGTCGACATTAAGAAGCTAGAAGCCGAGAAGTCGAGAAAAGGAAAAATAAAGTCAAGAAGATTTAGACACTCTAAAGACGGACTACAAGAAACTACGAAGATCGATGAGAATCATGGGACTTGGGAAAATGTCAGAGCAATGGCGTCAAGAAATTAAAGAGAAGAAGCATAGAGCAAGTCAATGGGAAAGGAAACTCGAGAGACTCAAGAGCGGGAGGATACCCTGAAAAGAAGTCTAGTAGAGAGCCAAAATGAGAAAGAAAAATTAAAGACGCGATCTCGAAATTAGAGAAATCATTGTACCAAAGATCGAAGCCGCAACTCGTGGTCGAATTGAAGGCTAGTCTGAGCAAGATTGAAGAGATGAAAGCAAGAGTCGAAGAACTAGAATCGCTTTACATGGTTGTGAGCTACAGCAGCAGAGCTTTTTGAAGTCAACGAGGAACGTTGGAAGCAACAACCGCATCACTATCAAAACCAAGTCGAGACCGAGATTATATTATGGGGAAGCCGTGGCCCAAGTACGAGAGGTGGCGGATCATCTACAAGCCTTAGCAGTCCAAGCCGACTTACTAAGTTTAATGTACGAGTCAAGATCAGAGAGAGGACAAGAATTAGCTGATCTTCTTGAGAAAGTCAAGGCTTTAAGTATTAGGGCGAGGCCTTATATGTAATCCATTTTATGAAAAAGACTTGTTTTCTAAGAAAAGTTATGCTAATGGAAATTGAATCAGAATCAATGCCTTTTGTAGCACACATCTCATGCATCCGCATTACATTGCATCATACACATCAAATCTCACAAAGGAACCCTAAATTATGATGAGAGTTACCTGGAACATCACTAAGGTACGAGAGGCAAAACAAAAGTGATGGATCAAAGAATAGAAAGATTAGAGCAAATGCAAAAAGAAATGCAGGATCAAATGCAAGAACGATTGGCCAAGATACAACAGGACATGATAGGGCGGATGGAAGAATCCCAAAATAACATGATAAACCAAATAGCGCAGCTTGTTGGCCAATGAACGTGAGAAGGGAAAGGGCGTTGCTTTGCTAGTTCGGGAACAACAATGACGATCCTGCTTACCCTCCGGGTTTTACCCCCGCCAAATACCCAAGCGCCACCAGATCGTATCCCCAAAGAACACCGTTATTATCAAAGCCACAATATCGTTTGATACCATTTCGGTACCAACGCATCTCCCGACCAGCCGTGTACTAATCTCGGGAAGGTCCGGCTAACCCAAAGGTCCCCGATTTCGACAAAATGCCCGAAATGGACAAGGCAAAAATGGACTTCCCAAAGCAAACTCGAGGATCGTTGCAAGTGGCTAGAGGAAAAGTTTAAAGAAATAGGATCACCGACCACCGCACGGAGTAGACGCTAAGGATTTAAGCCTAGTCCCGGACCTCGTTCTTCCGCCAAAGTTCAAAACCCCTGATTTTGAAAAGTACAGTGGAGCCAGCTGTCCCGAGGCGCACATCACAATGTTCTGTCGCAGAATGGCGGGGCACGTTAACAATGATCAATCACTGATTCACTGTTTTCAGGACAGTTTAACCGGGTCTGCGGCTAAATGGTATAATCAGCTTAGCCGTACCCAGATCAAGTCGTGGAAGGACCTGGCACAGGCCTTCCTGAAACACTACGGCTACGTAGCTGATATAGCTCCTGACCGAATCACGCTCCAAAATATGGAGAAAAAGTCGGGCGAAAGCTTTAGGCAATATGCCCAACGGTGGAGGGAAGTAGCCACACAAGTTCAGCCACCGCTCCTAGAAAAGGAGACAACCATGTTGTTCGTCAATACATTGAAAGCTCCTTCATTAACCACATCTTTGGGGCGCCACCAAAAGTTTCTCTCGATATTGTGTTGTCGGGGAAATGATAGAGAACGCAAATCGGATGTGGCAAGATAGAGGCAGGAGAAGGCGCTAGAAAGACGATCCCAAGAAAAAAGAGAACGATGTAAACAACATAAGCAAAAGTTATTCAAAGCCTATAATCAGAACCAAATTCTGGTACAGAATCGCCCACCATCGAGTCCTCTAGCGGGAATCCAATGCAAAGCAAAATGCGGAGAAAATTCAATTCACACCAATCCCGATCCACGTATAAAGAAATGTACCAAAATTTATTCGATGCACACATTGTTGCCCCGCATTACTTAAAACCCTGCAGCCCCCATACCCTAAGTGGTATGATGCGAACGCATCACGAATACCATGCGGAATTGTGGGGCATTCAATAGAACACTCGCCTCGCTTTCAAGAAATCGGTGGAAAGACTCATCCAGGATGGGTGTTGTAGAAGTAGACGATACCTCTAATGGGGCACCCACCGCTAATCATGGGGTCAATATGATAGGCGAGAACATGGGAAAAAGAGTTAAGAGGATATTGCCAAGTGAAAACCCCAATGAGACGAGTCCGGAAGGAAATGATGAAAAGGGGATTGGTTGTGTCAAGCCCAAGAAGAGAGCATGAAAGAACAAGCAAGGGTTGTGAATTTCACAACATGGAGGGACACGAAATCCAAAACCGTATAGAGTTTAGGATTCTACACAAAGGCCGATGGACGATAAAGAGTTAGAATTCTACGAAGGCAACGAAGACCAAGAGGAAAGAAACATCTCGCGTGTTAGAAGATGAAGCGAGGGTAAAAACTTCAAGACCAGCTACCCTTTGGTCATCATCTCGCGACCAAAGAATGATGGAACCAAATAAAAATAACTCAAGATCGTGATTCGGAAACTGCGGTCTTTTCATCCAAGATAACAAAAAGGTTCCCGAGAGCTATAATTGCAACATGACGATTCTCCAAAAGGGGACTCGTCCAAAGACTACAAAAGGGAACCGGGGCCTTCAAGATCGTGATTCAAAACCGGCGGCTTTTTCATATGAAGATGATAAAAGGTTCCTCGAACTATAATCGCAACGTGACGGTTCTCGAAAAGGAAGCCTCGTCCAACGCCGCAAAGGAAAACCAGGGTAGGCTCCTATACGCTGCAGCGGGAAAGCGCTACGACGCGTGAATACACGAATGGAGCTCACAAAGGAGAAAACCCCAGTAGGCGAAACCAAAGAAAGGGAAAGTGACCAAACCGAGACGCTTATAAATGAGCCAAGTGAAGGAAGAAGAGGCTAGGGAATTCTTAAAGTTTTTGAAGCATAGCGAATACGATTAATCGTGGAGCGATTACATAAGCAACCGGCTCGTATATCCGTGCTTGACTTACTATTAAGCTCGAGCGCACGCACCGCAACGCACCGATGAAAGTACTAAACGAAACTTATGTTGCTAATGATATCACCGCAACAAGTTGGATCGCCTGATTAGCAATATAAGCGCCGATAACTTCATTTTCTTTAATGATGATGAAATCCCTCCGGAGGTACGGGGTACCATCAAGGCTCTCCACATCACCACCCGATGCAAAGGATACACGTTACGTGGGTACTGGTCGATAATGGGTCACTCTAAATGTTTTGCCATCGTCGACGAATCGATTACCCATTGACAGCTCTCACATGAAGGCTCGCCATAATGTAGTAAGGGCATTCGATGGAACCGAAAGGAAAGTTATGGGAAGGATCAAGTACCTCTATTAATCAGCCCAGTGTATATATGAGGTGGATTTCATAGTAATGGATATCGCACCATCCTATAATTGCTTGGCCGGGAGACCTTGGATACACTCGGCGGGAGCGCTCCTCGCCATTGCACCAAAAGTTGAAGCTAGTTATAGAGGGTCGTCTCGTGACAATAAATGCCAAGAGGACGTAATCGCAATCGTGACCAATGGCGTGCCATATTTAGAAGCGTATGATGAAGCAACAAGAAAGTGCTCTTTCCGCTTCTTTGGAATTTGTCAATGCAACATTTGTCATTGAGGGGAACAAGATCCCAGTGCCTCAATTATCTAAAACCACGAAAATGGGTTTGCAACTGATGATCGGGAACGGAGCCGCACCTAGGAAAGGACTTGGGAAGTATCTCCAAGGAGAGATCGAGGTCCCGAGATTGAAAGAAAAACGAGACCTCTTCGGTTTAGGGTTCAAACCGGACGCTTGAAGCAAAAAGGAAAGAATTAGCAAAAGACAAGAAAGAAGGAGAGCGCGTTTGGGCGGAGATGAGATTAAGTGGGAACCGATGATAATTCCTCATATTCTTGAGACCTTTATATCGGGGGATTATCCACCAAGGACGAGGAACGAAAAATGAGAAAGCCATAAAAGGAATACGGGCAAACATGCACATCAATGCCATATTCGGGAGAAAATAGAGGAAGAAAATCGAATGGTATCCGCCTCATTTAGCCAGCAAATGTTTCTAAACAACTGGATCGCAGAGGAGATTCCTGTAGCTTTTAGAACTTATTCAGAGTAATACTGGAACACACTTGTTGTCTAGAGGCGATAAGTGTCCCTTTTGTGAAAGCATGACTTTTGTACGAGGCATCGTTATTCTCAATGAAATGCATCTCCATTACCTTTTGAGCAAATCTTCTTCTTCGTCATCATTATTATTCTTTAGATATTCCTAAATATTTCCATTCTTCATTCATAATGCCAATAAACATGCTTAGATTCCTTTATTCTATGAGCCTTTATTCATCTTCATAACAGTCCCCAAATATCAACGACGTGAGCAACACTACCAATAACTCGAATATCCTTTTGGGCAAGATACGGGTGTGGAAGATTTTCGTGATTCTCAAGATGACCAAGGTTGTGACCTATCTCTGAATCATAAGGATGGTAGAACAAGAGGAGAAATGCAGATCCGCCTCGCGAGGAGTTAGTGGAAATAGTGGACTGGGAGACAGGGCAAGAAAAGAAGGAAGTGAAGATCGGAGCTAGTATTACCAGAGAGACAAAGCGAGACATCATTGAGTTACTTCATGAATTCAAAGATGTCTTCGCGTGGTCGTATCAAGACATGCTCGGCTAAGCACCGATATCGTGGTACACCGGTTGCCTATAAAGGAAGAATACAAGCCGACCCAACGAAACTTCGAAGGATGAGGCCGACGTCCCGTTGAAAATAAAAGAGGAGGTCGAAAACAATTTGATGCAGTGTTTCTTGCAAGTGGTTAAGTACTCGTAATGGGTAGCCAACATCGTCCCCGTCCCCCAAGAAAGACGGGAAAGTACGAATGTGTGTAGACTACAGAGATCTAAACAAGGCTAGCCCAAAAGATAATTTCCGTTACCTCACATCGATACCCTAGTGGACAACACGGCGGGTTACTCGTTGTTCTCCTTCATGGACGGTTTCTCGTGATACAACCAGATAAAGATGCTTCCCGAGGACATGGACAAGACTACGTTCATAACCATGTGGGGACCTTTTGCTATAAAGTGATGCCGTTCGGACTAAAGAATGCGGGAGCGACATATCGAGAGAGCCATGGTAACCCTATTTCACGACATGATGCACAAAGAAATTGAAGTGTACGTGAGACGATATGATCGCCAAATCTCGACCTGAAAGGAGCATGTCCAAGTCTTGAGGAAACTATTCTTGAGATTAAGGAAATTCCGGCTAAAGCTTAATCCAAAGAAATGTACCTTCGGAGCCCGATCGTGAAACCGCTAGGATTTATAGTCGGTGAAAGGGGATTGAGGTTGACCTGCACAAGGTCAAAGCAATACAAGAACCGCCTCCACCTCGCACGCAAAAAGAAGTTCGAGGTTTCTTAGGAAGGTTAAACTACATCGCTTTCATTCATCTCACAATTAATCGAGAAATGTGACCCCATATTCCGTCTCCTTAAAAACACAATCCAGTGTGTGGGACGAAGAATGTCGAAACCTTCGATAAAGTAAAGCAATACCGCCCCAATGCTCCAAATTGATTGACGCCGCCTAATCCGAGATAGGCCATTAATCCTCTATTTGACGGTACTTGATAACTCAATGGGATGTGTGCTCGGCCAACACGATGAGTCGAAAGAAAGAAAAGGCAATATACTACCTTAGTAAAAAGTTCACCGAATGTGAGACAAGGTACTCGCCAATTGAGAAACTTTGTTGTGCCTTGATCTGACAACTCGGAGATTGAGACAAAGATATCTTTGTATCATACGACTTGGCTCATCTCGAAGCGGACCCTCAAATACATGATAGAATCGATCGCCTTGAATGGTCGGATGGCCCGATGGCAAATTTTTGCTTTACGAGTTTGACATAGTTTATGTAAACCAAAAGGCAAAGTGAAAGGGAGTGCAATAGCGGATTTTCTAGCCAGTGAGAGCTCTAGCAGATTCACGAGCCCTTGGACTTTGATTTCCCCAATGAGGACCTAATGTGCGTGGCAACTCATCAAGAGGGTACCCTGCAGGATCGTCATTGGACACCGAACTTCGACGGGGCATCAAATGTCGTGGGCAATGGAATTGGGGCAATTTTGGTATCCCCAAACGGAGATCATTACCCTTTTACTTGTAGGTTGGATTTTGACCGCACAAACAATATGGCGAGTACGAGGCTTGTATCATGGGCATCCGTGTGCCGCTATAGAGCGCAAAATTAGGGTGCTAAAAGTGTACGGAGACTCAGACCGGTGATTTACCAACTTAGAGGAGAATGGGAAACGAGAGATCCCAAGTTGGTCGAATACAAAAGATTGGTCCAAGAATTGATCGAAGAGTTCGACGATGTCACTTTCAATTATCTCGCCAAGAGACGAGAATCAAATGGTGATGCTCTAGCCACTTTGGCTTCCATGGTCCAGATTAAACAAAGCGTAAGATATGAAACTCGTCCGAATGAGCATTCATGAGGCCCCGCCACAACTGCTACAACGTCGAAGAAGAAGAGAAAAGGGATCGTCCCGTGGTATCATGATATACCGCAATACATAAAGAATCGCCAATACCACGAGCAGGCGACTGAGAATGACAAAAGGACGATAAGAAGACTGGCGTGTGACTATGTCTTGGACGGAGAAATCCTATACAAAAGAAGAAAGGATCAAGTGCTATTAAGGTGTGTGGATGCCGCAGAGGCTAAGCAAATCTTGGAAGAGGTCCATGAAGGTGTTTGTGGAACGCACACCAATGGTTTCACGATGGCTAGGCAAATCATGAGATTCGGGTATTATTGGCCTACCATGGAAGGAGATTGCATTGATTATGCTAAAAAGTGTCATAAGTGCCAAATTTATGCGGACAAAATTCATGCACCACCTTCACCTCTACATGTTATGACTTCCCCATGGCCCTTTTCTATGTGGGGCATGGATGTCATTGGGCCAATCTCGCCAAAAGCTTCTAATGGACATCGGTTCATCTTCGTGGTAATCGATTACTTCACTAAGTGGGTAGTAGAGGTCGCCTCATATGCCAATGTGACAAAATCAGCAGCTTAGCAAGTTCTTAAAAGGGAAATCATATGTCGATATGGAATGCCCGAGAAGATCATATCCGATAATGCGTTAAACTTGAACAATAGCATGATCGCAGAGGTCCGTGGGTAATTCAAGATCGACACCACAATTCATCGCCATATCGCCCAAAGATGAATGGGGCAAGAGAGGCAAGCGAATAAGAAGATCATCAGAGGATAGTGGGGAAAATGATCCGAGACCTACGAGTGGATTGGCACGAGAAATTACCGCTTGCCTTTTTGCTTACCGAACGTCGGTCGTAACCTCCACCGGGCAACTCCTTTCTCACCGGGTCTACGGGATGGAGGCGCTTTACCTATCGGTTGAAATTCCATCCCTTCGAGTCTTGTCTCGAATCGAAGTTGGACGAAGCAGAATGGATCCAGGCTCGATATGATCAGTTAAATTTGATTGAAGAAAAAAGGTTGAAAGCTATTCGTCATGGTCAGATGTACCAGAAGCGAATGACGCGAGCATACAACAAAAAGGTGCGCCCAAGAGAATTCCACGAAGGAAACTTAGTTTTGAAAAAGATCCTCCCCATACAAAAGGATTTCAGAGGGAAATGGATGCCTAATTGGGAAGGACCTTATGTGGTGAAAAGGCTTTCTCTGGAGGAGCTCGATCTTGGCCGAGATGGATGGAAAGAACTTATCAAATCCGTAAATTCGATTCACCAAGAAGTATTACGCGTGAAAGAAGGAAAAGTCTAAGGCGAAAACCCGCAAAGGGCGCTTTTCTTCAAAAAAAAAAAAAAAAAGGAGAGGCCAAGGCGAAAACCCGTAAAGGGCGCTTTGAGACCAAAGGGGCTTTGAGTCGAAAACCCGATAAGGGCGGCTCAAGTTCAAACGAAAGACGAAAATGTGTGACGATTTACTGTTCTCCCGCACTGGCAAAAGGAGGAATGTTACGCCTCAGATATCTACAGAGCGCCAGCAGATCTCCCAACATCCATTCAACTCAAAATGATCTTGAAAAGATTGGATAGTGAAGCTCAGTGCGATATTTGGGGCACCTACCTTTTTCCTTCTCACTCATTTTTGTATTTCAATCATGTTTGCTTTTGTTGATTAATCCAATTCCATTCTTCATTGATATTCATCATTTAAGTTTTTTTTTTTTAAAACTGCTTTTTGCAATTGAAATAACGGTCGATGGACCCATAATGCTTCCATAAAAGGAGTTTTGCCTATTACTCGGAAGTCTCTAAACAAAGACAGAACTCAAAATGAGATCATTGTTTAGAACCAACACGCCTAGGGGTTGGAAACGCTCGAAAGAGGAGTCTAAAATCATAGCTCATGACTACGAGAAGACGAAAATTACGCTCAGTCGCGGCCTTGATGAACAGACGACGCGGTGACAACCCTAACCATTAAAAGGGGATCATTTAGCTTTACATTCATACATCATCACATTCGGTTAGGAGCATTCGACTCATCATTGCATCCTAATCGTTGTAGAAAGACCACCTACATTCGTGCAAGTGTAGTCCATAGTACATTTAGTTAGGAGCATTAGATTCATTCCGATCATAGCATCCTAATCATTTGGCATAAACACAAGCATATGAAACCAAGTCTACGGATATGTCCCTAGAGGACGGAGTATCAACACCGGGAGAAACCACCATCCTATTGCCACCGGCCATCGGTGGAATAGGTTGAAGATTATCCTATTGCCATCGACCAAATGTGGAATGGGTTGAAGATTATCCTATTGCCACCGACCAAAGAAATGAATAGGTAAAAGATTTCCTATTGCCATTGACCAGCAATGGAATAGGTTGAAGACAAATCTCTATTGCCACCGACCACCAGCGAAGGAATAGGTCAAATTTGTAGATCTTGTCGCCTCTACCCAAAGAGTGGGGCAAGATCGAAGGCAAATCTCGTCTCCTAAACAAAGAGGGGTCATGATTTAAGCCACCGTCCTATTGCCACCGACCAGCAAAGGAATAGGTCAAATTTGTAGATCTTGTCGCCCTAACCAAAGTGGGGCAAGATCGAAGGCAAATCTCGTCTCCCTAAGCAGTAGGGGTCATGATTTAAGCCACCGTCCTATTGCCACCGACCAGCAAAGTGGAATAGGTCAAATTTGTAGATCTTGTCGCCTAACCAAAGAGTGGGGCAAGATCGAAGGCAAATCTGTCTCCCTAAACAAGAGAGGGAACATGATTTAAGCCATCATCCTATTGTCTTGGCCAGCGAGTGGAATAAGTCAAGATTACAAACCTTACCCCCACGAAGTTGCAATGGAGCAGGTTGAAGATGTAAATCTATCCCCCGAGTTGCAAAGTGAGCGATTTAAAATAAACAAGTCTCATCCCCTCGAAGTCGCGGCAGGAGCAAATTGAAGCTATAGGTCCTATCTCTCTGAAGTAACGGTGGAATGGATCGAAGCGACAAGATGCGGTGAACAGGAATGAAGCTATCTGTGGAAGAGCACCCAAGAAGTCAAGACTCAGCGATACCGGGCAAAATTGGTCTTTCTTGAAAATCTTTGCTCCATTCCCGTTACACGACAATGAGCAAAGAGGGGCAGCTGTACAAGCCCATTTTTGCCCGGGGCCCATTAAGCATACAAACCCATAACCCAATACAAACCATACCCAAACCATAAAACCAATCCAAACAGCAGCCCAATGCCCCAAACCCAATTAACCCAAACCTAAACTAACCCAACACTAATTTTTCAAAAAAAAAACAAAACCCTAGACCCCCTAATCCAAGTGGCGCCGCAGCTTAACCCCCACTTGCTCTGCCATCGCCCTTGCCGAAGCCTGCTTCCACCTGCCCTCTGCCATTGCCACTCCTCAAGTTGCACCTGCAAGAAAAGAAGAGAAAAGACAACAATAATAAAAAACTTGTAAAATGGCTATATAAGCCATCAAAAAATCCATTGTAACATTGGGACAGGGAGAAAGAATCCAAAAATAAAGAAATTTCAGATACAAACACAATAAAGCAGAGATTAAACCCTAAAAACTAAAACAAAAGCCGAGAGAGGTGATTTTTTTTCTCTTTTTCTTACATTCGAAGTTTTTTTTTTCCTCTCTTCCTTTTTCTTTTCGACATATACATATACATATATTATTTTTTTTAAAAAAAGGAAAAAAACTAAAAATTTTACCTTTTCCGGCCACCGTGCGTGGTGGCCGGCAGCGGCGACGGACGACGGCGGTCCCCTCGCCGAAGATCGGGCCCTGCAGAGAGAAAAGATAAAAGGGAAAAGTTTTTTTTTTTGAAGTAGGTTAAAATGATTTTTTTCCAGAAATTTTGGGCTTAAATAGTCCCCAAAAAACGGCGTCGTTTTGAGTCAAAACCCCAGACGCTAAACGGCGTCGTTTTGGGGTGAAACGGGCTGACCCGACCCGCTTAGTCAAGGTCCGCGTGTTTTTTAGCGGAAGGGCTAATTGCACTTTCAGCCATTCCGCTTTTAAATTAATTTATAATTAAGTTTTTTTCTGTTTCTTAATTCGTGCCCAAAAATTCATCTCGCCATTTAAGTCCTCTCAATGTCATGCGTTTGGAAGAGAGGGTTATTACCCACTTTAGTCCCTCCGCTTCTTTAGCGCATCACAATAAGGCTCTTCCCTCTTTTATTTATTTCAAATTTGCCCCAATACTCTGTTTTTGATCTAATTTTCGTCCTGTTTTTGGCTATTTTCACTTATTTATTATTAAATTCAATTTTTTTACATTATTATCACTTTATATTTAGTATTATATTTAATACTATATTATTATTATTATGTTTATTATTACTCTGTTATTATTATTATTATTATTATTATTATTATTATTATTATTATTATATTTACTACTAGTATCATATCTATTATTATTATTACTATTATTGTTTTTTTAGTATCATTATTATTTTATTATTGTTTTTCTTATCTTCATCATTTTATTTTATTACTATTTTACTATTATTATTATTACTATTACTTTTATTTTTACTATTATTTCTTTACCATTATTATTGATATTAGTATTATTATTACTATATTTACATCTATATTTATTTTCTTAGTTTAATATTATTATTTATTTAATTTTTGTTCATATCCATGCTTATATTATTATTATGTATATACCTCTATCTTCACTTATATATTTATCTTGTTTTATATATTTCTACTTATATTTGTATATCAATATTATTTTCATTATCGTTGTTATTATCATTATTATTTTTCTTTTCTTTTCTTCTCATAAAACTTTTATTTTGTTATTTATTCTTCTATTATTTTCTTACTTTCATCTTTCATTATCTTCATTTTTGACTCGTTCATTTTATTCTATTTCGTTTTCGTTATTTACGTTATCATTCGTACTAACACATTTATTCCCACTTTTGCTACGCATATCTGTATTATGATATGTTTTTACATTCCATTATAAACTTGCATTACATCAATTTTCGCCCGACACAAAATGGATTCTTTTACAAAGGCAATATTCCGTATTTAGAAATTCGAGAGGTCGTGCCCTAAAGTATTGGGTTTCGATCCTTCTCGTTTGATCTAAATAACCGAATATCCTTTTAAAACAAATACATTTTTAAACTAAAAGCTTATTCTCGTGAACTCGAGATGTCGTGTCCTAATGCACTGGATGTGATGTTTTGTTATTCCGAGATAATATTTTCTAAAACCAAGGCAATGTTCTGTATTTAGAAGCTCGAGAAATCGTGCCCTAAAGTATTGGGTTTCCTTTTCTCGTCCATTCTAAATAACAAAATATCCTTTCAATTAAATCCATAAGTTTTGAATAAAAGGCAAGTTCAACTTTAAAGGTCGAAATGTGGTGTCCTAAAGTATTGGATGTAACACTTCACCTTAAAACGAGACGGCCCTTGGCATACATTTCCAATTTATCCAAATTTATTCTTCAACAACAAGAGGGATCGTATTTTGAATTCTTAAGTTTTCAACTTTCGACATTAAGACATTAGATAATCAATTAGGTACCAATTTTGGGCGTATCGAGGTGCTAACCCTTCCTCGTACGTAACCGACTCCGAATCCATTTTCGATTTTAAGTAGACCAAAATTGTGTTTTGATAAATTAATCGATTATTAAAAACAAACACTTTTTAAGGTGACCCGATCACACCTCATCAAAAAAAGATTGGTGGCGACTCCCGTTTTTTTTTATATTCGTTTTCAAAACCCACGTCGACCCCGTTTTTTTCCAAAACTTAAAAATGGTTACGACAGCTGCGATTGCCTTTCTTTGACTTTCTTCTTCGCCTTTTCTCATGTTGGTTTTCAACCAAATTCACCAACCATTTCGGCTTACCAGTTTGGAAAACAACATATCCCATTGACATTCCAAACACTACTCCGTATCCGTAACCTATCAACACCACTTTCCAACCAAAAGCAATGTTTGATTTTGAACCATCTTTTTTCAAGCACATTTGGAGGTGTTGGCTCGATGATGTTGCAACCTTTCGAGACTGGAAACCCACGTAATCCCTTATTTCCTTCATATGTTTCATTTCCAAATGTGTTGAATTGTTTGCCTTGAGGAATCTGACCATGGAGTTGATTTTCAGAAACATTTAAGGATGAAAGAAATGGCAGATCTGCCAATCTATTTGGAATCGTTCCTGTTGAATTTTGAACTCCATGCAGCCCATGCAACGTCCAAAAACCACTCAATCTTCATGGCTATGCTGCTGCCAATATTTCATGTGAACTAAGTGCTTCATTCTAGTCTTTTGTAAACCAATGCCATTGTAACTTAGTTTGGTTTATTTTGAACCATGTTAGGTTGATATTTCATGTCATTTTGATGGTGACAAAGCTGATCAAATCAGCAAGATTAAGCTTACAAGTTTTTTATTTCAAGTTTCCATAAGTTTAAGTGGGATTAGGTATGTTTAGGTAAAGATATGATATGATTTACTTTGACTAAGCATTTTATATATTGGCAATGTATCTTTAATGAAATGTTGTTGTAATTCATTCACACTTAAGCTCCATTTTCCATAGCTTTCTTTTCTCTCAAAGAATTCACATCATCTCTCTTTCTTTCTTCTTCAGCAAGTCTCGACACTTGCACTGCAAGTTACAGCCATACACAAGCTGCTATATGCTTCTAACTCCAACAATTGGTATCTAGAGCTTCATTCTTTGAGGACCTGTTGCTGTTAAGATCAATTTGGAATGGCTTCATCAAGCTTCTCACCTGCTGTGCCTTCGATCTTCAATGGAGAAGGTTTTCAAATATGGCAAGTTAAAATGAAGACCTACCTTCAAGCTCTTGATTTATGGGAGGTTGTGAACACCGATGCTGAACCAGAACCTCTTCGAGCCAACCCAACTGTGGCTCAAATACGACAGCATGCTGAGGAGAAGACCAAGAAACATAAAGCCTTGTCATGCATCCAAAATTGTGTCTCGGACATCATTTTTACAAGAATTATGGCCTGTGAAACTCCAAAACAGGCATGGGACAAGCTTAAGGAGGAGTTTCAAGGTACAGAAAGGACTAGGCAAGAAAGAACTTCTAAACTTGAGGAGAGACTTCGAAAACTTGAAGATGAAAGAGGAAGAGACTGTAAAACAGTACTCAGACAGGATAATGGCTGTTGTAAACAGCATAAGGCTCCTTGGTGAGCAGTTTAGCGAAGCAAGGATAGTGGAGAAGGTGCTTTCAACCTTACCTGAAAGGTATGAAGCAAAAATATCCTCCCTCGAGGACTCCAAGGACCTCTCAAGCATCACCTTGACCGAATTAATCAATGCCCTTTATGCTCAAGAGCAAAGAAGGGCAAGCAGGAACGAGGAGCACCAAGAAGGTGCTTTCCAAGCTAAAGCCAGGACTTCCTCATCCAACACCGCCTACAAAGGCAAGAAAACTCGGAAAAGGCTAAGCCTCGATGTCGCAAGGACCAATGATCGCTTTTGCAGATTTTGCAAAAAGCCGTGCCATCCTCGAAGATAGATGTTGGTTTCGGCTGATGCAAGATGCCAACACCAGTAAGAAGAAGGGACATGTTGAAAGAGTGTGCAAGGCAAAAGCGCGCATCAAGCGTGCTCAACAACAAACTAAGACCGAGGCTCGAGTGGTGAAGGTGGAAGTGATCAAGAAGAAGAAGTCTTTGGCTTTGTGTCATGCTCAAGTGACCGTAAGACGACTCCCAAGGTTGGCTCTTGGACGGTGGATGTACAAACCACATGTCTCCTAATGAAGCCATCTTCAAAAACTTGGACAGAGTGTACAAACCAAGGTTAAAGTGGCAAATGGTCGGTTTATCGCTTGTGGGCAAGGGTGATGTTCGATATCGACTTCAAAAGGCAACAGGATAATCACTAATGTGTTGCTCGTGCTCGATATTGACAAAAACTTGTTAAGTATATCTCAACTCCTTGACAAGGGATACTCTCTTGTGTTCAAAGACAAAGTATGTCGAATAACAGATCCATGTGGATCATGTTTCATGACAGTCACACAGACTGATAAATCCTTTGAGATTAATTGGTCAGAAGCCCCTAATGTAGCTTATGCTGCCTCTCACAATGACTCTAAAACATGGCACAAAAGACTTGGTCATGCAAATTTTAAAGCAATGGCCGTGATGATCCATGAAGATCTCAGTAGAAAACTTCACAAACTCAAAGATGCAATAATGAAGTTTGTGAAGTGTGTCAGCTTGGAAAACAAGCTAGACTACCCTTTCCCTCGAACCAAGCCTGGAGAGCAACCGAGAAGCTTCAGCTTGTTCATACAGATGTCTGTGGCCCCATGAAGACAGAATCAATCAGTGGGAACAGGTACTTCATTCTCTTTATCGATGACTATTCAAGATTCTGTTTGGATTTATTTTTTAAAATACAAGTCCAAGTTCCACAAGTGTTCATGAAGTTCAAAGCTCATGTAGAAACCGAGACAGTTGCAAGTCAAGACCATCAGTCGAGATAATGGGGTCAATACATTTCACCAATTCCAGCGATTTGTGATGAAGCAGGTGCATTAAACACCAAATAAACCAATGTGTACACACCTCAAAAAATGGAGTGAGTGAAAGAAAAATCAAGCATCATGGATATGGCAAGATGTCCTGCTGCTTGAGATGAAAATGCCAAAGTTCATGTGGGCGTAAGTCATCAACACAAAGAGCTATCTTCAAAATAGACTACCAACAAAGGCCCCGATTCGAATGACACCTTTTGAAGCTTGGTATGGCTTCAAACCCTCTCTTGCTCATCTAAAACTCTTTGGATGTCTATGTTATGTGCAGATTCCATCTCAGAAAGAGGATAAACTTTCAAGGAGAGCTGCTGTGTGTTTTAGTAGGATATAGCTCGCTTAAAAAGGGCTATAGGGTTATTGATCCAACAACAAAGAAAGTTCAAGTGAGTAGGGATGTTGTCTTCGATGAAAATGCCTACTGGAACTGGGATAACAATCAACCAATGGAGACTCATCAAGAACTTGAAGTGGGGCGATCGAAACTCGAACAAGGTGGTCAAGAGATGGACATTGATGATGTTCCAGTTAGAGGACCGGATCATTGATAGATGTTTATGAAAGGGTCAAGTAGCCATCATGGAGCCAACAAGTTTCAAGAGGTCAAGCTCACAAAGGTTGGAAGGTCGCAATGATTGAAGAAATAAAGATGATCGAGAAGAACCAAACTCGGGATTTGGTTGATAGGCCACAAGACAGGAAGGTCATAGGTGTTAAATGGGTGTATCGTGCTAAGCAGAATGCAGATGGGAGCTTAAATAAGCTCAAGGCAAGGCTGGTTGTCAAGGGATTTAGTCGAAATATGGCTCGGACTACATGGAAACCTTTGCTCCAAAGAGCTGTGCTCGACACCATTAGAATGTTGATTGCTTTAGCAAAGACACAAAGCAATGGTCCATACACCAACTCGATGTCAAGTCGGCATTTCTAAATGGATCGCTTGAAGAGGAGATATACATCGACCAACCTCAAGGCTTTGAAGTGCCAGGCAAAGAACACATGGTTTATAAACTCAAGAAGGCCCTATATGGTCTAAAACAAGCTCCCCGAGCTTGGTATGCACGAATCGATAGCTATCTCATCAGTTTGGGATTTCAAAGGAGCATCAGTGAGCCCACACTGTATGTTAAGAAGAATGAAGCTGAAACTCAGCTTATTGTGTCTCTCTATGTCGATGATTTGCTGGTTACAGGAGGAGACAATATTGTCTTGAAGAATTTTAAGAACAAAATGAAGAAGATGTTCAAATGTCGGACCTCGGGCATATGACTTACTTCCTTGGAATGGAAGTGATCCAAGTCAAGGAGAGATTTTCCTAAGCCAACAAGCATTTGCCAAGAAAATTTTGAACAAGTTTTCCTTGGAAAACAGCAAACCAATGAACACACCTATGGCTACTGAGTTAAAGTTGACAAACCAAGGTAACTATGATGCAGTTGAGGAGTCCACCTACGTAAGTTTGGTGGGATGCCTTCTTTATTTAACAATACTACAAGACCGGATATAATGTTTGTTTGTGAGCATGTTATCACTTGTTCATGCATTGTTGCAACATGCAACATTTCCAAGCGAGAAAAAGAGTCCCGAGATATATCAAAGGAACATTATCCTATGGCTTAAAGTTTAGCACAACCGAAAACTTAAAGCTAGTTGGATACATGATGCTGATTGGGCGGATCAAAGGATGATTTAAAAAGCACTTGTGTTATTGTTTTTCTCTTGGTTCAAAGAATGTTTTGCCGGGTGTTCAAGAAGCAAAACCTTGTAGCCCAATCAACGGCGTAAGTTTAATATGTAGCCACCGCACTTGCTGTGAATCAAGCCATATGGCTTAGGAAGCTACTCAACGACTTAAACTGCAGCAAGAGAGGGAGCAACAGAGATGCTATGTGACAACAAATCGGTTGTTGCAATTGCAAAGAACCCCGTGTTTCATGGACGAACCAAACACTTTAGTATAAAGCTTCATGTGGTGAGGAGATGGAACAGCTCATGAAATTCAAGCGGTTCATTGCAATTCGTAAGATCAAATCACGACATCTTCACCAAAGCCCTCAAAACAACTAGATTCACTCAATTGAGAAGAAAACTTGGTGTATGTTGCAAGGAGTCCAAGGAGGAGTGTTGAATTTTGAACTCCATGCACAGCCCATGCAACGTCCAAAACCACTCAATCTTCATGGCTATGTCTGCTGCCAATATTTCATGTGAACTAAGTGCTTCATTCTAGTCTTTTGTAAACCAATGCCATTGTAACTTAGTTTGGTTTATTTTGAACCATGTTAGGTTGATATTTCATGTCATTTTGATGGTGACAAAGCTGATCAAATCAGCAAGATTAAGCTTACAAGTTTTTTATTTCAAGTTTCCATAAGTTTAAGTGGGATTAGGTATGTTTAGGTAAAGATATGATATGATTTACTTTGACTAAGCATTTTATATATTGGCAATGTATCTTTAATGAAATGTTGTTGTAATTCATTCACACTTAAGCTCCATTTTCCATAGCTTTCTTTTCTCTCAAAGAATTCTGTCATCTCTCTTTCTTTCTTCTTCAGCAAGTCTCGACACTTGCACTGCAAGTTACAGCCATACACAAGCTGCTATATGCTTCTAACTCCAACAAAACAACCTGTTTTAGAGAAAAATAATTTGGATTTTAGAGAAAAAAGGGATAGACTTGGAACCATGGTCATTCAAGGTACCATGCATTTGATTTGACTTTAGTACAAGAACTTATAGCCGTGGAAGACTTCCCAACCAATGAGGAAATGTATCATTGATCTTGTTGTTACCAAGATCTAGCACTTCCAAGTCTTTACTCAATACTGGTCATTCATATTATGAAGTAATAAAATAAATTTTTATTATGATTTTAACATATTGATCGTTACAGTTATTCTCAAGTGATGATTCCAAATGGTTCATCGTCCTCCACCACAAACTATTAACTATCCAAGTTTGCAGTGTGAAAGCAGGTACTTCCATTAGAGAAACCTTTCACTGTATATTGACTTGGTCTTGTTTCCTATAACACCACCTCATGTTTGGTCCTAGATGGTGGAAGACAGTAGAGACTCGATACAACACCCCAATTGCACCGACAATTAAGCTTAGTTATAAGGAAATTAATAAGGAGATGGAATCCACCAATTTTACCTAAACTCACACCAACATTGTTATTGGGCTGTTCATTTTCTGTGGAGCACTGAATATTTGTCTCCAACGTGTTTACTGCTCCCTCAATCTCACATCAATGCATTCAATTTCAAAATAGATTTCCAATACTTCCTGTCACTTAATCGACAAGAAATAAGAAAATTTCAGTCATTTGCAGTATAAATGTACAAAATAATTTACAATATAGACTGAGTTTGATGTGGTGAGGAAAAAAACACCATGAATGATAAAAATTAAATCTTACCCTGAAGAATAATTAAAGCCAAGACTTGGTAAGTAGACTAATTAGTTTACAACTAAATATTTTTGCACTCATTATTAAGGAAAATATTAGCCAATAAAAAATGCATAATGATTTGATAAGGAAAATATTAGCCAATAAAATTTTTAAAATTTTAAATTAGTAAAGAGAAAAGTACAATTTGACCCTCATTAAAATGATAAAAATTTGATTTAATCCTTTAAAAATTATAAAGATATAAACTATTAAAATGGTAAAATTGCATTTTTACTATCGTAAAAATTACAATTTAATTTCGGCCTCCTAAAAGAAATTTCTGGCTTCTCCCCTGTTTTAGCCGTTCATTTAATTTTTTATTTTTTTTAGCCATTGAACTTGTATTATTTGTCAAATTACCTCAAAATAAATGTAAAAGTTAATATCTATTAACTTTGTCGACGTAAACGCCAGAACATCATTTCCACCAACTAGATCTTTCTTTGTCCATTCCTGCGATTGCCATTTTTTGACTTTCTTCATCGCCTTTTCTCGTGTTGGTTTTCAACCAAGTTCACGAGCCACTTCGGCTTACCAATTTGGAGAACAACATATCCCATGGCCATTCCGAACCAAAAGCAATGTTTACTTGAGGGAAAACAAAGACATCAATGCTGGAAATTTTAACTAGTTTGTACGGTCAATGAAGCTACCTAAAAGCCATTAAGGGTATCAATTCCTGTAATTGGATTAATCTCATCGCTGCTGCAATGTTTTGACAGTGTAATCGAATGTTAAATATGTTACTCTGCAACGCTGTTGTAAATGTTACTGTTAAATTTGTTGATAGATATATAGGTTTGGCACAAAATTAAGAATACACAAAAGCTCAAACCATACCTTATGTTCATGAATTCTCATCACCACATGTTTATAAATTCAAATCAAACTTGAATAATTGAATCTTTTGTAATTCTAAATGTATTTGTTGGAGAACTCATTGAGTTGTTATCTGCAGGTTTAAGTATATGCTTGTAGTTGCCAACTGATTATGGTAAGGCATTGGAGCTCAAACAGGACGGATGATATGTGATTCAATAGATAATCAAATTCATTATTCATATGTGGGTTTGCTTTGTTTAGTGTTTACTACCATTTTATAGCTAACAACAATCTGCAGTGTGTTCCAATTGACTGTTTAATTTCTCATGCTTTCTATTTCTTTCCCCCATCTTTTATGAGACATTTATGGTGAGAATTAGCAGAGATTATGAGACAAAAAAAAATCAGTTATAAACCACACTTATGAGATAGCTATTGCAATTCTTTTCCGGCTCACATGTATAAAATCAATTGGGGCATTCGCATAGTCTAAAAGATATTTTAAAGGCTCATAAAGGTCTATTTACAGGCCAAGGGCATAAAGGACTATATGAAATCCTAACAACATCATGGCATGCTCAATTATCTCTTAACTTTATGTTAGGCTCTTTAACATTGTTGTAGCTCAACATATGTATTCCATGCCCCCTTATCCCTATCTAGCTACTGACTATGGTACACAACTGTTATTGTTCACATGTGGATTGGTGGATTTCTGACACTGGATGCCATTGCGCGTGCAGCCATTTTTATGGTAAGAGACTATGATCCAACTACTCGATACAATGATCTATTAGATCGTGATGTAGTCATATCCCATCTCAACTGGGTATGTCTATTTCTGGACTTTCACAGTCTTGGTTTGTATATTCATAATGATACCATGATAGTCATTTCCCTGCCTTTTTTTTATCTCTAGTCCCAATTTTGGGCATGACACAAGACTTAGTAACTAAATCTATTTTTATAAGTAAAAATTAGTTTTATTCATTTTTCACATAATTGATCTTTTGTTGTAGAAGTATTGTATTTTCAGTAATCCATTAAGTATTCAGTGTTTGATACAATAGATTTAGATTTTATTGTTGTATTTTGTGGATGATCTTTATTTTGTAACTACTAAATTTTTCATCTTCATTTCTTGCTAGCCAATTTTGTTTTTTGCATTTCTAAATTTCAGTAGTTAATTTATGTTGTTTTTGCCAAACTTTGAGAGGTGTTAGTTCGTCTTTAATTAAGAGATTATTATTTTCTTCATAACCTCTTAATGAACACCATATTTCTCCAAAAATGTATTATGTACAAATAACAATATTGAAGCTTATCTCGAAGCTGGAATAGCTCAGTTGGTTAGAGCGTGTGGCCGTTAACCACAAGGTCGGAGTTGGCCCCTTTAAATTCCTTTTTGTTTTAAGTTGGTTGCTTTCTAGCGTTGCAAATTACACAACAGTCTTCAAATGTTTTATTAAATTCTCACTTTTACGAGTGCTATTCTACTCAAATAAAATTCTCACTTCAAATGTCATTCGAGGAATTACTATAGGAGATTGCATATAATACATGGACCAGCTGAAACCTCATGCTTGGGTCTTCTCTGGATATCAGCTGAAACCCCAAGTGCACCCTCAATTAAGCCTACGTAAAGGAAATTAGGGACATGGGATCCACCAATTGTACCTCAATTCACATCAACTTCGTTACCGAACTACGTTTACTCTACAAATAGAGGGAAAAAAGAGACATGAATGCTTGAAATTCTAACTTTGTCTGCACCACCAACATCTTGATTTCCATGTTAGCTATAAACTTAACCTGTTAATTCATTAGCTTGTCAAGTAATTCATGAACAAGCCATCACTGGGAATACACCACTCACAATGTTAAAGATAAAGACATATGATTAATTTGGTCAAGGCAAAACATTAGACACACTTGTAAAAAAATTATGAAAATACAACAGAGATCACTGAGACATTTTGTTCTCCTTTCTCCTTTAGTGAGCAGTAGCAAAGATTATTGAGACTAAATTGAAAGTCATGAAAGAAGACATAAACAACAATACCATACAAAATGTTACACTCAAACAAACCATTACAGATAGTACGAAATGCAATGAAAGACAGAGGAATTGGCACAATATTGGAGACAGAAAGATGCCAATGCAACCCTTCACCATAGATAAAACGGTCTACAAAACAAGAAATTATGAAAAAAAAAACAAAACTAATTCTTGAACATCATTGGCAGTAATTAGATCCTTCTTTGTCTATTGCTGCGATTGCCTTTCTTTCACTTTCTTCTTCGCCTCTTCTCATGTTGGTTTTCAACCAAATTCACCAACCATTTCGGCTTACCAGTTTGGAAAACAACAAATCCCACCGACATTCCGAACAATACTCCGCATCCATAACCTATCAACACCACTTTCCAACCAAAAGCAATGTTTGATTTTGACCCATCTTTTTCAAGCACATTTGGAGGTGCTGGCTCAATGATGTTGCAACCTTTCGACATCGGAAACCCACATAGTCCCTTATTTCCTTCATATGAATCATTTCCAAATGTGTTGAATTGCTTGCCTTGAGGAATCTGACCATGGAGTTGATTTTCAGAAACATTTAAGGACGAAAGAAATGGTAAATCTGCCAATCTAGTTGGAATCGTCCCAGACAACTTGTTTGAAGATAGGTCCAACCATTCAAGACTTGTCAAATTCCCTATTGAGGTGGGGATACCACCATTAAGGTTATTATGAGAAAGGTTGAGCCCTTTCAGTAAGTTAAGCTTCCCAATAACCTTTGGAATCTCCCCTTCAAACTGATTGTTTGATAGATCAATGATCATCCACATGGTGAAAATTTTCACCAATTCCATATATTGTCCTTTCATAACAATTCCAATGGAATAGGTATAGAAGCCACTACCTTCCTGATCATACACCCCCATGTACGACACTGTACTACCAATCTTCTCTTGATTTATGATAGCCTTGAAGCTGTTGATGTATCTCACTGGTATGGGTCCAGAAAAATAATTACTTGAGAGATCAAAAATTTGGATTTTAGAGAAAAAAGGGCTAGACTTGGAGCTATTGGCACACAAGGAACCATGCATATGATTTGACTTCAATACAAGAACTTGTAGCTGTGGAAGACTTCCCAACCAATAAGGAAATGTATCATTGATCCTGTTGTTACCAAGATCGAGTACTTCCAGACCTTTGCAATTAAGGATGGATGGCGTCAAAGGCCCTTCTAACAGATTTCCATTTAAGTTGAAATTACTCAATTGGCATCCCTTTGCAAATGTTGGAGGAATCGTCCCATAAAACTTGTTCTTCTTAAGATTCAAGAATTCAAGGTTGTTGCTCAAATTTCCAAAACATTGCGGAATTGTTCCACTCAAGTTATTGTGGGACAAATCAAGAATTTGAAGAGAAGTGACATTGCAGATTAAAGAAGAGACCTCTCCATTGAAACTATTATTTGAGATCAGAAAGACATTGGTCGTCGAAGCTGGAATCGGAAGATTTCCATGGATCAAATTGGAGCTTAAGTCAAGAACTGCAATAGTCTTCCATGGAAAGTGCTCAACTTCCGTCAAAGAGTTGTGAGATACGTTTAAGTAAGTCAAAGAGTCATTCCCCACCTCTTGCATCCACTGTGGAATCTTACCTTCAATTCTGTTGCAAGAGAGGTCTAAAGTTTTCAAACTTTTAAGCCCTTTTAAAAATTGGGGGAATTCACCAAGATTGCAAGATGACAAAATTAAGTCTGTAAGATTAGGCAATATATGAATAACACTAGAAGTAAGATTAGATGTTAAGGATAGGCTGTTATATGAAAGGTCAAGATATTGGAGATTTTGAAGGTTTGAGAACATTCTCAACTCTATGACACCACTAAGATTATTTGAGGATAAGCTGAGTCGGGTAAGATTGAGAAGTTGGAATATTGAAAATGGAAGAGGACCTTGGAGTTTATTATTCTCTAACCTTATCAATTCTAGTGATTTGGATTGGAATTCTTTGATATGCCCACTGAATTGATTTTGAGAGAGATATATTTCCTTTAAGGAGGGAGCAGTATACAACCATGACGGAAGTGTTCCATTGAGTAAATTGTCATATAACCATAAATATATTAGATTAGGAAAAGCGGTTACCACATCTGGAATGGAACCTTTTAATGTATTTCCAGCTATTCCCAAGTATTCAAGCTGCGTTAGGTTTAGAATTGACGATGGAATTTGTCCACTCAAATGGTTCCATCTCAAGTCTAAATAAGTGAGTTGCAAGAGGTTCCCCAATGATCTTGGAATTTGTCCACTCAATTGGTTTTGCCACAAGTCTAAATAAGTGAGTTGCAAGAGGTTCCCGAAAGATCTTGGAATTTGTCCACTCAATTGGTTCACCGACAAGTCTAAATGAGTGAGTTGCAAGAGTTTCCCCAATGATCTTGGAATTGGTCCACTCAATTGGTTTCGCGACAAGTCTAAATGAGTGAGTTGCAAGAGGTTTCCCAGCGATCTTTGAACCGGTCCTGATAAGTTGGAATAGGCGATATCTAAAAACTTCAAGGACTCAAGATTCCCCATCGAGTCGGGCAATCCTCCAAAAAAATTTGCGCCTCTAATACCCAAGTACTCCAAAGATGATAAATTTGTGATTGAGACAGACAATCCTTGAAAGAAAGAATTTCTTGATAGATCTAAGTACTTTAAGGCCTGTAGATTATCAACTGAATCAATGAGTTCTGCAAGGAAGGACATGGACGACAGATCCAAATGTTCAAGATTGCTGCTCCGATTGAACTTCAAAGGATCAAGATTGAGGTTTTGGTTGTATCCCAAGTTGAGGAGATTGAGGTTTGGCAAATCAAAAATGTTCTTTGGGAATTTTCCTCGCAAATCACAACCAGCAAGACTGAGAGACCTTAGAGAAGAGGATAGATTCATGAAGACATGAGCATTAACAGAAGGCATGTTGATTCCATCCAAAAACAGATGTCTGACCTCGGTTAGGTTGTGAACAAGTCCCTCCACAGCATGTTTGTCAAATGTTAGGCCATAAATCCAAGAGGAGAGATCAAGTGAAACCAATTTTGACAGGTGGGAGACTTGGGATGGGACTTCTCCTACAAACCCTGTATTGGAAAGGTTGAGGTAGAATAGGCTTGTAAACTGACCAAACTCAGATGGAATTTTGGAAAGATTAAAATCATTGTAGGCAAGGTTGAGTTTTTGGAGGTGAGGAAGAAGGAAGAGAGTGGTATTGGAAGGGAAGTTGCCATATAGCCAACTGCAGCTCAAGTCAAGGGCAATAACATGAGCATTTAGGTGGTCACAAGTGACCCCATCCCATGAGCAGCAATCTGTACCCTCCTTCCATGAATTTGTCTTGGGATAAGATATAAGGCCAGCAAAATGATCGCAATACAAAGCAGCATCCTCTGTCTGAGTGATGGAAAAGGAATTCTTGAACTGGATTAGAGAAGCAGCTTCGTGCTGAGAGCAGGAGTGAGATCCTGAAGAAGAAGAAGCATAAAGATGGGGAAAGAAGAGAAATAGGTAGAGAAAGAGATAGGAGGCCATGTTATGTTTGTAGAGGAAGATGAAGGATAGGAATGGTATTTATAGGCAACAAATAATATCCAATATTAAACAAAAGATTTGTTTAAATAATGTATATTTTCATACTTAAATAATTTATTTATCATTTAAACAGTAGTCAATTGAATGATTAAAACTCTGTATTGAACAAAGCAAACAATCCGATTTATATTAATACCAAAGTAATTAATTATTTGTTATGTAGGTTTTTATCTGTCTGTTACTGAAGTTTGTGATTTTATAATAGAATATGCTTTAAAGGATTCTGGAAAGTAAGGATATGCACGCACACAGACATGTTGTGAAGATTGGATGAAATACTAGCTGTCCAGTTGTCTTTTTCTTTGTGTTTTTGACCTCAACTTAAATATAAAAATTGTTGAAGCGGCTGTAAATTTTCTTGTAATGCTTGAAATGTATGGAGACGTGCCAAGTGGAATTATTTTTTGGATGTTTATCACTACCTCTATGTCGCAAAATCATATAATCAAATCACCTCTTTAAATATTCAAATAACAAAAGTTAAAAGAGCATGTAACACCCCATATCTAATCTAAACATAAGCCGGGGAAGCTACATCAAATCATTTCAAGAAATGCTACTTTTAACTAATTAAAGTTTAACTATTAGAAAACGTTTAAATAATTGAATCAACACAA
Organism: Gossypium sturtianum; assembly: GCA_025698515.1. Taxonomy (NCBI): domain Eukaryota; kingdom Viridiplantae; phylum Streptophyta; class Magnoliopsida; order Malvales; family Malvaceae; genus Gossypium; species Gossypium sturtianum. Next base: position 99,402,941 of record CM046947.1, read on the forward strand.
AAATCTAAACTTGAAATCCGTAATTCAAGACAAAACAACTATAATATAAGTTTAATTAAAGTGGCAAAATAGTAGATAAGGATGATCAAGCTCCCACCACACGGATCCGCCTAAGTCAATGAGTTACCTGAAATTCAGTCAAATAGACAAAACTGCAGAATAAATCTACATTTTCTTGATGTTTGACTAGTTCTCAGAATTAGATACGGAAGCAAAACAGAGTATACCAGTTACAGATACAGATTATGACAGATAAAGAATGCAAATTTCCTACCGTCATCTGCTACACACCATCTCCGTCCAGCCATACACATCAAAAAGGGTATTGAGTACCCACGGCCTAGACACTCGCCTGTGTCCCTAGCCCGTGTGACCCTAAATCCAAAACAATGAGTTACACAGCCTAGACACACGCCCGTGTTTCTAGCCCATGTGACCCAAAATACAAATAGTGAATTACGCGACCTGGACAAATGCCCGTGTGCCTCCAATTCGAAAATTGAGAGTTACACGGCCTGACACACAACCTTGTGGTGTTGAGAGTAATGTTTTCCAGCGTTCGAAATTTGCAGAAAAATGAGTTTTCATCACATACTTGAAGTAGAATCGACTTAGAAGCAACAAGAATGACTCCGGGACCTAACAACGAACAACCAAATACCATTCAACAATTAATTCCCAAAGGAATGCTCTAAAAGTCAAACAACAAAGTTATGTCAAAAATTTCGACAAATAACACCAATTTCGAAAAATTTACGCACTCACCTTGTACAAAACAGCGATATACCGAACTAACGCGTTGAGGGAATGCTATTTTCAGAATCTTCGCCTAAAAATGACAATCAATTGACACATAAACAAAGGAATCGAGCAAAAATAAATAGGAAACCTATTCTTTGCAAAAACAAACAAAAAGCAACAATTAACTGAATTCCAACCCAAAGCTTAAAAGATTAACCTTACCGTTGAAAGAGGTAATGAGATGCTCCAACAAAATGACCAAATGAGGAGTAAAAGAGGGGAAACGAAGCAAACAAAAAGAAAGGAAGAAAAATTAAAGAAGAAGAAGAGGGAAGAACAAAAAAATAAACGTAGAAGGAGATTTTAGGAAATTCAATTTAATAATAAAATCAAACAAATTTTCCAGAATAGTAAAAATATATCCCCACTTTCACTTCGTTTACGCAGAGACTCAAACACAAGACTAAAGACATACAAAAGGTTATCTATTGAACCTTTCTCTCGATTTTCGATCCTTGCAAGCATTTTTCTCAAGTTCACAGCCTGATCTTTTGTTATTTTTTGCTGCAAGTCATTGAAGCTAGACTCAGCTTTGTTTTTTATTCTGTTTCTTAACACCAACAAAGGCTCAAACCATTCCTTATGTTCATGAGTTCTCATCATCACATGCTTATAAATGTAATTCAAAATGTAACTTTTTAAGGTGAGCAGTATAATATCTTCTAAAAATTGAAATTCAAGAAAGAAGACATAAAAACCCTTACAAATAGTACGAAATGCAATGAAATACAGAGGAATTGGTACAATCATAAAAACAGACACATATCACTGCAACTTTTCACCATAGGCAAAACATTCTGACAGACTACAAAACAAGAAATTATGAAGACACAACAGAAATGCTTGAACATCATTTGCACCGACTACATCCTTCTTCATCCATTGATGCAATTGCTATTCTTTGACTTTCTTCTTCGCCTCTTCTCATGTTGGTCTTCAACCAAATTCACGAACCATTTCAGCTGACCGGTTTGGAAAACAACATATCCCATGGCCATTCCAAACACTACCCCGCATCCATAACCTATCAACACCACTTTCCAACCGAAAGCAATGTTTGCTTTTGAGCCATCCTGTTCCAGCACATTTGGAGGTGGTGTATCATTGATGCTGCAACCTTTGGAGACTGGAAATCCACATAGTCCCTTGTTTCCTTCATATGAATGGTTTCCAAATGTATTGAACTGTTTGTCTTGAGGAATCTGACCATGGAGTTGATTTTCAGAAACGTTTAAGAAGGAAAGAAATGTCGGATTTGCCAATATCACTAGAATTAACAAATTTCAAAAGACAATATAACTCGTAAAGTTTGGTCCAAGACTGGCGGCGTCTATTGACTTCAACTCTTGCTATTACCTCAAGAAGAAAGACTGCTACAATTCTATCTTCTTTAAACCAGCCATCTATAAGTGTTGGTGTTATGAACAATGAGCAAGCAAGTTCAGCTGAGACTTGAGCAACAAGGCTCGAGACTTGCAGAAGAAACAAACAGAATTCAAGAACAGAATTGAAAACAAAAGCAAAGAAAAATGGAGAGTATATGGAAGGAAATCTGATGAAATTTTCATTCAAAAATGAACAATGGCATAATGCCAATACATAAACCAAGCATTCAGCTTGTCAAAATCAGTATATGGTCACCTAATCAATACCTACTACCACTAATACATTGAAACTTGGTAAATCAAGCTTGTACACATGAACAAAGCTGAGTTAACAACTCAATCACTATTAAATTACATCAAACATCAAACTAGCATAGTTCAAAATGAACTAAATTACATTACATCAAACTAAGGTTACAAAATGAACAAAAAATCAACAGCTGCACTTGCTTCAGCAGCTCCTGCATGGCTCGGACTGCATGGCCTGCTTCTTGACTGCTCCTGGTGCTACATGCTGACCAAACTTCAACAATAAGCAATAAGGACATTAGATCCACCAATTTATGGTTGAATTCATTACATCATTCAGCTCTGCTATGTACTAATATTATTAGCAAAAATCTTGAAAGGAGACGACCTCAAATTTAAAGACAAGAAATGAACAAGAAAAATCATATATTATAAATATGACATAGAAACGAAGACCACATATGAATTCCAACAATTGTATAACCCCAGTTAAATTTACTCATAAAATATAAACACTTTATTTTCCCAAGTCTTTACTCAATACTGCTCATTCATATTATCAAGTAATAAAATAAATTTTTATTATGATTTTAACATATTGATCGTTACAGGTATTCTCAAGTGATGATTCCAAATGGTTCATCGTCCTCCACCACAAACTATTAACTATCCAAGTTTGCAGTGTGAAAGCAGGTACTTCCATTAGAGAAACCTTTCACTGTATATTGACTTGGTCTTGTTTCCTATAAGACCACCTCATGTTTGGTCCTAGATGGTGGAAGACAGTAGAGACTCGATACAGCACCCCAATTGCACCGACAATTAAGCTTAGTTATAAGGAAATTAAAAAGGAGATGGAATCCACCAATTTTACCTAAACTCACATCAACATTGTTATTGGGCTGTTCATTTTGTGTGGAGCACTTAATATTTGTCTCCAACGTGTTTACTGCTCCCTCAATCTCACATCAATGCATTCAGTTTCAAAATAGATTTCCAATACTTCCTCTCACTTAATCGACAAGCAATAAGGAAATTTCAGTCATTTGCAGCATAAATGTACAAAATAATTTACAATATAGACTGAGTTTGATGTGGTGAGGAAAAAAACACCATGAATGATAAAAATTAAATCCAAGTCTTACCCTGAAGAATAATTAAAGCCAAGACTTGGTAAGTAGACTAATTAGTTTACAACTAAATATTTTTGCACTCATTATTAAGGTAAATATTAGCCAATAAAAAATGCATAATGATTTATTATGGCAAATATTAGTCAATAAAATTTTTAAAATTTTAAATTAGTAAAGATAAAATTACAATTTGACCCTCCTTAAAAATGATAAAAATTTGATATAATGCTTTAAAAATTATAAAGATATAAACTATTAAAATGGTGAAATTGTATTTTTATTATCGTAAAATTACAATTTAATTTCGGCCCCCTAAACAAATTTTTTAGCTTCTCCCCTGTTTTAGCTGTTCATTTAATTTTTCATCCTTTTTAGCCATTAAACTTACATTATTTGCCAAATCACCTCAAAATAGATGGAGAAGTTAATATCTATTAACTTTGTCTACGTGACATCCACATGACATTGGAATTCTAATAAATTTATTTGGGAATTACTTGGTTAACTATTTCTCTTTTAGCTAACTACAAAATTCAAGTCCACTAAATCCCTAAAAATAAATCTAAATTCAAATTTTGTTACATGTATCAAATGATTTTTTTTTTTTAAATTTAAATATCACACCAACAAATTTAATAGAAGAAATAGCATTAACAAATAAAGCTAAATTTTTAGATTTGAAAAGTAGAGGGACTAAATCCCTAAAAATAAAAATATAGATATTAAACTTCAAATATACAAATTAGTACTTTAGTAAATTAAAACTATTAAGGGTAACCTCGAAGCTGGAATAGCTCAGTTGGCTAGAGCGTGTGGCTGTTAACCACAAGGTCGGAGGTTCAAGCCCTCCTTCTAGCGTCTTACTTCTGGTTAAATTTCATCTTTGGTCCCTTTAAATTCCTTTTTGCTTTATTACACAACACTCTTCAAATGTCTTATTAAATTCTCACTTTTACGAGTGCTATATATGTTACTCAAATAAAATTCCTCTTAGTTTAAGCATAGAATATAAATTTAATTAATATTGCAATCTTAAATATAAATATAAAATATTATAAATTTTGTAACAATTTTTTAATAAATAAAAAAATACTAAAGTTTATACATATGCTGATATTGGATATTCAGAGAAGTCCCAAGCATCCTTGTACTCTGTAATCTTGAGCATTTACTGAGCTTCAATACGCTCACACTCTTTGCATATACCTTGCAGATAGATAGCTCGTGGGACTAATGGTGAGCTGTGGAAACCCGGTGATCGGAAAATCCCTTGAGTATGTCAGTCTACCAAGCTATTTGTACTGCTAAATATGTTGATAGATAGATAGGTTTGGGACAAAATTAATAATATATACAAAGTTACAAATTTTGTGTGTGTTGAAGTGTCCTCAACCACAAACAATCCAATTTTGCAGAGAAACCACCCATTATATATAGGTTTGGTCACCAAGGCAATGAGATGAGCAAGAAGACTGCTAGCTAGAAATTCATTCATCTTTGAATCACCAATTCAATTAATAAGCTTAACTAAAGGAAATAAGGACTTTACATCCACCAATTAAAGCAAGCTATATGTACCCTTTTACAGTCTGCATTGTTCCATGTTTCAATTCATTACATCATTCCTTCAACTCTGCTATATATTATTACTGTCTCTATATAACCAAACCTTTTACTGCTAATAAGGAGATTGCATATAGTACAAGGACCAGCTGAAACCTCATGCTTGGGTCTTCTCTGGATATCAGCTGAAACCCCAGTTGAACCCTCAATTAAGCCGACGTAAAGGAAATGTTGGTGTTAAGAAACAAAACTACAATAGCTGAAATATAGTCTTGAGCAACAAGGCTAGCTCGTGGCTTGTTACTGAAACAAGCAGAATTCAAGCTGAAAATGAAGAAGTTTCATTAAAACTTAAACATCGGCATAATGCCATTACAAATACCAGACAATGGTTGGTCATTACAAGTCAAGGATTACCTAAACTTTTACCTACCACCACTAAAATACATAGAAACTTGTTGAATTAACTTGTACATATTGCATTGCTGATTTTTCAGTTAATCAACATCTAATTACATCACAAAATGTTACCAACCTAGTTGAAATAAAACTAAAAATTACAAATAAAGAAGTTGAAGTAACAAAACAAGTTGAAATTGGACAGTATCAATAAGCTTCAGCTGCTGCCTGCTTGACTTGAGCTGGATGGCCACCTTTTCTACTGCATGGGTTGCATGGGGAGCCACCTTCAACACTCCTCCTTGGCTTCCATGCTACAAACTCCAATCTGTTCTCTCAACTTACAAAACCTTGACATGTTGAGAGCCTTTGTTAAGATGTCTGCAGCTTGTTCCTCGGAATTACAATGAATTAATTCAACTTCTTGAGCTTGCTCCATTTCCCGAACAACATGAAGCTTTATACTAAAATGTTTGGTTCTGCCATGAAAAACAGGATAATTCTGTAATGATAATTATGGAAAACTCTAATAAATGTATTAATTAATTAAGTAATGGTAGTAAGATACGACAATGAGGCATTTTAACATGTACATTGTATTTTCTATATTAAAACTCAAATCTTTTTTTACAAGACTAACCTAAAATTCATTAATATTTCATATTCATCCAGAATTTTTAAAAAAGTTATTACTTTTTTAAAACATTTTTAATTTGAAAAAAGAAACCCTCCATGTAGCTCTAATTAAAAATGACTTTAGTTTTAGTAATAATAAAAATAATTAATATTCCATTTTATTAAAAAAATTATTGAACAATTTATTTAGAAGTTTTAATGGAAAATATGTTGTTCAATATTTATTAAAATTTTATTTAAAAAAACTTCTATTCAATCTAACTATAACAAAATTTTATACACAATTAATCAAAGTTTAATACCAAAAAAATAATTAATATTTAATTTTAATAAAAAATCAATAATTTAAATTTATCAAAAAATAATTTATTTTATCAATTTAAAAATAAAAATGTTAATAGTTAACTTAATAAAAACAATCAATTAAGAAATTCGAGTTTAACTTAATAAATGGTAATAGTAATATCATATTAATATTAATCAATTAAGGAATTTTAAGGGGAATATATTCTATATATCAAGCACGAGATAAATACATGATTTTAAAAAACTCTTCAATGCCTCTTTATTAATATCTCATATTCACTCCAGGATTTAAAAAAAAAGTTATAACTTTTTAAAAGATTTAGCTCTAATTTTCAAGTCATATAATCTTGTTTTGTTAGCTTCACAAGGATCATCTATATTTTAATTTTCATGCATTTCTAAAGGAAAACGTGTAGCATTTAATACCCTTTTTTAAATCCAACTTTTTTTCAAAATTATATGTTTTTATCTTTCCGCATAATAAATAAAAATTTGTTCTTTGAAACACAAAAAAAAAAAAATGGCTCACATCATATTTTTGTTTTTAAGCACCCAACCAATATGTATTGTGTCATATAATTTAACAATTAATGCTACTTTTTTTATGAATATAATTGGTTGCCTTCATTGCAAGAGTTACATGTGCAACATTATAATTAATTTCTGCATATTATATAAATCAGTTTTGTTACATTTGAATTCTGACTTTTCATTAAATTGGAGTCAATTTTAAAAATTCGGAGATACTTAATTGATTTTTTTTTAAAGAATTTGAGAGTTAAAAGTATCATTAAACCTAAATTATATTAAACAACCAACCCCTTACAAAACAATAACAAAGATTAATGAGTAAGAAATTTTGAAAGTAGAAATTATGGAACAATCATAGCCTTATGTTTAGATCAGCTCCTGCGGTAACACCTGCATGTATTCAAGTTCCAAACCCGTCACTATTATCTCATATTGGATTCTTCATTGTGTTTGAAGCATTTGATATTCTTGTTGAAAGTATAATGGAACATATATACGAGTATCCAATTTTTTTTTGAATAATATTATTATATGTTCTGATTAAATTTGTTCTTTTTTACACAATGCCTGGAGCTACCCATAGCCCCTCCCTAACCCATAAATAGGAGGCTAATGCGCTTCAGCGCACTCGAACCCATATCCTCCTACATTGACAATAATGTCCATACTGATCGAGTTAAGACTCAATCAGCATACGAGTACCCAATTTTACATTGACGTGTTGAAGTTCAATTTTTCATTATGATTTTATATTCTACTCCATGAGACCTTTACAACAGTATATCATATGCTTAAAATATTTGAGTGATGAATTAAAAATTGATACTCAAAGTAAGCTACTTATGAATTGTGTTGAGGAAAATGAAAAGCATTAGTCCAATATTGATTGGGAATCAAGTGCGGAACTTGTATATGTAAATCAACTTAGTACCTAATTAATGACTAAAGCTTGAAACCTTATCTCGCACGCAAGGGGATGCAGGGCGCACCTGCACGACATGGGTGATGGGAAATGCCCGAACCGATTGGGCCCAAGAAGGGCCTGCAGATATTTTAGCCCAATACAAAATTTAATTTTTTTTTCTCAACAGATATTATACAGAATCTATTTAAAAGGACAAATATTTTCATTTGATTTTATTTTATTCAAATTGATTTAAAGACTCATTGAACGCAGATTTGTATCTTTATTCATGGAAATTTTTAAAATCCCTCCATATTTTTTACACATAAACACACAACGAATTTATTTCACTCTCAAGAATTCTTTTCTTTTTCTCTCTAAAATTTTCAAATGTTTCGGCAAGATTTGTTCGTTGATCACTACATAGGTACTACTGCTGCGATCATTTTATTGTTGTATCCCGGGAGACAGACGACCAACGTTTCTCCAAGTACCATAGGAGCGGCCGAATATATCTTAAAGAAACTGTGAAAGCAGACCTCAATATCTAGTAAAACTTGATTCCTTTATTCGGTTTCTGGTTTTTCAAAATCTTATTTATTTAATTGTTTTCAGATCTAATGTTTTAAATAAATATAAATATTTATTTAATTTGTTTTATCTAGATCTAGTGTTTTTTACATAAATATAAATATTTTTTTATATTATTTGATCTGATCTTGTATTTAATATTTATATTTATATTTATTCATTATTGTGTTTTGTCCAATAGAATTATTTATGGTGCATCCACTTTTTGAATTATATTATCAGTGCGATTTTGAATAAATTGTTCTTTTGATGAAATTGTGGGTCAATGTTGTTTCGTAATTTCTCTTTTAACCCATATATATATATATATATATACATCTCTCTGTAATGCTATTGTATATATTATTGTTACTCAAATATGTTGATAGACATATAGGTTTGGGACAAAATTATGAAGATATAAATGCAGGTAAAAGAACATGTAAATTTTAAGTTCCATATGACCCTAAAATGCTTAGAAATTGTGTGTGTTTAAGTGTCCTCAACCACAAACAATCCGCTTGGTCTTGTTTCCATGGAATTTCAAATTATGGAAAATTTTCAGTATTGGCTATACTTCTACTCCACAAAAAATGGTGATTAGGTGAGAAAGACTATCAATTGTCTATTCACTTCACACTTGGCGCTGTTGCTTCCTCCTATCACTCTCACCCAAACTTAATTTACAAGCAATGTGGAAGTTTCGGACATTTGTGGGACAATGTACAATAATTCCACACCATTTACAGTATTGACTACGTTTACCTGAGGGAAAAGAAAGACATGAATGCTGGAAATTTTAACTAGTTTGTACGGTCAATGAAGCTACCTAAAAGCCATTTAGGATATCAATTCCTGTAATTGGATTAATCTCATGGTTGCCGCAATGTTTTGACAGAGTAATCGAATGTTCAGTGTGTTACTCTGCGATGCTATTGTAAATATTACTCTTAAATTTGTTGGTAGATATATAGGTTTGGCACAAAATTAAGAATACACAAAGGCTCAAACCATACCTTATGTTCATGAGTTCTCATCATCACATGTTTATAAATGCAACTCAAACTTGAATAATTGAATCTTTTGTAATTCAAAATGTATTTGTTGGACAACTCATTGAGTTGTCACCTGGAGGTTTAAGTATATGCTTGTAGTTCCCAAGTGATTATGGTAAGGCATTGGAGGTCAAACAGGACGGATGATTTGCGATTCAATAGATAATGAAATTCGATCCTACTTTATTCATATGTGGGTTTGCTTTTGTTTAGTGTTTACTACCATTTTATAGCTAACAACAATCTGCACTGTGTTCCAATTCACTGTTTAATTTCTCATGCTTTCTTTTTCTTTTCCCCATCTTTTATGAGACATTTATGGTGAGCATTAGCAGAGACTTTGTTTTTTGCATTACTAAATTTCAGCAATTAATTTCAAACAAGCTTAAACATTAAATGTAAAATAGTTAAATTTCAATTAAACCTATGTAAAGGAAATTAGGGACATGGGATCCACCAATTGTACCTAAATTCACATCAACTTTGTTACCGAACTACGTTTCCTCTAGAAATAGAGGGAAAAAAGAGACATGAATGCTTGAAATTCTAACTTTGTCTGCACCATCAACATCTTGATTTCCATGTTAGCTATAAACTTAACATGTTAATTCATTACCTTGTCAAGTGATTCATGAACAAGCCATCACCGGGAATACACCATGCACAATGCTAAAGATAAAGACATATGGTTAAATTGATCAAGGCAAAACATTAGACACACTTGTAAAAACATTATGAAACAGAGATCACTGAGACATTTTGTTCTCCTTTAGTGAGCAGTAGAAAAGATTATTGAGAATAATTTAAAAGCCATGAAAGAAGACATAAACAACACCACCATACAAAATGTTACACTCAAACAAACCATTACAGACAGTACGAAATGCAATGAAAGACAGAGGAACTGGCACAATATTAAAGACAGACAGATACCAATGCAACCCTTCACCATAGGCAAAACGGTCTGCAAAACAAGAAATTGTGAAAATACAACACTAATGCTCGAACATCATTTGCAGTAATTAGATCCTTCTTCATCTATTGCTGCGATTGCCTTTCTTTGACTTTCTTCTTCGCCTCTTCTCATGTTGGTTTTCAACCAAATTCACCAACCATTTCGGCTTACCAGTTTGGAAAACAACATACCCCACTGACATTCCGAACACTACTCTGCATCCATAACCTATCAACACCACTTTCCAACCAAAAGTAATGTTTGATTTTGAGCTGTCTTTTTCAAGCACATTTGGAGGTGCTGGCTCAATGATGTTGCAGCCTTTCGAGATCGGAAACCCACATAGTCCCTTATTTCCTTGATATGAATCATTTCCAAATGTGTTGAATTGTTTACCTTGAGGAATCTGACCATGGAGTTGATTTTCAGAAACATTTAAGGACGAAAGAAATGGCAGATCTGCCAATCTATTTGGAATCGTCCCAGACAACCTGTTTGAAGATAGGTCCAACCATTCAAGACTTGTCAAATTCCCTACTGAGGTGGGGATACCACCATTAAAGTTATTATGAGAAAGGTTGAGCCCTTTCAGTAAGTTAAGCTTCCCAATAACCTTTGGAAACTCCCCTTCAAACTGATTGTTTGATAGATCAATGATCATCCACATGGTGAAAATTTTCACCAATTCCATATCTTGTCCTTTCATCACAATTCCAATGGAATAGGTATAGAAGCCACCACGACCTCCATGATCATACACCCCCATGTACGACATTGTACTCCCAATCTTCTCTTGATTTATGATAGCCTTGAAGCTGTTGATGTATCTCACTGGTAGGGGTCCAGAAAAATAATTACTTGAGAGATCAAAAATTTGGATTTTAGAGAAAAAAGGGCTAGACTTGGAGCTATTGGCACACAAGGAACCATGCATATGATTTGACTTCAATATAAGAACTTGTAGCTGTGGAAGACTTCCTAACCAATGAGGAAATGTATCATTGATCCTGTTGTTACCAAGATCTAGCACTTCCAGACCTTTACAATTAAGGATGGATGGCGTCAAAGGCCTTTCTAACAGATTTCTATTTAAGTTGAAATTACTCAATTGGCATCCCTTTGCAAATGTTGGAGGAATCGTCCCATAAAACTTGTTCTTCTTGAGATTCAAGAATTGAAGGCTGTTGCTCAAATTTCCAAAACAATGCGGAATTTTTCCACTCAAGTTATTGTGGGACAAATCAAGAATTCGAAGAGCACTGGCATTGCATATTAAAGAAGAGACCTCTCCATTGAAACTATTATTTGAGATCAGAAAGGCATTGATCGTCGAAGCTGGAATCGGAAGATTTCCAAGGATCAAATTGGGGCTTAAGTCAAGAACTACAATAGTCTTCCATGGAAAGTGCTCAACTTCCGTCAAAGAGTTGTGAGATACGTTTAAGTATGTCAAAGAGTCATTCCCCACCTCTTGCATCCACTGTGGAATCTTCCCTTCAATTCTGTTGCAAGAGAGGTCTAAAATTTCCAAACTTTTAAGCCCTTTTAAAAATTGGGGGAATTCACCAAGATTGCAAGATGACAAAATTAATTTTGTAAGATTAGGTAATATATGAATGACACTAGAAGTAAGATTAGATGTTAAGGATAGGCTGTTATATGAAAGGTCAAGACTTTGGAGATTTGGAAGGTTTGAGAACATGCTCCACTCTATGACACCACTAAGATTATTTGAGGATAAAAGAAGGTAGATAAGATTTAGAAGTTGGAATATTGAAGATGGAAGAGGACCTTGGAGTTTATTATTTTCTAGATTTAAATATTCTAGTGATTTGGATTGGAATTCTTTGATATGCCCACTAAATTGATTTTGAGAGAGAGATATATCCTCTAAGGAGGGTGCAGTATACAACCATGACGGAAGTGTTCCATTGAGTAAATTTTCAGATAAGTATAAAGATATTAGATTAGGAAAAGCGGTTACCTCATCTGGAATGGAACCTTCTAATGAATTTCCACCTAATCCCAAGTATTGAAGCTGCGTTAGGTTTAGAATTGACGATGGAATTTGTCCACTCAATTGGTTCCAATCCAAGCTTAAATATGTGAGTTGCAAGAAGTTCCCCAATGATCTTGGAATTTGTCCACTCAATTGGTTCATCGTAAAGTCTAAATAAGTGAGTTGCAGGAGGTTTCTCAGTGATCTTGGAATCGGTCCTGATAAGTTGGAAAAGGAGAGATCTAAAAACTTCAAGGACACAAGATTTCCTATCGAGTCAGGCAATCCTCCAAAAAAATTTGCGTTTCTAATACGCAAGTACTCCAAAGATGATAAATTTGTGATTGAGACAGACAATCCTTGAAAGAAAGAATTTCCTGATAGATCTAAGTACTTTAAGACCTGTAGATTATCAACTGAATCAATGAATTCTGCAGAGAAGGACATGGATGACAGATCCAAATGTTCAAGATTGCTGCTCCGATTGAACTTCAAAGGATCAAGATTGAGGTTTCGGTTGCCTCCCAAGTTGAGGAAATTGAGGTTTGGCAAATCAAAAATGTTTTTTGGGAATTTTCCTTGCAAATCACAATGATCAAGACTGAGAGACCTTAGAGAAGAGGATAGATTCATGAATACATGAGCATTAACAGAAGACATGTGGATTTCATCCAAAAAGCAGATGTCTGACCTCGGTTAGGTTCTGAACAAGCCCCTCCAGAGCTTGTTTGTCAAATGTTAGGTCATTAATACTAGAGGAGAGATCAAGTGAAACCAATTTTGACAGGTGGGAGACTTGGGATGGGACTTCTCCTACAAATCCTGTATTGGAAAGGTTTGAGGTAGAATAGGCTTGTAAACCGACCGAACTCGGATGGAATTTTGGAACGATTAAAATCATTGTAGGCAAGGTTGAGTTTTTGAAGGTGAGGAAGAAGGAAGAGAGTGGTATTGGAAGGGAAGTTGCCATATAGCCAACTGCAGCTCAAGTCAAGGGCAATCACATGAGCATTTAGGTGATGACAAGTGACCCCATCCCATGAGCAGCAATCTGTACCCTCCTTCCATGAATTTGTCTTGGGATAAGATTTAAGGCCAGCTAAATCATCGCAATACATAGCAACATCCCATGTTTGACTGATGGAAAAGGAATTCTTGAACTGGATTAGTGAAGCAGCTTCAGGGTGAGAGCAGGAGTGAGATCCTGAAGAAGAAAAAGAAGCATAAAGATGGGGAAAGAAGAGAAATAGGCAGAGAAAGAGATAGGAGGCCATGTTATGTTCGTAGAGGAAAATGAAGGATAGGAATGGTATTTATAGGCAACAAATAATATCCAATATTAAACAAAAGATTTGTTTAAATAATGTTACACTTACATGTGTATTTTCATACTTAAATAATTTATTTATCATTTAAACAGTAGTCAATTGAATGATTAAAAATCTATATTGAACAAAAGCAAACAATCCGATTTATATTAATACCAAAGTAATTAATTATTTGTTATGTAGGTTTTTATCTGTCTGTTTCTGAAGTTTGTGATTTTATAATAGAATATGCTTTAAAGGATTCTGGAAAGTTAAGGATATGCACGCACACAGACATGTTGTGAAGATTGGATGAAATACTAGCTGTCCGGTTGTCTTTTTCTTTGTGTTTTTGAAGCGGCTGTAAATTGTTGTAATGCTTGCCTGCAGATTTTACTATGCTTGAAATGTATGGGTTGTCTTTTTCTTTGTGTTTTTGACCTCCACTTAAATATTAAAATTGTTGAAGCGGCTGTAAATTTTCTTGTAATGCTTGCCTGCAGATTTTTGTATGCTTGAAATGTATGGAGACGTGCCAAGTGGAATTATATTTTGGATGTTTATCACTACCTCTATGTCACAAAATCAAATAATCAAATCATCTCTTTAAATATTCAAATACCAAAAGTTAAAAGAGCATGTAACACCCCATACCTAATCTAAACGCAAGCCTGGGAAGCTACATCAAATCATTTCAAGAAATGTTACTTTTAACTAATTAAAGTTTAACTGTTAGAAAATGTTTAGATAATTGAATCAACCCAGAAATCCAAACTTGAAATCCGTAATTCAAGACAAAACAACTATAATATAAGTTTAATTAAAGTGGCAAAATAGTAGATAAGGATGATCGAGCTCCCGCCACACCGACCCGCCTAAGTCGATGAGTTACCTGAAATTCAGTCAAACAGACAAAACTGCAGAATAAATCTACAGTTTCTCGAAGTTTGACTAGTTCTCGTAATCGATATGTATGCAAAAGTATACCAATTCATGAGATGAGATTATGACAGATAAAGAATGCAGATTCCCTACCGTCATCTGCTACATACCATCTCCGTCCAGCCTTACACATCAAAAAGAGTATCAAGTACTCACATCCTGGACACGCGCCTATGTCCCTAGCCCGTGTGACCCTAAATCCAAAACAATGAGTTACACAGCCTGGACACACGCCCATGTTTCTAGCCCATGTGACCCAAAATACAAACAGTGAATTACGCGGCCTGGACAAATGCATGTGTGCCTCCAATTCGGAAATAGAGATTTACATGGTCTGACACACAACCGTGTGGTGTTGAGAGTAATGTTTTCCAGCGTTTGAAATTTGCAGAAAAAATGAGTTTTCATCACACACTTGAAGTAGAATCGACTTAGAAGCAACAAAAATGACTCCGAGACCTAACAACGAACAACCAAATACCATTCAACAATTAATTCCCAAAGGAATGCTCTAAAAGTCAAACAACAAAGTTATGTCAAAAATTTCAACGAAGAACACCAATCTCGAAAAATTTACGCACTCACCTTGTACAAAACAGCGATATACCGAACTAACGCGTTGAGGGAATGCTACTTTCAGGATCTTGGCCTAAAAATGACAATCAATTGACACATAAACGAAGGAATCGAGCAAAAATAAATAAGAAACCTATTCTTTGCAAAAACGAACAAAAAGTAACAATTAACTGAATTCCAACCCAAAGCTTAAAAGATTAACCTTACCGTTGAAAGAAGTAATGAGAGGCGCCAACAAAATGACCAAATGAGGAGTAAAAGAGGGGAAACGAAGCAAACAAAAAATAAAGAACAAAAGAACAAAAAAATAAACGTAGAAGGAGATTTTAGGAAATTTAATTTAATAATAAAATCAAACAAATTTTCCAGAATAGTAAAAATATATCCCCACTTTGTTTACGCATAGACTCAAACACAAGACCAAAGACATACAAAAGCTTATCCATTGAACCTTTCTCTTGCAAGCATTTTTCTCAAGTTCACAGCCTGATCTTTTGTCTGCAAGTCATTGAAGCTAGACTCGGCTTTGTTTTTTATTCTGTTTCTTAACACCAACAAAGGCTCAAACCATACCTTATGTTCATGAATTCTCATCATCACATGCTTATAAATGCATCTCAAACTTGAAATTGAATCTTTTGGAATTCAAACTGTACTTTTTTATGGTGAGCAGTATAATATCTACTAAAAATTGAAATTCAAGAAAGAAGACATACATAGTTGCACCATACAAAGATGTTACACTCAAAATAAACCCTTACAAATAGTACGAAATGCAATGAAATACAGAGGAATTGGTACAATCATAAAAACAGACACATATCACTGCAACTTTTCACCATAGGCAAAACATTCTGACAGGCTACAAAACAAGAAATTATGAAGACACAACAGAAATGCTTGAACATCATTTGCACCGACTACATCCTTCTTCATCCATTGATGCGATTGCTATTCTTTGACATTCTTCTTCGCCTCTTCTCATGTTGGTCTTCAACCAAATTCACGAACCATTTCAGCTGACCGGTTTGGAAAACAACATATCCCATGGCCATTCCAAACACTACCCCGCATCCATAACCTATCAACACCACTTTCCAACTGAAAGCAATGTTTGCTTTTGAGCCATCCTGTTCCAGCACATTTGGAGGTGGTGTATCATTGATGCTGCAACCTTTGGAGACTGGAAATCCACATAGTCCCTTGTTTCCTTCATATGAATGGTTTCCAAATGTGTTGAACTGTTTGTCTTGAGGAATCTGACCATGGAGTTGATTTTCAGAAACGTTTAAGAAGGAAATAAATGTCAGATTTGCCAATATCACTGGAATTAACAAAGTTCAAAAGACAATATAACTCGTAAAGTTTGGTCCAAGACTGGCGGCGTCTATTGACTTCAACTCTTGCTATTACCTCAAGAAGAAAAACTATCAAATTACATCAAACATCAAACTAACATAGTTCAAAATGAACTAAATTACATTACATCAAACTAAGGTTACAAAATGAACAAAAAATCAACAGCTGCACTTGCTTCAGCAGCTCCTGCATGGCTCGGACTGCATGGCCTGCTTTTTGACTGCTCCTGGTGCTACATGCTGACCAAACTTCAACAATAAGCAATAAGGACATTAGATCCACCAATTTATGGTTGAATTCATTAAATCATTCAGCTCTGCTATGTACTAATATTATTAGCAAAAATCTTGAAAGGAGACAACCTCAAATCTAAAGACAAGAAATGAACAAGAAAAATCATATATTATAAATATGACTTAAAAACGAAGACCACATATGAATTCCAACAATTGCATAACCCCAATTAAATTTACCATAAAATATAAACACTTTATTTTCCCAAGTCTTTACTCAATACTGATCATTCATATTATCAAGAAATAAAATAATTTTTTATTATGATTTTAACATATTGATCGTTACAGGTATTCTCAAGTGATGATTCCAAATGGTTCATCGTCCTCCACCACAAACTATTAACTATCCAAGTTTGCAGTGTGAAAGCAGGTACTTCCATTAGAGAAACCTTTCACTGTATATTGACTTGGTCTTGTTTCCTATAACACCACCTCATGTTTGGTCCTAGATGGTGGAAGACAGTAGAGACTCGATACAGCACCCCAATTGCACCGACAATTAAGCTTAGTTATAAGGAAATTAAAAAGGAGATGGAATCCACCAATTTTACCTAAACTCACATCAACATTGTTATTGGGCTGTTCATTTTGTGTGGAGCACTTAATATTTGTCTCCAACGTGTTTACTGCTCCCTCAATCTCACATCAATGCATTCAGTTTCAAAATAGATTTCCAATACTTCCTCTCACTTAATCGACAAGCAATAAGGAAATTTCAGTCATTTGCAGCATAAATGTACAAAATAATTTACAATATAGACTGAGTTTGATGTGGTGAGGAAAAAAACACCATGAATGATAAAAATTAAATCCAAGTCTTACCCTGAAGAATAATTAAAGCCAAGACTTGGTAAGTAGACTAATTAGTTTACAACTAAATATTTTTGCACTCATTATTAAGGCAAATATTAGCCAATAAAAAATGCATAATGATTTATTAAGGCAAATATTAGCCAATAAAATTTTTAAAATTTTAAATTAGTAAAGATAAAATTACAATTTGACCCTCCTTAAAAATGATAAAAATTTGATATAATCCTTTAAAAATTATAAAGATATAAACTATTAAAATGGTGAAATTGTATTTTTATTATCGTAAAATTACAATTTAATTTCGGCCCCTAAAAATTTTTTCTAGCTTCTCCCCTGTTTTAGCCGTTCATTTAATTTTTCAACTTTTTTAGCCATTGAACTTGCATTATTTGTCAAATCACCTCAAAATAGATGGAAAGGTTAATATCTATTAACTGTGTCGACGTGGCATCCACATGACATTGGAATTCTAATAAATTTATTTGGGAATTACTTGGTTAACTATTTCTCTTTTAGCTAACTATAAAATTCAAGTCCACTAAATCCCTAAAAATAAATCTAAATTCAAATTTTGTTACATGTATCAAATGATTTTTTTTAAATTCAAATATCACACCAACAAATTTAATAGAAGAATTTTAATAGCGTTAACAAATAAAGCTAAATTTTTAGATTTGAAAAGTAGAGGGACTAAATCCCTAAAAATAAAAGTATAGATATTAAACTTCAAATATACAAATTAGTACAAGAAGTTTTACCAAATTAAAACTATTAAAGCTAACCTCGAAGCTGGAATAGCTCAGTTGGCTAGAGCGTGTGGCTGTTAACCACAAGGTCGGAGGTTCAAGCCCTCCTTCTAGCGTCTTACTTTTGGTTAAATTTCATCTTTGGTCCCTTTTTGCTTTAATTAGATTGCTTTCTAGCGTTGCAAATTACACAACACTCTTCAAATGTCTTATTAAATTCTCACTTTTACGAGTGCTATATATGTTACTCAAATAAAATTCCTCTTAGTTTAAGCATAGAATATAAATTTAATTAATATTGCAATCTTAAATATAAATATAAAATATTATAAATTTTGTAACAATTTTTTAATAAATAAAAAATACTAAAGTTTATACATATGCTGATATTGGATTTTCAGAGAAGTCCCAAGCATCCTTGTACTCTGTAATCTTGAGCATTTACTGAGCTTCAATACGCTCACACTCTTTGCATATACCTTGCAGATAGATAGCTCGTGGGACTAATGGTGAGCTGTGGAAACCCGGTGATCGGAAAATCCCTTGAGTATGTCAGTCTACCAAGCTATTTGTACTGCTAAATATGTTGATAGATAGATAGGTTTGGGACAAAATTAATAATATATACAAAGTTACAAATTTTGTGTGTGTTGAAGTGTCCTCAACCACAAACAATCCAATTTTGCAGAGAAACCACCCATTATATATAGGTTTGGTCACCAAGGCAATGAGATGAGCAAGAAGACTTCTAGCTAGAAATTCATGCATCTTTGAATCACCAATTCAATTAATAAGCTTAACTAAAGGAAATAAGGACATTACATCCACCAATTAAAGCAAGCTATATGTACCCTTTTACAGTCTGCATTGTTCCATGTTTCAATTCCTTACATCATTCCTTCAACTCTGCTATATATTATTACTGTCTCTATATAACCAAACCTTTTACTGCTAATAAGGAGATTGCATATAGTACAAGGACCAGCTGAAACCTCATGCTTGGGTCTTCTCTGGATATCAGCTGAAACCCCAGTTGCACCCTCAATTAAGCCTACGTAAAGGAAATTAGGGACATGGGATTCACCAATTGTACCTCAATTCACATCAACTTTGTTACCGAACTACGTTTACACTAGAAATAGAGGGAAAAAGGAGACGTGAATGCTCGAAATTCCAACTTTGTCTGCACCATCAACATCTTGATTTCCATGTTAGCTATAAACTTAACCTGTTAAGTCATTAGCTTGTCAAGTAATTTATGAACAAGCCATCACTGGGAATACACCATGCACAATTCTAAAGATAAAGACATATGGTTAAATTGGTCAAGGCAAAACATTAGACTCACTTGTAAAAAAATTCTGAAAATACAACAGATATCATTGAGACATTTTGTTCTCCTTTCTCCTTTAGTGAGCAGTAGCAAAGATTATTGAGACTAAATCGAAAGTCATGAAAGAAGACATAAATAACATCACCATACAAAATGTTACACTCAAACAAACCATTACAGATAGTACGAAATGCAATGAAAGACAGAGGAATTGGTACAATAATAAAGACAGACACATACCAATGCAACCCTTCACCATAGGCAAAACGGTCTACAAAACAATAAATAATGAAAATACAAAACTAATTCTTGAACATCATTTGCAATAATTAGATCCTTCTTCGTCTACTGCTGCGATTGCCTTTCTTTGACTTTCTTCTTCGCCTCTTCTCATGTTGGTTTTCAACAAAATTCACCAAGCATTTCGGCTTACCAGTTTGGAAAACAACATATCCCACCGATATTCCGAACAGTACTCCACATCCATAACATATCAACACCACTTTCCAACCAAAAGCGATGTTTGATTTTGAACCATCTTTTTCAAGCACATTTGGAGGTGTCGGCTCAATGATGTTGCAACCTTTCGAGACTGGAAACCCACGTAGTCTCTTATTTCCTTCATATGTATCATTTCCAAATGTGATGAATTATAAAAAACTTATAAAAATTATAATAAATCATTAAATTTTATTAAATTTATAATAATTATTAAAAATTAATTAAAAACAATAAAGTTTTTAAAATTTTATAAAAACAATTTATTAAAAACCAAAAAAATTTCCAAAAATAAATTATTTTTATAAAGTTTTATGAATTTTTTTTACTTTTTATTAAATTATTTTTAAATAAATTAAAAATAATTTATTAAAACAACCAACACCTTACAAAACAGTAGAAGAGATTAATGAGTAAGAAAATTTGAAAGTACAAATTATGGAACAATCATAGCCTTATGTTAAGATGTGCTCCTGCGTTAACACCTGCATATAATCAAGTTCCAGACCCATCACTGTTATATACAATAATATATTCTCTCATTGTTGTTGCAATATTTTGACATTGTAAAACCATGCACCTAATCTTTATTTTTGCACCTCAACTTCATATCATTCACCTCTTATCTATTATGAAAAAAATCATTTTAGTCCTTCAAATCACCTCAAAATAGATGGAAATGTTAATATTTGTTAATTTTGCTGATATGACATCCACATGTCAATCTATGTGTATACCACATCAACAATTAATTAATTTTTTAAAAATAAAAAAATATTTTTATACTTTTATTTTTAAAATTTTAAAAACTAATTAATTACTAGTGTGGCAATCCAGGTATATTAAAAAATTAATGTTGACATTGTTGTTAACTACTAACGGACAATATAGTCAAAAGGTCTATTTGGCCAATTTTATAAGTTCAAGAGCTTAACCAAGTGCAAAAAATTAGGAGATGCTTAATTGATTATTCTTTTAAAGAATTTGAGAGTTAAAACTACCATTAAACCTAAATTATATTAAACAACCAACACCTTACAAAACAATAACAAAGATTCATGAGTAAGAAATTTTGAAAGTAAAAATTAAGTTTAGATCTGCTCCTGCGGTAACACCTGCATGTATTCAAGTTCCAGACTCGTCACTATTATCTCATATTAGATTCTTCATTGTGTTTGAAGCATTTGATATTCTTGTTGAAAGTATAATGGAACATATATATGAGTATCCGATTTTCTTTTAACAATATCATTATATGTTCTGTTCTGGTTAAATCTGTTCTTTTTTACACAATGCCTCGAATTATTCGTAGCCCCTCCCTAACCCATAAATAGGTGGCTAATGCGCTTCAGCATACTCGAACCCATATCCTCCTACATTGGCAATAAGGTCCATACTAATCGAGTTAAGACTCAACCAACATACGAGTACCCAATGAGATACTTGTCACTTTCACGAGTACGCCAAATTATTTTCCACACAAAGAAGAAATTTTATAGAATTGACTATGTTTAACTCGAGACAAGGATGATGAGATGAGCATGAAGATTGCTATAAATTTGATCCACCAATTAATGTTTGAATTCATTATATTACTATGTCCATAGAATTATGCTTTTTACAGAAAAAATCTTGAAGAGATTACTGAGACTAAAAAATGAAAGTCATGAAAGAAGACATAAATAGTTGTACCATACGAAATGTTACATTTAAAACAAACCCTTACAAATAGTACGTAATGCAATGAAATATAGATGAATTGTTACAATAATAAAGACAGATGCATGCCAATGCAACCCTTCACCATGGGAAATGAAATTGACAGACTTCAAAACAAGATATTATGATGATACAATATAAACACTTGAACATCATTTCCAATAACTAGATCCTTCTTTGTCCATTGTTGCGATTTCCATTCTTTGACTTTTTTCTTCGCCTCTTCTCATGTTGGTTTTCAACCAAATTTACAAACCATTTTGGCTTACCAATTTGGAAAACAACATATCCCATGACCATTCCAAACACTATGACTATACTTTCAAATTATGGAATTTCAGTATTGACTATACTTTTACTCCACAAAAACTGGTGATTAGGTGAGAAAGACTATGACTATCAATTGTCTATTCACTTCACACTTGCTGGTGCTTCCCCCTATCACTCTCACCTAAACTTAATTTACAAGCAATGTGGAAATTTCAGACATTTGCTGCACAATGTACAATAATTCCACATCATTTGCAGTATTGACTACGTTTACTTGAGGGAAAAGAAAGACATGAATGCTGGAAATTTTAACTAGTTTGTACGGTCAATGAATCTACCTAAAAGCCATTTAGGATATCAATTCCTGTAATTGGATTAATCTCATGGTTGCTGCAATGTTTTGACAGTGTAATCGAATGTTCAATATGTTACTCTGCAATGCTATTGTAAATATTACTCTTAAATTTGTTGATAGATATATAGGTTTGGCACAAAATCAAGAATACGCAAAGGCTTAAACCATACCTTATATATATTCATGAATTCTCATCATCACATGTTTATAAATGCAACTCAAACTTGAATAATTGAATCTTTTGTAATTCAAAATGTCTTTGTTGGACAACTCATTGAGTTGTTATCTGCAGGTTTAAGGATATGCTTGTAGTTCCCAGCTGATTATGGTAAGGCATTGGAGGTCAAACAGGACGGATGATATGTGATTCAATAGATAATCATATTCAATCCTACTTTATTCATATGTGGGTTTGCTTTGTTTAGTGTTTACTACTATTTTATAGCTAACAACAATCTGCAGTGTGTTCCAATTCACTGTTTAATTTCTCATGCTTTCTTTTTCTTTTCCCCATCTTTTATGAGACATTTATGGTGAGCATTAGCAGAGATGTTGAGACAAAAAAAAATTACTTTATTTAATCGGTTATAAGCCTAAGATTAACAATTATGAGATAACTATTGCAATTCTTTTCCATAGGCATCGTGATGTAATCATATCACATCTTAATTAGGTATGTATATTTCTAGACTTTCATAGTTTTGGTTTATACATTCATAATGATACCATGATAGTCATTTCTCCGCTTTTTATTATTATTATCTCTAGTCCCAAAGTTGGGCGTGACACAATGACTTAGAAACTAAATCTATTTTTGTAAGCAAAAATTAGTTTGATTCATTCTTCACATAATTGATGTTTTTGTTGTGGAAGTATTGTATTTTCAGTAATCCATTAAGTATTCAGTGTTTGATACAATAGATTTGGATTTTATTATTGTATTTTGTGGAAGGATCGTTTATCTATTTTTCAAAATTTTCAAAATTTTCAAAATTTTTGCATTTTTCACAATCATCATCAACCACTTAGTCTTCTTTTTACCATATATTTTTTATTCTTAAAATTGGATGCTTTTATTTTAAGCAAAATCTTGAATTTCATTTGAACTCCCTAAACAACTAAAAAAATTAAGATTGATGAGATTACAAAGTAGAATGACTTAGTCTTCTTCCCTATAACACGTAAAGAATGTGAGTGTCTATTCACTTGCCTGTCAACCAAAGCTAATTAATGTGGAAATTCTTTTCCACACAAAAGAACAAAATTGTGCTCTATTCACTAGTTTGAGGAAGACTAAGACTATCAATTGTCTATTGACTATACTTTAACTCCACAAAGAAAGACTCAGACTATCAATTGTCTATTGACTTCACACTTGATGTTGCTTCCTCCTATCTCTCTCACCTAAACTTAATTTACAAGCAATGTGGAAATTTCAGACATTTGCGCCACAATGTACAATAATTCCACACCATTTGCAGTATTGACTACGTTTACTTGAGGGAAAACAAAGACATGAATGCTGGAAATTTTAACTAGTTTGTACGGTCAATGAAGCTACCTAAAAGCCATTTAGGATATCAATTCCAGTAATTGGATTAATCTCATGGTTGCTGCAATGTTTTGACAGTGTAATCGAATGTTAAATATGTTACTCTGCAATGCTATTGTAAATATTACTCTTAAATTTGTTGGTAGATATATAGGTTTGGCACAAAATTAAGAATACACAAAGGCTCAAACCATACCTTATGTTCATGAGTTCTCATCATCAAATGTTTATAAATGCAACTCAAACTTGAATAATTGAATCTTTTGTAATTCAAAAAGTATTTGTTGGACAACTCATTGAGTTGTTACCTGGAGGTTTAAGTATATGCTCGTAGTTCCCAAGTGATTATGGTAAGGCATTGGACGGATGATTTGTGATTCAATAGATAATGAAATTCAATCCTACTTTATTCATATGTGGGTTTGCTTTTGTTTAGTATTTACTACCATTTTATAGCTAACAACAATCTACAGTGTGTTCCAATTCACTGTTTAATTTCTCATGCTTTTTCTTTTCTCCATCTTTTATAATATAGTTAAATTTCAATTACGCCTACTTAAAGGAAATTAGGGACATGGGATCCACCAATTGTACCTCAATTCACATCAACTTTGTTACCGAACTACGTTTACTCTAGAAATAGAGGGAAAAAAGGGACATGCATGCTTGAAATGCAACAATATTAAAGACAGTACGAAATGCAATGAAAGATAGAGGAACTGGCACAATATTAAAGACAGAAAGATACCAATGCAACCCTTAACTATAGGCAAAACGGTCTGCAAAACAAGAAATTGCGAAAATACAACACTAATTCTTGAATATCATTTGCAGTAATTACATCCTTCTTCGTCTATTGCTGCGATTGCCATTCTTTGACTTTCTTATTCGCCTCTTCTCATGTTGGTTTTCAACAAAATTCACTAACCATTTCGGCTTACCAGTTTGGAAAACAACATATCCCACTGACATTCTGAACACTACTCCGCATCCATAACCTATCAACACCACTTTCCAACCAAAAGCAATGTTTGATTTTGAGCCATCTTTTTCAGGCACATTTGGAGGTGTTGGCTCAATGATGTTGCAACCTTTCGACACCGGAAACCCACATAGTCCCTTATTTCCTTCATATGAATCATTTCCAAATGTGTTGAATTGCTTGCCTTGAGGAATCTGACCATGGAGTTGATTTTCAGAAACATTTAAGGAGGAAAGAAATGGCAGATCTGCCAATCTATTTAGAATCATCCCAGACAACCTGTTTGAAGATAGGTCCAACCATTCAAGACTTGTCAAATTCCCTATTGAGGTGGGGATACCACCATTAAGGTTATTATGAGAAAGGTTGAGCCCTTTCAGTAATTTAAGCTTCCCAATAACCTTTGGAATCTCCCCTTCAAACTTATTGTTTGATAGATCAATGATCATCCACATGGTGAAAATTTACACCAATTCCCTATCTTGTCCTTTCAAAACAATTCCAATGGAATAGGTATAGAAGGCACCATCTCTATGACCATACACCCCCATGTACGATGCTGTACTACCAATCTTCTCTTGATTTATGATAGCCTTGAAGCTGTTGATGTATCTCACTGATAGGGGTCCAGAAAAATAATTACTTGAGAGATCAAAAATTTGGATTTTAGAGAAAAAAAGAGCTAGACTTGGAGCTATTGACACACAAGGAACCATGCATATGATTTGACTTCAATACAAGAACTTGTAACTGTGGAAGACTTCCCAACCAATGAGGAAATGTATCATTGATCCTGTTGTTACCAAGATCTAGCACTTCCAGACCTTTACAATTAAGGATGGATGGCGTCAAAGGCCCTTCTAATAGATTTCCATTTAGGTTGAAATTACTCAATCGGCATCCCTTTGCAAATGTTGGAGGAATCGTCCCATAAAACTTGTTCTTCTTTAGATTCAAGAATTCAATGCTTTTGCTCAAATTTCCAAAACATTGTGGAATTGTTCCACTCAAGTTATTGTGGGACAAATCAAGAATTTGAAGAGAAGTGACATTCCAGATTAAAGAAGAGACCTCTCCATTGAAACTATTATTTGAGATTAGAAAGACATTGATCGTCGAAGCTGGAATTGGTAGATTTCCATGGATCAAATTGGAGCTTAAGTCAAGAACTGTAATAGTCTTCCATGGAAAGTGCTCAACTTCCGTCAAAGAGTTGTGAGATACGTTTAAGTAAGTCAAAGAGTCATTCCCCACCTCTTGCATCCACTGTGGAGTCTTACCTTCAATTCTGTTGCAAGAGAGGTCTAAAGTTTCCAAACTTTTAAGACCTTTTAAAAATTGGGGGAATTCAACAAGATTGCAAGATGACAAAATTAAGTTTGTAAGATTAGGTAATATATGAATGACACTAGATGTTAAGGATAGGCTGTTATATGAAAGGTCAAGATATTTGAGATTTGGAAGGTTTGAGAACATGCTCAACTCTATGACACCACTAAGATTATTTGAGGATAAAAAGAGGTGGGTAAGATTGAGAAGTTGGAATATTGAAGATGGAAGAGGACCTTGGAGTTTATTATTCTCTAACACTATCAATTCTAGTGATTTGGATCGGAATTCTTTGATATGCCCACTAAATTGATTTTGATAGAGATATATTTTCTTTAAGGAGGAAGCAGTATACAACCATGACGGAAGTGTTCCATTGAGTAAATTGTCAGATAAGTATAAATATATTAGATTAGGGAAAGCAGTTACCTCATCTGGAATGGAACCTTCTAATGAATTTTCTGTCATATCCAATATTTCAAGCTGCTTTAGGTTTAGAATTGATAATGGAATTTGTCCACTCAATTGGTTCTGCCACAAGTTTAAATGAGTGAGTTGCAAGAGGTTCCCCAATGATCTTGGAATTTGTCCACTCAATTGGTTATGCGACAAGTCAAAATAAGTGAGTTGCAAGAGTTTCCCCAATGATCTTGGAATTTGTCCACTCAATTGGTTCCAATGCAAGCTTAAATAAGTGAGTTGCAAGAGGTTCCCCAATGATCTTGGAATTTGTCCACTCAATTGGTTCATCGACAAGTCTAAATGAGTGAGTTGCAAGAGGTTTCCAGGTGATCTTGGAACCGGTCCTGATAATTTAGAATAGGAGAGATATAAAAATTTCAAGGACACAAGATTCCCCATCGAGTCAGGCAATCCTCCAAAAAAAATTGCGCCTCTAATAAGCAAGTACTCTAAAGATGATAAATTTGTGATTGAGACAGACAATCCTTGAAAGAAAGAATTTCCTGATAGATCTAAGTACTTTAAGGCCTGTAGATTATCATCTGAAACAATGAATTCTGGAGAGAAGGACATGGACAACAAATCCAAATGTTCAAGATTGCTGCTCCTATTGAACTTCAAAGGATCAAGATTGAGGTTTTGGTTGATTGCCAAGTTGAGGAAATTGAGGTTTGGCAAATCAAAAATGTTTTTTGGGAATTTTCCTGGCAAATCACAATAAGCAAGACTGAGAGACCTTAGAGAAGAGGATAGATTCGTGAAGACATGAGGATTAACAGAAGACATGTTGATTCCATCCAAAAACAGATGTCTGACCTCGGTTAGGTTGTGAACAAGTCCCTCCACAGCATGTTTGTCAATTCTTTGGGGAATATTCCAAGAGAGATCAAGTGAAACCAATTTTGACAGGTGGGAGACTTGGGATGGGACTTCTCCTACAAACCCTGTACTGGAAAGGTTGAGGTAGAATAGGCTTGTAAATTGACCAAATTCAGATGGAATTTTGGAATAATTGAAACCATTGTAAGCAAGGTTGAGTTTTTGAAGGTGGGGAAGAAGGAAGAGAGTGGTATTGGAAGGGAAGTTGCCATATAGCCAACTGTAGCTCAAGTCAAGGGCAATAACATGAGCATTTAGGTGGTCACAAGTGACCCCATCCCATGAGCAGCAATCTGTACCCTCCTTCCATGAATTTGTCTTGGGATAAGATTCAAGGCCAGCAATCTCATCGCAATACACAGCAGCATCGTCTGTCTGAGTGATGGAAAAGGAGTTCTTAAACTGGATTAGAGAAGCAGCTTCAAGGTGAGAGCAGGAGTGAGATCCTGAAGAAGAAGCACAAAGATGGGGAAATAAGAGGAATAGGCAGAGAAAGAGATAGGAGGCCATGTTATGTTTGTAGAGGAAGAGGATAGGAATGGTATTTATAGGCAACAAATAATACCACGACATTAGTGTTACAGTCTTTTTTGCTTTTACATTGAAAAGCTATGGATATTAGATTTTCAATTTTTTTGTATTTTTCACAATCATCAACAACCACTTAGTCTTCTTTTTCCCATATATTTTTCATTCTTAAAATTGGGAAATTTTGTTTGACGTTTTCTAGAATATGATGCAAAGATAATTACAAGAGGAGTTAAAAAATTTATGAGAATAAGTTACGGATTTTTGAAGGAAGAATACAATGGTGAAAGAAATGAAGTTTTGAAGATGGAAATTATTAAGAGATAAAGATGATCAGATTCATAAACAAAGGAAGATGAAGAAGAAGCAAAATTTTGTACTTTTTTTAATTTTGTAATATTTTTTATTTATTCATTTTTATTATTTTTATATATGTTTTTAAATTTATTAATAATTTTTATTTACTTTTTAGATGATGACATCATTTTGATGTTATTAATGACATCCACCAATTATGTTCAATGTCTTAGTCTCTTCTTTTGCTGCTGCCAAAACCCCCCAACAACTTCACATACTCTTTCATCCTTTCATTATCGGCCCAACTTAATCTACAAGCAATGAGGAAATTCCAGGACAATTACAGCATAATTCCACACCAAATAACAATAATTTGTAGTATTGATTACGTTTACTTGAGAAATAGAGAGAGAGAAAAAAAACATGCTTGTCTGTACCGTCAATGAAGCTACCATATGAATGCATTCCATGAAGCATTACATATTTGTGTTTAAAGCATAAGCTAACATATGTACATCAATAAATCCATGTTCAACTTTAAGATATATTAATTAGTTTATATGTAGCAATTTTAGAGTAGAAAATTTTGTTGCCATTACAATTGTCTAACATATATACATATTACTGCTAAACATGTTGATAGATGGATAAATATGTCCATTGTTTTTATCAGTAACTATTACTAAAATAATTTCCTGTAAACTGAGATTACGGTTTATTTAAATTAGCTTAAGTTCGATTTCTGAACATGAAAAAACAGAACCAAATCCCTCTTATAACGTGCCGTTTGCACATTGAAGTATTGACTATGCTTAACTCGAGATAAGGATGATGAGATGAGCATGAAGATCCCTAGAAATTTGATCCACCAATTATGTTCAATGTCTTGGTCTCTTCTTTTGCTGCTGCCAAAACCCGCCAACAACTTCACATATTTTTTCATCCTTTCATTATCGGCCCAACTTAATCTACAAGCAATCAGGAAATTCCAGGACAAATACAGCACAATTCCACACCAAATAACAACAATTTGTAGTATTGATTACGTTTACTTGAGAAATAGAGAGAGAGAAAAAAAACATGCTTGTCTATACCGTCAATGAAGCTACCATATGAATGCATTCCATGAAGCATTAGATATTTGTGTTTAAAGCATAAGCTAACATATGTACATCAATAAATCCATGTTCAACTTTAAGATAATATTAATTAGTTTATATGTAGCAATTTTACAGCAGAAAATTTTGTTGCCATTACAATTGTCTAACATATATACATATTACTGCTAAACATGATGATAGATGGATAAATATGTCCATTTTTTAATCAGTAATTATTGCTAAAATAATTTCTTGTAAACCGAGATTACGATTTATTTAAATTGGCTTAAGTTCAATTTCTCAACATGAAAAAAACATAACCAAATCCCTCTTATAACGTGTCGTTTGCACATTGAAGTATTGACTATGCTTAGTGGAATAATGTAGAGATACAACCCCCAATTGCATCTTCATTAAAGCCTACTTATAGGAAAATAGGGACATGGGATCCACCAACTGTACCTGAGCTGCTGCCCTTATTCTACGTCAATGCAAGAATATTATTGTCAACTAAACTTAATCAACAAACCGTGAGAAAATTGACGAACCATTTCGGCTGACCGGTTTGGAAAACAACATATCCCATTACCATTCCAAACACTACCACGCATCCAATACTTCCACATAAATTAACAACAATTTGCAGTATCCACTACGTTTATTCAAGAAATAGATAGACCAATTCCTTTAATTAGATAACACAAAATTGGAGACCAATTAGGTTTAGTGTTGAAATTTTGAGTCCCATTGATAAACCATAAAAATAACATAATTTAATCCCATGATCTTGGCATATTTTTGGGTGAATTATCATAAGAATTAGTGAATTTGATGCTCCTAATCCTTTGAAATTACGTTTTTCTACTTAGGTGAGCATATGGAAGTGAAAGGAGCGAGAACTGGGCCAAGACCAGAAGAAACGGGCTGATTTCAATATCACACACGGACTGGGCACATTAACACTAATGAAAGAAAGACAGACAGATACAAATGCAACCCTTCACCATAGGCAAAATGGTCTACAAAACAAGAAATTGTGAAAATACAACACTAATGCTTGAACATCATTTGCAGTAATTACATCCTTCTTCGTCTCTTGCTGCGATTGCCAATCTTTGACTTCTTTTTCGCCTCTTCTCATGTTGGTTTTCAACCAAATTCACCAACCATTTCAGCTTACCAGTTTGGAAAACAACATATCCCCCCGACATTCCGAACACCACTCTGCATCCATAACCTATCAACACCACTTTCCAACCAAAAACAATGTTTGATTTTGAGCATACTTTTTCAAGCACATTTGGAGGTGTTGGCTCAATGATATTGCAACCTTTCGACACCGGAAACCCACATAGTCCCTTATTTCCTTCATATGAATCATTTCCAAATGTGTTGAATTGCTTGCCTTGAGGAATCTGACCATGGAGTTGATTTTTAGAAACATTTAAGGACGAAAGAAATGGCAGATCTGCCAATCTATTTGGAATCGTCCCAGACAACCTGTTTGAAGATAGGTCCAACCATTCAAGACTTGTCAAATTCCCTATTGAGGTGGAGATACCACCATTAAGGTTATTATGAGAAAGGTTGAGCCCTTTCAGTAAGTTAAGCTTCCCAATAACCTTTGGAATCTCCCCTTCAAACTGATTGTTTGATAGATCAATGATCATCCACATGGTGAAAATTTTCACCAATTCCATATATTGTCCTTTCAAAACAATTCCAATGGAATAGGTATAGAAGCCAAGACCTCCATGATCATTCACCCCCATGTACGACCTTGTACTACCAATCTTCTCTTGATTTATGATAGCCTTAAAGCTGTTGATGTATCTCACTGGTAGGGGTCCAGAAAAATAATTACTTGAGAGATCAAAAATTTGGATTTTAGAGAAAAAAGGCCTAGACTTGGAGCTATTGACACACAAGGAACCATGCATATGATTTGACTTCAATACAAGAACTTGTAGCTGTGGAAGAATTCCCAACCAATGAGGAAATGTATCATTGATCCTGTTGTTACCAAGATCTAGCACTTCCAGACCTTTACAATTAAGTATGGATGGAGTCAAAGGCCCTTCTAACAGATTTCCATTTAAGTTGAAATTATTCAATTGGCATCCCTTTGCAAATGTTGGAGGAATCGTCCCATAAAACTTGTTCTTCTTCAGATTCAAGAATTCAATGCTGCTGCTCAAATTTCCAAAACATTGTGGAATTGTTCCACTCAAGTTATTGTGGGACAAATCAAGAATTTGAAGAGAAGTGACATTGCAGATTAAAGAAGAGACCTCTCCATTGAAACTATTATTTGAGATCAGAAAGACATTGATCGTCGAAGCTGGAATCGAAAGATTTCCATGGATCAAATTGGAGCTTAAGTCAAGAACTACAATAGTCTTCCGTGGAAAATGCTCAACTTCTGTCAAAGAGTTGTGAGATACGTTTAAGTAAGTCAAAGAGTCATTCCCCACCTCTTGCATCCACTGTGGAGTCTTACCTTCAATTCTGTTGCAAGAGAGGTCTAAAGTTTCCAAACTTTTAAGACCTTTTAAAAATTAGGGGAATTCAACAAGATTGCAAGATGACAAAATTAAGTTTGTAAGATTAGGTAATATATGAATGACACTAGATGTTAAGGATAGGCTGTTATATGAAAGGTCAAGATATTTGAGATTTGGAAGGTTTGAGAACATGCTCAACTCTATGACACCACTAAGATTATTTGAGGATAAAAAGAGGTGGGTAAGATTGAGAAGTTGGAATATTGAAGATGGAAGAGGACCTTGGAGTTTATTATTCTCTAACACTATCAATTCTAGTGATTTGGATCGGAATTCTTTGATATGCCCACTGAATTGATTTTGAGAGAGATATATTTCCTTTAAGGAGGGAGCAATATACAACCATGACGGAAGTGTTCCATTGAGTAAATTGTCACATAGCCATAAATATATTAGATTAGGAAAAGCGGTTACCTCATCTGGAATGGAACCTTCTAATGTATTTCCATCTATTATCAAGTATTCAAGCTGCGTTAGGTTTATAATTGACGATGGAATTTGTCCACTCAATTGGTACTGTCACAAGTCTAAATAAGTGAGTAACTTGAGGTTCCCCAATGATCTTGGAATTTGTCCACTCAATTGGTTCATCGACAAGTCTAAATGAGTGAGTTGCAAGAGGTTTCCTAGTGATCTTGGAACCGGTCCTGATAAGTTTGAATTGTGGAGATCTAAAAAATTCAAGGACACAAGATTCCCCATCGTGTCAGGCAATCCCCCAAAAAAAATTGCACCACTAATAAGCAAGTACTCCAAAGATGATAAATTTGTGATTGAGAAATACAATCCTTGAAAGAAAGAATTTCCTGATAGATCTAAGTACTTTAAGGCCTGTAGATTATCAACTGAATCAATGAATTCTACAGAGAAGGACATGGACGACAGATCCAAATGTTCAAGATAGTTGCTCCGATTGAACTTTAAAGGATCAAGATTGAGGTTTTGGTTGTCTCCCAAGTTGAGGAGATTGAGGTTTGGCAAATCAAAAATGTTTTTTTGGAATTATCCTTGCAAATCACAACCAGCAAGACTGAGAGACCTTAGAGAAGAGGTTAGATTCATGAAGACATGGGCATTAACAGAAGGCATGTTGATTCCATCCAAAAATAGATGTCTGACCTCGATTAGGTTGTGAACAAGTCCCTCTACAGCATGTTTGTCCAGTTCATCAGCCCCAAATGAGAGATCAAGTGAAACCAATTTTGACAGGTGGGAGACTTGGGATGGGACCTTTCCTGAAAATTCTGTTTGAGAAAGGTTGAGGTAGAATAGGCTTGTAAATCGACCAAACTCAGATGGAATTTTGGAAAGATTAAAATCATTGTAGGCAAGGTTGAGCTTTTGAAGGTTAAGAAGAAGGAAGAGAGTGGTATTGGAAAGGAAGTTGCCATATAGCCAACTGCAGCTCAAGTCAAGGGCAATAACATGAGCATTTAGGTGGTCACAAGTGACCCCATCCCATAAGCAGCAATCTGTACCCTCCTTCCATGAATTTGTCTTGGGATAAGATTCAAGGCCAGCAATCTCATCGCAATAAAAAGCACCATCCTCTCTCTGAGTGATGGAAAAGGAGTTCTTGAACTGGATTAGTGAAGAGCAGGAGTGAGATACTGAAGAAGAAGCATAAAGATGGGGAAAGAAGAGGAATAGGCAGAGAAAGAGATAGGAGGCCATGTTATGTTTGTAGAGGAAGATGAAGGATAGGAATGGTATTTATAGGCAACAAATAATACCACAACATTAGTGTTACAGTCTTTTTTGCTTTTACATTGAAAAGCTATGGATATTAGATTTTCAAAATTTTTGTATTTTTCACAATCATCAACCACTTAGTCTTCTTTTTACCATATATTTTTCATTCTTAAAATTGGATGCTTTTATTTTAAGCAAAATTTTGAATTTTCATTTGAACTCCCTAAACAACTAAAAAAAGTAAGATTGATGAGATTACAAAGTAGAATGACTTAGTCTTCTTCCCTATAACACGTAAAGAATGTGAGTGTCTATTCACTTGCCTGTCAACCAAAGCTAATTAATGTGGAAATTCTTTTCCCCACAAAACAACAAAATTGTGCTCTATTCACTACGTTTGAGGAAGACTAAGACTATCAATTGTCTATTGACTATACTACCCCGCATCCATAACCTATCAACACCACTTAATATTTGTCTTCAACATTGTTATTGGGCTTTTCATTCTCTGTGAAGCACTTAATATTTGTCTCCAACGTGTTTACTGCTCCCTCAATTTCACATCAATGCATTCACTTTCAAAATAGATTTCCAATACTTCCTCTCACTTAATCGACAAGCAATAAGGAAATTTCAGTCATTTGCAGCATAATGTGCAAAATAATTTACAATATAGACTAAGTTTGATGTGGGGAGGAAAACAACACCATGAATGATGAAAATTAAATCCAAGTCTTACCCTAAAGAATAATTAAAGCCAAGACTTGGTAAGTAGACTAATTAGTTTACAACTAAATATTTGTTATATTTATACAACACCAATTTCTAACTATTGCAGAAGAATATCCAATACTTCCACATAAATTAACAACAATTTGCAGTATCCACTACGTTTATTCGAGAAATAGATAGACCAATTCCTTTAATTAGATAACACAAAATTGGATACCAATTAAGTTTAGTGTTGAAATTTTGAGTCCCATAACACCACCATGCTTAAAGTTTGTGTGTTTTAAGTGTCAAATGGTTTATGAAGCTTGCTGACGTGCATATACGTGAATTGTTAGGTCAACAACTTCATTTAAATCTAAAAAATATAAAAACACGTAAAGAATGTGAGTGTCTATTCACTTGCCTGTCAATCAAAGCTAATTAATGTGGAAATTCTTTTCCACACAAAACAACAAAATTGTGCTCTATTCACTACGTTTGAGGAAGACTAAGACTATCAATTGTCTATTGACTATACTTTAATTCCGCAAAGAAAGACTAAGACTATCAATTGTCTATTGACTTCACACTTGCTGTTATTATTCTGAATAAATTGTTCTTTTGATGAAATTGTGGGTCAATGTTGTTTCGCAATTTCTCTTTTAACCCATATATATATATATATATATACATCTCTCTGCAATGCTATTGTGGGTTAATGTTGGGTTTTTTTTTTTTAAGTCAAATATCACACCAATAAATTTAATAGAAGAATTTTAGTAGTGTTAATAAATAAATTTAAATTTTTAGATTTGAAAAGTAGAGGGACTAAATCCCTAAAAATAAAAGTATAAAGATTAAACTTCAAATATACAAAGAGTACAAGAAATTTGAGCATGTTACAACTATTAAATTTTTCCTCTATAATT
This sequence comes from Gossypium sturtianum, assembly GCA_025698515.1. Lineage (NCBI taxonomy): Eukaryota > Viridiplantae > Streptophyta > Magnoliopsida > Malvales > Malvaceae > Gossypium > Gossypium sturtianum. The sequence continues at coordinate 99,438,666 of CM046947.1, forward strand.
TAGTCAAAAAAATAAATAATTACCCCAACGCGAAACTTGGATAATAATTATACTAGTTTAATGTATATTTTTAGTACACCATTTTTAGTAAGAGTATACCACTGCCATGTCAGCAGTTTTATGATGACGTGGTAGTGCCACATATTACTATTTCTCTTTTAGTTAACTAGAAAATTAAAATAGAAAAAAAAATCTCATATCAAAAGAATATAAGACGTAAAGTTTGGTCCAACACTGTTAGTGTGTATTGACTTCAACTGCTTTTACTGTTTGTGTCAACCAAAGATAACCCACAAGCAATGTGGGACATCTGCATAATGCAGAATTCTACACAAATAATATGAAATTTTTGCAATATTGACTGTATACATTTACTCGATAAAACGGTGATTAGGTGAGAAAATTTCACATTCACGCATTGAAGTTCGAGACACCTTTAGAATTTGTTGGAAAAATGGTAATTTTTGGAAAATTTGAGGTGATTAGTAAAGGTGGAGAGTTGAGTCATAAAATTATGGTTTTATATTTTACTTTATGATACCTTTACAAAGGTATACCATATGCTTAAAATGGTTAAGTGATGAATGAAAAATTGATACTCAAAGTAAGCTACTTGTGAATTGTGTTGAAAAAAATGAAAAGCATTAATCCCACATTGATTGGGAATCAAGTGTGGAACTTGTATATATATGTAAACCAACTTAATAATTATTTAATGACTAAAGCTTAAACTGATTGAGCTTAAGAAGAGCTTGCGGATATTAAACAACCAACCCCTTACAAAACAATAACAAAGATTAATGAGTAAGAAATTTTGAAAGTAAAAATTATGGAACAATCATAGCCTTATGTTTAGATCTTCTCGTGCGATAACACCTGCAAGTATTCAAGTTCCAGACCCGTCACTATTATCTCATATTGGATTCTTCAAATGATTTTTTTTTAAAATTCAAATATCACACCAATAAATTTAATAGAAGAATTTTAATAGTGTTAACAAATAAAGTTAAATTTTTAGATTTGAAAAGTAGAGGGACTAAATCCCTAAAAATAAAAGTATAGATATTAAACTTCAAATATACAAATTAGTACAAGAAGTTTTAGCAAATTAAAACTATTAAAGTTAACCTCGAAGCTGGAATAGCTCAGTTGGCTAGAGCGTGTGGCTGTTAACCACAAGGTCGGAGGTTCAAGCCCTCCTTCTAGCGTCTCACTTTTGGTTAAATTTCATCTTTGGTCCCTTTAAATTCCTTTCTGCTTTTATTTGATTGCTTTCTAGCGTTGCGAATTTACACAACACTCTTCAAATGTCTTATTAAATTCTCACTTTTACGAGTGCTATATATGTTACTCAAATAAAATTCCTCTTAGTTTAAGCATAGAATATAAATTTAATTAATATTGCAATCTTAAATATAAATATAAAATATTATAAATTTTGTAACAATTTTTTAATAAATAAAAAATACTAAAGTTTATACATATGCTGATATTGGATATTCAGAGAAGTCCCAAGCATCCTTGTACTCTGTAATCTTGAGCATTTACTGAGCTTCAATACGCTCACACTCTTTGCATATACCTTGCAGATAGATAGCTCGTGGGACTAATGGTGAGCTGTGGAGACTGGAAATCCACATAGTCCCTTGTTTCCTTCATATGAATGGTTTCCAAATGTGTTGGACTGTTTGTCTTGAGGAATCTGACCATGGAGTTGATTTTCAGAAACGTTTAAGAAGGACAGAAATGCCGGATCTGCCAATATCTCTGGAATTAACTCAGTTCAAAAGACTATATAACTCGTAAAGTTTGGTCGAAGACTGGCAGCGTCTATTGACTTCAACTCTTGCTGTTACCTCAAGAAGAAAGACTGCTACAATTCTATCTTCTTTAAACCAGCTATTTAAAAGCAATAAGGACATTAGATCCACCAATGTAGATTCAGAACCAGAATAAATCAAGAATGGTAGTGAATAAATAAGGAAAAACAATGTAGATTCAGAACCAGAATAAATCATATTAAGCTCATGAGTTTATAATATATATCTCTGCAGCTTGATTGTCTTGTTAGCTATAAACATAACCTGTTAATTCCATCATTAATACCATTAGATATATTTTGATGGGGGAGATTTTTTAGTAGGAAAGCAGATGACGTTATTCAAGAAGACATAAACAGCTGCAACTATGTAAGAGTTTAACATTGAGAATAGATCCTTGCACGTTATTGAAATACCATACTAAAGATAAAGACATATAGCTAAACGTTAGACACACCATAAAAATATATATATGAAAATACCACAGAAATGCTTGAACATCATTTGCTCTGCCTAATCCTTCTTCCTCCATTGCTGCGATTCCCGGTCATTGGCTCTCTTCTCTGCCTCTTCTGAATATGATCTTCAACCAAACTCACAATCCATATTGGCTTACCAGTTTGGAAAACAACATATCCCACGCCCAATCCTAACACCACTCCACATCCATAACCCAATAACACTACTTTCCACCCAAAATCAATGTTTGATTTTGATCCACCTTCTTCTGATAAGTTTGAAGGTGGTGGTAGCTCATTATTGTTGCAATCACTTGACAATGGAAAACCATGTAATCCTTTGTTGCCCTCATAGGAAGTATTTCCAAAGGTATTCAATTGTTTTCCTTGAGGGATGCACCCAACCAATTCATTCATTGAAAGGTTTAACACAGAAAGAGCCATCAAATTTAGCAGTTCTCTTGGAATCCTTCCGACCAGCTTGTTTGAAGAGAGGTCTAGCCATTCAAGGTTGGTCGAACTCCCTATTGATGTGGGAATGTTACCACTAAGGTTATTCTGAGAAAGGTTTAGCCCTTTGAGTGATCTAAGCTTTCCAATAAGCTAGGGAATCTCTCCATCAAACTTATTATTTGAGAGATCAATGATCGCCCACATGACGGAAATTTTATTCAATGCTATATCTTGTCCTTTCATTACAATTCCAATGGAATAGCTATAAATGCCACCACTACCATTAACATTCTGCACACCATGTATGTCATCGTACTTGCTAAACTCTATGACATCACTAGGATTATTTGAGGATAAAAAGAAGTTGGAAAATTGAAGATGGAAGAGGACCTTGGAGTTTATTATTGTTTAACCTTATGAATTCTAGTGATTTGGATTGGAATTCTTTGATAAAAACCTCTATTAGTACAATTCTTCGGAATTAAAAACTCAATTCACTTTATTAAAAAAAACTAAAGGCATAATAACTTATTTGGTCCTCTTAACTTTACAAAAAAAGAAGTTATTTTAGCCCTTAATTTAAATTTTCATCCTTTTTAGCCCTTAAACCTACATTATTTATCAATTAACCCCAAAATAGATAAAAAAAATTTTAATATATGTACTTTGCCGATGTGCATACATGTGCATTATTAGGTCAATAACTTCATTTAAATCTAAAAATATATAAAAAGAATCAAATATGTATAAATCTAAAAAATTCTTAAAATTAAAACTAAAAATTTTTAAACTAGCACTTCTTGCAATTTTTTATTGTTTAAAAAGTCTTAAAATTTTCAAGTTAAATTCCATTTATATTTTACCGTCGATGAACACATTCAATCACATCAACAACTTCATGTTGTTTTGCCTAGAAATTACATTACAAATTTATTTTGGTTTATTTATTTCTAAACCCATATTTCTTTTTCTATAACTCCAATTACTAAATTGTTTAGGGTCTTGAGTAACTTTCAGTTTTGGAATTTAAATTTTTAAAATTTGACATATCAATTTACAGCAGATCATAAACATAATTTGTCGAACCTTGTTAAAATTTCGATATTTTTTATTAGTTTTCTTTCAATATTTTGTACGGTACATTTGTAGCAATATATTGTGCAATGATAGACTAAATTGCTTTATTAGTTTTCTATTGTTAGTCTTCTTCTTTTTTATTAACACCACTTACTTTTTACCATATAATTTTTATTCATAACAGTCTTGGGGATCCTTGAGAGTTTTGGGTATCGCGATACAATATAGACTAAGTTTGATGGGGTGAGGAAAAAAAACACCATCAATGATGAAAATTAAATCCAAGTCTTACCCTGATGAATAATTAAAGCCAAGACTTGGTAAGTAGACTAATTAGTTTACAACTAAATATTTTTGCACTCATTATTAAAGCAAATATTAGCCAATAAAAAATGCATAATGATTTATTAAGGCAAATATTAGCGAATAAAATTTTTAAAATTTTAAATTAGTAAAGATAAAATTACAATTTGACCCTCCCTAAAAATGATAAAAATTTAATTTAATCATTTAAAAATTATAAAGATATAAACTATTAAAATAGTAAAATTGTATTTTTACTATCATAAAAATTACAATTTCCTAAAAAACTTTTTTGGGTTCTCCCCTCTTTTAGCCTTTCATTTAATTTTTCATCTTTTTTAACCCTTTAACTTGCATATATATAGTTGTGTTTAAGTGTCCTCAACCACAAACAATCTAATTTTGCAGAGAAACCACCCATATATAGGTTTGGCAATGATATGAGCAAGCAGACTGCTAGCTAGAAATTCATGCATCTTTGAATCACCAATTCAATTAATAAGCTTAACTAAAGGAAATAAGGACTTTACATCCACCAATTCAAGCAAGCTATATGTACCCTTTTACAGTCTGCATTGTTCCATGTTTCAATTCATTACATCATTCCTTCAACTCTGCTATATATTATTACTTTCTCCATATAACCAAACCTTTTACTGCTAACTTGTAAAAACATTATGAAAATAAACCAGAGATCATTCACACATTTTGTTCTCCTTTCTCCTTTAGTGAGCAGTAGCAAAGATTATTGAGACTAAATTGAAAGTCATGAAAGAAGACATAAACAACACCACCATACAAAATGTTACACTCAAACAAACCATTACAGATAGTAGGAAATGCAATGAAAGACAGAGGAATTGGTACGATAATAAAGACAGACAGATACCAATGCAACCCTTCACCATAGGCAAAACGGTCGACAGAACAAGAAATTATGAAAATACAACACTAATTCTTGAACATCATTTGCAGTAATTAGATCCTTCTTCGTCTATTGCAGAAGTAACCAGTCTACAAGTAAATATTTTTTATATTTATACAACACCAATTTCTAACAATTGCAGAAGAATGTCCAATAATTCCAAACAAATTAACAACAATTTGCAGCATCCAAATTGGAGACCATGCTTACAAATTGTGTGTATTAAGTGTCAATACGAAATGCAATGAAAGACAGAGGAACTGGCACAATATTAAAGACAGACAGATACCAATGCAACCCTTCACCATAGGCAAAACGGTCTACAAAACAATAAATTGTGAAAATACAACACTAATGCTTGAACATCATTTGTAGTAATTAGATCCTTCTTCGTCTATTGCTGCGATTGCCATTCTTTGACTTTCTTCTTCGCCTCTTCTCATGTTGGTTTTCAACCAAATTCACCAACCATTTCGGCTTACCAGTTTGGAAAACAACATATCCCGCCGACATTCCGAACACTACTCCGCATCCATAACCTATCAACACCACTTTCCAACCAAAAGCAATGTTTGATTTTGACCCATCTTTTTCAAGCACATTTGGAGGTGCTGGCTCAATGATGTTGCAACCTTTCGACACCGGAAACCCACATAGTCCCTTATTTCCTTCATATGAATCATTTCCAAATGTGTTGAATTGCTTGCCCTGAGGAATCTGACCATGGAGTTGATTTTCAGAAACATTTAAGGACGAAAGAAATGGCAGATCTGCCAATCTATTTGGAATCGTCCCAGACAACCTGTTTGAAGATAGGTCCAACCATTCAAGACTTGTCAAATTCCCTATTGAGGTGGGAATACCACCATTAAGGTTATTATGAGAAAGGTTGAGCCCTTTCAGTAAGTTAAGCTTCCCAATAACCTTTGGAATACCCCCTTCAAACTGATTGTTTGATAGATCAATGATCATCCACATCTTGAAAATTTTCACCAATTCCATATATTGTCCTTTCAAAACAATTCCAATGGAATAGGTATAGGAGCCACGACTAGCATTAACATCTTGCACACCCATGTATGTCATCGTACTTGCATCTTTAGTGAGATTTATGATAGCCTTGAAGCTGTTGATGTATCTCACTGGTAGGGGTCCAGAAAAATAATTACTTGAGAGATCAAAAATTTGGATTTTAGAGAAAAAAGGGCTAGACTTGGAGCTATTGACACACAAGGAACCATGCATATGATTTGACTTCAATACAAGAACTTGTAGCCGTGGAAGACTTCCCAACCAATGAGGAAATGTATCATTGATCCTGTTGTTACCAAGATCTAGCACTTCCAGACCTTTACAATTAAGGATGGATGGCGTCAAAGGCCCTTCTAACAGATTTCCATTTAAGTTGAAATTACTCAATTGGCATCCCTGTGCAAATGTTGGAGGAATCGTCCCATAAAACTTGTTCTTCTTCAGATTCAAGAATTCAAGGCTGTTGCTCAAATTTCCAAAACATTGCGGAATTGTTCCACTCAAGTTATTGTGGGACAAATCAAGAATTTGAAGAGAAGTGACATTGCAGATTAAAGAAGAGACCTCTCCATTGAAACTATTATTTGAGATTAGAAAGACATTGATCGTCGAAGCTGGAATTGGAAGATTTCCACGGATCAAATTGGAGCTTAAGTCAAGAACTGCAATAGTCTTCCATAGAAAGTGCTCAACTTCCGTCAAAGAGTTGTGAGATACGTTTAAGTAAGTCAAAGAGTCATTCCCCACCTCTTGCATCCACTGTGGAATCTTGCCTTCAATTCTGTTGTAAGACAGGTCTAACCTTTCCAAACTTTTAAGCCCTTTCAAAAATTGGGGGAATTCACCAAGATTGCTAGATGACAAAATTAAGTTTGTAAGATTAGGCAAAATATGAATGACACTAGAAGTAAGATTAGATGTTAAGGATAGGCTGTTATATGAAAGGTCAAGATATTTGAGATTTGGAAGGTTTGAGAACACGCTCAACTCTATGACACCACTAAGATTATTTGAGGATAAGCCGAGCACGGTAAGATTGAGAAGTTGGAATATTGAAGATGGAAGAGGACCTTGGAGTTTATTATTGTCTAACCCTATCGATTCTGGTGATTTGGATTGGAATTCTTTGATATGCCCACTGAATTGATTTTGAGAGAGAGATATTTCCTTTAAGGAGGGAGCAGTATACAACCATGACGGAAGTGTTCCGTTGAGTAAATTGTAAGATAAATATAAATATATTAAATTAGGAAAAGCGGTTACCTCATCTGGAATGGAACCTTCTAATGAATTTTCAGTTATATACAAGTATTCAAGCTGCGTTAGGTTTAGAATTGACAATGGAATTTGTCCACTCAATTGGTTCTGCGACAAGTCTAAATGAGCGAGTTGCAAGAGGTTCCCCAATGATCTTGGAATTTGTCCACTCAATTGGTTCATCGACAAGTCTAAATGAGTGAGTTGCAAGAGGTTTCCCAGTGATCTTGGAACTGGTCCTGATAAGTTGGAATGGGAGATATCTAAAAATTTCAAGGACACAAGATTCCCCATCGAGTCAGGCAATCCCCCAAAAAAATTTGCGCGTCTAATAAGAAAGTACTCCAAAGATGATAAATTTGTGATTGAGACAGACAATCCTTGATAGAAATAATTTACTGATAGATCTGAGTACTTTAAGGCCTGTAGATTATCAACTGAATCAATGAATTCTGCAGAGAAGGACATGGACGACAGATCCAAATGTTCAAGATTGCTGCTCCGATTGAACCTCAAAGGATCAAGATTGAGGTTTTGGTTGTCTTTCAAGTTGAGGAAATTGAGGTTTGGCAAATAAAAAATGTTTTTTGGGAATTTTCCTTGCAAATCACTACCAGCAAGACTGAGAGACCTTAGAGAAGAGGATAGATTCATGAAGGCATGAGCATTAACAGGAGACATGTGGATTTCATCCAAAAACAGATGCCTGACCTCGGTTAGGTTGTGAACAAGTCCCTCCACAGCATGTTTGTCAAATGTTAGGTAAAAATTGAAAGAGAGATCAAGTGAAACCAATTTTGACAGGTGGGAGACTTGGTATGGGACTTCTCCTACAAACCTTGTATGAGAAAGGTTGAGATATACTAGACTTTCAAACCGACCAAACTCCGATGGAATTTTGGAAAGATTAAAATCATTGTAGGCAAGGTTGAGTTTTTGAAGGTGAGGAAGAAGGAAAAGAGTGGTATTGGAAGGGAAGTTTCCATATAGCCAACTGCAGGTCAAGTCAAGGGCAATAACATGAGCATTTAGGTGGTCACAAGTGACCCCATCCCATGAGCAGCAATCTGTACCCTCCTTCCATGAATTTGTCTTGGGATAAGATTCAAGGCCAGCATGCTCATCGCAATACCAAGAATTCTTATTGATGGAAAAAGAATTCTTAAATTGGATTAGAGAAGCAGCTTCAAGGTGAGAGCAGGAGTGAGATCCTGAAGAAGAAGCACAAAGATGGGGAAAGAAGAGGAATAGGCAGAGAAAGAGATAGGAGGCCATGTTATGTTTGTAGAGGAAGAGGATAGGAATGGTATTTATAGGCAACAAATAATACCACAACATTAGTGTTACAGTCTTTTTTTTGCTTGTACATTGAAAAGCTATGGATATTAGATTTTCAAAATTTTTGTATTTTTCACAATCATCAACAACCACTTAGTCTTCGTTTTACCATATATTTTTCATTCTTAAAATTGGATGCTTTTTTTTTAAAGCAAAATCTTGAATTTCATTTGAACTCCCTAAACAACTAAAAAAATTAAGATTGATGAGATTACAAAGTAGAATGACTTAGTCTTCTTCCCTATAACACGTAAAGAATGTGAGTGTCTATTCACTTGCCTGTCAACCAAAGCTAATTAATGTGGAAATTCTTTTCCACACAAAACAACAAAATTGTGCTCTATTCACTACGTTTGAGGAAGAAGACTGCTGGAAATTTAATCCACCGATTCCATAAAAACGCGCATACTTTGGGAGATTATTTGACCCTTTCAACTTTTTTGACCCTTTCAAAAATGGGGGGAATTGGCTGACATTATTTGAGCTTAAGGATAGGCTGTTTAGTGAAAGGTCAAGATATTCAAGATTTGGGAGATTTGAGAACATGCCAAACTCTATAACACCACTGAGATTGTTTGAGTATAAAAGGAGCCAGGTAAGGTTGAGAAATTGGAATATTGAAGATGGAAGAGGACCTTGGAGTTTATTATTCCCTAACACTATCATTTCTAGTGATTTGGATTGGAATTCTTTGATGTGTCCACTGAATTGATTTTGAGAGAGATATATTTCCATTAAGGAGGAAGCAGTATACAACCATGACGGAAGTTTTCCATTTAGTAAATTGTTAGATAAGTCTAAAGATATTAGATTAGGGAAAGCAGCTACCTCATCTGGAATGGGACCTTCTAAAGAATTTTCAGCTATTCTCAAGTGTTGAAGCTGTGTCAGGTTTAGAATTGACAATGGAACTTGTCCACTCAATTGGTTCCATGACAAGTCTAAATAAGTGAGTTGCAAGAGGTTCCCCAATGATCTCGAAATTGATCCCCGTAAATTGGAATGAGACAGATCCAAATATTTCAGGACATGTAGGTTGTCAATCGAATCAATCAATTTTGTAAAGGACATCCATGACAGATCCAAATGTTCAAGATTACTGCTCTGATTAAACTTCAGAAGATCAAGACTAAGGTTTCGGTTGTATCCTAAGTTGAGCAAATTGAGGTTTGGCGAATGAAGAATGTTACTTGGGAATTTTCCTTGCAAATCACAACCACCAAGACTGAGAGACTTTATAGAAGAGGATAGATTCATGAAAACATTAGGATTAATAGAAGGCATGATAATTCTATCAAGAAAAAGATGTCTCACCTCAGTTAGGTTGTGAACAAGTCCCTCCAAAGTATTTTTGTCAAGTGTTAATTGGTCAAAAAAAACATTATGAGAGAGATCAAGTGAAACCAATTTTGACAAATGGGAGATTTGGGATGGGACTTTTCCTGCAAAAAACGTTTCTGAGATGTTAAGATACACCAGCCTTGTAAACTGACCAAACTCAGAGGGCATCTTGGAATAATTAAAATCATTGTAGGCAAGGTTGAGTTTTTGAATATGAGGAAGAAGGAAAAGAGTACTATTGGAAGGGAAGTCGCCATACAACCAACTGCAACTCAAGTCAAGGGCAATAACATGAGCATTTAGGTGATCACAAGTGACCCCATCCCATGAGCAGCAATCTGTACCCTCTTTCCATGAATTTGTCTTAGGATAAGATTTAAGGCCAGCAATATTATCACAAAGAAAAGAAGTAAACTCTGTTTTGATGATGGAAAATGAGTTCTTGAAATGGATCAAAGCAGTAGCTTCGTGATGAGAGCACAGGTGTGTTACTGAAGAGGCAGAAAGATGAGGGAAGAAGAAAAATAGGTAAAGGAAGTGATAGGGTGTGATTAAGGAGGCCATGTTTTGTTTTCAAATAAGGTTAACATGGTATGAATTATGAGAACCCTATTTATAGGAAGAACAAAACCGATATGAAACTAAGAATTTTAATGGTATAGTCCATTGATAATGAAGAGTCTAAGAAATTTTATGGAAATTGTGGATAACCATCATGTTTTTATTTCTGATGGAGAAAAGCTAAGAGTGTGAAGAAGACCAAAACTGTCAATGTCACCCAAACCTAATCTACAAGTCACCACAATGTACAGTAATTCCACACACACACACACAAAAAGACTAATAATTTTGTCCCGACATATTCAAAGCAGGAAAAGAAGTTCAAAGTTTCAGAGTAAATAACACTTGAATGATTGTATTATAGAAAACACTTCAATGATATACAATCCCTTATCACTTGTCTTCTATATATTCAAAGTTTACTGCTTGAAAATTCAAACCATGTGTATCCTATATATGTTGAACAATGGTATCTAACAAACATATTTTCCACAAGACTAGAAAATTTGTATGCCATTTTCTATTACTTGCAAGAAAACTACCAGGGAAATTGCATTTCTAATTCATCCATAGGCTTTAAATTCAAACAATAAAAACGAAAAAGAACAGGAAACTTTTAGGAAAGAAAACTTTATTACATCAATTTTCCAGTTATTTAATCTTTACCCCATGTTGGTTCTAGATTAAATTTGAAAAAAAAAAAAAAAGAAGAGGGCACGTATATTTTTATTTTTGAAAAGTAAAGGATTATAACTCAGCCAAATAAAAAAGTCACAATGCAAAGCACACACTCAACAAGCAGAAAAACCAACAACATTGAAAACAAAAGGCGATAACAGATCATGCACCGCACCAGGCCCAGAAAACCAAATTGCATCATTGTAGTGTCATTTATATTATCAAGTCATGATATCCATATTACTTTCCCACTAATTAATTCAGTTCAATAAACATAATTTGAATTAATGGCCTAAATTTTAAACTTTGAAGAAACATAAGGCAACTGATTGAAAATTAATAACCTCCATCACCAGAGCTGCCCGCGCTTGTCTTCGTACATGTCCTCCAAGTAAGCAAGATAATGATTTTCTCCTTTAGAGATCATGAAGATAAAATATTGAACCTAAACATCAGGAAAACATGTCAGTGGACATTACAGTCAGAAAAAACAGATGATGAAGTACAGCATCCAAAATCCATGCCATCATTCTTTTTCTTAGATGTCAATGCTTACTGCTACTGAGGTCCCATTGAGGCAAAATGCTGGGAAATGTTTGAGCCTTTTACCACATGTCCATGCAGTGCCTGCTCACGCAATATCTGAACTTTGTTCAGTCAAGTTCCTCAAAAGATAGCCCTATAATATGCAACATATGAATCAGTGTCAGAAAAGGCCAAGGAAAGAGTAAGGAACTGAATTAGTAGAAAATCAAAATAGTATACCATATTATCCAGTGCTTGGGCTTTCCAAGCGCTAATCTCAATCATTTCACAATCAGGAAATGCAAAGCTAGCAGCGTGTCATGTTTCGGTGACTCTGTCACAGAAAGTTCTATAAGAAAATGTAAATTTCAGAGATGTTTGACATGGTGTTTACTTTCCAAGGAAACATGAATTCCAAAGATCAACGACTCTGCCAAGTTCGTCGCTTCAATCAAAAATGGTAAGAACAACAAGACCAGTCAACAATAATCGATAATAACATTTTCTATAACACTAAAAATGACTTGTAGGGATTATAAATTTGAGGGGGGAATGGATGAACAATGGGATCAAGTTACAACTTACAAGCATGTGATAGCTAGCAGACATAACTCATACAAGACCTAGTTGTATTATTGAACTCTTATATAAAAGACAACTGAAGATGCAAAGCTTAATTTTTAAGCTTTTCTGACGCTTGATAAGCATAGTTTTAGTTCAGTTCCCAAGTCTAAACTGCTTTGCTATGGTATTATTTTTATAAGTACATTGAGACCGAAGCATGCTATTGCGATTTATCATCTTTGAAGCCAAGAAAATGACAGAATTCAAAGATCAAAGGTTCGATTACATACTAGATCGATCTCCCTGAAACTACTGCTTTGAGAGCATGGATGTAAGCCAATCAACAACCTCTCCCCTCAACCTCCATTTGAAACCAGCATGAATTGAATTCTCAGCACCATATAGCCTCACAAACTCCTCTGCAACAACATAAAACATATGCCTAACACTCTGAGAACCGATAACTGCGCAGACAGATTCACCGATGGAATCCTTAAAGAAATATTGAACCACACGATTACCGCGCTCCTGTGAAATAAAGTCCTCCATCCACTCGAAACAATGACCATTTCCAGACATTTTGATATACAATACGCAATCTGCTTCACTACTTGTTCACATAGCTAAAAGATGTCCGATGAAACTGGCAAAGGGTTCTTCTAAAATCGTACATTAGCTGCCAAAAAGACAACCACCATACATTCATTCATTCAGTAAACAGCTTCAATATGGAAATAAGCTATTATCTTAAAAATGCTCTTTCTACCACAGAAGAATAAGAACTAGGCATCTCAGAAAACTTGCTAAATTAATGACTTTGCCCACTTCAAAATGAACAAATGATTGACTGCATTAACCCCAAAGAGGTCACCATCAATCTCCAGTTGAACTTTCAAGGAATAATAATAAACAATAGAAGGAAATTAGGAAAAAGAAAAACTAACCAGAACTCAGTAAAAGCTGATCCGTGAAGATCTGCAGTTAGTAAGAGATAAACCCCATGACTAAAATCCAAGCTTGAAAGAACCAAAAGGGAGCAAATATGGCTATGACTCACTAAACCAAGAGAATCACCAATGAATAAAGGAAAATGGGTACTTTCCTTTAAACCTAAACATACAATATTTAGCCTCAAAACAAGATCCTTTTTGGGAAATATTCAGGTTTTCACAAAAGGTGAAAGTTATAGAACTTGTCTTTGTTTTGATGTGTGGAACACGAGATAGTGAAGGAAAATAGAGGTGAGGAAATAAGATGGAGTAAGTGGTGAAAAAGGAGAGCCTAAAAGAGACATTTTTGAAGGGTAGTTTAGAAGTTACAGAGGCTTTGGCATACAGCAGCTGATAATGAGAGAAGACAAACCAGAAATGTAAGTAAGACGACGACAAAAATAAAGTTGAAAAATTTTTAAGAATTGATGAAATAACATCTTGTAGCTTAACGAATTGGGACGAAGTCCACCAGTCTGATGCCCATAGAACCATACCTGGGATTTTCTATTTGGGATAATTTTCTAACTTCTCCCACTTAGTCCTAGAAGTTTTTTTTTTTTTCGCATTAGTCTTGAAACATTGCAGATTTTTTCAATTACATTGTAGATTTTTTCAATTTGATACTTAAACTTGAATCCATTAAACTTTGAGATTGGAAAAAAAAGATAACTTTTTTTTTAAAATTAAAAAAAAAATAAAGAAACTAAATTTCCAGCATGCAAAGTGCAAATGAAACAACTGTTTTTATAAAAGATGCGTTGATTCACTCAGATTGGAGTACCCTTAGACAAGCTTATTCTTGTAGAGAAAGAAACTGAATTTTGATTTCATTTGCTGTGGCAAAAATTTTTAGTTTCAACAACATATTGAAAGCCTGCCTACATCTCGGCAGAAAAAAATTACAAATTCTTTCATCAGACAATTTAAATGATGCAATGCAAAGAGTCATCAATGTATAATCTTTTTATCATAAAATAGCCTTTTTACTGGAAAACTTGATACGTATTGTCTCACATTCTTCTATGCTAAATGATCTCCGTAAACTGCAATCATCGACTATACATAACCCTTTCGTCAGCGCCGCCAGAGCCGACCTTGTTGTTTCTGTTCTTGAACTCGCCTGTGTCATCAAAGGCAATGAGCATTTATCAAAGTTATAAAAACAATACACAAATGTATGAAGATACTTCACCTTTGATACTCTTTAGAACGCTCGAGAAACTCTTTTGCGATATCTTTTCTTTCATAGGATTGCAATACTTGTCTGATATCAGCCGGACTATTGCGGGCTACATCTGTGGACAAATCAAAACAAATGGTACTATAATCAACAAACGAATATAGGGAACATAAAATTTGAACAAAGGCAACATGCAGAGGAAAAAGCAACAACATAGACTTACATTCAAGAAATGGAATAAGGTCTAAAAGTGTGGTATCATCTGTCTCGAGCTTATATGGCTTAATAGGGACACAATTTCCTGGTTGAAGGCTAGAATCAAATGCATGAGCACTCACATATAAAATCTTGGCTGGATCCCTGTTTAGCTTTGAAAGATCCTGCCAACAGGAACTATTTGTTAACAATAAGGCCATAGATTAATACACATAGTATTGTAGAAACTAAGGAGGCGAAAACCAAAAACAAAATGTTTTGAAGGGAAGAGATTGACTATAACATGGTAAAAGCATCATGGAAGCCCATGTATTAGGAGTCAGATTGCATTTTGCCCTCTTTACTCAAAAACTAGACAAATTAGTACCTATATATTAGATTAAAGAGCAAACTGGTCCTTTCTGTTAAAAATTTCATTCATTGCTATTGTTATTGATGTAGTTGATAGAATAACTAGACAGTTGCGCGTAATGTGTCACGTGTACCTCATGCTAGTATACAAGGACCAATTTTTAATTGTAGAAATGGATGGAATTTGTAACAGAAAGACCAGTTTGCTTTTTAATCTAACGTACATGGACTAATTTGCTCATTTTTTTAGTAGAGGGGGCAAAATGCAATTTGACTCCTAGTATAAAGGCCTCCATGGTACTTTTACCACTATAACATACTCTATAATGCTTGCCATCCTGATATTTAGTATCACCCCTTGATAGCCTATATCGTATACAATGGTTAGTGTCCAACCTTTCACAAACAGGATCAACATACTGCACAGTTGAAAACAAACTAATTATGAACTTGCAGGCAACATCAGTTATCATATTCTTGTGTATTTAAAATGGTAGGCACAATGAAAAATATCAAATTACCATATTCATCTGGTCAGAATAGACGACAATTTCATAGAATTTTGCTAGATGTTCCAGAAAGGCATCAACTCCAGGTCTTTTGAAGGTACGCCAGCCTCTCTCTCGCTTTGCCAACCAAAAAGGGAAGGTTTTAGATTTCATAAAGGTGAAATGGAAAATAATTTTAAGCCAAATTCTTACCTTCCAGTCTGTATAAAGTAATGTCTCGTTCAGATCTAGGACAAGAGTAAAAACATGCTGTTCTAGAGGATGCAAATCAGGAAGAAGCTTATCTGAAGTTGGTTCAGTATATTCCTGAAAATACGAGATAGAATTACAAGAACAAAACAAAAGATAGGCTGTCAATAATAGAAAACCGGAAACAAGAGAAAGAAGAATGCTTCTCACCAGCAAATGCTCTTCCACTAACCTCCTGAGATCCAAATAAGATTCAAGTGCTTTAGCCGGAACTGAAATGTTACAAGCAAAGAAACCAGGAATAAATTGGGGTTGAACCAGAACATGTAAACAAATCAATAATTGACCAAAATAATAGACAGCAATCAGCACCAATGGAATTTTCTTTTCTGTCTCAATGAATCCATTTATAATAAAGCAGCCCAAATTTTCTAAAGGAATATTTTGGTAAAAGTACCATGGAGGCCCTTGTACTAAGAGCTGAATTGAACTTTGACCCCTCTACTCAAATAATTGAAAAATTAGTCCCTATATGTTAGATCAAAAAGTAAATTGGTCCATCTATTAAAAACTGTTCAGTTATTCTGTCAACCATGCTAGTTTTTAACAGTAGAAAATGAATGAAATTTTTAAAAGGAAGGACTATTTTGCTCTTTGATCTAATGTACAATGACTAATTTGCTCATTTTTTAGTAGAGGGGATAAAATGCAATCTGACACCTAGTACAAGGGCCTCCATGGTATTTTTACCGGAATATCTCCGGGCACTAGACAATGCAAACCAAATGCCCTGTTATGCAAATATTGTGCTAGTAATTAGGTTGACATACAGAACAAAGACTTTAGAGATAATTGTAACCATGAACAAACAAAGAAGCAATAAGAGATAGAGAAACACAATAAGGTCATCACCTGTCATTGCAGCAGAGTAGAGCAAGCCTCCATATTTCTGAAAAATATATGAAAAAAAAAGAATCATTACTTTCATATCTAATTTCTTCATAGTATTACGACAAACTAAACAATGGATATATCACATTATTAAGACTTAGCTAAGGTACCGCAGATATACATTCAAATGATCAATCATAAAGGATGAACTAGGAGGCCCAATGATCAATCAAAATTACACCTAAACAACTAAAATAAATAGAGAAAATCCTTTAAAAAATCAATTTCTAAACAAAATCAAACTCACATCAATAGCAGAAGCATCTTCACTAGGAGTATAACTCGCTGCAGCCCGCAATGCCTTTGCTTTATGATCTACTTCCTCACATGAACACTCTGCAAATCATATTAAATTCTTTTTTTTAAAAACCACTTTTAATCATATAAAAAAAACCCAAAATCACAAATGATCCGATCTTTTTAAAAGGGGAAAATGAAACTTACTATAAGAGAGATAACCAGCATAGCCAGTAGTTCCAGTAACACCTGCAATGAGTCCGTACTTGACAAAGCTCCAAATTTTCCCTCCCGAAACCTGTGGGGCAACTTCCGGCGCCGGAGGAGGAGGTGTCGACTGATCGGAGAGAATGGATTGTGAAGAAATTATTGTTCCTTTAGAAGTATCCGAAGAAGAAGAAACCACTCCTGAACATAAACCCCTTTGAGAAATAATCTTTGAACTGAAATTATTTGACATTGTTGCAGATCTAAGAACAATGGAAGACATTTTTATTAGAGTTTTTGATTTGGCTCTCCTTTTTTTTTTTTGATGGAGATTTTAAATTAATTAGGGTTTAGGGTTTTAGAAATCGAAAGTGAGCGATGAAATCGAAATGTTGAATTTAAGGGGAGTGTTTGGAAGTTGGTGTTGAACTATTCTAACTAGAGTCTAGAATAAGGATTATGGAATTCGTTGTTTGATAGTTGACTTTGTTTTTCTTTTTGGGTAAACTACAGTTTTAGTCACTTACATACAGTTAAATTATAGTTTTGTCACTAACTTTTAAAAAGTTATGATATGGTCACTATAATTATCGATTTGTTACGTTTTGATTACTAAGCCGTTAACAATGTAGCAACAAGCTGATTTGGCACGTTATATTATCATTTCGAACGAAAACTTTAAGTCAAATTGGACAAGTAATCCCTATACATTTTCTTTTTGAACACTTTAATTTTTTTCTTTTATTTTATTTGTTCCTTTTTCTTTTATTTCTTTATTTCTTTCCTTACCTTGTTCTTCGCTAGTAAAATTATCAAAGGAAACATCATAAAAGTATGTTTTTGTGGACTTCTCAATTTCCTTTTACTAATTTATTACAATATCTTCGTGTTTTGTATTTATGCCATGTTTGACAATCATGACTAGACTCTGAAACTGCTTTTGGGATCATGATATCTTCCTTCTCCTAGCAAAGAAGATATAGAAGGAAAGGATACTCACTTTATATGTGTATATGAACAAGCAATAGGTGTAGCAAATAGAGTTGGTGGCTAAGAAGATCTAGGTGTTGATAGAAGTCAATATTATTAGAAACTCATGTCTAACTTTACAGTTGCTCTCTTAAAGGAGTTGATCGGCCCGGTCACACTCACATAAAAAGCAACAAATATATTCAATAATATCAACAGTACAAGCATGACGGTATCAAATTATAATATAGTAACTTACAATGAAACACTTTAGTAAATATTCTTGTAACACCCCTTACCCTTATCCAATACCGGAACGGGGTACGAGGCGTTACCGGACTTAAGCCTCACGGTCGCCACTTAGGCTAATCGTGACTACTCTCTTTATTCACTTCAATCACCTCATTTTCGACTTACGAGGCCTCACTCATACACACGAGGGCTCTCGAGACTAATCCGGAACTTTTACAATTCTTAAAATCTTTCTCTTTAATCACAGGGCTCACATGCCCGTGTAGAACGAGACACGCCCGTGTGTAGACACACACACCCATGTTCAACAACCGTGCTTAAAAACCCAAGCATTCTGCCAAATGCCCCACGGTTAAGGCACACGCCCATGCGGTTTGAGAACACGCCCGTGTGCTCTATTACATGTCCGTGCCTCCAACCCGTTGTCAACACTGACTAATCGCACACGGTCTTGACACGTCCGTGGGCCTAAACCGTGTGCTATACCTTGATATACTGACTTATTCAACACGGCCTAGGCACACGCCCATGTGCTGGTCGTGTGTATCACACGACTTGAACAAACGGCCGTGTGATCAGCCTGTGGTCTATTCTAACTTGAGACACTAAGGTGCAGGAGACACACGGCCTAGACACACGCCCGTGTGTCTATCCGTGTGGACACTTAGAGGCTATCTACCAAGCCTTATTCCACCCACATTTGCATACATTCATACCTTATCACATAACTACACATAGTATCAACATTACTCTTGAATTAAAGACATTTGATTATAAAAGAAATAAGGTCTTTATCCCATACACAAGGGAGAACTAATTCCCATATAATTACAGACAACTTAGGCCATCATCTATGGCTATACACAAACAAACGTAAGCTCTCTTAGGCCGGCACAATTTGGCTACATCAACCATGATTTATTCAACCTTAAATACTAGCCCTATACATGCCATAACTTATAGAGACTTGATACATCATACCAAGTGTCTGCTCGATAGTGTGAAAACATCTCCGACGATCCCCAATCCGAGCTAGCTAAATTACCTATAAGAGATGAGAAAAATAAAAGGAGTAAGCAAAAATGCTTAGTAAGTTCATCTGCATACAACTAATAAACACTGTCATTCATTGAATATACATGACTGCAAGTTATTATGATGAGCTTTTCCCATGAACTCATGGATACTTACTCAATCATCCTTAAAACTTACTCATTCTATCTCTTACCATATTCTCACCATACCATAAGCAAATTGTTTGTCCAATTAGCATACATTCCTGCATTGATCATCACAAGATCATATAAAACAATACATCACGCATTTTCAATAAATCACTCATACTACTAACCTCTCGGTGGTTACGCACTTAGCCCACCATTGCATCTCTTATAGGATGGTATCACACACAGCCCACCAATCATTTATACTAATGGTGATTTCGCACTTAGCTCACCAATCATTATAAGCGATGGTATCGCACACAGCCCATCGATTACTAATTTATCAGGTGGTAACGCACACAGCCCACCGATAATAATATAATTGATGGTATCACACACAGCCCATCAATTAATAATATATCAGGTGGTAACGTACACAGCCCACCGATAATAATATAGTTGATGGTATCGCACACAGCCCATCAAAAAATAATATATCAAGTGGTAACGCACACAACCCACCGATATAATACATTCGCAAATACTTATCAACATACATTTCTTCTAATTCAAACGTTCATCCGTAAACATTCTCACTCACTATCATTCTTACTTAACTTTCTACGATTCTCATTCGCAATCACGCAATACATTAACAAATCTCTCTCTCATACACTAAGGTGTATTGATTACACCATCCCACTAAAAGTTCATCACATACTGAATTCACCTCAACTATTAAATAATGCTATCAGGTCTCATACACATATTGTCACATTGACATCATATCCCTGACAGGGTCATACATGAATTATCATATTGATGCCATGTCCCCGACAATGCCTTATACGAAATATCACCTCGTTGCCATGTCCTTGACATGGTCTTATTTAATATCTCTCACCGAAACCATATTCCAATATGGTCTTACACGGAACCTTATCTATCATCATTTCATACTATTTACATTTCTTACTGTTCTTAGGTTTAATTCCCTTAACAACTCATCGACAAGTATTTAATACATTCATTGTGTAATTATACATTCCATTCAACATTGGAATATTAAAATAACTCATACGTAATTACAACACTTGCACATGAACTTACCTCGATGTCGAAAGAGCCGAAAAGGACTTTTTGCCCACATTTCTCTTTTCACCTGTTCTAGGTCTGAAGCTCATTTTCTTCGATCTAGAACAATGAAATTTACTGATTTAATCTCTTATAAATCATGATATATCATAATCTACACTCTAGGTAAAAATGACTATTTTGCCCCTACACTTTCGCAAAATTACGATTTTGCCCCTAGGCTCGTTGATCGTTGTAAATCGGAGTTTTAAAATTTATAAAAGAATGATCGAACCTGGAAACTAACTCTGACAACGATTAAAGGCAAGTGCACCTATCGAACAGTAGTATAGTTTAGGCAAGACCGGATTGTCGAACCCAAAGGAACCAAAAGTACTAATACTCACCGTCTTTTTATTATTTAGCCTTAATATAAAGTGATGGTTGTTTAAACTAAAACTAATCTAATTACTAAGCTAAGACGCAAATATAAAAAGAATGAATTCGGGAAATAACTTTTGGGAAAACTCAGTTGACTCAAGCGATACCCTTAAGAAGAATCCACCTAGACTTCACTTGTTATCTAACCTTGAACCATATGATTTATTTACTTAGTTTGATCCGTGAGACTCCCTAACGTATATTAAACCCTCTCTCGAAGCGAATAACATCTAACCCTAGGTTAATTAGTGGAACTCTCGTTCTCTTATAATAACCCCCTAGAATAGCAGTAAATCGATCTGTGGACTCCCATATTAGGTTTCACCCTAATCCGGCAAAATCTCATCACCTTATCTCTAGGCGTGTGATCAACTCCGCTTAATTATGTTGGATCTACTCTTAGGCAGGGTCTATTCCTCCTCCACCTAAGCACATTAGATTTGGATTAAGTTCACACAATTAAGAACAAACTAAGTTATTATCATATAATTCAACAATCAAATAACAAGATTCATCATAGGTCTCATCCCCTTCGGGTATCCGAAGGTTTAGTTCATAATAACAAAAGAAAACATCTTAAGAGAAAAGATAAAACAAAACATAAGACATCCCTAAAACTCCCTGAAGGAATTGAAGGAGAGATCTGCCGTCTTGAGTAGAATCCAGGCTTCTTGAGATGGATCAACTGGCTATCTTCGAGTGATTCCCACAAATCTGACCTTTTCGGCTTGGCTTCTTGGCCTAGCTCACCGCCCCCTTTTCAGCTGGTACATAGGGTGTTTATATAGGCTCTTGGAATGTGTTTCTTCGTCCCTAAGTATCAAAATCCGACTGAAACTCTTCTTTGCCACGACAGGGGCACGGCCTTGGCACACGCCCGTGTGGATCGTCTTCAAACTGTGTTTAGATTTCTTTAGTGAGGCACGGCCGTGTGAATCGAGGTCAGGCCGTGTTCTAGAAGGAAAGGTGGCACGGCCGTGTGACTTGAAGTCCAGGCCGTGCTGATTTCGTGGCTTGGCCCAATTTGGTCCGTTTTAAGCCCGTTTCTCGTTCTTTTTGTCATTGGGTGCTTTCCTGAGTATAAGACATGAAAAGAAAGGACTAAGAGCACCTTTTTACATAAATCGGGGCTTAAATCATCCAAAAGCATACTAAATGTGGGCTTAGAATATGTTACTTTTACGGTTTATCAAATACCCCCACACTTAAGCTTTTGCTTGTCCTCAAGCAAAATTCTCAACTTACAATTAAAACGAACTTTCCATGTTTCATAATTCCTATCAACAATGTTTTATCATAATTTATAGATAATTTATACATGGATAATTCAACTCAAAGAGTCCTAAAGATTCAAACAGTTCTAAGTCATAGATTTGTAGCACGAAAATATAGGTGTTTCCCTTCATCTAAATAATTACCTCTGATTCAAAATCGACAAGGATTGACATCCTCACTAAGGATTCACTCAAATCACTCAAAGTGTTTAAGGTTCATAATTAAGCACTCAAATGTCAAACATGAAAGGTTAATCCCATAGGCTTGCATGAAAATCAAATCTCCACCACTGTAATATGAAATGATGCACAAATCAAAAGGTCTTTGACAGGGTTGTAACAGGGCTAAGGTTAAGGTGTGGATAAAGGCTGAATTAGAAGGTTAGAATCGAGATTGAATTGACAAATTACCTAACAATAAACTAAAAAATAAGTAGTTACATCAAATGAAAAAACAAATAAAAATACGAGCTTCTTTCTAAAGATGTGGATTTCACTGTTTTAAGCTCATCAGACATCAACTGAAAATTCATAATACTAATAATTCGAGCTTTTTCTTTAATAATTGGCAATTAAACATGTAAGCTCTCCTAATAATGAACATACTTTTTTTAAGAACAAACTAAACAATAAAGGACGAATTCATCTATTGAAATAATAAAATTAAGTAACCAATCAAATCAAATCTCGATATAAGGGTAGTCAAAAAGAAATGGTGATAACAAATACAAAGGGGTTTTGGGTTAATATTAGCGGTTAAATCAATAAAAAGGTTGTTAGGATTCAACGGGGTTCACTAGGGGTTAGTTATGGAGGTAGGCTTTTAGCGGAGTAAGTGGGTTAAAACCTAAGTGCCTTCATCATCTCTGTATATCAAATCATAGGTGCGGTCTCGACATGTATAATTGATGCAAGTTCTAGAATAACAAATCAATGTTGACATACTCATAATAAAAAAAGTGAGCAAGAAAAAGAATATATGCTCTATAAGGCTCAAATTCTCACAAAAATTATGGGTATTTTGATGTCAACCTTGTAAATTTCAAACTTCAAAGTAATATTTAAATTTAGGTAGACAACCTAGAAAATTTTTAATTTCTTGAAAAATTAGACTTATCATGCTTGATTCCCTAGTATCTTCAAATTTAATTATCAATGCACAATTAACTATAACTTAATCTAAAACATGTCAATAAAAATCATAAATCACCAGAAATTTCATCCTTAATTAGTAATATGAGTAAATTACTTGAAAATAAGACTAAATTCAGGGTTTTGAGAATAATGCAAAAAGTTTGGTACGTCTAAGATTCACCCCCCCCACACTTAAGATGTACATTGCCCTCAATGTACGAAGAAAGATAATATACATGTAATGTTCAGATCAGAAGATATGGGGATAAGTGAAACTCTCTGAATTTTCGGATGATTCCTTGAGAGGATATTGTGCCTTTGGTGGTGGTGATGGGCCGTCTAGATGACGAACCTGCGCTAGATGAAGAAATTGGGAGGCTCGTAGAGAATTAGCCAGGACATATTTAGACAAATTTAAAATAAACTAAATATATAATTAAAGAAAAGAAAAGGAAAGAAAGAGGAAACAAAAATGTAAACGAAATAAAGCTAAAAGATAAAGGGACTTGAGAATCCTTATTGGTGGATGGTTCGCGAGGTAGGTGTGACTTCTACGGCTGTGGTAAGGTGGTGGTGGTGGAAGTGGCGTGATTCCCAAGCAGCCTTTAGCTCCTAAGTCAAAGAAACTAAGATAAAATAAAATAATTTAAGCAGAAGAGAAGTGTAGATAAGGAAATTGAAGCAAAAGAGAAAAACGAAATAAAAACTAAATAGCCTCAAATATCATTGGCTTGTCGTATGAATGAAGCGGCCGGCATGAGCTTATGTATAGATCGTTCTCTTTGGGGGAGCTTGGCCTTTTATGCTTCTTGGACATTGTAGGTTTTGAGGATATTGAGAGCTTAGGAGCCTGAGATAGGAGGTATTTGAGAGAGTGGACAGAAAAGAGGAGGAAAGGAAGAAAGTGGATGGAAAAGAAGGTGGGAAAAAGGAGAACTATTTAAGCAAATTGTTTGGTGCCTGTCGCCCTCCCACGCCTGTGTGTATAGGGTGTGTCGAATTACACGGCCACATCGCACAGCCGTGTCGTAGGGTGTGTTGATTCCCTACGTTTGTTTTAGAGAAGTTCGAGTCGACCACGGTTGGGAGCCACGGGCGTGTTCTACCCGTGGTTGGCAAGTCAGTAGCTTCGCACGGTCGTGGGCCACGGCCGTGCCACTTTGTCGGTGGCCGTGTGGTAGTAGTTGGGTCCATGATTCTGGAAAATCTGTTACACCTACCTCGTACCTTTGCTGCTATACCAGTACCAAGATTCCTAGTACTCACATGGTCAGAAACACGGCCGTGTGTGAGGCCGTGTGGGCTTTAAATTCTGCACTAAGTTAGTTCAAATTCTGGAAAAAGAAAAAGAATAACAATAAAAGTTAAAAATAGTGTTAGTGCTCGGGTTGCCTCCCGAGAAGCGCTCGTTTATAGTCTTAAGCTAGACTCTCCTCTCGTTTGCATTGTCAAGGTGGTTTGAGGAGTTGGAAGTCCTTCCTCGTGCTATCATCTGTATCCTCGTGAAAAAAATTAAGTCGAGATGTGTTTATAGTAAAAGTACCAAAAATAGGATTACTTACCTCGATTGTTCCGTCTGGGAAAACACTGGTTACCCTAAAGAGAATTTCTTTGTTCGTGTCAGGGTCTGGAGGGAATAGTCGTAGGTCTGCTAATACCTGATCTCCGATTTTAAACTTTTCTGTCTCGTGGAGTGGTTTTGATTCTTCTTCGTGTATCCCTAGTTTTTCTTTGAAGTGCGTCTTCCACTCGTCTAGGTCATCGGGTTGAATCCTTTGTCCCTCTTGAGTTATTTCTTTGTTGGCACAGGATTCAGGATCAGGTTCAGTCGTGTCCTTCTTAGGTGTTTCCTGAAAAGAAGGGCTAACCGAATGGCTATCAGTGGGATTAACTTTCTTACCTTGGTCAATTGATGCTCGGGCTGAGTCGAGAGCTTGGAGAGTGACTGTCTCGTCACCTACACAAAGTATGAGTTCTCCTGCATCAACATCAATTTTAGTCCTAGCAGTTGCTAAAAGGGGTCTTCCTAAAATTAGGGGGATCGAATTATCCTCATCCATGTCTAAAACAACGAAATCTACTGGGAAAACGAATTTGTCAATTTTTACAAGAACATCTTCAATAATACCCCTAGAAATTCTAACAGTTTTATCGGCTAATTGAATGCTCCTCCTAGTTTGTTTGGGTTTCCCTAGACCTAATTATTTAAACAATTTGTAAGGCATGACATTAATGCTTGCCCCTAAATCAGCTAACGCATTATCAACAGTTAGTCTACCAATTAAACATGGAATTGTAAAACTCCCTGGATCTTTTAATTTTTGTGGTAGCTTATTTTGTAAGATTGCCAAGAACTTTGCGTTGAGTTCCACATGCGAATCTTCGTCTAGTTTTCGCTTGTTTGTCAGAAGCTTCTTTAGGAATTTCCTAGAATCAGGCATCTGCAAAATAGCTTCGAGGAGTGGTAAGTTAATGTGTAATTTCTTTAAAAGTTTAAGAAACTTACCAAACTGTTCCTCTGTGTCGTCTCTTTTCAATGCTTCAGGATAAGGTATGCGAGGTTGGTATTCTTTGATTACCGGTTTTGGCTTTTCTTGAATTACCTCAATTTCACCTTCTTCTACCTCGTTTTCTTATGTTGAGATGGGTTCATCTACCCTTGTATTTTCCTGAGCTGTTATGGCTTGGATTTGCTCCTTAGGATTAATCTCAGTGTTGCTTGGTAGATGCCCTTGCGGTCGTTCGGATAACAGCTTTGCGATTTGTCCGACAGACTAGGTAGTTTCCCCGATTGCCTTAGTAAGTCCTCCAACTTGGTTCTCGATCGTTTTGATCGATGTTTGTTGGGTTTCGAGTGTTGCTTCAGTCTTTTGGAGACGGGCTTCTGTGGATGCTATGAATTTGTTCAACGTCTCTTCAAGATTTGGCTTCTTCTCTTGCGGATAGGGCTGATTTTGGGAATTTTGATGAGGTTGTTGCCTTTGGTTTCCCTGATTTCCTTGTCCTCCCTACGAAAAATTTGGGTGGTTCCTCCAACCTGGATTATAAGTATTACTATATGGGTTATTATTAGATCTGAAATTGTTACCTATATAGTTCATCTGTTCGCTCTCTGGTTGGTATGGTGGGTACTCAGGATTCGCCACGGTTCCACTTGTGTCGCACTGCATCACCAGATTTACCTGCGAGGAACACAAACTATCAAGCTTTTCATTCATCAACTCTACCTGATTTGATAGCATGGTTACTGTGTCGAGGTTGTAAACTACGTCTGATTTTGTTGGCCTAGTCCTTGTAACTTGCCACTGATAGTTATTCAGCGACATCTCTTCTATAAACTCGTAGGCTGCCTCTGGAGTTTTATTGTTCAAAGTCCCACCGGCGGCTGAATCAATTAATTGCCTCGTTGAAGGATTCACACCGTTATAAAAAGTTTGGACTTAGAGCCACAAAGGTAAACCGTGGTGTGGGCATCTCCTCAAGAGATCTTTGTATCTCTCTCATGCGTCGTATAATGTTTCTAAATCCATCTGCACAAAAGAAGAGATATCATTCTGTAGTTTGGTCGTTTTAGCCGATGGGAAATATTTCAATAAAAACTTTTAGGTCATTTGGTCCCATGTAGTGATCGACCCTCGTGGTAACGAATTTAACCACTGTTTGGCTTTATTCCTTAATGAAAAGGGAAATAACCGAAGACGTATGGCATCGTCAGAAACGCCATTTATTTTGAAAGTATCACAGAACTCTAAAAAGTTAGCTATATGAGTGTTTGGGTCTTCGTCCTGCAAACCATCAAATTGAACAAACTGTTGAATCATTTGTATAGTGTTAGGCTTTAATTCAAAATTATTAGCAGCTATAGCAGGCCTAACAATACTTGATTCTGCTCCTGTTAAATGAGGTTTAGCATAATCATACATAGTACGAGGAGTATTATTTTCTCCCACATCTTGTGGTCGTGGGTTATTCTCGTCCATCCCTTCAGTAGGATTGGATCTGTCTTCTCGCTCTTCTTCTGTGTAGTTTAGGGCTCGCCTAATTTCTCTACGATTTCTTGACGGTAGCTTTCAATGTCACTTCTGCCAGATACTAATGGTCCCGTTGGGTTCCTTCTAGTCATAAACTAGAGGTACCTGCTAAGAAAAGTAAGAAATAAATTTAGCAAAATTGAAAACTAAACTATAAACAAAAATAAAGTGCGGAAAATAAAAAAAAATGGCTAAAGTAATAAAAATAAAGCTTTCTTAATATTTTAGTTCCCCGGACACGGCGCCAAAAACTTGATCGCTGTAAATCAGAGTTCTAAAATTTATAAAAGAATGATCGAACCTGGAAACTAACTCTGACAACGATTAAAGGCAAGTGCATCTATCGAACAGTAGTATAGTTTAGGCAAGACCGGATTGTCGAACCCAAAGGAACCAAAAGTACTAATACTCACCGTCTTTTTATTATTTAGCCTTAATATAAAGTGATGGTTGTTTAAACTAAAACTAATCTAATTACTAAGCTAAGACGCAAAGACAAAAAGAATGAATTTGGGAAATAACTTTTGGGAAAAATCAGTTGACTCAAGCGATACCCTTAGGAAGAATCCACCTAGACTTCACTTGTTATCTAACCTTGAACCATATGATTTATTTACTTAGTTTGATCCGTGAGACTCCCTAACGTATATTAAACCCTCTCTCGAATCGAATAACGTCTAACCCTAGGTTAATTAGTGGAACTCTCGTTCTCTTATAATAACCCCCTAGAATAGCAGTAAATCGATCTGTGGACTCCCATATTAGGTTTCACCCTAATCCGGCAAAATCTCGTCACCCTATCTCTAGGCGTGCAATCAACTCTGCTTAATTATGTTGGATCTACTCTTAGGCAGGGTCTATTCCTCCTCCACCTAAGCACATTAGATTTGGATTAAGTTCACACAATTAAGAACAAACTAAGTTATTATCATATAATTCAACAATCAAATAACAAGATTCATCATAGG
Source organism: Gossypium sturtianum (assembly GCA_025698515.1). Taxonomy (NCBI): domain Eukaryota; kingdom Viridiplantae; phylum Streptophyta; class Magnoliopsida; order Malvales; family Malvaceae; genus Gossypium; species Gossypium sturtianum. The sequence continues at coordinate 99,467,136 of CM046947.1, forward strand.
TCTCATCCCCTTCGGGTATCCGAAGGTTTAGTTCATAACAATAAAAGAAAACATCTCAAGAGAAAAGATAAAACAAAACAAAAGAAATCCCTAAAACTCCCTGAAGGAATTGAAGGAGAGATCCGCCGTCTTGAGTAGAATTCCGGCTTCTTGAGATGGATCAACTGGCTATCTTTGAGTGATTCCCACAAATCTGACCTTTTCGGTTTGGCTTCTTGGCCTAGCTCACCGCCCCCCTTTCAGCTGGTACCTAGGGTGTTTATATAGGCTCTTGGAATGTGTTTCTTCATCCCTAAGCATCAAAATCCGACTGAAACTCTTCTTTGCCACGACAGGGGCACGGCCTTAGCACACGCCCGTGTGGATCGTCTTCAAACCGTGTTCAGATTTCTTTAGTGAGGCACGGCCGTGTGAATCGAGGTCAGGCCGTGGTCTAGAAGGAAAGGTGGCACAGCCGTGTGGCTTGAAGTCCAGGCCGTGCTGATTTCGTGGCTTGGCCCAATTTGGTCAGTTTTAAGCCCGTTTCTCGTTTTTTTTGTCATCGGGTGCTTTCCTGAGTATAAGACATGAAAAGAAAGGATTAAGAGCACCTTTTTACATAAATCGGGGCTTAAATCATCCAAAAGCATACTAAATATGGGCTTAGAATATGTTACTTTTACGGTTTATCACTCGTAAATAAATTTCATCACATTTTCTCGATAAACAAGCCTAGCTGAACATTTAATCCTCTTACAACTATTTACAATTCCATCAATCTCATGCCTTAATGAACAAATTACAACTTTTGCATTTTAGTCCCAAATAGGTGTTTTCATCACAACACCTTTCACAAAAGTTGTTTATCATCATCCTATCATTCATTTTGTTTCATAAAAACTCAGGAACTAGCATAACTCTCTCACGGCAAGTCCCTAGACTTTCAACCATATTGCATAATAGTCCCCTCTTTAGAAAGCTTAAGCTTTAGGGACTCCAAAAGTACAAAAAGTATCAACTAAAGCCATCAAAATCACTTACTTGAAGAGGAAATGAGTTGCTAAATTTTTGAGCTTTCAAACACCCCTTGTTTGCTGAAAATTTTGGTGGAGAAGAGAAGGAAATAAAAAAGATGATAGCTTTTTACCTATTTCATCTTATTTTATTCATTTATTCAACAAAAGTCACCAACTCTTGTCAAACTTTTACTTTCTTGTCCCTTTGACAGTCCATCTCTCTTAGGTGGGTGTAATTGCACTTTAAAGACCCCCAATTTACAATTCATGGCTATTTAATACCTTTAGCCAATAGAATGTAATTTTCTCACTTTATGCGATTTAGTCCTTTTTAGCGATTAAACTTGAAATCGCTAAAATTAAAGCACCAAAATTTCCATGCATCCTTATAAACATGTTATAACACATAACATAACATGAAAATAATTTTCTCTAACCTCGAATTAATGATTCCGAGATTACTGTTCCGACTAGCACCAAAATCGGGCTGTTACAGTTCTCCCCCCTTAGGGACTTTCGTCCCCGAAAATCTTATCAGGAGGAGTTACTACCAACATTCTTAAAACGTCTCTATACACTCTTTAAAATCACGAATCCACTTATCCTCAAGTTTCTCTTGTCATCAACTTTTAAGCTATCACACACAAGGTTGAAGCATCACTTGCAACCTAGGTATTTCTTCCTCCAGAGCGTATACTCAGTAATCCACTAATTTAGAACTCTGCACACATCCAAATGATCATTCGGATCTTTACCGGTTGATTTACTACAATTCGAATGACATTTCCCCTTCTTGGTAATTTTGTCAAACCAAATTCGAAATCTATAAGATTTTATCTCGCTTTCTCATTAAAGTATTTACCGACTGTAATAATCTTGACTTGTACGCTTTGAAAACTCAACTTTTAGTGGTCAACAACTTCTGACCCTAAACTCAGTCATATCGCGAAATGTACTCTACTGTCGAAACATTTATGCACCTAACTATACTTCCTTATTCTTGTATCAGTAGACATGCTACTACCAAATCTCATACCAAAACTTCTATATAAGTTTTGGATTCATCATCACTCAAAGTCTATCCCGAGGAAGCATCAACAACAGAAATCTTATCCAACATGGATCTATCATCCAGACATCTGTACTATATCTATTATCTGAAAAATATTACACTAACTATACTCACCACTGTAATAGCTCAAGCCGTTTCACTATTTCATCTTCAAAATCTTCTTTAGCATAGGATACCCTCACTCATTAAAATTCAGAAAATACACATCGATTTTCCCCATGAATCATTACAAAACATCTAGCTCACAACACAGATACAAAGGTGATCGTCTCTGGATCACCAACCTGTCAACTCTTTTTCTCGATTCAGACTGAACTCAATACTAGAACTTTTAATTAATAGTTCCCTTTTTATAGCTTTCAACTCAACCATCGCGGTTTGAACATTTCAACGAGAATATCTTCGTATCATGTTCTCTACTCATGAACACACAGAAATTTACTCTCTTTGTTGATTCATGCGTGGATATACACAGAACTCGAGTCATATCTCAATACATTAATCTACTCTTTTATCCACACTGAAAACATATTTCAAGCACACTCTCATCTGAGTTTCTCTTGCTATACTAATCTAAAACCTTTACCATCGTCACATCTCACAATAGCAGGTACAATCTTGATCAAATCAATAATTCCATTCGGCATGTCCAAAAACCCATCACACGACGTGAAACTCGTGATTTCACTCCTTATACTAGAATCATCTCCAGCTTCCCCCTCAAAGCACCCGAATAGGGTTACGAGGAGATAAAAGAATGACAATTCCAATTACTAAACTGACAACCATTTAATCTAATTTCACAATCGGCTAACATTCTCACACGATCTTGATTCATGAGATAAACAACCCCCATCGCCCCTGAAAGGAAAAAGATATTAACACGTAATGCTTAAAGAGATCATTATGATCCATACAACTATGGTTATCATAATTGAATACTCTCACAGTTCAAACATTGTTTCTTTAACTATTTCGTCCTCAACTCTTTGACAATTTCTTTCGTTAATGAACGTCAACTTAAGAAGATCTCGATAAACATACACCGCAGGCTCCCTATTCACTTGAATCAAATAGCATAGGCTAACTTTCTCTTTGTTCTTAATATTGCATAATCAACACAATCGTCAGAGTATTCAGACATACTTACTCACAATTGCCTTTATTACGCACATACCATGCCACACTCCATACTCATTTCCCTGCGACTCGTTCACGAGTGCCTGTATTCACTCATTCACATGACTTTAGTACAATTCTCCTTTCTATCTCTAGACTCATCTATCTGTCCCAAAGATCACTAGGGGTACTCAAAAGAAACGCATAATATTATCATTAACACAATTTCAAAGCCAATGCCACACTCTAGAGGTGACCTTATGTGGAAGCACTTCTAAATGCCAATGCCAATGCCATATTCAAAATATGGTCTTATATGGACTGCCACATCAAGTATCGATGCCATATTCCAGATATGGACTTATACAATTCTCGTGTTCATTGTAGTCCCCTAGGACTTCAACCTCATGTTCAACAATAATTTCTCTATTTAATAGGGTATCATGTATCAACGTGATACAAAGCATTCTCAATTATGCTAACGTGAATATTGCATTTATATCATACAAACTTACTCAAGTTCCACACTAATATCTACTTGAGTACTCAACACTTATCTCTAATTTCTCTTACCATCACTTAACAATTTAGAGAATGTCTTACGGGTTTTGAGTACGTCATTTACTTGATTGCCATAGTCCAACTATGGTCTTACTCATATCACCCATCATAGCCCAGCTATTTTTTTACATGTCATCACGATGCCATAGCCTTGCTATGTTCTTACACGAAATCTCATATCAATACCAATGCCATACCCCTGATACGGTCTTACATGGAACTCATGTCGTTCCCGATGCCATATCCCAGATATGGTCTTACATGATTCCATACGGAAGCCAGGTCCCAGACGTGGTCTTACACGGGATCACTATTTGTCACCAATGCCATGTCCCAGACATGGTCTTATATGGGATCACATGTATCGCCATGGTCCAACCATGGTCTTATTCATCATTTTATCATTGAACGACCGTACTCATCCCTGCATTCTACTTAGTCAACTTCCCAGTTTAACTCTCACACCATAATACTCGTAATTTCATACAAAGTCACGAAATAAAACATTATACATCATCTATTTTAATCGTCGCACATGAGATTCAACTATGTGGACATATTGATCATTTATCATTCAAACAATCATACATACACACATACCCCATTCTCTGGATAAATTTACTCACTATATGCACCTAACCCAATAGGTTGAGTATATAACACCTGTGCACATCCCGCCAATACAGAAAAGCTTACCACTTTATAACTCTCATTTCGTGCATTTTCACACACATGTTATATACTTCTACTCATACCTCTTTGAATCTCATCATTGCATAAGAGCATTTCAATTTTTCCATTATCACTTATAACATTATTGGATTTAGCTCGGTTGGGAACCATCCTTGTCTTAACAAAACAATTTCGTTAGAGCCGGGAGATATCACACTATCACAGTCCACCTATGGCATGTATAGCTAGACTCTTACTCACGCTAGGTTAGTCCTAGAATCGACTAAACCATAGCTCTGATACCACTAAATGTAACACCCCTTACCCTTATCCAATACCGAAACGGGGTACGAGGCGTTACCGGACTTAAGCCTCACAGTCGCCACTTAGGCTAATCGTGACTACTCTCTTTATTCACTCTAATCACCTCATTCTCGACTTACGAGGCCTCACTCATACACACGAGGGCTCTCGAAACTAATCCGAAACTTTTACGATTCTTAAAATCTCTCTCTTTAATTATAGGGCTCACACGCCCGTGTAGAACGAGACACGCCCGTGTGTAGACACACACGCCCATGTTCAACAACCGTGCTTAAAAACCCAAGCATTCTGCCAAATGCCCCACGGTTAAGGCACACGCCCATGCGGTTTGGGAACACGCCCGTGTGCTCTATTACATGTCTGTGCCTCCAACCCATGGTCGACACTGACTAATCGCACACGGTCTTGACACACCCGTGGGCCTAAACCGTGTGCTATACCTTGATATACTGACTTATTCAACACGGCCTAGGCACACGCCCATGTGCTGACCGTGCGTATCATACGACTTGAACAAACGGTCGTGTGATCAGCCCATGGTCTATTCTAACTTAAGACACTAAGGTGCAGGAGACACGCGGCCTAGACACACGCCCTTGTGTCTATCCGTGTGGACACTTAGAGGCTATCTACCAAGCCTTATTCCACCCACATTTGCATACATTCATACCTTATCACATAACTACACATAGTATCAACATTACTCTTGAATTAAAGACATTTGATTATAAAAGAAATAAGGTCTTTATCCCATACACAAGGGAGAACTAATTCCCATATAATTACAGACAACTTAGGCCATCATCTATGGCTATACACAAACAAACGTAAGCTCTCTTAGGCCGACACAATTTGGCTACATCAACCATGATTTATTCAACCTTAAATACTAGCCATATACATACCATAACTTATAGAGACTTGATACATCATACCAAGTGTCTGCTCGATAGTGTAAAAACATCTCCAGCGATCTCCAATCCGAGCTAGCTAAATTACCTATAAGAGATGAGAAAAATAAAAGGAGTAAGCAAAAATGCTTAGTAAGTTCATCTGCATACAACTGATAAACACTGTCATTCATTGAATATACATGACTGCAAGTTATTATGATGAGCTTTTCCCATGAACTCATGGATACTTACTCAATCATCCTTAAAACTTACTCATTCTATCTCTTACCATATTCTCACCATACCATAAGCAAATTACTCGTCCAATTAGCATACATTCCTGCACTGATCATCACAAGATCATATAAAACAACACATCACGCATTTTCAATAAATCACTTATACTACTAACCTCTCGGTGGTTACGCACTTAGCCCATCATTACATCTCTTATAGGATGGTATCGCACACAGCCCACCAATCATTTATACTAATGGTGATTTCGCACTTAGCTCACCAATCATTATAAGCGATGGTATCGCACCACGACCCATCGATTACTAATTTATCGTGTGGTAACGCATTACGACCACCGATAATAATATAGTTGATGGTATCGCACACGACCCATCAATTAATAATATATCGGTGGTAACGCATACACACCCACCGATAATAATATAGTTGATAGTATCGCACACACCCCATCAAATAATAATATATCGGTGGTAACGCATACCAATTTCACCGATATAATACATTCGCAAATACTTATCAACACACATTTCTTCTGATTCAAACGTTCATCCGTAAACATTCTCACTCACTATCATTCTTACTTAACTTTCTACGAATCTCATTCGCAATCACGCAATACATTAACAAATCTCTCTCTCATACACTAAGGTGTATTGATTACACTATCCCACTAAAAGTTCATCACATACTGAATTCATCTCAACTATTAAATAATGCTATTAGGTCTCATACACATATTGTCACATTGATATCATATCCCTGATAGGGTCATACATGAATTATCTTATTGATGCCATGTCCCCGACAATGCCTTATACGAAATATCACCTCGTTGCCATGTCCTTGACATGGTCTTATTTAATATCTCTCACCGAAACCATATTCCAATATGGTCTTACACGGAACCTTATCTATCATCATTTCATACTATTTACATTTCTTACCGTTCTTAGGTTCAATTCCCTTAACAACTCATCGACAAGTATTTAATACATTCATTGTGTAATTATACATTCCATTCAACATTGGAATATTAAAATAACTCATACGTAATTACAACACTTGCACATGAACTTACCTCGATGTCGAATGAGCCGAAAAGGACTTTTTGTCCACATTTCTCTTTTCATCTGTTCTAGGTCCGAAGCTCATTTTCTTCGATCTAGAACAATGAAATTTACTGATTTAATCTCTTATAAATCATGATATATCATAATCTACACTCTAGGCAAAAATGACTATTTTGCCCCTACACTTTGGCAAAATTACGATTTTGCCCCTAGGCTCGTAAATAAATTTCATCACATTTTCTCGATAAACAAGCCTAGATGAACATTTAATCCTCTTACAACTATTTACAATTCCATCAATTTCATGCCTTAATGAATAAATTACAACTTTTGCATTTTAGTCCCAAATAGGTGTTTTCATCACAACACCTTTCACAAAAGTTGTTTATCATCATCCTATCATTCATTTTCTTTCATAAAAACTCAGCAACTAGCATAACTCTCTCACGACAAGTCCCTAGACTTTCAACCATATTGTATAATAGTCCCCTCTTTAGAAAGCTTAAGCTTTAGGGACTCCAAAAGTACAAAAATTATCAACTAAAGCCATCAAAATCACTTACTTGAAGAGGAAATGAGTTGCTGAAATTTTGAGCTTTCAAACACCCCTTGTTTGCTGAAAATTTCGGTGGAGAAGAGAAGGAAATAAAAAAGATGATAGCTTTTTACCTATTTCATCTTATTTTATTCATTTATTCAACAAAAGTCACCAACTCTTGTCAAACTTTTACTTTCTTGTCCCCTTGACCGTCCATCTCTCTTAGGTAGGTGTAATTGCACTTTAAAGACCCCCAATTTACAATTCATGGCTATTTAATACCTTTAGCCAATAGAATGTAATTTTCGCACCTTATGCGATTTAGTCCTTTTTAGCGATTAAACTTGAAATCGCTAAAATTAAAGCACCAAAATTTCCATGCATCCTTATAAACATGTTATAACACATAACATAACATGAAAATAATTTTCTCTAACCTCGAATTAATGTTTCCGAGATCACTGTTCCGACTAGCCCCTAAATCGGGCTGTTACAATTCTAAGGACCGTTCTTCCATTGGGATTAGTAAGGGAAAGCGTTAATTGATTAACCCATGGTAATTACTAATTTAATTGACTCAAGAATTATTAGTTCAAGTTGAATGAAAATCATAAAGAAAGTAACCTAGCTTAGCAATCAAACAAATTAACCTAATTTCCACGAAGCTAATGTGCATATTGATTATCACTCTTAAGTAGGTATCTTCTCTTTGTCTCACCCTAGCGTAATCTCACAGTAACGTAAGAATTACCGCCTAGGATCACCGTAGCATAATCCTAACGTATCAACCAAATTAATACCATTGAACTAGCAAATAATCAAGATCATGCATATCATTACCACTCATATTTAATTAACCCTATACTAGACTTAGAGAAAGTTGACTCTAACACAAAGCCAAAGGTTCCTCAATAGCATGCATCATAGCACCCATAGACTAGGTAAGCCTTTTCTGGGCTTTTGTTTATCATGTTAAGTTTCACAGTCCAATATAGGTTGCTTTTTCCTAAAATAATTATTTGAACTTAAACCTACTCATTTGTCACATTTTTTTAAATTACGAATTTAAATAAAATTTTAAGTTAATTTTTTTAATCAAATTAAACTCAAACTTAAAATCCAACCTAAAATTTTATACTTACTCAACCCACTATGATGTGTAATAAAAAAAAATTAGTAAGCATCACAAACTATGCCAACACATTATCTCCCTCTCGTTAGACTAAAAGTTTACCTACCAAATTAAGAGTTCACCCTGCTACAACACATTGTCTTAATCTCTCCTTGGGCTAAGGGATAATTATTATATGTATAATCGTGATGACTAAACTAGCATATGAATCATGGCTAAATCACATCAAGATTTGTCACTAGGGCTCTATAGCAGGATCACAAGTCCTTCAATCTTAGCCAATACACATGCAGATAGTTTATCATGATTCAACCATCAATTTCCTTAGTCAAACATCTATTTAGGAGACTTGCATCTGGCCAGATACTTCTCCACTGTTAAACCACCCCTCTTTTAGAACCTTTCATTTCCTCTCCATCCTCATTAAAACCACCGCAAGTGGCTTTAAAATAGAGATGGACTTAGGGACGAAGTTAGAAAATTTGTTGGGAAATTAAAATTAAATTATATATTTTTATAGATTATGATCATCTGTTTTTGTTTTTCTCATAGTGCTTAAAATTCCTCATAATTCCTCCTCAATCATAAATAAGAGAATAATACGCTTCAACATACTCAAACCCACGTCCTTCTTTATTATCAATAATGTCCATATTAATCAGACTAATCCTCGATAAAAATCAAAATGTTGGGAGGAGAGGTTTTAAATTTTGTCCTTGATTCAACATTGATGAAGATGAAATGGATGGGGATGGCTTAATAAATGTGTGTTCCAACCTCATTAATGAATAAGAATCATAGCCACAAGCTTTTTTCAAAGCATTGAATGCAATGCAATTTAATTTGTAATTTGGAACCTCCAAAACCCATAGAAACCCGGCATGTGGTGTTCATGATTCATCCATGCAACGCTTTAGATGGTGACACGTCTTATTTTAATATAATTGTAATAACTAAAATTATTTTTATTGATTAAGAATTTTAATTCAAAATATTTTTTAAAAATTAAATTAAATGATAAATAATTGTGTTTAAGTACATCTTGTTTAAGGTTAAATTATAGTTACAATACTTCTATTATGTTTAAATTTTAGAGTATATATACTTCAATTTGACATGATTTGGTTCCTCTAATCAGTGGCGAAGTTAACGGGCTGGCAACCCCCAAATGAAAAAATTTTCATTTAAACTCTTTTATAATTTATAAATTTATAAATTAGTAATGATAAAATTACACTTTGACCCTCTAATTGATAAAAAAAATTGATTTAATACTTTAAAAATTATAAAGATATAAGCTATTAAAATGGTAAAATTGAGTTTTTACTATTATAAAAATATACAATTTATAACATCATTAGTTAGGCCAATAGTTGACACCCTTAATTATTTCGGTACGCTTAAGCTAGACTTTTTCTTAAAAATATTACTACTTATCATGTCAAAATAGATTCTTTTTTATTTTTTTTGTGTGTGTTAAAAAGGTGATTTAAATCAAATTTCACATTAGCATGTCAACTAGAATAGTTAAGGATGTTAATTATCTGGACTAACTAGTGTCATTATAAAAGTAGACGACCAAATTATGTCGAATTAAGACATAAAGACTAAATCCCAAATGTGAGCATAATAATAGATCAAAATTATAATCTAATCATTATTCTTATAATGACCAAAAGAAAGGGAAAAAAAAGATGGGTATGTTCATGAATCGGTAAAAGTACTATAGCAATCATTATTCTTATAATCTGACTAGTGTCATTATAAAAGTAGACGACCAAATTATGTCGAATTAAGATATAAAGACTAAATCCCAAATGTGGGCATAATAATAGATCACAATTATAATCTAATCATTATTCTTATAATGACCAAAAGAAAGGTAAAAAATGATGGGCATGTTCATGAATCGGTAAAAGTACTATAGCAATCATTGTACTATACCCCGGATTGCATTTTGTTTCTACTGAAATTTTGGTAAATTAGTCCTTATACTATAGTAGATGTGGCAAATTAAATAAATGTGTGAAGGTTGAAGGCTAAATTTTTTATTTTATCGACACAATTTTAACAGAGGGACTATTTTACTCATTCATCTAACGTATAAGAACCAATTTGTCCATTTTTTAGTAGAGTGACCAAACCCAATATGAAGTATAGTACAATGACTGATATGATACTTCTACCGTCATGAATCTCTTTTATAATGATCGATCAATATATACTATTATTTAAAGCTTCGACTTGACTAAGTTGATGTCACCCTCAATTGATTTCCAACTCAATTGTGAAATTAATAAAAACCCAATATTTTTATAAAGCAACAAATATAATTTAAGAGTATTTTGTCTTTTTGGATAGAGATAAATCTCAAAACTATACATAAAGTATACATTAAATTTTGATTTGATCCAATTCTTGTAAACTATTAACACAATTATTGATATAAACATCATTTTATGTTTATATACTACATACATAAATAATTATCTTTACCCAATATAAAAATAAATTGATGTATTTATTTCTTTTAATGCATATGATTAAATTAAAATTAAAGTTTCAAGTATACATTTGAACCACAATTAGAGTTTCACGTGTATAATTATACCAAATTAAAGTTCATGTATATAATTACGCATTAAATCAAAATTTATGTATAATTTTGAGATTTATCCCTTTTAAATACAATTTAGAAAAACACATTCACATGACAGAATTTAAACCAAAAACCTCAAAATCTTTGTTACTCTCCAATTTTACCATTTCAACAAAAGTTTAATTAATTTTCATATAAATTATTTTTATAAATTTCCTATATAATTTCTTCTACCCACGTCTTGAAATTCGCATAATCTAATATACATGGTAGGAACCTTTTATGACATTTATTAGCAATCTTTTTTTTTTTTATCAAGGTTAGAGGCGAGTGTTCAATCGAGTTAAGTCGAATCAAATCGAGTAAAAAATTTTTGAGTTAATCAAGTTCTCGAGTCCTATTTTATCATCCTAGCTCAATTTGAATTTATTTTTGAATCAAGTCAAGTGAAATGAAATTCGAGTCAAATCGAATCGAATCGAGTGAGATTATTCGAGTTAAATTAAAAAATTTAAACATGTCAAATAAAAATATTGTTACAGTATAAATAATTCCATGTTAGAGCACATAAATTTGAAACCATATATATTTGAAAAAAATTTATTAATAATAATAATAAGATACTTGAGTATGATAAATTTGAATCATTAATCAGATCCCAAAATTATTATTTTAGAAAAAATTTAAAATTTTAGCTTTTTTATATATTTTTTAGAAAATTTTAAAATTTTTTAAATATAAATTTTGAAATTTTTATAAATATTTTGAATTTTAAAAATTATTGTGAATTTTTAAAAATTATTTTGATTTTTTTTTGTATTTTTTGTTGAGAGAGACCAATTTGCTTATTTTCAAAGTTGACAGGGACCAAAAGGGTATTTAAATTTCAAAATTCGAATAACTCGAATAATTTGAATGACTAATAACTCGATTCGATTAACTCGAAATTCAAAATTATTTTCAATTTTTTCGAATCGAATTGAGTTTTGCTCACCCCTACTCAAGGTATTTATCAAAGTGAGCCCAGTAACTAATCCTCCACATTATGTAGACTCATTAAGGGTTAGATGCTAGCAATGAGTTTTAAAGCTGCTTCATACCCAAGGTGAGGACCGAACTCTCAATCACTGGTTAAAGTAGCAGAAACCATTGCCATCCAACCTAACTCTCGTCGTTATTTATTAGCAACCCATAAATCTTAAAATCAAAACAATAATAATAAAAAAACCCACTAAACCCTTTAATTTATCACATAAATTATAAATTATTCATTTATTAAGTTTTAATTTTCCATTTATATATTTAAGGAATTATAATTACTCATATCTAATTATGCTTTGATACAGTTAATCTTACGCAATTACTTTATAAAGACAAAACCCTGAATAGCATTGATTACTTAAAATACTAAAATAAGGTGCAAATTTTTAAAGATCAAAAGCGACATAAAACTACCACATTAATGCAAACCATGGACGTGGCCTTCATATCAGCCAATACATACAATTTCTTGCAGAACAAGGCACTATTTTTAAAACCACCCCTTAATGATGGAGTCCCCAAGATATTTCTCATGTAACTTTCTAGAAATAAATTGATACAAATAATTGAACCCTCGTCATATTTACATATAAATACTAGCCCCTCCTTTGCAGTAAAGCTTTGAGTTTCCTGCTCCAAACTTCAAAAACTATGGCTCTCAAATGGTTTCTCAGTTCGGCATTTACTCAAGTTTTTGGCCATACCGATAGCGGTAACTTGCATGCCAAGGCAGTGGTATCGTGCCCTAGAGAAGGACTTATCGGTTGCAAGGAAATGGAAGGAGGGATCACCAGCATCAAAACCTGCAAGGAAGACTACCCTAATGGCTTCCAAATGCCAGTTCATTATCCTCGATACTCGAAGGCCGATTACGAGAAGATGGAAGAATGGAGGATCGATATGTTGTTGAAGGAATATGGTTTCAGCTTTAATGGTGGCACCGTTGATGAGAAAAGGGCTTTTGCCATGGGAGCTTTTCTTTGGCCTGACCAACTTTAAGTTACATATATACATGTATGTAGATCATGTTTGTTTGGTAGATTGTGTGATTAGGAAGTGCTTGCAAAAGGGATGCTTTTATTTATGCTTTGGTGATATTGAGGTGTAGTAATTAACCATGCCTAAGCATGATTTGTATGGAAATTATGTGTTTAATTAGCTAATCTTAATATAGTTTTATATATATATATATATATATATATATTCTTAGAAAATCTAATCTTGGACCTGTATGGTATCTTTTTGTAGTAAAGAATCCTTAATTAAAATGAACTCGAAAAAATTTACTTTTTTGCATAACGTATCACAATACAAATTGTAAGCCTTGTTTAGAAAAAGAAGCATATAAATTAACTCTATTAATTAAAACCCAAATCCGATTCAACCTAATTTAATAATAAAACATTAACAACTCGAATCCAAATTGCTTCGAATCTAAAATTGATTTAAACCCAATAGAATTAACCATGCCTAAGCATGACTTGTGGAAATTATGTGTTCAATTAGCTAATCTTAATATATATATATATATATATATATATATTAAAAGCAATGGCTTACATACTAAAACTTTCATGAAACAGAGAAGGGGTAATATAATTTTGGTCTATGAGGTTCATTTTAGTGTTTGTATTTTTTTATTATTAATTTTAACATTTGAACTTGATAACTAAATTCATTTTGGTCCCTGAATTTGAAAAATGATGGCGTGAAAATTTTAATATTGTGCCACATCATCACTTGAAAACTAAAAAAAAATGTATAAATGTTCAGGTGATGACGTGGTACAATCTTAGAGTATAACATGCAATAATCTAATAATTGGACCAATGGTTGAACCGGTGAGACCACTGGTTCTCTATTCAATCAATTTGAACAGTTCAACAGCTAGACCAACAATGATTAAATAAATAATTAAAAATTCATAAAAATTAAAAATATTTTTTTATTAAACATGTTCAACTTTTATCCCAATTTTCAGTTTTTGCCATTTTCGAGTTGTTTTCGATTCAATCCTTTTGCTTGGACCAATATATCAATCAATTTTCGATCCAATCAGTTTCAATCAGCCCATCCAGTCATGTTCCAAGAATCAAATCTTGACAGAATCTAAGTTAAAAAACCAAAATGGATCTAGTTATCAAATTCAAGTACCAAAGTAAACAAAAAAAAGTACAAGTATCACAGTGAACTTAATTGCCAAGTTCAAGGCAATTTTAGAAGAAGATATTAACATATAACAAGTAAACCATCAAGTGGTTGGGTGCAATGATTTCAAACATTAGAGACAATATTGTTCAAAGGAGCAGCCACGAACTCGAACTCAAACTATAAAATGCAAAGTAAACAAAAAAAAACGTATAACAAGTAAATATGAAGAAACTCAACCCTTTGTTCTCTATTGTCAGCCATGGCTACCAACTTTGATCCCAAGTTGAAGATATTCTCATTTTGCATCACTTTCGGAGGAGACCTTTGGGGTGGTACTAAGGAGAAGAATATGAAAGCTTTTCTAAAAGCTACTTTGTTGTTAGACACAGGAATATAAAAGTATGTAAACCAAGCAAAAAGAATATTATTGTGAAACTTGGAGAATGAGAAAAAAATTTGTTTGAAAGCAAGGTTTGGACCCCTGCTATACATGATGAATGCTTTTTTTTTTGTCCACAAAGAGGCTTATAATGACCTAAATTAGAGTCGTCCATGGATCGGGCCATCCAGCCCGAAGGCCTACTTGAAAATGAGAAGATTTGGATAAAAATATAGACTCGAAAAATAGATTTTGGCAAAAAAAAAAAAAAAAGACCCGTCTAGAAAATGGGTCAGGCATCGAGTAAGGTTTTTTGGCCCGCGTCTGACTCGACACGAATTTGCAGTAAAAAGAAAACCCTGCTATTTTGTTGTTGTTTTTCCATGTTTTTCTGTTGTTTTCCCACTTTTTCCCACTGTTTTGCTACCATTTAACTATTATGTTACTACTATTTTGTTGTTAATGTTTGGATATTGTATAACACTTGTTTTATTGTTATTTTTGGTGCTATTTTTGAGACATTTGCTTGTTAAGTTGCACTTATGTTAGTGTTATTTAAGTATAAATACTTTTTTAAAAATTTATTTTTAATTTGTTGGGAAACATTTATTTTAATATTTTTAGTGTATTTGGTGTCTTATTTTTAAAAAAAAATTATTTAAAAAATAAAATTAAAAAAATTAATACGAGCGAGTCAGGTCGGGCTCGAATTTTAGCATTTTTATTTAGGTTGGGTTTGAGTAAAAACTTAGGCTCATTTTTCGAATCAAGCCTGGGTTATCAATCGGGCCTAAAATTTTGTTAGGACCCTACCTAACCCATTGACAACTCTAGCCTAAACTATAAATTCAATAGCATCTTCTAAAAAAAGGGGCCAAAAATAAATTAAAGGGCTAAGATGATTTTTTTCGTAAAGTTGGAAAGCCAAAAAACTCATTATGCCATTAAAAAGATACGATCATGAATAGTCTTCATATAATGCCCTAAATTTTTTGTTCAATCCCATTTTTCAAGCCTAATATTTTTATCTAAACCCTCCCAAATTTTAAACATATCTTGGAGTCTGGACGGATAACCCGACCCATGAATAGATATATTCCCCATTAATCTAATCAATCAACTATGAAATCAAACATTAATGCACTAAGAAAGATAGCACTAATAACATAAAAACATGTATCATAGCAAATGGTAAACTGTATCAACATCCAAACTTCAAGAGGAGAATGTAAGTTCGAATTTTAAAAATAACATTATTGGTAAGAACAATCATAAATCTTAAACATATACCATAAAACAAACATGCATAATATAAATGAGAGGTAACTTTGAATTGTGAATATGAATCTTTCATTTTCAATTTTTTTTATGGATTTTGGACCCAAGTTCCCATTTTTTTTATGTAAGGTCCCCGGTTCCCATTGATTGCCACATACATGATCATTTCTCAATCATCTCAAGCTTTGCTTTCTTGCTTTAAAGATTTAATTTAAAAGGGCCATTTAAAATATATATAGGTTAAAATATACTTTTAGTCCCTACACTCTTCACATATTTGGAATTTAATTATTTTACTTTTATTTTTAAGAATTTATTTTTTTTATTTTTCAGATTTCAAAATTTTGATCCAATTATTAATATTTTTTTTTTTTTGTAAATCGCTGTTGTGAAATTTGAAAATAAAAAAAAAATCACTCAGTAGCCATATAAACAAAAACAATTATGTTACAATAAATTTGAATTTAACAAAAAAATTTAATAATGTTAACAATTAGACTTAATTTTTTAAATAAAAAAATAGAGAGATTAAATTCCCTAAAATAAATATAAAAAAAATTTAAATTTTAAATGTAAGGAGAGAATATACAAAACTTGCTTTCAAGTTTCTTAGCCATAACATAGATAAAAACTTCATATTCCTTCTTTGCAATGGCCTCCTTGTTTTCCTTGCAAAATTTTCTGGACTCATCAGTTCTTCATCAAAGCATAATAATGATCATCAGTCTTTCAAGAGCTATGAATATGTTACTCAAACTGAGTCAACTAGTTTGGATCCCAAAACACCATTGTTAGAGAAGGAAGAAAATGCTGGTCTTGATGAAGAAGAGTTAAAACGGTCATCAGTTGATGAACCTTTTGTTGAAGAGATGAACAAAAGGTTTGATGAATTTATCAGAAAGGTGAAAGAAGAATTAAGCACGGAAGCTTGACAACATTTAGTCATTGTTTATAATTTGTCAAATCATTTCGGGTTTTGGGTAATGAAGGCATCGAAGAATGGCGCAGTAGTAAATCAGGGTTGACGATGTTTGGGGCCTTGGCACCTTGATAAAGTTACACAGAGTAAACACAATCTAACCAACAAGGTCCAGAAGAGCCAGTGGGTGGACAATGTATATTGGTTCACCCATACACGACGCTGATGGACACAGTGAAAAAGCTGAGGATGACGATGTTTTTGGTATCGTTAATGGAGATCACACTGATGAAGAAGCTGGCAAAGATGATTCAATGGCGTCTGATGCTTCTTCAGGATGAAAGGGTCGATGAAAGGGTCAAAATTTGATCCCATGATTAAAAAAAATATACTTTATCCATATTAATAAGGATGTAAATGAGACATTGATGCTTACAAGTTATTCAGGTTTGACTCGAAAAAATTCAAATTCAATTTGGTAATTATAGAGCTAAGCTCGAGTTATCGATCATGTCAAATTCAAACTTAGTAATATTTGATTCAAACGACTCATGAACTTTATCGAACATTTAATTTTTTTATATTATTAAATTATGTTATTACCCTTCATATATATTATTAACCCTAAACTTAATTAAGTACAAAATTAATAAACGAGCTCAAACTCGAGTAGCTTATATGATATCTTACGGTTCCTATATGATATCAAGTCTTTTTAATTCCATCTATAATTGTTTTGCTTTAATGACATTAATTTGGTATTCCATTTATATTAACAAAATGTTAAAATTTCGTTGTTACTCTTTATATTTTTATAAAATTTGATATTTAGTCCATATACTTTAATAATTTAAGTATCTTACTTTTTCAATTTAAAAATCTTCGTCCAATCACTAAAACCGTTACTAGTTTTCGTCAAAATTTATCAACTTGGTATTATATAAGGATAGCCTAATTAGCATGCCAAATTTACATTTTTTTTGGAAAAATGTGAATGATGTTAATATTTGAATTGAGGTTTTTAAATTGGAAGTGCAAAGACGGAAGGCATTGTAACACCCCTTACATGGTTTGACGACCGACACGGATAAGCAATATCACTTAACAAGATTATTTAATACAATTTCAGACTTTTACCAAGCTTTGAACACATGTTTGAAATTATTTTGAACCATTTCCAAGGTGTTTGAATTTACCCACAACATAAAATGGGGTTCTGAGGACCTAGAATGACCAAAAATACAAGTTTTGAAGGTGTAGTGGCTTAAGTCTCGAGACCTAGGCAATAAATCTCTATGCTGGGCCTATAGGTCTTGAGACTTGGACTTCCTACTACAAATTTTTACTATCGACTTACTAGTCTCGGTACTAGAAGGGTTTAATCTCAAAACTTAATGTTGTGGACCTCAAAATTGGTTCAAAAACACTTCGAATCATCCCGAAACATCATCATATGATACCAATAAATCTCAAATCATTTCAAAACCATTTTAAAGCTCATTCTTGCTTAATTTCAAGTTATACTCATGTTCAAATGTCAAATAAAGTATTCACATAATTTCAAATGACACATGGTAACTCAAATAAATGTAATTACAAACAGTTATACTAGCCTAAACCTTTATGTACATGTCATTACACCATCATAACTAATACATAAAATTAATTACTTTACAACCTTCAGACCTCATACACTGATGCGATCCTCCCTATATACGATCTCAAGCTCTTTGGAAAAGTTTTTACCTATAGGTTTAAATAACTAACACGTTAAGCTCAAAGAGTTTCATAAGTACACTCAAGCTTCCTACCTTACCTTATCACATATATATATTATTAACCCTAAGTTTAATTATTGAGCTTTGTAGAGGCCCAAATTTGCCCGGCCCATATAAACAAAAAAAACCAAAAATAAAATAAAAATATAACAACAGTCCAAGTTACAAATTGTTAGCCCCAAGTTTATAAGCTCAAAATAAGCAGAAAACCCTAGTGGCCCAAACGGCCCAAAAACTAAACTATTTTCAGCAAAATAAGAAACCCTAGCCACAAGCCTCTGCTGCCACCTGCTCCACCAACTGCTCTGCCACCGTCGCCTGCAAAGAAAAAGGAAGAAAAGACGTAAACCAAACATGAGCAGTTGAAACAGTAGAAGAAAATGAAAATGTAAATCTGTAACGCCCCAAAATTTCTAATTTTATTATTGTGAAAATATGATACAAACACCTGTCAGCTTTAGTGGTTATGTGTTCTGGGAGTGTTTGGGAGGTCCCAAGTTCAAGCCTTCGTTTGGGCAAATTTTGGTATTTTGAATGAATTAGGCCTTACTCTTGTTCAGTAGGCTTTTATTTGATTGTTGGTAAAAATATATCAGAATGGGCTTGCTGGTCTGGTGGTTAAGTGGAGTGTTAGTGTGTAGGAGGTTTTGTATTCGAGTCCCTGCGCAAGCAGGGGAATTAATTTTTGTTTGAGGCGTGTGGCGTGATGGAGTTCAAATTAAACTGGACTGCTGAGTAGTTATGTTTTAGTGGGTTAATAGGAAGTGTTTTTAGGAGATAATTGGGGAGAAGTTATCAAAATAATATTTTCTTCTTATCAGTTTTCTATTTTTCTGATGTTAGACTTTTGTTTCTCTGTCGTTTCTTCTCCTTTCTTGTTCACTTTTGGTTTTTGTTCCCCTTTGGCCGAATCTTGTTTCTTCTATTTCCCCTCTCTTTTCGTTTCTATATTTTTTGTGAGTCATCTCTTTGGGTGCAACTTTCGACTTCATCTGTTTCGGTAAGTGGAATTTTTCCCCTTAGTTATCGTATTTCGATTAGGGAATTAACAAAGGGTTCGTTTTACTCTCGTTTAGGTGCTGTTCAAAGGTTTTTAAGCGAATATTCCAGTGTGTGGAGATGACTGGTTATCGGATTTGTCGCGGTAAGTTTTCGAATCGTCGTTGGTTTAGTTTCTCAAGTTTTATGTTGGAGATAATTGGTTGATTAAAAATGAATTAAGTGATTAATCTGGAGATATGTTGGTCGATTTTTAGGTTCTGGAGGCTTAGAAGTGCTTACGCATCAGAAACGATACCAGGTATGTACCCGAAACGCTGAAAACGGGATTCGGCGAAAAGCCAAAATTGGTTGTTGTCAAGAAATAAGAGAAAATGATGCGAAAAATTGTAGATAAAGGAAATAAGGATGTTATAAACTTGGAAATCAACATTTTACACTAAAATAGTTTTGGACAGTAGCAGTAGTATAATGATCGTTTACGTCAGAGTCTTAAAATTTATATAATGAATGATCGAGCCTGGAAACTAACTGTGACGATGATTGAGGCAAGTGCACCTATCGAACAGTAGTATAGCTTAGTGGAAAGACCGGATTGTCGAACCCAAAGGAACCAGTAGTACTAATACTAACTTTCTTTTTATTATTTAGCCTAAGAAACAAGGGAATTTGTTGTTTAATCTAAAATTAACTAACTACTAAGCTAAAGATGCTAAGACAAAGAGAACGAATTTGGGAAAATACTCGTGGGAAAAACCAATTGACTAAGATAATACCCAAGGAAGAATCCACCTAGACTTCACTTGTTATCTAACTCTGAACCAGACGATTTATTCACTTGACTTGATCCGTAGGATTCCCTAATGTATATTAATACCTCCATCGAGGCTACTAACATCTAACCCTAGGTTGATTAATTGAAATCTCTTTCTAATTAAAACCCCTAGAATTATATTAACTCGATCTATGGACTCCCATATTAGGTTTCACCCTAATCCGGCAAAATTTTGTCACTCTATGTCTAGGCGCTCGAGCAACTCCGCTTAATTATACTAGATCTACTCTTAGGCAGGGACTTTTGCTCTACCACCTAAGCACATCAGTACTTGAATCAATATCCTGGAATATTAAAGCAAGAATTAAGAACACATAATTAAGAACAAATCAAGTATTTATCATATAGTTCAGAAAAAAATAACAAGATCCGTCTTAGGTTTCATCCCCCTCAGGGATCTGAGGGTTTAGTTCATAATTATAAAAGAATACATCTCAAAAGAAAAGATAAAACAAAACATAAGAAAAACCCTAAAACCCCCTGAAGGAATTGAAGAGAAGATCTTCCGTCTTGAGTATGACTCCGGCTTCTTGAGATGAATCAACTGGCTTTCTCCGAGTAAATCCCACGATTCTGACCTCTCCGGCTTGGCTCATTAGCCTAGTTGGACGCCCCCTAAAGGTTGGCCTTTAGGGTGTTTATATAGGCTTTTGGAATGTGTTTCTTTGCCTCTAAATACCCTAATCCGAATAAAATTCTTCTTTATCATGGCAGGGACACGCCCATGGCACACGCCCGTGTGAATCGACTCCAGGCTGTGTTCGAACCTGCTGAAGGAGCACGGCCTTGTGATCTTGGGCCCAGGCCGTGTCGATTTCGTGATATGGCCTATTTTCCTCGTTTTCAGCCCGTTTCTCGTTCTTTTCATCCTCCTATGCTCTCCTGAGTATAAAACATGAAATTAAAGGATTAAGAGCACCAAATTCCATAATTAAAGGGATAAATCATCCAAAAGCATGCTAAATGTGGGATTAAAATATGTTACTATTACGGCTTATCAAATACCCCCACACTTAAGCTTTTGCTTGTCCTCAAGCAAAATTCTTAACTCACAATTAAAACGAACTTCCTCAATTCATAATATTTATCAACAATGTTTCATCATAATTCATAGATAATTCATACATGGATAATTTAACTCAAAGAGTCCTAAAGATTCAGACAATCTAAGTCATACATTTTGTAGCATAAAAACATAGGTGTTTCCCCTCATCTAAATAATTACCTCTGATTCAAAATCGACAAGGATTGACATCCTCACTAAAGATTCACTCAAATCACTCGAGGTGTTTAAGGTTCAGGAAAAAGTACTCATAAGTCAAACATGAAAAGTTAATCCCATAGGCTTGCATGAAAATTAAATCTCCACCACTATAATATGATATGATACACAAATCAAAAGGTCTTTAACAGGGTTGTGACGGGGCTTGGGTTAAAGGTGTGGATAAAGGCTAAATTAGAGGGTTAAAATCGAGACTGAACTGACAAATTACCTAACTAGAAACAACAAACTGAAAGTAAATAATTACATCAATTGAAAACTCATAATACTAATAATAACACGAGCTTCTTCTTCTATAATTGGAATTTAAACGTACAAGCTCACCTAATTAAAGAACTAATAATGAATATACTTCGATTTTTTTCCGATTCGATATTTTTTTTAAGAACAAATCAAGTATAAATAATAAGATAGAATTTACAACTGATAAAGAAAATAGTTAAGTAATTGATCAAATCAAATCTCGATATAGGGGTAGTCAAGAAGAATGGTGATAACAAATACAAAGGGCTTTGGGTTAATATTAGTGGGTGAGTCAATAAAAAGGGTTGTTAGGATCAAAGGGGTTCACTAGGGGTTAATTATGAGGGTAGGCTTTTAGTGGAGTAAGTGGGTTAAAACCTAGGTGCCTTTATCATCTTAGTATATCAAATCAAAGGTGTGGTCTCGACATGTATAATCGATGCAAGTTCTAGAATAACAAATCAATGTTGACACACTCATAATCAATAAAGTGAGCAAGAAAAAGAATATATGCTCTAAAAGGCTCAAAATCTCACAAAAATTGTGGGCTTTTGATATTAACCTTGTAAATTTCAAACTTCAAGGTAATAATTAGATTCAGGTAGACAACCTATCAAGAATTTTTGAAAATAGACTCATCATGCTTGATTCTCTAGTCTCCTAAAGTTTAAATTATCATTGCACAATTAACTATGACTTAATCTAAAACATATCAATGAAAACCATGAATTAAAAGAAATTTCATTCTAACAGTAAATATGAGAACCTTTATTTAAGAATAAGATATAATTCAGGATTTGAGAATAATGAAAAAAATTAGGCACTTTTAAGATTCACCCCCCCACACTTAAGATGTACATTGCCCTCAATGTACAAAGATAGATAAAAACATTATAGTAAGAAGATCAAAAGATAGGGATAGAAGTGAAACTTCTTGAATTTTGGATGGAGTCAAAGAAAAGAAACGATGGAATTTCGGCCCGAGTTGGAGTTGGGAGTGGTCGTGGTGTGGTGTGGTGATTCCCAAGCAGCCTTTAGAACATAAAACCAAGAAACTAAAATAAAATATACTAAATTAAGCATAAAATAGATAAAGAGAAGGAAAATAAAGGAGAAGAGAAAAGAAAAATAAAAACTAAATGGCCTCAAATGTCCTTGGCATGTTGAATTAATGAAGCGGCCGGTATGAACTTATGTAAATCGATCTCCCATAGGGATACTGTGCTAGGATCCTTCCGCTTCATTGACATTTGGACAGCGGAACAGAGCTATGTAGAAGAAGAAAATAGGGGAAGACTGAAAGAAGGGAGAGGTAGAAGGTGAATGGGAAGAAGAGAGGGGGGTTTAAATAGAATTTTCAGGTCTGGTACGCCCTCACGCCCGTGTATCATGGGCGTATTGTGTCGCACGGCCGTGTTATGCTTTTTTTCACTTCTCCCACGCCCATGTCGTGGTTACCACGCCCATGTATGATCTAACAGTGTCGGCCACGGCCATATCGTACGGCCGTGACGTGGTGGTTAGAGTCTGTAATTTGAAGATATGATTCGTTCTGACTCGTACCATCTCTGCCATGTCAGTAC
Source organism: Gossypium sturtianum (assembly GCA_025698515.1). NCBI lineage: Eukaryota > Viridiplantae > Streptophyta > Magnoliopsida > Malvales > Malvaceae > Gossypium > Gossypium sturtianum. The sequence goes on from CM046947.1 coordinate 99,490,857, forward strand.
GAACATCCGTAGTATCCACACGGCCGTGTGGTATGGAAATCTACACTTTTGGTTAGCTTATAGTTAGATGCTGAAGTAGAAATAAAAATAAAAGTACAAATAAAAAAAAATGTAAAAATTAATAGTGTTAGTGCTCGGGTTGCCTCCCGAGAAGCGCTCGTTTATAGTCTTAAGCTAGACTTACCTCTCATTCGCATATTCATGGTGGTTTGAAGAGTTGAACATCCTCTCTCATGCTATCAGTTCTATTATCATGATAAAGTTTGAGTCGAGTAGTGTTTACTTTAAAAGTACCGAAGATAGGATTACTTACCTCGACTGTTCCGTATGGAAAAACATTGATTACCTTAAAAGAGATTTCCTTGTTTGTATTGGGGTCGGGAGGAACAATTCGAGGATCTTTATCTAACGATACCTGATCTCCGATTTTGAAGTGATTTGTTGTTCCTATGAGCTCGTCTGGTGATTCCCTCGGTTTCTCTTCGTGTATTCCTAGTTTCTCCTTGAAATGTGTCTTCCACTCGTCTAGTTCATCAACTTGAAGCTTTCGATCCCCATGAATTAATTCCTTGTTGTTGTGAGATATAGGATCTGACTCGGGTGTGTAGTTCTATGGTGCTTCCTGAAAAGAAGGTTTAACCAAATGGTTATTAATAGAATTTATTTTCTCACCTTGATTTCTTGATGTTCTAACCGAATCAAGAGCCTGGAGACTGATTGATTCGTCACCTACACGGAGTATGAGTTCACCTGTACCCACATCAATTTTAGTTCTGGCAGTTGTTAAAAAGGGTCTTCCTAAAATTAAGGGGATACTATTGTCCTCATCCATGTCTAAAACAACAAAGTGTACTGGGAATACGAATTTATCAATCTTTACTAGCACATCTTTGATTATACCCCTAGAAATTCGAATAGTTTTATCAGCTAATTGAATGCTCATCCTAGTTTGTTTGGGTTTCCCTAGACCTAATTGTTTAAACAATTTATAAGGCATAACATTTATGCTTGCCCCTAAATCAGCTAAAGCGTTATCAATAGATAAACTATCAATTAAACATGGAATTGTAAAACTCCCTGGATCTTTTAATTTGCGTGGTAATTTATTTTGTAGAATTGCTGAGCACATTACGTTTAGCTCCACATGCGACGACTCGTCTAATCTCCGTTTATTTGTCAGAAGCTCTTTTAAAAATTTCCTCGAATCTGGCATCTGCGAAAGAGCTTCAAGAAACGGTAAGTTAATATGTAATTTCTTTAAAAGTTTAAGAAACTTACCAAATTGTTCCTCTGTGTCATCTTTCTTCATCGCCTCGGGGTATGGAATACGAGGTTGGTACTCTTTAATTACCAGTTTTGGCTTATCTTGGCTTACCTCAACCTTACCTTCTTCTACCACATTCTCTTGCCTGAACTTGGGCTCGTCTAACCCTTCACTATCTTGAGCTGTTATGGCTTGAATTTGCTCCCTTGGGTTAGTCTCAGTGTTACTTGGTAGGCTTCCTTGTGGTCGTTCTGATATGATCTTGGCGAGTTGCCCTAACTGCTTCTCGATACCTTGATCGATGCTTGATTATTTTTAAGTGCTGTTTCGGTGTTTTGGAAGCGTATTTCTGACAGCGCAATGAATTTTGTCAGCATCTCCTCAAGGTTCGGCTTATTTTCCTGTGGGTACGGCTGCTGTTGGAAGTTTGGAGGGGGTTGTTGTCTCTAGTTTCCTTGACCACCCCATGAAAAATTGGGGTGATTTCTCCAACCTGGATTAAAAGTATTACTATAAGGGTTATTTTGAGATCAGAAATTGTTACCTATATAATTCATTTGTTCGCTCTCCATGTTCTGTCCGTAGGGTGGGTATTCAGGATTTGCCACGCCTCCACTTGTTTCGCACTGCATAACTGGATGTACCTACAAAGAACCACATAGACCATCAACCTTCTTATTTAACATCTCTACCTGATTTGATAGCATGGTTACTGGGTCGAGGTTGAAAACACTGGTAGCTTTCGTGGGCTTTGACCTCGTGACTTGCCACTGATAATTATTTAGTGACATCTCCTCTATAAATTCGTAAGCTGCTTCAGGTGTTTTATTATTTAGGGTTCCACCGGCTGCTGAATCGATCAACTGCCCAGTTGAGGGGTTGACACCGTTATAGAAGGTTTGAACCTGTAGCCATAGAGGTAAATCGTGGTGAGGACACCTTCTCAATAAGTCATTGTATCTCTCCCACGTGTCGTAAAGAGTTTCTAGATCCATCTGCACAAAAGAAGAGATATCATTCCTCAACTTAGCCGTTTTGGCCGGCAGAAAATATTTTAATAAAAATTTTTCGGTCATTTGTTCCCATATAGTGATCAATCCTCGTGGAAGAGAATGCAACCACTGTTTGGCTTTATTCCTCAACGAAAAGGGAAACAACCGAAGGAGTATAGCATCATCAGTAACGCCATTTATTTTGAAAGTGTCGCAAAATTCTAGGAAATTCGCCAAGTGATTATTTGGATCTTCATCCAGCAAACCATCAAACTGAACAAACTGTTGTATCATCTGTATAGTGTTAGGCTTCAGTTCAAAATTATTTGCAGTAATAGTAGGTCTAACAATACTTGACTCAGTTCCTGTTAAATTAGGTTTAGCATAATCATACATAGTTCGATGAGCAAGATTTTCGGCCATCTCTGGAGGTGGCGGATTGTTTTCAACTATCTCTTCGGTAGTATTAACTTCGTCTTCTTACTCTTCTTCTATGTAGTTTAAGCTTCGCCTTATTTCTCTATGATTTCTGCGAGCGGTATCTTTAATATCACTGTCGTAAACTAAGGGTCCTGTCGGGTTCCTTCTAGTCATAAACTAGAGGTACCTGCAAGGAACAAAATAAAAGAAGAAAAATTAGCAAAGTTAAAAAAAGAAAAAGAAATTAAATTAAATTGCAAAAAAAAAGAAAAAAATAAAAAAATGGCTAAAGTAATAAAAATTGAGCTTTCTTAATATTTTGGTTCCCCGGCAACGGCGCCAAAAACTTGATCGTTTACGTCAGAGTCTAAACATTTATATAATGAATGATCGAGCCGGGAAACTAACTGTGACAACGATTGAGGCAAGTGCACCTATCGAACTGTAGTATAGCTTAGTGGCAAGACCGGATTGTCGAACCCAAAGGAACCAGAAGTACTAATACTAACTTTCTTTTTATTATTTAGCCTAAGAAACAAGGGAATTTGTTGTTTAATCTAAAATTAACTAACTACTAAGCTAAAGATGCTAAGACAAAGCGAACGAATTTGGGAAAATACTCGTGGGAAAAACCAATTGACTAAGACAATACCCAAGGAAGAATCCACCTAGACTTCACTTGTTATCTAACTCAAACGCATTTATTTATTCACTTGACTTGATCCGTAGGATTCCTAATGTATATTAATACCTCAAAGTCGAGGCTACTAACGTCTAACCCTAGGTTGATTAATTGAAATCTCTTTCTAATTAAAACCCCTAGAATTGCATTAACTCGATCTATGGACTCCCATATTAGGTTTCACCCTAATCCGGCCAAATTTTGTCACCCTATGTCTAGGCGCGCGAGCAACTCCGCTTAATTATGCTAGATCTACTCTTAGGCAGGGACTTTTGCTCCACCACCTAAGCACATCAGTACTTGAATCAATATCCTGGAATATTAAAGCAAGAATTAAGAACACATAATTAAGAACAAATCAAGTATTTATCATATAGTTAAGAAAACGATAACAAGATCCATCTTAGGTTTCATCCCCCTCAGGTATCTAAGGGTTTAGTTCATAATTATAAAAGAATACATCTCAAAAGAAAAGATAAAACAAAACATAAGAAAAACCCTAAAACCCCCTAAAGGAATTGAAGAGAAGATCTTCCGTCTTGAGTATGACTCCGACTTCTTGAGATGAATCAACTGGCTTTCTTCGAGTAAATCCCACGATTCTGACCTCTCCGGCTTGGCTCCTTGGCCTAGCTGGACGCCCCCTAAAGGTTGGCCTCTAGGGTGTTTATATAGGCTTTTGGAATGTGTTTCTTTGCCTCTAAGTACCCTAATACGAATAAAATTCTTCTTTATCATGGCAGGGACACGCCCATGGCACACGCCCGTGTGAATCGACTCCCGGCCGTGTTCGAACCTGCTGAAGGAGCACGGCCGTGTAGTCTTGGGCCCAGGCCGTGTCGATTTTGTGATATGGCCCATTTTCCTCGTTTTCGGCCTGTTTCTCTTTCTTTTCATCCTCCTATGCTCTCCTGAGTATAAAACATGAAATTAAAGGATTAAGAGCACCAAATTCCATAATTAAAGGGATAAATCATCCAAAAGCATGCTAAATATGGGATTAAAATATGTTACTATTACGGTTTATCATCTAACTTTGAAAAATCATCAAAAATAGTGGGAATTGAGTTAGAGGTTGAATAAAATATGAAATTAAATTTTATTTAGTTTAGTTTTCCATGGAAGAAACAGTGTAAGCAATGGAATTGTAAATCATGAGATATAATAAATTTTGTGAGACAAGGTCAGAATGATTTCAGGTTCCCCTGTTCTGAATTAGGAAAATCATCAAAAATTGAAAAAAAAATAATTAGGGGCTTAAATTTATATGTTTAAATCCTTAATGAGTCTATTTTTAATAGAAACAAATAGAAACATCATCTAAATTCCGTACTAAGAGATAAATAATTTTTAATAAGGAAAGGATGAAGCTGTCAAACAGCAGAATAGGGATAACTTTAAAGATTTTACTGTACTTATTTGAGAAACTATAAATTCTAAAAATTTTATGGTAGAAAGGTATTTGAGTCTAGTTTCAAAAACATCAAGCGAATTTTAATTTGGAATTCTTTAGCTCAAGATATAAATAATTTAGTGATAGTGACTCAAGTAGACAACTTTCAATGAACATATAAGTAAATAGTGAAAACATATATGAGTATTGAGCTAGCATGGGTTACTTTAAAAATGAATCACACGGCCAAGGCCAATTTGGACCGAGTGGGCCACAAGGACGTGTGGGCCCACACGGGCAGATCACATGGACATGTAGGCCCATTTTTACCAAAAAAGTTTTAAGGTTGCACAGGTCACCCAAGTCGACTGTGAACCTACTGTAGGATCGGTAAGCGCTACTTAGACCCCTAAATGTGTGAAATTGACTGAATGATATTTATACTGGTCATGTTAATATCTGAACTGAATATATGTACTGAAATTGCATAATAGCATGTCATCCATTGTGTGTTGCATTGCATTGGGTTGAGGGTTGTTATTCAGAGGAAGTGTACTGAAAGGCTTTAAGCCTAATTTCTCAAGCGACTCATTTGCAAACTCTTTGTATTGTGCCGCATTCGGTACTACTTGGAGTGTAGGGATGGGTGGGTTGATTATATCCCCACATGGAGTGTAAGGTTGGACGAAGATGGTGTGTAGAGGCTGGTTGGGTAGGATTTTGCTACTGCATAATTGTTATTGCTACTGATACTGTGATGGGCTAAGGCCCTACTGCATTTTGACACTGTACTGAGATGGGCTAAGGCCCAAACTGTCACTGATACTTAAAAGGGCTTAAGCCCAAGACTGTTTAACTGTGCATTGTGAATACTGATTGCTTGTTTGTTTCTGCGGGATTACACACTGAGTTTACGAAAACTCACCCTTTTTGTTTAATGTGCACATGTAATCCCTAGACTTAGACGGATCGGTGCGACGGAAGACTCAGCAGTGACCACAGTAATTTTTGGACTTCATGGTTTTCAATTTACGATTTATGATTTAATTATTATTGATTATTTGGGTTGTAATTTAAGGACCCGCTGGGACTTTGGTTTTAAATTTGAGCTTTTATTTATTTATTTTACTTTATGGATTTATACCTACTGGTTGTAGGAAATTCGATTTTCAAAAATTTAAAGTAATTTCTAAACGCATGATCACCTAAACTGTTTTATTAAAGCTTCCGCAACGAGGGATGTTTCAAAACAAATGTTTTAAATGAATAAAAACGACTTCCTAAGTTCTAACAAAGGTTTACTAAAGATAATAGCATGGAATGTTTTCATTGTAACAACGAGGTTTCAAAAACACTATGTGTGACATTGCCAGATACGGCCATAACGTCTAGGCTGGGTTTGGGGTGTTACAAAATCGGCTATAAAAGCCTGAAAACCGATTGTAAAAAGGGGGTTCCTTTTTTGAAAAGGAGACGAAATAAAATACAAAAAAGAGAAGATTAAATACAAAAGAAACATATTAAAAAAAAAGGTGATTTTTTATGTCTTTAATCTTTTATTTTTTATAAAATATAAGAAACAAAAAATGAGTTTACCTGAGACATTTCTTCTCCCTCCGTCATTGGAGGCCCTTTCCAGCGTCGGGAACCTTGGATCTAGTAGGGTTTGGCGCACCGGTGTCAAGGGATTATAGGGAGTTTTTTAGTATTTTTTTCATTTATTTTTTTGAAACAGAGGTATCAAAAAAAAGGGGATCGAAAAGAGGTTTTGGGTCCTCCGGCCATTGTGTACGGCGGCGCCATTATCAGCGATCGGCGGCTGCCACGGTGGTCAACAGCCTGATCCATGGCCGGAGGAAGAGGGAGAACAGAGAAAAGAAAGGTTTTTTTTTTTTTAAACTAAGGGCTGAAATGGTTTTTTTTTTTTGTCAAAACTTGAACTTATATACCCATGAAAAACGACGTCATTTTGGGATTCAAGTTCAGACGCCAAAACGGCGTCGTTTTGGCATTAGACCCGAAATCCGACCCGCCCCTTTAATAGGATCTGCCTTTTTTGGAAAAATGGTCTATTTTCATCTTTAGTCCTTCCTCTTTTGCAACTTGTTTTAATCCAGTCCTTTTTCTTGTTATTTCTTTTTTAATTTTGCCACGAAACTTTGGATTTGTTTCATTTTGGTCCTTCATGAAACGACGCATCTAATGGGGTTGGGAATATTTTCCATTCGACCCCTGCTTCTTTTCGCGCATTACATTTTACCCCTTTTGTTATTTATTTATTTACTCATTTATTATTTCCTTCATTTTTTTAATATTTAAGTTTTTATTTTTTGAGTATTTATTTTCCCTTTTTTTGTGCATTCATTATTAGCATTATTATTTTATTACTATTTATTTACTTATTAAGCTATCACTTCCTTTTTATATACTTAAAAAATAGATTATTTATACTCTTTTATTTGTGCATTTTATTATTGTTGTTATTATTATATTTTCATTTTTTTATTTTTTTGTCTTGTTATTTTATTTTTTCTTTTATTATTTTTGATATTTTCCAGTCATATTTATTATCCTTTTAATTATGTTTTTTTTTCATTTTCATTTCAAGTTACCTTTTTTTTTATTATGATTATATCCCTTTATTTATTTATTCTAACATTCTACCTATATAGTTATTATATATTATTCCATTATCACTATACTATATACCATGTTAGATATACTTATCTATTGATGTACTCTATCCAAACAAGATAAATACACATCATTTAAATGTTACACCTGTTATTATTCCAAACAAATTTTCAAAAATAGGCAATGTTTCGTATTTGAGAAATTCGAGAAATCGTACCCTAACTTACGGGGTTTCGATTTTCTCGTTGAACTTAAATAACCAAATATCCTTTCAAAATTAAAATACATAAGATTTCAAATAAAAAATAAAGGCAAGCTTATTCTCAAAAGGTTCAAGGTGTCGTGTCCTAACTTACGGGATGTGACATTTTGTTATCTCGAGACGAGAGGGTCTTTAACGTTTATTTCGATTTATTCAAGCAATTTTTAAGTAAAATTAACATTAATATAAAGAGGGATCGTATTTTAAATTTTTTTCGAGTTTTCAACTTTCGACACCAAGACATTAAGTAATCAATTAGGTACCAATTTTGGGCGTAACGAGGGTGCTAACCCTTCCTCGTGCGTAACCGACTCCCGAATCCGTTTTCTAAACTTCGTAGACCAAAAATCGTTGTTTTAATAAATCAAATATTTTATTAAAACGATCAAATTACGAGGTGATCCGATCACACCTCATAAAAAGGATTGGTGGCGACTACCATTTTTCGTTTTTTAAAATAAAAGTCGACCTTCAAAAAAATTGGTTTCGACAAGCTTAATTGAGCTCAAACTCGAGCAGCACGATTATATCTCAAGCTAAACTCAAACTTAAAAATAGATATTCAATCAAGCTCAAACTAAGTATCGAGCTTCAAATTTCAAGTCGAACTTGACAGTATTTAGACTCGGATCAGCTCGATTCCACCCCTACCTAATTAAACTCACCCATTTCAAATGCACATATCTATATTCTAAATCAAAATAACATTGGCTTAAAAGAGAGAAATATTCATTTGTAACCCAAACTAAATGAGTTGACGATAACCAGTTAGAACTAACGTATTGAGACGGGCGGATGATAGAGAAAGGACACTCCTAGCCATGGCCTCTATGCATCTTATGGTTCCTATATGATATCATGTCTTTTTAGTTCCATCTATAATTGTTTTGTAATAATGACATTGATTTGGTATTCCATTTATATATTAACAAATGGTTAAATTTTGTCGTTAACCTCTATACTTCTATGAAATTTGAGATTTAGTCTGTACATTTTAAAAGTTCTAGTCCAATCACTAAAACCGCTAGTACTATTCGTCAAAATTTGTCAACTCGAAATTATATAAAATCAGTCTAATCAACATGTCAAATTAGTATTTTTCTGAAAAATACTAACAATATTAATGATTAGATGACTTTTTAAGTATAATGAGTAAATCTTTAAAAAGAATCGCGTACACTACTTACCAGTTAGTTCTTCATTTTACTTATATGAAGCGGTGATTAAAATTTTTATCAAAAACACCCGTTTAATACAAGTTCAAGTTACGTTATCCTATTCCGATATTTATTAAGAAAAGTTTTTTAACATATATTTACAAAGAAGTCCAAGTTGAAAGATGCTAATAGTTAAGGACTTAGGGTGGGTTTGGATGGGCGATTGAGTGCGGTGCGGTGCGTTTAGCTTATTTTTTGTCTCACGCTCTGATGTCGCTCTGATATCTAATCTCACATACCATGTTTTTACACTAACTGCAGGTAAACGCACCGCCCATCCAAACTCACCCTTAGACATTAGATATAAAGAGAAATTTTTTTTTTATAAAAAATCCTAATTTAATGATTATAAAAGAAGTTGTATTTGGAAATTTAAACCCAAACTTGGTAGTTACAATGTTAAATAAAATTTTTAAAAAATCAAATAAAAAAAATTGATTCCTCTATAAAAAGGGCATACCCCTTTGGTTTCTTAGCCTTACAAATTACCAAACATAGACATCCCATTGCATCTTCCAATTTCAAGCCTCCAACACCAAGAAGGAAAGTTTGAAGGGAAAAAAAATGGATCAAACAGGAAACCAGAAGCAGAAGCAATCACTAAGTCAGTTCATAGAAACTCAGTTCCATAGAAAGCTGACTCAGTTGCTTCTTTCAGTTTCTATTTTTTCCTTGTTCTTTTCTCACTCATATTGCCTTTCTTTGTTCCATTCTTTTAGCTTCACTTTCCATAACACACTTGCTTTCAAGTTTCTCAGCCATAACATAGATAAAAACTTCATATTCCTTCTTTGCAATGGCCTCCTTGTTTTCCTTGCAAAATTTTCTGGACTAATTAGTTCTTCATCACAGCATAGTAATCTTAGTGATGATCACTATAATCATCAGTCTCTCAAAAGCTATACATACATCCCTCAAACTGAGTCCACCCGCTTGGACACCTCAACACCATTGTTGGACTTGGAGAAGGAAGAAAATGCTGGTTTTGTTGAAGAAGAGGCAAAAGGGTCATCAATTGATGAACCTTTTGTTGAAGACAATGAAGAAAGTGAAACCTATGAACCAGAAGAAGAAGAAGAAGAAGAAGATATTGAAGAAAGTGAAAACTATGAACCAGAAGAAGAAGAAGAAGAAGAAGAGATGAACAAAAGATTTGATGAATTTATCAGAAAAATGAAGGAAGGATTAAGGATCGAAGCTCAACAACAATTAGTCATGGTTTAATAATCATCAAAGGATTCAAAATCTCCATACTGATCATATAGTTTCCATGTTTGTATAATATATATATTTTTCTGTTCTTCTCCTTTTCATTATAGTTTTGTACATAAATGGTAGCAGTTTTAGTAGTCTGAAGCATTAACCAGACCTGTTGATGGGATGGGATGATTCGGGTTGATTTTGGGTCGAGTCGGTCTAAAATTTTTATATTTGGGTTAGTTTCCAGTTTGAGATGTTTCGGGTTCAAATTATTTTTATTTAGTTCTTTTTCGAGTTTAGTATTGAACGGATTCAAACTGTTAACTTTTATGATAAAACTGTATTGAATCAAATTTGAATTAGAATTAATCACATTAAATTTTCGTATTAAGGTCGAAATTAATCACAATAAAAATCCTTGTTGTTTTAAAGGATTAATGTTGTAGTTTCACCTCATGTAAATAATGTGTTTGATAATACAATATTAGCTCCTTTAGTTTTTGCTTTTAAATCATGTTGGACTCTTATTTTATTTTGAAATATTTCGTATTTGATATATATTTGAACATGATTATAAGCAGGGGTGAAGTCAGAATAATTTTTTAGGGGCGAATGAAATTTTAATTTTTTATAGTCTATATCTTTATAATTTTTAAAGGATTAAATCGATTTTTTATTATTTTAAGGGGCCAAAGTGCAATTTTACCTTTACTAATTTAAAATTTTAAAAAAATTAATGGCCTAAATAACAATTTTACATTTTGGGAGGTCGGGCCCTGCCATCCCCTAAATTCGCCATTGATTATAAGAATATATTTTTTCAAAAGGAATTGCACACATACTTATATTTAAAAAATAAAATAAATTGCGTTATTCGTCAAATCACCTCAAATATGGAAAAATTAACGTTTGTTAACTTTGCTGGCATAACATTCACATGGAATGGCACGATGCCACATCAACAATTAATTAATTTTTTTAATTTAAAAATTCAATAAAATTATTAAAAATGTATAAATTTATAAAAAAATCTTTTTTATTTTTTTAAAAATTAATTAATTACTAACGTGGCATCCACGTGGACTGCCATGTGGATGCCACATTAGCAAAGTTAACATATATTGTTAATTTTTTTATCTATTTTAGCGTAATTTAACAAACAATACAAGCCCAAAAGCTAAAAAGGATAAAAAAAATATTAAATGAGAATTTCAAATGATTTTTTATAAAGTTGATGGATCAAATAAATCATTATACGTATTTAAAACTCAAATCTAAATCCGAGTAACACTATCATCATAGGTAATTTTTTTAAACAATCTCATTATAGGTTTTAATCATATCTACTCGTTTTAACACAATGCTTAGAACTATCCATAGCCCATAGCTCCTCCTTAACCCATAAATAAGAGGGCAATGCGCTTCAGCGCGCTCAAACCCACGTCCTCTTGCATTGACAACAATACCCATACCAATCGAACTAAGGTTTGAACCACAATTTTTTTCAAAGTAAATTAATTGCCAATAACTATCAAAAATTTAAAGAGAAAAAGAAAATTCATGGTGGCATTTCAATTTCATGAACTTATTTAGGATCTAATCAACCAATTAGAACTAATTTATTGATACAGGTGGATGATAGAGAAAATAAAATATTAAATGGGATACTCCTAGGCCTCTATGTATCTTATGGTTCCTATCTTATATCAGGTCTTTTCAATTTCACTTTCAATTGTTTTAATCACTTTAATTTAGTATCATATTAGATTGCATATGTATCAATTGTACACTTGATTATATTTTTTATGATTTTTTTTTAATTTTCATGACATATAATTGATAATTTTAATATGAAATTATAACATAATAATATATATGTTTAATTTTAAAATTTATTTTTTAAAGGATAATACTTTTTTTAAGGAAAAAATATAAAAAAACCCGATACAATAATTTTTTTTGAACAATCTCAATTATGTTCATATTTACTTCTTTTTTTTTTAACACGATGCCTAAAACAACTCATAGCCTCTTCTCAACCCATAGCCCCTAAAACTACCTCAACCTTTCAAAAAGTCAAATTATTGTATTTTTAACGAAAATATTGACTAAAACATTAATTTTTTAAGCATGACAATTCATGTGTACTTCATGCTTTTTTTTAATATTTTATAAATTTTAAATTATTTGTTGACGTGGTATATAGACAAATAGTGTCATGTTAACATGGAGCATATATGAACTACCACGCAGGTTGTCGTGCCGCTAAAAAATTAATGTTTTAGTTAGCATTTCCGTTAAAAAAGTGATTTGACTCTTTTCAAAATATTAATGATCAAATTTAGCTATAAAAAAAGAATAATAGCTAAATTGACAAAAGATGTAAACGTTGAAGGCTAAATTTATCATTATAAAGGACTTAATCTTTTAATTTTTTCAATATAGAAATTAGATTTTAATTTTTTTTTTCAAACCCCAAAGACTAGTTTAAATATAGAAATTGAATGTGGTGCAAATACTAAAATTTGAACATGATGGCAATTAGGACTAGTTTTGACAATCAAAAGCCCTTACTCTAGCTGTAGTTTTACTTTCATTCAATCCAAGGGGTTTTTAAGTTAATTGATTGATTTGTTGATATTGTGTTCTGCTTTTGTAAGACTGACTATGATGATTTTTCAACACTTTGGGGTGTCTTTTTGCAAATAGACAAATTATAGTTTGGTAGAGGCAAAAATTAGTGATCCCACAGCAATAAAGGTAAATTAATCTAACAACTAATCCCCTTTTGACAGCTTTCAAGATATTTTGAATTGCATTTACACATAAATGTCACCATGAAGTTTCATCTATGTTATGAGAAGAAAATCAACACTAATATTACTTCAAGAAAAATTTAAAAAAAAAAAAATTTGAGAGGTAAAAGTATCATGGATGTCTTAATTTTAAGGGTCAAATTGCATTTTACCCTCTTTACTAAAAAAAATGGGCAATTTAGTCTCTGTAACTTGGATCAAAGAGCAAACTCATATTTCTGTTAAAAAGTCCATCCATTTCTACTATTAAAAATCAGTCCATGTACATTACAATGAGATACATGTGGCACGTTAAATATAACTGTTTGGTTATTCTGTTAATCACATCAGTTTTTAACAATAGAAATGGATAAAAATTTTAATAGAAATGACCAATTTGCTTTTTGATCTAATGTATAGGGATTAATTTACCCATTTTTTTAGTGAGAGGATCAGGAGGATTTTGATATTTGGGCCAAAGAGGGCGGAGTTACCGAGCCTGGAAATCCGGAACTGGATGGAGAGGAATTGAAAGGTAGAAATAAGACAAGTTCCAAGAATGGCAAATATGGCTGTTGATGCGATGACTAAATGGGTTCGATGCTGCGCGATTGGATTTCATGTTTCTGACAACCCGCCTCAAGTGGTTCTGGATGTTATGGCATGAGACAAAGGGTAAAGATGCTAAGGTCGGCGATCTGGTTGAGCATTAAGTCTTAACTTCCTATATTGTAACCAAAAGAAAAAAAAAATCGAGAAGTAAAAGTATCATGGAGGTCATTGTCTTAGGTGTTAGATTGCATTTTGCCCTTTTTACTAAAAAAAATGGGCAAATTAGTCCATGTAAGTTAGATCGAAGAGCAAACTGGTTTTCTATTAAAATCAATCCATGTACATCAAAATGAAGTACACATAGCACGTTAAGTGTAATTGTTTGGTTATTTTGTCAATCATGCCAATTTTTAACAATAGAAATTGATTAAATTTTTAATTGAAATGTCCAATTTGCTCTTTAATCTAATGTACAGAAATTAATTTACCCATTTTTTAGTAAAAGGAGAAAAATACAATTTAACTCGTAATATAAGAGCCATTATGATACTTTTACCAAAACTGAGATAATTGTAGTTGTTATTTGTCCCTTCCTAGCTTTGCACTAAAGCAACTTGGAACAAAATAACTGGCTTAAATATAAGCATTTATGGCAATCAATTGACTTAACCCTAAGCATAAGTCAATCTTGGATACCGATACTTCAAAACTAAAAAATTATGTTAAAATAATAAATTAGCCCTTAACATTTAAATCTTTATTAATTTAGTCACATTTCTTTTTTTAAAAACTAAACTTGATTATTAATCTTTTAAAAAGAGTCAAGTCGTTTTTTCTTAAGGGAAATGTTGATTAAACTTAATTATGTTGGCGTGACAACTCACATGTACTTTATATTAACATAGCTCTATTTATCTTATATGACATATCAACAAATAATTTAAAATTTATAAAAAAATATTAAAGCCATGCATACTGTCGTATTTAAAAATTTAACGTTTTAATCAATATTTCTATTAAAAAAACAACAATTCAACCTTTACTAAAAGATTAATGGTCAAATATAACTTTTTTTTAAGTTTAAAAACTAAATTTAGTTAAAAAAGATTAAATTGATAAAAATATAAACATTAAAAATTAAATTTATCATTATACCAAAATTTAAAAGGCTTAAGACACTTGTAAACACCTATTCCCATTAATCTATTCATCTTCTTTTCAGTTCTTGATTGTCATGATTTTGAAAACTACACATAATGCCATCTGGCAAATCTTTTGTGTCCAAAACTAGGTTTACATTAGTTCCAATTATTTGCTTTTTTTTCACAGTTGCAACTTATTAGTTAGATTTTAAAATTTAAATTTAACTGTTAATATTGTTTGTTAAATTTGTTGGTGCGTGCGATATTTTGAAATAAAATAAATATTCACTTAGTAGTAATGTAATTAAAAGAATGATATTGTAATGAACTTGAATTTAACAAAATAATTTTAACACTGTCAACAGGTAGACTTAAATTTTAAAATTTGAAAAAAAAAAAAAAGAGACTAAATTTCTAAAAATAAAAACTTAACTTCACAAAAAGTACAAAAACTTACGATATATTTTAACTTAATCTAAACCCGCAAAAGAAATTTTAAAAAATGGGTATTTCACAGAGAAAATAGATTGAAATTTGAAAAGTGACCCAAAGAATCCATGGTTCCTTTACACCTATGTGGTCACAAATTCAAGAGCTTTCATTTTCAATCACATAAAATCATTGATTAAATATTGGATCAACAAGATTTGATTCACATAACATATGTAGAAGTAAATCTGAAAAGCTCTAGAAAGTACCCTTTTGAACTATTTGAAATTTAAAAAAAATATAATGATAAATTTAATCCTCAATGTTTACATTTTTATCAATTTGATCCTTATTCTTTTTTAACTAAATTTTACCATTAACATTTAAAAAAGAATAAGGTTTAAAAAATTTTAAAAATCCAAAAAATGATTAAAAAAAGTTTATAAAATTCAAAAAGAAAAATGTACAAATGGATTGTCACACTGGCTACCATGTTTGAAAATATAACGCTTTAGTCAATATTTCCATTAAAGAAACAATAATTTGATTCGTTTTTAAATATTGATGACCAAGTTGACAAAAAAATATATATATTAATAGCTTAATTTGTCATTATGCCTAAAAATTCTTTACTTGTTTTTTGGTTCTAATTAGGATTCCGACACTCACGAGAAAAAAATATTATACATTCAAGATTAGACCAGAATGACCCTTGAATGAAAATGGCATAGCTTTTTGGTTGAATGAAGAGTATGAATTATAAAGTAGGGTCTAAAAAATTTGACCTATTCTAATGTGCTTATATAAAAGGAGCAAAAAGAATATGTGTATATATATATATATATATATATATATATACACACATAAGAACAAACATATTAATCAGATTTTGAAGATCAATCATTTACATTCATTGAGAAAAGTTTATCTATATACAAGACAAAGCTTCACTTCTCAATACCTATTTGTTGTACTAATTGTAGAATATATAGACAAGAAATCAATTCAATACCTCTTGTACTAAGAATCGGATTATATTTTGCCTCCTCTACTAAAAATAGTAAGTAAATTAGTCCTTGTATATTAAATCAAAAAGCAAATTGATTCTTTTGTTAAAAATTTCATCTATTTCTATTAGGGGCGAAGCCAAAGATTTTGTTTAGGGGGATTGAGATAGATTATAAATTTTGGGGGCCAAAGCTAAAAAAAATTGTATTAAAAAACTTAAATTGAATTAATTTTTCAAAATGGCTAAAATTATAATGTTTTTTATTTAACCAAAGGTTAAAGAGACCAAAGCTAAATCTTTTAATTTTGGGAGGCCCTAAAAAGCAATTTGACCATTGGGCTAAGGGGGCAACATCCCTATTTTTCTGTTATTCTATCACCTACTCCAGTTTTCAACCATAGAAATCAATAAACTTTAACAGAAAGGACCAGTTTTCTTTTTTATTTATCGTACAGGGACTAATTTACTTATTTTTTAAATAAATAATGCAAAATGTAATTCAACTCTTAATATAAGACCTAGACACAAAAAACGAAGTAATATCAATTATGCATGATCCATACGAGTGCTCCTAGATTCCAAAACTACTTGTTACATACATCATCCCCAAATACCGATATGTTATCAAAATACATAATGTAACGTACATCCCCGGATTCATCACACTAAACTTTAAAATTGTAAATAAATCCAATGTCCAACAATGCTACCAATATAGCGTCATTTTACATTATATTGCACCTATCATTCATCTCCTCAGGGGGTTCAAATTCAACTGCTGGTGGTGCTTTAGGTGGAAAATAGTTCATCACTGGTTGCAACGGCGGTGGAGGTGGAGGGGGCAGTGGCGGTGGCGGTGGTGGAAAAGGTGTTGGGGCATAGTGATGAGCATCATACCATGGAAAGTAAGGGTCTGGCCCTTGCATAAATGGATATGGGTGAATTGATCCATAAGGAATGAACCCCTTTCCACCATAATAGTTACAATAGTGATGGTAAAATGGGTCCCTAGTTTCGCCCTCAATTTTAAAACAAGAGATTTCACCATGTTTCCCATATTTTTCAAAGATGTTCAAAATTAGATTTGGGTTTACCTTCCCTGAAACTTTCATGGTCCCTTTCTCTGCATCAATAACAACTGAATATGCCCCTAAATCCAAAAAAAAAGAAGGGAAAATTACTTTCTAGGAAAACATTTTCTAGGGAAAAAAAGGGTTTTTTTTTTCTCTTCTATTTAAATTACTACAATATGGGAAAAGGAAATGAATTACCATGGAGATTTTGTAACACATCCATCACCTTCCTTCTGCATGTATCACAGTTGATATTCAGTTTCAAAACACAAGACTGCATGCAAAAAAATTAAAAATAAAAATAAAAATCCAAGAAAATAAATTAATTTAAAGATGAAGTGATAGAAAATAAAAAAATAAAAAAAATCATCTACCATTTCTGCACGAGATTCCATTGAAGCAATTTTTTGAAGAAATTTCTTGGTGGAGCAAAATGAAAAAAGGGAAAATTAATTGATGAATTAGAATAATTTGTATATATGTGAGAGAGGAGAAATTAAGTTAGTGAAATAAGGTAAGTAATAAATGAATGGATTTTGTATCTTCTAATATGTAAACAAAAATTTCAACCCAAAGCTGACATGATTCCTGAAATCCCTCTTTTTTTGATATATTTTGATTATTTTTTTATATATATTTTTGAAGAATTGTTGTTAATTGTAATTATAATTTTTTTAAAAAAATTAAAAAATAAAATTGTTATATATCGTTTTTATCAAATTCGGGTTCAATAAATTGAGTTCAAATCGTTCACTTTTTATGATTTAATCAAATTAAATTAAGTTTAAATTAATCATATCAGATTTCATTATGACCCGCAAATTTACTAGGGACAGAGATTACTCTAACGTCGTGATCGAGGGAGATTCTATATGGTTAACATGCTCTGAATGAGAAGCACAAACTTATCATTGCTTGGTATGCACTAATTAGCTAGGGACACGTGAGTATTTGGAGCTCTTTTTGATATAATGTCTGAAACTATTTATACTCCTTCATCAATAATGCATTTCAACGCACTCGAACTCACGTTTTCCTACATCGACAATAATACCGATATTAATCAAGCTAAAACTCAATCGACTATTTGGATTTTTTTTTTAAAATTTTGATTATCTTAAAGCAATTAATGACACCATTATACGTTATGCTTTGATTATTTAATGAATCGTTGATTATTTAATGAATTGTTTTTTTGACTATGCAAAAGTTTTGATTTAAGTCATTAGGATGTTAAAATCGTTGCTATATGGCTTTCTTTATTCACACCGCCTGCACCAACCGAAAGCTCTCCTTCTCATTCTCTTCTATAGTTTAGTGTTTTTTTTTTCATGAAACAATTTTGAACGTTACAAATCTGTGAACCCAAATCTAAACAACTTTCTTCTTTGATCCTTGAGACTAATCGTCAAATCAACTTGGATCTAAGGTATGTTCTTCTATTTGTTGATGGGTATTGATCCATCATACTGATCATTGAATCGTCATTTGGAGCTCGCTAACCGAACCTTTTAAAAAAAAAAAAAACCTTAACAACTCATTGCCTTTTGAATAGTTCAGTTACCTAAATGAAAACTTTTGAATAATTCATTGTCTATTTTATAACTTTTTGAAGTTAAATTAAAAGACTAAAACGTAAACTTACAAATAATTTAGTGATGTTGGGTGTAATTTACCCTTAAAAATTATATTAAACTTGAAAGTAATTTTCTACTCCATTTAAATCTTGAAATTATAATATTAAAAAAATCTTTATAATCATTAAAATAATTATTTTTCATTAATTTGTCATTTTAAAAACAATTTTTTAAAGAAAATATTTGGTTGAATCTCGATATTAAGCAAAAGAAAAATTTAATCCAGATCAATTTCAAAAGTAAACAACTAGAGATAATTAATCACAATATTAGTATTTTTGATTAACTGTACATATTTTTACCAAAATTTTTCTATGTTATTATTAATCTTACTAATAGGAAAATTAAATTATACTGAATTAAAATATAGGAATTAGTTCATAAAAAAAAGATTAAATTTTAAAGTTGAAAGCAGTAAAAGGATTAAAACCAAAATTTACCCTGAAAATTAAACATGTGAAATTGAAACTAGGCCTAAAATCAAACTCGAACTCCAAAGCAGCAAATTCTGGAAACAACAAAACGAAGCAAAAACTCGTGTCATCAATTAACTGGTCTTTGTTTCAAGCTTTCTTCAATTTGGAGTCCTGTAATCAAGCCACCACAATGGCGCCTGTGAGAACCACAGGCGCTATTGTTGCTTCCACTGCCGCCATCTCCATTTCCATGGCGATCTTCTCTTACTTCCTCTTCTTCAAAAAGACCAATTCGACCTTTCATTCCAACAAGAAGAAAAAACCCAGAAATGGAGTCGTCGATGCCATTGGTAACACCCCTTTGATCCGCATCAATAGCCTCTCTGAAGCCACTGGCTGTGAGGTTACTTTTATGTCTCTTTTTCTTTTTTTCAAATTTGATCACTGGGTTTTCGATAATATACCTCTTTGAACTCAAAGCTTCTTTTTTTTTTTTTTTTTTTTGGATTTTATTGATGTTTAGCCTTGAAGTTACTGTTTTTGGCTGATTTTGAGATTTGGGTCTTTCATGTTTTCTTTTATTAATCAATGGTTTTTTTGGACTTGATTTCCTGAAAATGAAGGAAAATGACCATTTAAATTGCTTGTTGGTGTGATTTTGTTTTCAGATTCTGGGCAAGTGTGAGTTCCTGAATCCTGGAGGAAGTGTGAAAGATAGGGTTGCTTTGAAAGTCATTGAGGAGGTAATTTATATTTGGTCAAATTATGGTTTTGGTCCTTCTTCTATGCTGAAATTTGTAATTTAGCCTATACTTTGATTTTGGTATAATTTGGTGCTCCTACTTTTATAGTTTTATTAGTATCCAAATTATCAACACTGTTAATGTTAAATTGCTCATGACGAATTTTTTATATTTAGTTAGGTCGACAAGTAATTTTAAAAAAAAAATTCTACATCAGCACTTTAACCTGAATGGTTAACAATATTAACAAAATTTGACTAATTAATAACATTCTAAAAGTATGAGGACCAAATTGTGCCAAATTAAAATAAAAGATTATATCTTAAATTTTAGGATAGTAGAGGGAACAAAACCATAAATTTTACATTTATATTCTATAGATTTTCAATTCAAATTGGTTACAAATAGAAGAAATGAGAAAATTTCAAGCTATAATGCACTGTATATGATAGTTCATGTTTCAGATTAAAAAGCTTGCATTTGAAATATAGCACTTTTAGCCATTTGAAAAATGGGCAAATTATTCCTTTTTCTATTACAAATTTCAGTCCATTTGTACTTTTAAAAACTGGTGTGGTTAACGGAATAACCAGATAATGACATGTGGCATGCCATGTGGACCAGTTTTTAACTGTGGAAATGAATGGAATTTTTAACAGAAGGGCCATCTTGCTCTTTGATCTAAGGTACAAGGGTTAAATTGCCCATTTTTTAGTAGAAAGGGCAAAACGCAATCTCACTCCAAGGACAAGTGCCTCCAGGGTACTTTTACCGCTTCTGTAACTCTGTTATGTTTATAGTATTGGCAGTTCTGTTTGTTAATCTGTCCGTTTTCTTCCTTGTGCTTTCCAATTTTCTGGCGCAATATAGGCTCTTGAATCAGGTGATCTAGCTCCCGGTGGGGTAGTTACTGAAGGGAGTGCTGGGAGTACTGCGATTAGCCTCGCTACGGTGGCTCCTGCCTTTGGATGCAAATGTCATGTAGTCATCCCGGACGATGCTGCTATAGAGAAGGTTGTGTAAAATGTACTATGGATGAGCATATTCTGAATTTTCGTGTAAATATTTACTTTGAATTCACAACATTAACTCGAAAATTATTGTCTGTTGCAAACATATGTTAGTCTCAAATACTCGAAGCACTGGGAGCTACTGTTGAAAGGGTAAGACCAGTATCGATTACACACAAAGACCATTATGTCAATATTGCTAGGAGGCGTGCGCTAGAGGCAAATGAATTAGCTGCAAAGGATAAAAAGGTCAGCCAAGTTGATGGCAAAGATCGGGAGCCAATGGATGGTTGCATACCTGACCAGGAGAAAGAAAATCCGGGTTTCTTGAGCCATTGTAACGGTGGTTTCTTTGCGGATCAATTTGAAAATTTGGCAAACTTCAGGGCTCACTATGAGGGTACTGGGCCTGAGATTTGGGAGCAGACTGATGGCAATGTGGATGCATTTGTTGCAGCTGCAGGCACTGGTGGGACCGTGGCTGGTGTTTCTACATTTCTTCAGGTAGAAGTTATAACGTCGTTAGTTCGTTTTAACTGCCTGTACATATTTATATGAGGGGCTAACTTAATTCATGAATGTCGAACAGGAGAAGAGTCCGAAAATCAAGTGTTTCTTGATAGATCCTCCCGGTTCTGGTTTGTTCAATAAGGTAACTCGGGGAGTCATGTACACTAAAGAGGAAGCCGAAGGACGAAGGTTGAAGAATCCGTTTGACACCATAACAGAAGGGATCGGAATCAACAGATTGACTAAAAATTTTATGATGGCAAAGCTCGATGGAGCTTTTCAAGGCACGGATAAGGAAGCTGTTGAAATGTCGAGGTCTGTCTATCATCTTATAAATATATATTACTTCTGTATTTGTCTCCTTAAACTTCCTATTTCTGTCGAATCCAATATAAAATGACGTGACAGCCGTCTTGCTCGGCTTCTTAGCTGTAATCTTTTTATCTGCTCAATATTTCAGGTTCCTTTTGAAGAACGATGGGCTCTTTCTTGGGAGTTCTTCAGCCATGAACTGTGTTGGAGCTGTTCGAGTGGCAAAGGCTCTTGGCCCTGGCCACACTATCGTAACCATTCTATGCGACAACGGGATGAGACATCTAAGCAAATTCTATGATCCCAAATATTTGGCGCAGTACGGATTGACGCCCACGGCAACCGGATTAGAGTTCATGAGCATCAAATGAACCCTGCAAAGGTTTATACTCCGAGACAAACATTATCCATCAAATCAGGTGGCATATCAAGTCATTTTTTGGTGGTCGGAATCTTCAGATTTTTATTTTTTTTTAGTTTTACAGTTAGAAAACATTAGTTCTATGTATACTGCTTTTAGCAGACAATTTTGGAGACCCAATTTATAATGAAAATTTACACATATAGTTAGGTTTTGTTACTTTTCTCTTCAGAATTTAGATTCTGCTCAGAACTGCAAAATTCCGAGTATTTCGTAATGGCAAGTTTTCACAATATACCAAAGTGTGTATGCGAAGAAAATTGTAGTGAAGGAACTTTATAAATATATCTTTCAATGTCTTCTCGTTAGTACTAAAACCAAATGGCTTGGTTGATAGATTATTGTCGAAATACATAAGCTCGATAATTTGCTTGCATACAAGATAAAGACTTATAATAAATGGTGCTGGTATGCCGAACTTTGCACCGATAAATATCTTAAGCTAAGGAAAGCTCTGATTCACTAGGGGTATGGCTTCTCAAATTCTGATTCATTGCAATGTGGGTCTAGCCAATCCCTAGGGGAACCCTTGGACATGTTGGGGCTTGCTTTCCCACCACCAACAAGCTCTTTCAAATTTTCCACCTTGTTCTCCCGCCCTGTCCCGCCGACCCTTTTATCAGCTTCCTTTAGTTTCTGTTTGAACCGTTGCTTACGAGTGGACAGATTCAGCTCCTGCTGCCTTGATTGTGATGGCGGCGCACCATGCGGTCCCAAGTAGATGTTCTCTTCTTTTTTGGTCTGCACAAGAGAAGTTTTTTCAAACAAACAAGTATTGACTCGGTAAAAGTATCATGAAGGCCCCCTGTACTAGAAGTCAGATTGCATTTTGCCCCCTTTGCTCGAAAAATGAGCAAAGTAATCCCTATACGTTAGATCAAAGAGCAAATTGATCATTTCTGTTAAAATTTTTATTCAATTCTATTGTTAAAAACTAGCATGACTAACAAACCACGTATACTTCATTCTGAGGTATAGAGACTAATTTTTAACGATAGAAATGGACGAATTTTATCTAATGTACAGGGACTAATTTACCCATTTATTGAGTAGAGGAAGCAAAATGCAATCTTACTCTTCGTACAAGGGTCTCCATGATACTTTTACCGTATTGACTCTTGACATCTATAAAGGTATAGATATTTGCAAATGACCTGCTGCGAATGCGGTTTTGATGTTTCTACATCTGAAGTATCAGCTTTAGTTTTATATGGTTCTTCAATTCCCAAGCTCGGAATCACAAATCCATCAGTGTCTAACGAAACACAAAAGAATGAACAGACATCAACATTAGAAAAACCTTTTTTTTAAAAGTTAAAGACAATATTTCAACATACCAACAGTATAAAACTCTCTAACTCTACTGATAACAATCTGCAAAACAGTGACAACACGTCTCTCTCTAACCATAAGATCAACCCCTTTACAAAAGGACACTTAGCACGGCCATCTTTGAAACTGTGTGCCAAGATATAACAATATTGTGTTCATTGTCAAAAAGGCAAGTACTAAACAGTTTCATTCCATAGTTAGAGATGCTAGATTTGACCGAATACAATGACGAAATCAACAGCTTACAAATGACGGAATTGAATAAACTTGAACACCAAAAGAAGAGAAATGGTACAATGGGAAAACCAAAAAACAAACTAAAGAAGCCAAAAAAGGCCAGCAGTATATACGGACACAAGATACAGCAACCAGAATAAATGAACAAGCAATTGCAAACTTAAAAGCGAGGAGTAAAACATAAGTGCATCCGTGTTTACTATCATCTTGCTAAAGAATTGGCTCGTTTTTAACATACCAAAAGCAATCAAAGACCAACGGACAACTATGGAACAAATGTTTAGAAGTGAGAAGTTTGAACTGAGAACTTCAAGATATGCATATAAGTTACATCTACGGAAAACGAATGCAAAAAGTGTAAGTGGTAGAAATGATCTCAAAAAGTAGGGGCACCAAAATTGATGCAAGGCAAACAGCTACAAATATAAGGACAAGTTCAATTCTCTAACTTCTCCCTTGGTGAAAGTACCTATCAGATCTTTCTATCATAAGGACTAGTTCAAATTAGTCCTTGAATTAATAAAAAGAATCAAATGAAGCAAACTTTTAACAGAGTTAACTCTTACTATTTAAAAGATGACATGAAATTTATTCTTTTCATTTGCAGCTCAACTCCAAACAAAAGATTTCATTTGCAAAACCATAAAAGCTTTAAAAATACTAACTTTGTTAAACAATAAATGTTAACTGTCACAATTTGACCTTATTCGACTCTTTTTAATAGTTCAAGGACTAAATTGATCCATTTAATAATACAATGACTAATTTGAATCAGTCACTATAATAGAGGGACCTCTTGTTACTTTCACCCTTCTTCCTCACTAAGATATCCTACACAAAGTAAAGCTTCATAAACTCAATTTCTAGTTTACTACAAGTATGTAACCTTCAAATGCTTCTTAATTAGCCAAACAGATGAACTTGTTCATAAGATCATCACTTCCATACAAAAGGCAACCAGATATCAGCTAAAGCAATAAAGAATAATGAAGGAAAAGCATAAATCTCATCATCCCCCAATCAAACAAAATCATCAAAGAAATAGAATTGAAACAGATAATCATAAATACCAAATTTTCCATATCAAATGATGCCAACAAAGCAATTTTTCATTGAAAATCAATTCAAACATCCAGTTTTCTCCTATATATCACTACAATCTAAAAAACCCATATCTTCAAATTAAATATTAATAAAAACTCACTAATAAAAAAAACGATCTTTTTGATAAGGATCCAAATTTCTCCCATTTATCAGAATTTTCCCAGCAAACAAACAGAGAGAGAGAGAGAGTTAATATACCCCACTCATCTTCTTGTTCATGGAGTGAAGAAGTGGTGTGCACTGGAGATGAGTCCATGAGGTGCTGAAGATCATGGATTTCAATGGCGAAAGGGCAACAAAGCCCAGAGATCAACGAAAACTCAGCAGCAACGAAACGAATCCAAAACAATTTTTTTTAAAAAGGAAGAAAGTTCTGCAATATGTAAATAAAAACCAAAAAGAATCTTCAAAATTGGAACCTTATTCTCTCTCTCTCTCTCTCTCTCTCTCTCTCTTAAGAAAAGATGGTTGCCTTTTTAAATGATTTATGAATAATTTATAGACAGAAATTTCAAAAAGAAAAGACCCAAACCCTAGAAAATTTTCTTTTTAGAATTTCATATACTATAACAATAATTGCATTAATTCTAGAAAACATTTATTATTTATCAAAAGAAAATTTTTGTTTTAATTATTTTTCGAAATATCTCGACATTCAAGAGTGTTGATGTTTCTTTATTTGTGCGAATCCTCGTGATAGAATCTTATACGAATCTCGTAATTGAATCGATAATTCAGTTATTTATTAATAATGATATGATTCTACTATAATTTTGTCACTTACAAATGTCGAAGTTAATGTTAATTTTATAATTTACATTCATAAGTGTCGAGTTGACTTGATCATAAGTCAAGCTGGATGGAGCCGATGCAAAATTTTAGGCTCATTTTCTAGATTTAGGTCCGAATAAAAAAATAGACCTAGATTTTTTCTCTAAGCCCGACCCAGATAAAAAATGCTAAAATCGAGTCAACTCGCCTGTATTAAATTTTTTTTAAATATAAAAAAAATTTTAAAAATATAATGCATCAAATGTAACAGCCCAATTTTTTAGTGGTTTCGGAAACGGCGATTTCAGAATCTCTTTATAAATCGAGTTTGTAAATATTAATATTTAATATTTACGAGTCTATTATAGATATATATTAAAATTTGGTCCAATAATTTTATCTAATTGATAGTTAATTAATGTATAGAGACTAAATTGTACGTCTTATCATTATAGATTTTTTAATAGTTAAAGGATTAAAATGGTAATTTGACTATTATAATTTTTTTCAAGCAGTGTGGAAAGGTATTAAAATCCACTTGTTAATTGTAATTAACTTTTAATTAATTAAAGTTTAATTAAATAATTATGATTAATTATATTTTAATTACAAGTATATAAGTTAAAACATAAAGATGTCATCTTTATTTTCTTCATCTTCTTCAACCTTTCCGAAAAAAGAAAAGAAAACCTAAGAAAAAGTTTCAAACATTTGGCCCCTCAAATTGGTAAGATATACAAGTTCTTTTCTTATAATTTTTATGTTTTTGAGGTCATGGGAGTTTGATTTGGCTAGCCCGTGTATCAATTTGTAAAGTTGTTGAAGTTTTTGAATGTTTCCATTGATGATTTCTTGAAGAAATATATGTTAAATTGATAGATTTTAAGCTTAGATGTGAAAAGGACTAGATTGTAAAGTTTAATTGTTGGTTTTGTACAAAAGGACTACAGTGTATAAATTGCAAATTTGATGTAATTTTTTTGTAATAATAGCTAATAGAGGGTCCTAAAAGGATGTGATTGAGATTGGTTTTGAAATCAAAGCTCAAAATTGAAAGTTATGGCAATGTCGATTTTAGGGATTAAATTGAATAAAAAGAAAAAAATTAGAGGCATCCGAAAAATGGAATTAAACTGATTCATGCATATTATGGGATAATATAAAAATGTTTGGTATTGATAAATTGTTTAAAATAATTGTTTAGATCATGAATTGAATTAAACCAGGGATAATTGAAAATAAGGCAAAATTATGGAATAGTCCTTGAAGATTCAATTTGTTTGTTGTTTTGACCAAAGGTGACTTGAGTTATAAATTGATTTAGGAAAAAGTTAGAAAGGATTCATAAATTACTTGGTTGTAAATGTTGAGTGGCTTAGGGTGATGATAGGTTAGGAATGTGATAAATAAGTCTTGGAGTCTTATAGGGCATATCAGTGTTAGATAAGTTTGGAGGTGTTTTATTACCCAGAAAGTGACTTCAGATAGGTTTTTAAGGTCTCATTGCACCTAGATTTCAATACCTTAGGCATTGGTATCGGTACTTGTAAAGCCAGTAGCTAATTGAACTTTTGAGAGCACTATTGATACCTCACCTTTGGGTATTGATACCTTTAGTCAATATATTTATACTGAAAAAAGTATCGATACATGGTAAGTCAATAGCCAGTTACGGATTTTAGGGAAAACAAGCATTGATAACTAAGCTCTTGGTATTGATACCTTTTGGTACCCTCCTTAAGGTATCGATATCTTCTGACTTAGTTTCATACTTTACTTAGCTCAATAAGTCGCAACTCAGGTTTTTGAATTTTGATTATTACTTGACAATTAAGGATTAGTAAGGTTTTTTAAACAATGTTCGAGGTTGGTTTTAGTCATGAGATGCCATTGGGCTCTTATTTTAAAACCTCTTGATCAAGGACCGTTGTCAGTTCGAGTTAGAGGTGGTCTTTATATGTGCAATGGATGACACTGTGACATGTGTAATTGATGGATTAATCCTGGCGGACCAGTGGCATTTTATTAAAAATCATCTATCATTTGCATATTATTGCATTAGTTAAAATAACGTACCATAAGACCAATAAACTTTGGTTCAAACAAGAAAAGCAACAAGGTAACATTATGGCAACCGAACACATTTCTTACAACAAAAGATATTTAGCTCTTGTCGTGTAATGGAATTCTCCCACTCAAAACACATATTTAGGGTTGATGGTCTACTGATCCATTATGGGGGTGCCACCAAGTTTATTTAAAGTCGATCTTGATAAAAGGTGGTGTGATTGTAGGCACTTGTAAGCAGAAAGGTGCCCATGTTCGCATGTGATCCTTGCATGCAATAAGATGCATCTGAATTTCATGGAATAACATTTTCTGACTTAATCGTGTAATCAATATTTATCAGTATGCATTTCAATCACTTTTTATAAAAACTATTATTCATTGAACATGATAGCTTATCAATTGTGTTTGAATCCATAATGATGCAAGCCCCCAAAGGGTTGCCCTTAATAAACCTAAATACCAACCAAAATGGACAATAAGGAGTTAGGCTATCTAAAACATTGTTAAACATGATGTAGAACTAAAGGACACGACAAACGCAAGTCTATACATGATGCAAAGGAGTCAAACATTAGATAAGGAGAGCAATGCATAAATTGTATTCCAATAAACTTGTTTAAGGTTAAAAACTTGTTATTTAGACTTAACATATTTTCAATTGTATGTTTTCTTTAGTATTTTGTTATTAAGTAATATACTTAACATACTGTAATTGTAAATTGAGGTTTAGACTTCAAATTATACAAGTTCTATTATTTTCTTACCTAGATTCGTGTATATAAGAGAAGTGCATAAGTGTCGTGCACACATTAAAAATATGATTGAGCAAGCTTACATTCACCAATAGTATGGTAGTAATCTTTGAAGCTTGATATTACTTCTACACAAACTACAAAAATAAATAAATAAATTTAAATTCAATTATGATAAAAATTATATTAAGTAAATATCAATATAGCAAATAAATTACCTTTCCATAAGATTGAATAACATTTTGCAATCGCATCTATACAAGATCATCCTTCCAATAAGTTGTATGGTCATGATGCCCAATCCATCTAACACAAGCTTACAATTTTACCTTCTAATAAAAAAGAAATGCATGTAAAGTACAGGGGGTAGACACTATCCATGGAAGTCGATACCATACTCGTGATTGGGAAATAATAAGACAACAATACTTTTTCACGTTTCTCACTCTACATGCCTTGCATAGAACTTTTTATAGACGTACTAAAACAACAGACCCCAAATTTTATGTTTTTATCTATGGAAATAATCTAACAATGGGTTATGCATGGACAAAACTTTGTTGCTAGACTTTTCTGGCTATAGTAACCACTGATTAGCTAATGGATGCAAGCTCTAGCATGTCGAATAATCTCAAATAGAGGGTTTCTTCAGGAGAGTTTCGAAGTGCCTCTTCAGCCAAGTAAAATTAATAAAAAAGCATCATAATAAGACTTATAGTTGGTGGATGTAGGGATGGTAGATGGATTTTGAACAACTCCAATCTGAATGAAGCAAGTTATATTTTGAAAAGTGGATTTGGGGCGAGGCAAGGCCTACAGATTTTTTTTTTGAAAAATTGTCATCTAAACCTGTTAGGATCTAGTACCCTAAATGTAGTGTATTCGTCATTTTGTACTTGTAATCTTTCGAACAAATTGTTTTATGTAAAATTTCATTATACATTAATATCATTTGCATTTTTCCTCAACGATTTTTGCTCGTAAAGCAAAATGTAAGCAAATATTGACTCATTAATTATCTAATATTTAACTAATATTAAGTTGCATTATGTGGTTGGATCACAATGCGAGAAAACAACTTATATTAGTAGATAATCTAAATAGTTCATAGTCTAATCGAAATTGAGAAAATCGATATAAAGACTATTATGTCATCTATCAAATTCAATTGGGGATGTCTTGTCTGAGTATCGAAACATATGACTCTCAAAAGATAGATAAATATATGTTATTGTTTGGACTAGCTATACATTAGACAATACCCAAGTTGAATTTATCCTAAATTCGTTTATTGTTTTATTCACTTGTGACATTCATAGTGTGATATACCTTAGTCCTGTGTGGATGATGGATAATGTATGCGTCACTTATATATTTTGATGTATTAAAAGTCTGAGTTCGAATAAATAAAGAATCAAAAGCTGGTACGTTGGGTATACAACTTCTGCAACATGTAGCATCATTAACAATAGAGAAATTCATAACCCAACTAATGGATAAATGATATCCTCTCATCGACATTACATGATTGATGGAAAGTAAACGAGATCACGTGTCATTTGTCTTTGTCACAAGACAGATGATTTAGTTACTATGTGTTAGCAATTGACTTTTTCCATTGCTGGATGTAATAGATATTATGGGATAAAATAAGATCATATTGAGATAATAGATTTTATACCAAAGAGATTAAAGATATCTTATGAGAGTAACTCACTTATGATAAGGTCATTGGACTAACACTTATTGAGTGACTTTCATAATGGTATATAATAAGAAAGAGTTCAATCGTGGTACTATAGTGAAATGATTACATGATTTAATAATGTTGTAATTAATAACCGAAGAGCCGAAACTTAATTTCAAATTATTTGAGCTCTAATTATATATTTCCAATCGCCCCTCTACTAGCTCAAGATGACTTGAAACGAATTGCATATAGAACTAATAATATGGAATGAATGAAAATGACAACTAAGAGAAATAGATCGCATATATTACTATTTGCAGTGAATGTGTTTTATCGCTAAGTACAAAAAACGACTTAGAAATTAAATTAATTTCTTCAAATTATTATTTAATCGGTTGTAATCAAATAATTGAACTTTGAAGTTCGAAGTGAGAATTAAATCAATTAGTCATCGTAGATTTATTGAATGAGACAATTAAATTAATTTCCTCATAGATTCCAATACGATAGAGTTGTCATGACTTTAACAAAATTAGAATTGGGTTGAGAAAATAATTTAATTGAAATAATTAATTTAATTAATTAACATTTAATTATTTTTAAAATTTTAAAAATATTAAAAAAATAATTTGTATAATTAATATAATTTTTAAAATAATTTAAATGGTTATTAATTTTTAAAAATAGTTTGTATAAATTTTTTGATTTTTTAAAATTTGAAAATTATTTAAATGCTAACGTGTCATCCATGTGTATGCAATGTCAGCAAAGTTAAAAAAATGTTAATTTTTCCATTTATTTTGGTTGATTTGACAAAAAATGTAATTTTAAGGGTTAAAAAAGGTGAAAAATTAAATTAAAGGCTAAATTGACATTTTTGTAAAGTTGAAGGGCCAAATATGGCAACCAATATGACAATCCACTTGTACTTTATGTTGACATAGCACTATTTGTCTTATATGTCACACACCAATAATATAATTTAAAAGTTACAAAAAAAAATTCAAAAATTTAAAATTTAAAAAATATAAAAATTCAAAAAAATCAACATGAAGTACACATGGATTGTCATGCGGCTATTGTGTTAAAAATTAAAAATTTCAGTAAATATTTTCATTAAAAAACAATAATTTGACTATTTTTGAAACATTATGGTTAAATTCGATGCTTTTTAAAAGATAGACGGTCAAATTTAACTAAAAAAGAACCAAATTGAAAAGAAATATAAACATTAAGGACTAATTTTAGCATTATACCTTTGTTTTCAAATTTTTTTCTATCACATAATAAATGTGATTTAAGTTAAAAAAAAATTAAGTTTTTAAAAACTAATAATTACTTTGAATAAAATAAAAATAGGAAAAACGGCTCCCACTATCAGCCCACAATTTACCTCACAAAATTGGGGCCCACCAGCAAACCCCAAAATTTGGGGCCCGCAACTTCCAAGATGCCTCCAAAACAAAATCTCAACCCTTGGATTTACATTACGTAGAATGAACAAGATCACAGCCGTCCATTACCTCCCATCTCGAGTTTCGCCCATTTTCTGACAAGATCCCGTCCGACGTGTCACTTAACTGCATTTAAAATCCGGGTTTCAAGTCCGCACTTTGAAAAAATTGAAAGCTTAAAATTTGTTTCCCCCAAAAAACAAAAACAAAAAATTTAATTAAAAAAAAAATTCTCACTTTAAAACACTCTCTGCTCTCTGTCGAGCTTTTGAATGATTATAAACAGTCCGTAACTCGCTGTAAGTTTTCTGCTTTTATTTTTTATCGATTTTCAGCTTATATTTGGTAATTACTCTTCAATGTTTTTTTGTATTTTCTTTGGAATTTTGGTTTTTTTTTTGGGTGTGCTAAAAAGTTAGGGTTTTAGATTTCAACGTTTTTGAAAATTGCAAAAACTTGGGTTCTTTTACTAACTTTTTTGTGGGAAAATCTTCGGTGTTAGTTTGGTTGCTTTAAAATTTGAGAATTGACGAGTTTTCAATTTTTAGATTTGGGTTATTTTCTTTGTCTAAATTGAAAACCTATTTAATTAAGCTTTACTAGACTCTGGTTTTTGCTTTGTTAAACTGTGATTTAGGATTTATATTGGGTAGAGAGACGAAAGGGAAAAAAACTTGTGAGATTTAAAATTTCCCCCTTATTTTTACCCTTAGGAACCAACAAGGTGACTTTGTTATGAATTTTGAATTCTTAGTTCTTGTGGGTCAAGTTTGGGTTTTTCTTTGCTTTTCAACATGTCAAACTCATCTGGATCTCTAGTAATGCAATTCAAGTCTGGAAATGCTGTACTTTTCTTTTGGAGTATGAGGCTTTTCAGTTAGAGGATATTTTTTTCTTACATTAAGTTGAATGTTTCTTATAGTTTGTTTTTCCTCCTTATATGGAGAGTAACATTTTTTTGTTGGTTACAGCTTTTTTCTCATTGTATTTCATGAGAGACTTACAAGAACTTTATTCTGTGCAGAACAGAAATTTTGTTTTGTTATGTGAAAAGATTGTGAGGGAAAATTCGCCTGCAAAACTAATATGGCCGTGAATTTTGGAAGCGTTTAATGAGCCTATTGTTTCATAATGTATGGATTATTACTTAAGTTTTCATGGAAATTTTTTCAATGGCGGTGTCTTTAGTGGGGTTATGGTGCTTGTTGCTGAGTGTTGTAGTGTCTGTTTAATGGTTCTTTTGTCTTGAGTGTAATTAATTGATTTATTTGTCATTATTATTACTTTACTTTTTTTTTGTTTCTTCATCTTTGTTGTTATCCTATCCTACAGATTCGGAGGGCAAGATAAACAAGCGTTGCTGTTTGAAGCATTTATTTTGAATTGGTTTGATTATGGGTGAAGAAGAAACAAAGACCAAAGTCCCTGACCCAGTGGCTAACGGGACTTCTCTTCCGGAAAAATCCAGTGAAGTTGTAGCAGAGAAAAAAGAGGAAGAAGATAATGGGGTAAAGGAAATGGAAGAAGATAAGAAAAATGATGAGAAAGTTGAGACTGAGAAGATGGATGAAGACCAACCGGTCAAGGATGACACAGAAAGCAAAGAGACGGAAAAAGAAGAAAAGGAGGAACCTAAAACTGAAGCGATGGAAGAAGAAACCAATGCAAAAGAAGATGTTAAGAAAGTTGCGGATGATGAAAACAAAGATGAGGAGGAGGAGAAAGTGGATGAGTTGAAAGAAGAAGATGAAGAAGAGCAGGAAGAGAAGGCTGAAGAAGAGTCGAAAGAAGAAGAAGATGAAGAGGAGCATGAAGAAAAGGATGGAGATGATGAAGAGAAGGATGGGGATGATGAAGAGGAACAAGAAGAGAAGGCTGAAGAAAGCGAGGAGGAAAAAGGTTCAAAGAAGCGTGGGAAAGGTAAAAAAACTGAGGAGAAAGTTAAGGGGAAGACAAAAAAGTTGGAGGAGAGGAAGGAGCCAGAGCAAAGAACTCCTCTCACTGATCGACCTGTGCGTGAGCGGAAATCTGTTGAAAGACTTGTTGCTTCTATTGAAAAAGATGCTTCTAGGGAATTCCAAATTGAAAAGGTTTTTCTCCCTCTCTTTATTGGTTATATATATATATGTTTTGACAAGTTAGATGTTTAGATCTCTATTTTGAAGGTGCATTAGAAATTAGAAATTAATTGGTTACTTTGGCAATTGCAGGGCAAGGGTACTCCACTTAAAGATATTCCTAATGGTGTGTTCCTTAGTACTTTTTATATCACTCAAATTTTTGTGTTTTTATAGACAATATCCTACAATGGCTTTGTTTGGTGTTATGTTTGTAAATCTTAACAGTGCATTTTTAATAATGTTGTTCATCATTGATTTCATACTGTTTGCATTGTCAAGAAAACATCTGAGGATGCTGCTTCTTTAGTTTAACTTCACTTGTCTCCTTTCCATATTTCTACTAAGTTCCTTTAATGTGTATTTGAATTCCTTTTCCTTTAAAATTAAATATGTTCTAGTATTTGATATTATTCCAGAACCATGAATTGAGTGAAATGGCATCTCATATGTCATTTTTTGCAGTGGCATTCAAGTTGTCTAGACGGAAGACTGATGACACTTTCAAACTTCTTCATAATGTTCTCTATGGAAGGAGAGGGAAGGTAATATGATTCCTTTTGAATATTTTATATGTTTCTATCTAGCATTCCAAATATGTTGTTTCATCCTCTTGCTTTGATGATAAGGGCTTATTGGCTTGCAAATACACATAAACAGAGTCCAGGCACGAGTCTTTGAAAAGAAATAATTCTTGGATGGTGTGGATTGCTGCAGTAATAATTTGCTTATTTTACTCACGTTCCTTGCTATTGCAGGCTACGCAGATTAAGAGTAATATTTCCCGATTTTCTGGTTTTGTGTGGCATGATAATGAGGTAAGACGATTATAATATCATGAAGCTTTATTTCTGTTGCATATAACTGATATCCTTCAGTAATTGGACTTTTGGATTCCAAAACTTTTAGGACATTTGTAGTTGTTCTATTAGTTTAAGTTTCCTATATGGTTGATATTAGTGCACTATAGTAGGTGTTTCTTGTGCTTATTTCATTCAAATGTTGTGATAATCGCAGGAAAAGCAAAAAGGTAAAGTAAAAGAGAAGCTTGACAAGTACAATAAAGAGAAGTTATTGGAGTTTTGTGACGTGCTTGACATACCAGTTATAAAGGCTACTACAAGGAAGGTTTGTCATACTGCTGTAATCTGTGCTTTAGTTCTTCCTATATGTCAAGAAAATGGTGGCTAGTATGTTTGTTTAATTAGTTAAAAGCACTTTCTTGGTGGTTGGTTATTCAACATTCATGCAAATTGATTAATAGGAACCCTACTAAGATAGACTTGTCCGTTGGGTTCTTTTTCTCACCTTGTACCCACTACGCAGTAAAGTGGTGAGTAGCCAAACAATGTACATATGCATGTATGTAAAGTTACAGAACTATGGGTATTCTTTTTCCTTTACTTTTCTTTTCAGAAAGCTTATTTTTTGTTATTTTCAGCTGAGAAACCCTCATTTATATGACTAGTTTTATCTAGGAATGCAGCAGTTATAATTTAATAAGATTGTGATTCACTAGACGGGTAAGGGTAAATTCTGGAGTTCTTGAAAACTATGGTTCTGGTGGTGTAGTTAGTACTTAGTAGTATAAAAATCAGTATCACTGCCCAAGTCGAGTGTCATTTATGTGAGAACTTGTTAATAATCCCACTTACGCAATCCTGAATGGAATGCTAATTTTGATAATAAAGAAATTGAATTTCACTAATGGGTGTTAATAAGCCGAAAATGGACATGCAGGAAGATATCATTATAAAGCTGATGGACTTTTTGATGGCTCCTCATGCTACAACCACTGTTCTACTTGCTGAACAAGAAAAGGTTTCCTAATTTTTGTCTGCTTCTTTTGCCTAAATTCCATTTTACATGCTTTTTTCTAACCTATAGCGTTTATTTTTTATCCAGTCAAGTAAGGGTAAAAAGCGCAGAAGGTCTACGAAGTCTGGGACCACAGCTAAACGATCAACAAAGGTATTAATTTTTCCTTGTTGACATCAGAAATATGATACTTGATTAACTGTTGGAACTTTTCGTTAGGACAGTCATCTGTACTGTGTTTAGGGAAATTGTAGCATACCATTCAGTTAGGTCTCCTATTTGTGAATAACTTCTATATGAATGTTTTGTATTATGGTTTGGTCAGGGATTTAGGGGTCATATGGATTTACTTCTTTTTACATTAATCTTCTTAGTTATTTTCTTAGAATTTTTTCCCCTTTGTTCTATGTATTATGCAGAGTCGAAGAAAGAGTGAGGATACTCCAAAATCTAGGAAAAAGAGTATGCCTGATTCGGAGGATGAGTCTGAAGAAGAAGAGGAGGAGGAAGAAGAAGAAAAGGAAGAAGAAGAGAAGGAAGAGGAACAGAATGAAGAAGAGAAAAATGAAAATGGAGTTGCAGAAAAATCCGAGGACGAGATGCCTGAGGATTCTGAAAGTGAGGAGAAAAATGAAACTGAAGATGAATCTGAAGAAGATGTGGGAAAGAAGAAAAAGAGTAGAAAAATATCATCTGGAAAGAAGGAATCTGCTGGAAAAGCTAAAACGAAGAAAGTGTCAATTCCCAAAAAGTCTACTCCACAGAAAAGAACCCCCAAAACATCAGCATCTAAAAGTTCAAAGGCAGATGATGATAGTGACAAAAGTCCAAAGGTGTCTTCGAGGAAGAAACCAGAGAAGGTCACTAAGGAAAAGTCCTCTACACCTAGTACATCTGCGTCCAAGGAGAAAACCAGTAAGATAGTAATCTCCTTTCTTTTTTTGTCTGTACTTTTCTTCAAGGAAACTGAATAATTGTTTCTTATGGTGGCCCAATTTGTAAGATTGGCTTTTGCTTCTGATTGCCTATGGTGCTATCTTTTCCTTTATTTTTTAAGGCAAAAGGGCTGGAAAGGGGAAGGACAAAGCTAAAGAGCAAAAACTGAAGCCAAGTGATCATGAACTAAGGGATACAATTTGTAAAATTCTTAAGGAAGTGGACTTCAATACGGTAAGATCTGTATACTAATATAATGACTGCAGCCTTTTCTGGACTTTTCTTCACAGCATTTTTTGTCTGGTCCGACTGCTAAGACTATATTGGTTGTGAGGACTTGTTTCAGTTCTAAATAGGCTACCATGGATAACAATTGTAATATTGTTCACATTCATTGATTGGAAAGTTAGTATACGCTCCGAGGATTGTTACTATTTAGCCTAATTTTGTCATCATGAATCCAAACATTCTGCTTAAACATGCCAGTGTGAAAATGGGCTGTTTGGAATGTTTATTGACAACAGAATTGCTTTTTATACTCTATTTTCTGAAACACAGTCCTTAATTCTTGTTACCATTTAGTCTAATTTTGTCATCGTGAATCCAAACATTTTTGAGTATTTTTAAGTTTTTATCTAGATTTATTTCTTAATCTCACTCGTGTTTTCATTTCATCATTAATACTTATTTCGATGTACTTGCTAACTAAATTGTATTACTTTATTCTGCAGGCTACATTCACTGACATTCTGAAGCTTCTTGGTATGCATCTTTCCCTTTTTACTCGGCTCTTTTAACAGTGTTATATAATAAACACTTTTGGGGCACAAGTGTTTAATTATGAAAATTGACAATGAAAGCCATAGTTTTCAATGGTTAATTTCATACTTTGTCCGATAAGAAGTCTCAGTTAATTTCATAGTTTTCAATGGTTTGCCTTCTAAATTTCATTGTAAACTTTGATGGTTTCGGGATTAACTCCGTTAGTGCTCAACGGTGAATCATGAAAACCGACCATGAAAGCCATCTATTTCAATGGCTAATTATGTACTTTTCTAGGATGTAAACTTTTCTGATATGCAATGTTCTAATGGAGAATTGACTTCCTTTCAGCTCAACATTTCAATACTGACCTCACCCCGAGGAAGTCATCAATCAAGCTCATGATCCAGGAAGAACTTACCAAACTAGCCGATGAAGCCGATGACGAAGACGACGAAGGAGATGCCGAGAAAGACGAAACCCAATCTGCTGGTCAAGAGGTTCAAGCCTGACCCTACAAGATGGATAATAACTACATGCAAAAAGGACAAAAAGGAAATGTAGGTATTCATGTCTTGTGCCAATATGTACTTTTTAGTTGTTACTTAGAAGGGTTTGGTTGTAAACTATTGTTGCTTTTTCCGATGAGCAAATTAGCATTTATGAAAAATACTAGAGGGGGAAACTGCAGTTGCACCCATCTGTGTTGCAGGATATGTACAAACCATTAACATAATCTGTAGGAACTTTACTATCTGAAAAACCAAGTACTTTTGAGTTATAGAACACAGCTGCTTGTGGTTTTTTCTTAATTTCTTTTTCCATATATTCTCTTCTTGTCTCGAGAAGCTAGTTTTTACATGGTTGTGGTTGGTCAAATTGTTGGTTGTTGATTTGGCCAATACTTGCTTATATTGGATGGTACACTATTTTTATTTTTTAAAAAATTAATAAATTATAATCTTTAGAATTTAATTAATAATTTTAATTGAGGTATATTCATTTATTATACAATATTTTGTTAAACAATTATAAATTAAAATTTATATGTATGAAAAATGTTTTAAAATATTTATAAGCTTCATGGGGTTTCTTATTAGAATTCAAATTGTATTTTGTTTCTTTTACTTAAAAAATAAGTAAATTAATTTATATTACATCAATGAGTAAATTATTTTTTATTAATTTTTTTAATCTATTTTTATTGTTAAAAATTGGTATGGTTAATGGAATAACTTGACTAATTAGCATGCCCATTAAGGGGTAAATGTTGGTCATGAATTTTAAAACTGTTTCATACCTAATGCGAGGATTGAACCATCGACTACTTATTAAGTTAAGAATTTATAACGATCAATTTTTAATAATAAGAATAAATGAAATTTTTATCTATAAAATTTGAAATGGTGTATAAAAATTTAGTGCTATACAGGAACATGTCAGTATTAAAAGTTGAAATAGTAGAGTATTAATTGGTTTTGCAGTCTGCAGAGATGCTTCAGGTAGTTTAAATGCCAAGTTTCAGCTAATATCAACTGAAATTGTAAAGCCCATATAGCTCCCCTTCAAGACCTTGGTAATGCCCAAAATACTTATTATGGACATGATAAAATTATATATAAAAAATAAAAAATAATTTAAATACGATATAAATACGAGTGAGACTTTGCTCATGGTCCGAACAGTCACGAACCCTTTTATTATAATATTTATTAAGATATTTATAAAATTTTAAAACCAACGATACATCGTTGTCCGTAAATATATGAACGATATATGTATCATTTTCTTATAAATTTATAACGTGATAGACTAATTATTTGGTATGCGGATGAAAATTTTTAACTTCACAAACGAAGATAAAATTTTACCACATTTCCCGTCAAATCGAGTTGTTGGAATTTAATAATTGAAAGAAAATAATTTAAATTGTTTTGGGAAATTAAAATTAAATAAATTGAGAAAGATTTAATCAGTAAAATTCAGTCAACAGAAAAATAATTGGGATTTGAGATTTGAGGGCTGGTAACGGCTATTTCTTAAATCAATTTAAATTTGTTACAACGGTCAAATTTTCTTTGATCAAACCGTCCTATAAATTCCTCCACTGACCTTTCAATCCCAAAGAACATCCCATAAACGGAAATCAAAGATGTGTGTAGTCAAAGAGCTTTCCATTTTCGTTCTCTTTGTTTTGATTTTTGGAAATGTAATTCAAGCCCAAAATTCACCTTCTCCATCTCCTAAATCCACTCCAACCGCAACTCCTCCCTCCAAATCTCCTTCATCATCGCCTCCTGCGAGTTCTCCAACAACATCATCGCCTCCTGCGAGTTCTCCAACAACATCATCACCGCCTGCAACATCTCCGACTACTACTCGTCCTCCACAGATCCAACCACCGGCTGCGACTCCGCCTTCTTCTTCTAGCCCATCGATTTCTCCCCCAACTGCTTCTCCTCCGGCGTCGACTCCTTCAAGTTCTCCGCCTTCATTGACTCCAACTAGTTCGCCTCCATCAATGACTCCGGCCGGGGCTCCACCTGTTTCGGCTGATATTCCTTCGAGTTCAACGACGCCGGCGGAAAGTCCCGGGATTTCCCCGTCGAGCAGTAGTCCACCGAGTCCTACTCCGATCGGTTCGTCCCCTGAGAGTGCAGCGGGTCCGGCTGCTAATGATGATTCGGGTTCAAGATCCGGATACGAAGTCGGGTTCGTTCTAAGCTTTGGTTTGGCTATTGGGGCCGCATTGGCTATTTAGATTTTGATATTTTTTGGATAGTAATTTTTTTGAAATTTTTATTTTCTAAGCAGCACTTCATTTTATCATTTTGGATTTTTAATTTCTTGTATAAAGTAAAAGTAAATAAAGTAAGGTAGGATCTTCATTTATTTTTATAAAAAATTTTAATTTTCTTTATTTATTCACTTTAATATTTATTATTTTCTAGTTGATATTGAAATTTGGGGTAAATTGAAACAAAATAATAATTTTGTTTAATCGGAAGGCTAAGCAATCGAACTAATCGATGGATTTAGAAAACGACTTCTATTTGGTTAAGCTCAAGGATGTAAAGACCTAAATTCTAGTGATGTTGGAAAATACGCATTCGGGATGTGTGAATATCTACCCATTTTGTTTTTAGTTTCCTGTGCTTTGTACTGAATTGATTCTACATGTCATTCTAGTCGGTCGGACATGTATTTGTACTTGTAATTACATTAGTAACACTTAAAAAAAATAAAAATTCAAGATCAAATATTTTTTTATAATAACAACAATAATACAGGTGAAAAAAATATGTGAAGTTTTGTGAATCAACTAAATTGTGACTATGGAAGTTACCAAGCAGGGACGGATGACGTTGCTCTATCCAAGTCTCATCTTGGTCAGGCAATCAAAAAAGCTCATCCACGGGAGGATGACCCTTCGAGTTCGGATGATCCTGGTACTGGTCACCGGACATCCTTTTAGGAGACGTTGCTGGGAGCGAATCCAGCTAATCCCACTGTTCCAGTGTTGGAAGGCTTCCATTAACTTTTCAAGTAGGGTGCATGGGCTTTATAGAGGAGAACATGGCAGTCGCAGTCATCATCAAATCAGAATAGAGTCTATGTGCTTTGGAAGCCTGGGCAACTGATGGATTTAGAAAATGATTTCTATTTGGTTAGGTTCAAGGATGTTGAGGAGTATTCGAAGGTGTTGACGGATGGCCTCTGGGTTATTTTTGGTTAGTATCTTACGATTCTCCTGTGGTCTCCGTTTTACGTTACGTTGTAAGAGTATCTCTCCCGGTTGGTGGTTTAGATTCGGTTGTCGTAGTAGCCCATTGTGTTCTCTTATTTGCTAGCGCCTATGGAAGAGCCGAAATGTGTTTGTTTTTACAGGTGTGAGTAGCAGCGTTCCGGAGATAGTTTCATTAAGCCTTGGGTGGGTGAGATGTTTAATGCAAGGGATAAAGCAGGGACCAAGTTGTTAGTGGTGGTTTTAACGTCATTAAATGGCAGCCACTTGCGGTTGGTTGGATCAAGGTAAATACGAACAACGCTTGTACAAGCATCGGCGTTCGTCTATTGAAGGAGTCTTGCGGGGCTCAGATGGGGGTTAGCAGCTTGGATTTGCGATGGATATAAGGAATGCATTAGTTTTTAAATCGAAG
Organism: Gossypium sturtianum; assembly: GCA_025698515.1. Classification (NCBI taxonomy): domain Eukaryota; kingdom Viridiplantae; phylum Streptophyta; class Magnoliopsida; order Malvales; family Malvaceae; genus Gossypium; species Gossypium sturtianum. The sequence continues at coordinate 99,532,173 of CM046947.1, forward strand.
GCAAGGGCCTTGTATTAAGGCCTCCAGCTAGCTTGGGCGAACGGGTATAAACAAGTTGAGCTAGAGAGTGACAATGGTGTTATAGTCAAGGTTATTTGGGTCGATTGTGGTGTGGACAACAACCTTGCTAAATTACGATTAGTGGCACAACTGCTCTGTCAGTATTGGGTGCGTCACACTTGGTTTCCTTTAAATCTAGAAATTAGGAACAATTGAGAGTTTAATTGAAAGAAGTTATAAGTTGGCGATCTCTACTGGAAAATCAGAAAAGTTAATAACTAATTTGGACATGGTTGAAATCCAATGCTAGTTCGGTTGAATTCAAACCAGCTGGTTCTTTAGTAAGAGGCACAATGATTGTCAAAGATTTTATACGGTTGAAGATCGTGCGAGAAAAGTTATAAATAGTTGAGAGGTGACTTCTAGGAGAGGATTCATCTCGATTTTATTTCATTTTCCTCTCTTTTTTATCTTTATCTTTAGCTGCTCGAAAGAAGAGATAGTTATGATAAGCTCTACATGGAGCAGTGATCATGAAGTTTGAGTAGAAAAAGTAAAGAATCTAACAAGCTGGTAAGGTTCTTAGTCCTTTTGTATACGTAAGATAAAAAAAAATGAAGTTAAGAAATCTACATGTTTATGGAAAAATGAGTTTTAAGTTGAAAATGTTGAATTTGACTTATCACCTTGGTTGTTATGCTTAGCTACCAAGAGAATGACAACATTGACATTTGGAAAAGCTAAGCTGAAGAGGTTAAGAAGCATTAAGTGAGTTTCAGTACCCCATTTTCGGGAATGTTGAGTAGCTGTCTTAATTTTGTGCTAAGTTCTCTGATGGTGAATGAACTCTGTTGATGGTGAATGAACTCTGTTGATTGTGAATGATAAACCTGCATAAAAATTTCTTGCTATATGAGTATCCGCCAATATAGTTTAAAGTGCATGAAATATTTAGGATTTCATGTTTAAAAAGATAGCGTACTCTATGCTAGTATGCGAGTGAAATGCATGTATTGCATGATTATAATGATGGAAAATTAATTGACGAGATAGATGAAACTAGGTTTGGGAATGAGAATTTCTGTTAGATACCACCATAGGGGGTTGCTGAGTGCACTTGTGATGTGTGAAGCTCCGGGCCTTGTAGATGAGATACTATGGTGTTCAAACATCAATGTTAGGAATGGCGAAATGGAGGAATGGACAAAAGAATAGGGAAAATGAAATTCCTGTTAGATACCGTCTTACAGAGTTGCTGAGTGCACTCGTGATATGCGAAACTCCGGGCCTTATGGGGGGATACTTCAATGTTTAAGCATCAATGTTAGATATGAGATGAGTCGATATCGATGGATATTAGGTTCCATAAAGCAACATTTTGATGGTGGTTAGCAGACTCTATGGGTTGACACCGCGATGACAGTAAGGTCCTACGGGGTGACATCTCAAAAGAAATCTAACGTGTAAGATCATAGCTCGACTATGGCAGCATATGGAGTCTAGCGGGAGAGTAAATATGGGGCAGTCCGTCGGGACAGTAAACACGGATAATCTGCTAAGACGTTAAACATGGGGTTGTATTATGTAAGACAATAGTTCGGCTATGACAGTATATAGAGTCCGCCAAGATAGTAAACATGGGATAGTCCACCAAAACGTTAAACATGAGTTTGTATTGTGTAAGACCATAGCTCGGTTAAGTTTTAACATTTAAGATCATTGTAGATATTCAGTCATATTTCTTTCATCATTTTCATTTCTTTAACTTTCCCTGCAGCTGCTCGGTGAAAGCCCACCAACATATCTTTGCAGTCCCCAAGGATTACTGACAGGGGCGAAGCCAGGGGGGCTGGCATGGGCCCCGGCCCCCCCTAAAAGGTAAAATTGCTATTTGGGCCCTTGAAATTTTTTTAAAATTTTAAATTAGTAAAGGTAAAATTGCACTTTGCCCCCCCTAAAATTATAAAAATTCGATTTAATCCTTTACAAATTAGAAAGATATAAACTATAAAAAATTAAAATTTCATCCGGCCCCCCCTAAAAAATTGTCCTGGCTTCGCCCCTGATTACTGAAACTGGCATGGATTACCTCCTTATTGGAAAAATCTTCTTTTCTCTTGGTATGCAACATTTGAAGAAACAATTCTGTTTTCACCTTCTTTCTGTACAGCTATATGGTTGCCTCTTATCAGGAAGTTCGACTGAGGCTGTTTAGACTGTATGAGGTGCGATTTAACGGCTAAAGAGTATGAATACGAAGTGCTACTTGTCCCATTCATGTTCTTCTCTTGTGCCAAAGCCTAATTTGATCTTCTGATTTCTATAGCATATATTGTCTGTGTCAGGTCCTGTCTTTTCTTTCTTCTCTTCAACTTTGCCAGTATATTCTTTACAAACATAACTCATATTGCTCTGCAACTGTGTTAAATTCTTGCAGACTGGACCATGGAAAATTCATTCAAACTGTTACAATCCTCAGGCAGAAGTTGTAAGATCATTTTACCTATTTCAGAATGTGTGTATATTTAAGGCTGAAAATTGGGAATAACTTAATGAGCTGTGATTTGTAATATACTGTTTCAACTGTGTAACCATTTGATTAAAGCTAGTTAAGATCTGTCTGCCCCTACCTTATTTTTTTCCCTAACTGGGGGACAGAAGTTGAATTACAAAAGCTTTTGTAGCATTATCGTATAATCTACAACCTTTTTAACCCTGCTTTGTCATTTTTGTTAATGTTGGAAACTAAATCCAAAAATAACAACAATAGAAACTTGGTTGGCTAGATATTAGCAGCCGTAGCCTTTTCGGCAACGTAGAGTACCAGCATACTGAGCTGTCTTTGTTAGAAGTGAAGATGGTCTTGCCACCATGCTTGATGCTTTTATGTAGCTTTCTGAAGCTTCTTCTCCAGAAGGTGTGAAAAAAGCACCATTAAGCATCATATCTCCTTCTGATCTCCAATTCCAGTTCTTCCACTCATCAAAGTAGCTTTCACGTTTTGTCACCTGATTAAAAAAATAAATAAATTGTTGACAGAAATATGGTAACCTATGGAGTAATTTTTTGCTTAGTCTTCTAGCTCTTTTATGTTAGGATGAAGTTAGTGTAGGTACATTCGGGTGGAGAAACTTGCCTCCTTTGAATAATTGTTATCTGATGCTACGAATACATTCCCTTGGCTATTGATTGTCGGGTTGGCACTTCCTCCGATTGCATACATCTGCCAACCGGTGTATACATTGTTAACAATGTGAAAATATCCATGCCTGCACCTGAAACATTTTGACTACGTGTTTAGATATCCATTTATATTGTGCTACTTGTGTGTGCATATTGCTGCAGGCGAATGCTACCTCGGCATTCTCTGAACCAGGCCTTCCCCAAAGTAGTTGAAAGCTATTGTCACTTGCATGTTCTTGTCATCAAGGAACTCATCACTATGACCCATAAGCATGACTTCATTGTGATGTAGCATATAGTTGTTAGAGATTGTTATGGATGTTGAACCATACGTGGCATCAATGAGCCCGTCATAACAATTTGCTAGTGTGCAGTGATCAATCCACACATCCCGCGAGCCAAATATCGAGATCCCATCTCCATCAGATCCACTGTGAGGAAACGGGTCCCACACCATTGCATCCCCTGAAGGTAAGCAGTTATGTATGTAGATGTTATGTATGATTACATTACTCACATTGTGTAATGTTATGCACGGTCCACTTGTGATTTGGATGTCGTGTCCTCTTCCATCGATGGTCTTGTACGAGTTGATCAGCAGTTGTTCTCTTAGGTTTATGACCATGTCATGATCAAAGATGATCCACAGAGGTTCAGTTTGAATAACTGCATGACGTAATGTACCTGGAGTTGGATTTAGGGGATCATCATTACCTGAATCCGTGACTACATAAACATCACCATCTCGACCCCCAATGGCATCTTTCCCAAACCCAACCGCACAATCAGCTAGCTTTCTTCGGTTGGCTTCCCATTCAGGGTCACACCTCCAGCAATCATCTATAGGATTACCAGTCCTACATTGTTCCATATCCAACTGCCTTCTTGTTGAGTACCTATTTAGATGCCATGTCACATTATCGAAACTTCATTAGAAAAATACGAGAAAATCATTTGGCCAAGAATGAAGCTCCGGAGAACCGGAGCAACTCACCTAGCTACTGGTTCCGATATTTGCTGAGGAACATGTCTCGAGAATGTTGAGGTAGCATGTAAGCATATGAGTAAGGAAATTAGATAGAACCTTGCCATCTCAAGGAAGCTTTTAGTAAACTCCAATGGAGAGATGACTATATTTTATATTAACGTTTACACATTGCATGATTTTATATATATTATCATGATTCATTATACTAAAAAAATGTCCTAAATGCATTAATTAGCAAAATTCGTATAAGAAAAAACATAGGAATTGAATGATGCTGTGAAAAGCTGGTTAGTTTTCCCACTTGGATAGCTGCACATTGAAGGAGGTGATTTACAGTGTAAAATCTTTGCTCCAGTTTAAGGACTTGGCCAGTAATGGCGACCGAATAGTTAGGTTCACAGGGACTAGCAAGCTAGCTGGTTGGCTGGCTGGTTGGCTTGCCTTTTCTTTTTTTCGTTTTTTGGTTTTAAGATTGGTTAAAATATGCCATAAGTCCATGTACTCTTCATTGATTTGGGATTTAGTCCCTCAACCTTTTTACTTTTAAAATTTAGGTCCAACTGTTAAACATTGTTAAATTTATTTTTGTTAAATTCAAGTTCATTACAATGGGTAAAAGTAACATGGAGGCCTTGTAGTAAGAGTAGAATTGTATTTTGCCCCCTTTGCGCAAAAAGTGAGCAAATTAGCCACATATGTTAGATCAAAGAGCAAATTGAACCTTATATTAAAATTTTTACCCATTTCCATAATTAAAAACTGATCCATGTACGTTAAAATGAGGTACACATGACACGCCACATGTAACTTTTTGTTTATTATGTCAATTGCATCGGTTTTTAACAGTAAAAATAGGTGAAATTTTCAACATAAAAAACTAGGTTGCACTTTGATTTGTTGTACAATGACTAATTTATTCATTTTTTAGTAAAGGGACCTTCATGGTACTTTTACCCATTACAACGTCATTTTTATTATTATTGTAAAATGCCACCCTAATAAATTCAACAGTATTAACAATTGGACCTAAAAGTTAAAACTAGAAAAGTAAGATTAAATTCCAGGAAATAAAAGTAATAAGATTAAATTGTAAATTTATGAATAGTATAAGGACTTATATAGCATATTTTAAGCTTTAGGATTTTGTAGGCTTTATATCCTTGAAAATCATAGAACATGGTCTATGGCTAAGGAAATGTCGGGTGCAAAGGAGCCAGGAATTTGGGTCATTTAAAGTCATTACGGCTATAATCTAATGTCTAAATCCATTCGAAATTTCACATGCTTTATACGTAATTGTGTTGCTAAGTTCTTAATCCAGTGGCAGTTGATGTAGCCGGTTGATCAAGCGGCACCACCCCTTTTTCGGCGCTATTATCAGTCAATCATCGCATTTAAAAAAAATTTTAGTGCCGTCATTATGTCAGGCAGCACTCATATTATTCGAAATACCTGTGAAAATACGAATAATCAGGGTGGAAGTCAGAAAAAATTATTTTGAATGTATATTTTTAAAAATAGTGGCTTGAAAAAACAGAAAGAAAATCGTAGGTAATTTGAAAGATTTGATCATTGTTTTAAATGATTTGGAGTCGGCTATTGGGAGATCTAAACCATAACGAGGAAGAAATCTTCTTTTTTATTGTCGAAATCGGCACGAAAGGCCACCCTAAATGGAGTCGGCTATTGGGAGATCTAAACCATAACGAGGAGGAAATCTTCTTCTTCTTTTTTTGTCGAAATCGGCACGAAAAGCCACCGTAAATGGAGTCGGCTATTGTTTTAATGATTTATATTAATTAAATTTTAAAATATTAACATATTCGTTTCCTTTTTTTTTTAATATTTATCTTTCGCAACAAAGAAGAAAAACTTATCAAAATCCAATGCAAAATTAATTCGAGAAAGATTAAAATATGTTGTTAGTCTGATAACATCTATACATTAAAATTCAATCCTTTTATCTTTTCAATTAAAGAATCCCGGTTCAATCATTATTATAATTAGTCGTTTCGGTCAAACATATTTACTTCCCATTCATTATATGTCGTGTCATATGAGGGCGACTTAATCAATATGCTAAATTAATAAATTTTGATTGACAATACTTACGATTTTAATTATTAGACTCGAAGTTTTAAATCAAGAAAATAAGAGTTAATTTTTAACATTTTAAATACAAGGATTAAATCTTAAATTTTGTCAAAGTATAAGGACTAACCGCATATTTTAACCTTCGAGAATATATATATAAATTCAAAGTGTTGATACAACCACTTTTTCTAGCCATTAAAGTGTTGAAAAGCTTTCCATGTTTAGCTGTGTATTTATTGGTGTAGTTTGTGGTGAAGTTTTGAAAAGGACTATACAACGTGTCCCTCGTTTTAAACACAATCCAATCCCTAGGGTTTAGGGTTTGGACTCTGTCTTTTTGTCCTTTTCCTTTTTTTGTAGGTTTCTTTTTCAACTACAAATTAAATTATTCGAGTTCGTATTAAAAAAATAAGGATAAATTATTAAAATAGTTAATTTTATTTATTTCGAGTTATATTTTAGTCACTTATATTTAAAATGTCACGTTTTAGTCACTTACGTTATTGTGTTGTAACATTTTAGTCACCGAATCGTTAATTGTCATTAATGGTGTGACGGTAAGTTGATGTGGCACGTTAAATCATCATTTCAAACGAAAATTTTAGGTTAAATTCTACAATTAGTCCTTATATTTTTTTTTCATTTATGTTCTTTTAACTCTTTTTTTTCTATTCTCTTTTACTTCTCCCTTTGTTTTCCTCCTTCATTTTCTTTAACGTAGTTTTTCTATGTTTTCTATTTGTTAAAACTAGTTCACAAGCTCGCATCACTAAAAAAAATTCAATTGTTCAAAAAAATAAAAGTATAGGGACTAATTTTAACAAATGAAAAAACATAGAAAAAATGCGTTAAAAGAAATGGAGAAGAGAGGAAAACAGAAGGAGAAGCAGAAGAGAATGGAAAAAGAAGTTAAAAGAACATAAAAGAAAAAATTAAATTGTTCAAAACGAAAAAAATATAAGGACCAATTGTAGAATTAAACCTAAAATTTTTGTTTGAAATAATGACTTAACGTGTCTCGTGAACTTACCGTTAACGACAATTAACAATTTAGTGGTTAAAATGCTACAATGCGATAACGTAAGTGACTAAAACATAATATTTCAAACAAAAGTGACTAAAATGTAACCTGAATTAAATAAAAGTAACAATTTTAGGAGTTTACCCAAATTTAAATTAATGAGCTCGAGTTTAAATACCAACAAATCAAATTTGAAAAATATTAATAATTTAATATTATCAGCGCAATTTAATTTTTTGCTGAGAAAAAAAAAGTTATGGTAGAATTTCAATCATGGTACTTGCAAATCTATTGATATCACTTTTCAACTTTTATTAGGTCGGTTTTTCATTGCTTTTAGAAAATATTTTTAAAAAGTGCCGTAAAAAAGTGCTTATGAAACTTTATATGTTTAGTATCGGTATTGTTGTTGAAAAGTATTTTTTTTAAAAATAAAATATTTATTTTAAATATAATGTTGTGATGTAAAAATATGTCTTCAAATAATATTTAAATTCATTAATATTATGATATTTTAATAAAAATATTAAATAGGTAATTTATTACAATTCATTATTAATATTTTAACATATGAAATATAAATTTTAAATATTTATAAGCAATTAATATTAATTATTTGTGCATTTTAATTTTAATATATAATCTACAATTTAAATATTATTAAAATATAATAATAATTACAAATCATTTACAAAAAATAATAATTACATGATAAAAATGTGCTATAAATTCTTATATTCTTTATAAATTAAAATTCAATTGCTAACATCATTATTTTTTTGTTATTAAATTTACTAATTACTATAATGATATTTTTTAGAATAAAAGAAATTCATAAACATGTTGTAATAAAATAATTTTAACCGTGTTAACAATTAAACTTATATTTTTATTTGATTATAGTAAATAATACTTACTTGATTTTAATCTCATATTTATCAAATAAGTTAATAAGCTAAACCTGAATTTACATTTTCCGTAAAACCTTTTCAAAGTTCAAACTTGTGTTCTCACCCGCAACCACTTTAATAATTCAACCTTTGTTTTTACACATTTGTGCTGGTGAAAAGTAATTTATTTGCCACCAAATTTATTTACATCCACTACTAGGTGGTTCCATATCCAATACTAGAAAATAAAAATGAAAAGAACCCTTTTGAAAAAAGAAGAAAATTTACATTGTAACACCATAGAGGGGAAAACAAACACTGGATTCCAGCATGTCCGAGACTCGAACGTCGAACGGAAAACCGCCAATTGACGAAAACAAGAATGTTCAACAGTTGAATATGAACACACATAAGAAAGATAAATTTTAAACCAATGAACCAAAACAACATCATAGGAACTCACTCTTTTGGCCATTTTGATTTGAAACCTCCACGGATAGGAAAGCTTTGAATCCAGTTGCATTCAGGTATCATCAACTTGTGAATGAAAAACGAAGCTCGGGAATGTTGTTGTGATGTCCCTGTTTCGAGGATATAGAACAAAAATCGTTGACGGTGAGAGCAGACATGGGATGGAATCAAAGTGTTTATCGGGGAATGTTCGGAACTTACTTGAGGTATTGCAGGGTCATGTTTTTCAGAAGGGACGGATGTCGTAAAACAAGGCTTCTCCACTCTTCCTTATCAATCCTTCCATCGTGTTTCGTATCAGCTTCCTCAAAGGTCTGTTGGAAAACGTTAAAAACAAAGGAAAATGAAAGTTACAAGATATGACATCAAATAAATCAGATTTAAGAGATCAATCACCTTGTCGATTATACTTTCTATAACATCATCCGAAAGGTTCATGCCTGATTCAGCAAGCGTAGCCACTACCATTTGCTTCACCTATATGTAAAAATATATGCATGAATGACAGAAAGAAGGATCGAAGAAATATAGAATACAAAAGATCAAAACCAGGAAACATAATACTTACTTCCTGCCTCTCAATGAAACCTTGTTGCTTGAGATCGTATAGTTGAAAAGAGACTGCAAAAGGGCACAAAAGAATTACGAGACAACAAAGTACTCGGTGGATTCATAATTGGAAAATGAACTGGTACTTGAGTTCATAGTTCCATTTCCATGGCAGTCGTTTACATCCGATCTCCAAATTTATAAATGATGGCCAAAGATGCAAATAAAGATCTCGATGTAGACAAATATTAGACACATACACTCAATCTTGTCGTCAATGGGTGCATTCGGATGGAAGACAGAGAGAGCACGAGCAAACTCTTCAAAACCTAGAATTCCATTATGCTTTGTATCAAACAAGTCAAATACCTGCAGCGAAGTACGAAACATGTTGAAAACGGCTCAGACAAGATGGTAATAACTGCAAAGATTGGTATGATGAGATTTAGGAGCATTATTTTATCGAGGATGGAAACAAAAACAATATCAGTTAACATTAGATTAAAAAATACCCGATCTGCAAACAAGCTCTCCTTTTTGTTTGTTTTGAATAATGCCAATTGAAACTCCTCCTGCCAAATGGTAACATAAAATAAAACTCAGATACGAAAAAGCATTTCGAGTGATCCTCGAGTTCCAAAACTTGTCAAATATAACAAAAAAGAATCGGTTTAATATAATGTGAAGTAAAAAAACAATAGAACAAATACCTTGTGAAGTAAGAGATAATAGAAAAAAGGTTAAATTCTGCAATTAGTTCCTGTACTTTATGAAAGTTGTGGATTTAGTCATTGTACTTTAATTTGGTCATTTTAGTCCCTGAGCTTTTCAAATTTTAAAATTTTAATCCACACCAAAACAAAAAATGTTAAATTTATTAAGTTAAGTTTAGCTATATCCACATATTACTCACTAAAAACATAGTTAACATATTAGCAACCGTCATCTATGTCAAGATTGAAATTTCAAAGTTCAAAAAGTATAAAGACTTTAAATGATTTAGTTGCAGAATATGAACTAAATCTACGCATGTATGCATAGTACAAAGCTAGTGATTGAATTTAACCAAACAGATTTAACAATTACTGTTTGGGTTAGGACTAAAAGTTTAAAATTCAAAAAGTACAACGAGTTAAATTGACCAATTTGAAAAGTATAAGGACTAAAATTGATCAAATTAAAATATACGGACTAGATCCACAATAGGGACTAATAGAAGGATTTAACCTAGAAAAAAATACCTTGTTAATCAGCCCGTCATCTATCACCGCGCTACTTATCTTCTTGAAGAGCTCGTAAAGAGCTTCTATTTCACTTACACTAACTGCATCAAGGTGCGAAATAAGGGAAAGCTCGAATAAGACATTAATTCGTTCAAAAGCTTAACAATTTAAGAAAAAAACGAAAAGAAAAAGAAAAGAAAAGAAAACAATAACATACACACAGTCTCTCGTGCAAGAAGCTCAGGATCATTGAGACCTCTAGATTGTTTGTACAAATCAATATCACAACATTGCAGTACAGAAGCAAATAAATGCTTCACACCAGCTACGCACTGCAACATGATATCTTCCACACATCAAAACACTCCATACCTGCAAAACACAACCGGGGTCAACATTCTTTTCAATAATCTGTCTCAGGACGAATATACACGACAAACCTTTTAACCATTTCCTGATTCTGCTGACTGAAGCTCAAAATGTAAGAATCTGAATTCTCAAAAAAGGAAGGAAAAAATTCCTCAAAATCAAATCAATATCGGTTTAATAAATGAAACCAAGATCCCAATTCTTTTTTGTCCTAACAGTCTTAAATGCATTCCATGATGTTCTCCCTGATCTTTGTACATGCATATACATATACATATATATATATATGTATATATGTGTGTATATATATGATAATGATTCCTTTGTGCTCATTTTTCATGCATTGGATAATAATTGAAAACAAGAAGGCAACGCATAACAGATGAATGATGAAATGCCAAACAGAAAAAACCAAAAAAAGAACAAAGAAAAAAAATGATCAAAAATTACAGTGGTTGACCACAAATCACCAGGCTTTGTTACACCCATTAATATCAAGAATCTATGATTACACCAGACATTGTTATTGTTAAAAGGATGTGTAAACAGAATTTTCTAATAAAAGAAACAGTTCAAAATCATATACCCATCAAATCAAATACATTAAAAACGCCAATTCAACCCCCCAAGCAGATCCAATCTAACCAATTCCACACAAAATTAACAACAAATGATTGAAAAATAGAAAAACATAACTATAATAAATCTATCAAAGATTGGAAATCTAGATAGAAGATACTCACTTTTAAGCTCACGTAGATTTTCAAAAAAAGAAAAAAGTTAGGTAATTTTCTCGAGAAACAAACAGAGAAAAGAAAACAGATTTGAAGGGAAAATTATGGTAATACCTGGAGAGAATAATGTTGGGGTAGTATAGAAAATCTATGAAACTGGGTGTGAGTTAATTGGGGAATGAAAAAGATGGTGATAAGGGTTGTGGAGAGAACTGTAGAGTCCAATCATTTATATATATGCAGACAAAAAATTGAATAATAATAAATAATAAAAATAAAATAAAATAATTTTCTAAAAAAATGGAAAATGATAAATATGAATAAATAAATGGAAAATAGATAATTACGAAATTTTATTTGTATAAGTTGTGATTTTAAATTCTATCATAATATTATTTTAATAAAAAAATAAAAAGACAAAAACATCCTCATATTCAATATTGTTACTTTATATATAAAATGGTATTTTAGTAATATTTCAATAAAATTAATGTTTTGTTAACTCTTAACATTAATTCAATCAAATAAATCTAAAAAACTTGTTATTTAGGTCTTTTAAAAAAATTAAAATTTTAAATTAATAAATGTAAAATTACACTTTAGCCCCATAAAATTATAAAATTTTAATTTAATCCTTTAAAAATTATAAAGATATAAACTATAAAAAAAAATTCATTCGGCCTCCTAAAAAATTGCTCGGGCTTCGCCCTTGCATATGATTTTAAATGACAAAATTATCTCCATGGTAATGTTTATTATTTTATAGAAGGAAGGTTTTCGATAATTGCTCAACTAATTTGAGTCCTGCTTGAAATGTGACACTAATTCAGTAAGCCCTTTAAATATAGTATAGATAAATATAATATTAATAAATATATTTTTTAAAACAAAACTAATAAAACATCTAGAAAAAACAAACTAACTATACTAAATGTTAAGATTTTGAATTTTTGTCACGAATTAATTACGCATCAATTAGTTGGGTAATGACGAAAAGATCATCGTTTCACAAAATAAATGGTATTATATCTGTTTTAACATTTCAACCAAAGTATATTTACTTATTATATCTAAATATTTGACTGAGTTAGTGTCACCCTTTATTCGGTCCCTAGGTTTTGATGTAATTACAAGATAGGTAATACCGTATCAGTGGACATATTGTTTTTCTTTTAGGACAAGTACATACTGAAGTGTTTCGGTGTACTATTTTGAATTTATCAAAACTTTACATTATTCTTATCTATTACTTACTATATTTAACAAAAATTCTTTTTTTAATAAGTAATAGATATTCTTTTAATTACATTACTATCAAATAAATATTTTTTATTTTAAAATATCACATAATAAATTTTTAAAAAATTAAAATATTAAGAATTAGATTTAAATTTCGAAATTTGAAAATGAATGGATTAAATTGTGAAAATAAAACTACAAGAAGGTGAGGCAAATTTTAACCTTTAATGCACGGAGACCAAAACGGTGACGTATATGGATTTAGGGAAAGTTTCCTTTTCGAATTCAAATTCTCAAAAAGCTTTAAATAAATAAAAAAAATCCCCAAATTAATTTTCTCCAAATCATAGAGGAAACCCTAATAAATTTATAATATTGGAAAAAGATTTATCTTTGAACCAGAAGTCTAAATCAAAATCGATGGGGAAGAGAAAGGAGCGTCGTCTAGCTGCTATGAGCAACGCCGGCCGCCGTGTTAAACTCGATCTCTTCGCGGAACCCTCTGGTAATCTTTTGTCTCAATTTATCCGCTTTTTTTTTTTTTTTAAATATGAAAAACCCTAGAAACTATTGAATTTGATTCACTTTAGTATCCTGTAGTGCAAGAAAAAGCAAAAAAAAGGGAATGCTTTTTTGGTTGTTGAAAAAGATTTTGCTTTTGATATTAGTTGAAGTAGTTGTTTTAGAGTTATTGGAAAGTGAATAAGGATATAGATTGGTTTTTTGTTTTTTTAACTTTTGGTTTCATTTATTGAAACTTTTAGAAGATTTGGGTGGCTCCTCAGTACATGAAGAAATCGATGGGGAACTGAAACATCATGCTGGGTTGCCCAATTCATTATCTTCTCCAGGTGGGTTCCGTCAGTTTTCTTCAAAAAGGACTATGTAGAGAGAGAGCATGAGTGGTCTACATTATTTTGGTGGAAAATTGGAATCTATGCCAGACATATATGTTGTTTGCCCCAGAATTTGTTTTCAGATTGTAGGGTGTCAGCTGTGGTCTTGGGAACATTCATACCGAACTGATTGGACCCGATCAGTGTGATATTTTTTTGAGCGAGTCCCAATCTGTTATGCACTATTTCGCTGCATCCACGCGATTTGCAGATTTCTTCTTGGAAATTTTTATCTCGGTTCGTATGTCTCTTGGCTTTATTTCCATCATGCCTCCACTGACTTCTTTCTTTGATTTGTAACAGGTGGCTGTCATGAATTGCTCATGCGTCTATCAAATTTATATGGATTTTGTTCAACCTTTCTTTTATTTATTTGTTTCTTGTTTATGGAAGCTGTCACCTTTCTGACCTATCCTAAATGAATGTTTTCTCAGCTTATGTTTAAAGTTTTAGATATAGCAAGAACCATTAAGTACAAATTGTTGTTTAAAGATTTAACATATTTATGGTGTGTCTTCAGGTCAACAACCAGCAAATCCTTTGCTGCTACTTGGCCAGTATAGTGATGATGAGGTGGATGGGGAGTCAGATAAAAGACTAGACTGTGGCATTTTGGATGGTTCTGTATCTGACCACGATGACAAGGTAATTTTGGGTTTCCTTACTGTTGTTTGTGAAATTATGCTTTGTAGGACCTAGGTGGGAACCTTTGGACTGGATATGAGGTTAGCTTGGTTGTGTTGGCTGCAGTCCAAGTTGTTTTCTTTCTATTTTTATGGATCTATGATTTGTAACTGCCAGTTTCACTCTTTTAACTGAAATAATGGGGGAGCATTGTGGGTTAAATTAGTAACTTGCTAGTTGCTAAGTTAGACTTGCATATGGTTTTCATTCACATTCTCATCGCTTATTTTTATTAGGCTAAGGGGCCCCTAAGTGAGACTTGCAAAGATACAGAAGCTGATGCAGGTGAAGGTCTTGATACTCTAAAGGTTAATCAGCAGAACATAGAGAAAGATTCTACTCCAAATGCTGTCCATAACTTGGTAGACATTGATGAGAAAGGAGATAATAATGTTACAGATGAATCAGTCAAGAATGATTCAACAGAACAAAATGCTGTTGCTGGAACTTCTGAAGTACAGGTAACTCAAGATGCGGGTTCAGGCTGGAGGATTGTAATGCATGAAGAGAGTCATCAGTATTACTACTGGAACACTGAAACTGGTGAAACTTCATGGGAGGTGCCTGCTGTTTTGAATCAGATAAACCAATCAACTTCTGACGAGAAAGTGCCTACTGTTGAAGATATGGAGGCTGCTCAAGTGGATGCACGTGATTTGAATCCAACACCAAGTACCCAACCAGTTGTTGCCAATGTGATTTCTCAGAGCAAGGTGCATGATAATGAGCCAAAGTTAGATGAGCTGGACAGAGGAGGCAAAAGTGAAGCTTTGAGGGATAAAATCTCTGATATCAATAGAAGTGATTTTCAAAATAGCTTAGATGCTGTTGATACCTGTTTGGCTGGTGAGAGTTTAGATTGCTCTGGGAACTATACCCATGATGTGCTTGCTAATGATGATAATAAAACAGGGATCGATTGCTCTACTCATCTTTTGAGACAAGGGGAGTGTTTGCTAGAGAGACTGGAGTCACTAAAACTGTAAGGAATATCTAATTGCTTTCATTTCTCTATTATTAGATTATTTGCTATTACTTTTAGCCAATATATTTTTACTATTTCTTTTGTTTAAAGTAGAAGACTAGAATTCTTCAGTTTTCATTGTTATTTGTGATTCTAATATGAAATATTTTCAGCTCTGAAGACGATCTGCAAGCTCAGGGCTGGAAGTCTAAATGCATTTTGGAAGTTGAGATTAGACTTTCGGATATCAAAGCGTTGGTTTCGTATGGATCATCTTTATCACCATTTTGGACACATTGTGAAAGGCAGCTAAAACGGCTTGAAGGTATTATTAATGATAAAATATACCAGCTTGCAAAATCAGAAATTATGGAAGAGGCTGAAGAAACTCCTGACTCTTTTGGAGAAAAGCTCAAGATAAAGGAAGGTTCATACAATGAAGTTGAAGCTGATGTAGATGTTATCGATGCAACTGCTTCCGCACCTGACATTTCTCATGTCCCTACTAATGCTGATACATCAACAGTAGTCATTGATGATGTTAATAATCAAGTTCTCTCCAGCAATGCTGCCCATATGGTAAGTGTTCCTACTGAACATTGTGAACGTGAAGTCGAAGAAGGTGAACTGGTAGATGGAGATACGCTTTCTGGAGAAAATTCTAAGACTGGAGTCCATGCCGGAGAAGATGATGATATGGATGTGGACATGGAAGTTGAAGATGTAATACCACCAACTGCAATGCCACTCATGCAACAAAACCCTTCTTCTGATTACTCAGCTGTTCCTCCACTTCCGAGTGAGGAGTGGATTCCTCCACCGCCTCCTGATACTGAACAAATTCCACCACCTCCTCCTGATAATGAACAAGTTCCTCCCCCACCACCTGATGAGCCTCCTGAACATTCCTATCCTCTTGCCCCATCTCATATAGAGACTACACCTCTGGCTTACGCGGAACAATACGGCCTAACTTATTCTGATGCCAGTTATCAGTATTATGGACATGCAGTTAATGAAATTCCTGTTGGTGGTTTCTATGGACATGCTGATGGATCTCAAATTGCTGTACCCCAAGCCTCACTTTACTATCAAGCAGTTCCTAACACATACTCTGATAGTGCATCAGTATCTGTTAACTCTGTTGAACCTATAATATTTTATGACCTCCAAGGTAGAAGAGCATCATCCGTGCCTATAGCCGGGAGTACAGAATCTTTTCATTTGCCTAGTGAAGTGGGTACAATTAGTTCCAATACTCTTGCTTCAAGTCAAGTCGAATCTGGTGGTGATATTGCATTAACAGGAACTGATGTGCGAGCCAATGGTCCTATTGTTAATGAGAAGACCGAGATAGCATCAGTTGGGAGCTCATCTACTTCGGCCACTATTGAAGCTCCTGCAACTGTTTCTGTTAGAGAAAGTTCTGCTGCTGCTGCTGTCGCCGCTGCAGCTGCATCTGCAGCAGCTGCAACTTCATCATCAGCTCCAAGGGTTCAATCTAAAGGTATAATTTTGGGTCATAAGTGTTATGTAATTTTATATTATGATGGTATAAGAAGCAGAGACATTCAGAAATGTTTCGAGCTTGTCTTAACATTCAAATCTTCAAATGAACCAAATTGATATTGGTTTTATCTGTGTTATGCATCTCTATAAATTGCACCTGACTAGTAACTCCATCTGTAACTTGAAATTGCTGATAGTTCTCATTTGTTTACTGGAATTGATTGATACGGTATCCTTTGTTGTTTCAGCTGCACGAACTAAAAAGCGGACAGTTGCTGTCACATCCTCCTTAAGGTCGAATAAGAAGGTCTCCTCTTTGGTGGACAAGGTATAACAAATTTCCTGTTACTCAGGAGATTTCATTGCTCCTTTTTGATGTTCATATTTTGTTTGTTTCTGAAACCAGTAGAGTAAAACGCTTTTCTTTTATCAGTGGAAAGCTGCCAAAGAGGAATTGCAAGAGAATGCAGAAGATGAGCCTGAAAATGCTTACGAGAAATTAGAAAAAAAGCGACAACGAGAAATAGAGGTCTATAAGTGAACCTTCATTAAATAAATTGTTTATTCATATTCACTGGTTCTTGCGCCTTACATTTCTTTGATTTCAGGAATGGTATGCTCAGCAACTTGCCAGCGGAGAGGCTAAAGATAATGCAAATTTTCAGCCTTTGGGTGGTGATTGGTATGTATGTTATATTTTATAGGGTAAACTATAGTAGAGGTCACCCAACTATGTTTTTTCCTTTTCTTTTTAGTCGCTCAATTATAAAAAGTTACAAAATGGTCACTAACTTAAAAATGGAAACACCCAAACATCCAAAATAGTTTGGGTGACCAAAAAGGGAAAAAAAAAATAGTTTGGTGACTGCTAATGTAGTTTACCCTATTTTTAAGTTTCCTGTCCTGCCTCTCTTATCCTATTATGTTTTTTATTGATCTTCCCAAATGTCCAAATAAGCTCTTATGTGATTTTTCATCTGTTTTGGCCCTTTACTTTTTGGTGATATGCTTTTTTCTCGATAATAAACATAGGCGTGAAAAAGTAAAGCGGAGAAGAGCGCAGAAGGCTAAAGAATCTGTGGAGACTCCCTCGGTGGCACATCCTGATGGAAACCAACAACCTGATTTAGATGAACTCTCAAGAGGCCTCCCTTCGGGATGGCAGGTAAATGAACATTCCGATTGCAGTTTCGGTTACATATTTTGCAGAACCAGTGTAAAATGCCTTCGAGTGGCTTCGAAGTTATGCTATAGGCTTTAAGTTTATTTATTTTCTCAACTTGGTTAGCAATCGAATTTCTGGATCGGGATTTCATCCGTTGTGGCTGTTCTTTTTTACGCAGGCTTATTGGGACGAAGCTTCGAAACAACCCTATTATGGCAACATTAACACGTCGGAGACAACTTGGATTAGACCAACAAAATAAGTTTTTGAGATTGATTATTATTATTTATTTGTCATAACAAACTTTGAGTTGGATCAATATATAATTTCACGTTTCACTTTTCTCTCAAATGTACATCTTTCTAGAGGCAGCTTAGGAATGAATCAGGTAATTTCCCCCGTTGTAGCCATTGTTATGTTCTCAAAGGTTCTCTGCTTTTGTTTGGTCATTAGTTTATACTAAATGGTATAAAATTTTAATATTTTATATTAATATATATGAACAGTATTTAAAAACATTGGTAAACCTGAAATTTTATATTGAAATACATTGATGTTAATATATATATCATCAGGGTGAACTGTGTTTTTTTCTTATGATTCCCCAACTTGAAACTATGGTATTTGTTTTGAATTGGTATTATCTTGAGATGCCAAAGAAGTATTAAAATGGTTAAATTTTGCTATTAGTTCTTGTGCTTTATAAAAATTGCGGATTTAGTCTTTAGATTGTGATTTGATCATTTTTAGTTTTTGTAGTCTTGACTCAAATAATGACAGATCTAATTATTAGTAGTGTATTATGCGTACAATTGTAAATTTACTTAAGTCGGATCATTTTAAGTTTTTACCTTTCGCGAATTTTGAAATTTTAGTTTTGAATAAAATTACATTACAATTATGATAATATATTTGTTAGATCATATTTTGAAAATAATGTTTTCATAGAGAAAATGTAGAATTGCATATTCATTGCCATTTTTTTTGGTTCCCAAGAGAAGATAAACAATGGGCTAGTGCCAATCAAAATAAGAATGTCCATTGAAGAACCTGTTTATGTAAGCTGTCTTCCATTCCATGTTAGTTTGTTTTCTAGTCATTTTTCTTTGTTTCTTTTAGGACAAATTCTGCATATAGACCCTTTAATGCAATTACAACGGTGGTCATCAATGGTCCCATATTTGCTCCCTGTGGAAGAGGATAACATTTTCAAAACCAACGGCCAGCATTGAAACCAAAAGTAATATGGCACTACACTATGTTATTTGGGTTCGGGTTAATGTCAGATATAAGTATGTGTTTAATACGTATATGTTTATAGTCTCTGTACTTTTTGAAAATTAGGAATTTAGTTATTCTATTTTTCAATTCCAAAATTTAGGTCTAACTATTAATACTGAAAACATAATTTATAATTTGACTTGAATTTTAAAATTTTAAAAATAGAGACTAAATTCCTATAAATATAAGTATAATGATTAAATTCTTAATTTTCAAAAATACGAAACTCTAGACGTATTTTAACCTTATTTTTCTTACATATTTGGAGAGTTGTCCCCAAATTTATATTTGAATACGCATCGAACATAGGTACTTTAAAGCAACGTAGAAGAGCAAATGGTTGTAGTGTTTTATATCGGAATGTCCAAGTGAGACATATGTATGTTCAAGAATTTCAATATTGAGTAAATTAGTCTCTCATAAAAAAATCTGAGCTATATAATCCCTGTCAATTTTAAAAGTGCGTAACTAAGAACAATTAATTGTAGCATTAATATTTTACATCAATTGTACATAATTTTGATCGATATAATATCAAATTTAGCCCTCAGTGCTTACATATTTTGTCAATTTAGCCTTAATTCTAAAAAAAGAAACAAACTTAGCCTCAGTATTTACATAAAAGTTGTGGGCTAAATTTGTTAAATCAAGACCAAGTTGACAGTGTGTGTAAACTTTGAAGATTAAATTTATAATTGTATCAATCAAAATAACGTACAATTGACAAAAACGCTAATGCCGCGATTAATTGTCCGTAGGTGCTCAATTTCAAAATTGATAGAGATCAATTTACTCAATATCGAGATTGAGAAAGATCGAAAACATCTTTTTACTAAATTTTACATAAGCATAAATACTTCAAGAAATGCATATTTTAAAGAATCGTGTTTAAATATTAACTTTAATTTAAAAATACTGATAATATTAAAGATAAGTAGTAAAAATTAAATTGAAGTGGAGTGGGGATGAATGCATCCAACATCCATGGAGGGAGTAATGATTTTCAAGATTATACATCCATATCAAAGCGAGACGGATGGTAGAGCAGTGGTGGATTTAACAATATTCGCCCCCACCCCGCTCCATTGCCATCCCTAGTTCCATCAATCTAGTTTTAAAATTTTATATTACTAAAAATCATTAAAATATTCAAACTTTTTAAAGAAAAAATAAAACTATAAAAATTCCAAAAATGAATAAACTTACAAAAGTCTTAAAAAGTTTAAAAAAAAATAAAAAAACTAATAAAATTTTCCAAAGTTTCAAAAAGTTAAAAACATTCAAATTAATCTTCAAATAATTGAAAATTTTGTAAATTATATTAATCCAAATTTTAAATATATATTTTTTTATTATTTTGGGATGAAATCATTTATAGCATTGGTTAGGGACATATTTGAAAGCTAATATATGGAGAAGATTTTTGCTATCTTATTAATTGAAAGCTACTTTTGAGGAATTATAAATTTGGTTTGATTGTAGTTTAGCAAACCATTAAATGTGTAGTTGAGTGAATGCTTGTCAATGTTTTATTTATGAGGGTGAGACAGCACTTACCTATTAAATAAATAATTTAGTTAATTAAATTTTTAAACAAAAGATAAAATAATAAAAGTTAACAAGGAGTCGAACATAAAATCAAGGGGTAAGCTGAAGTCTTACCGCTATACTAATAGACCCATCCTTAACGTAAATTGAGCGAAAGCAACATATAAGTTGGGTCTTCAAAGTCTGAGGTTGAAACAAAAATTTAAGGAAAATGATTTGAACACAGGACCTCTCATACACAAATAAAATTTTTAATCACTGAATCAAAACAAATTGCTTGACATAATTTTCACAACCTTAATTCAAAACGGGGCGTGACCACAATTTCTTCTAACCCGGTTTCTGGGCTGTGACATTTATTTCATGGTAATCATTACATCTTTCTTCATGAAAAGTCAATCTTTTATCAAATAGTAATCAAGTCATTCATTACAAAGACAAACAATTCATAACCACGTTTACTTTTCATCGATCATGTAATGCCAATGAGATGATATCATTTATCCATGATTTGGGCTATGAATTCCATTGTTGTGAATGACGCTACATACTGCAAAGGTCGTATACCCAACACACTGGCTTTCGAACTCAGGCTTTTACTTACATCAAAGTATACGAGTCACGCATATATAGTTGTCATCCACTCAGAATTAAGGTATGCCACACTTTGAACGTAACAAGTGAATAAATTCATAAACGAATTCAAGATCTATTTTTCTTGGGTCCAATCTGATGTACTGTCAGTCCAGTTAGTCACATTTATGTCTTTATTTTCTGGGAGTCATCCGCTCCAAATGAATAAACGACATTGGTAGGGCTAAATATACAAGCTACACATAACTTTAATTTATTGTTATTCTGCCCGAAAATAGTCAGAATTTATTTCTAAGTATAAATTCTATTTTTTCGAGAATAACAAAAACAACCCATAATTAAAAAGACTTAAAATTTTCAAAACTCAAAATGATTCGATCGATAACTAAATTGGTTCACCCAATTTCGAATTTCGAGATTGCATATTTTTAATTCACGCATATAGTTCCAAATGGTATGGAATCAAATATGTGTACGAACTAGGATTTGTATATATTTTTCAGAAATTACATTTGGTGATATTGAAATAAATTGAAAATAGTGGGGACACATCTGACAAAAATGTTTAAAATTTCCCTTGCCTCAAACATCAAGTTATCTGGATTTTTTTTTTAATAATTTTAAAATAATATACATTCCTTTAATCATAATTATAATTAATCATTCTAAAGAAAAATTAAATTTAAAATTTCAACCTTATCATTAAGTCTAAGTCTCATCGGTTAATTTTACGATTATTTGAAATGCAAGAAGATTACCATCTTTTTCGCTCGACATCCTTTGATCCACTGGTTTTTTTTATTATTATTTTAGGTTTAAGTTATTTTAATTTCGATCATTTAGGTTTTTCAATTAAGTTTTTTGTGTTTATTTCGTCATTTTAAGTTTGATATTTGAGTTTGAATTATTTTAAGTTTAGAGTATTTTAGGTTTTAATTAAGTTTGGGTTATTTTTGATATGGGACATTCGAGTTTATTAGTTTAGCACTTCAGTTTTAGTCATTTCAAGTTTAAATTATTTTAGTTCGGGTTTGGGTCAATTTGGATTAGAGTAACTTGGTCTCACAATCAAATTCGAATCTTTACGAATTTGGATCATCTAGGTTTGAATCAATTTTGAATTTAAGTTAGTTTTGATTTGGATCGTTCAAGTTTGCAAGTCAAATTTTTCGGGATTTGATATTCAAGTTCCAATTATTTCGAGTTGAAATCATTCTTTTTTTTAAAAAAAAAAAATTCAATTCATTAAATAGGGAAAGCAAACAAAAAAAATATGACAAAGAATCAAACCACTAAAACAAAGTCAAGAGGCTTATCTCATACATCCGATCCTACCGTTTGATATCCTCTCGTTCAGAAAAAGTATTCTCCAAAAGAGAGGGTAGAGGAAAATCATCCCCTTTCATGTGGTTTGCATGTAACAAGACTACCCAAACTAACGAGTGAGTGCCTTTGTTTGTAAATCGGCGAGTCCAATTAAAAAATCGACCTAAAATTGAAATTTTACTTTTAAAAGCAAACAAGCATAAAGCAAAATTAATTTAAGTAATTTAAACTTTAAATTATTTTAAGTACGAATATTTTTTCATCCAGATTACTTTCAAATCTATTTTAATTTTAAATTAATCAAATAAAAATTAACCCGATTACTAAAAGTTAATTTGTTGACACCATATCATGAACTTCCACAACATGAGGGGAATTTTCGTCGGAGAAAATATTATATGAAATTGAGATACCATATCATCTGATCTTTTTCTAATAACAGTAAACTATTTCAACATTTTCATCCTAAATACTGAAATAATATGCTTTTATTGAAAATAAATATAAATGACATGATATCTCAGTTTCATTCAATCTTTTCTCTTCGGCTCAATTCCCTAAACTAACTTAAACCACCATTAATTTGACTATTTCTTTGCATCATCAATCCAAAATTAACGAATTATAATAATGTTTCCTTAACTTCTCCGTAAACCCATATCTGTATCATTGAAAACCCAACCCAAAAAAAAAGACAAATCCCACCATAACCAGCCGTTGAGATCTTGGTGCTAAGAAATGGTGCCACGTGGCATCATATTATGGTAGCTATTTATGGAGTTTGGTGCGGCCCTCACAGCTAACAATCTAATCTCATAATCTTTTTTTTTTTCTATTTTTTTTTTCAAATTTCAATAATTAGAAACTAACTTTAGCAAGACACTTGTCAATGCCAAATTTCAAACTTTTGTTTTGTTTGTTGTTTTGGGTGTAAATTTAAAATCTTTCATTTTATCTTTTTCTTTGGGTTTTTTTTTTTCATTTGATGATTTAGTGCAAAGACCCCATTTTTGAAAAATGTGTAACTTTATCTGAAATTTTGAGAAATGGGGTTTTTAAATATTTCAGTCATTGCTGTTGTTATTATTGGTTCATTTTGATAATATTGTTATTTGTAGAGAGAAGAAGGATCCTAAAAAGTAGATGCAGGTTTCAAGTGTTGGTGGAATGGGGTTGCTTGATTCTCTTTTAGGTGCTGAAGGAAGAAAATCCTTCAAAAGGAAAGACAGTGATGCAGGTGAAGCAGGTTTGTCTTAAAACTCCTTCAAAAATTCTCAGATTCATGTTTTGTTTCATAACATTATGGTTTATGTTTTGTTCCATTAATGAGCTGTTTATGGAAAAAAATGGCCAGCATGCCAGAGTTGTAATGAAAAACAAAATGGGATTTTCTTGCATGATTGATCTGTACCTTAAAAGAAATGTTTTGATGTTCTTGTTTTTAGGTAAAGCATTGGAGGAGCTGAGGGGTTCCCTATACAATGAGCTTAGAACATCAGAAGGAGCCAAGCGGCAACAGCAACGATTTTGCGGACCGGTGGTGGCAATGGCGTTCAATTTCTTCGTGGCCGTCGGGATTATTCTAACCAACAAACTAGTATAAGTTCCTTCGAACTCTGTTTTCTTAAGATGTTTGTCATCTCTCTGTTTCGTGATGAGTTGCGATTTATTAGATTTTACTTTTTTTCAGGTGATGGGGAGAGTTGGATTCAATTTCCCAATCTTCTTAACCTTACTACATTACGCCGTATCATGGCTTTTACTAGCAATTTTCAAGACACTTTCATGGCTTCCGGTTTCCCCTCCGGCGAAAACGACTCCTTCCTCATCTATTTTCTTGTTGGGAGCTATAATGGCTTTCGCGTCCGGTCTTGCTAATACCAGCTTAAAGTATAACAGGTCCGAGAATTCCCGGTGTCCAAACACCGAATTCGCTCATTAATCCGATTTTCCTCACCATTTTGACCTCATTTTGCAGTGTTGGTTTCTACCAAATGGCTAAGATCGCGGTCACACCGACCATCGTTCTTGCGGAATTCGTTCTCTTCCGGAAAACCATATCATTCAAAAAGGTGCATCGACAAACACCCTTCGGTTCTCTCCGATTATCCGGTCTTATACTCTGTTTGTTCTTTGCAGTTATTGGCTCTAGGGGCTGTTTCCGCCGGTGTCGCGGTGGCCACGGTAACAGATTTACAGTTCAATGCCTTCGGAGCATGTATCGCCCTTGCATGGATAGTCCCGAGTGCCATAAACAAGATTTTGTGGTCTAGTTTACAGCAACAAGCGAACTGGACAGCACTTGCGTAAGTGACAAGTAATGTAACATTGATTGTTATGGTTGTTTTAGTTTGTGTCGGAAAAATGATGATGTCTGAAATGTAGGTTGATGTGGAAGACAACCCCAATTACAATCTTCTTCTTGTTAGCATTAATGCCATGGTTGGATCCACCTGGAGTTTTGTTGTTCAAATGGGATATAAACAACTCTTGTGCAATTCTCAGTTCAGCTTTGCTTGGTTTTCTTTTACAATGGTCTGGTGCACTGGCTTTAGGGTAAGTTTCAGATACACCTCTCAATTTTTATCTGAGTTTGAGATATCAGTCCCGATTAGTCCGAAACCAGCAACTTGAATCCGTCCAATCTAAACCTAAATTGACCTGAGCCCAAAATAGCCTGAACTCAAAATGACCTTCCATGATTGAACAAGTAAATCGGAATGATCCGAATCTAAAGTTACCAAAGCCTAAAATGATCTAAACCCAAAGTGATTAGAACCTAAAATGACCCAAACCCATAATGACCCGACCCAAAAGCCTGAATAACTAGAACTTGTAATTACTTGAACCCAGAAGAGCCCTAACTCAAACTTGATCTGAACCCGAAACTGACTCAATTTGATTTAATCCAACACAAACCTTGATCCACTCAAGCCCGAAATAACCTAAATCTAAAATAACCTAAAATTACTCAACACGTAAATCAAAATTATTCAAACCTATGATGACCTTTCCTTAAAACCCGAGCTTGAAAACCCGAACAACCTAAACTCAAAATAGACCCAAAATTATCTGAATCTCAAGTAACAAGAATCAAAATGATCCAAACACAAAATAATCAAAACTTAAAATAATCCGAATAACTCATATCTGAATAACCCAAAACTAAAATGAGCCAAACTCGAACTAGAAATAACTTAAAATTCAAAACCCATATCGATCCTATCTAAATTAATCCGATTCAAATTAACCCCACTGCGAAACTGAAAAGTACAGTGTTAGACAACCTAATTTTCAGGTAGCAGTCTCTGTCTGTTTGTTGTAACTTGGGTTTAAAGTAATCTAATATACTCTTTTTTTCCCCTTTTGTAGGGCAACTTCTGCAACATCACATGTTGTTTTAGGACAATTCAAAACTTGTGTCATACTTGTTGGAGGATACATTCTTCTGGATTCCGATCCGGGGCTGGTGAGTCTTTCCGGTGCCGTCTTTGCACTCGCCGGCATGTCGGTTTACACGTCACTGAACTTGAAAGAATCAAAAGACGGCTCAAATAAGCAGATTCCAGTACAAACTCCTGTATCCAAAACAAAAACCAGTGAAAACAGCAGTGAAGACTCGACGGTAATAAAGACTACAAACGATGTGTAAAAAAGAAAAATACAGAAAGAAAAAAAGAGATTGTATAGACAATGAAAACAAAGAGCTAAAGAGCATTTCGAAAAAAAAAATTCGGGTTTGTTTAAACAGTACAGTGTAATTACTTGGGTAGTAATTACGCTCTTTTATAATTACAAAAAAATTTAATTTCTTAGACTTGTTTGGCTGATACAGTACAATTACATCGTAATTGTAATTACACGATTAAACATATCAATTACTATAAAAAAATTATTAGTATGATAAAAATATTTTCTATACAAGTAATAAAAATTAAAAAAAAAAATCGTATTTATTATGTTAGTCTACAAAAGTAGTTGATACTGTGATTACTAATAAAAATAACAAGAAAAATAAACGTATGCAATTTTATCTAATTGTTTCATCGCATATTTGTTGGGTTATTCCTTTTTTAATATTTAACATATGCTCGGTTATCATCATCTTTTCATGTATTCTTCGAAGTATGAATCATCTTAATTCCATCTATAATTGAAGTGTTATGAAATATGCAACATGCTAGACGACCTGACCTTATTCTTTTTATCTTATATTACGATGATGTTAATATGAGAAATATTGTTTTAGAGCAACAAATGTCTTCTTAATCACATTTCGAAGTATTGAATGTCTTAAACTAAAGAGTTCACGAGCTAGCTATAGTGCTTGTGTATGGCATCATTCTCTCAAATAGTATCATACCCCACGATATGGTGCAAATTTTTTTTTTGTATTTGCATAATTTGCATCGACCTTACAATATTTGGATTCATAGTCGAAATAGTCCGTAATTTAATTATAAAAACTTAATATAGGCTTAATTTGGAGAAAAAATTATGCTAGATTATATCCATTTTTCTAATATGTAAATTAAGTAAAAAATAATATAAAATTTGTAATATACAATCTTTATAAACAATGTTTTATAAATTATACAATAACTTTTATACCATTTTTATAAATAATATAATTTTTTTTATAACTTTAGAATTTTTTTAGAAATTAAATAATATATTTTTTTATTATAATTTATAAAATACACAATTTTTTATAATATATATTTTTGGGGTTTATAATATAAGAAATTTTTTACCTTAATCGCCTCAAACACTCGTATGTATTTATGCTTATAATACAATTTTTATAACTTTATAAAGATAATTTTTATAACTTTTTTTTGGACAATTTAATTAGTTTAGATATGTATAAAACATAAAGAAATTTGCATACAAAAACCTATAATTTATTTTACAAAATATTTTAGATAAATCTGAATTAGACTTTGAGTTAGTTGAGTTCGGATAAGTTTTTTAGATCATTCGAGTTCAGATTATTTTAATTTTAAATAATTTTAAGTTCATGTAGCTTGGGTTTCTTAAGTTATTTTAGGTTTAGATTATTTTAGAGTTAAATCAAGATTTATTTTAGGTAACTTGGTCAAATTCAAGTTAATTTTGAATTCGGATCAATTTGATTTTAAACTAGATAAGTTTAGATTATTGAATTTTATAGTCAATTATTGACTTTCATAATCGAATTGAGTTTAAATTTTATCGAGTCAGTTTTGAGACACAATTGACACATATAGACCTATCAATTAAGGCCGAATCAATCCATATCTAGGTGAATGGAACCATTTTCGAGTTCAGATAAAAAATGAAAAACCCAAACTCATTTTTAGTCCGCACACTGATGGGTTCAAATAAAAGAAACCAGTTTCCAACCTGATCAGCCCGATTTAAATTGAAGAAAACGAGCAACTTTTCATTCAGTAAGAGAGCACCGCTATGTACAGTGAAAAGACACATTGCAATATAAGGAGAAAACGCAAATTCAAACCTTGAAGACGATATTGTTAAGAAAAACAGCTACAAATCCTGAACATGAACCGTATATGAAAGATACCAAAAGATATAAATAATAATAATAATGATAATAGAGCAACAATCAATTAAAAGAAACTAGAAGAAACTTGCCATATACCAATCACAGCTTGTATCATTCTTTCCTCCCTAATCAAAATTTAATATACAGGTGAGATTATGGAAAAATAAAAGGAAAAATTGGTGAAATCTCACCTAATCTAAGTATCTCTATCCATCTCTTCAAATTCCTCCTATTCAGCATCTTATGTGAATAATAAGTTCCAAAAGAAACAACATTTAAGAGAAATGGTGGGAAAAAATATGGCAAAGGGATATTTCCCCACCATACATAAACCCTAATATATTTACACCCCCAGAAAAGAACAGTTCAGAGTTTCACCCATTACTGAGAATTCCTCCATGTGTTTCTACGTTGGGTCGTTGTTGTTGTAAGATTTTAATGGTTCAGTAATTAGTGTTCCAGTTTAATTGTGCAAGTTGAGGCTGCTGATAAGCACCGGATGCAGGAATCGCAGTTTCCGTGGCTTGAGACTGTTGAAGGAGGTTATTGGTGTTGGAAGGAGGAGCTATTGTTTGTGATGGCTGATAGAGTCCAGCAATGGCACCGTGACTGGCCTGTGCAGGAGAGAAAGGAAGCTGGGGGCCGTGAAGGGGGTACAATGGATTATACAGCAAGCTGGATAAATCTTGCGCTGGTGAAGCAGTCATCCAGATAGCCGAACCTTCATTCTGCAAAAAACAGATATATCAAAGCATTGTGTTAAATTCTTCTAAAAGCTAATAAAGAACACTACGAAAATATAATGTATTCGAAATATAATTCGACTCGCCTAATTGACAGGTCTATATAGAGGGAAAGGGAAAGCAAAACGAACCAATGGTCCAGTTGTGTATATATGGTTTTCCTTCAATTGCGAAGCAGCAAGATCCTCCTTGCTGCTAGAACTTCCAGAGGTCACTGATGGAACAGATAAATTGAAACCAATAGGTGGAGGGGTCAATGGACCATAACCAGAAGGAATTGCAAAGTGAGCTGGGTTTCCAGCATTAGTTCCAGGTTTGAACTGTGGAAGAGGGAACTTGACCCCAGGTGCAGTTGCTCCAGGAGGCATGTACAGATTGCCAGTTGATGGTTGCTGGGGGAGACCGGCAAGGGTTAAATATTGATGCATTGCGTGCATATAAAAAGGGGGAAGATAGTGGGGATAAGGGAAGTAATTAGGCGGAAATGGCTGTCGGAAGAGGTGAACTGCTTGTGGGGCTGCACCAACGGAGCTCTGAAGAGGTGGTGTTGAAGTATCAGATGGAACTGGAGTATTCCCACCCTAAAAGTTTGACAAATCGATGGTAAAAAGCATGAACAATAGTATAAGCAATAGACTAACATTTAATTGCACTGTTAAAAGGGAAACTAACAGTACAAGTTAGGTCTATGAAATCCACAGTTGTGTGTGATAACTTTTCTTGTCGTATTCCATACACTGAAGAAAAAAGAAAGGATGCAAATACCAAGTACCAAAACATTTTTTAAAGCACACTATAACCCTATGATATTCAGACTCAAGTGTGAGTGTCCATATGGTTTCCTAAGTTTTTGCATATATTTGGAGGATCCTTAGAGGTCGTATCCCCATATCCATGTGTCGGACACAAGTATTTCGAGAAGAATGAGGAGTTCAAGTAACATAGTTCTAAGCCAACTAAGTAGATGCTTGGAACCAAAATTTAGTAATTTATACTGTGAAATCAGAAAATAAGACAGTAGATAGGAAGAAGTGCTTACAGCAAAGTTTGCAAGGCGAGAAACATCATGCACCCAAGCCTCAGGTCCATCAAACTGTGATAGGTGGCCTGCAGATGCTGGCGTTAAACCGAACCCATAGCTGGGGGCATTTGGAATGACAGGCGCATTACCTTCAGGCTGCAAATGCACTTCTTGAGTTGACTGATCATTCAACTCAGCATCAGAGGGAACGTTGCCTTCTGGTTTGGGCACTTCCTCTAACTCAGGAGGAGATCGCAGTTGATCAGCATTGTCCCCTTCTGCAGCTGATAATATACCTTGGCTTCTGAGGAAATCATAAAAGGCTCAATAAGATCTAAGATATTAAAAAACAAAATAGTATACCTAGGAATACTGTTTAGAGGTTCGAAACCTCTAGCTTTATATACCATTGGCAAATTAGGCACATTTATAAACTACAGTATTTATTCATCCAACATGTTTAAGCCTACCTAGGAGTGTAATTGAGCTGAGCCAAGCCGAGCCCGAATACTGCCAAGCTTGAGCTCGAGCTCAACCGAACATCTATTTTTAAGCTCAATCTCGGCTCGATATATAATCGAGCTACTCAAGCTCGATTAAGCTCGTTTACCAATTTTTGTACTCAAGCTCGAATTTGAGCTCGACTCAATAATTAAGCTTAGGGTTAATAACATATATTAAGGAAAACAACGTAATTTAAGCTCGATCAGGCTCGCAAGCCATTCAAGTCAAGTATTACTAAGCTTGAATTTGGCTCGATTGATAGCTTGAGCTCGGCTAAAAAATTACCAGATCAAGTTCGAATTTATTTTTAGTTGAACTTGAGTAGCTTGTGAGCACAAGTGTCTCATTTACACCCCTAAGCCCACCAGAAGATACGACAGAAAACTATTCTTACAACTCTTTTAAACAGTTAAAAAGCAAAACATCAGGGCTCCATATCAACTAAAGATGAAACTAGAACTAACATATCACCAACACCTAAAAAACTAATTGCTGAGATGAATGAAACGTGTTTGACCATTGGATGCTTTCTAGCAGAAGGAAAACATTAATCAAACAAAATATAGATTCAAATAAGTTCAGAAACTAATATCCACAAACCTAGAAGATGGCTCTCCAGCAAGTTCATCACTACTCGGAGAAGTTTCAACAGGGGATGCAGAGTTAATCTCCGCAGTACTGATATTATTTTCTGTTCCCAGTCCAAAACTAGTATCAAAGCTTCCAAAAGTTAAGCCATTTTCAGAGACTTGGAAGTGGGTGGGAAAAGTAACATGTTGACCATCTGGAACCTTTGAATCGGCATTATATTGAGAAATGTCTTTAACAGTGAGAGATGCAACCTCAGATGTGACCACTGTTTCACAAGCAAGAACCAAGTGAAATCTCCAATAAAAATAAATAAATAAATAATAAATAAGCAAACAAAAGATGTAATACCTTGGAGTGAGGTGGACTCCATAGGATTGGATTCCTTAACCTGATCAGCAGCTTTCGATTTACTGGGGGACTTATTTCCATGCATTGAGACTGGAACCTCAAATGCTGTTTTCTCAGTCTTAGATACATCAATATCATCAGGAACATGTTTATTTCCTTGAATATTGTTTATTTCAGTTGCTTCATGTTGGCGTCCAATTTCACATTTTATTGTACCCGCCGCACCAGCATGCTGCGACACGGTTGGCACAAACACAGGATCAGAAGCAGATGGATAGACACCAGAGACGGTTGCAGAACTGGAAGAAGATGATGAGCCATTAGAATTTGACACAGACTTCTCTTGACCTCGGATCAAAGAGACAAATGATGGAGCAGGAATGGAGGCAGGAGGTTCAGCAACATCTGGTTGCACTGAAATAGTTGTTGGCTTGTTCGCAGGTAAGCCATCTTTAGCTTCACCATTAACGTCATTGACAGACAATTGGGATCCATAACTGGAGCTCCCATTTGGTAAAGTTGTAGTGCCATTTGGTATAGAGGTGGTTGTTCTGTTAAAGAACAGAACAAAATATTTAGGTAATTCATAACACAATTCTCTAGAATAGAGCCGATTAATAAGTGTATAAAAGTCATTTAAATACACTAAGAATATCATCATGCATTTTTACCTTTTTGTGCGAGAAGCTGCATTATTTTCCACTTTCTGGTATACTGGCAAAGGCGCAGAACCTCTATCTGAGGTATGATTAACCCAATTATCCCGTCGAGCAGATGTATTCCTTGCAACTCCAGCATCTTAAAAGAACAAAACCCGTTACATTAGCAACTTACAGATAAGAAAACAAGTAAAATTCATATATCGATGCATAAGTAGGAGAAGAAAAGAAAAACTAATACCTTTACTAGATGATGTGTAATAGTTTGCTCGACTGCCCCGACCTCCTCGTACTTGTACACCAGCTGTCTGTGTAAAACAAGAAGCGAGTAGTGATTAAATTTAACTGAGCAAACCAAAACAAAATCCCTACTAAACCAAATTTTATTAAGTAATACAATCGCATTACAGCAATTTTGTCATCATTGTTACCAAGCAAGCATGTAATAAAACACAGTCCTATATAACCTATAGATTCAATGATAATTGAAATATGTTAGAAGGAAAAAGACCACTTGCCTCCTTTTTCTTGTCGCGTTTTCGTTTCACCTCATGAAATGTATCTGCCAATCAAACAATGCAATCTTCATACATTCTTTCATAAAAAAAAAAAAAAAAAACCATAAGATACATTAAGCACAGACAAAGTAAGCACTTAATGCCATTCGAAAATCCCCCATGAAAAAGCCATTCTTCTAGGACCAAAAAGAAAAGCTACTGACCAGCAATGGCCTTTACACATTTGCATGCAAATCATCAGCAGTCATAAAAATGCAGTAGTTTTCGACAATATATAAAACAAATCAGCAAAGCAAGGATGAAAAGAATAGAATTTCAACTTATGGAATACTGATATCAAATTATGATGGTAAAAGTTCATTATTTAAGACCTACAATCAATCAGATAAAGATTGAAAATGAAAACAAGGAAATTGGCAGACAACTATAGCTGATAAATCATCAAAACAAAGCATACATGTTATTAAACATATTAAATTTCTTTAATCTACTACCATTTTTCCCATCAACCAAACAACATTTACCCTAAGAAAAACAAAACCAATAAATCAAACAGTCCACACTTACTTTTCCATAAAAACACACAAATAAAAAACCCACTTTCCATTAGCAAAAACATAAGAAAGCACAAAAATCCCAACTTTCTTCACTCTCTCAACAACAAAAAAAATATACAGATAAAAAACCTCACAAAAAACAGTCCAATTAGAAAATTTCAAATATTCATTTCTTTTACCCAGATAAAGAAGCTTTTGGGCAGTTTCATTAGGATCCATAAAGCACTCCTGGAGGACTGCAAAGATTTCTTCATCGCTGTGTTGCTTCCCTGTGATCTCCCTTATGCTTTGGATCATTCTCTTTGCATTTTCTGGGATCGAAACTCTGGACCCACCACCGCCGCCACCACCACCGCCGCCGAGGCCACCTTGGCTGCTCATGGTAGCAAAGAAAAACAACAACAACAACAAAAAAAAGAGAAGAAAGAAGGACAAAAAAGGGAAGAACGAAGCAAAACGAAAACAACCCAAAAAGAGAAAAAGGATTGAATGTGTTAATGTATTTATATTTTATAACTTTAACTAGACTAGGGCATAAATCATAGTAGAGATGAAGAACAATAATAGTAAAATAATAATAGTGATTTTTTATTTGTTTATTAATGTCGAAAGAGTGAATGGTTTATATATACATATATATATATATATATATAGGGACTCAAAGACAAGGTTTAGTAGGCAATTAATTCACACTCCATTTAGCCAACAATTTGTGATTATGCTTTAATTTTTCTATCCATTTTTGTTTATAGAGTTAAATAATCCAATTTTAAATAGATTTTGTAAGATTTATTATCTAAATTAATTATTTTATATTTTATATTTTACTACAGGATGAAATAAATAAATAATTTTTTAATAATTTCTGATCATATTTACTCTTTTGACACAATATCTAGAACTGCTTCAATATTTCTCATGCATTGATAACAAACAATGCCAATATCAATCGAATTAAGATTTAATCAATTAAAATAAATAATTGTATAAACAGTTCCTTTATATTTTTATCGATATTATAAGAAGGTAATTTTATTTTTTTAATCATATTGCACTTAATTTATAATGTGGTTTTAAGTAATTTTTTCATCTTTATTTTTAATTATTATAAAAAAATTAATTAAGTTAATATTACGAGTGATATCAATTATCAACTTAATTGAAAAAGATTTATTTTTTATTTTAAATAATAAATAATATTAATATATACTTGTGCTTTTGTATTTTTATACATCTATATAATTTGTAAGCAAAATTATCTAGTATACCAAATACTCACTTCATCTTTAATTAAAAGAAGTAAATTTAATATATCTAAGGATTGAACCAGACCTAATCATGAGAAAAAAATATAGACTCGAACAATGGGTTTAGACAAAAAATAAGACCCGTTTTTTAAATGGGTTGGGCCTCGAGGCCCGAGCTAGGCACAACCCGAATCAGCCTAAACTTTTTTTTATTGTTGCTTGTTGTTATTTTACTGTTATTTTGCTATTATATTGCTACTATTTTGTTATTATTGTTTGGATATTGTATAACTCTTGATTTGTTGTTAATTTTGTTACTATTTTAGAGACGTTTGCTTGTTAAGTTGCAATTATCTTGATGTATTTGCAATTTGTTGGGAAACATTTATTTTAATATTTTTAGTGTATTTAATGTATTATATTTTTTAAAATTTGTTTTCATATAAAAAATTTTAATATGAGTAAACTAAGTCAAACTCGAGTTTAGCATTTTTTATCTAGATTGAGTTTGAACAAAATTGTAACCTCATTTTTTGGGCTGAGCCTAAGCCTAGAAAAAAGCCCTGAAATTTTGCATCGATCCGGCCCAACACATGATCAAGTCTAAATTCAACCTATGTTAACAAGATAAACACAAGTTTTTTACCATTGTTAAAGAAGTTTTTTTAAAAAATTACATGAATTATTTTCTTTCACGTGTGACATAATCTAATCATAATTAAAGTTCTCGTTGAATTTAGTGTCACAAGTTAATGGCATGGCAAATTATTAGAAATAATTTATCTGATTTTAGTTTGTGCACATAAAATAAAAATTTAAATTTTAGAAGGAAAATAAATAAATAAATATAATTAATTTCAATATTATAGTAACAAATCGATTGATACCATCAAAGAATAAAAAATTTCAACAATTTATTATTTTAGAACTTTTAATAAGAGGTAAATAAATACAATATGAAAAAAATTTAACGCTTTTTTACTTTAATCCTTAATGTGTTTTTTTTTTTTACCTCAATCACACGAGTTGCTCGTCTGTTGTTCTAACTTAATTGTGAGGTGCGTATAAAGTTTTATCTTTAACTTGGGATTGTGACTTTCGTAAGGTTATTTCGTAAGGTTAAATATTGTAAACTTATTTACATTTTCTTTTCTCCTATTTTCCGCTAAATTGGGTACTAAAAAATATGTAGCGTTTGATAGGATGAAAAACAGTCACTTTATTGGAAATTTAGTTTGTTTTTCCTCCATACTATTTGATTTTCTTTATTACTTCAACAAATTCTTCGTAAGTAAGTTTTTCTCCCGATTTTATTTGTTCCCTAATTATAGCTTATTATTATTTTGAGTTGGTGGGTAAAATTATTCCGTTTAAGCTATATAGTAATTGCGAGTTAGACTGCTCTATGATTTAATTATTCGTAGTTTTGCTTAAAGCAATACTTAGAATTAACAGATTTTTTTTTATATTCATACGAGTTAGCCTTTAATTAAAACAAAACATGATTTCAAATATATATTTTTTAAATTTATTTTTAAAACAGTTTTTATATTAAATTTAAAATAAAATAAAATAAATCCTAAAGATAAACTGTAAATACGACGCCGTATGGTTAATCCTTTCAGCTTCATGGGATCTTTAAAACATCGAACGAAAAAGGATTTAAAGAAAGTTAAACCACTGAGTTTTGCTGTTGCCTTCAAGCTCCTTACCGTCATATCTTCTTGTTCAATTGCCGGCTGTCCATTTAGCTCAGAGACTCAGTGAGTCTAAGCAATCATAAAAAAAACCAAAAATGGTGGCCGAGTTGAAGTACGAGATCTCACAGAACGCTTACATAAAATTGGTTCTACATGCTCTGAAGCACAAGACCACGGCGGTCAACGGCATCTTACTCGGCCGAGTCAACCCACAAAATGATAGCGTTGTTGAGATCACTGACTCAGTCCCTCTATTTCACTCTAATCTTGCCTTGCTGCCTTCCCTCGAGATCGCCCTCATCATGGTACCAATGTTCTCTTCTTAGGGTTAATTATATTTATGTATTTCTCTTATTCTTTTTAACAAATTGTCCCTTGGAACACTTAGTTTTGAATACTCATAGGTTTATGGATGCTTCATTCATGAGTTCTGATCTAAGATTCAATTGGGTTGTTAAAAACTGTTAATTAATTTGGTAAAGATTCAATTGGGTTTTGATCAAAGACCCTTTGAATTGGCTTTGAAATATGAAATTGATATATATTATATATATATATATATATATATAAGTGTTCTAATGGGTTGGTTTTGATCAGATAGAGGAGCATTATGGATCTAAGGGCTTGGGAATTGTGGGTTATTTCCATGCAAATGAGAGATTTGATGATGCAGAGCTAGGCATTGTTGCAAAGAATATAGGTGATCATATTTGCCGGTACTTCCCTCAAGCTGCCATTTTCTTGGTATGTATTTTGATTGTTCTGGTAATACCTTCTCTAATATATGTATATACATGGTTTTTCCTATTGGTTACGTCTCAAGTCTGTGATTTGTTTGTGATTTTTCTCATTTGTAGTTGGATAACAAAAAGCTTGAAGCTTTGCCCATGGGGAAAGACCAAAGCCCTGTGATGCAGGTGTGTTTACTTGTGATCTTTAAAGTTTTAATTATATCTTGCTTTCTTGGTTTTGATTGATTTCGGTGGAAGTGATGGGGGTAAATTCAACCTATGTTACTCGCTGTATGGTTAGCCTCGTTTAAGATTTTCTGTGTATTTGAAGGGTCCTTGGAGGGTTATGACCTGTGTCTTCGTGTCCATGTTTGAATAAGAGTCGCACAGGTATTTTAAGAAAAATTTGAAGTTGGAGCAACAAAGGGTTTCACTCCCCGAGTGAATAGTAGGGAGAGACATTTAGGGGGAAAATGCTATATCTGGGTGCCATTAGTTCTATCTTAGAACTTACTGTTATAGGAGTTTAAATCAGTGGCTTGAGTATGGATAAAGTTTTTTTGCTTCGTATATGCATATAAAGTTTTTTTTCAGCTTGCTTTCCAATGCTTTGAGTGGTCTAAATCTTATTCAAAGTGCGTCGACAATCTTGTGGTTTTGTATATTTGGTTTCTGTGTATCAGTGATCGTTTCTGTCTCATAGACATGTAGTTATATCGACTGTATAGGCTACAAATCCTGTTGCTATTCCAAATTCCTAGGTATGGAAGTTTCACATCTCTCTGAATTAGAATCAGGGTATCTGATTTATTTGTTTCATATGTGATCCCCTTTCTCTGTTTGTCAGTTTCTTGCTTTTGATGCTTTGAACTTCATTTAGCCCCTAAGATGCTTTGTACGTAAACGGTATTCATGAAGTATTCCCATTGCTCATCAATGAAACTGTTTTATTTTGCATTGAATATTTGTAGCGACTACCAGATTTTGTGCATTAGTTACAGGTAAAAGCATCATAGGGGCTCTTGTATCAAGAGTCAGATTGCATTTTACCTCCTCTATTGCAAAATAGTCCCTATACATTAGATCAAAGATCAAATTGGCCCTCCTGTTAAAAATTTCATCCATTTTTATTGTTAAAAACTGGTCCTTGTACATCAGCATGAGGTACACATGGCATGCTACATGTCACTGTCTAGTTATTCTGTTATCCACGCTAGTTTTTAACGGTATAAATGGATGAAAATTTTAACAGAAATGCGCATTTGCTCTTTGATATAACGTACAAGGATTAATTTATCCATTTTTTAAGTAGAGGGGGCAAAATGCAATCTAACTCCTAATACAAGGGCCTTCATGGTACTTTTACCATTAGTTATAGCATATGGCTTCCTATAGCTACCTTTTTAGTCCGGTTATATCTCTAGAAATTTACTTCCGATGCAACTCTCTGGTCATTTTGAGGTGTTTTTCTTTGGATCGCTGATGTATTCATGGGCTGATAACTTTTACTAATGAGAATATTTGTCTTGTCATACATTAGCTTTACATAAGGGATGCATCCAAGAATTGGAAACTGGCTGGACCAGATGGAGGCAGCCGATTGGTAATTAAGGAGCCAGCGGCTAATGCTGTTTTATCGGATTACATTTCATCCGAGAAATGGCAGGATGTTGTAGATTTCGATGATCACCTTGACGACATTAAGAAGTAATTTCTATGGTCTTCTCCTCTTACCTTATAATAGAGCTCGATTTTACATTTCATCTTTCTGATTGCAGGGACTGGCTTAACCCGGAACTCTTGAAATAAGATCCTTTGATTGCTAGCTTGAAGCAGACAATGAATTCGACAAATCATTGGAGATTTTGTGGTGATTATCGGTTATAAAGCTCGAGAAGATGCGGTCGATGTTTCTTAAGCAAAACACGAGCATTTTAAGACAATTGTTTTAGAACTTGTTAGTGGAATGCAAAGCCATTCTATGTTTTTAATTTACTGCAAGTCCTTTTGAATCTAGCGATTGAGGATATTAATGTATGATGAAATCATTGACCCTTTCATTTTAGGAAGGCTTAAAATGTCAATTTCAAGCAGCCATGGTGAGCCTTTTCATGGCAACCAAACAAGGGTTCTTCATAGGGTGAGCATTCGATCGAGTTGAATCAAGTAAAATAATTTTGAGTTAGTCGAGTTGACGAATCCTATTTTAGCAACCGAATTCAATTTGAATTTTTTTTAATTGAATCGAGTCAAAAAAATTTGAGTCAAGTCTAGTCGAGTTAATGAATATTATTATTTATATTCAATGTTGTGTTTACATGGATCGATTATTTAGTTAGTAGACAACTATAAGATTATTTAACTACATAAACAATATAATGATTTTGTCTTTTTAACTTAATGATTTTGACTTTTAATTTTAGAAAAAGTAAATATATTTATTTCGGGAGCATTCAAGGTGTAAAGCTCTCTCAACTAGCACATTTTTGAGGATTTGAATGTGTTCTCGAGCTTATGGGTGAGGTTGCTTATTTGCAAATTATTCGAATTCGATTTCAAAAACATTTGAACTTGATTCGGTAACTATCAAGTTGAGTTCGAATGGCTCGAGTTATCGATTGAGTCGAATTTGAACATTGTAGTGCTTGATTCGATTGACTTCCAAGTTCAATCTAAATTTTTATTTGAATATATGTTTATATTATGAAATACATTTTTATCCTTATTATATAGAAAAAACTTAAGTATGAATGAGTTTGAATTTGTATACAAATAAGTTTAATCGAACTTGAGTATGAAAATTGATAATGAATTTAATCAAGCTTGATTATGCCTTGAGTCGAGTTTGAGCCTTAAAATTGACATTCGATTGAGCTTGAGTTGAGCATCGAGCGTTGAATTAGTCGTCAGTGTTACGTCAGCATATTTTAACGATGTGATAGGCACCAAGTAGATATAAGTTGTCAAGTTTATGTACCTCTGTATAGATTAACACAATACTAAATAATAGAGTATCAAGTTAAATTAAAGTGGAGAATTTAAATTTTTATCATAGTAGAAGGACTAAAATCAAAATTAGACCAAAGAAATCCATGTTTAGCCATTATTAATCTCCATTCTTTTATTTTGACAAAGCGATGTATTTTTTTGGATTAAAGGAAGCTAAAATTTTAACCAATCGTTCTAAAACAACGAATTTGAGTGGCTAAATCTAATCAAATCGATGGCTTCAACCCAACTGAAGTGAAACCAGAGAGAATGCAAGTAATCATGTCTTCTTCACTTCACTCACTTCCTTGGCCAGCACAAACCCTTGTCTCCAACTTCAATTCTCCATTAGAGCTGAAACAAGCTCATGCCCATCTCATCAAAACCAACACTCCACTCTCTCTCATCCCTCCCTCTCGAATCGCCTCCGTTTGTGCTTTGTCTCACCTGGATTTCTCTTACGCCCACCGACTTCTCGCCCATTTCCATCAACCCCAAATCGTCGTATGGAACTCTTGCTTGAAAACTTTAGCTGAAAGTGACTCCCCTTTTGATGCCATCCTTTTGTTTCGTCGTCTACGTGAATTCGAT
This sequence comes from Gossypium sturtianum, assembly GCA_025698515.1. Taxonomy (NCBI): domain Eukaryota; kingdom Viridiplantae; phylum Streptophyta; class Magnoliopsida; order Malvales; family Malvaceae; genus Gossypium; species Gossypium sturtianum. The sequence goes on from CM046947.1 coordinate 99,572,647, forward strand.
GTTGTTCCCGATAGTTTCACCTGCGCTTTCGTTCTCAAAGCTTGTACCTCTTTGTTGGATGATAAAAATGGTAAGATTATTCATGGGGTTGTTGAGAAATTTGGGTTTCAGTGGAACATGGTTTTGCAGAATATGATTTTGAATTTTTATGGATTGTGTGGAGAAATGAGTGCGGCTCGGTTGGTGTTCGATAAAATGCCCCAACGAGATGTTGTCAGTTGGAACGTTATGATTACCCATTTGGTGAAAAGTGGAGATTTCGAGGGTGCTTATGGGTTCTTTTCGCGTATGCCTGAGAGAAATGTGAGGTCGTGGACTATGATGATTTCTGCGTGTGTTCACAGCGGGAAGCCCAAGGAAGGGGTTGAATTGTTTATGGAGATGGAGAAGATTGGGGTGCAGGTTAATGAAGTCACTGTAGTGGCTGTTCTTTCAGCTTGTGCTGATTTGGGTGCACTTGAGTTGGGGATGAGAATCCATGAATACTCCAAAAGAAGTGGATTTGGAGGGAATGTAAGAGTTTTGAATACTTTGATTGATATGTATGTGAAATGTGGTTGCTTGGAGGAAGCTAGGAGGGTTTTCGAGGAGATGGAGGAACGAACGATAGTGTCGTGGTCAGCTATGATACAAGGGCTTGCAATCCATGGACATGCTCAGGAAGCTTTAAGGGTTTTCTCAATGATGATTGAGATGGGGTTGATGCCTAATGGGGTAACCTTTATTGGACTCTTGCATGCGTGTAGTCACATGGGGTTGGTTGACGAAGGTCGTCGGTTCTTTTCCTGCATGACAAGAGACTACGGAATTATTCCTGAGATTGAGCATTATGGTTGCATGGTTGATCTTTATAGCCGAGCAGGGCTCCTTCAAGAAGCCCATGAGTTCATAATGAACATGCCTATAAAACCAAATGGAGTTGTATGGGGAGCTCTCCTTGGTGGATGCAAGGTTCATAAAAACATTGAACTAGCCGAGGAAGCTACTAGACATCTTGCTCAACTCGATCCTCTTAACGATGGATACTACATTGTTTTATCTAATATCTATGCTGAAGCCGAAAGATGGGAGGATGCATCAAGAGTAAGGAAGCTAATGAAAAACCGAGGCGTGAAGAAGAAACCAGGGTGTAGTTCTATCATGGTCGATGGGGTCATTCATGAATTTGTTGCTGGGGATGATTCGCATTCTCAAGCTAATGAAATATCTGATATGTGGGAAAAACTTCTGGATTACATGAAGTTAAGAGGGTATAGACCGGACACATCGGTTGTCCTATTAGACGTAGAAGAGAAAGAGAAGGAGAAGTTTCTATATGGCCATAGCGAGAAATTAGCACTCTGTTTTGGACTGATAAACACGCCTCCTGGTTCGGTGATTAGGATAATGAAGAACCTCCGTGTTTGTGAAGACTGCCATGCAGCTTTCAAATTGATATCAGCAATTGTTAATAGGGAAATTATTGTTCGTGACCGGAACCGGTTCCATTGTTTCAAAGATGGTGCTTGCTCTTGCCAGGATTACTGGTAAGCTGTTGAAAATTATGTACTATGTAGCCATGCAAAATCTATTTTTCACACACACATATATATAACATGATAATTTGGATAGAAGGATATCGAGTAACAATCTGATTTTTAGATTTCGGTCAGGTTTATTGCTGATTGTGTTGAATAACATGATTGAATGATTATATTTTATTTTTAAATATAATTATAAAAGAGGAAAAATTGATTTAAAGTGTCAAAAATTAGTGGCCACTTGTATGTGCTAGTATAAGTCAAAATAGATCCAAGCCCCAAAACAAACCAAAATTTGGTTGAAACATAACATGGATTATTGATTCATGAATTTTATCAATATTCCTTAACTAGTAGGATGGGTGATACGAGGGAAGCATCCACGAAGTCCCAAAAGTCTCAATGTTTCAAATTTTTAAAAAACTCATTTTTAACTTGAGAGACTCTAAATAAATTCCAATGATTTGGGCTACATCGGTGTTTTAAGCCTAAAATAAGAAGAAGAAAAAAAAGAGAATTAAAATCAATAATCGAAGCAAAGAAAAGGCTAAGAAAAGTGAACAAAAAGAAAGAATAGAATCTATATTGAGGCAAGAAGAATGATGGAATGCTTAAAGCCTTCAAGCAAGAAACCAACTCTGGAAAATGCTTTCTTGATACTTAAGAACACGAAAATAGCAAATATAATGATTAAAATGAAACTAAATAGCAAGATAAATAAAGAAAACAAAAGTAAAGGTGGAAGACGGAATAGCTAAACCGATGGAGATGAGTAAAATGATAAGTGTCCAATTGAACCATCGGAGAAAGATTTTTCAGCAATGTAACACCTCAAAATATATAGAGGTAGAAGTAATAATTATTTAAGGAATAACTTGGTGTTGATGGTTAAGTGCTAAAGATACTCTTTAGAGGTCTAAGTTCAAATCACATTTTTTATCATTTTTTTTACAGCAACCTATGATCAAAACTAAACCAAGATATATATTAAATAGTGTAAAAACATACTAAGAGTGGGCAGTTCCTTGCTTCCAAGGTCCTCATTTCCATTTTTTTTTTCAATTTTTCGGCAAAAAGGGTATTTTATCATTCAACTCCCTCAAATTTCTGAACCCTAGGTATTTAATATCTCTTCCTAATTTCACATGGATTTTTATTTCCTCTTCAATCCTAAATAAAAATTTTCCTCTCTTCTCTTTAAAACTCTTTTTTTTTTTTTTTATTTTACCCCCTTTCTTTCCATAACAATTTTACATTTGTGAATGACACTATGTACCGCAGAAGTCATACACCCAATCCATTAGCTTTCAGTTCCTTATCTATTTGAACACATGCTTTTACTTACACCAAAGTATACGAGTCACACATGCATAGTCCGTCATCCACTCAGGATTTAGGTCTACCACACTATAAACGTCACAAGTGAATAAATCCATAAACAGATTCAGGATCTATTCTGCTTGGACCTAGTCCTATGTACTGTCACTGCAATCAGTCACATCTATGACTCTATCTTCTGGGAGTCATCCGCTCCGGTGCCTAAGACAAGGCATCTCCCCAATTGGACTTGATAGACGACATATTCGTCTTTCAATCGATTTGCTCATTTCCGATTAGACTAATGATATGTTTAGGTTCATCTGCTAATACAAGTTGTCATTCCGTATTACGATCCGTCCACGTAATACCGCTTAGTATTAGTTTAAACATTAGACAACCAATGAGAAACATTTGCTTCCATTTTGCTTTGGATGCAAAAACCATGTGAGGACAATATACAAAATATTAATGTAATTCATGAGTAATTTTATTTACCAATCTGTTCAAAAAATTACAAGTGTTTACAATACTTAGGGCACCGAGTCCAACATTTTCTCCCTTCTCTTTTATTTTTATGTTCTATTGAATGTTGGGTATTTGGATAGGAGAGATTGCATCTAGAATGTTCATAAACTAAAACCCTGGGAAGGTTGACAAGCGGAAGTGGGAGTGATTGACTTCTGTTCGGGTTTCACATCTAGTTAGTTGGAATAAGTTAAGTGAAATAAACCATAGAATTGACGACTCTAGGAAGTAACTTAGGTAGATGAAGCCGAAAGGATAATCTTCTTAGAACCAATTTAATCCGAAAGGATAATCTTCTTAGCACCAATTTAATCTAACCCGGTTTAATTTATCAAGTCGAAAGATAAGTAAATTAAGTTGATCAATTAATCTAGTTATAAGCCGAAAGGTATTAATTAGGTTAATTGTTACCTAATTAGTAAAAACCCTGAATCTAAAGTTAATCATGAACACGAATGCGAGTTACCCCTATGTCTGCTTTTATTGATTAATATTTTGGTATTTAGAGTTAGATTTAGATTTTATTTTATTTTGCAAATTATCGCCTTATTTGTTTTGTCGTAATATGGTTAGTACGTGAGTAACTATATAGACCAAAGTAGTGTGTAAACTAGAAATTTGGTTTAAATAAGCCTCTCTTGGGTACGATCCTCAGAATACTTCCCAGTGTTTTGTTGTACACTTTACCATATCACAATTTGACTTGTACACTTGCAGATACCACATTTAATTCATATATTTAATTTGCATATTTCTAAGGCCCGACGCATGCACGCCGGAATGCGCTCAATAATCCTTAACCTTAAGACTCAAAACCAACTATATGAACATATCCAAACATAATTTCTAAACATTTGCATAAGATCAGGCCATGTACAACTTAACCATTTAAAACATTTAACTAAAAGGCCTTAGGTACATGCCACAAGACCAAAATGAAATGAACTACACAAACTTTATTTAGTCGAAGGTAACGATCTGGATGCTAATTTCACTTCTTGAGGCTTCGAGAAATACCTGCACCTGCGCACAGAATAAACAACCATACGCTGAGCAATAAAGCTCAGTGGTACTTTTATGATTCAAGATAATATAGCATAAAGTAACATTTATAACGTGGTATGATACTTATAATCTCAATGCCTACTGATACATATTCTATATTGTAACATAAGTATATAATCAATTATATATGAAGGTATACAATTATTAAGGCAAACTAATTCAACTATCTTGGCAAAAGAATGATCAGATCCAATTATATATACTAAAACCTATCTTAAACCCTTTAGCTATCAATACCAACTCACAATTTAAAACCTTCATAGTCCATGCTTAGAGTTAGGGTTCATAACCCAATTAATTGGATTAGGTTGAATATGCTTAAACCCTAGAATAGACAACTCTAATAAGTAATTTAGGTAGATGAGACCGAAAGAGTATTCTACTTAGAACCAATTTAGCTTAGCCCCATTTAGTTCCATCGGGTCAAAAGATAATTGGACTAAGTCGATTAATTAATTTTGTTATGGGCCGAAAGGTTTAACTAGGTTAGTTCTTAATTAATCGGTAAAATTCCCGACTTTAAGTTAATCACAACCATGGGCGTTAATCATCCTTCTGCTTGTTAAATTTGATTATTAATTTGGAATTTCCGTTATTTATGCAATTTAGTCTTTGTTCCTTCAAACTCTTTATTTTAGTGTTAGTCGTAATATGACAAATAGACTAGTAGCTATTTAGACCTAGTTTAGCGTGCTAGGATTTATTGTTAATTTAGTTTAAATAGACCTCCCTTACGTTCCTCAAGATACTTCTAAAGTGGTTCGTTGTAAAATTAACTAAATTACAATTTGACATGTACACTTACAGACACCACACATAATTCCATATTCTAAGGGTTGATTTGATTCACTCGAATCCAATCCAATCTTCAAATTCTAAAGATTGGTTTCCATAGTGAGTCATAGTATCTTTAGAATAACAACACATAAATAAATCTAAAGATTTTTTTCATTAAATTGTCAATATAAAAAAGACAAGTAATTAAACTACCTCAATGGTAATTTGCAGTTAGCACTGCCGAGTGCCACTCAGCCTCAATCTTCACATCATGCCTTAACAAAACTAACTCTCAACTTCCCCTTCGCATACACAATAGCAAAACTACAATAACTATTCAAATTCTAACTTGATCCTTTTTTTAAAGGGAAAGCCCAACAGAAAATTAGCATAAACTTTACGTGGAAAATTACATCTAATAAAAAATTAATGGGCGAACAAACAAAACTAAAATAATGCCTAAAATACAATGACAACTTGAAATCGACATGTTGCGATTTTTAAGTGTTAGCTATTAAAACAATATACTTAGTTTAGAAAAAAATAAACATTATATATAAGGTAGCTCGCGTAAAGAATTCAATAAACATTTGTTACCCTTATTTCTTTGATATACGAATTATTTCGAATGGAATTTTGTGGAGTAATCTTTATTAGTCTTTTTTCTCTTGTACTTGTAGTTGAATCCAATGGGTTTCCAACGAACGATTTGATAAACAAATTGCCAGGACAACCAGATGTTAATTTCAGGCAATTTGCTGGATATATTGATGTGGATGAAAATGTTGATGGTCGAAGTCTTTTTTACTATTTTGTTGAAGCCGAAAAAGATCCCATGACTCAACCCCTCACTGTTTGGTTAACTGGAGGTTAACTTCATTGGTTTTTTTATTTATTTTTTTATTTTATTTATTTATTAATGTATAATAAAATCTTTTGTGTTATTCAGGGCCAGGGTGCTCTTCAGTTGGAGATGGCTTTTCAAGTGTTGGTCCTTTCATTGTTACCAAAGATGTTCATGGTGTCCAGAAAAATTTATTTTCTTGGAACAAAGGTTGTCTAATTTCCCCATATATCATGTTTCATAGTTGTTTTTGTCATATCCATAAAATTATCCAGTATGTTTTGTTTTCATTGTGTTTAAATGCATTGCATCATGTTTCTTATATCAGTATAAAATTTTGTCTGATATTTGTTTTAGTGTCAAATCTGTTGTTCATCGACTCCCCTATTGGATCTGGATGGTCGTATACAAACACAAGTAGCGATTATAATAATGGAGATGATGCCACTAGTAAGATCAAAATATATATTCTTTATAATTAATTAAAATTTATTTGGATATTATATATATTGATATTTTTAAATTGTCTGTTTCGTACAGATATAATATTACTTACATTCATGCAAAAATGGTACGAAAAATATCCAGTCTTCAAGTCAAAAGCTCTATATTTAGCTGGATCAAGTTATGCAGGTAACAATCATTTTTTAAATTAATAGTTTTTTAAAAAATTATTCAAATATATAAATATTTACATAAATTATTTTTTATAACATATGTAAATTTAATTATTGAATAAAAATATAACAATCAAATGATCTTAACTTAATACCAATTATGGATAAGTCTATATGGAACAGTACAAACAATATAACATGTTCATTACTTTTAATTAAATTTGTGAATTTTTATTTTCAGGACACTTCGTACCAAATCTTGCTAATGCTTTACTTGACGACAACAAGCAGTCCGAACAGTCCAAATTTAATCTCAAAGGATTGATTGTAAGTAATATTGTATCCAATTAATAATATTTAATTACCATTGTTAATATATATACATAAAAGGACTCGTTAAACTTGTTGATGGTTAAATTAAATGTTATTTTAAAGATTTGATTGTGATGTATTCTTTATAATTATAACTATTTTGAACAGTTGGGAAACCCAATGCTTCGCAGCAAGTTAGACGATTTGGCAAAATTTGATTTATTTTTCTCTCGGGAGATGATAAACAGCTCGTTATATAACCAAATCAAAAAAGAATGCAATGCCATCGATGAAGATAATTACTTTTTTAACCTCAAAGCCATTTGGAGTGCAACATGCGAAAACCTTATGGAACAAGCCATTTTGGCTGCTTTCAAGACCGATGCTAAGAATTACTTCCCACTGAAGCTATTTGATATCTCTCGCGACCCTTGTGCTGAAAATGAACAAGATTTGAACTTAGGCAAACAGGTTTTCGTTTATTTCTTCACATCCCTTTTACTTTACGTACATTCGAAACTAGAGATAACAAAAATTTATATTGGTTATACCAAAAGCATAAAACTTTATATTTTGTCTAGGTTGATAAACTTATCACAGAAGTAGACATGTGTAGTCCATTGAGGACGCAGTGTTACTTTAATCTTCCAGAAGTACAAAGGGCTTTCCACGGGAATCGAACCAAATTGTCATATAGATGGAAGGGTTGTTTCACGTAAGGTTTCTTCAACAATCTGAATGAATTGAACTTTTTTTTGGTATATTCGTAAAATTACCTTTTAAAAATGATTTTAAATTCAAGTTTTAATTTTTTTTCTCTAGATTGAGTTGAATGTTGTGTAACAAATTTTAACCCTAAAGTTTTCATTATATGTCACTCTTATTTATTCAGAGATAATTTTAAATACAACAAAGCTGATATAGACCTCGACATGCTTCCCGCACTTAAAAAGCTTCTTCAACAATCTATTCCCATTACGATATTCAGGTTGGTATCGTATTTGATGTCAATATTTTTCTAATTTTCATATATTTTTTTTAATTTATTTGTTATTGTATTTGATTATAATGATATAGTGGAGATCAAGATGCTATAATACCAACAGCGGGTACCTTGCAACATCTGAAGAAGTTAGCTGAGGAGTCAAATATCAAGTTAACAAAAGAGGAGACCTGGAGTTTTAGAAATCAGGTTTTATATTTATCCTTTCGATTTTATGTTTAACACAATTTATTTTGTAATTTAATAAAATTAATGACAAATATTTAACAGGAAGGAGGGTTGAAGTACGTATTTGGAGACTTACTAACATTCTTGACAGTGAAAGGAGGTAATCATCATGTTACATCTTCTCGACCATCGCAAGCTTTAGATATTTTTACAAATTTCGTAACTAATTGGATGCATTGAGGATTTGTAATGGAAGGCGATGGAATGAATCGAGCACTCGATCATGATTCATGTTGAATCCATCGTTCACCACAATAATAAGACTTGTTATTGTAATTATTTATCGTGATATTCATATTATTTTATGATACAGAAATTTCACAAATTTTTATATTATGCAATAATATAATTAGCTATATGATTAGACATCTAACAAATATTTATTTTTTTTTAAAAAAATTATTCATCAATTTTTTTTTTCGAATTTCATAAATGAAATTAACAAATAAAAAGAACTCTTAATAGTAAAACCCAATATGCATAACAAATTTCGTATTAATCCATTTCAAACTAAACATAGATTATTTAATATTGATTTAAGATAAATTAAAATTAAATTTAAAATAAAGGGTTAATAAAAAAGAAATATGTCACGTACCAAAAATTAAGTTAGTAGAAATTAGATTAACGAAATAAGAGAGTGGTCACGCTATGTTTTTAATTAAATGTTGTAGAAATTGTGTAAAATAATTAATTTGGTTTTATATTCAAATCCCTTCCCTTAAATTTTATTTATTTTTGTTCTAACCCCTCACTTTCAATATCTAGTTTATCTATTATTTTTTCTCATCTATTGACAAAAATGAGTTTATTGGTTCAGTGGTAAGACTTTAGCTTACCCATAGGTCCCATGAGTCTATTGGTTTCGTGTGACAAACTGTGTGAGCCAAAATTCTGAAATTTTACCCTAGGGCTGTATTTGTTGTGCGAATCAAATTTAGGCCTTCAGAAGGGTCCGTGTGGTATAAATTTGTCTATAATTCATGATTTTTGATACTTTGTTACTGTTAAATGTGAATTATGAACGCATGAGTTATATATTCTAAAGTAAAAGCATGATGTGTAATATGCTAATCTTATCTGAATCTAACATTCGATTTCTGATTAGTTTTGTATGTACATTGGGGTGGGATTTTGATTATGGAGGAAGTGATAGCAATATAATTAATCTGCCTTATTTGGTGGCTCAACCACGTATATCTGTTTCTGGCGGGTTACAACATTTCGATCTAGCAGCTAGTCTGCATATATTCTGTATAGTGACATATGATCACTTAATGGTGTGTGGGGCTGGATGGGTATTTAATACCCTAATTGGTATGTAGGGATAGTTGTAGATGGCGTGTAGCGAATGGGAGTAGGATCTGAATCTGTATCTGTTATGCATCTGAATCTGTATTTGTTATGCATTTGTGTCTGTATCTGCTTCCTAATCTATTAAAACATGTGTATCTGATTTATTGTCTGAACTAAGTTACACACTGAACTCGTAAGTTCACTTTCTATTTGTTTGTTTTCAAGTAATCCTCAGACGTAAGAGTGATCGATGTAACGGGTAAAAATTGTTTTAACATTTTGGATTATACCAATTCTCTCTGCAACATATTGGATTTCAAAACCAAATCATGTATTTTTAAAGTTCTATTTAATTAAGAAATTTCGCTGCAAAATTAAGAAATTTTATAAAAGTTCGACTGCAAAATTAATGAAACAAAGTGTTTCCTCAAACAAACTGGAATTTCATATGTTGCAAGGCAGCTCTATTTTCCTTACTATTCCAAGATGGTTTTTGAATTTCAAATGAATACAAAACATTTCCAAATCTGGTCATAACGTCTATGCTGAGTTTGGGGTGTTACAGTAAATGCTCTCAGATATATTGTTTAACTCAAGAATGAAGTAAAATGATGATTACAAATGAGGGGAAGCCTATATTTATAGTTAAGCTCTTACAAGTCCAACAGTACAGGTTGAATTACATCAATGACTGATATTAGTGTATATCTATAAGATGATAGTCTTAAGGGATTTAAACTCTATACATCTTCATCCTTTAGAATTTACAATATTCACCATAATCATTCTAGTCTAACTAGAATGTTTCACTAGATCGCTAAGACTTTAAGTAGATGAGCTTCTTCATGTGTTCCACAAAGTGGATCAGTTCAAGTAAGTCAAATGAACCTTACTTAATCAATTGATCTCCACAATTCTCCATTTACCGGCTATTAACTGATAGGCATAAAGGGTGCAACATGAAAACAATACCAACATGTACTTTTATGTTTCTCACAAAATTTCAAGAAAAATCCTTCCTCGTGCGTAACCGACTCCCGAACCCATTTTCTGAATTTCGTAGACCAAAAAAATCGTCGTTTTAGTAAATTAATTTTTTTATTAAAATAATTGAATTACGAGGTGACCCGATCACACCTCATCAAAAAGGATTGGTGGCGACTCCCGTTCTCCCATTTTCGTTTTCATTTTTCAAAATCAATGTCGACCCCTTTTATCAAAAAAAATGGTTTCGACACTCACAAAATTTCAAGAAAAAAAAAAGACATAATGACTTCTTCAACCCTTTAAATTTACAAAGAAAAAGTTATTTTAGTCTTTCATTTAGTTTTTCATTTCTTTTAATTCTTAGACTTGCATTATTTATCGAATCACCCCTAAATGGATGAAAAAGTTAACATCTGTTAACTTTCTTAACATGTCATATACATGTATGTCTCTAGCAATTACTTAATTTTTTAAAAATTAAAAAAAAATTAATAATTTTATTTTTAAAATTTTGAAAAAATAATTAATCGTGACATCCACATGTATGCCACATTAGCAAATAAATTATGACAAAAAATTATTATTATTATAGAGCTTAAGGTGCCATATCGGTTCAGTTGGGTACAGGACCTGCATCGAGCTGATGCAAGAAAGCTGTGGCAATACATTTGATAACTGAAATAGAAGGCGTCATCTCATTCTAAAGTAGTTATTGATGAGCCATTTTGACATATTTGGTACAAAAGAATTTAATCACCATTTACCTTAACCACATTCATAGAGTTGCATACAGCATTCTGATCTGCAAACCTATCAAGCTCGGATTGAATGGTTTTTACGATTTCAGTATCTTCTAGCCCCGGCTTCGGAAACTTTACATGAACCGATCCCTGTTTGATCGGCAATCTAGCCTCTGTAAGTGTTGATTGCTGCTTTATGTAATTGTAAAGTTGTTGATGGAAGGTATGGTCTAATGAGAAACAATTATCTACTGTTCCATTGCTGCTGTTACGTGATGACCCCGACCCCGACCCCGACCCCGACCCCGATCCCGATCCTTCTTTTCGACAAAAATGTGGGAGAGATGAATAATCCATTATCTGGCATTGTATGAATCAACATGTCAAATTTTGTATATATATATATAAAGGATAGCAAGAGCAATGAAGCTATTTTTCCATAGATCAGAATAAAACAAACTACAAAAGCATTTTGGTTCGGGTCGGTTGAAAGTATAAATAGGTTTTTAAAAAAAACGAAAGCATTCATCGAAACAATGAGAATCACGCAAATTTTAAGTTAATATATGATAAAATTGAATTTTGACCCCTCAAAAAAATGAAAAAAAGATTTTCTTACTTTGAGTAACTCATCCCTTCCACAACCTTGAAGCACTTGAATTTTCCGCTTCGTCCTTTCTTGCAAAAGAGGTTTTACAGCCTGCCAACATTTGCATTAAAGCATGATGGTTACGATTTGTATGCTTAGTTGAGAGAATGAGGGTATTATCAAAAATAAAAACCTTCCAACATGCCGAAAATATGTATGGCGCATTGACAATATAATACGTCCCTGTCTTCTCGGGATAATTCAAGTCGTCAATGGTAGCTATAGTACTCAATAGCTGCATGGCAAATAGGATAAGAGACTGATCAGAATTAGAAAGAGGTGGCTTAAACTCCGATGGCATCCGTATACTGAATCATGCTATAAAGCGTACCTTTATTTGGTTCAATGCTGAAAGTTTCAAGCCAGTCATATCAAAGATTTTCAAACAAGTGCTAATATGTCGTCCATACTTTTCCGTGGCCGTAGGCTATAACAAGAGCGACATATTATGTTTATATGAGTTTTGTAAGCGAGGATATAAACGAGAAACATCACATTGGCAGAGCCATACTCACCAATACTACACGATCTCTATATTCATTCATTTGAATGTGTGATTGTACATAGTAATTCACCTAAAACCATAAAAAAAGAATTGATACTTAAAAACTCAATACTGTGCCTATGCATAATTTCTTCTGACATCAATACTACACACGAGTTTGAAGAAAAGAATATCGTGTCCTTACAGAAGCTTTATCGTATGTGCTAAGCCCAATACCAATGGCAATGATAGGATGACCCTGAAAATGTCAAAAGGCATGAAGCAATTAATCACCAAGGAGTTCCTTTCTAAAAAATTGTTCTTAGTAGACATATATTCATGGCAAAACAAGTATCAAGATAAATCCTAACGAAATAAGTAAATACCTCCTTTGAGTAACCCGACACTCCTACTAGTTGAGAATCTCGCACCGCTCTATATAAGTCGATGGGGATAATTGGTTTCTATATAATCCAGGAAAAGTAAATGAGTTCTCGAAAGAATACTAAGAAAAAGCACGGTTTTGCAAAATATTTGGTATCAGCTAGTGTATGAATGGAGAAATTCACCGATAATATGTTGTCAATCTCATTCTGTAGTCGCCATTGTAAGCAATCAATTAACTGGTGCAGGCAACAAAGTACGAATCAATAAACAAAAATGAAAAGAGAGATCTTTGATGCTCAACATTTAATATAACTTAGTGCACTATATTGAATCTCACCATTTTATGAGCTTTCTGAACATTCCAATCTCTCGCCTTGAGAAACCGGACTAATGTTTCAGTTGGATATCCATGATGCATATTCTGCACACCAAAGTATTTCAACTTTTAAATCACATACAGGCAAATCATAGTACAAAACATGTATGTAAAACCATGTAGACATGAATCGAGGAAACGGAACACCTCTATCGAGGAAATTTGCCTTTTTTACACAAGGGCCTTCATGGTACTTTTACCCCTCTATAGACGATACTTCGTGATATTAGTTCTCAAATGGTTAAATATCAGATCTACACAAATTGTTTAAGGCGATCATTACAACTCCATTGCACACATCATCGTTGAATGATCACTAACTAATCACAAAAGATCAATCTTATGTTACTCCGACTCTTCATTTTTCCTATAGTATCCATGTCCGCCACATATTCAAACATAGATATAGGAGTATACTCCTCAAAATATATGAACAAAATTAAGCATACACATACCCGAGTAGCATAGTATTAAATAAGGCTCTGTTTACTAACGCAACAAGCGTGACTAAAACCCAGGTCACACTCGGGGCGGTGAAGACCCTATCCTTTTTGCAAAGGAAAAAAGTTGAAAATTTTGGATTTTTACAACATCATATACAAAATCGATATTTTATTTTGGTTAAAATATGTTATAAATCCTTATACTCTTTGTAAATTTGAAATTTAATCCATGTACTTTTATTCCTAAGAATTTAAGCCCTCTACTTTTCAGATTTCAAAATTCAGTCCAACTGTTAGAGGTTCATTACAACCTCATTTCTTTAGTTATGTTGCTACCAAGTGAGTATTTAATCATGCCAAGAAACTAGCAAAACTGTGAGAAAAATAAAGTTACAAACTGAATCAACTACAACTTCACATAACCAAGAAGCTGATATGAATCAGATAGATTAAAATCAACAAAGAAAAGTAACTGTTAAACATGAAATAGCAAACCCCAAAGCAGTCAGATCAAGTTCACAGCACAAATTACAAATTACAGCTCTTTATCTTAGTATCCAAGTACAAATTCCAAAAAGAAAATCCATGAAACTTAAAAGAAAAGAGCTGACCTGAAACGTGTTCTTCATCTTCTCGTCAACTGTAAGTCAAATTTCCCAACAAGATAAAATATGTTAGTGATTTGTAGATTCAAAGAAAAGAAACCCAAGAAAGAACATATCAAAAAGATGATATTTTTTAATACTTAAATCTCACCATTTTCCATTAAAGACAGAAATTGCTTGATGGATTCTTGATGATGACCATTGTTCATTTTCTTTTCTCACAAATGACCCAAAAGTAAAGAACAAATTCCGATATCAAAAACTAAAACTTTAACTAAATTTGGGAGCTTTGGTTCTACCTACTTTCTCCCTCTTTCTATCTTTGTAGCTTCAAAGTTCGAAATTTTAAGCTCAAGAATCTTCAAAGGAAGGAAAAATAAGAAAAGTAGAAGACTTTTTGAGAGAAAGGTTAAAATATGCTATTAATCCCTATACTTCGATAAATTTTGAGATTTAGTCCTTGATTTTAAAAGTTAAAAATTAAATCCCATTACTTTTTTTTGATTTAAAAGTTTTGTTTAAGGACAAAAAAAAGAACTTAACTACTAAGTTTAGATATCAAAATAAGTAAGAAAAAGTAAAAATATTAAAGCAGATCTAATTGTCGAGTTTAGTAACTAAAAACTATATAAACCATTAATGCTATTAATTTTCCTTTGATTAAATCTATTCATGGATTGAACTGAAATTCGATTTCAAAAAATTTTGATGTTCAAACCTATAAAGAACAAGTAAGGGCGGAGCCGAGCCAACTACCCGACCCTTGTACAGGTCCACCCTAGGGGATGAAAATTTAAAAATTTCTTTGAAAATATTTGTAATTTTAATTTTTTCTTTTTCTGGGTTGATTTGCATTAATCATAAACTATTATTAATAATTAAAATCTAAGCCTGATGTCTATTCACATTAATAACCTATGTTTGACAGTTAGCATACATTGATGGATCACCTTCCAACTTTAACTTTTTTCTTCTTTTCCTTTTCTTTTTTTCAAACAACTTTTTTCTTCTTTTCCAAAAGGCCCTTAAATTATTGACTTTGTTTGAGTTAGGTATTTAAACTTTGGTTTCGTTACTGATGTAAGTACTTGCCGTTAGAGTTGTTAAAAAAAAGTTTCGGCCAATGGGGTTGTGTCACGTCACCGCCACCGTTAAAATATAATTAAAATAATTCTATATTGATATTTATAATAGGGGAGGGATTCACTTACATCGATGTAAAACTATAACTTTTTATCCAATTAATAGTCTAACAATCCAACCATCATATTTCATGCTCTATTCATGTGGGTCATGTATGTCAAGTTTTGTATAAACTAAAATATTCTAACTATCCATTTTATTTAAAAAACTTTCAACCGTTAAATATATATTAATATAGACAATATATTAGATCGATATGATAGAGATGTCAGATTGATTAGGAATTTTACATGTATGAAAAGTATAAATATACTGATAAATTCAATGGTTGGATTGTTAAAATATTAAGGCTTCGTTTGTTTCACTGAAAATGACTTCTGGAAAATAATAACTATTATTATTTCTTAAATAATAAGTAAATAAATATGTATATTACAATTTTATTTTATTATCACCTTACATTTGTCAACTTATTAATTTATTCATTAATATAATAATATAATATCAATTAATTAAATAATAATAACAATAAATATAATAAATATCTATTTAATACACAAATACATTATACATATATTACAAATGTTCATATATACATTGTTACATTTGTATATTATCATCACCATCCACTTGTCAAAATTTTAATTTATTTATCCTATAAAAATATTATTAAATAATCTCATTTCTTATTAATGGCTTAATTTCCATTTTAGTCCTTTTTATTTTCTATTGATCTATAATTCAACTTTTACCCCTTATTCAACTTAGTCCTTTTTACTAATTACTCTTAATTAAACTAAATTCACTTAATTAAAACCTAATTAAACACACTACTAGACTCATAAGCATTTCTAATAATATTTAATAATTCGGTTTACTAAGACGAAGGCCCGATATTGCACTTTTCCGATACCCGTGAATTTCGGGTCATTACACTATTACAAGATCCATCATTTTTAATCAAAATCAAGCTTTAAAACCATAGGTCTTAGGTTCTATTGATTAGATCTGTAAAACATGTTTAAACCATAGGAAATCAGAATGTCTCCCTTTAATTTGAGGATCTCCACGAAATTTGATCAATTTGAGCAAAAACGAGTTAAGTGTTAATAGAAAATTAAAAGAAAAAGAGTGGACTTCTTTTAAAATTAAAGAAGTAAATGGTGTTTGGATGCTAAAAATATAAAAAAGATGAAGGGAATTTTGAGAGAAAACACTTAATTTTAGATCTAACAAACTTTTGAAATGGTTGAAAGTGTGGAGGGAAGTGGCTGGTCTTATATAGCCAACCAAATTTTAAAATTTGGGCTATTTACTCCCTAAGCCCCCTCCTATTTCTTCCTTGTTCTAATAGCTCCCTTTTCAATTAATAGTCTTAATTTACACATTTGACCTCTAATTTAACAATTGTTCCAAATTAGTCCCTACTAACATTTACTTAATAACCCGATTATTTAATTTTTATTTTATTACTACTAACTAATTAATTATTTTATCTTATTTTAATTTCTACAACACTACACCCGATTTTTCTCTCGTTCCCACAATCTAATTACCAGATTCTACTAACCTGATTTTCGAGGTGTGACACATGAAATTCTATTCGTGAAGCTTTTAAGTATTAATTTACCATTCTTTTATTATTATTATTATTATTATATAAATTATTTACTTCTTTTATCATTTATTAAAATTTCTACTCTAATTTTTAAAATCGGTAACTTTATATTGATTAAAGTTTAAAGTTGATAAATTTTAATAAGGAAAGCTTAAGTTTTTATAAAATGTATTACTATATACGATAAAAAAAAATCTTTTTATATATTTTTAATATTAATAATGAGTAACAAATTGATACAAATTTATAATTCAAAATTTTTCATTAAGTTAAAAAAGATTATCATTCCAATTTATTACTGAAATTAGGGGGAGCAATCAGTTCGATTGATTTTTCTAATCGAATTAATCGACTTTAACATGAGAAAATCGATCCGATCGAATCGACTTTGGTTTAGTCAGTTCGATCAATTTTTCCGATTAGTCAACCTTGAGTTATTGGACTGGGTTTATATAATTATTTATCAATTATATATTATAAAATATAAATATATTTTGAAGGTTTCAAAATCCAATTTAAACAGTTTTTTTTATTTTTTGACACAATACTTAAAATTATTCAAAACTCCTCTCTAATTTATAAATAAAAAGATAATACACTTCAGCGCACTCGATCTCACGTTTTTCTACATTAACAATAATATACATACTAATTAAATTAAGACTCAATCGACTCAAAAATAAAATTTTGAATGCACGAAAGATGGTAAAGAATTGGATACGAAGGTTTGAATGCTTTTCATCTTTTGTCAAGGAAGTTTCTTTCAAGTTTTTTATTTTATAAATAATTGAATAGAAAGTTGAATTGGTTAAACTTTGATTTTCGATTAAATTTATTGGATCAATTGAATTAATATTATGTTAATTCGAGAAAATATTCGGTACACTGTCAGTGAAGTTTAAAATTTTCACAAGTTTGAGGTGATGATAAATGTAAGGGGGAATTCAGCAAATTTTTTAAAGGACCAAAATCGAATTATAATTTTTTTGAGGTTCTCTATTAATTTATGATTTTACAATATTTGAAAAGGACTAAATAGATTCTTTCTTATTTTTTGGGAGGCCAAAGTTTAATTTTCCCTATATTGATTTACAATATGATCATTTATAAGAGATCAAAGCTTGGATTAAGGAACTGAATCAGTTGACTCTCAAAGCTCCGAATCGATACAAATCGTTGAACTAGGTTAAAATTTTTAATAATTTATTTAATTAAACCGAGAATCTTCGATTTAGAGATAGGGGCATGTGGGAATAGTATGGGGAACCAGGAATAGATGCTGAGCTTTGTTGTTTGGACTCACAAAATTATGTTATAAAATAAAAAGATTGGAAAATGTTTTAATGAAATCAATAAGAATGTTTGGTCCAATCATAATAAATAAATAAATAAAATATGAGAATATGGCATGTGATGTATATATTATTGGAAATGTATGTCCATCATTATTTACCTAATTTCTCAATCTTCATGTGATTGTTTCACATGTCTTAGATTTAGGGCTCCATGTTCTCCACCAGTATCCTTCCCATGTTTCCAAAACAACTATTGTTTAATCATCACTTTCTCTATTCCAATATGGTTGCTCGATTTTACACATCATAAATAAGAGGATAATGTATTGCAGCGTACTTAAACTCACGTCCTCCTACATTGGCAACGATGCTAAAGGAATTAATTGGACATCAAGTTTAGCCCAATAATATTTACTTTTTTCATCAATAGTAGTAACCTTTTGTTCGAGATAATTTTTATAACATCGCTCCATAAACCACAATTCGACTGAAGCGGCCCGAAAAACATATTTACTATTTACCTAGAGTTTGATAATAATAGTAGGAGAACTGGAGAGCATCAAGAACACAAGTTTGGTAGAACTTAGAGGATCCATAGCAAGGGAGAGAGAAAATTATTTTATAAAAAAAAATTGAGGTTAAATTAGTATGGGGACAGCACTACCGTAGGTGAATGGGAGGAGGAGAGATTTTCGGGGGAAAGCGGTGGCCAAAGGAGTGACCCACGCACTCTCATGTGCCGGCGCTTGGGAGTAGGGTAGAAAAAATAGGGACACATGCGTAGCTTCTAGTGGTAGTTTTTCAGTTGAAGGGTCAATGGAGGCTAGGCTTTTTAATTGAGAGGTGGTGAGACTCGATTGGCTCTAATACCAAGTGAAATCGAGTGAAAGAGAGAGGGAGAATTAAATTTATATTATATTTTGTGGGAGCTTAAATTAGCAAACCAAACATCTTTTAAGAAGCCATTCTTTGTTGTTAAACTTCTTTTTAATAATGTCACAAGTATGCATGAACTTTATTTTAATGTATGATGTTATATTTGATCTTTAATTTTGTGTAATTTTATTAAGGATGGCAACAAGGAAGAGTGGGGTGGATTTTTGCTTGACTTGACCCCGACTCGAAACATGATTAATTCACCCCGATCTCGACTCTTACGAAACAAATCCACCTTGAACTCGAACCCAAAATTTAATAGAAGACCGACTCCATCCCGACCCGAATATAATTGTTTTATTTTGAAGCAAATAATATTACACTTTTTATTTTATTTTTTATTTCGAAGCAAATAAGATTGATTTTTGTTTAGTACAGACTTAAAACTTAATATATTTATTTTTTATTTATATATTTATTTATTGAAAGCAAAAACTTAATATATGTATACATATTAGGGGCATTTTTGTGAATATCTCAGGGCAAGGCGGGGTGGATTTACCTCAAACCTAGTCTCGCCCCTCCCCACCCCACCTCGAACCCAAATTTCCAAAAGCAAAATTTTGACCTCTCAAGTTGGGTCGGAACTTGTTAGATTCGAGGTCTTTTGCCATCCCTAAATTTTATAAATGACATTTTACTTCAATTCAATTTTTATAAACCACTAGCATCTTTATCGAACAACACCATTTTACGGTTATATATTACGCACACAGACAATGATATTAATCCAATATAAAACTGAATAGATATATTTAATTCTTTAAATATATACAATTGAATTAAAATAAAAGTTTACAATTTTAATTACAACTAAAATTTTATGAATATAATTGCATCAAATCAAAAATCATATGTCAAATTACACATTAAAACAAAATTTATATATAATTTTGATATTTATGTATTTTTTTTTAAAAGTTAAATTGGAAAATTGGGAATTAGTGATTTTATTTAAGCCTATTAAAGTCAAATGTCAAAAGAAACATACAAGATAATTTAGCAGAATCCAAGTCAACCCCACCACAACCAAATGTCCCTCCAAATGATCCAATCCCCCTAGCGATGAGCTGACAAGTTACCTTGATGATTCCATGATGTCTGCATCGAATCCTGTCTACATTTTCAACCTTTTTTTTACTATTGAACCTGTTTAAGTAACATCATGGAGAAAACCAAGCCCATAGCCTTTCAATATGCAAAAATCAAATGATGTTTTCACTTAAGCAAAATACAAATTTGAAAATTAAGACAACCAAGCATATATGATCATTATCATTTCTAGAAACTCTAATTTGCACATCATCATGAACTCTTACATTCCCTGGAAATAAGAAAAAGAAAAATGGTTCTGAAAATAATTAAAAGAAATCGAATTCGAGATAGTTACTCTGATCCTTGGCAGCAGGATCAGAAGGTTTATCACCAGCTGATGAGGTAGGGGTTCGAATCCGTTCTATCTCAACAGGTTTTGGAATCTCCGGTGGACTTGCACAACGGATTAAAGCCCAGTTTATACCTTCAAAGAAAGGATGTTGCTTAATCTCCGTTGCTCCTCGCTTGTACGCCAACCTATGCTGTGGCTCTTTGACCAGCAAGCCCCTTATCAAATCTTTTGCTGAAAAACTTACTACCGGTGATTCTGGGAACCTCAAGGGCTGCCCTACGACATTGAAGAGGGTCGCTCGGTTCCCAGACCCTTTGAAAGGAGTTTTACCAAACAATAGCTCGTATAAGAAGATCCCGAATGTCCACCAATCAACAGCACTTCCATGTCCCTCACCTTTGATAATTTCAGGCGCCAAGTACTCGTGGGTTCCCACAAATGACATGGAGCGAGCATTTGTTGGCTCGGCCATAAGCTCGGGCAATGGACTGACTTGGTTCCCCATATCGTTCTTGGGTTTGCGATCTTTTTTGGATTTTGATGAAAAGAAACGGGGTGAAAAACATGTCATAGGGGCGACACATGATGGCTGGATGCAGGGAGGCTCAATGCAAGCTGGTTGTACACAATAACCCGAATTCTTTCGCAAGGGTTCAGACTCAAGTGTGGATGACTTTATTAGTGTTGGACTAACAGTACAACGAAGGGAAAGATCAAAATCCGAAAGCATTATATGTCCATCTTCTCGAACAAGAACATTTTCCGGCTTGAGATCACGATAAACAATACCAAGCATGTGGAGATATTCCAAAGAAAGGAGAACTTCTGCTACATAGAACCTGCATATTCAAGGAAAAAAACATAGCAATGACTATCGTAATTTGGTTTAAAGAAACAACCGGTGTTACGTAAATCATGGTGTAAAAGATTTGCAGAGTTATTTTGTTATATTTCAAATTGACCTATAAGGCAGTCTGCTGATTTTATCCAATAGAATTGATAAATATCTAAGGCAGCATGGCAACACAATGATACTAACACTACTATCAATACCAAAAAATCCGAAAATAATAATCAGATATTCTAGAAAATTGATCGGGATTTAACTCAAAAGATATGTTATAAATAGGAAGATTTCTCATACTTTACTGCTTGCTCGGTAAAATGCTTTCCTGGTTGTCTTTGTCGTAGTGTATGCAAATCACCTCCAGGGCAGAACTCCATCACTAAACACGAAAATTTTTCAGTCTCGAAATGCGTATACAATGTTGGAAGGAAAGGATGGTCCAAGGATTGTAGTATTTCTCTTTCTGTTTGAGCTCGAAGAAGTTTCTTACGACTTGCTAGAGATGCTTTATCCATCACCTTCATTGCAAAATAACACTTTGTTCCACTTAATTCCGAAAGATAGACACTTCCGATATCTCCACAGCCTAATCTCTTCAGTAATCTAAAATAGTTCAAACCCAATACACCGTCTTTTGCTCGGACGGCCTGTATGGCTTCCCACCTTATATCATTTGCCTTATGAGGTTTGTTGATACTGCTATTTAAGCTGCTACATGTACTTTCATCGCTCACATCACTGCTTGTACTACCTCTACACATACTGCTCTTTCCACTCTCAATATAATCGGGACGATCACCGACTTTGGCACCACCACTAACCTTGAAAACGCCAGTGGCCCCATAAATGGATTTAGCCGAAGCTGAATTACTTCCATGTTCCAATGCTTTCTTCTCTAGTTCACCAATCTGACTTAATCCAGAACCAACATGATTTTGAACTTCTTTCGGAGAACTCAAAGATAGACCCGAATCTACTTTCTCCGTCAAGGAATCAACAGACTCTAATTTATGAGGTTTCGATGGTAGCTCTGATTTGCTCGTCTTTGGGATTTGTATAGGAGAAGGCCTGCGAGAGTTACCTTCTGCTGTTTGTGAAGGTCTGGTGCCGGATTTCGAGGCCATCGAAACAAGGCAAATTTTTTACACAGACTTGACTAAACAAACCATTACTTACTCCCAGCCATCGATACAAGGTTTGATTCACTGGCGATCCAAGTTACCTTCATCTTCAACTCCATCAACAACAAACTGATTTCTACAACTTAAAAGAACACGGACGTCACCACCTGCAAACAAAATTTTGACAACTATGAAATATTCAAAGAGCTAAAGCATCACTAACTAAATGAAAATCTACAAATCACAAGTAGCTGCTTGATTTATAACATAAAAAAGAACAGGGGAACCTAGAATTTGACACTGTAGTCCTTCAGGTGACAACTAATCAAATATCAAAACCAGATCCTTATAACACCCTTTTCAATAGTAAGTGAAATTCATAAATTGGTAGCCACAATAAGTAGAGCTTTACCAGGATAAATAGAAAACCTATAAGAAAAAAACAATGAAAAGTGGTTTAAAACAGACATGTTTGCAAACAGAACCAGATTGAGATTATCACCAAAAGACAATACATTTTTTTTATTATAATTTCATTGTATTAAAAAGGAGAACAGCTAAATACCTAGAACTGCAATACTTTTAGTCACTAAGATTGAAAAAGGTTAAGAAATAAAAAAGAAGTTAAAGAAATCAATCAAATCACAGCAACAATACATTCATAGTTCCATAAAAAGAACTTAAAAGAAGGCCAGAGATGAATAACAATCAAATAGAAGGTTAGAACGAAGTAAAGAAGATTCATAAATATCTCTTCAGAAAAACAAAAAAGACCCACCTTTGGATCCAAAATCCCACCAACACCCATATGTTAAAAAGTTAAAAATAAAAACCCAGCAAGGGAACCCTAAAACCATTTAAAAGCTAAGGAGCAAAGGGGACAAAAAAAAAGTACCTTATATGTATTTTCGAAGATCAGAACTTTGAAAGGCCTTTGCTTTAGCAATGGAGCAAAAAGAAGCCAACTTTCTCTCTCATTCACTTACTAACTACTGAAATATGAAATAATTAATGGGTTCTTCCACTTCCACGAAAATATGTGGAAAGGGAGAAAAGAAGGAAAGAAAGGGGTTGGCTTGGCTTGGCCTGGGTCTACCATGGAAAAGTAAGAGAAAGGACGAAGGGTCAAAGTTAAAGTAGCTTTTTGGGTTTGGGAGGGGATGGTTCAATTATTTCAATGCATGAATACTGTTTTGTCCTTAGGGAAACGACAATGCTCTACTCATTCAATTATTAATATATTTTTTTTAATCGTTTAATTTTAAAAAATTATAAAATTCATTTTTTTATCAAAACATTCGAAAAATTAAGATAATTAAGTGACTAATAAAAATAAAATTAAATGACTAAAAAATAAATTTAATAATAATTGAGTAATCATTAATTTAATTTACCTAATATATATGTGTGAAAGGAAAGAAAAAATGTTTACTTTTTAGTGAGAAAAAAGATGTTTGTTTTCCTATTTAAGACCTAAACTTCTTTTAAGGGCCTCCTTTTTTAATTTTGGTGGTCCATAATCAAACAGCTTTACTTTTGCTTTTAATTTTATGGTTTGTGGTTGATATTGTTGTTATTAATGATCAAGCTTTGGACATGTCATGGACCATTTTACTTTCACTTAATTAAGTAATAATTCTAAAAAAATAAATTTATGTGGGTTATCTTTAATTATGTGTTGATTTAAGTGTTATCATGTGTGGTCGATTGAGTTATAGTTCAATTGATATGAGTATTATTGTCAATGTAAGAGGACATAGATTCGAGTGTGTTGAAGCGATAAATTATTAAAACCTTTGCTCGGACTGGTATATCAACTAATTCCTGATCCAATCAATTTGACTAGACGGTTCGGTCTAGTTTCAATTATAATCAAATCTAATAATATTAGATATAATGCAATTCTATAAATTATATATATTGAACATTAATATCATTATAAATTCTTATCGTATCTGTATTTTTTGATTCATTGCTTAAAACTAGTCATAACCCCTCCCGACCCTTAAATAGAAGGATAATACATTTCAGCACACTCAAATTCACGTCCTACTGTATTGACAACAATATTAATGCCAATCAAACTAAGACTCAATTAGCTTCTATAAAATTCTTATCAAATACTCGTTTAACACGATTCGAACAGTATAATCTCATCTCTACTTTTATATAATAAAAAATATATATAAATATTAAATATTTAAAAAAAAAAAAACTTAGAATAGCAATGATGAATAAGATCAGACATCTAGGATTGAGATGAGTTGGACCTCTTTTTAACACTTATCTACTCAAAAGCTTGGTGGGGAACTCCCTTTGGAAACTTTTTCATATATAAAGGAAGATATGTAGTTTGATGTTGACAGTATCTTCTTTTGGGATGTGTTTTTAACACAACATTTTATTTGGATTTTTTAAGAATATTTTATAATAAAAAAATGAAAATTTAAATATATTTATACTAAACAATATCCTTAATAAGAATATATATATGTATATATAAAGAGAATAGGATCTTCATTGATTCCAATAGAATATCTGCATGAGGAGTGGGGGAGGAGGGTTGAAGTATTCAACCCTTAGATATGAAAAATTCAACAAAGATGTAACCTAACTCTTTCTTGTCATCATTGAATTTTGAATGTTTTAAAAAATAATCAAAGACCTAATTGAAATTTCTTCCCTAAAACATAAAAATTAAATTTGTCATTTTTTTCATTATAGGTCCTGATTAAATTTAATTTTTTTGACACAATACTTAGAACTACCGATAGTCCTTTCCCAACTCATATATAGAAAGATAATACACTTCAACACATTCGAACCTACATCCTCCTACAATTATTGGTGTTGCCATTATTTTCCTCTTTCATTCTCATCTCATTTCACCATCCAAGGTAAAGGAGGAAGAAAATTTTGTTTAGTTTTCTCCCCATTTTCAAACAAAAAATCTAGGGGTAATAAATGTTTTTTTCTTTTAAATTATT
This sequence comes from Gossypium sturtianum, assembly GCA_025698515.1. Taxonomy (NCBI): domain Eukaryota; kingdom Viridiplantae; phylum Streptophyta; class Magnoliopsida; order Malvales; family Malvaceae; genus Gossypium; species Gossypium sturtianum. The sequence goes on from CM046947.1 coordinate 99,598,159, forward strand.
GATGGATGGTTACTAAATGATGATAGTTAATACTAGCACAAGTGTTAGATTAGATAATTATTATTATTATTTGTGTTAGTTGCCATTAATGAACCCTAAGATAGTAGGAAGCATATGGTAGAATGAACTTGATGTTGTAGTAAATATGTTGGTGATGAAATGAGTAGCTTGAAATTAAATTGAAAGTTAATGGTTATGTTGTTAGGATTAAATTGAATAAAATTAAAGCTGTTAAAAATTTATGTTATAGGTTGAAAGCTTGAGGTTCTTACTTCTTAATGATTAAATACGAAGTTGGATTTTGATTTGATAGGGAAAATTGAGAGATATGGGGTTTTCGGATATGAGTTTTAAGGGACCAAATTGAATTCAATGCATTCATGTTTGATTCTATTAGGATTTAAATGTGCCAAAAGTCCCTATACTCTTTTGAAATTTAAAAATTTAGTCCTTATACTTTACTTTTTGAGACATTAAGTCCTTGTACTTTTTTATTTAAAAATCTTAGTCTCTATATCTAATTTTACTGTTAAAGTTAACGGTGTCAAAGGTAAAATATTTTTTTTAGTCCTCAACATTTACATTTCTTTGTCAATCTGGTCCTCGCCCTATAAAGTACTTTAAAATTTTTTAAAAACTTTTAAAAATTGTTTTATTTTCATTATTTAAATAAAAAATATATATATTTTTAAAAATAATGAAAAAATAAAACTCTTTAAAATTAAAAATATAAAAAATTCTAAAATTCAATGTTATTTAAACAAGACTGGGTCAACCAATTGAGCTAGAAACTGGTTAGGAAATCAATCTTGCAAGAGGTAAAAAACTGATTGACCCACGAATCGGTATGGACTGGTTGAACCGTGTTAAAAAATTAGTTGAACTGATTTTGAATTTGTCTGACCTATTGGTTCCCAGAATGACTAGTTCAAAACAAATAAATTATTAAAACATCAAAAATAAAAAATATTAAAAAAATAAAAATTGGTTCAACTGCCCGTTCAATTGGTTTTTTACCCATACCAGTTCATGGGTCAATTACTTTTTTACCTCCGACCAGATTGATACCCTGCCTAGTTCTTGATACAATTGACTCAGTCTGGTTTACATAAATTGAATTATGGAATTTTTTATATTTTTAAAAAAATATTTTCTTTTTTATTTTTCTTTTTGAATTTTAAATATTTTTTATTTATTTTATTTTAAAAAATATATATTTTTTAAAATTTTTATGTTTTGTTTAAAATAATAAAAAAATAATTTTTAATTTTTTTAAAAACAATTACATATTTTTAAAGGATATGAACCAAATTGACAAAAAATGTAAATGTTGAGAGTTAAAAATGTTTAAAAATTTAAAAATTGGTAGACCCGCAAAATGGTACGGTACTAGTTGAAGCGAGCTAAAAAAATTAGTTGAACTGACAATTAAACCGATTTTATTTTTTTAATATTTTATTTGTTTTGAACCCGTCGGACTTGACATTCTAGGAACCAATTGGTCAAACCAGTTTAAAATTTGTTCAACAGTTCGTTCAATTTATTTTTTAGCTTGGTTGTACTAGTTCGCAGGTCAACCATTTTTTACCTCTCACCGGATTGATACCCCAACTAGTTCCCTATCTGATTGGTCAGTCTGGTCCAATTTAGATAATATTGAATATTGAAATTTTTGTTTATATTTTTAAATTTTTTTTTAATTATAAAGAGTTTTTATTTTCTTATAATTTTATTATTTTTTTTAAAATTTATTTAAGATATGAAAAAAAAAAAAAATTATGTACTTTCAAAGTGTAAGGATCAAATTGACAAAAAAACTACAAATGTTAGGGCTAAAAAAGTTATTTTACCTTTGACATTGTTAACTTTAATGGCAAGATTAAACGACGGACTAATATTTTTTTAAAAAAAAAAGTGCAGGGACTCAATGTCTCAAAATTAAGTGCAGGGACTCAATGTCTCAAAACTAAAGTAAAGGGACTAAAATTTAAATTTCGAAAGAGTACTGGAACCTTTAGCATATTTAAACCTTTTATTATTTTTGTGTTTTAATGGTATAACTAACGACGTTTCTGTAACGTATTATTGAACATAGCTAAAAATGATGTTTTAATGTCAAAGGCGAAAGGAAAGGAAAAGGCAAATACCAAGTAGATATCGCGATTTGTGCTACTATGATGTTGCGTTGATTAGCTATTTGATATAATCGAACATGAAATAAATGCCAAGGTAACTATATCTCTCCATAAAAGCTTCGAAAATGATTAATTTGATATTGTGAATGTCTAAGTCATGTTATAGATGATTGATTTTGGTGATTTATATGTATACAAGCTTGATTCATGAAATATTGAGATCTTGATATTTAACTATGATAATGTGTTATGATGATAGTTATAATTATGCTAGACGTAGTCCGAGTATAGTTGGCATGCAAAATGCCACCGTTATCATTGGTTTATTAGCTCTAAATTCCCAAAGGGTAGTGGGCAAATACTAAAAGCCATCGCTGTCAGGCAACTTGGAATAGCAAAATAAAAAAAGTCTCAATTCCTAGAGGGTCGTGGACTTACTCGTTATGTAGAGATCCAAGTATCCATTCTAATGTCTATCGTCAGTTAATAAGGGCCAAAATGAGCAAGTGATGAATAATGATAGTGAATTGACATATTGAGTATGGAATATGCTATTATATGAAATCATGAATTATCAAAATAAACAATGGTGAATTATAGAGATTGAGAATTTGAGGACTAATACGCAAATTTACAATGTGGAAAATATTGATCATAATATATTGAAGGTGATATGGATCCTTGGAAAGTTGGTATGAAATCATATTATGAGATTATAATTTCATTTAATTTTTAACCATTGATTCTACTATGAAAAGGGAAAGAATGAAGTAGTGTTATATAACATTATACTTTTGTATATTTGTTATTAGTTTAATCTAATTATATATTGAATTTGAATTATATTAGCGCTATTGAGTATTCAATACTTAGCGTACGATTATGTTTTTTTTCATATACAAGTGCGGGTTTCTGGCAAGTTATGTTAGGTCAAAGTTGTAACGCATCCAAGGTCAATAGCTCAGCCCAATTCGGATTAAATTTGGGTTTCTTCCAAATTGTATACTTAGTTAATGACATGTACCTCGATTGGGTCTTGTGGTTTATTTTGATTCTTAATGTCTTTGGGTTCATTTTAATAACTTAACCTATAATGTTTTAATGATGGATTTTGGATGCTTGAAATAGTAGGTGATAAGCATTAACTTGAGTGATAAAATGTGATAAATTTATAAACTAAATTGTATGAAATTGGGTTGCAATGAATGTTTGGTTTAAGGGAAAGGATTGTACGAAACAGTGACGCCACATCATCTGTATCTCTTTTCCAATAGGTTTATGCCACATTAGCATTTTCATCCTGAAAAAAATCAAATCCAAATTAAAATCTTGAAATTCAGGATAAGAATACTGATGTGGCATAAAACTATTGGAAAGGGATAATATCCCTATTTCATACAATCCTTTCTCTTGGTTTAAATGGTGTGTGAATGTGATAAGATGTGGTATATTGATGTTTTTTTTTTTTTTTTAATTTGGTATAATGTTTGAGTAAGTTTAATCACATTTTGGCTAAGGTTAGAAAGCAATGAAATAAGCAATTTAGGTTATTTTACCATTTACTCTCGAGACAGGAAGAACATGTTTCGAGACCCTAATCATAAAAAAAGTACCATTTGAGATATTGTATTGGTTATGGTCTCGAGACAATTGGGCGTATGTCTCAAGATAGAGTGAATTTTGTCTCGATTGTTTCGAAACAAGCGCACTGTAATAGCCCGTTTTCCAATGGTGTCGAAAACATTGATTTTGGGACCACAAATCCGACGAGTGAGTCCGTAAATATTATTATATAATATTTACAAGTCAAATTTGGTAATATATAGAATTTTGGATCTGATAAATTTTAACTTATTGAACAAATAGTAAAAATAAGTGGTTTGTCCCTAAAGTCAAGTGGTTTTAGAAAATGAGGTATCGGGACCTCGTTTTTATAAACCGAGACCGTAAATATTTTTATTAAATATTTACGGAGTGTCTATATAGGTATATTGAAGTTTGGTCCGAAAATTTTAGTAATTTGATAGTTAATTAAAGAAAAAGACTAAATTATAAAAAGTGCAAAAGCCAACTATATCTGATTAATTTATCACCTAGGGTTACCCGGAAATGATGAATCTGTATGTAAAATCTACGACCTCGGGTTGCCCAAAAATGATGGTTTTCAATCAATAATTTGACCCTATGGCATGTCAACTATATCCGACTCAGTCCGAACAACTAATAGGGTAACCAATTTTTGATTCATTAAATATAGTTCAATTCACATTCTTCCATTCTCAATTTATCATCAGATTATCATTTTATCATATAACACAACATGCTTCAACTCAATTTCATACTAATAAACACATATCAATTAAATCATACTATTTTCCATTCTATTCAATTCAATCCTTAATCACGATATTCAATCTTAAGCATATCAATTCAACTCAAATAACCATCGATAACTCACCTCAATGCCATATAATGCAAAATGACATGAACATGAAGAAAATAAATGGTTCCTGAATCATAGAAATACGAATCGAAATTTCGAGCTACTCGTCATCAATTTTCAATTTCCCTTTCCCTCTCGACAGTTCTGTGTCAACGGTAGATAAATAAAATCATAAAATATATAATATTATCAAATTCCATTCAAATCAGAACCAATTACAAAATCAAGCATATTTCAATCCAAAGCTTCGGATTGAAATTCGATTGCACAATTACTCATTAGGGACATCCTATTTCTTATTTCTACCGAAATTTCATGTCAATTTTACATTTTATTCAATTTGGTCCCTAATGTACAAAACTAACAATTAAGCTTTACAATTTAGTCCTTTTCTTTAACTGAGCTTAATTTCTAGAACATTCAAATCTCAACAATGGAATCTCATCAAAACTTCACTAATTGATCAAATTGATCCCTGGGTTAGCTTAATCAAGCTTCCAAGATCATAAATCTATAAAAATCAAAGAACAATGGCTAAGGACTTACTTGAAATTGAAGCTAAAAGCTTAAAAACCCTTAAAACGTTAAGCCTTTCTTATTTTCTTCAATTCAGTTGGAGAAGATGAATCCCTCTCTCTTTCCACTAAAATTTGATTTATATAGTGAGATTAATTTGTTAAATAAGTTAATTAACCTTAATTTAATTAAACAAAGCTTAATTTACTTAAGCTAATGACTATACAATCACACCGTCCACTAACACACATTTTAACATGGTCTAATTGTTTTTTTTAACCTTTGATTAATTGCAATTTTAGTCCCCAAGTTATTTTCTAATTAAAAATTTATAGCGGCAGGACTTTAAATTTTAATCCATGGGCCTTAATTAACCACAATTTCGGCCAAATTGGCCATCCAAAATTTAATTCACCTAAATAATAACTCCATAAATATCTTTACTTAATATTTACGAACTCGGTTTATAGAAATATGGTCATGAAATTGTAATTTCCAATACAAATGGTAATCGGGTCGTTACAAATTCATGTCATTATCTTTAAATATGAGATTTAATAAAGAGTTAATTACACCACACATCCATAAACTATAACCTTCATCTAAAATTTAAATCATTTTAAATACAACCTCAAACTATCGAGGTTATATCAATAAGATCCTTCATTACTAAAATCATTAATTTAACCATTAAATAAGATGTCAAATCTTATGTGGCATAGTTTAAAAATGAAAAGTTTAAAGAAAAATAAATATTGTAAAAATGCATGTCGTAAAAATCTTGATTTTCGGAGCTTTTACAAAGCTATGTCGCTCTCCCTCTCTCTCTACTTTCAATTTTCCTTTATTTTTAGTTTTTACTTTTAAAAGTTATGCGGTAACGTTTTACTTTTCTTTAAAACCTTTATTTTAAATAATGTTACGCAAGATTTAACATGTCATTTAACGATTAAATTAGCAGGTTTAATAATTAAATGACCTGATTGATATAACCTCAATCGTTTGATGATGTAATTACGACATGGACCAATTTAAAACGAGGTTGAAGAGATAATGGAATTGAGTCCATTCAAAGGTGCATGGGTGTTGTCAAAGGGTGGGGCAATGTTCATTGATATTTTTTTGTGAAATGACAATGATATTTGTTGTGGATTTGGCCCTTGTTTCCTCATATTTCTCATTCATCCCAACACCAAGCAATCATTCAACTCATTGGTTTCACTTTATAAAGCTAATAATTTGTATATTATGTTATTTATATAAAATATTATAACCAGACATTTTCCATCTTCAACCTTTTTATATTTATTAGTATTTACCCAATTATTAATAATTTTCATATCACCTAATTACGAAAAATTACAAAATGATCATTCAACTATTAGTAAATTCCATTTTTGGTCACCCAACTATGAAAAGCTACAAATTGGTCACTCAACTATTCAATTTTGTCTTCTTTGATCACCCCCACTGACTTGGATTTTTGGGTGTTTCCATTTCTATGTTAGTCGATTGGTGATTAAAAAAGATAAAATTGAATTGTTAAATGACTATTTTGTACTTTTCATAGTTGAAAGATTAAATATAAAGCCTCAATGTTTATTTACAAAACTTGCAAACATTGAGAAGCTGAAACTACATTTAGCTTATATTGGTCGATAAGGTGAGTGTCGAATATGAGTATATTATAATTTTCTGAAAGGTCAAAATATAAATTTTCATCATTTTTTAAAAAGGACTAAACATATTTTTTTTTTTTCATTTTGAAGGCCCAAATACAATTTTACCATATATAAAATTTAATGATTTTTAAGGAGATTAAAATGTAATTTTTCATTTTTGAGAGACCAAGACCCCTGCCTGTCTCCCTTGCATTCCCCCTGCATAGAAACACCATAAAAACACTATACCAAGAAAAATGAACATGATGTATGAAACCGCTCTGTAATTTTTGTAATTTAATCTCTCAACTTTAATTTGACATAATTTAATATTTTTATTTTTATTAAATTATTAGTAAATTTGAATTGATGTTGGTTGAGAAAAATATTTTGTCGTTGAAGTGATGATGTGAATTTTTTTTAAAAAAACACAAACAACTTTAAGTATTTGGCTTACATGTAAATTTATTATTGGTTTAATATGGTTGATTGGATTTTCATGTGGCTCTAATTGTGTTATTGGATAACAATAATATTTTTTTTTCATGTCACCACTTTAGCGATAGCAATTACCAATATTATCAATTTAGACCTAATAATAACATTATAAAAATAAAAAAGATAAAAAATTATATCAAGTAAAATAAAAGGATCAAATCATAAATTTTCGAGACTAAAATCAGAATTATACTAAAAATAATTAAAAATTGCATAGTGCAATTTCAAAGAAATTTAAATTTTGGGATTGACTTTTAAATAGTGCATTCAAGAATTTGGTATGAACAAACACTAGAAAAAAAAAGGAAAAAAAAAGTTGAACAAGTGAAAGTGACCCAATCCATTTTGACTAAACATGCCTAACTAGTGGGTCATACATGGATACCCAATTTTCAGTCTTTCACACACTAATTAAGTTTTAGCAGTAATTAAAAGATGGAATTAATGGAATTAAAATTTTTTCCATCTTATATATAATATTTAAAAAATTATCATATCTGTTTTTTTTTACATTATGTCTAAAACTATTCATAACCTCTTTTCAACCTACAAATAGGAGGATAATGCGCTTCATTGTACTCGAACACATGTCCTCTTGCATTAGCAGCAATATTCATACCAATCGAGTTAAATCGACTAATATTTAATAAATTTGAATCACCTACAATGCTTTCTCTTATCTCTAGTATTGTCTTCTTTCTTTTTATCTATATGTAGGTAATAATAATAATAATAATTAAAAAAAATAAAAATAAAACCCTATGAATTATGATATAATGAAATTGAGTCCATTCAAAGCTGGTGGGGCATTGTTAATTGATATTGTCTGGAAATGACAATGAAATTTGTTGTAGTTTTGGCCCTTGTTTTCTTACTTTGTTATATTCTTTTTTTTCTTTTTCTCATATCTCTCATTTACCCCATCACCACACAATCACTCACTCATTTCTCTTTATAAACCTAATAATTGGTATATTATGTTAATGTATATGCCATCGGTAAAAATATCATGGAGATCATTATATTAAGAGTTAGATTGCAATTTACTTAATTTATTAAAAAATGGGCAAAGTCCTTACATGTTAGATCAAAAAGCAAGTCGATCCCTTTTTTTGTGTGTATGAATTACAAGAGGAGGGCAAAGCCCTAAACAGTAACACAACTAGCGTGACTTGAACCTAAGCCACACTTGGGACAATGAACACCTTAGCCATCAGGCCAATACATGGGGTTCATCCATTTGCTTTTTATCTAACACACATGCATTGTTAGTAATTGAGTTTCATATACCATTAATAAATGATAATACGACACATCATTATTGAATAAATTAAAAAAATTAGTAGAGGAGTTATAAATAAATACTAATAATTTTATTTAAACATAATTAAATGATAAATAAATATATTAAAAAAGTTACTGGTCAACGAGAAATAATTTGACTAAGTCCAAAAAATGACTTTATTTAAACATAATTAAATAAAGTTACTAGTATGTTCTGAGTTGCTATGTTTGTATATGTGTGTATGATGTGCAATTATGTTAATTTGTATTTTTGAATATGCTATATGACCATACATGTGGTATTGTGGCTTTTTTAGTTAAGGTGATTTGTAATTCTTATATATCTATCTACAAAGCATGAAATCATATGCTTATTGGTTCTATTACAAATATGAATGCTTGTTTAACATGATTATCATTTTGTTTCCGTATATACGTGTCATTAGGGGTGAGCAAAATCCGATTCGATTCAAAAAACTCGATAAAATTTTTAAATTTTGAATTAAATAGTTCGAGTTATTTGAGTTAATCAAGCTTTTTGGATCAACTCGAATAAAAAATTAAGTTTTTCGGTTTAACTCGAATGTGAATTACACAATTCGAGTTATCCGAAAATCCGAATAAGAAAAGGCAAAGCTACGCCATTTTGATAAATGTTTACATTTTCTAAAGTTAAAAGTCAAAATCATTAAGTTAAAAGTCAAAACTACGTTGTTTTGATAAATGTTTACTCATTAAGTTAAAAGGCAAAACCATTATATTGTTTATGTAGTTAAATAATTTTATACTTCGTTTACTAGTTAAATAATTGGTTCATGTAAATGCAACATTAAGTATAAATAATAGGATTCGTTAACTCGACTCGACTTGACTCGAAATTTTTTTACTCGATTCGATCCGATTCGAAAAAAATTCAAATTGAGTTCGGTTGCTAAAATAGGATTCGTCAACTCGAATAACTCGAAATTTTTTGACTCGATTCGACTCGACTCGATCGAATACTCACCCCTACGTGTCATGTCACATTGTATGGGGTTGGGATATCATGGTATGGAGAAAGTTTTGGTAGTTTAATTATCTGCATTATCTAGTGGTTTATCCACATTTGTCTAGCAACTTGTCTGCATTTATGGTGGCTTGACCACACACATATGTTTTGGCAACTTGGCTGCAATATAGTGGCCCGACCACATATATCTGATCTAGCAATTTTAACTGCAACTTTGATGGCATCGTCCACAATTATCTGTTGGTGTGTTAGATGGACGGGTTCTGGGGGAACTCTAATTTGGTGCGTAGTGGAGTTGGGTAGGATGTTTTTTTTGAAAAATCTGCATTACGTTTTCTGAAAAATTCTGCATCAGCATAAGCATGCATCTTTAGTTCTGCTCATCTGATTGTTATGGAGTTTTCTACGATACTGTGATCTGATTATTGTTTTATTTGTGTTCTTGCTTGAGTTTGGTTATATACTGAGCTTTATAACTCACCCTTTTCTGTATTTGACCATTTCAGGTATTCAACAAATTTAGGATCAGACAGCATGCAGAAGCTCAGATTATTTTCTCGGTTAAATAAATAAGATGATTTACGTTTATAACTTTTCTGGACTTTTTGGACTATAAAGTTGTTTTTGAACTGGGTTTTTGGTTTTTGTTCTTTTTGTTGGATTTGATATTTTTAACATTAAACTGCATAATCGTATAAAGTATCAAACTAAAATTTGGTTTTCAAAACTAAGAACTCTGAAATTTCCGTTGCAATGATTAAGTAATCACTTGAGTGTTTTCTATAAATAAATATATGGTTTTTAACGAATGTTTGCCTTAGTACTAGAAATGATCTGCCAACATTAGTACTTTCAAAATACGCAATTTTGAATTCAAATTTTGGGTTTTAAATAAGTGTTTTCGGACTTTGGTTTTTCTAAATATCTATGAGAGTTTTGCCAAATTTTATGATTTCGAAACATGCACTGAGTTTGATTAAAACAAAAGTAATTCCTCAATATCCGGTCGTAACTTCTAGGCCATGTTTGGGGTGTTACAAATATAGTCCTATATATATTAAACTTGTGCGGCATGGTCCGTATTTCGCCCCCACAAATTCTCTTATTTTACCCCTCTATTTTATTTCCTTAACAAATGACGGAATTCGGGTCACACAACTCTAACAAGTTTAACAAATGATAATGGTTACATAGACTTTTTCTTCTATAGTTTTTAAAAAAAAATTCATTCTACCTTTAAATAAAAATAAAACTAATTACCCATTTTTTTTCTAATCAAGGGCAATTCTTTATTTTATAATTCATAAAAAATTGTGGGATCAACTAAATAAATTATTAACTAGCCTCTCAAGGTTAATGGATCTAGATTTGGCTTGAATATGTAGATGAAGTTTTTAGAATTTTGGATATGATTCTAGCATTATTGAATAAGTTTTTTTTTAAACATTTAAAAACTTTTTAAAATTTTTTTTTACAGATTTTTTAATTGTTAGAAGAATTTTTTTATAATTTTTAAAAAAAAATTTAAAAAATTTAAATTAGTTGCTCACATGCCTTGCAACATAAAATATCACCACATCAATAATGAATAATGAAATTTTGAGGGCAAATTTACTCTAAATAAAAGAAAAAAAAAAGGGAAAAATTGAATAGAAGTGTAAAAGTTGTGAGTTAAATTTGTTATGTCATATAAAATATATATATAACATCAAAATAATTCAAGTTCAATAGAAAATTTATTTTGCTTCTTCATCTAACGTAGAGAGATCAATATGCTCATTTTTTCAATAAAAAAAATCAAAATACAATCTGAAATGTAGTAAAAAGATTCCGAGATACTTTTACCTTAGAAACATGCAACTTCTCTATGAATTTGTAATTCTAGCTAGCATAAGTTTAAAAAAAAATACCTTTAAATATAAGATTTAGAAATTAAAATTGAATTCTAACTAAATAGAGTAACATAATTGCTATTGATGGAAAGAAAAAATTGGACTGTTATCAACATGTAAGATTTTTTTTCTACTAAATATGTTAAATCAAAGATAAACCAAACCAAATCAAACCACTTTCCATTACTCGTGAAAATGATCCACATGGACCACATTTGGTGATGGCAACGAGCAGGGCGAGTCAAATTTTTTACCTATTACTACCTATAGTTGTTATTTATAGAAGTATTTGACTACAGTGGCCATTATAGCTTGACACTTCTAATGATTGTGGAAACAAAAATAAAGAACACCAAATATTTGTTTACGCGGTTAGGTTGGAGGATAATCATGTTAGTGCAGAGCCAGCAGAGCAAGGTGTTGAAGAGGGAGTTGAGTAGACAAAACAAGAGTTTAAGAAAATGCTCATTTAATTTATAGAAATCCAATGAAACCCAAGAGTTTGATCATCTCTCTTTTGCATAGTCTTCAACAAGAAGGAAGAAATAAAACAATAAAAATAAAATCTATTCTAAAAAAAGAAGGGAAAACCTAATCTAAAAATGAAAAAAAAGAAACCTAACCTAAAAATATGAAAACTAAAAAAAGATGTTCAACTACTAAAATCTACTCTCAAAAGCTTATGAGGTTGTATTTATAGTCTACTAACATTAACAATTATGCCCTTAAATGAAAAGAGACTTAAGCTTGTTTGGATAAAAAATTACCCTTACAGTTTTCCACCTGTCAGGCTTCGGCGTCGCGATACCCTCGACAATGACACAATTTTGGCTTTCAAGGGTTTTCGATGTCACAACCTTGACTAGCTGGTGTCGCGACATCCTCAGTAGTGGCTATGATTTCTTCACTTCAACAATCTTCAGTGATATCGATACCTTGGAGGCTTGGTCTCGCGACTTTGGGCTTAATGTCGAGACACAACACCCTTAGTGTCACAACACTCTCGATAGTCAACTCCAGGTTGATTTCTTGTTGAAGTCTTGCACATTCGAGGCAATGAAGCCTCAATGTCGCGACACCCATGTCAAATGTAGTTTTCCTCAATGTTTGGTCGTTGTTATCTCCCTACACAAGCTCAAATCAATCATTAGACTCCTAATGACATAGTTTTGTCAATTTTGGTCTCAAAAGAGGTAAAATATAATAAAAGTTATCATTAGCGCTAAAATCTAAGAATCAATAAAAAGCATTAAAAAGACTTGTAAACTACTTGAAAACAAGCTCACTCAAGCGAGTCTAATTTGACATATCAAATTACGATAGCTCAACAGTGCCCTTTGCAGGCTGCCACTAAGACAGTTTATTACTTGTCTTATTTGATTTGGCAATTTAATGAAGTAAATCTTTAGACTTATTAATGTGCTGTTATATTGAAGATATTATGGTCCATCCATGGAAACCAATCTTTAGCTTTTGAAGATTGGATTGAATACGAGTGAATCAATTCAACCTTGGAATGTGGAGATTCGATTGCTAAATTTGGAAGTCATACCTTCAATTAATTGTGCTTGTTTAAGGTTGTAATAGTATTTTTATTTGTTTTGGGGAAATAACAATAATCCATTGCATTGTAATCCAAAATATATGAATAACAATATATCAATTGGGGAAATATTATATATCATATTTTTATTTGTGTAAATTCTAGTACATTAAATATATGAATCACCTCTTTATTAATATATAAATTTCTATGTTTAGATAAAGTTAGGCATAACATAGATTAATATATATATATATATATATATATAATTTTCAACTATCAATCACCTTTTAATCTAGATATGTTATGGGGCCGAGTTATTTATTCAAGTCCGAAGATTTATTTGAAATTTGAGAAGGTTTGGGTTAAAATATTAAGTTCGAAAAATAGGCTTGAATAAAAAATTAAACTTTTTTAAAATATGGGTCGAGTTCAGGATTAAACATTCAAGGCCTAAACCTAACCTAGCCCGGCCCGCTTTTTTAAGTTTTTATATATTAAATCTATAGTAATATATAATACTTTTATAACGTAAATGGTGAAAAATATTAAGATAATTAAATGTAAAATTTTAATATATAAAACATATATAAAATCATTAAACATTAAATTATATATTTTTAAATTTAAAAAAATACTATAGGTGGGCTTAAAATAGGCATAGGTTAACTATTTAAAAATATAGGCGAATTTGAATAAAATTTTAGACTCATATTTCAAGCCAGACTAAATTTGAATAAATATGAAACATATTAATATCATATCTAAACTCGACTCAAACCCGATTTATGAACAGTTCTAGTTACACCTTTATTGATAGCTATAAGGAATTGTGTAGGAAACACCTCTTAAATACTTTCTTTGCCACACAGCCTATCCATGGCCTAAATATTAGTGGGATTAGCTTGGACCTAAACCCAGATAAAGAAATGAAAGCTAATTCACCCCCACAGCCAATGATGTCTGCCATTTGCAATGAAATAAGATCCTCAACTTCTACACAACTTACTCACATTTTTTCTTTCATTTTACTAATTCACAATTTGGTGCATGCTCTACTTAATTGATTGCTTATAATGGTGGATACATAATGAGATTCACAAGTTCTTCAATGTAAAAGGCAAAAATCATTTTTTTTTTTTTTTTTTTTTTTTTTTTTTTTTTGTAAAAGGAAAAATCTTGATTTTATAAGAAAAACCTGTGTTTTTACATGGAATTGAGTTATATATGAAAAATATTTATTTGTTTAAATTCAATTACTAGTCTTGTACTATACAGTTATGAATTTAGCTCATATTTTCCAATTGAATCATTCATAGTCCCTATGCTTTCAAATATTGAAATTTCGATCTTAACATAAATGAGTCATTAATCCATTAACTGAAATTTAGTGAGCAATATGTAAAATTAACAAGCCGACATGAAATTACACATGATAACATGTTTACCGTATTAGATTTTAAAAATAACAAAACTTAATGAATTAACAGTTTTGATTTAGTGAAAACCAAGACTTCAAATTTTGAAAAATACACAAGACTAAAAATTGACCAAATTAAAGTACGAGAATTAAATCCACGACTGACTAATAACATAATCCAGCAATATGTGTTATTGTACACCAATCATATTTTTGAAATATTTTTTCTAAAAAAGAACAAATATTGAAATTTGAATCTCAAAATCCGAGTTTTGATTACTATGTATCTTTCTCTATTGAGAAATGATTCATAGGTTGCATGTAAATTTGTTACATCAAAAATCTCAAAATGAAAAGAAGCCTCACTTGAAACATGTTCCAAAACTCCAAGAACAAATCATTGAGGATGCTAGCATCCATTCATTGTTCTTAAGGCCTGAAGTTTGCTTGCCGCCGAAGCTTCATCGGCATTCATGTTTTAACCTAACAGGAATCCATGGTACTTGCAAACTAATCCTTGGATATATTCCACTTTAAATTCCTCAAAACAGATGCACACAAACAAAAACATTGATAAATGTACAAAAATATTAGAAAGGATTCTCACCAGGTAGATAAGAAGGAGATCCACCCTCGATTTGGTTCTTTTTACGATTGAATATACCGCTGATACTAGGTAAAAGGACTTTTTTCGAGATGGAAGACCTCTCTTTTTCCAACTTATGTACCTGAATTTTCTCTGGTGGGTTCGGCTTTTGAAGTCTATAGTGTTGTGGGGATGATTCAGTTGACATTTGTGCTTCTGCTAGGATCCTGGATGCAGCTTCAGCTGCTTTTTTCTGTTCCCTTTCACGCCACCTACGGAGCTCCCCTTCCACCGCTCTCTTTGCTGCTTCAGCCATCTCAGCCCTCTTCAAAGCATCGGCAGTTGCAACCTTCATGTCTTCGATCTCTTTTTGAGTCGCCTCTAACCTTTTGAGGGCCTCGTTTTCACTAGCCTTTATAGCTTCCACTTGAGCGATGGCAGCTGCCACTTTCATTTCAGCTAAATTATCAGATTCTTCCACTTTATGGCTCAAAGCCTCAAATTCTTCCCTGGAGATAGTGACATTGGCTCCAGATTCTGAGGTTGAGGTACGTGCAGCACTTGTTCTTTCAGAAAGCATCTTTATCTGATCAAGTGCTCTTATCTCAGCTTCTTTAGCAACTTCAGCTTCTTCCAAAGCAGCTTTCAGTTGCTTATTGGCTTCCTCAAGTGAAATTCTTGCGGCTTCTGCTTCCGACTTTAATTTCTCGGCTTCCTTCTTCATCTCTGTTGCTTCTAACCGTGCGTTTCCCGTTTCCACTGTTAACTGTTGGAGGGTTGAAAACATTTCTTCACAAGCACCTCTTGTTTTTGATTCCTCTACAAGGAAAGCTTCAAGCTCGGATTTACTTTTCTGAAGCTTAACGTGCAGATTCCCAGCAATGGACTCCATTTCTAAGTCCTTCTCCTTCAGTTTTGAATGCTCTTTCTTCACATTCTCGAGTTCCAACTGAAGAGACTCCACCATACTTCTCAACGAGTTCTCTTCTTCAGCAACTTTTTGCAGTGATTCTTTAGCTCCATCCAGTTCCAAAGTAACAATTCGTACAGACTCCAAATCAGAAGCCTTTGCATTTTCCATCTGCTTCTGCAAATCCCCAATCTGATTAACTGTTTCCAACAGTTGTGCTTCAAGATTTCGCGTAAGTTCCGGGTCAAATTCATTCTTTAAAGCAAGCAACTTCTTTCTTGAATCTTCAATGGTAGCTTTATATAGTTCTCTCCATGTGTCCTTTTCGGCAAAAAATTTAGCTTCTTCTTGCTGTGCTTCAAGAGATCCAAGCTTCACTTGTCCAATTGATCCTTGTAAAGATGAAATTTGCTTAGAGAGCTCCCCAATCTTCTCGATATTAGCCTTAGCCGAATGTTTAGCTTCTAACGTTAAGTTGATGGCCGTAATTTTCGCTTCTAAGGATGCATCACAGTCTTGACGAAGCTTCCTCAATCCTTGTTTCGCAGCATCGAGTTCAGCAATCACAGCCATGTATTGCTCCCTAGAAGTTTCCAAGTCCTGGCTCCGAGCATCATCAGGTCCCGGGAGAATATCAGAATTTGCTTCTTCAATCTGCTTTGCCTGACTCTTTGCAGCTTCTGTAGCCTTGATTGCAGAATCCTTTGATTCATTAATGGTTTTGAGTTTGCAAGTCAGTTCCTCCACCATACTTTTAGCCTTTTCAAGCTCTGCGAGTGCTTGAGTCTTCGTTGTCTTGGCATTTTCTAGTTGCTCCTTCAACTTGTTTAACTCTTTTTGAGCCACGTGAAGTTGTGTCTCCTTTGCCACTACTCTCTGTTCAACAACAAAATAAGAAAAAACCGAGAATTAAACAATGTTGCCCCAACTCTTTATTCTACCTGAAGCATTCATGTCCAACAGTCCAACAAATATTTGGACATGAATGTGGGGATAAACCCTCCAAGGACCCTTGAAATACATGGAAAGAATTGAACATACCCATAATGGACACATACCCGTATCCAACAATATCATATCCGAAAATAAAAGCAAAAGAAAAACATGAAAATGCAATAAATATCATATCCAAATCTCAAAATTTTCAAACTACGACATCTTGAAACAACATTTCAGGTTAAGAAGAGAAGTTTGAAGAGTCGTTTACCTCAGCAGAATAAGCTTTTGACTTTTTTATGGCGGGTTTTTCCCCAGAGAAAGCACCTTCACCAAAAAGAGTGACAGCATCTTTAACGGATTGAAAAGGCGCACTAGTATCTATCTCTCCAACCTCCACTTTTGCAGAGCCCGTGCCATTCTGGCGTCCCTTCGCAACCATAATGCTTTCCTACTAAGAAAAAAATAGCATTAATCACAATACAGAACATCCAACAACCAAACACGTCTCAGTCAAAACAATGCAAACTATAATCTCAAACAAATCTAATGCACTCGAGATGAATATTATATGGTAGTGGCAGGAAATTATCTCCCCTTTGAATCAAGGTATTCAAGAACCAGTTGTTCCGGCTAAATCACAACCTAAACCGGTAACGTCGCCCGGGAAAAACCCTCACAAACCCATAGGGCTAAATCTATCATAGCTTAAATAAGTAATGCTAAAGCACAATCACATACTAGAGTAGGAACAACTTCTTGCATTTTCTCACAGCTATATTGTTAGGATCCATAGTTTGTCCTAAAAGTACCTGTGTCCGACATCCATATCCGACACTCGAATGCGAATCCGAGTAACATAGATTCATAGTTTATTAAGCCAAAACTCCACAAAGTAACATCAATGAAACTAAGATTACAATTTTAAATTACTTAATAGCATCAAGATTTCAACATCATAATAAAGATAACACTATGAGTGAAGTTGACCATACCTTAAATATCCTTTTCAAATCTTCAAACAAATAGACAGCCTAATCCAGAATACCAAGCTTTAATCTTTTTCCCAGAAAACCCTGACTCAAGATCAAAGGGGGGAAAAAAAGAAAATATCTGTAAAAAAATTCTGGGAATTCAAGAACATGACAAAATTGACATTTCAAGTCTTGATAGAAATAAGAAATGGAAAGAACCTAGCAAAAGCCAAAACTTGAAAAACACAACAAGAACAAATAACTTACCATATAAAAAGCTAACAGAAAAAAAGAAAAACACTAACAAAAATTCCAATAACAAAAGAAATATCATCAAAACTCAAAAGGGTCAAATCAAAAATCAAATAATCACCTTTCTCTAAAAGGCATTTACATCATCATGATCACCTTCCTTGATCTTCATACTACTTTTTTAACTCAAAAAACCCTTTCAATCTTTCAACTTAAAATCCAAAACCCACCAAGAAAATCCAAACTTTTTACAAGAATCTCCCAAGAAAATGTGATTTAAAAAAAGGGGGAGAGCTTCTTGGAAAAGAAAATAATTTTTTTTCCTGGGTTTTAATCCAAAAGAGCTTTACTACCTTTCACTTTTAGTATTATTGAAGGATTCAAATAGTAAACTGATACAAGTTAGAGAGAGAAAAAAGTTTGAATATTCGAAAGCTGTCTTTGAGACAAAATTTTTATATATCAGCAAAAGGCTGTTTAAGAGAGAGAAAAGAGGGAAAGACTGTTCCTTTTTTTTCCTTTGATTGGGAGAGATAAAGACAAGGAAATGTGGTTTCCAAGGCTGTACTTTTTGGCCAGTGTTGTAGTTTGTCTTAAAATCAAAGGGTAGTTCTGTCTGAAAGATACTAGTAAAGGAGTAGAACGGGGAAAGGGGATGGCACGTTCAGTCCATCACTGAGGAGAAGAGAGTAGTGACAAAAATGAGGAAAATGACTAAAAAATGTTCAAAAGAGTCCACTTATTAATCTTGTTGGCTGATGCTGTTTCCTTTATATGTGAGATCTCTCTCTCTCACATGCTGTAATTTGTCTTCAATCCCTTTTGTTTTCTTATATTTATCTTTCTTTCTTTTATATACTTTTTGTATTTTAGATATTTTTTGTTTTTGAACTATCTCGTTAAAGATTTTAATTATATCTATTTTTTTATACAATATTTAAAATTATCCATAAGAAAATAATACACTTCAGCGCACTCGAACTCATATTCTCTTATATTGACAACAATATCGATGTTAATCGAGCTAATATTCAATCGGCTACTTTTTTATTTTAGGTACCTTTGTTTTTGTAAATTTAAATTTTAATTCTTATACTTTTATTTTTATGGATTTAATTTTTTTTTATTTTTTAGATTTCATAATTCAAATTCAACTGTTAACATTGTTAAAATTATTTTGTTGAATTTCGTTACACCATTTTTATCTTTTTTGGGGAATAAATTTCAAAATTATACATGAATTTTAATTTAATGTGCAATTGTATACATGGAACTCTGATTGTGGTTCAAATGTATATTTGAAACTTTAATTTTGATTTATTCATACACATTTAAAGAAATAAATACATCAATTTATTTTTTATATTAGATCGATATAATTATTTATGTATGCAATATATAAACATAAAATGATGTTATATCAATAATTGTGTTAATAATTTACAAGAATTGGATCAAATCAAAATTTTACGTATAAAATTATACAAAATCAAAGTTCATGTATACAAGTGCACATTAAACCATAGCTCATGTATAATTTTGGGATTTATCCTTATTTTTTTAGGGTAAACTACACTAACTATTACTAAGTTTACATTTTGATCACTCAACTTCAAAAAGTTACAAAACGGTTAATGAACTATTTAAAAGTTTTCATTTAAATCACAGGAGTATTAAAATTGTTGTCATATGACCTTCACTCTTTGCACCGACTGCACCAATAAAAAACTCTCATTCCCCTTCTCTTCTACAATTTAATTTTTTTCATGAAACAACTTCGAATGTCATGAATTTACGAACCAAAATCTAAACAATTTTCTTCTTCGATCTCCAACATCAAATCGACTTGGATCTAAAGTATGTTCTTCTACTCGTCGATGGGTAAATATCCACCGTATCGATCGTTGAATCATCGCTTGGAGCCCGCTACCCAAACATTTTTTAAAAACTTTCGAATAGTTTAATTACAATTTTATAATTCTTTTCAGTTGAGTGATCAAAATATAAACTTACTAATAATTTGATAATTTTGGATATAATTTACTAATTGGACCAGATTTTAAATTTTGAAAAATAATAGAAGTAGGGTGAGTAAATTAGCACAAAAACCTGTGTCATATGTTACAATCTATTATAAAGAAATCCCCCTTTTTTGGTTATTGAAATGATTTGTCCATTTGGATGAAATGATTGAGTTGATAGGGTAAAAAAGATGGTGAAAAAACCAATGAAAATCATTTTATTGTCGAGTGAAATGATGGGAGAGCATGTTTGGATTAGGATGAAGTGGCAACTTTCTTAAATACCCCTTGGTTTTTTGGTTTTTTGGGGGCAACAAACACAACATAAACCCCTAAAAAGCCCTCAAATGATTTCATCAAATTAAAGAATCTAAACTTCATTATGTACACTTCTTTCTCATTCTCAATCCAATACCAAACCTTTAGGGTCCTCAATTGATTGTGGGGGCAGCAATAATAGTCTTAAATGCCTCAAATTGCTCAATATAAAAAAAACCCACCAATGTCTCAATCTCATAGTGCTGCAAACAGTTTGTATGACCTGTAAATGGACCCAACCCTAACGATGTCATGCATTTCAGGACTTCTGACCATAACATAAGCTGTAACTTCAACTTTCACCATTGCTTTTTACAAGAAATATGGTGACAATGCTGACTAAAAATTACTCTCCTTGATGAGAAGAAAGAAGAAGAAAAAGTAAATAAGGAACCCCAAAACTTGAGTTCAGATTCTGTCATCAAGTTTGGTTTTTCATAAATCCCTTCATTCCTATTGAGATACCTATGTAAAATTACATTTTGTTCCCCTTTACCCAAAATTTAGATAAATTAATCATTATATGTTAGATCAAAGAACAAATTAATCTTTTTTGTTAAAAAATTTATCTATTTCTGTTGTAAAAAGCTAACGTGACTAATAAATAACCAAACAGTTACACTTGGTATGCCACATGTACCTCATGCTGACATACATGAACTAACTTTTAAAAGTAAAAATAGACAATTTTTTTAATAGAACCAATTTGCTTTTTAATCTAATGTACATAGACTACTTTACCCTTTTTTGAGTAGATGAGACAAAATGCAATCCAACTCTTAATACAAGGGCCTCCATGATACTTTTACCTGTCCAACACCTATATTCAACACATTCATGGACACAAGTAGGAGATATGATCTCCAAAGACACTCCAAAAGAACATAAACATATCAATGTCGGACACATACATATCTAACAAGTCAAACCAAAATCCGAGTAACATAGGTTAGCATGTCAAAAGGTAAGTCCACCTTCCTATTTCCTACCTAGCTGCATTATGTATTCTTTTTCATTTCGGAGGGGGGTAATTTTAGTTTATGAAAGTAAAGGGTATTGTCCTAAAAACATGGAATGGATTACCTGTTATGAGTTTGTGAGATCGAAGCTATATGGGCTTATATTTCATTGCTAGTGGCATGAGAAAGAGAAAATCAACAAAGACTGAAATTTATTGAGGTCGTAACATGAATATTTTGTTTGAATCCCACATAACTCTCATTACCCCAAGCTTTTTTTCAGCATCTTCAAATGAGGTACCTGTGGATTCAGATGGGTAGGGTAGCTTCACCCATCTATCAGCCTTTAGGTCGACCACATCGACAACACACGACCCTGATTCCTCCAAGCTCTTTCCCCACCATTTGCCTTGCACCTGATGCACTTTTCCCTTGCCAATCTCCTGACCTCTTCCATCTACAAGCACTATAAACTGACCTGGCTTGCACTGAACAAATTCTGCAGCACCATAATCAACAAATTCTGGAGCCACTGGGTTTTCACTGGTGTTCATTCTTGACATGCTTCGAGTGCCTCTGGTATTCGATGGGGTAGTCTCTTGACCAGGACTATCAGGAGCTCTTAATGAATGACCTTGTTGTGGCCCACCCTGCTTTCCCGCAAAAGCATTGTCAGGCTCTGGAGGGGGACGAGCATCCTTACTTAAGCGTGCCAGCCTAGCCTTCCGGTTGTTGAGCCTGATGGCAGTAAAATAATTAGTACCAATTGAACTTAAAAAAATGTGCAAAAAGACTGTTAATCAACAGAATCTATTAACTAATAAACATGAATTATACCAATCGATGCTTTTGAAGCAACAAAATACATGTTTCTTACCATAGAACTCTTAGCATACCAGTTACTATAAGCTTTCTGAATTTCTGTTTTTTCCCCAATTCTTTATTTTTATCATTAAAGAAGCTACCTCATAATCTGAGAGTAGTTTCTAGAACTCTTGGCATGTAAAATACTACAAGAGGTGTCTTCCTTACCAGTTCCTCAGCTGTGAACATGTAACCTCTGAGCCCTGCGAAACAAAAAAAACATATTATTTCAAATGAATAACCAAATTAACTTTAGATAAAAAATAAATGTCTAGAATTATTTTACATACATGATGACTTAATTTATCAGCCCATGATTGTATCAAAGCAGTATTTCGTTGCATTTCAGGTTCATCCAGAAGGGCCCTTTCCATTATCGTCACTTGTTCGTCATTCATTATAGTTCGCTTCCTTTTCCTTCTATGCTTTTCTTCAGTTTGAACGGTTTCAACTTTTTCATCTTCTCGAACATCTGCATTTTCTCTGTGACGCTCTGCTAATTTATCAACTGCATTTTTACCCTTTGTGGAACTTGTATCTGACCCGCTTGTTTCAACGTTCTGCACATCTCTATCAATCTCTTTCAAACCACTAGGTGTAATAGATTTATCTTTATCATCCATCATGTCTCGCCTTGTTACACCATCAGCTTGATCCATATGACTGTTTCTGACATAAAAATGCTCTTCTTGGAAAGCAGAATTCTCAGACATTTCTTCTTTCAGGTTACCATTTCGATTATTAAGATTTGGAGGTTCTCTTCTTAGTAAAGGAGACGAGCAACCCCCTAAACTTCGATCATCCTATCAGTTATAAAACACTGCTAAGTGTTGGATTTAAAAGATAAAGGAAAATGAAAAATAAGCAAGAGATTTCATGTGCATCAATGCCAAAATAATAGCTTCTGACACTAAAGATTTCGCTAGAAATGATATTATTATAACAAATTTCAGTGGTCCAAAATATAATTGGAGCTAAATCTGTCTTATGTCTTACTTTGTCTCACCAATCAAACATTTTTTGTCAAACATGGCTTGAAGTTTGAACCACCGACACTTATTATTTAAATTTGTTTTACCAAATGAACTTCCAACATTCACTTATTGTTCTGGCAAATTGATTTTGAAAACTTGACTCCTCAAATCTACTTTTCTATATCTTTTAAAAGAAGCAGATAGTTTCAAAACATTTAAAGTATAAAAACGAAGAAAAATACCAAACACGACAGAGGGATCGAAGATAGGAACAGTATATTAATCATTTATAAGATAAGGAAGGTTTACCTGAACTCGGTTTTCTTCAAATTCAGAAGGATTCATCAGTGATTGTAATTGGTCAAAGAATACTCTGAAAAAGAGCATTTAAGAAGATAAATCAATAATGTCGGACCATCCATAAACTCAAACAGAGAAGTGGGTAGTAATGATCTTGAAACATGGATCAATTTGAATACAGCAAGCAAAGCCTCTGAAATGTGTTACACTTGCTAGAAAAGTAAAATTGTATGGACAACCTTTTTAAGGATGTTTTAAAAATGAACTATATCACTCATGGTAGCATATCAAAAAGATGCCACACAAGATGAAATTATATTAAGGTTTAGTTAGTATGAATACTCATCTGTTGAATGTGGTGATTCAAACATTTTTGTGGTGTTGCAAGAAACCCGTGCTCGTTTATACAGGAAAGCATAATATAGCAAACTGTTACTAAGTTCTAATGCTACTTAGCAGGAATTTCATAAATAAAACATGAACCCCAGATCACCTCAAGAGCTGCAGATCATCCTCATTCAGAAAAGTAGGAATCAAAGATTCTGCATGACTCAACAGGGAACCTACATAAACAGGTTACTCGTAAGGAACAAGATAAATTTTGCAAAGAGGAAAAAAGAAACCAAGTTCAACAAGATACTTACGCAGGTTCCTCTGAACAGCAGAAGCTTTCTGTGGACCAGTGATGAAGGCATAACTCGGTAATAGCTTAGATGGATCCATCAGCAAGCACCCAAGAAACTTGTGAAGGAAGAGGTTCCTCTCCTGCTCTGTGGATTAAAATAGATAATTCAATTAACATAAAAGAATCCCACAAATTTCCTACAGAACTTGCTATCACTCAGGTGGAAATTTACCTTCACAGATGTTTGGAACAAAACAATGAAGATTTGCAATTATTTTGACAAATAAAGATGTTCTTTGATGCACATAGGAAGCCTGAGACATGTTACTGTTTGGGATAAAAGTGAATTCCAGATTTGATGTGTTCGATAGATCCAATGATGAAACTGAATCTAAAGCCCATCCAGCTGCAGCAAATACTTCATAATACAGGGTAGCATCTTCTTCCCTTACAGGGAGATCAGCAGAACACCACATGGACAGAAAATCTCCATGAGAGAGTGAAAATATTGCGCTCAAAAATTCAGTCTGAAGAAGCATAAAAGAGGCAGTCACAAATCTTACCATAAAGCATGCAGACAAGGGATAATAGAACACCAAATGTGTCAAATTTACAAGACAATCCAGCAAAAAGTTCGAATATTTTGCCACAAAAGTTTATAAGGTTTTCATCCTCTGGGAATTATGCAAATTTTGATAAAAAACTAGTAAAAGAGAAGTTATAGCTACCATATCTTTGAAAATAACATTCTACTAGCAGTCTCAGAAGTACTGATATAGCATCTCCAAAAACCTAAGGAGCAAATTTTGAAGTCTGACCATAATAACTTACAAAGTACACAGTGATGTATGATCGAAAATTTGAATCATCGGAGAAGATGTCAGCTAGACGCATTGCATTAAGTTGAAGAAGCCCCATAGGATAGGTTCTATCAGAACTAGCACTGAGATGCTTGGGATTTTTACTAAGTCCTGTCTTCAACAACTCAAGGACCTGCCTCATTATGATTATTGTATTAAAGGCAAGCATCTAGGCAGACAATTCCGAGTACAATTCTCTATCCAAAAAAATAAAGAAAAGTTGCATAACCATCCAAAAACTAACCTCAAATGCAACAGACTTTGCCAAATCCAGGCTTGCTGGAGAGCTGGCAACCTCATCAAGGTAAGAAATGCTTTCTGCTTCACACAAATGCAATAACTGCATAAATAGGTCACTTCATTTACGTTAGTGCCACATTGAAAAGGAGCCGTAGAAGATTTTAAAACATCTCAAACCTCCACATGTATAGCCAAAACAGATACCCAAGCCTAGGACTTACAATTGACAGGACTTTAGCTTTCAGCCTAGATAATGCAGCCACAATTGCAGAGGATTCTGCAAAATGTGGCGCATGTAACTTCAGGATGGATTGAGCCAGAAAAAGAATACCACCTTTGCCACAGAGTTCCTGAAGCCAAAGATGAAATCACATTGGTCTAATTAAAAAATGCAATAAATCCCAGTGGATCATAAAAATACTTCAATAAGTAAAGTCAATAGGACTCAAACCTTCACGGGGATCTCCTGAAGATCTTCCATACAATTATTAACAAATTACGATGAGTACGCTTTATTGAAACCATAATTTTTTTAATTGCCTAAATGAAAATTTTAACATTTTAGATCTCAGTTTCTTTTGACTAATAATCTTCCTCTTGTTTTCCACAAGAGAATGCCAGTAAATAAATAAATATTTTGGCTAAAACAAATTACGTCTACCAAGAAAGGCATGCAGGTAATACCTCTTAATACATTACTTTATACCAGATGAATACATAAATGATATGCTGGTATGCAAACCTTATTCTTCAGTAAGCGCTCCCGGAACGGTTTTTGTTGGCACAACAACTGAAGGAACTGTAATGAAGCCTCGCATTGTTGGCAAAGATAGTTAACCATTGATTCAGTAGTTGAACTCGACTTGACACAAATTTCGATATGCTGAACAGATAGCTTGTTTTGGAGAAACCTGACAACTAAATGAATTGCTCTGCAAGCTACATCCATAAACATGTCAACCTGTAATGGAATTTAGATCAATTAGGTCAACAGACATGATGGATTGAAGATCTCAATAAGACTATATAGTATTGTCATGAATTGCTAAGGAAGTGGTGAGTAAAGAAAATAAGTTAATAAAGATAAGAGCAATACCCTTGCATAATAATTCCATAAATAACTTTATGTAAACCATCTCATTTTCCCTCAAATAAGTTCATAATAATGTCAACTCAGTCATACCTTAGGATGTGCCACCATCACAAGAGCCAGATCTTGCCACTGTGAAGATATACATCCAGTCAATAGATAAAAACTACACGCAACAAGTGCAGAAAGCAAAACTGGCACAGGACCTGAATCATGGATGTCCTACAAAATGAAGCACGTTGGAATAAAGATAAAAACAAATTTGAGGAAGATAAGACATGAAGTAAAGGATAAAAAGAACCTGTCTATAATCATTGAGAACAATCAGCACATAAAAGACCAGATCAATCAGCTGTTCTGATACTTTTACATCATCAAGCAGAATCTGTAAACATTATAAAAGTATTAGGAGAAAAAACCCCACAGTAACAAAAAATCTTCAAAACCTTCTACGTTATGTAGTAGATTGGCAGGTGAACAAAGAAAAATGAAGCATTAGAATGAGTTATAAGATAAAGTAAACAATGCAGTTATAGTACTAAACAAGTACCATCTGTAATAACCATAGTTCTGTCTTTAAGTTAAGGGCCTTCATAGAGCAAAGGAGCAGCTTAAACTTGAAGTCCTTTAGAAATTTGCAAGATGTTGCAAATTTATTCTTGACTTAATCAAGGATGTACGTCGATCTCAAGGTATAGCTCTATCTATATAAAGCATTACAGTACTGGAGGCAGAATATAAGTTGTTGTTATCCAAGTTATATCTAAATAATATATTTCCAATCTTATAACTAAGTCCAAAGAACAAAATACGGGATGAAATAACACGAGGAAAGTTTAAAATTAAGGAGCTAAACTTATTTATCCTACAGTATCCCTCGTAACCAAGAATGATTTCAATCTTATAACTCAGATCAAAGTCCAAGCATTGAAATGAAAGAAATGAAAACAGTTTACAGTTAAGCAGTGACTTATTTATCCTATGCAGCAGTATCCCTCTTCCAGCCTTCATTTTGATGTATTAACATTTTTCCAAAGAAAACTGAAAAGTACAGAGATATAATGGAATTGTCCCTTTATTGCAGTTCAATTTGTATCAAGTCCTTGTTATATTCAAGAACAAACGCAGCAAATAATGGAACAAAAAGAGAACTAAAATTATTAGAATAGAAAAACAACCAGAAGCGTATAATCAGTGCAACCTGCTCAAGTTTAGTATGGCGAGGGGCTAATTCACACAAGGAATGCAAAATCCGGATGCCACATAATAAATATCTGAGCAGAGCTTCATCTCTATCAGATGACACAAGCACTGCAATAAGGTGCAAAGGAAGAAATCCTGCAAGTTTTTCCACGTCAATCTGAAAGATAACACAATGCAATACAAGATGTTTCAGTGGAAAAGCAGAAGAATGATACCATGACAATAATGAAATGAGGTACTTGTACCTTTACATCTAAACCTTTTTCAGTAACAAAGTGAATGGTAAAATTTTCAGAGTCTCTCAGCAACTTATTCAGCTCCTGTGAGTTAAGCCCATGAATCTCCTTAACCACTGAAATCAAGTCAATTGCCTGCTCATAAAGCAAAACACATCTGAGAACCTGATGGACTCAACTTCCTTTTTTTTTTTTATAGGTTAAAACACAGAACCAAAACGTTGGGCAAAGGGCAACTAGGGAAAAAGAGATGATATGCAAATTCAACATGCAATTTGGATAAGAACACCAACCTGTTCAACAGTGGATATTGCTTCTCCCTCGCCTTGCCTCATGTTCAAAAACCTAGCAGCAAACAATGTATGACTAAAGGCTAAAGAGCATAGTTGGTACTAAACATGAGGTTCGTCCACATAAGATAACTACAGAGATTGTATTCCATTATTTAGAAGAGCTTTAATAGTCCCTAACAAAGAAGACAAGACAACTATAAAGAATTCTCCACCACTTCTCAAACCAGCCAGCCATTGAAACTTAATAGTGCTCCAGAAAGTAATCCCTACTCCATTTTCATCATTCCCATGTTCTTATTTTCACTACTATTATTAATAAATCTTTCAAGAATGCTAAACATGCATCATACACCCAATTCAACTAAAAAATAATATCACCAAAAAGAAAAAAGCAGTGTGCCACATGGTAAAACCATTCAATTATAAGGAAATCCTCACTGCTGCACCACAAACCAGCCATTGCTAAAAAAATTCAACCTTGCAAGATTCAACATACTTATAATATAGCGTTGAAACTTGCAAAAGCATCCAAAATCAGTCCCTAAGAATAAAAAATAAAAAATAAAGAAAGCCCTCCAATTCATCATCCCCGTGTTTTTTTGTTTCACTAAAACAGCTTCAAAGATTTCTAAACATGCATCTACACTAATTAAACCTAAAGACAAAAACATGTCGTTGACCAAAAAGTCAGCGTCTTGAAAAAAAAATTAGAACCCAAAACCTAAAATCATTCAATACTGAAAATGAATTCGAAGAAATGATACATTCAACAAACAAAAGTAAACCAACTCATACCCCGAATAAAACAGACAATAAGTGAAGGAAACAATAGAGGGAAGGGAAAAAAAACTTACCTTTAAAGGAAAACTTTGGGAAAACCCAAATTGAAACCGAATAGGGAAAAAAACCCTAAGAAAATTTTGGAAAAAAAGAAAAGAAGAAGGGTCAAAATCAAATTTTGAAGAACCGCTAGCATTGGAGAGTAGCAGCCGCTCTTCGGCTTTGTAGTTCGGCTAGCCCCAGCCCAGAATTCGTTTCCTTTGGGTTGTAATTTTGATTAGTACTAGAGGGTGGATTTGTCTAAGAAAAATGTACATAAAAGAAGCTTGTTGGCGATTGCAGGAGAAGGTAAAAAGTAAAACAGTTCATATTTTAAGGTAAATTAAAACATGTAATAAATTTATATAAAAATTAAATGTGATTTTAGTGGTAAAAGTAGAGGGTTTTTTATTAAAAGAATACAAAAAAATAAAAAAAAATTCCAAAATGGTATACGAAATCAATTATGTACCAAAATTGCATAATAGATCCCTAAAAAAAACTGCTGAAAAAAAATAGAAATTGGTGGTTGATGGTGTGCCACAGACGGCACCAAAGGTGCCAGTGGCAGAGGCGGCACCAAAGGTGCTAGTGGCTGAGGCGGCACCACCCCATTTGTACCATTTTGGTACATAATTGATTTCGTATACCATTTTGGAAATTTTTTTATTTTTTTGTATTCTTTTGGTAAAAAACCCTAAAAGTAGACATTGACACTTGTATTAGGACTCATATTATATTTTGTCTTCTCTAATCTAAAAATGGGTAAATTAGTTAGATCAAAAAGTAGATTGATAATTCTGTTAAAAATTTTATTCATTTTTACTATTAAAGACCTATATTTGTATGTCAGATTGAGGAACACATAGCACACCATATATAACTATTTAGATATTTTATCAGTTACGCTAATTTTTAACACTAAAAATAGATGAAATTTTTAATAGTAATGACAAGTTTGGTTTTTTATCTAATATATAAGGACTAATTTATCCTCTTTTTAGTAAATGGGGAGCAAAATGCAATCTGATTTCTAATACATGTGCCTCTATGATACTTTTACCCATTTTAGTTGTAATAGTAAAGTTGGGTAAAAATACCATGGAGGCCCCTGTGTTATAAGTCAAATTCTTTTTCCCCCTTTACTAAGAAAAAGGGAAATTAATCATTGTACGTCAGATCAAAGAGCAAACTAAATATTTTTGTTAAAAAATTCATCTATTTTTGCTGTTAAAAACTGATGTGCTTGATGGAATAACCTGACAGTTACATGTAGCATGCCACGTACACCTCTTGTTAGCATTCAGGGGCTAATTTTTTAACCGTAAAGATAGATGATATTTTTAACAAAAAGATCAATTTACTTTTTGAACTAACGTATAAAGATTAATTTGCCATTTTTTCAGAGAGGCAAAATGTAAACTAACATCTAGTATAATGACCTCTATGATATTTTTACAAGTCTTTTATGTTTAGATTCAAATTTCACGAGTCTAATTTATATGTGAGTATTTTTCTAAATTTAACAAAATATAAAAAATATATAAATGTATTTTTTTTTTTTTTGAAAAAGAAAGAATTTTGAGTAAGTACTCAATTATCCAATTCATTCAACTATTTAAGCTTCTGCTGTTCAGAGGAACCTGCGTAAGTATCTTGTTGAACTTGGTTTCTTTTTTCCTCTCTTTGCAAAATTTATCTTGTTCCTTACGAGTAACCTGTTTATGTAGGTTCCCTGTTGAGTCATGCAGAATCTTTGATTCCTACTTTTCTGAATGAGGATGATCTGCAGCTCTTGAGGTGATCTGGGGTTCATTATTTTATGTAATTATTTTTTTGTTAGAACATAATAGTTGTTGATCAAAGTATATATAGATTGCACTCTCCATTGCCTCTCACATACCACTCATATTCACCATGTTTAACTATAAGCTAATAGCATTTTTAGACCTTCCTCTAGATATGTCTATGATCTTGATGCATATAATTACTTCTAACAATGGTGAGCTACAAACAGACATTTATATATGTAATAAATGTGGATCACTTATGGAATTCACAGTTAAAAGCATTATGGGTTCTAACCATAAAGGTTTCTATTCTAATAGAAGAGCCCTTCAACCTCTAACATTATATATTTAATATTTTGTTGAACTTGATGTGGAGTACGAAATGAGGTATGATGAGAATGACATTATGAGGTTAGTCAGCAAAGTGGAGTGAGAGGCTTTCAGTCAGAAGGTGAGTTAGTATTTGTTATTTTAAGTTTTTCTTTTTCCTTTTGTTTTTGCAGTATAACAAGGAAACCAGGCCATTAATGTAAGAATATGTTGATAGAGATGAACTCCATGGCTCGATATATACGATCAAAGTAGAGGTTGTTACTAACGAGGAAACAATAGAAACCTTGGGGAGTGCAGGTTTTGTGCAGGTTTATCGTTAGTAAGACCTGTGTTTTTGCGGTATAACAAGAAAACTAGGCCGTTGGTGTTAGAATATGTTGATAGAGATGAACCCCATGGCTCGATATATACGGCTAAAGTAGAGGTTGCTACTAACCAGGAAACAGTAGAAACCTTGGGGAGTTCAGAAACTGTGTAGAAATTATACGACTACCAAGTGAATATTCTTTTTATTTTAAAATGTCACACCAATAAAGTTTAAAAAACAATTAACAATATTAAAATTGGACCTGAATATTAAAATTTAAAAAGTAAAGAGACTAAATTTTAAATTTACAAAGAGTATAAGAAGTTATAATAAATTTTAACAACAGAAAATAGGAGAGGATAAAGTTTAGTGGAGCTAGACTGGGGCTTGAAATGTATAAATTGAAAAGTTTAGGCGATTGGGTCAACTCAAAGTTGAAGCTCCCCAATGGTAAATGACGATCGACGACTATCAAGCCCAACATCCATCCCAACACCCTAAAGAACTAGTCATTTTTCAACTTTAGTTACAAGTATTTAACATAAGGATCAAAGTGCACATAACATTAACTGATTAAATGAGACTCATTTAACCCGCTTGAACTGGCCTAATTAGTGGAACATACGGAGAAACCCATCTACTAGAAGCCTTGGTGGCCCAGTGAAGCACTCCAATAAAACTAGAGTTACCAAGGTAATTAATGTAAATTCTAAAAGATAAAAATGTATAGAATTTAAATCCCTTAGGACTCATTTTACAATTTAATTTGCATATCATTTGCACATTCACAATTAATTAAATCAATTTAGTATACTTTATACTTTGTTTAAATTAAATAAAGTAGAAATATTGAAGTACTTACCTCAATTGCTCGTATTCTTTACAAAATCTCGTATTTTCTCTCACCTCTAAGACAATCATGGATGCTTATTTTACGGAATTGATATATCTACTACTTTTTTCTATTAATTTCATCCACTACTTATGAAGAAAATTTGAAGGTTAGAACTCTATTGGTTAAGAAATGGTAAAAAAAAAAAAAAAAAAAAACTAAATTGAAAGAAAAACAAAACTTAAGTTAATAGCCATGAAGGGTAACGTGAGAACCATGGGGTGATGGCACGATAGTATTTTTTGATTATTTGTTTGAGTTAATGTTGATTTTTCCTCTCCTTCTGTTGAGGTCGGGGAGGAACGGTCAAACACCCATCCCAACACCCTAAATAACTTGTCATTTTCCTACTTTAATTACAAGTATTTAACATAGTGACTATTGTGCACAGAACGTCAAGTGATTAAACGAGACTCATTTGACCCATTTGGACTGGCTCGACTCGTGGAACATACGGAGAAACCCATTTACTTGAAGCGTTAGTGGCTCAGTAAAACAATCCAATAAAACTAGAATTGCTGGGAATATTTTTCTCGTTCATCTCTATCAAGATATTCTAACATCAACGGCCTGGTTTTGTCCTGCTGTTCCCATTTAAAGAAAAATCTGGCCGACCCTACAGTTTCAACACTTCTTCCTCATCTTCAGTACTAGTGACCACTTTTACTTGGGCAGTGTAGATGGCACCATGGATATCATCTTCACCAATCAGTTCTAAATCCAAAGGCTCCGTTTTCTTGTTATGCTGCTTATCTCCGAAGACACAGAAAACAAAATCATTAAATAACAAAAGCAAAGTTTAAAATAAGAAATAGTTAAATCACCATGTCATTGAATGCTTCCAAGAGGACTCCCCTGACTATGCAGAAAAGGTCATTCTCATAGAATAACATTTTACTCTCCACATCAGGCACACCAACATATTGCATATGGAAGGTTAAAGGCTCAAGGACACGTCTCCTATAATTGAAACCTCTGTTACAATCCATATTGCAATGAACCGTCACTGCGAAATCTGAACCACATTTTTTACACGTACGACTGTATGTTTGCATGTCATCATCGGTAGAAGGTGTTTCAAGCTCTCAATTTTCAAAATCACAGGAACAGACAACAGTAACTCCTACACGTATAAGCTCCCAACATGATGAAGGTTTTACCAAGGACAAGCCTGCAAAATCTAAAGAAGGATGAGTGGGAAATAATAAAAACATGGGGGGCAAATGAGTGGGAAAAAAGATGAACAAACCTGCAGGTCGGTCTGTTGATGCAACCAACTTATAGGAGGCATACATGGTGAATATGAGTGGTATGTGAGAGGGAGCAATTTGTTGAAGATAAAGAAGGCTTGTAGTAAACAAGCTTTTTCAATTTTTTTTGTTCTTGCGGAAAAATCAAAAGTATAAAAAGTTAGAGATATAAAGCTGGTTGATACTAACTTATTATACCTTATGTTCTAATGATTTCTAATATTTTTCCTTTACTAAGCAGGTTTTTCAACACAGGCATTACAAGCAAGCTTGGTTAATGAAAAGCCATGGAATAATATCCATATGCCACCCGAGCTTTTGCTCGTCCTTGATGAATATTTCATTGGCCCAATGGTGAGGTTGTTGTCATAGTCTCAAAATAATCATTAGTCGCAGTGAATAAACAAATCAAAAGACCCTAGTTGCTGTCATACAGTAGCAAACTCCTCAGCCCATTGGTCAGGTTGAAGAAAATCAAAGAACCACCAACTAGATTATAAAAAAGTAATAAAATTCCCAGCCAAACGACCCCATTGATCCACCAAAGAAACAACTTTTCTCATCCCACACACAATGTGAACCGTCCCCACCGCAATAACTAACCGCAAAACTTTACAATATGTTCCAAGTTTTTCACCATATTATATCTATATATATCCATGTCCAAATATACACATCAATTCCGTACAGTTCGTTTATCAGCCGATGACATGTCCACGAAAATATACATACATAAATACATGTGTGTGAAAAGAAGAGAAGAGAAAAAGAAAGAGTCGTTTGACAAACACGCGAATCCCTCGTATGACATGAAGAAAAGAATGTCCATAAAAGCTTTACAGCTTATAACATGAACAAGGCAAATGACAACAACAAATAAACTCAGCTTAGCTTCTAATAATATAATAACCCACCAAATTAGTACATATAGATACAGTATGTGTGTTTATCTTTTTTTCTCCCCCTCCCACCATAATTAAATCTTATCTTTGTTTAAGAATACATGGTGAGGGGCTTGGATGTACTTGTGAAAGCTTGTATACGTGCCGGACTTCATCAAGATTCAGCCGGTGGTGCTTGAACGCAGCAAAGCCATTTCTTCTGAAAAAGAACGGATTTGGTTAATAACAATAATACAAAGATGGCAACAATGCAACAATGAAGTGTATGAAGTTTACTTACACTCTGGGGTTTGCCAGGATCCGGTCCAGGCTTACCATGAGCATCAGCTTTTGCTGGTGACTCAGGTTTGCCACCTGTTTTCTTCTCATCCCTTGCCTTGTTAAAAATCACGGTAAACCCTTCAGCCGATGCAGGATCATTGACATCCCATTCACCAAATTTCGGCAATGGCCGACCCTTGTCCTCCTAAGCAAAAAGTACAATGCACCCATTAACATCCTCATAACCAAACAGACAAAATTTAAAAATGTCTAAGGTTCCCCCAAGTAACCAATAGCTACAACATATTCAACCGCACATCATAACAACTTGGCCATAATTTTTAGTCCTAAAGAGTTCTCCATCATATACATATCGATACCAAACTCATCAACAAGCAAACAATAGTCCGATAGTAAAACAAGGTTACCTTGATGGTTCTTAAACTCGAAAAGAACCGGTACAAGGAATTAGAGCATTCGATAGACCATTCTTCGATGTTTACCATAAGGCTACTATAAAGGCTTTTGCATAACTATTTGGACGGTCTTTTTGAGGTCATATTATACTCATCTCTATATAAGCATCGGAAACAGGTATTAGACACAGATACTTGGAGAAAAATAAAGTTAAAACCAACCAAAACCTCATTATTGGTTCACAAAAATAACTGTTTTAAACAACCATACAGCCATTGACTTGTGACAATTTTTATCCATGGGAGAAGTTAGGGGGGCTGAATAGTGAAAGAAAAGACATGCCTACATAGCCACAATACAATCAATTAGACATTAAAGCCTACGGCACATGAGTATGGAGATATGACACCCCAAAAATCCTATACATATATGAAAAAAGAAAAAGAACTTTAAAAATTGAATACATCCAAATTTTGATAATATAATATAGGTTTAAATATAACCCTTCAAAATGAGCAATAAAGGGGTAAAAGTACTACAAAAGCTCTTGTATTAGGATTCGGATTGTATTTTGCTCCCTTTACTTTAAAATAGACAAATTAATACTTATATATTAGATCAAAGAGCACATTGAACCTTCTGCTCATGTATGTCATCATGAGATGCATGTGGTACATTATAGAACAAGACCGATATGAAAACTTTAACAGAAGGATCAGATTACTCTTTAATCTAACAACCCGGGACTAATTTGCCCATTTTTAAATAAAGAACAAAAGAAGAATCTCTATTATACTTTTTTCATGGAGGATACAGTGAAAAGTTTTAACTTATCTTCAAAACAAGATAGAAAGGAATCTACCAAAATATCAACCTTGAAGTGACATAAAACTATCAAAAAACTAATGAAAATCCAAGCATAAAGCATTGCCATAGATCCCATAAATTACTTCATAATATGAACAAATTTATATGATTATGATAAAAAGCTAAATTTCCTTAAGCAAAACTTCACTTTCATGAATGATCCTATAGTGGCTTCAATGGTTAATCAAAAACTATATTCAAAATTAATGGTACATTAACAGATCACCCATTTTGCTTAATGAATGCCATTTTTCATTTAATATAAATCTCTCTTTCAATTTTTAATCACCTTTTTAAAGAAAATATCAAATTACCAACCATAAAATTATGTTATTACATAAATAAATCGATCAAATGCTATACAAATTAAAAACAAAAATTGTTCAAAACGAATTCCCAGAAAAGCTCACCAAAGAAAACATATAAAAATATAAAAAGGATCAAATTTTAATCCTAAAAAAGAAAAACAAAACTTGCCCAAAAATCAATCAAAGCAATATAATAAACCCAAGAACAAAAAACCCAAAAATGATATGAATCAAAACAATCCAAAGCTCAAATCCATAAAAGAAAAATCAAATCAAACGCCAAAAACTAAGCTTTTTTTTTTAACGAAATGAGAAGACAAAAAAGAAAACCAAAAACATCACATACCGACATGAATAATTGAGACTGAATTGAAACTTTTTTGTTGTTGTTGTGAAGAAAGAGAGAAATAGAGGAATTTTAAAGAGGAAAAAAATGGAAGCTTTTTAGGGAGAGAAGATTGAAAAAAAAGGAATTTTTTTCGAGAGGAAAAATGAGACACTGGAAAGAGGAATGGCAAAAAATAAATAAATAAATGGGGTTTGATTAAACGACGTTAGTTTTGACGGTTAATGGGAATGGGTGGGAGAAAATCTCGCATTGTCTTGTCCAAGAATCGAGCTATTTCAATTTTTTTTTTTTAAAATAATCTTAATTTATATTATATTTGTTAATTTTAGGTATGAAAATTGATTATTTTTTTTACTTTTTATAGTAAAAAACGAGCTTTCATGCTGCTATGGGGATCAATCCAAGTTTAGGAAATATTTTTTTTAAAAAAAATTGTAATTTAATTGGTAAAATTACTATAGAGGTCCCTATATTGAAAGTCAGATTGCATTTTGCTCTTTTTACTCAAAAAGTGAACAAATTAATCTCTGTATGTTAGATTAAAAAGCAAATTAGAGATTTGTTCGGTGTTGGAAGCTGAGTTGTGGGGGGCTTTTGAGGTAGTTAAGAAGATTATCTTAGAGATGGACTATATAGAGGTAGTTAACCTGTTGAGCGGTCATACTCGATATCAGAACTTATTAGGGGGGAGAGTGAAGGATTTATTGGAACGAATGGAGGAATTTTGCGTGGTACATGTATCAAGACAGAAGAATAGAGTAGTGAACGATATGGCCAACCTTCCCATGAGAATGAATGTGACAAGTCATAAAAGTAACATGTTTTTAATTTCATTCTTGATGCATTTTTGGACGATTTATTATGTGAATTAGTGAATTTGATGCTCCTAATCCTTTAAATTCATGTTTCTATACTTAAGTGAGCATAGGGGAGCGAATGGAGTGAAAAACGAGCCAAAATCTAGTAAAAGAGTCGCTTCCGGGATCCACACGGCACAGCAATTCCACACCCTGGGCCGCCACACCCATGTGAGCCACACGGGCTGGCCACATGCCCATGTGCCAGCCGGTGTCGATTTCGTACCCTACTTCCCTGTTACACAGAAAAAGCTAATTTTTAGGGTTTCTGAGCATTCTAAAGTTTATAAATACATAATAGAAGAAGACCTAAGAGGGCACGCAGAGTAGAACGCAGAAAAGACTCGAAGAACGCCAACGGATTCAACTCAGAAGCAGGATCTCCTTCAAGATTGAAGATCTCCAGTCAATTTCTCTAGAAGTTTTTGGGTTTCTTTATGTTTTGTTGTTTTCCTAATTTTGAGATGTTTTCATCCCAAAGGATGAACTAAGTTCCCTAAATACCTAGGGAAGATGAAACCTATGATGAATCTTATTATTTGATTTTTCTAAATTACATGATAAATATTTGCTCTTGATCTCAATTATGTGTACTTACTTCATGATTTAATGTTTTCAAGATATTAATTCATGATTTGATGTGCTTATTTCAGTGGAGCAAAAGTTCACTGTTTAAGAGAATATCTGGCATAATTGAGTGGAATTGCATGCAATCCTAGAAATAGGACGACATAAATCTACCGGATTAGATTCAAATCTAATAGGGGAATCTATAGATCGAGTTAATGCGACAATAGGGGTTTTAATTAGAAAGAGATTTCAATTAATCAACCTAGAGTTAGTTATTTTTACTCTCGAAAGAGATATTAATATAATTTAGGGATTTCTACGGATCAAGGCAAGTGAATAAATCATTTAACTCAGATTTAGAATAATAAGTGAAATCTAGGTGGATTCTTTCCTGGGTATTGTCTTTATCATTGGTTTTCTTTTAATATTTTCTCAATTCATTCTCTGTCGAGTCTTTAGTAATTAGTTTAATTTTAGAATAAAAACAACCCTTCAATTTATAGGCTAGATAATAAAAAGATAGTAATTACTAGTACTTTTAGTCTTTATGGATACGATATTCCCGACTCACCAGCTGTAACACCCCATACCCGAGTGCGAGGCTTAGACCGGATATGAGATATTACTATGCTTTAACTTGCTTAATCATGCACTTACGGGCTGTAAAATTTTGTTCTGAATTAAAAACTTTTCTTTCTCAGTCTAATCATACATTTCATGGGCCTACGAGGCCTTATACGCGTACTGGTAAACTTTCGGAACCTTATCGAAAAACTTTTCTTTGAAACAGGGGTTACACGCCCGTGTAATATAAGACACGCCCGTGCATAGGCATACACGCCCATGCCCTCAGACCGTGCCTAAAAACTCAGTATTCTGCCAATTTCCACATGACCATGACACGCCCGTGGACTTAGACCGTGTACTACATCTTGATATACTGACTTATTACACACGGCCGGGGCACACGCCCATGTTCTAACCGTATGTCATGCACGGCTTCAACACACGGCCGTGGGATTAACTCGTGGCCTATTCTCGACTTATGAGACTAAGGTGCGAGTTATGCACGCTTGTAGACACACGCCTTGCAGTGTCTAACCGTGTGGGTACTTAGAAGCTATCTACCAAGCCTTTTCTTACTCTCAATTGCATACATTCATATACTTCTTCAAAACATCAATTGAAACACATAAATTAACACGTTTAGTTCATGAAAATAAAGTTTTCCTCTCATACACTTGGGAGAATTGTTCCCACAACATTTACAACAACTTAAACCATCATAAATGGCTATACACAACCATACTATGAATACTCTTTGGCCAACCACATTTGGCTACCATAATTAGACTTCATCAACTTTAAACGAATCCCTATACATGCCACGACTCTTAAGAACTTGATACCTCATACCGTGTGTCTGCTCGATAGTGTGAAAACATCTCCGGCGGTCTCCAACCCGAGCTAAGTAATAAAACCTATAAGAGATGAGAAAAGTAAAGGAGTAAGCAATAATGCTTAGTAAGTTCATTTGTATAATTTTACAAATATTGATATTCACTGAATATACATAACCCCAATGCAATATGTTGAGTTTTTCTCATCAACTCATGGTTACTTACTCAACCATTCTTAAATCTTACTCATTCAATCTCTTACCACATTCTTACCATATCACAAGCCAATTCGTTCGTTTAATTAGAATACGTTCCTGCACTGATCGTCACAAGATAATATATAACAACACATCAAACATTTTTAATAAGCCGCTCATGCTACTAATATCTCGGTGGTTTCGCACTTAGCCCACCATTAAATCTCTAATAGGGAGGTATCGCATATAGCCCACCAATCATTTATAAGTGATGGTATCACACATAGCCCATCGATCAATAATCAATAAGGTGATATCGCACATAGCTTACTGTTATTTACATTCACGGATAATAATTCACAAGTATATCTCTATTTCAAATGTTCATTCAAGAACATCCTCACATGTTTCCACTTTTACTTAACTTTCTACGATACTCATTCTCATTCACACAATGCATCAAATACACATACCCCACTAGGGGTTCATCATTTATTGAATTCATCTCAATTCAATTATACACATACTTGTGCTACTCATGGTACAACCACATACATTCACATATACATTGAATCATTCGAATTGTTAAATAACTCTCTTGAGTCTTATGCACATAGTTCTCGTTGTCACTCTACCCCAATTGGGTTTTACATACACTAACATATCGGTGCCATGTCCCTGACATGGTCTTATACGAATTCTTACACCGAGGCCATATCCCAATATGGTCTTACTCGAGCCTTTAACCATCGTCCTATCGTGCTATACACCTTTCCCATTACTCTAAATTCAATTTCCATTGACATCTCATTAAGAGACATTTCATACATTCATATAGTAATATACATTCCATACAACATTGGAATACTAAATAAGCTCATACATAATTTCAACATTTGCACATGAACTTACCTCGATGTCGAAAGAGCCGAAAATGACTTTTTGCCTACATTTCTCTTTTCATCCGTTCTAGGTCCGAAACTCATTTTCTTTGATCTAGAACAATGAAATTTACTCATTTAATCACTTAATGATCGTATTACAACATAATCTCTTCTTAGGCAAAAATGACCATTTTGCCCCTATACTTTGGCAAAATTACGATTTTGCCCCTAAGCTCGTAAATAAATTTTCATCACATTTTCTTGTTAAACAAGCTTAGCTGAACATTTAATCCTCTTACAACTATTCTCAATTCCATCAATTTCATGCCTTAATGAACAAATTACAACTTTTGCATTTTAGTCCCAAATAGGTGTTTTCATGACAACACCTTTCACAAAAGTTGTTTCTCATCATCCTATCATTCATTTTCTTTCATAAAAACTCATCAAACAACATAAATTATCTCATGGAAAGTCCCTAGACTTTCAACCATATTGCAAACTAGTCCCCTCTTTAGAAAGCTTAAGCTTTAGGGGTCTCAAAAGTACAAAAATTAACATCTAAAGCCATCAAAACCACTTACTTGAGTGAAGAGAAGCTTGCTGAAATTTTCAAGCTTTCAAAGCCCTCCCATGGCTGATATTTTCGGTTGAAAGAGAAGAAATAAAAAGATGATAGCTTTTTGGCTTATTTCATCTTATTTTATTTCTTTTTAAACACCTAACATGACCACATTTAATGTTCTTGTCCCCTTAGCTTATCATGGCCGGACAACTCACTTAGACAAGGCCAAATTGCTCATTTGGGACCTCCAATTACTAAGCCATAGCTATTTGGTACCTTTAGCCTATAAAATGGAACTTTCGCACTCTATGCGATTTAGTCCTTTTTTCACAATTTAGCTAGAAATCGCTAAAATTAAGGCACCAAAAATTTTTATGCATCCTCATAAACATGTTATAACTCATAACATAACATGAAAATAATTTTCTCTAACCTCGAATTAGTGATTCCGAGATCACTGTTCCGACTAGCCCCTAAATTGGGCTGTTACACTAGCTATACTATTATTCGATAGGTGCGCTTGCATTTGTCGTGATTTTAGTTAGTTAAGTGAATCACATCATCATAATGTTGAATGGAAAGTCTTTGATGAACCTTGCTAGGCAATGTATAATATTGTGGTGGTTGAGGCTCCCAAATCAATGACAAGATAAAATGAATAAGTTTCTGTTTTGCTTTGATACTTTCTTTTTGAACAAAAAAAAGAGCAAACTAATCATTTCTATTAAAAAATTTATCTATTTCTACTGCTAAAAATTGACTTTGCTGACAAAATAACCAAATAGTTAAATGTGGCTTGTCGCGTGTACCTCATTCTGACATACATAGACCAATTTTTAATAGTAGAAATTGATGAATTTTTTTACAAAAAAGACTAGTTTGTTCTTTGATCTAATCTACAAGGACTAATTTACCCATTTTTAGTAGAGGGGGCAAAGTGCAATTTGATTCTTAGTGCAATTTAATTCAAGAATATCTCTAAATTAGTATCATGTCTTATATTATGCTTTAAGGTTTGTATTTGATATAATATTAGTATATAAATTTATGGGGAGGGATCAAATTACTTCGGCATAATACTTAAAACTAAAGTAGTTTTAAACTCTTCTATATATTTTTGTACGATTAATATTTTAAAGATCCAACCGTCATATTTCATATTCCATTTATATAGATCATACATGTCAAATTTGACATAAATTAAATTTTTTTAACTATTTGTTTTATGTAAAAAAATTCAACAGTTCAATAAATATTAATATATATACTTTTAGATCGATATGATAGAGATATTGGGCTGATCATAAATTTACATGCATGAAACATACAATTATGTTGACGAATTCAACAGTTGGATCATGAAATTATTAATCATACAAAAATATACAAATAAATTTAGTTTTACACTAGTGTAAGTGGACCCCTCTCCTAAATTTATATATTAATAAGCGTTGGTGTAATGATAAGATATATTGCACTCTTAAGAGAAGACTCGGGTTCAAACCTTGGAGACAATATTGTTGGGAGGGGTAATCACGAACTTTGAAATAATTAGTCTTTATGTATCATAAAAGAAACAAAATTAATTGTCCAAAATGATTGATTCAATGCCAACTCAGTTAGAAAATTACCCAAAAAAAACTCATAAAACCTTAATTTGAGTTGTTGTTACTCATCAACTGAGACCCAACTCAGTTAAAAAATTACCAATAACTCATTCTTTTTTCAAAGTAAGTTATATTTAATTATGAGTGTTTTTGTCTTTTTATATTTTTTAGATTAATAATTAAATTACGGATAATGAAATTTGAACGAGATACACTATGAATTTCAATCAACTTTATCGTTTCAACTAAAGCATCATCTAGATTTTACAAAAAAAAAAAAAAACATTTAATAAGTATATTTGTTTCATAATTTTATTCACCCACATCGTGGATGCTTCATAATCTAGTCTATATTTAATTATATTTATGTCATACTCGTGTATCATATAATTGAGGGATAAAACAACATTTAGTTCTTGAATTTAACAACTTTTTTCAATATGGTCCCTAAACTTATTTGTCCATGTTAATTTCAAAACTTAACAACTTTTACCAATTTGAATTTGGTTAAGGTCTGGTTAAATACAATATGATAACTATGATTTTTTTTCGAGTTGATTAGTTGCTAATATTAATAGTAAATTATGAATTTCCATCAACTCTAAAACATAAATTAAACACTCAAAAGTTAACATAATTACTCTAATCACCAAAATGTATAACTTTTGTTAAATACAAGTGCCACATTAGATAAAAAACCCAAGTACCTTGTAACATCCCAAAAACCCCCTTGGTTGTAAATAATACGAGATAAAAATATTGGTGAAATAAGGTGTAAAATTAAAGAAAGCTGAATCAAGAAGTATGGCATAATGTATTAAATTAAGAAAGGGACTAAATTGTAAAAATATGAAAAGTGTTGTGGCCCTAATGTAAAATTTTAAAAAGTATGAGGATAAAATAAAATATGAAAAGGTTAAGGGGGCAAAAGTGAAAATTTACCATTTTAAGAAAATGGGTGAACATTTTGTAAATATTTTTTAATGAATTTGAAATGGAGACATATTGATATATAAAGTTAGAAAATCGAAATATGGACTAAATTGAATAAAGTGGAAAAATACAAAGACTAAAGTGTAATTTTTTCAAATTGTGGGTGAAGGACCTAAGTGCCAATTTTCCATTATTAAATGATATTTGGAGACGTAATCATGAGGTTAGAATATCTAAGTGATGAGGTCTATGGAAATAATGCTTGAAATGTGGTGGAATTTGATTGGTTGATAGTACGAGGACTAAAATTAAAATAAAAGAAAAGTATAGAGACTTCGAGAGGGGAGAAAGGTCGGACGGCAGCAACTAGACAACAAAAAATAAAAATAAAAGGGAGAGAAGAAAGAAAGAAAAGAAAGAAAAAGAGAGAGAAATCTTCCATGAGTTTTCTTTGAGTGCTACCTTAAAACCATAGCCTAATTTCACATCCTACAGTGTTATGAGATTGTTTTCTACCATGAAAATCAACTAGTTGAAGAAGAAAGTGAAGAAAAAGCTTGGTGAAGCGAAGAGAAAGTGAAGGATAATGGGAGGGGAAAAAGAAATAGATGAAGGAAAACTTTGGATTGAAAAGAGAAATGTTGAATTCATGGGAAGAAAATAGGTAAGCACCATAAAGGTTTACCTTCAATTTGATGTTTCTATGATGAATGAAGTTTCGAAGTTATGTGATTAAATTAAATTATTGTAAGATTTATGTTTAAATAGAAGAAAGTCATGAATGTCAAGAGTTACAAGTGAGTAAGTATGATATTTGAATACGTTTATGATTATTGAGTATGGATAATGAAATGGCCGATTAAGTCTTAGTTCGATTGGTATGGATATTGTTGCCAATATAGAAGGACATGGGTTCGAGTGCGCTAAAGCCCATTATCCTCTTATTTATGAGTTACGAGCATTGTGT
This sequence comes from Gossypium sturtianum, assembly GCA_025698515.1. Lineage (NCBI taxonomy): Eukaryota > Viridiplantae > Streptophyta > Magnoliopsida > Malvales > Malvaceae > Gossypium > Gossypium sturtianum. The sequence continues at coordinate 99,642,676 of CM046947.1, forward strand.
CAAAAAGAGCACATATGTCTGTAATGAGATTGTTAAAAAAAAGTATGGATAATGAAATGAGAAGAACTTACTTAATCAAATCATAGAAGAGCAAAATGTTTCACTAAACAGTTCACCAAAAATTGTAGAAATTGAGTTAAAGGTTGAATCAAATATGAAATTAAAGTTTATTGAGTCTAGTTCTGCATAAAAGCAAGCAATGGAATTGTAGATTTTGAGATAAAATAATTTTTTTAAGACAATGTCAGTATGATTTTAGGTTTTCCTATTCTAACTTTGAAAAATCATTATAAATTATATAAAAAAAATTAGGAGATAAAATTTATATGCTTAAAAGCTTAATGAGTCTACTTTCAAGAGAAATAAATGACAACATAATACGAGACTTGTATTGAAAGATATTTAATTTTTAGTGAATAAGGGTCAAAGCTACCTAACAACATAACAGGGGAATATTTGAAGAAAAAACTGTATTAATTGGCTTAAGTAGAAATTCTGAAATATTTATGGTAAAAAGTTCATTGAGCCTAGTTTCAAAAGCAAAAAGCAGATCTTAACTTCGAATTCTGCAGGCCAATATATAAATAATTTAGTAACTACTACTCAAGAAAACAATTTTGTTAAAAGTATATGTATAAAGAGTGAAAGAATAATTAATGTTACATATAAGCATGCGATATTGAAGGCCAAAGATTATTATATAAATACACGTACATATAGGATATGGCATAGAGCGTAAGAGGAAGGAAATAATAGAAGAGTTATAAAATAAATTAATGACGTCCTAATTGATAAATTGAAGAATGGAAAACAGGGCAAAAACAGAATTGAGGTTGTAACGAGCACAAGTCAAGCAGTCACGTCAAGATGTGGAGATTCCCGAAGTTGCATCGTTACCCTTGGATCTTTAAAAAAATTACAAATTAATTACTACTTGACCTGAAATAATTGAAAGAGCTAACGAAAGCTCAATTAAAGCCTGAAAAATCAATTGAAACTTTATTATAAACATGCTTAAAATCATAAAAGAATCGAGCCGAATTTTTTTGAAGTTGCTTCGGCAACGAACATAACATTTCGATATCTAAATTAGCAATCGGGTCAACTATAAAAGTGTTACATACCAAATAATGTAATAAGCCAAAAAGCTATTAAAAAATTATCAATACATTCACATTTGACAGAGAAATGTACGTAGTGATGAGGCGAAGACGTGGAAGAGGAACAGATAACGGTAACGGGAAGATGAGCTGGCAAACGGCATGGTGACAGTGGACAAGTATTTGCTGGCAATGTTTGGAAAACAAATTTTTTGAGATTTAATTTATTAATTATTCTTTTAATTAAATGATAAATTTTAAATTAATATCAAATTTTATGTTATTATTTTTTATTTGGAAAATAAAAATAAATAAAAGACTACGCGTTTTCAAAAAAATAGCTTATGAAATCTTTTTGTCCTTTTTTTTATTTTCATAAATATTTAAATTTAGTTTTTTTATTTTTTATAATTTTTAAAATATTTATTGACGTGACATATATAAAAAATAATATTTTAATAAAAATTTTCGTTAAAGAAAAGCTATTTGACTCTTTTTTTTTAAATTAATAGTTTAATTTAGCTAAAAAAGAAATAAGGGTCAAATTAAAAAAATATAAATATTGAGGACTAAATTTATCATTATATCTTAATAAAACAAAATTATCAAATCTAAACCTAATTCAATTACTTATATAATTAATTAATTATTAAAATACAATAAATGCCAACCCCAAAGTTTGAAAAGTAATATAAAAAATGCCAACCCAAAACAGAAGTCAAGGAAAAAAATACTGAATATTGGAATGGGTATTATTGTTAATGTAGGAGGACGTGAGTTTGAGTGTGCTGAAACGTATTATACTCTTATTATTGCTCCTCGCTTATCATATGAGGGGGATTTGGTTAATTTAATTAATTAAATTAACTAAATTAATATCCTAATTAAATAATTTTCTCAATCCAATTCTAATTTCGTTAAAGTCGTGACAATTTTATCGTAGAAGAATCTATAAAGAAATATCTTTAATTTCTATATTCAATAGATTTATTATGACTAATTAGTTTAATTTCATTTTCGAACTTCAATTAATTAATTATAATTGATTAAGAAATAATTCAAAAATCTTAAATTAATTCTCAAGTCATTTCTATATTTAATGAGAAAACGGATTCATGTGGCTCATTTCTCTAACTTTATCATTTACGTTCATTTGGTGTTACATGTAATTCATTTCTGGTTTCACGAGCTAGTGGAGGAACCTATTTGACATATATAATTAGGGTTCAAATAATTTATAATTAAGTTTCAGCTTTTCGCATATTAATTATAAATTTATTTAGTTATGAAATCATTCCATTATAGTATCATGACCGAGCTTTCCTTAATTTTTTGTCATTATGAAATCTACTTAATCAGTGTTCGTCCAATGACCTTCTCATAAGTGTGTTACCCTCATAAGATATCTTTATCACAATATGATTCTATTTTATCTCATGGTAACCATTGCGTTTTCTTTCATGAAAAGACAATTACTATCAAATAGTAATCAAGTCATTTATCACAAAGACAAATGACCCATGGCCACGTTTACTTTTTAACTCATTAATTGGGTTATAAATTCCACTATTATGAATGATGCCATATACTGCAAAAGTTGTATATTCAAAGCACCAGCTTTCGGTTCTTTACTTATTTGAACTCAAGACATTACAGTATACGAGTCACACATACATAATCCATCATTCACTAAGGATTAAAATATGCCACACTATGAACATCACAAATGAATATATCCATAAACAGATCTAAGATCTATTCTACTCGAGTCTTGTTCGACGTACTGTTAGTCTAGTCAATCACATCTATATATCTATCTTCTAGGAGTTATCTGCTCAAATGCTCAAAATAGAACATCTCCCCAATTGGGCTTGATAGATGACATATTAGTTTTTCTCTCCTTTAGCACCTTCTCCTTTTTCTGTCAAAAAAAAAAGTTTGACCCTCATTTGAGTATTTTTTATAAATGTTAGGTTTTTATATGATATTTTGATAGACTAAACAATTTTTGTTTTGGTACAAAGAAATATTAAACCGAGGTAACCCTATAGTAGATTACACTATATCAGGAAAATCATCTTGCAATACTTGAAGGATTTCATCCGGTGGTTGCTTAAATATATTTTTCCCAATGGTCTTTAGAACGCTATATTTACTAATCCATCCACTATCTTGTTAACTTCTCTAAACACATGTGTTAATCGTATCGAGATTGGACTCGATTTTAATATAATAATTAATAAACATTCACTATTCCGGAATTATTCAATATCCAACAGCTTTTCACAGAAAACGGCACCGTTTTGACCTTGTCAAAGCAACAACGGAAAAACATAAAAGTTCCACCTTTTCTTCATTTCTAAGTTCCATGGGGGGACAGATATTCTCACACAGCAAACCTCATCACTCCCTTGCACTTAAGCTTTAAATAATCCATAAAAAAATAAATAAAACCCACGGAAAATTTTGAATCTTTAGACCTGTTGCTTTCGAAGAAACCCCAGAAAAAAGATGCAAGCTTGGTTCTCAGGGAGCAGTAGTGTAGGTGATGGGCAGGGAAAAGAAGGATCATCGCTTTTAGCTGATTGGAACTCTTATACAGCTTCAAGAGAATCGGAAGATGGCTCTGCGTTTGGGTTCGATCTTGAGTCTGCTATGAGGTCTGCCAATGATACTGTCTCTGGTACCTTCAACGTGTAAGCCCTCATCACACTCTCCTTTTTTGATCTGGGAAATTTCGATTAAAGCTTCAATTTTTAACGTGTTTTTTAGGGTTGATTTGAGTTTGGGATTTGATTATTTTTATGTAATTGCAAGTTTAGCATTGCGTTTATGTGTTTTACTAGGTGATTTCGATTTGGATGATGGGTCTTGGGTATTTGATTTTATGGGAATTAGGGATTTAGGATTTTGGGATTTTAAAGCATGTTGATTTAGTAATAGAACTTTCTTTGCTACTGTTGGATGCTACTAAAATTGATTGTTGAATTATGGTTATTTGTTAATTTATCATCAATTTTAGGATTTAGGATATGGGTAAAGTCAGGGTGATATGATTTTGTAACAATCATCTCTTTGCATGATAGATATGTAGAAATGAATCTGTATGTTATGATATATATATGGAACCCTTGGTTCAAGGCTTTTCTCTATTCTGTTGAGTGTTATAAGATAAAAAGACATAGGATTTATGGCATTAGTTGGTTCTAGAGTAAACAAATAATTGTTTAGCCGGGTGGTTTATGGGTCGGAAACGATGTGACTCACAGTGGAAAAGGATTTTTAACTTGGTTTAATGATGAATTAAAAGTGTGGTATCTTCCATATCCGGATCATGCCGTTTAAAGCCATGTCAAAATGTGCCATTCCAAAGAATGGTCTTAATTTGTCTTTATCAAACTGCATAGTCGACAATGAAGAACATATCTGCTTCATATTTTGGTTAGGATTCCTTCATGTTATATAGTTTAAGGGGCCGTTCTTCATTGCTTTTGCCATGGTAAAAGCACTTTTATACAGCAGAAGCAATGGAAAACACAGTGTGTTTGAGAAAAAAACAGCTGTGTGGTATACAGCTGCTTCTAGCTTCTGCGTATCACGTTTAGGTAATAAAATTACCAAAACATCCCATTTTAATGGTCATGTTTCTAACAACATGCAGGTTTTCTGCTCACTTATTTCCCTTTTTTTTGGGGGGGGGGGGGAATCGCTTATTTCCTTTTTGAATTTTATTTTTAAATTTTTAATATTAAATATTTAAAAATTGGTGGGAGAGTAGTCATTAGGTGAAATTAATGTTATATTAACAATTATTGCTATATTATCTTCTTTAATGAATTTTGATGTATCCATAAATAATTAAGCAACACTTTAGCAAAATATAGTTTTTATGTTTAATTTAAAATTTAACAAGTAATTTATATTAATTATTTAAAAAGTATTTAACTTTTTTATATTTATGTACTATTATGTAAAATTTTTAAACATCATTTAAATTAATCTATTATTTACTTTCCAACATCATGTTTAAAATAGTCATTTTAACTTCTCACCGTAATTTTTGGCAGCGATGAAGAACACTTGAAATTAATAAACCATACTTTTTTACAGCACTTTTGAAGAACACTTTTTTCTAAAAGCACTTTTCAATTACAACAACAATGGATAACTAAGCCTAAGCCAGCTTGCTTGATATGAGTTTTAGCTCTTGAGAGAACCTCCAATTATGTGATGCTCTAATTTAATGAACCATGGTATTTAATGTTTCGATTCAGGACTTACGAGTGCGATGACCATGTTAATCTTGATTTCTCTATGTCATAAGATCATTTATTCTTTTATCTGTTAATGTATTTTTTGTTTGGTTCTTGGTTCTCCAGCGTTTCGAAAGGTGTGAGAGATATTCCCGGAAACTTCCAATCCGCCACGAGTAGTGTCCCTTCAGGAAAAGCACTTCTCTATTTTGGTTTATTTCTGGCAAGCGGGATCTTTTTTGTTTTCATCGCTTTTACCATGTTTCTGCCGGTCATGGTGATCATGCCCCAAAAATTTGCAATATGCTTTACTCTTGGATGTGGCTTTATCATCGGGTCATTCTTTGCTCTAAGAGGCCCAAAGAATCAGTTAGCTCACATGTCATCAAAAGAGGTATTACGCTATACTTCGATTCTTCTTCTTCTTCTTCGATTGTGTATATCTAATATATATGTTTCACACCATTGCTGCAGAGGCTTCCTTTTACACTGGGATTTATTGGAAGTATGGTGGGTACCATATATGTTTCCATGGTGCTTCACAGCTACATTCTTTCCGTTCTCTTTTCTGTGTTGCAGGTATAATGCAGCCTGTCATTTTTGTTTGATTATTTTACCTTAAACATGTTAGATTTATCGAATCATTGTCTGATATATAGTTATTGGCTTAGTGCCTGCATGAGCATCCAGTTTTGAAATCAATTCTTGATGTTTCCACGAAACTTGTAGGTTCTTGCCCTTTCTTACTACGCTATCTCTTACTTCCCTGGTGGATCTGCCGGGCTGAAATTTCTCACATCGGCTCTTACCTCTTCAATAACTAGCTGTTTTGGCAGGTGACCTGGCCACCTTCCACCTTTGTTTTTGACTTGTATACTTGTTTTGAGTCATTAAATGGTCTTAGTTACATGTTTTGTTGCTTCCATGCTGTCATTTTCTTGTATTTTCTGAAGAAAAACCGCAAAAAGTGTACCTTTTATCTGCATCAAAATTTGGATCCATTAATAGATGAATTCGCTTCGTTTTGGTTCGTTACCAGTTTGCCACTCATATTTTCATACAATATCCTAACCTAAGCCTAAGTACCCACGGTTCTGGTTCTTTTGTTTAGTGGGTAGCCATGTTGTTCAGACTCGGTCGGATACAGATATATCCAATACAGGTATGGTTAGATATTCTAAGGTTTTTTTCATGTATTTAGGGGATCCTTGAAGGTAACATTCTCATATCTGTGTGTTCGACATGAATGTTGGACACAGGTATTTCAAGAAAATGAAGAGTCCGAGCACATAGGTTTTTAGTTCATTTTCATACAAAGATTATGACCTAAAAAGTTGAGCCTATTGGCTTCATTAATGTGACCTGCCCGAGTTACATAGGCGCTCTTGTTGATTTATTGTGTAGTGTTTTATGTTGGATCTTGGCTGCAAATTGAAGCTGCCATTGCCCATGTTATGTGCTTTATGTAGCTGTACATGAAAAACTTAAAAAGAAATCAACATATTCATGTTGGACACATATCTCTAGCCATATCTGTAGTTTGTCAATTGGGCGAGTCAAGTTGGTTTTGGTTGTGTCAATTTGGATCGAGTCAATTTAATTTTTAAAATTTTCGGATCATTTTAGTTCATGTCAGTTCTGGGTTTGGGTTAATTTCAAGTTCGAGTTATTTCAAGTTGTTTCTAGTTTGGATCATTTTAGTTATTTTTTGTGGTTGAGTCATTATGGTTCAAATTAATTTGGGTTCGAGTTTTGGTTTCGAGCTACTTTTGGTTTGGATCAATTCAAGTTTAGGTTGTTGATTTTTTTTTTTTTTTTTATGATCAAATCAGGGTGAGTTTGAATATGAGTTGATCGAGTTGAATTTTCAAGTTTTGGTCAGAATTGATAACTACTAACAATTCTTCCGAACCTTTAAATAAAAGATAAATGCATTTCAATGCACTTATGTTTTTTTACATCGGCAACAATGTCGATACCAACTAAACTAAAACTTAGTGAGTTGATTAATCAAAGTTAATATTATATATTATATATCTATAACTCCATATATATGTCCATTATAGATAAGCTAAATGGACATCTAACTATTGGTATGATGGGCCTAAGAAAAAGATATGATGAAGAACAATATTCATGAATATTGCTTTAATGTAATGCTAATATATTTTTAATGTAAAACTTAGTGTTATTATGTTATTTTCATGTTTCAAACTTGTTTGAAAAAGAAACTTAGTTACAAAGTTTGGTTATTTCGGTTAACTAGTTGAATTAATCGAAATTTATTTGATCAGGTTAACAGTTCAGGGTTTTAGAATTTCGATTAATTCGATTAATAATAGTTTAAATCGGGTAATAACCAAATTGATCGTTTGAACATTCTTATCATTTACGTTATGGTAACTAATTTAACAATTGTAATATTTTAATTTATTATTAAAATAAAATCATAATAGTAAGTAATTTAATTTAAATTGTAAACAATATTAATTATATGAACAATTTATTATATATAATTAAATAATCTTATTAACATTAAAATATTTGGGATCAATAATTTTGATATCTTAAAAATTAAATTTAAGAATTACTAAAATAGTAATATTTTGTTCGATTCAAATTAATTTTTACTTATAAGAAAGAATTGTATTAAAATAAATTTATTTTAACGCTTTTCAAAAGAGAAAGATAATTTTTAAAAAATTCCGTTAACTCTAAATAATTATTTATTCACCAAATTATTTGCCACAAAATAAACACAAAAAGTGTTATGGTAAAATAAACACACATTTAAATTTGATGTCTTTTTTCCACAAAAGGTCACACTTTTGGAAAATTCTCAATTTTTTTTCTGGATATTTAAAAATTAGAAAATGGTATTAAACTACACATTTTCACTCCCAATCCTTCTCACATTTTTTTTTGAATAATCTTATTATAAATTCTGATCATATCTGTTTTTTTTGACACAATGTCTAAAACTACCAATAGCCTCTCCCTAACCCATAAATAGGAGTATAATGCGCTTCAACGCATTCAAACTCATATCCTCCTGTATTGGCAACAATGTCATACCAATTGAATTAAGACTCAACCAATATTCTTCTCACATTTCTTTGTGTTGAGGAAATTAAAAAAAGAGAGTCTAAAAGCAATTAAAAAAAGATTATTGTGGGTGATGTTTAAACTTTAAAGCAAGAAGCAAAATAACATGATTAATTTCATTGATCTTTGCACGCTGGTTTGACCTATTGATTTTTTTTATATCGTGCATGTTCGTTTTACAATTTGTATTTAGGGTTCGTGGCTGTTCCTCTTAATAATATTATCTCCCTTTAAAAGTGCAATGTGCCTTACCATTATATCCGACCACCAATTGATTTAGTGTTAATGATATTATAGTTTAAACACATAATCTCTCAAATTTGGAATTTTCAACAAAGTTGATTCACATGCAAACATGTAATGTGTCAAATCAAAATAATGATGGAATCTTTTCTGAAAATTGGGTTATTATTCCTTCGGTTTAATAAATTTAATTTACATGTATTAGGGCTTACACCTATCAATTGGGTAGGTCAAGGATTCAGTCCAATTTGGATTTTTAAATTTTATTACATTTAATATTTATTAACCTATTAATAAATTTACTTGTTCATCAGTTAATATAAAATGGTTAATATTCGGAAGTTTTTATTTAAATAATTAAGCTGTTAAGTTTTTTTTTTAAAGTTTGACTAATGAGTTTTAAGCGATGATTTGATGATTATTACGATGGATTAGTACCCATTAACGAGTAGAAGAGCATGCCTTAGATTCAAGTCAATTTGACGGTTAATGTTGGAGATTGAAGGAAAAAACTCTTTATATTTTGGTTCATAGATCTGTGACATTTAAAATTATTTCATGAAAAAAAAAAACGAACAGCAGAAGAGAAGGGAATGAGAGCTTTCGGTTGGTGCAAGCGGTTCGAACAAAGAAGGCCATACAACAACGCTTTTAATAGTCCGGTGCCTTAAATAAAAACTTCCAAATAGTTCAATAATCATTTTGTAACTTTTTGACGTTTATTGATTAAAACGTAAACATACTAATACTTTAGTAACCTTCAGTGTACTTTATTGTTAAATTATTTTAGGTTCGAGTCATTTCAAGATTTAGGTAATTTTGAATTTGGATTAATTTCAAGTTCGAGTTATTTTGAATTTTGATCATTTCAATTAAAGTCATTTTGAATTCAAATCGTTCGAGTTTTCTAATCGAGATCTTTGAGTTGATCATCTCAAGTTTATGTTATTTCAAATCATTTTAAATCACTTATTCTAATTATTTTGGTTTAAATCTTTTCGGTTCGAATTTTAAACTTTTTAATTTTATATTAAACTTTTTAAATTTGATTCAATATTATATATATAAAAAAATCTAATCATGCTTTAGATAGCACATTCTCGAAGTCAAGCCAGCAAATCTAATCATGCTTTAGATTGGAGAATCTTGAAATCAAGCCAAAATTTCTAATTAATAATAAAAATAATATAATATTTAATTTATTTTAATTATAAAAATTATGAAATATTAAGGAAAAAGTATTATTTAGTCCTTAAATTCAGTAATTTTTTCATTTTGATTTGTTCACATTCTTAAAATTTAACAATTTTTTTCAATTTAATCCCTAAATTTTTATTCCAAAAAAATATGATGATGTGACCTTCTAAAATTTAAATTTCCTTATCATTTTTGTATCATTTTTAGATTTTATATAAAAATTTTCAAGAATAACGTGACATAATTTCATAATATCCCATCATCCCACTTTAACGAAATTTAAATTCAAGGGTCAAATTATAAAAAAGTTGCCAAACTCCGAACCCAAAAAAAAAAAAAGTTTAGAAATCATATTGAAAAAAATACAAAGCTCAAGGACTAAATATTAATTTATCCCAAATATTAGTTTTCAATATTTTATGTTTTGAGTTGAAAAACTTTTTGAAATTGTGAGTCACAAACACCTATGCACCATTAGGTTGAGGCTCTAATCAATTAATTTAATCTCTTTAGTACACAAAATTTGACCAAATATTGAGAGCTTCAAAGCTTAAGTATTAAGAGCTTGATATCACTTTAAACCCATAATTATGAAAGAGAAGATATGTTGGGAACCCACAGCCTGAAATTAGGGAAAGATTAGGAAAACAAAATTGTGATTAGGGGACCATGATTTGACCTTTAAATAGTGAGCTTATGCTATCACCAAACCTAACCCTTTGTTTTTATTATTGTAATGAAACTTGTTCGCAACTCGATCTATCTGTTTAACGGGTTATTTTAGGGTATCAAAATTAGATAAGAAAATAATACGAATACCACGTTAAAAAAGTGTTAGTTCAATTGGTTTTATTACTGGTTAAATTGATCTGTATTGATTAATCGATTTTTATCTTATTCTAAATTAATATATTGATTGATTCTCGATTCAACAGCTAGAATTATTAATGTATATTATATAGAAAAATATAAAGAAATGAAAGGAGATTGGCATTAGTTAATGACCCAAGGGAATAAAGTTCAATTTTCTATATAAAGAAAATCTCAAATTGAGCTTCTACTTGAAAAGAGATGAAAAGAAAAGTTGCAAAAAAAGGCAGAAAAACAGGAAAATTAAATCATTAAAGTTGGAATTTTAATCTCTCTTTATAATTTCTTTTGGCAAAAAAACTTTTGGTTGAATACATAATAATACAAAATTTTGATTTGATTTAATTTTTATAAATCATTAAGAATATTATCGAATTAATATGATTGTCATGGGTCGAGCCATCCGGCCTAGCCCGAAGGCTCGTCCGCCCGAAACGTGAGAGTGTTTGGGTAAAAATATATGCTCAAAAAATAGGTTTAGGTAAAAAAACAAGGCACATTTTCTAGACGGCCCAAGCCTCGAGTAAGCTTTTTTGGCCTAGGCCCGGCCCGACTCTACCCGAATTTGCAAAAAAAAAAAAAATTGCTATTTTTTGTTGCTGTTTTGTCATTGTTTTGTTGTCGTTTCGCTATTATATTACTACTATTTTATTGTTATTATTTGAATATTGTATAATTCTTATTTTATTAATAATTTTACTACTATTTTAGAGATATTTGCTTATTAAGTTGCACATATTTTAGTGTTATTTAAGTATAAATAAATTTTTAAATTTATTTTCAATTTGTTGGGAAATATTCAAGTATAAATATATATTCAATTTTTTAAATGTTTATAACTACATCAAATTAAAATTTATGTATCAAATTGTAATGAAACCAAAATTTATATATAAATTTAATATTTAACCCAATTAAATAAAAAGAAAAATATTGGGATTTGAAGCTTCATAATTTGATTTTGAAGTAAGTGGAGGTTGAATAATTTGTAGATTCATGATTACAGGGAAAACTAGACCCATAAACTATACAACATTAGGCAAGACTTAAGTGACACTGAATGTAAACTCACAAAAAAGAAGACTATTTGAGGGTCCATTTCTTGAGAAAATAAAGAGCCCCAATATGAAAAGATAATGGAATTTATCTTTGATTGATTAGACAGTACTTCCTTTTGGGATTTTTATCTATGCATTATCCAAAAGTTAAGGGTAAATTATAAAAATAGTCATTTTTGTTTATTTTAAATTATATTTTAGTCATTTATATTATCGTTTTGTTACGAAAGTCACTCTACTGTTAAGCTCCGTTACCTCCCTAATGGCGGTCTTACGTGACAATCCAAATAGGTTTTAAATGTCAACTTGGATATCCTGCGTGACAGTCCAGATTAGATTTATGTAATTAAAAACCTATTTTCATCTTAATAACTAGATATCTAAGTTGGCATTTAAAACCCATTTGGACTGCCACGTAAGATTGCCGTTAGAGAGGTAACGGAGTTTAATAGTAGAGTGACCACTTCATAACAAAACGATAACATAAATGACTAAAATGTAATCTGAGATAAACAAAAGTGACTATTTTTAGAATTTACCCAAAAATTAAAAGAGTAATTTTGGTTCATCATTATAGTGTTTGGTTAGGATTTTTAGAATTAAATAATAATAAAAATTTGTATGGTAATGGTGTTAGATTTATCCAATTGCACGTGTGCTAAGTACAAATTGGCTAAAAGGTGAGTTTGATTATTACCCTTTGTCTCACTCCATTATTTCTCCTAGGGCCCATTTCTTGCCCATCATCATTCATAAGTTATTATTATTATTATTATTATATAACATAAAGTTTAATTGATATCGATATTGTTATCAGTATAAGAGGACGTGAACTCGAGTACGTTGAAGTGCATTATTCTCCTTTTTAAGAGTTGGGGAGGGGTTATGAATAATTCGAGACTTTGTATAAAAAAAGCAGTAACCTATGATGAGATTAATCTTAAAAAAAGATATTAAAAAAATTACGGTAAATTACATCTAAGATCATTAAATTATTAGTAAGTTCGCACTGTCAACTGTAATCGAAAACTTTCTTTTCCCTCCTTTTTTACAATTTAGTCCTGTTTTATGAAACGACTTTAAACGTCATGAATCTATGAACCAAAATCTGAACAATTTTCTTCTCTGATCTTTGACATTGACTGGCAAATTGACTTGGATCTAAGGTATGTTCTTCTACTCATGATAGGTATTGTTCCAATATATTGTTTGCCAAATAATCTCTGAAGCTCATCGGCTGATTTTTCTTTTTCTTTTTTTTTTAAGATTTACCAATTCAGTGACATTTTAAAAATTAAAAATTAATAAATAAAATAAAAAATTTTAATACCTCAAAATTTTTTACACATTATAACAACAACTAATATTTTTTTTTAAATTACAATTAATTATGTTATACAATAGGAAAATAAAATTCCCCTATTTTTTTTTTTACTAAATTGTTTGAATCTTGCTTTATTTTTTTAATTTAATTATTCATCACATGGCATACATATTATAATTAAAGTACAACAGTACATAGCTTCTCTCTCTCATGTGCAAGTCTCATGCAACCCAAATCTAAAACCAACAATAATACCAACTACATGCAACCCAAATTTAAAACCTAAATCGATACAAAAATATATAAAATATCAGATCAATTTAAAAATTTATATATACGACAAGTATAATTATATTAATATATTCAATGGTTAAATCATTAAAATATCAATAACATAAATAATTACGAAAATATATAAAATTATTTTTATTTTTATGACCCATTTGTTGCCTACTAACCTTGATTCCAATTTAATTTGTATGAGAGATAAAGTTCATCATGTGGAGGTATGAAGTCAAAGTGCCTCAAATGTGATTTAGATCCACTTTCATTAACATCTTAATTTTTTTTGGGGGTTTAAATTTAAAATAATTTAATATTATTGTTGTAGAAGTTGGATTCAATAAAATAATAATGCTAATATTCGAGTTAAGATAATTCTGGTGTCATCTATAATCGGGTTTTTTTTAATAAAGCAATAAATATTAATTTAAGGGTATTTTTGTCTCTTTATACAAAATCTAGAAAAAAATTATATCGTTATGATGAGATTTGAACCTAAAATGCCAAATATATACTCTCTCAATTTTACCATTTTAATCAAAGTATTATTTTCATTTAAATCGTGGGTGTGTCGTAATCTGTTATACATCTATTCATAAATCGAGTTTGAATTTATTTTTATTGTTAAATTTAAACAAAAACTCATTATTATTATTAAAAATTAATTTCAATAAATTGAAGTGATCTAAAATTAATAAAAAAATAACAATAAAAAGAAAGTAGAGAATGGACAAAGAGGGACCATTTTAGTTTGTTTTATGGCTTTTATTGGGTGCCCTTTGTCCCTTCTTTTAAATGTTATGTTAGTATAAAGATTATTCATGCATATTTGAATTATTTTTTGGAAGTATTTTTCATATTCGTTGTTTAAAGTTCGTGGCTATATCTTTCAATAATGTTATCTTTAAGGTTTGAATTTGAGTTTTTTTTTTCTCAAAGATAGTAATAAAGCAGGATGGGTCGGACTTTTGCCCATCTTGACCTATGCCTCGAAAGCGACCTGACTTTGACTTAAAAATTTTCACATTTTTAATACATTTCTGTGGCACAAATAATGGAAATGAGGTTTTCTCTATACCCGATCTGACCCAATCCAATTAGTATTAAAAAGACACCCATTGCCTCAATTCACTTTGAACTCACTTTTAAAATTAAAAAAAACACACACACACAATCTTATGAAGTCAAGTCAGAACCCACCGAAAATGAGTTTTTACTTTTTACCACCCCTATCTTTCTCTAAGGGCTAGTTTAGTAATGTTTTTGAAAAGTGCTGTGGAAATGTGCTTTTTAGAAGTGTTTTTGAAAAGTTTGGATTAAATTTTGAGTGTTTAGCACTACTGTTAAAAAGTACTTTTGAGAAATAAAATGTCAATTTTAGACATGTTATTATCAAGTAACAAATATGCATTTAAATAATATTTAAATTAGTTAACATTAATATATTTGAGTAAGAATATAAAAAAATATTATAACTAGTTGTTAATATTTTAATATATGAAATATAAATTTTAAATATTTTTAAGCAACAAATATTAATTTTTTATAAAATTTAATTAAAATATATAAACTATATTTTAAATATTTAAATATAACCATTAAATATTTGTAATTAATATTTTTTAAAAAATATTTTTTATTTTTAATTAATAATCTTAACACATTTATAATTAAACACCAAGAAAAAAAAGAGAAAGTACTATGTTATTGGAAGTGTAAAAAAATAATTAAACACCAAAAGTACTTTTGGGAAGGAAAAGCTAAAAATTTCAGCCAAAAGTAATTTGTTTAGTATAACTTTTCTTCCAAAAGTACTTTTGGAGCCAGAAGTATTTTTTTTAAGCACTATTAAACAGGCGCTAAGAATGTAACAATCCTTACTATCATAGTTTACTCTTGTTAATTTATGTTTGAATTTTAAATCGTTTTAAATTGTATTTTTAAAAATAATTGTATGAATAAATTAAATTATGTTTAAAATTTTAATTTTTTTTTTAGGAGAAATAATTTTCCTTCCTCCCTCAGTCCATTTTATTTAAATTTACTGTGGATTAGGATGTCATGTAACTATCAACTCTGCTGCCCAAAAGTTGTGAAAGAACAAGTTCCAATATTGACTATTGACCTATTGATTATTTTATATTAAGAAAACTTGTTAGTGGGGTAGATGAGGATGAAAATTTAGTATTAACCATTTCCATTTATATGAACATCATGGGGTCCATTATCCAAATTGTTACCATATATTAATAATTAGTTGAAAAAGGTGAATGTGGGATTTTCTTCGAATATTTGGGTTAAGTTTGAATCCTAAAATTATTATCATTTTTTATCAGGGGCGAAGCCAGAATAAAATTTTAATGGGGGCCGAATGAAAATTTAATTTTTTATGGTCTATATCTTTATAATTTTTAAAGGATTAAATTGAATTTTTATAATTTTAAGGGGGCCAAAGTATAATTTTACTTTTACTAATTTAAAATTTTAAAAAAATTTCAAGGACTTAAATATAAATTTTCCATTTTAGGGGGGGCAGGGCCACTGCCAGCCCCCCTTGTATCCGCCTCTGTTCTTGATTCAAACGGTAAAAGGAATGAGAATATTTATGGTTATAAAAAAAGATATATATTAGGGTAAATTATATTCGAGGTTACTAAACTATTAGTAAGTTTACGTTTTGGTCATTCAACTGCAAACAGTTATAAAATAGTTCGCTGAACTATTCGAAAGTTTTTATTTAAGTCATTGGACTGTTAAAATCGTTGTTGTATGACCTCTTCTGTTAGCACCGACTGCAACAATTGAAAACTTTCCTTCCCCTTCTCTTTTACAGTTAAGTTTTTTTTTTTCTGAACATTATCAATCTGCAAATCAAAATCCAAATAGTTTTTTTCTTCGATCTTCAACGTTGATCGTCAAATCGACTTGGATCTAAGTTATGTTTTTCTACTTGTCGATGGATATTGACCCATTGCACCGGTTGTCGAATCGTAGCTTGGAGCTCGTTATCTAGACTTTTTTTAATTATAAAAAAGTAACTTAGATAAATTTTTTTGAATAGTTTAATAGTCATTTTGTAAGATTTTTAAAGTTAAATAATTAAAACATAAATTTACTAATAATTTAATTATCTCAGACGTAATTTACCGATATATTATTTGTTGTTTGGTAGTAGTAAATGGGTAGGAATTTATGGTGATGTTAAAAGGTAAAATGATTCAGCAATACAGACAGCATAGCAAAATTAGTACTGCTTCTTTAAATTCTACCTTGGAATGGTCCCTATCATTCAATATTTTTAAATATCAAGTCTATTTTTGAAGTATCAGTTCAGTTTACATCGATATTATTAAAGATTTTTAAAAGTTGTTCGATTGGACTTATATACATGTAATGTCTGGTATTATTAATTAAAGATTGGGTTAAAGATAAATTTAGAAATATATTTAAAAAATGTTAATATATTTAAAAATTCCTTAAATTATTATATTTTATTTAAGTCCTTAACTTAATATTTTTACTCATGAAAGTCCTTAATTTTAATATTAAAAGAAAAATATTTTAAAATGTTAAACTAATTTACATTTTAATGCATATATGAATTTATTGAAAATAGTTTAGTAAAAAAATTAATTTTTTTAGTAAAAAATATACATAAATACTTGCATTTATATTCAAAATATTTAATATAAATTCATTATGGCTTATCTAGGGGTATAATCGAGTCAAACTGAGTTAGAATACTATCAAGCTCAATCTCGATTCAAGATATAGTCAAGTTACTCGAGCTCATTTATTTTTTATACACAAACTCGAGCTTGATTCAATAATGAAGCTTAGGGTTAATAATATATATTAAGGACAATAATGTAATTTAATAATATAAAATATAGAAAAATTCGACAAAGCTCGCGAGTTGTTCAAGTCAAGTATTATTAAGTTTGAATTCGACTCGATCGATAGCTTGAGCTTTGCTCGATAACTACCGAATTGAATTCGATTTTTTTTTTAAATCGAACTCAAATAACTTGTGAATATTAGTGTCTCGTTTACAACTCTAAACTTATCTAGGTGTCCCGAAAGAATTTTGCTCACTATTTAAAGATTTGATTTGACTCTTAATTTAATCGAGAACCAATTGGTGGCAGAGTTTTTTACAGCAAAGATTGCCCGACAGCTTGTCCCGATTTGTAGTTTAAAATGAATTTCTAAAATATTCCTAATATAATTCCTTATTTCCATGGGGCAAAATACCCAAATATACCAAAAAAAAATTATTTACAGAAAAGGGCCGGTTTTTTTAAAATTTACGGAAAATGGCCATTTCCCCACAAAACGCGTCACGTCAGCGCATTTTGTGGGGATGTAAGAGAAGCGCGTCCACTGGGAGCGCTTTTGCCACATCAAAGACAAAGCGCTGGACGAGGGACGCTTTGCTTTGATGTGGCAAAAGCGCTCCCTGTGGGCGCTTTTTTACTATTAAAACTAAATTACAAAAATAAAAATAAAAAAACTTTTTATTTTATTAAATATATTAAAACTAAATTACAAAAATAAAAAAACAACTTTTTATTTTATTAAATATATTAAAACTAAATTACAAAAAATAAAAATAAAAAACAACTTCTTATTTTATTATATTACATATATTAAAATTAAATTACAATAAAAATTAAACAATTTATATGTTATTAAAGATATTAAAATTAAATTACAATAAAAAAATAAACAACTTCTATTTTATTAAATATATTAAAATTAAATTACAAAAAAATTAAACAACTATTAATTTATTAAATATATTAAAACTAAATTACAAAAATAAAAATAACTTTTATTTTATTAAAAAAATTAAAATTAAATTACATATAAAAAAATAAACAACTTCTATTTTATTGAAGATATTAAAATTAAATTACAAACACAAATAAAAATAACTTTTATTTTATTTAAAAAGTAAAAAAATTATTACAATTAAACAATAAAAAGCCCGTCCAATCAATGTTGATGCTTGGTCGAATCGTGCCACACGGGGTGGTCGGCAGCGATTCTGTGTTGGATTCCTCATTCTTCTAGCTTCCAGTGATGAGGTCGTGGAACCTCGGGCGGGGATTCAGTTCCTCGGCAGTGGAGTCCAGTTGTGGGTGTTGGGAGGATGACCCACCTTAATAAAATAATGATCTGCGAGGTGTTTGCATAAACCACGGCGGGAGTGTCTCAATCTGTCTGCCGAAGGAGACCGGTAAAAGAAGTGCTCCCCGACGGTGCCTCCCCTCGTGATCCTCACGCGACGGCACCTCAAGATCGGTGGCGATCGAAGTAGTCGAAACGGACTCGAACCGGGCCATGCATTCCAACTTGGGGTGGGGACTGGGAAAGGAAACATATATGGGTTAGGATACATATAAGGGCTAGGTGCGCACCGCATAAAGGCTAAAGGTCGTGATGTCGGTGATCGTCATTGAAGTGATGAGCCCGTGGTATCGATCTTTGTTGATGGTCCCGCCTCATCACCCATTCTCCTTAGATTTAAAGGGCCCCGTCGTTCCCTTGTTCACGGTTGCCGCTGCCTCTCTTCTTCCGGCAACAAATACGCTTTACTATGGATCCTAAACCATGGCATGTATTCCACGCACGCACGCTAACTCAGAAGCGACGATCGGTTCCCGAATAGGTAAATAGTCATACCGGTTCTCCCACATCTCGATATATGCTGACCAAAATCTTGGCCAATCCGTATGTAAGCTCGCCGTAAGTCGACTTTGTGCTCATCATCGAGCACCTCGGTGACACGGAAATCGGTTGTCGGAATCAAATTGTCGCAGAACCCGATCCGACCGTGCATCTCCACGGCGCATAGTTGATCAATGGGACCTTCATGTGCCAAATGTTTGGATTTTGCAAGAACTCCTCTGGAATTACTGCCCGAATTGCCGGATCCTCGTACGGTGTCCATTGAAACTATATTAACATGACCAAAATATTAGTTATATACATAATACTAAACACTAAATACGAAATACTAAATTATAAATACAAAATTTGAAACTTACTTGTGATTTCGACCGTTGGTCTAATAGAAGCCGTATATCTTCAAGCGATGTAGGTATTCCAGCATATCTCGCCGAATGGTTCCACCTAATTAAATAAATTTTTAGCATACAATTATACTATAAATCTACGTAATAATTGTAAAATATAACATTAAATTTACCTCGTTATCGCGGAAATGTATATGGGTGGTCGAGTCGAGGACGTAAAAATGGAAATCGAAACCGCGTGCCCATGATCTGCAGAGTGATAGGCAACCTCCGATTTTTGCTTTGCTCGTACCGTGTCGCTCTCGCACATACAACTTTGATAACCTGACAATGAGACCCC
Source organism: Gossypium sturtianum (assembly GCA_025698515.1). NCBI lineage: Eukaryota > Viridiplantae > Streptophyta > Magnoliopsida > Malvales > Malvaceae > Gossypium > Gossypium sturtianum. The sequence continues at coordinate 99,662,489 of CM046947.1, forward strand.
AACTCGGTTCACCTTGCTCTAAAATCAACAAGTTTCAGCAGACCATCTCAAGTGTACGAGGTTTCTAGACAGTCCCATCGAGATAGCCTCCAATTATCTCAAGAATGTATGCCCGAGCATACCGTATTCTTTCTATTTCGGTCGAACCATCATTCGGCTCTGGGAATGTGTCTCATAACCAGGCCATCTCGATCCGACCTCTATGAATGTTATCCGGAATGGCACCCAGAAGCTCGTAGCATACGTCCATCCAATCGGTAGAAATTGCGGACCCGGTGACTACGGACCCATCCACCGGCAATCCCAATTGCAACTGCACATCTTCCATAGTGATAGTACACTCTCCGCATGGAAGATGGAAAGTGTGCGTCTCGGGTCTCCACCTCTCTATCAACGCACTGATCAAGATTGGCTCCAACTTGAACCCCCGGCCTATCGTGGCCACGTGCCAAAAACCCGCTTCCCGCAGGTAATTCTCGATCAACGGCGATGGGGGACCATGCATATTGCGAATATAGCATTGCAATACCCGATCTACAAACTGTTTAAAAAATTATAAAATAAAAATTAATTAAAATTACATAAACATAAAAAATATTAAATAGTATTGAAAAATTAAAATTAAAACTTACCATTTGCATTTGATCGACGGAGATGTGCTTATCGTCCGCATTTAATTAATTCCCGACCATTGGTAATACGATCGAAAGTTTTCTAATTTATCAAAAAATATATTAAAAAAATTAAAAAGGGCTTTTTTGTAAATAGTAAAGGACTATTTTGAAATTTGAGAGTAAGTTTCAAGGACTTTAAGAGAAATTTGAGAGAAATTTGAGAGAAAATTGAGAGAAAGATGATAGAGGACTAATGTGTGAATAAAATAAAAGGGTTGGGGGTATTTATAGGGTTTTATTTTTTAACCGCTGGCCCCAACGGTCAAAAATGCGAGAGGCAAAGCGCGCGCCCTTGGAGGCGCGTTTTGTGCCACATCGCCAAGCGCGCGTCGTCCGTCGATCGCGCTTTGCCGATGTGGCAAAAACGCGCCTCCAAGCGGCGCTTTCTGCTTGCATCCCCACAAAACGCCTTGACGTGGGCGCGCGTTTTGTGGGGAAATGGCCCTTTTCCGTAAATTTTAAAAAAACCGACCCTTTTCCGTAATTTTTTTTTGTGTGGTATATATGGGTATATTGCCCATTTCCATGTGCTCTTCATTATTCTAATGCATTATTATAAATAAACCAAAATACATCTCTTTAAATATATATATATAATTTTTTAAAAATTATTATTAAATTATTATAAATTTATGTTTTGGTCATTTAAGTTTAAAAAGTTATAAAATGATTATTACATTATTTGAAAGTTTTATTTAAGTTATCGAGCTATTAAAATGGTTTATGTATGACCTTATCTGTTCTCACGTTTGACACCAATCGAAAGGGTAAATTTTCCCTCCTCTTTTACAATTTTAGTTTTTTTTTTCATGAAAGGACTTTGAACTTTACCGATCTACGAATCAAAATATGAACAATTTTCTTCTTCAATCTTCAACATTGACCATCAAATCAGCTTGGATTTGAAATATATGTTTGTTGAGGAGGGATCGGTTCCTCCGGGAGAAGTTTTCTAAATGTCGTCCTCGGGGACACCAACCCGGTTCTTCAACAATGGAAGGTATTTTAGTCAAAGTGGTGCTATATACCCCAACAATTGACCTATATAGTAGGTCAGGGGTTCAAATCCCACGAAGGTGAGACTCTCACGTCGCCTCTTGGCGGGTGGTCGGTTGAGGCGCTCCCCTTTGTGAAACGTACACGACTCTCCGTAGAGGGAAGACAAAATCCTCTTTGGGGGGCAATTATACCTTCCATGGTTGAGGAATGGGATCAGTGTTCTTAAGGACAACACTTCGAAGACTTCTCCCAAATAAATCGATTCTTTTACTCGTCAGTGGGTACTGTTTCACAATATTAATTAATCACGTCAACTAAACTTTAAAAAAGAAGACTTAACGGTCCAATAACTTAAATAAAAACAATCGAATAGTTCACTAATTATTTTATAATTTTTTGAAGTTGAATTATCAAAACATAAACTTATAATTTAGTCGCCTTCAACGTAATTTACCCTCTTTTTTTATACATAAAACACATTCAAAAACACAAAAAAAGAAAGTTGTCTGAAAAAAGAACAAGAAAAACTGTACTGTAAAGCTTCATAATAAATCATTGAAAAGCAACTTGAAGTCTACTTGGAAACAAAAAACACATGGTTGGGAACTGAATTGTAGCCACATAAAAATTTGATGGACCACGTTTATGTTTGGATATTTGCTAATTACACAACACATTATTGCTCCTTATTTCAAGCTTAAGACATTCCATGCTTATTTTGATCTAATTCTTAAAATTCGATTTTTAAAATTTCCGAGTCATTTTATAGGAGTTTAATATTTGCATCGTTCAAGTTTGAGACTTAAGTTTTTCGGGTTTGAATTATTTTAGTTACTTGCATGAGTCATCTCAAATATAAGTTCGAGTTGAACAAATCGAGGTTGTAGACTTTTTATGTTTAAGTTTGGGTTAACTAAGTTAAGTTCTAGTTATTAAGTAAGATTTTAACTTTACTTCGAAATTGACAAGTCTACTTTATTTTTATAAATTGGAGAAAATATTTTACTATCTTTTTGAGGGTGGAGAAAAATAAAAATAATTTATAATTGATTTGAATAATATTTAAAAAAAAGATATAAAATGGTTACTGAATAAATTCAAAAGTTTTCATTTAATTCATTGGGTTATTAAAATCGCTACTACATGGTCATCTCTGTTCACATTGCCTACACCAATCAAAAGCTTTTCTTCTTATTCTCTTTTACAGTTCATTTTTTTTTATGAAATAAATTTGAACGATGCGAAACTTGAATTAAAATCTAAACAACTTTCTTTTTCGATCTTCGACATTGATTGTCAGATAAACTTAGATCTAAGGTATGTTCTTCCACTCATTGATAGGTACTGATCTACTGTACTTATTATCGAGTTTTCGCTTGGAGCTTACTAGCCAAACTTTTAAAAAAAAATTTAACTATCTAGTTACTTAAATAAAAATTTTCGAATAATTCAATAACTTAAATAAATTTTTTTGAATAGTTCAATGACAGTTTACCAATAACAATAATAACAACCGAATTAAAACTCAATTTACGAATGTTTCGATAAAAAAAAAGGATAATATAATATATTAATTTAAAGAAGTACAGCTATTAGAATAATGATGGAAAAAGAGAGGAGCACTTGGGGATTTCAAAATCTTCAGCTTTTTGGTTCTATAAACAAAAAATTCTTTTACACAAAAACATGGTGTTCCACCCTCAACAATCCCAAAACAGATCACTTGTTTCCTTCTCAAAGCAATGCCTTCAACTCTAAACACTCTCTTTTTTCTCATTTCAATTACCTTCCTTTTCTTCCACCACCATTGTTACTCCATTGATGAACAAGGCCAAGCTTTGTTAACATGGAAGAACAGTTTAAACGCCACCAAACCTGCATTAAAATCATGGGATTCATCAGATACTACACCATGCAACTGGTTTGGTGTTCATTGCAATTCCAATGGAGATGTTGTGGAGATAAGCTTGAAATCAATGGAGTTACAAGGCTCATTGCCTTCAAATTTCCAATCTTTGAAATCCTTGAAGACCCTCATACTTTCATCAAACAATCTCAGTGGTGTGATTCCTAAAGAGTTTGGTGATTATAATGAACTCAACTTTATTGATCTTAGTGGGAATTTTCTCACTGGTGAAATCCCAACGGAAATTTGTAAGCTGAAGAAATTGAAGACCTTGGCTATGGATAGTAACTATCTTGGAGGTAAAATCCCATCAATGATGGGTAATCTTAGTGGTCTTGTTTATTTAACGCTTTATGATAATCAACTCAATGGTGAAATACCAAAGAGTATTGGTGAATTGAAAATGCTTCAAGTGTTTAGAGTTGGTGGGAATAAAGATCTTAATGGTGAATTGCCATTAGAGATTGGGAACTGCACCAGCTTACTGATGTTAGGCCTAGCTGAAACTAGCATTACAGGCAACCTTCCTTCATCAATTGGGAGGTTGAAAAGGGTCCAAACTATAGCTATTTATACATCTTTATTATCGGGTTCAATCCCCGAAGAGATTAGAAATTGTAGTGAGCTCCAAAATCTTTACTTGTATCAGAATTCTATATCTGGTTCAATCCCAAGGGGCATTGGTCAGCTTAACAAGCTTCAGAGTTTACTATTATGGCAGAACAGCTTAGTTGGTACTATCCCGGATGAGCTCGGTACCTGTTCGGAGCTGACGGTGGTTGATTTATCTGAGAATCTACTTACAGGTAGCATACCAAGAAGCATTGGGAAACTATTGAAGCTTCAAGAGCTTCAATTGAGTGTTAACCAGTTATCAGGTACAATTCCTTTGGAAATCTTGAACTGTTCGGAGTTGATTAATCTCGAGATAGATAATAATGCATTCTCCGGTGAGATTCCGGTCGATATTGGCAAGCTAAAGAGTTTGACTATATTCTTTGCTTGGCAAAATAAGTTGACCGGTAATGTTCCTGATAGTCTTTCTCAGTGCAAAGATCTTCAAGCTCTTGATTTGTCTTATAATAGTCTATCAGGTTCAATCCCAAAAGACATTTTTGGGTTGAAAAATCTCACCAAGTTACTGCTGCTGGCCAACGATTTATCTGGTTTAATTCCACCGGAAATTGGAAACTGTACCAATTTGTATAGGTTGAGGTTAAACGGTAATAGACTTGCAGGGACCATTCCAACAGAGATTGGAAACCTGAAGGGCTTGAACTTTGTTGATTTAAGCGAGAATCGGTTCGTTGGAGGGATTCCTCTGTCGATATCTGGATGTCGAAACCTCGAGTTTCTTGACCTCCATTCGAATGGACTCGCAGGTTCTTTGCCAGATACTCTTCCTACAAGCCTACAGTATGTTGACATTTCAGACAACAGCCTTACAGGTCAACTGAGTCATAGTATTGGGTCCTTGAGTGAATTGACTAAGCTTAACTTGGGAAAGAATCGACTTTCGGGTCAAATTCCAGCCGAGATATCATCTTGCAGTAAGCTCCAGTTGGTAAACCTGGGTGACAATGGTTTCTTTGGTGAAATCCCAAAGGAACTAGGCCAGATTCCGGCACTCGAAATCTCTCTAAACCTTAGTTGGAATCGGTTTTTGGGCAAAATCCCATCCGAGTTCTCTGGTCTTACAAAGCTAGCAATACTTGACTTGTCCCATAACAAGTTCTCTGGCAAGTTAGATGTTCTTACAAGTCTTCAAAACCTTGTTTCACTTAATGTCTCCTTCAATGACTTCTCAGGTGAGTTGCCGAATTCATCTTTTTTTCGAAAACTCCCATTAAGTGACCTTGAATCAAACAAAGGCCTATATATCTCCAATGGTGTTGTATCTTCTTCTGATCTTGAACATTCGAGGCATGTTGGACCAGCAGTGAAGCTAGTGATGTCGATCCTCATAAGTGCCAGTGTGATCCTAGTACTACTTGCTATCTACGCGTTAATCCGTGCTCGATTTTTCAACAATGGCCTTATGGAAGATTATACTTGGGAAGTGACTCTGTATCAGAAACTCGACTTCTTGATCGATGACATAGTCCACAACTTGACATCATCCAACGTGATTGGCACTGGGAGCTCCGGGGTTGTATACAGGGTAACGATTCCGAACGGCGAAACGTTGGCAGTTAAGAAAATGTGGTCATCAGAAGAGTATGGGGCCTTCACTTCTGAAATCGAGACTCTAGGCTCGATCAGGCATAGGAACATTGTTAGGCTTCTTGGTTGGGGTTCGAACACGAATTTGAAGCTACTGTTTTACAATTATCTGCCGAACGGAAGCTTGAGTTCGCTCATTCACAGTGGCGGTAAGGGAGGGGCCGATTGGGAGGCACGTTACGACATCGTGCTAGGCATAGCACATGCCCTCGCGTATTTGCACCATGATTGTGTGCCTTCAATCTTGCATGGTGACGTTAAAGCCATGAATATCTTATTAGGTCCTTGCTATGAGCCTTACTTGGCTGACTTTGGGTTAGCTAGAGTTTTGAATAACAATGGTGATGATAATGATAAAGTTTCAAAATCAAGTCCGAGGCCACACTTAGCTGGTTCATATGGATATATGGCTCCAGGTATTTGTTTATTTTTTTATTTTCGATTTTTTCTATCTTTTTGATTAATCTTTAATTTTTTTTATATACAATGGTTACCTTTCAGAACACGCAACAATGCGGCGTATTACAGAAAAAAGTGATGTCTACAGTTTTGGTGTCGTTCTATTAGAGGTGTTAACCGGAAGGCACCCACTAGACCCGACTTTACCAGGTTGTGCACACTTGGTTCAATGGGTTCGAGATCATTTGGCTAGCAAGGGAGACCCGAGTGAAATCCTGGACCCAAAGCTCAAAGGAAGGGCTGACCCTGCCATGCATGAAATGTTACAGACATTAGCTGTATCGTTCCTTTGTGTTAGCACCCGACCTGAAGATCGACCGATAATGAAAGATGTTGTTGCAATGCTCAAAGAAATCCGTCATCTCGAAGCATTAAGGTTAGAAACCGACATTTCAAAGGGAGCCTTAACACAATCACCACCATCCAAAATAGTGGTTGCAGATGGATCATCGAACTGCTCGTTTACTTTCTCCGATGATTCGATTCAATTTTAAAGATGGGGTTTTCGAGTTGCAGCTATGTTTGTAGATTGTAATAATTAAGTACTTAGTTTTCACCTTATGTAGAATATTAGCATATGTAACCAACAGTAAAACCAAAGACCTATTTGGTTTAATTTGAATTTGATTGTTAGTGTTGGATTTAAGCAATTAGAATTTTATTACAAGAATGAGATTCTGTGTCTCCAAACCTAGCTTAACTCACGTGGTCCCATCTTCCCTACATCACATGTCCATGTGCTGTCTGAAAATGACATTACTTTCAGCAATGCAAAAGCCTAACCTAAGTTTGGAACACTCTGTATGTCCTAATCTGCACAGCACATGCTACTAACAAACTTCAAACTCGGATATAAGAATCGAATACGGGTTATATCATATCTCATACCCGAATAAAAACGTCAAACATAAATGTTGGATATAAAGTCGAACATAAGTGGCGAGATAATTATACATTGAATATACATAGAAAAACAAAATAAGTGTCCCATAATGATATAATGCTCCAACCTGCAAAAGAATTATGATCCACAGATGTTAAAGATAATGCAGCTCCACTAGCAATGGCTACTGTCATTGTCTCAATATTTTGATGTTTTGTCTCAAGATTTCAAAAAACAACAAACAGACAGATGAAACACATCCACTAATTGCTCAAATTCTTACAAGCTTTTTAATCAAGAATTCATCTATAAGCTAACGACACGGCTGTAAAATAATGGTCAATCTAATCAATGTCAAGACTCGAGATGGTATCGACAGGTTAGAAATGGCCTATGTTAATTGGAAATGGGTGTGAGCGTATTCAAGCATGGATTTTTTTTTTTACAAGACATGGGTGTCAGACACGAGTACACGGAGCAATATAGGTAATCACATCCGGACTAGAGTCTATGGGGCACGATGGTAAGGTTTATGCTAGGAGTTAAGATGAGCTGTTTATCAGGTTTGGCATTTCAAAGAAGTGATCCTAATCTATATTTTCCCCAAGATACATTTCGAAATTCAAACAACGGGTATCAAAATCTAAAGTCAAAACCTGTGTGCTGAACCATAACTGAGTTGCTTTTGGTGCCTTTAGGAAGGATACTGAGATTCCAACTTCTTTAAAACAGAACCAATAACACCCCAGTTGAAACCGCGATACTGAAGCCACCGAACAATCCTTGACTTCCGTGTCTCTTTGGGAACATCTCGACCTCGAAGCCATTGCTTCGAGGCCTGAATTAATAGGTGATCCATTGAAAGCTTTGAAAAAACAAGTCGGGATTCCTGATCATCATTTGAGTCACCATCCCGACCCTCGAAAACTAGTTTTAACGCATTTTCTGCATCAGCTTCACTTATACCCTTCTTGAACAATGCCTGATTCAACATTTTCATGAGAAATCAAAATTTTTGCTTGAAAACATCAAATGCGAGAAATCAACAAGTCATTTTACTTCTTTTCCTTAGTTATTTCCGTTTCTTTTATTACAAATAAAACGGTGAATGTACCTGAGAGGTCCCTGTATTCTAGGGGCCTAATCAAATTAGTCCTTCTACTATTAAGTGGATCAATTTAGTCCCTGTAATATTAAAAAGAATCAACTAAGATCAAATTGGAATAGAGTTAATATTTATTGTTTAAAAGATATAATTTACTGTTTAATAGAGTAACTATCTTTTTAAAGTTTTTGTGGTTCTGTAAATGAAATCTTTTGTTTGGAATTGAACTGCGACTGAAACAAATAATTTTCAAGAGTAAATGTTAACTGTGTTACAATTTGGACTTATTTGATTCTTTTTAATAGTATAGGGACTAAATTGATCGATTTAATAATAGGACTAATATGATCCAATCCCTATAATATAATGACCTCCTAGGTACTTTAACCCAAATGAAACCTAGAGGCTAAGTATTATGATCAATTATAAAAACAGCAAGTTCATTGTACATATAGGACTAAAATGGTCAAATTATAGTTTTGGTCTCTCTACTATATTAAAATTTAAGATCTTGTCCCTTATACTTTAATTTTGCATAATTTTGTACTCTTACTATTGTAATATTATTAGTTAGTCCAAATTATGCCAAATAATTTTAGTACCAGGACTAAATCCCAAATTTTAGTATAGTAGAGGGATCAAAACCAACTTTCTGAGAAACTTAGTACTAGCAACCAAACAAAGCCTTATTTGTCAATATGGTTTTAACATAATTACGAAACAAAAGAAGTTACTCGAAAATTTTAATTCGAAAGAGGAGTGCTTACTTGCTTGATTCTCCTTGGTCCCCAGGTTGATGAAGACCATCTAGATCGAGAAAATGCTTCTGCATACAAACTATCATTGATCAACCCTCTACAATAAGCCAAAATAGTCGAATTAGTTGTTTAACATGCAATAAAATCGAAAGCAATATAATGTAGGAAAAGTTAACATAACTGAATAAATTACATATAGAACCAAATATGACACCCTCGAAAATGTCAATACGATATCTTTCCTTATAATCCACACACCTATTTTGTAAATCAGTAATCAATGTCTCGACAATATCCGGATCAAATCTCTTGCCAAGCAGTTTCTTTCTCAGTTCAACTGTGGTAAATGCTCTGCAGAAAATGAAGATTGCATTCAGTGAAGAACTAGTGAAAATGAATACACTACATAGGGTAAAAGTACCATGGAGGCCCTTATACTAGGAGTTGGATTATATTTTGCCCCCTTTACTAAAAAAAATAGCAAATTAATTCATGTACATTAAATCAAAGAGCAACTGGTCATTATTTTCATCCATTTCTATTGTTAAAAACTGACTTGACTGATGAAATAACCAGACAATTACACATGGCATGCCACGTATACCTTATGCTGACGTACAAGGACCAGTTTTCAACAGTAAAAATGGATGAAATTTTTAATAGAAGGATCAGTTTGCTCTTTGATCTAACGTACATGGACTAATTTGCCCATTTTTTTTAATAGAGGGAGCAAAATGCAATATGACCTTTAGTAGAAGGGCCACCATACTTTTAGCGCTACATAGTGAAATAATTAGTGAATTTCATATCAAAGAAATAGCGTGTTAACCTTGCTGCAAGTAATTCAATTGCCGACTTCTCGGCATCTGACATTCTCTTGCAAACATGTAACGGATTCTTTCTGTTAATATTTTGTCCTTGAGGCACCTCCTCAACCACCTCTACAGGTTTCTCCATTATTTCATCACCTACAAATTGGAGCAATTTAATTATCCCAAATCAATGTGTAATAACGATTTAAGCCGTATGAATCTAAAAATACTAAGAAGACTAAACTTGGTAACATGTTCGTGTTTCCATCTTAAAGGCCATCACTAGCCCAAACTAACATGTATTACCGTCTGAGCTTCTATAAATGGACATAAAAACAATTCTAGAAGAAAAAGAAAAATCATTACATCCACAAAGCTGTGAATTCCAAAACAACAATTTTATTGATGTTCGCACGCATGAGTCTAGTAAGGCATCAAGAAGTGCAAACTTTATTACCAATGTAAACTTATATAAACTGATATAAATAAGACTCGGAAAACCATTACATTCACAATGCTGTGAGTTTGAAACCCACACTTCTAGCGATGTTTGCATACACAAATCTCGTAAACCATCAATTAGCATGCACGAAACTTGTAAACTATATTACCAGTATAAACTTCTATACATGGACATAAATACAATCCAAAAAGACCATTACATCCGTAATGCTGCGAGTTCAAAATCAACAATTTTATCAGTGTTCACAAACAAGAGTCTCATAAACCATCAATTCCCAATAGCAATCCACTAGGATTAGATACTACAACATGTTCACTATCATTCATACCTTGTTGAACATCATCATATAATGCAATTTTCTTGAACATTCCGCTTCGTGTTTGCGACTTTTTATCAATAACACTGCCTTCATTGTTTGTAAACTTTCTTCCAAATACATTCGAAGCAGCGCTTTTACGAGATTCATTCTTACTCAAACCCTTTGAATGTGAAGAAGTTTCGGGCTCTTCAGTTTCCAAAGATTTCTTTGGTATATACCTTACTGGAACTGATGAACTATATTCCTTCTCTTTCAAACAAAATATTGCCTTGTTGCCATTCACCCTGAGAAGTCAAAGCTTTAGAACTAGGCAAGTCGGGTCAATCTAGATTGGGACAAATCGAGTTTTAATATTTTCGGATCATTTCAGTTTGAGTCAGTTTAAGTTATTCGAGTTTTTGGGTTGGGCCATTACGGTGGGGATTATTTCGGGTTCAGGCGACTTCGGATTACATTGGCGTTTAATGATCAAATTGGATTAGGTCAACTTAGGGTTCGGATTGATCAAACGTGAAACAGGTGAATCAAAGTACCAATTTTGCTTCACTTACTTTCATTTTCCTAGGAAACAAACAGAGAATAGAAAAAGAAAAAGAAAAAACCCAAACTTTGGAGTGGGAGAGCTTACCAGGGAAATGAGAAAACTCGAAACTGAAGTGTGGATGAGATTTTGAAGCTAAGATTACCCGCAAAAATCGACATTTTGAGAATCTTCAATTTCAAGTTCAGAGATTTTAGTTCTGTTAAAACTTTAAAATAGACTGACAACTTTTTTTTTTCTTTTTATACTAAACGACTTGAGTTAAAGACAGATTGGAGAAGAGAAGACACTTACTATAAAATTACTATATTTTATGACTGTCGAAATTATTTTTTAAAAATGGTCGACTTTTGATTTTAAAAACGAAAATAAATATGGAAGTCGCAACTAATCCTTTTTATTTAAGTGTGATCGAATTATCTTGTAATTCAATTATTTTAATAAAAGTTTAAATTTATTAAAAATAAGATTTTTGGTCTATAAAATCCAAAAAATGAGTTCGGGAGTCGATTACGCATGAGGAAGAATTAACACTCTCGATACGCCCAAAAATTGATACCTAGTTTATTACTTAATGTCTTTTATGTTGAAAATTGAAAATTTGAAAAGATTTTAAAAATACGATCCTTTGTAGAAATATTGAAATTTTTCCGAGAAAGGGGCATATTTTACGTTAATCAAGAAAGAGAATTACGTCTCGTAAGTTAGGACACAATGTTTTGAATTCTCGATATGAGAATAAACGCAAAAAAAATTCTTTGAAAGATGTTTGATTATTTCAGTTTTAGAAAGAAACCATATTCCGTAAGTTAGAACACGATCTTTTTGTAATTCCCGAGATTACTTAAAAGTTTAAAAAACATTCGTTGATTCGAATTTATCAAGAAAGTCAAAACCCCATAAGTTAGGGGATGACCTTTTGATTTTTAAAAGCACGGAGTATCGCTTATTTTAAAAACAAAAATTTTTAATGTATCGAGTAAAATGTGATGCGGTTTTGTGGTGAAATGTAAAACGGGTTATGGTGTTTGTGTACATGATAGAATAATAAGTATGTTAATGTAAATGACAATATGAAGAGCGAAAATAAAATAAAATAAACAAGCCAGAAGTAAAATGACAAATAATAAGAATAACAAACTTAAAAAAAATCGAAGCTAAAGACCTAATGTCACGTAAATAAATAAATACGGTGCAAAATAATTTAAGAATAATAACAATATTAATAATAATAATGATGATGATATTAATAATAATAATAAAATAATAAAATAAATAAAAAACTAAAATATTAAAATTATGTAAAAGGATATAAATAGATAAAAAAGATACAAGTGTGTATAAAAAAAATTAGGTAAATAAATATATAAAAAAATATAATAGAAATAATAATGCAAAATCATTAATTTAATAATATGATAATAATAACAAGTAAAGAAATAAAAAAGGAAAATAATAATAGCAATAATAATATTAAATTAATTAATTTAATAATAAAATAGTAAAAATAACAAAAATAAAAAGGGGCTAAATTGAATTTAAAAACAAAGATTCGGGGTAAATTGAAAATAAATAGAAAGAAAAAGGACCAATTTGAACGCGCGAATAACAAGGAGGGACCAAAATGGGAAATAACCCCTTTTCCTCCAAAACGGCGTCGTTCAAATATGGACTAAAATGTAATCGAAATAAATCATCGGGTAAAATTTTAAAAAATAAAAAGCTTAACTGCAAAATAATTAAAAAGCGAAAGGGCCAAAGGTACAATTAGCCCTTCCATTAAAAACACGTGGATCATGCTAGTGGGTCGGGTCAAATTTCGGGTCTGAGGCCAAAATGACATCGTTTTGGTGCCTGAAAGGCCTGCCCAAAACGGCGTCGTTTTGGAGGCCTATTTAAGACAAAATTTTTAGAAAGAATTCATTTGAACCTCATTCAGAAAAAAAAACCCTTCCCCCCCTTTTTCTTTTCTCTCTGAGAGCCAAAAGTCGCCTTTTTTTTAGGCGAATAAAAAAATAGGTAAAAACTCCTTCCTTTTTTGTTATATTTTAGGTATATATATATATATATATATATATGTGCGTGCGTGCGTGTGTGTGTGTGTGTGTGTTTATTTGATTTTTCCTCTTAAACTGCTTGTTTCTTTTTATTGTTTATGTACCTGAACTCGTTTTTCGTTGTATTCAAAAAATCTCTGTTTTCTTTTGTATATCAATCGGTAAAAAGAAAACATTGGTTTTAACTGGCTTTTATAGCCATCTACAAATGGTTATTTTAATATATTTGTCATTTCCGTTGTAGGCAAGTGGGCGGTGCAAGTGGCGGTGCTAACAGTGGCGGTGCTAACAGTGGCGGTGGCAGGCTAGGCAGAGGCAGCAGTGGCATACCTAGGTGCGGCGCACTTAGGGTTTTTTTTTTGTTTTTCTGTTTTAGGTATTGGGCCATTTAGGTTTGGGCTTAGTTGGGTTTAGGTTGGGTTTCTGCTGTTGGTTTGGGTCTTATGGGCTCCGGGCAGAATTGGGCTTGTACAATGCCCTATTGAACTATTGTCACATGAATCATAAATGCTTGTATGTGATGGACTGAAAAATATGCGAGTCCTAATAGAATAGGTAACAAAGCAACTTTGCTCCTCGCTGCCATTAAATCATCGCCTCCCCAGGTTAAACTGGTGCTCGTTGTTGCACCAAGAGTCGTTGCACCAAGTGCTAAAGTATGAGTGTTTTGTATTCATTAAGCAAATACATGTTGTAATTGTATAGTAGTACCTGAAAACATATCTTGTGGATGCCCTAAACCGTTCATGGTATCATTATGAATATACAAACCAAAACTGTGAAAACCTAAAAGTATACATATCCGATTGAGATGTGATATGATTGCATCACGATGCCTAAGGACACGATCTAATAAATCATTGTATCGAGTAGTTGGATTATAGTCTTTTACCATAAAAATGGTTGCATACGCAACGACACTCATTATAAAAAATCCACCAATCCATATGAGATGTGTGAACAATGACAATTGTGTACCATAGTCAGTATTTAGATATGGATAAGGGGGCATGGAATACATACGATGAGCTACAAAAATGGTTAAAGAGCCTAACATAGCTAAGTTAAGAGATAATTGAGCATGCCATAATGTTGTTAGGATTTCATGTAGCCTTTTATGCCTTTGCCCTATAAATGGACCTTTGTGAGCCTCTAAAATATCTTTTAGGCTATGCCCAATGCTCCAGTTGGTCTTATACATGTGACCCGCTACTAGGAAAAGATTTGCAATAGCCAAATGATGGTGTGCAATATTAGTAAACCATAGACCCCTAGTCACCGGTTCTAATCCTCCATGAAAAGTAAGAAATTCTGCATATTTTGACCAATTCAAGGTAAAAAATGAGATTGCTCCCTCAACAAAACTGGGATAAAGTCGAGCCAAAAGATCACAATTCAAGATAAATTCATGGGGAAGTGGGATCTATTTAGGGTCTACTCCAGCATTTACATATTGGTTTATCGGTAAAGAGACATGTACTTGATGCCCTGCCCAAGAAAGTGACCTAAACTCCAGTAGCCCTACTGATAACATGATTATTTTGCATGGTTTCTTGTGTTTAATTCGGTTTATTTCTGAATTAATCCCTGCTAAATTAGTATTTTTATGATTTAAATCTTGTCAGGGATGCAATTGATCAAAAGCAAGCTGAAAAGGGCCAAATTGAAAGAAAATTATCGAAATGGGGTCAAATGAAAAAGATGGAGGAAGCCAAGGACACATCAAATATTTTGTCTTTGTAAAAAGCCAAAAATAGAAAGTCTTATTTTAGTTTATTTTTATTTTTATTTATTTTAAATTTTATATTAAATTAATTTAGGCTATTTTTAGTAAACCCCATGTATATAAATAGGGCCTTTTTGTTCATAGGAAATCATCAATCAATTAATTCTTCTCCTACTTCAATTTGAAGTTGTATTATCTTCTTTGTTTTTTCCTAGTCCAATTTAGAATAGAATTTCTTTTTCTCCTTCAAATTGGCGTGAAACATTCTGCCAATTCCAATTGCAATTGTTTTGCTTTTACTAAATTGGTTCAATTGCCTTCCAAGCCCCTTTCCTTTCCAAAATTCCATCATCTTTTACACAAAGCCAAATCACATTCCACAACCTTCAAAGCATGAATAAATTCATGCCACACTAAACCCCTTTTAGCTTTAAGCCAGTGTTAACCCCGTCAAAAACCCGTGAGTTACGAACTCGAGCTATTTAACCCCCAATTTTCAATATTTATTATTTCTCCGGATTAAGAGTATGACTGCGTCAACTCACAAAGTCAAGTCAATGCTAAGTCAAAAAAGACGTCGTTTGAGTTAGTGTGGCTAGACGTACAGTTGGGATTCCGAAAGGATCGATTGTCTAATTGGTTTTCCGTGAACACATTGGCGTGCCAAGTGGGGATTGCTGTTTGGTTCCGTCAAGGGAAGTAGTAACAGGATTTATATGTCCCAAACACTTGAGGGCATTAGTTCGAGCTAGGCTCTTCTAGAATGCAAAGCTGCCGGAGTTCTAAATCACGAACGTTTCGTAGGTTGTTCGATCGGTAAGGGTTAGTTATAGGACGTTCCATAACTAATTTACACAAGGAAGAGTTGGTGTCCAAGGCGTCCTTGGTAGCTATAACTAGCTTATTGGAAAAGAGGAGTTCATCTAATTTCGAGGATCGACTCAAAGACGGAAAAACCCGTGCCTAAAGCTGGGCTAAGTTTAATTGAATTTTCTTCAAATTTACTTCACTGTTTTTTTTTAATTGTCTTCAGCTTTTACTTTTTACATTTTTCCCCTCTGTTTATTTCAGGCTTCATATTTTATCCCCCCAAACTTCTTGGGCACGACAACTGCCCAGACATAAATCTGGTTGAGAGAGAGAAACAATTTTCAGTAAATCCAGTCTCTGTGGGATCGACCCTACTCCCTATACTGCTTAAATTTGCAAATTAGGTGTAGGATTATATTGGTGGAATCGACAACCATCACTTGCTAAATGGTGATTCAATATAGATTCTACATCTTGGAACCAAGCCAATTTTGGGGCCACTTTGTGATAATAGAACCAACTGTCAAAAAGCATTAAGGTTGCAAAGACCAATGCACCAATTGCGGTATAATAGAGTTGTAATTCACTAGTTATTCCAGATGCTTGCCAAATCTGAAAAAAAATATAGAGATTATTTGTATTCCTTGGAAACCCCCACCCACATCGCCATTTAAGATTTCTGATAATAAGTTTACGGGAAAACTTGGTTTCTCTCCCCTGTATTGCAAGAATTTAATACTTCTTCATCTCTTATGCAATCTCTTTTCTGGATCCATACCACTGAGTTTGATGCTAAATTCTCTGGAGCTTTTTGATCTCTCCCACAACAACTTCTTTGGCAAGTTCTCCACCTTAAATTTTGGGCAGTGTAGCAGCCTCACTCAGCTCACCTTGTCTTATAATAGCTCTTCTGACTCCGAATTCTCAGTTAGCCTAAAAAACTACCACCTTCTAGAGGGTCTTGACTTATCCCATATTGGGTTGTAGTGTAAGATTCCTGTGGGTTTGTTGGGAAATTTGAAAAACTTGAAGCGTTATCTTTGGTTTATAATCTGTTCACTGGTGAAATCCCTCCTGAGTTAGGACGGGCTTGTGGAACTCTCGAGGATCTTGATTTTTCATCTAACAAGTTCATAGGTGGATTGCCTACAACTTTTACATCATGCTCTTCTTTGTAACTTTTGAACTTTGGAAACAATCTATTTTTAGGAGATTTCTTGATACATGAACGGATGGGGTGAAATTTATTAAATTCCAATCACCAAAGCTATCAATTTTGAAGCTTAGGAAATCAACAAACTTACGATGACATTTTGGATGGGATCCTAGCATTTCTGGGTTGAGATGTCTTCATGGCATTTGAAGATCTATCGTTTAGCTTCGAAACGCATGTTGAATCAATCGATTTTGAGTTCAGGAGCTAAAGTTATGGCCGTTTTAGTGAAGACTGCGCAAGCAAAATTTTTGAACGAGATTATGACGGGAATTATGAATTTCGGGCTTTTTATTTAAGTTTAAATCATATTAGGTTTGAGTTTTAGGCTTAATTTTTATTATATATGGGTCAAATATTGTATTCATTAGCTCTTATTATTATTGATAATTATTAAGTATTTTAAGTTATTTAGGAGTTTTATGTTAACAAGAAAATTTAGTTTAAAACTACTTCTTGTTTAGATTAAATTAGAGTTCTAGTATACTTAAAAGTTTTATTTAGTTAGCCTATATATAGGCCTTTGCATTGATACAATTATTCTTTTAATTTGTATGCTCTAGTCTTGATGTTAATTGAGGATGTCACTCATTTTTAATTTCAATCCATCCATGTAACTATTTTTTTTAATTTAAAAATTTCTAGATAAAATAATACGAAGTTATTGATGTGATTGAAGGTGTTCATCAATGGTGGAAAACTTTAAGATTTTTTAAATAATAAAAATGGATGTCTATAGTGATCCTACTTCTTGAATTATATATTTATACACCCAATCGTTTAATGGCTGTGGAATTATACATTAAACCATTTGACACTTAATACACACAATTTGTAAGCATGGTCTCCAATTTGGATGCTGCAAATTGTTGTTAATTTGTTTGGAATTATTGGACATTCTTCTACAATTGTTAGAAATTGGTGTTGTATAAATATAAAAAATATTTACTTGTAGACTGATTACTTCTGCAATAGACGAAGAAGGATCTAATTACTGCAAATGATGTTCAAGAATTAGTGTTGTATTTTCATAATTTCTTGTTCTGTAGACCGTTTTGCCTATGGTGAAGGGTTGCATTCGTATCTGTCTGTCTTTATTATCGTACCAATTCCTCTGTCTCTCATTGCATTTCCTACTATCTGTAATGGTTTGTTTGAGTGTAACATTTTGTATGGTGGTGTTGTTTATGTCTTCCTTCATGACTTTCAATTTAGTCTCAATAATCTTTGCTACTGCTCACAAAAGGAGAAAGGAGAACAAAATGTGTGAATGATCTCTGTTGTATTTTCATAATTTTTGTACAAGTTAGCAGTAAAAGGTTTGGTTATATGTTGAAAGTAATAATATATAGCAGAGTTGAAGGAATGATGTAATGAATTGAAACATGGAACAATGCAGACTGTAAAAGGGTACATGTTGCTTGCTTGAATTGGTGGATGTAAAGTCCTTATTTCCTTTAGTTAAGCTTATTAATTGAATTGGTGATTCAAAGATGCATGAATTTCTAGCTAGCAGGCTGCTTGCTCATCTCATTGCCAAACCTATATATAATGGGTGGTTTCTCTGCAAAATTGGATTGTTTGTGGTTGAGGACACTTAAACACACACACATGGAACTATGCTTGCAGATTTGACATGGAACTCAAGGCTGTTTTAACTTTTGTCTTATAAGCTATATATGAACATATGGGATGTGACAAATATTATTTTAGCTTTTGCTTATGAAATGTTGAAATAGTAAGTTTATATTAATTCTAATTCATATCCTTGTTTGATTACAATTCCTTAATTGATAAAAAGTGAGATGGAGATACTCAAACATCAATTTCCACATTGAAATTGAATCCAAACATTAATTGGTGGATCACATGTCTTGTATTTTGTCATGTTAAAGGGAGTGAATAGAGCACCATTTTCTTCTTCTGCCTGGAAAATAATTTAGATATCTTTGTTGTGTTTTTATTTAGTTTTAGCTCTTTATATTAATAAATGATTAGTGTGTATTTTGATTCTATTTTGAGACTTGAGATGGCCAAATGGCACTCGGGGAATCTAATGAGGTTAGTGAGTGATGCAGAGAGTCCATGGTGGCCCAGAAGGAGCGAAAATGTCACCTAGAAAGAGGGTATCGCGATATCAAATCATGAAAGTCGTAATACCCATAACAATGTTAAAAACAAGGAAGATTGAGCCATCAATAGTGTTATCGTGATACCGGTCATAAGGTATCGCGATACCCAAAACTCCCAAGGATCCCCAAGGCTGTTGTGGATATCGCGATACCAAACTTTGGATATCGCAATATCATTGATGAGAGGAGACAAAAAAATAACCATAGGGGTAATCCTTTGCCAACATGTCCCCTAACCAAAATTAGACGATAAAGGACAATTTAGTCATTATTTTTGGATATGTAATTTGCAAGAAAGGGCAAAAAATTGGCTGAACAAAAGGCACACTTAACATTTCATGTTTTTATGCATTGTCACGTCAACAAACAATGTTGATGTGGTATCTGTTAATAGCCATGTAGGTGTGTGTTGCCATTAACTATTAACGGTCAACATCAACCACGTAGGTGCTAGTTTTGTTAGTTAATAGATGCTAATTTTTTTATTATTTTTTTGGGTGATTTAACAAACCTTATAAGTTTCAAGGGTAAAAGAGACAAAATAAATAAATAAATATGGGAAGTTAAAATTACTTTTTGTTTGTAAAGTTAAAAAATGCAAAATAAATCATTATGTCTTTTTAGTTTTAATTTTTTACTTGATTAAAAGAGAAATAATTAACGAATGAAAAATAACAATTCTCAAATAAATTTATCAGAATTTATAACAAAAGAGATTTTAGATTTGAATTATGAGGTTATAAATATACAAGTATACACGTTTTTTTGGATTAAATTTCCAGCAGTCTTCTTCCTCAAACGTAGTGAATAGAGCACAATTTTGTTCCCAATCTTACCCACCTCTTTTTATCCTCAAATAATCTTAGTGGTGTCATAGAGTTTAGCATGTTCTCAAACCTTCCAAATCTTAAACGTCTCGACCTCTCTTGCAACAGAATTGAAGGCAAGATTCCACAGTGGATGCAAGAGGTGGGGAATGACTCTTTGTGGTATTTAAATGTATCCCATAAGTCTTTGACAGAAGTTGAGCAATTTCCATGGAAGAATATTGCAGTTCTTGACTTAAGCTCCAATTTGATCCGTGGAAATCTTCCGATTCCAGCTTCGACGATCAATGTCTTTCTGATCGCAAATAATAGTTTCAATGGAGAGGTCTCTTCTATAATATGCAATGCCAGTGCTCTTCGAATTCTTGATTTGTCCCACAATAACTTGAGTGGAACAATTCCGCAATGTTTTGGAAATTTTAGCAACAGTCTTGAATTCTTGAATCTGAAGAAGAACAAGTTTTATGGGACGATTCCTTCAACATTTGCAAAGGGATGCCAATTGGCTAATTTCAAACTAAATGGATTTTGGGATTTTGTGAAAAATTTTATACGATTCTGATTTAGTCCCGACCCGATCCTAATGCATGATTTGGACCTCGAGGGTCCGTTAAAGAATCTTTTATAATCAATTTCGGTATTTAAGCGATAAATGGTTTAAATTATCTGTAAGTGTTCCATACTCCTCGGTAATGTCTCGTACTTTATTCGGGTAGGGGGTGTTACACATGTTGTTGTTAGGATTTCATATAGTCCTTTATGCCCTTGGCCTATAAATGGACCTTTATGAGCCTCTAAATTATCTTTTAGGTTATGCCAATGCCCCAGTTGGTCTTATACATGTGACCCATTGTTAGGAAAAGAATGGCAATAGATATATCATAATTGTTAATCTTAGGCTTATAACCGATTAAATAAAGTAATTTTTTTGTCTCATAATCTCTGCTAATGGTCACCATAAATGTCTCATAGAAGATGGGGAAAAGAAAAAGAAAGCATGAGAAATTAAACAGTGAATTGGAACTGACTGCAGATTGTTGTTAGCTATAAAATGGTACTAAACACTAAACAAAAGCAAACCCACATATGAATAAAGTAGGATTGAATTTCATTATCTATTGAATCACAAATCATCCGTCCTGTTTGACCTCCAATGCCTTACCATAATCACTTGGGAACTACAAGCATATACTTAAACCCGCAGATAACAACTCAATGAGTTGTCCAACAAATACATTCATGTCTTTTAGGTAGCCTCATTGACCGTACAAACTAGTTAAAATTTCCAGCATTCATGTCTTTGTTTTCCCTCAAGTAAACGTAGTCAATACTGCAAATGGTGTGGAGTTATTGTACATTGTACCGCAAATGTCCGAAATTTCCACATTGCTTGTAAATTAAGTTTGGGTGAGAGTGGTAGGAGGAAGCAACAGCAAGTGTGGAGTGAATAGACAATTGATAGTCTTAGTCTTCTCACATAATCACCATTTTTTGTGGAGTAAAAGTAAAGTCAATACTGAAAATTTTCCATAATTTGAAATTCCATGGAAACAAGACCAAGCGGAATGTTTATGGTTGAGGACACTTAAACACACGCAATTTCTAAGCATTTTAGTGTCATATGGAACTTAAAATTTAAATGTTTTTTTACCTCCATTTATATATTCATAATTTTGTCCCAAACCTATATATCTATCAACATATTTGAGTAACAATAATATATACAATAGCATTGCAGAGAGATGTGTATATATATATATATATACATATATATATATATGGGTTAAAAAGAGAAATTGTGAAAGAACATTGACCCACAATTTCATCAAAAGAACAATTTCTAGTAAGATTCATCAGAATAATTTGTAGTGTTAATATAATTCAAAAAGTGGATCCACCATAAAGATAATTCTGTTGGACAAAACACATTAGCGAACAAATATAAATATTAATATAATTATTAAATACAAGATTTGAACGAATAATATAAACAAAAATTTATATTTATGTAAAAACATTGGATCTAAATAAAACAAATTAAATAAATGTTTATATTTATTTAAAATATTAGATCTGAAAATAATTAAATAAACAAGATTTTGAAAAATCAGAAATCGAATAAGGGAATCGAGTTTTACTAGATGTTGAGGACTGTTTTCACAGTTTTCTTAAGACAGATTCGACCGCTCCTATGGCACTTGGAGAAACGTTGGTCGTCTGTCTCGCAGGATACAACAACAAAATAGTCGCAGCAATAATACCTATGCAATGACCAACGAACAAATCTTGCCTTAAATATGGAGCAATTTTCGAAAAAAATTGAAGAATTATTGAGGCTTTTATAGGCATTTAGCATAAAGAAATTTCGGAAATTTCCATGAATAAATATACAAATCTGCATTAAAGGTGCCTTTAAATCAATTTGAATAAAATAAAATCAAATTGAGATATTTGTGCAACATCATTGAACCACCACCTCCAAATGTGCTTGAAAAAGATGGTTCAAAATCAAGCATCGCTTTTGGTTGGAAAGTGGTGTTGATAGGTTATGGATGCGGAGTAGTGTTTGGAATGGTCGTGGGATATGTTGTTTTCCAAATTGGTAAGTCGAAATGGTTCGTAAATTTGGTTGAAAACCAACATGAGAAGAGGCGAAGAAAAAAGTGAAAGAATGGAATTCGCAGCAATGGACGAAGAAGGATCCAGTTAGTGGAAATGATGTTCAAGTGCTTAAATTGTATCTTCATAATTTCTTGTTTTGAAGTCTGTCAATTTCTTTTCCCATGGTGAAGGGTTGGATTGGCATGCACCCGTTTTTACTGTTAGCTTATCATATGTTATCTAGAATTTGTTTAACAAGGACTATTACTCATGGGACCGCTTTGTTAGTTGATTTTGTTCGTGCTTTGCACGGAAATCAGAAAAAATGTGAAAAAACTTCAACAAAGGGACCCCCAAAAGATTTTACAAATTAGCTGTTGTAAACCTCAGTGATGTGAATGTGATAGGCAGCCATGTCTTGTTTAAAGCATGTAGAAGAAGAGTCTATGATTGGACACTGAAACGCTTGGACGATGAGAATACCACATGCTTTCTTTTTTTCTTTTGAAAAATCTAGCCATATGACGCCTAATTTTTTTGGCTAACAACTCACGTACCATAAATATCAAAACTATACATAAATTTTAAGTAAATATGTAATTTGATGTATAAATTTTAATTTTAATTTAATTATATATTTTAAAAAATAAATATATCAATTTATTATTATATTGAATTATTTATGTATGCAATATTTTAGCGTAAAATGATGTTATATAGATAACTGTATTAATAATTTGTGAAAATTAAATTAAATTAACATATAATATATAAAATTACATAAAATCAAAATTCATATATAATATTTACACATTCAACTTGAACATTGTCCCATACTTTATATCATATCATTATATTTTGGATAATTTATCCAGAAAGCAATTGGTGGATCATCTCATCATCCTTGTCTCGAGTTAAACATAGTCAATTCCATCTGATTTTAATATTATTTGTGGAGGATTGCCTGACTCAATGGGGAATCTTGTGTCCTTAAAGTTTTTATATCTGTCCTATTCCAGCTAATCAGGACCGGTTCCAAGATCACTGGAAAACCTCTTGCAACTCACTCATTTAGACATGTCGATGAACCAATTGAGTGGAAAAATTTCAAGATCATTGGGAAACCACTAGCAACTCACTTATTTAAGCTTGCATTAGAACCAATTGAGTGGACAAATTCCATTATCAATGCTAAACCTAACGCAACTTGAATACATGCAGGTGTTACCGCAAGAGCATATCTAAATAGAAGGCTATGATTGTTCCATAATTTTTACTTTCAAAATTTCTTACTCATTAATCTTTCTTATTGTTTTGTAAGAGGTTGGTTGTTTAATATCCGCAAACTCTTCGTAAGCTCAATCAATTTAAGCTTTAGTCATTGAATAATTATTAAGTTGGTTTACATATATATACAAGTTCCACACTTGATTCCCAATCAATGTGGGATTAATGCATTTCATTTTTCTCAACACAATTCACAAGTAATTTACTTTGAGTATCAATTTTTCATTCATCACTTAATCATTTTAAGCATATGATATACCTTCGTAAAGGTCTCATAGAGTAAATATAAAACCATAATTTTATAATTTAACTCTCCACCTTTACCAGTCACCTCAAATTTTCCAAAAATTACCATTTTTCCAACAAATTCTAAAGGTGTCTCGAACTTTAATGCGTGAACGTGAAATTTTCTCACCTAATTACCGTTTTCTTGAGTAAATGTATACAGTAAATATTGCAAAAATTTCATATTATTTGTGTAGAATTCTGCATTATGCAGATGTCCCACATTGCTTGTGGGTTATCTTTGGTTGACACAAACAGTAAAAGCAGTTGAAGTCAATACACACTAACAGTGCTGGACTAAACTTTACGTCTTATATTCTTTTGATATGAGATCTTTTTTTCTATTTTAATTTTCTAGTTAGCTAAAAGAGAAATAGTAATATGTGGCACTACCACGTCATCATAAAACTGCTGACATGGCAGTGATATGCTCTTACTAAAAAAATGGTGTACTAAAAATATACATTAAACTAGTATGAATATTATCCACGTTTCGCGTTGGGGTAATTATTTATTTTTTTGACTAAATTATAGAGGAAAAATATAATAGTTGTAACATGCTCAAATTTCTTGTACTCTTTGTATATTTGAAGTTTAATCTCTATACATTTATTTTTAGGGATTTAGTCCTTTTACTTTTCAAATCTAAAAAATTAATTAGTTAACGTTGGTTGACAGCTATTCATACCAAGTGAATAAACACTCACATTCTTTACGTGTTATAGGGAAGAAGACTAAGCCAATCTACTTTCTAATCTCATCAATCTTAGTTTGTTTGGTGGAAGTAGCTCTTTTCACACTGCAAGCTTGACCTTCAACACGTCAATGTCAAATGGGTACTTGTACATATGTTCCATAATGCTTTAAACACAAATATCAAATACTTCAAAGATAATGAAAAATCCAATAATAGAGAACATGGTCGATGATATGAAGTTGAGGTACAAAATTAAAGATTAGGAAGTTTTATTTTTTGAGTTTTTGCTGATGTGGCACTGCCATCTAAGCAATGGACAACGACATGACACTACCATGTCAACAGTTAGTGATGATGTGGCAATAAATGATGTTGATGTGACATCTATTAACAACCACGTTGATATTATCATCAACTACTAACGGTCAACGTTAATCAAATTTTGGTCAGTTTTATTAGTTTAATGGTTCAATTGATCAAAATTTGGCATTGCCAAACCTTGCAGAAATGAAAAACAAAAGTTGTATTAGTCCAAATCTTTAATACGTTAACGTTAAATGTAACACTATTTAAACTCTGTTCTTGTGCCGGCTTTAGATGCCTAGTTTTAGTTAGGCTTAAATATAAATTTGATACCTGAATTTCTCCGCTTCTTTTAAAGTGATATTCAAAAGTCTTTTTTGTTCTAGATTAATACTCCAATTGATACTCCAATTATTGATACTCCTTCAATTGGATGCCATAATTCTGCAAGAATTGTCCTCATAGATGAGAAGTAAACTGCGCTGTTTGTCAGAACTTTGCCTACTAGACATAATTTGAACTCTATCATCGATCTCCCCTCCATATTCTTGATCGCAAACTGGGTCATCTTCGTCATCTGCAATTTTTAAAGTAGCCAATTCATCCTCTGTTTTTCTAGCCTTTTATTGTCGCTTCTCAATACCTCTCTTATCCTTCTCTTTTTTCTTTTATTTTTATAAAAAACCTAAAAACAGTTTATTGATTTAGATCTTCATTCTGGAACAAAATTGAGAAAAAGCCCCGACGGCTACTACAATCGCTAGGCAAAGTGAAAAGAAAAAAATGCACCTAACCTGCTACTATCGGCAGACTAACAACTTATGGTCTCTGTTATTTAAAAGGTTGGACAATATACAGAAACTAATTCTAATATAACACAACTTTCAACAATTAATTAATTTTTTAATATACTGGATTGTCGTATGAATGCCATCAATAATATAAATTTTTTAAAAATTAAAAAATTAAAAATAAAAGTAAATTTTTGAATTAAAAAAAATTAAATGTTGGTGTGACATACACATATATTGTCATGTGGATGCCATGTCGGCAAAGTTAACAGACATTAACTTTTCCATCTATTTTGAGGTGATTTGATAAATAATACAAGTGATATGTGTCTTCATATGATGTTCAAGCATTTCTGTTGTGTCTTCATATATAATTGCTTGGTTTGTAGTCTGTCAGAATGTTTTGCCTATGATGAAAAATTGCAGTGATATGTGTCTGTTTTTATGACTGTACCAATTCCTCTGTATTTCATTGCTTTTCGTATGGTGTGTAACATCTTTGTATGGTGCAATTATGTATGTATCCTACATGGCTTTTAGGTAGCTTCATTGACAGTAAAAACTAGTTAAAATTTGCAGCATTCATGTCTTTGTTTTCCCTCAAGTAAACGTAGTCAATACTGCAAACGGTGTGGAATTATTGTACATTGTGGCGCAAATGTCCGAAATTTTCACATTGCTTGTAAATTAAGTTTAGGTGAGAGAGATAGGAGGAAGCAATCACGTACAAATTATAGTATAATGATAGAAATGGTCAAAAATATAATTACGAAATGCAAATTAAAGAGGGTGGTCCACTGAATGCGGCCGTGACTGCTATTAATACGGCGGTCTTTCATATTGGCCGACACGCTTTCTAGCCGAATCCTGCCAAGAAACTTTTTCCCATTACAATTGCTACTAGCCATTAGCTAATTAAAATAATTAAATTATATATTTTTATAATAGTAAAAATGAAATTTATGATTTCAATAATTTATATGTTGTTTTTGTCTCATATACAAATTAAACTATATTTTTATATGTTGTTTTTGTCTTTTTTACATAATAAATCAATAAAATTTAATCATAATGAGATTTAAACCTAGAATATCATGCATGGTAAATAAATAATTTTACCACTGACTTATATTTAAAATTTTAATAAATATACTTACTATATAACGTTTTACTCCATTAAAAAAAAGACTAAGGGGTTCTTGATGATTGTGAAAAATACAAAAAATTTTGAAAATCTATTATCCATAGCTTTTCAATGTAAAAGCAAAAATGTTTTGGTATTATTTGTTGCCTATAAATACCATTCCTATCCTTCATCTTCCTCTACAAACATAACATGGCCTCCTATCTCTTTCTCTGCCTATTCCTCTTTTTTCCCCATCTTTATGCTTCTTCTTCAGTATCTCACTCCTGCTCTCAGCACGAAGCTGCTTTTCTAATCCAGTTTAAGAATTCCTTTTCCATCACTCAGACAGGGGGTAATGCTTTTTATTGCGATGAGATTGCTGGCCTTGAATCTTATCCCAAGACAAATTCATGGAAGGAGGGTACAGATTGCTGCTCATGGGATGGGGTCACTTGTGACCACCTAAATGCTCATGTGATTGCCCTTGACTTAAGCTGCAGTTGGCTATATGGCAACTTCCCTTCCAATACCACTCTCTTCCTTCTTCCTCACCTTCAAAAACTCAACCTTGCCTACAATGATTTTAATCATTCCAAAATTCCATCTGAGTTTGGTCGATTTACAAGCCTATTCTACCTCAACCTTTCTGGCGTAGAATTTTCAGGAAAGGTCCCATCCCAACTCTCCCACTTGTCAAAATTGGTTTCACTTGATCTCTCCCTTGGGACTGATGAACTGGACAAACATGTTGTGGAGGGACTTGTTCACAACCTAACCGAGGTCAGACATCTGTTTTTGGATGGAATCAACATGCCTTCTGTTAATGCTCATGTCTTCTTGAATCTATCCTCTTCTCTAAGGTCTCTCAGTCTTGCTGGTTGTGATTTGCAAGGAAAATTCCCAAAAAACATTTTTGATTTACCAAACCTCAATCTCCTCAACTTGGGGTACAACCAATTGAGTGGACAAATTCCAAGATCATTGGGGAACCTCTTGCAACTCACTCATTTAGACTTGTCGAGCAACCAATTGAGTGGACAAATTCCAAGATCATTGGGGAACCTCTTGCAACTCACTCATTTAGACTTGTCGAGCAACCAATTGAGTGGACAAATTCCAAGATCATTGGGGAACCTCTTGCAACTCACTCATTTATACTTGTCAATCAACCAATTGAGTGGAAAAATTCCAAGATCATTGGGGAACCTCTTGCAACTCACTCAATTAGACTTGTCAAACAACCAATTGTGTGGACAAATTCCAAGATCATTGGGGAACCTCTTGCAACTCACTCATTTAGACTTGTCGCTGAACCAATTGAGTGGACAAATTCCAAGATCATTGGGGAACCTCTTGCAACTCACTCATTTATACTTGTCAATCAACCAATTGAGTGGACAAATTCCAAGATCATTGGGGAACCTCTTGCAACTCACTTATTTAAGCTTGCGTTGGAACCAATTGAGTGGACAAATTCCATTATCAATTCTAAACCTAAAGCAGCTTGAAGTATTGGATATGAGAGAAAATTCATTAGAAGGTTCCATTCCAGATGAGGTAACCGCTTTTCCTAATCTAAAATCTTTAAACTTAGCTGACAATTTACTCAATGGAACACTTCCGTCATGGTTGTATATTGCTCCCTCATTAAACGCAATATTTCTCTCTCAAAATCAATTCAGTGGGCATATCAAAGAATTCCAATCCAAATCACTAGAATATTTATATCTAAATAATAATAAACTCCAAGGTTTTCTTCCATCTTCAATATTCCAACATCTCAGTCTTATCGAACTCACCTTATCCTCAAATAATCTTAGTGGTGTCATAGAGTTGAGCATGTTCTCAAACCTTCCAAATCTCCTATATCTTGGCCTTTCATATAACAGCCTATCCTTAACATCTAATCTTACTTCTAGTGTTAACCATATATTCCCTAAACTTACAAGATTATTTTTTTCATCTTGCAATCTTAGTGAATTCCCCCAATTTTTGAAAGGGCTTAAAAGTTTGGAAAGGTTAGACCTCTCTTACAACAGAATTGTAGGCAAGATTCCACAGTGGATGCAAGAGGTGGGGAATGACTCTTTGACTTACTTAAACGTATCTCACAACTCTTTGACAGAAGTTGAGCAATTTCCATGGAAGAATATTGCAGTTCTTGACTTAAGCTCCAATTACATCCGTGGAAATCTTCCGATTCCAGCTTCGACGATCAATGTCTTTCTGATATCAAATAATAGTTTCAATGGAGAGGTCTCTTCTTTAATCTGCAATGTCACTTCTCTTCAAATTCTTGATTTGTCCCACAATAACTTGAGTGGAACAATTCCGCAATGTTTTGGAAATTTGAGCAACAGCCCTCAATTCATGAATCTAAAGAAGAACAAGTTTTATGGGACGATTCCTCCAACATTTGCAAAGGGATGTCAATTGAGTAATTTGAACTTAAATGGAAATCTGTTAGAAGGGCCTTTGACGCCATCCATCCTTCATTGCAAAGGTCTGGAAGTGCTAGATCTTGGTGACAACAGGATCAATGATACATTTCCTCATTGGTTGGGAAGTCTTCCACAGCTTCAAGTTCTTGTATTGAAGTCAAATCATATGCATGGTTCCTTGTGTGTCAATAGCTCCAAGTCTAGCCCTTTTTTCTCTAAAATCCATATTTTTGATCTCTCAAGTAATTATTTTTCTGGACCCCTACCAGTGAGATACATCAACAGCTTCAAGGCTATCATAAATCAAGAGAAGATTGGTAGTAAAGTGTCGTACATGGGGGTGTATGATAATAGAGGTCTTGGTGGCTTCTATACCTATTCCATTGGAATTGTTATGAAAGGACAAGATATGGAATTGGTGAAAATTTTCACCATGTGGATGATCATTGATTTATCAAACAATCAGTTTGAAGGGGAGATTCCAAAGGTTATTGGGAAGCTTAGCTTACTGAAAGGGCTCAACCTTTCTCATAATAACCTTAATGGTGGTATCCCCACCTCAATAGGGAATTTGACAAGTCTTGAATGGTTGGACCTATCTTCAAACAGGTTATGCAGGGCGATTCCAAATAGATTGGCGATCTGTCATTTCTTTCGTGCTTAAATGTTTCTGAAAATCAACTCCATGGTCAGATTCCTCAAGGCAAGCAATTCAACACATTTGGAAATGATTCATATGAAGGAAATAAAGGACTATGTGGGTTTCCGGTGTCGAAAGGTTGCAACATCATTGAGCCAACACCTCCAAATGTGCTTGAAAAAGATGGCTCAAAATCAAACATTTCTTTTGGTTGGAAAGTGGTGTTGATAGGTTATGGAGTGCGGAGTAGTGTTCGGATGTCGGTGGGATATGTTGTTTTCCAAACCGGTAAGCCGAAATGGTTGGTGAATTTGGTTGAAAACCAACATGAGAAGAGGCAAAGAAGAAAGTCAAAGAAAGGCAATCGCGACAATGAGCGAACCCGGGATCTAATTCTGCAAAATGATGTTCAAGCATTAGTGTTGTATTTTCACAATTTCTTGTTCTGGAGACCGTTTTGCCTATGGTGAAGGGTTGTATTGGTATCTGTCTGCCTTTAATATTGTGCCAGTTCATCTGTCTTTCATTGCATTTAATCGTGTCTCTGCAGTAATGGTTTGTTTGAGTGTAACATTTTGGATGGTAGTGGTGTTTATGTCTTCTTTCATGACTTTCAATTCAGTCTCAATAATCTTTGCTACTGCTCACTAAAGGAGAACAAAATGTCTCAGTTATCTCTATTGTATTTTCATAATTTTTTTACAAGTGTGTCTTAATGTTTTGCCTTGACCAATTTAACCATATGTCTTTTATCTTTAGCATTGTGCATGGTGTATTCCCCGTGATGGCTTGTTCATGAATCACTTGACAAGCTAATGAATTAACATGTTAAGTTTATAGCTAACATGGAAATCAAGATGTTGATGGTGCATAAAAAGTTCAAATTTCAAGCATGCATGTCCCTTTTTTCCCTCTATTTCTAGAGTAAACGTAGTTCGGTAACAAAGTTAATGTGAATTGAGGTACAATTAGTGGATCCCATGTCCCTAATTTCCTTTACGTAGGCTTAATTCAAATTTAACTATTTTATAAAAGATGGGGAAAAGAAAAAGAAAGCATGAGAAATTAAACAGTGAATTGGAACACACTACAGATTGTTGTTAGCTATAAAATGCTCAAACATAAATGTATGTCATAACCTAAATTATAGAAATGGTCAAAAATATAATTTTAAAATGCAAATTAAAGAGGGTGGTCCACTGAATGCGGCCGTGACTGCTATTAAATCGGCGGGCTTTCATATTGGCCGACACGCTTTCTAGCCGAATCCTGCAAGAAACTTTTTCCCATTACAATTGCTACTAGCCATTAGCTAATTAAAATATTTTCCTAAATTTAACAAAAAAATATTTTTCATATTTCGACTGATTCATTTTCAATGAGTGAGCCAAACTTAGAATTAAATAAATTATACTTAGAATTTTGGTCATCAGTGTTCTTAGGGTAATTAAATATAGTGACAGACCGTAATTCAATTGTATATTTTTATAATAGTAAAAATGTAATTTATAATTTTAATAATTTATATATTTATAATTTTCAAAAGATTAAATCAAATTTTTATTATTTTTCAGGACTAAAATACAAATTTATTATTTATTTAATATTTTATAAATTATAAAAAAAAACTAAATAAAAAATTTCTATTTAAATATTGGAAACCTTGAAGTATTTTTGTTTTTAATGTAAAATTTAATTGTATGTTACGAATTTTTAAAGAAAAACAAGCATTGATCACCCGGTAATGCTGGGGCCTTGCTTTTTATTTATTTAATAATAAAATTTTAATTTAAATAGATTAAATAATAATTATTCATTAAAAATTGTGTTAATTATACAAATTTAACTTAGGTAATTGTTTTAGTTAGGTACAATTCTCAAATAGATTCATAAGTGAATATGTAAACCTAAATATTTAAATACATTGTTTAAAAAACTCTTGATAAGGTTAAATACAAATTTTAATTTTGTGGGACGATTCCTCCAACATTTGCAAAGGGATGCCAATTGAGTAATTTCAACTTAAATGGAAATCTGTTAGAAGGGCCTTTCACGCCATCCATCCTTAATTGTAAAGGTCTAGAAGTGCTAGATCTTGGTAACAATAGGATCAATGTTACATTTCCTCATTGGTTGGCAAGTCTTCCACAGCTACAAGTTTTGGTATTGAAGTCAAATCATATGCATGGTTCCTTGTGTGTCAATAGCTCCAAGTCTAGCCATTTTTTTCCCTCTAAAATTCAAATTTTTTATCTCTCAAGTAATTATTTTTCTGGACCCCTACCAGTGAGATACATCAAAAGCTTCAAGGCTATCATAAATCAAAAGAAGATTGGTAGTACAGTGTCGTACATGGGGGTGTATGATCATGGAAGTCGTGGAGGCTTCTATACTTATTCCATTGGAATTGTTTTGAAAGGACAAGAAATGGAATTGGTGAGAATTTTCACCATGTGGATGATCATTGATCTATCAAACAATCAGTTTGAAGGGGAGATTCCAAAGGTTATTGGGAAGCTTAACTTCCTGAAAGGGCTCATCCTTTCTCATAATAACTTTAATGGTGGTATCCCCACCTCAATAGGGAATTTGACAAGTCTTGAATGGTTGGACCTATCTTCAAACAGGTTGTCTGGGACAATTCCAAATAGATTGGCAGATCTGCCATTTCTTTCATCTTTAAATGTTTCTAACAATCAACTCCATGGTCAGATTCCTCAAGGCAAGCAATTCAACACATTTGCAAATGATTCATATGAAGGAAATAAGGGACTATGTGGGTTTCCGATGTCGAAAGGTTGCAACATCATTGAGCCAGCACCTCCAAATGTGCTTGAAAAAGATGGCTCAAAATCAAACATTGCTTTTGGTTGGAAAGTGGTGTTGATAGGTTATGGATGCGGAGTAGTGTTCGGAATGTCGGTGGGATATGTTGTTTTCCAAACTGATAAGCCGAAATGGTTGGTGAATTTGGTTGAAAACCAACATGAGAAGAGGTGAAGAAGAAAGTAAAAGAAAGGCAATCGCAACAATAGGCGAAGAAGGATCTAATTACTGCAAATGATGTTCAAGCATTAGTGTTGTATTTTCACAATTTTTTGTTTTGCAGACCGTTTTGCCTATGGTGAAGGGTTGCATTGGTATCTGTCTGTCTTTAATATTGTGCCAGTTCCTCTGTCTTTCATTGCATTTTGTACTGTCTATAATGGTTTGTTTGAGTGTAACATTTTGTTTGGTGGTGTTGTTTATGTCTTCTTACATGACTTTCAATTCTGTCTCAATAATCTTTGCTACTGCTCACTAAAGGAGAACAAAATGTCTCAGTAATCTCTGTTGTATTTTCATAATTTTTTTACAAGTGTGTCTTAATGTTTTGCCTTGACCAATTTAACCATATGTATTTTTCTTTAGCATTGTGCATGGTGTATTCCCAGTGATGGCTTGTTCATGAATCATATCTCATACCCGAATGAAAACGTCAAACATAAATGTCGGATATAAAGTCGAACATAAGTGGCGAGATAATTATACATTGAACATACATAGGAAAACAAAATAAGTGGCCCATAATGATATAATGCTCCAACCTGCAAAAGAATTATGATCCACAGATGTTAAAGATAATGCAGCTCCACTAGCAATGGCTACTGTCATTGTCTCAATATTTTGAGGTTTTGTCTCAATATTTCAAAAAACAACAAACAGATAGATGAAGCACATCCACTAATTGCTCAAATTCTTACAAGCTTTTTAATTAAGAATTCATCACTCGAGATGGTATCAACAGGTTAAAAATGGCCTATGTTAATTGGAAATGGGTGTGAGCATCAAATACGAGTATTCAAGCATGATTTTTTTTTTTACACAAGACATGGGTGTCAGACACGAGTACTCGGAGCAATATAGGTAATCACATCCGGACTAGAGTCTATGGGGCACTATGGTAAGGTTTATGTTAGGAGTTAAGATGAGCTGTTTATCAGGGTTGGCATTTCAAAGAAGTGATCCTATCTATATTTTCCCCAAGATACATTTCGAAGTTCAAACAACGGGTATCAAAATCTAAAGTCAAAACCTGTGTGCTGAACCGTAACTGAGTAGCTTTTGGTGCCTTTAGGAAGGATACTGAGATTCCAACTTCTTTAAAACAGAACCAATAACACCCTAGTTGAAACCGCGATACTGAAGCCACTGAACAATCCTTGACTTCCGTGTCTCTTTGGGAACATCTCGACCTCGAAGCCATTGCTTTGAGGCCTGAATTAATAGGTGATCCATTGAAAGCTTTGAAAAAACAAGTCGAGATTCCTGAACATCATTTGAGTCACCATCCCGACCCTCGAAAACTAGTTTTAACGCATTTTCTGCATCAGCTTCACTTATACCCTTCTTGAACAATTCCTGATTCAACATTTTCATGAGAAATCAAAATTTTTTCTTGAAAACATCAAATGCGAGAAATCAACAAGTCATTTTACTTCTTTTCCTTACTTATTTCCGTTTCTTTTATTACAAATAAAACGGTACCTTAGAGGTCCCTGTATTCTAGGGGCCTAATCAAACTAGTCCTACTATTAACTGGATCAATTTAGTCCCTGTAATATTAAAAATAATCGACTAAGATCAAATTGGAATAGAGTCAATATTTATTGTTTAAAAGTTATCATTTACTGTTTAATAGAGTAACTATCTTTTTAAAATTTTTGTGGTCCTGTAAATGAAATTTTTTATTTGGAATTGAACTGCGACTGAAACAAATAATTTTCAAGACATTTTTTTATATAGTAAATGTCAACTGTGTTACAATTTGGATTTATTTTATTCTTTTTAATAGTATAGGGACTAAATTGATCCATTTAATAATAGGACTAATTTGATCCAATCCCTATAATATAGGGACCTCCTAGGTACTTTAACCCAAATGAAACCTAAAGGCTAAGTGTTATGATCAATTATAAAAACATGCAATAAAATCGTGGCTGCGGATGGATCATCGAACTGCTCGTTTACTTTCTCCGATGAATCGATTCAATTTTAAAGAAGGGGTTTTCGAGTTGCAGCTATGTTTGTAGATTGTAATAATTAAGTACTCAGTTTTCACCTTATGTAGAATATTCAAGGTAAAAAATGGGATTGCTTCCTCAACAAAACAGGGATAAAGTCGAGCCAAAAGATCACAATTCAAGATAAATTCATGGGGAAGTGAGATTTATTTAGGGTCTACTCCAGCATTTATATATTGGTTTATCGGTAAAGAGACATGTACTTGATGCCCTGCCCAAGAAAGGGACCCAAACCCAGTAGCCCTGCTAAATGGTGATTCAACATAGATTTTAAATCTTGGAACCAAGCCAATTTTGGGGCCGCTTTGTGATAATGGAACCAACTGTCAAAAAGCATTAAGGTTGCAAAGACCAATGCACCAATTGCGGTATAATAGAGTTGTAATTCACTAGTTATTCCAGATGCTTGCCAAATCTGATAAAAAAAACTAGAGATTATTTGTATTCCTCAAAAACCCCCACCCACATCGTCATTCAAGATATCTGATAATAAGTTTACGGGAAAACTTGGTTTCTCTCCCCTGTATTGCGAGAATTTAATACTTCTTCATCTCTTATGCAATCTCTTTTTTGGATCCTTACCACCGAGTTTGATGCTAAATTCTCTAGAGCTTTTTGATCTTTCCCACAACAACTTCTTTGGCAAATTCTCCACCTTAAATTTTGGGCAGTGTAGCAGCCTCACTCAGCTCACCTTGTCTTATAATAGCCCTTCTGACTCCGAGTTCCCAGTTAGCCTATTGGCTATTGCCCATCTTTGAAAAGTCAAAGATGGGGGCTATAGCAAGTTGGAAGCAAATGGCACCGAAAGGCACCGAAAGTTGAAATTGGCATGGGATAATTGTAATTTTGGTTCCTATTTGTATAGGTACTTTGCAAGTTGATCCCTGAAACTCAACTATAAATAGGCCTAACCATTTCTCATTTTCTTCATCCTAACATTTACCATTCTCTACTTAAGGCATTGTTCTCTCTCTCTATTTGTAAATTTTCACTTGTATTTTTGGAGTGAAATATATTTGGTAGTGCCCGAGGACGTAGGCAAAATTTTCCGAACCTCGTTAAAATTTTGGTGTTCATTATTATTTATTTTTCATATCTTGTGAGTGTGATCGTAGTTATTTATTGTGCTATTAAATTACGATTGAGGGATATTTTGGCTAGGAAAGATCTGGTACTTAAGTGATCCTTGTGATCCACCTTTCTTTCCTGGGAATTGAACTTAGTGTGATTTTTCAGTACAATAATTATACTCTTTTACACGCTTCCGCACAACAATTGGTACCAGAGCTAGGTTCGTACTTGGGGAGCACGACCATTTGAGGTACTATTTACGTATCTGATTACTATTTACGTTATCTGATGGTTGGGATTGAGGAGAAAATGGCACAGCATC
This sequence comes from Gossypium sturtianum, assembly GCA_025698515.1. Taxonomy (NCBI): domain Eukaryota; kingdom Viridiplantae; phylum Streptophyta; class Magnoliopsida; order Malvales; family Malvaceae; genus Gossypium; species Gossypium sturtianum. The sequence goes on from CM046947.1 coordinate 99,699,026, forward strand.
GTCATCGCAGCGGACTACGGTGACCAATGCAAAATTTGAAGTAGAGAAATTTGATGGTACCAATAATTTTGGTATGTGGCAATGTGAGATCCTGGATGTCTTATGTCAGCAAGAGCTAGATATAGCCCTTGAAGAAAAACCTGACAAGATGGATGACAAGGAGTGGGCCAAGATTAATAGACAAGCGTGTGGTACGATCCGTCTATGTTTGGCCAAAGAACAAAAGTACTCTGTCATGAGGGAGACATCAGCGAGGAAATTGTGGGATACACTGGAAGAAAAGCTTCTAACGAAAAGCCTTGAAAATAGGCTTTATATGAAAAAGAAACTTTTTCGATTCACGTATGCACCCGGTATGTCGATGAATGACCATGTGAACTCATTCAATAAAATTTTAGCAGACTTACTAAATTTGGATGAGAAATTTGAAGATGAAGACAAGGCATTATTGTTGTTGAATTCTCTTCCTGATGAATATGATCATCTTACCACCACATTACTTCATGGGAAGGATACAATCACATTTGATGCAGTCTGCAGTGCGTTGTATAGATCTGAGACTCGAAAGAAAGATAAGAGAGATCACAGAGATACAACTGCAGAAGTCTTAACAGTGAGAGGTCATTCAAGCAGTAGCAAACCTGGTAGAAGGGGAAAGTCCAAAGGGAGACCCGCCAAAGATGAGTGTGCCTTTTGTCGTGAGAAAGGGCATTGGAAAAAGAATTGTCCTAAGTTACAAAAGGGCAAGGCTATTTCTAATGCATGTGTAGCAGAACATGATGAGGAGTCAGATTTTAGCTTGGTTTGCATGGCAATGGCATGTCATACAGATGAATGGATTTTGGATTCGGGATGTACTTACCATATGTGTCCTAATAAGGACTGGTTTTCTAGTCTTACAGAACTAGAAGGTGGAGTTGTTCTTATGGGCAATGAAAGTGCTTGTAAGACAATGGGAGTAGGTACAATCCAATTGAAGAATCACGACGGCTCAATCCAAGTCTTGACTGATGTTCGCTATGTACCCAGCTTGAAGAAAAATCTCATCTCATTAGGGGCCTTAGAATCTAAAGGGCTCAAAATCACTTTGAGAGATGGATTACTAAAGGTAGCAGCTGGGAATTTGACGGTGATGAAAGGCACAAGAAGAAATAACTTGTACTTTTTAAATGGAAGTACAGTTATTGGATCAACATCAACAGTTTCTGTGAAAGATGTAGATTCAGAGGCTACCAGGTTATGGCATATGCGATTGGGACATGCTGGTGAAAAAGCTTTGCAGACTTTGGCGAAGCAAGGCTTGTTGAAAGGTGCAAATTCTTGCAAATTGGAATTCTGTAAACATTGTGTTCTGGGCAAGCAGGCGAGGGTAAAGTTTGGTTCATCAATTCACAATACGAAAGGAATTCTAGACTACGTTCACAGTGATGTGTGGGGACCTACCAAAGTGGCTTCTTTGGGAGGTATGCACTATTTTGTTACTTTTGTTGATGATTATTCAAGAAAAGTATGGGTGTATCTAATGAAAAGAAAAAGTGAAGTATTGGATTCATTTTTGAAATGGAAGAAGATGGTGGAAACTCAGACTGGTCAAAAGGTCAAACGACTTCGATCAGACAATGATACTAAGTACAAAAATGATCCATTTATACAAGTATGTCAAGATGAGGGCATTGTGCGTCACTTTACTGTTCGAGAAACACCACAGCAGAATGGGGTGGCAGAACGCATGAATCGAACTATACTGGAGAAAGTTCGATGTATGTTGTCCAATACTGGATTAGGCAAGGAATTTTGGGCTGAGGCTGTTACATATGCGTGCCATCTAATTAACCGTTTGCCATCAGCTACAATAAATGGAAAAACTCCTATGGAGATGTGGACTGGTAAATCTGCTACTGACTATGATTCTTTACATGTTTTTGGTTCCACTGCATATTATCATGTAAAAGAATCGAAGTTAGACCCAAGAGCAAAGAAATCATTATTCTTGGGTATAACTAGTGGAGTAAAAGGATATTGTCTCTGGTGTCCTAATACAAGGAAGATTGTCTTTAGCAGAGATGTGACTTTTGATGAATCAACCATGTTAAAGGATTCACAAAAGGATGACAAAACCAGTAGTACTTTACAGTAGGTGGAGCTTGAAAAGGTTAATAATGATCCAGCTGATATTGGAACAACAAATGATGAAGAAGTTCTGACCCAAGAACTTCTGCAGCAACAAGATTCAATTGCATATAGGAGGCCAAGAAGAGAAATTTGTAAGCCTGCTCGCTTTGATGATATAGTGGCCTATGCACTTCCAATTGCAGACGATGATGCTCCTTCTACTACTTACACGAAGCAATAAGTAACCTGATGGTGTAAAGTGGAAGCAAGCCATGAATGAAGAAATGCAGTCTCTTTATCAAAATAAGACTTGGGAGTTGATGACACTGCCCAAGGGAAAGAAGGCAATTGGATGCAAATGGGTATATGCAAAGAAGGAAGGATTTCCTAGTAAAAATGAAATTCGGTACAAGGCTAGATTGGTAGCAAAGGGTTATGCTCAGAAAGAAGGAATAGACTACAATGAAGTGTTCTCTCCAGTTGTGAAGCATTCGTCTATTCGGATTTTGCTAGCCTTGGTTGCGCAATATGATCTTGAACTAGTTCAGCTCGATGTGAAGACCGCATTTTTACACGGTGATTTGGAAGAGGAAATCTATATGACTCAGCCGGATGGATTCAAGGTTGCTGGTAAAGAGAATTGGGACAAAGTCGCTTTATTGATTGAAGCAATCCCCGAGGCAGTGGTACAAGCGATTTGATCAGTTCATGAAAGGGCAAAGGTACACAAGAAGTAAATTTGACCATTGCGTGTATTTCCAGAAGATACAAGAAGGAACTTTCATATACTTGCTCTTATATGTTGATGATATGCTAATAGCATCTAAGAGCAAAGTTGAGATTGAGAGATTGAAGACTCAACTCAATCTCGAGTTTGAAATGAAAGATCTTGGTGAAGCTAAGAAGATTCTTGGCATGGAAATATGTAGAGATAGAGCCCATGGCAGAGTTAGCTTGTCCCAGAAGCAGTATTTGAAGAAGGTACTACAGCAGTTTGGCATGAACGAGCAGACAAAACCTGTAAGTACCCCGTTGGCTTCTCATTTCAAGCTTTCTGCACAACAATCTCCTTCGACGAATACGGAACAAGAATACATGTTGCAAGTTCCGTACTCCAATGCAGTGGGTAGCTTGATGTTTGCAATGGTGTGTACAAGACCCGACATTTCACAGGCAGTTAGTATAGTGAGCAGGTATATGCATAATCCTGGAAAAGGACATTGGCAAGCTGTGAAATGGATTCTACGGTATATTCAAAAGACCGTGGATTTTGGATTACTGTTCGAGCAGGATAATACACTTGGTGAAGTTGTTATTGGGTACGTTGATTCTGACTATGCCGGTGATTTGGACAAACGAAGATCAACCACCGGTTATGTGTTTACACTTGCTGGAGGACCAATCAGTTGGAAGTCTACTCTACAGTCTACAGTTGCATTGTCAACCACGTGTTGAGTACATACATGGTCAGAATGCAGGTCAGTAAAGGAAGCTATTTGGTTACAAGGTATGGTTAAAACCTTGGGATTGGTTCAGGAGCATATTAACGTGTATAGTGATAGTCAAAGTGCTATTCATTTAGCAAAGAATCAAGTCTATCATGCACGTACAAAGCATATCAACGTAAGATTCCATTTTGTGCGGGAAATTATTGATGAAGGGAAGATTCGCCTTCAAAAGATTAAGACTGCAGATAATCCCGCAGATATGATGACCAAGGTGGTAACAGCAACCAAGTTCGAACATTGTTTGAACTTGATCAATATCCTGCAAGTTTAACAGTTGAAGAAGGCACTATCGAATATTGTTGGCAAAGGAAGAAAGAATTATGTGAAGATAAGATTATCCTAATCAAATCTTCAAGGTGGAGATTATTGGCTATAGCCCATCTTTGAAAAGTCAAAGATGGGGGCTATAGCAAGTTGGAAGCAAATGGCAGCAAATGGCACCGAAAGTTGAAATTGGCATGGGATAATTGCAATTTTGGTCCCTATTTGTATAGGTACTTTGCAAGTTGATCCCTGAAACTCAACTGTAAATAGGCCTAACCATTTCTCATTTTCTTCATCCCAACATTTGCCATTCTCTACTTAAGGCATTGTTCTCTCTCCCTTTTTGTAAATTTTCACTTGTATTTTTGGAGTGAAATATATTTGGTAGTGCCCGAGGACGTAGGCAAAATTTGCCGAACCTCGTTAAAATTCTGGTGTTCATTATTATTTATTTTTCATATCTTATGAGTGTGATCGTAGTTATTTATTGTGCTATTAAATTACGATTGAGGGATATTCTGGCTAGGAAAGATCTGGTACTTAAGTGATCCTTGTGATCCACCTCTCTTTCCTGGGAATTGAACTTAGTGTGATTTTTCAGTACAATAATTATACTCTTTTACACGCTTCCGCACAACATAGCCTCAAAAACTGCCACCTTCTAGAGGGTCTTGACTTATCCCATATTGGGTTGCAGTGTAAGATTCCTGTGGGTTTGTTGGGAAATTTGAAAAACTTGAAGCGTTATCTTTGGCTTATAATATGTCCACTGGTGAAATCCCTCCTGAGTTAGGATGGGTTTGTGGAACTCTCGAGGAGCTTGATTTTTCATCTAACAAGTTCACAGGTGGATTGCCTACAACTTTTACATCATGCTCTTCTTTGTAACTTTTGAATTTTGGAAACAATCTACTTTTAGGAGATTTATTGATACATGAGTGGGTGGGGTGATATTTATTAAATTCCAATCACCAAAGCTGTTAATTTTGAAGCTTAGGAAATCAACAAACTTATGATGACATTTTGGATGGGATCCTAGCATATCTGGGTTGAGATGTCTTTTTGAAGATCTATCGTTTAGCTTTGAAAGCATGTTGAATCAATCGATTTTGAGTTCAGGAGCTCAAGTTATGACTGTTTTAGTGAAGACTGCACAAGCAGAATTTTTGAACGAGATTATGACGGGAATTACGAATTTCGGGCTTTTAGTTCAAGCTTAAATCATATTGGGTTTAGGTTTTAGGCTTAATTTTTATTATATGGGTCCAATATTGTATTTATCAGCTCTTATTATTATTGATAATTATTAAGTATTTTAAGTTATTTAGGAGTTTTATGTTAACAAGACAATTTAGTTTAAAACTACTTCTTGTTTAGATTAAATTAGAGTTCTAGTATACTTAAAAGTTTTATTTAGTTAGCCTATATATAGGCCTTTGCATTGATACAATTATTCTTTTGATTTGTATGCTCTAGTCTTGATGTTAATTGAGGATGTCACTCATTTTTAATTTCAATCCGTCCATGTAACTATTTTTTAATTTACAAAATTCTAGATAAAATAATTCGAAGTTATTGATGTGATGAAGGTGTTCATCAATGGTGGAAAATTTTAAGATTTTTTTAAATAATAAAAATGGATGTCTATAGTGATCCTACTTCTTGAATTATATATTTATACACCAAATCGCTTAATGGCTGTGGAATTATACATTAAACCATTTGACACTTAATACACACAATTTGTAAGCATGGTCTCCAAATTGGATGCTGCAAATTGTTGTTAATTTGTTTGGAATTATTGGACATCTTCAGCAATTGTTAGAAATTGGTGTTGTATAAATATAAAAAATATTTACTTGTAGCAATAGACGAAGAAGTATCTAATTACTGCAAATGATGTTCAAGAATTAGTGTTGTATTTTCATAATTTTTTGTTCAGTAGACTGTTTTGCCTATGGTTAAGGGTTGCATTCGTATCTGTCTGTCTTTATTATCGTACCAATTCCTCTGTCTTTCATTGCATTTCCTACCATCTGTAATGGTTTGTTTGAGTGTAACATTTTGTATGGTAGTGTTGTTTATGTCTTCTTTCAAGACTATCAATTTAGTCTCAATAATCTTTGCTACTGCTCACTAAAGAAGAAAGGAGAACAAAATGTGTGAATGATCTCTGTTGTATTTTCATAATGTTTTTACAAGTTAGCAGTAAAAGGTTTGGTTATATGGAGAAAGTAATAATATATAGCAGAGTTGAAGGAATGATGTAATGAATTGAAACATGGAACAATGCAGACTGTAAAAGGGTACATGTAGCTTGCTTGAATTGGTGGATGTAAGGTCCTTATTTCCTTTAGTTAAGCTTATTAATTGAATTGGTGATTCAAAGATGCATGAATTTCTAGCTAGCAGTCTGCTTGCTCATCTCATTGCCAAATTAACCTATATTTAATGGGTGGTTTCTCTGCAAAATTGGATTATTTGTGGTTGAGGACACTTAAACACACACACATGGAACTATGCTTGCAGATTTGACATGGAACTCAAGGCTGTTTTAACTTTTGCCTTATAAGCTATATATGAACATATGGGATGTGACAAATATTATTTTAGCTTTTGCTTTTGAAATGTTGAAATAGTAAGCTTATATATTAATTCTAAGTCATATCCTTGTTTGATTAAAATTCCTTAATTAATAAAAAGTGAGATGGAGATAGTCAAACATCAATTTGCACATTGAAATTGAATCCAAACATTAATTGGTGGATCACATGTCTTGGATTTTGTCAAGTTAAAGGGAGTGAATAGAGCACCATTTTCTTCTTCTGCCTGGAAAATAATTTAGATATCTTTCTTGTGTTTTTATTTAGTTTTAGCTCTTTATATTAATAAATGATTAGTGTGCATTTTGATGCTATTTTGAGACCTGAGATGGCCAAATGGCACCCAGAGAATCTAATGAGGTTGGTGAGTGATGGAAAAAAAAATTGTCTAAACTAACATATTAAGCATCCAATGTAAAAGCGTATACAACAAAAAAAATGTTAGGTTAAACAATAATAGACGCTGCCAGTTTTCGAACCAAACTTTACGAGTTATATAGTCTTTTGAACTGAGTTAATTCCAGAGATTTTGGCAGATCCGGCATTTCTGTCCTTAAACGTTTCTGAAAGTCAACTCCATGGTCAGATTCTTCAAGACAAACAGTTCAACACATTTGGAAACCATTCATATGAAGGAAACAAGGGACTATGTGGATTTCCAGTCTCCACAGCTCACCATTAGTCCCACGAGCTATCTATCTGCAAGGTATATGCAAAGAGTGTGAGCGTATTGAAGCTCAGTAAATGCTCAAGATTACAGAGTACAAGGATGCTTGGGACTTCTTTGAATATCCAATATCAGCATATGTATAAACTTTAGTATTTTTTATTTATTAAAGAATTGTTACAAAATTTATAATATTTTATATTTATATTTAAGATTGCAATATTAATTAAATTTATATTCTATGCTTAAACTAAGAGGAATTTTATTTGAGTAACTAACATATATAGCACTCGTAAAAGTGAGAATTTAATGAGACACGAGTGTTGTGCAATTTGCAACGCTAGAAAGCATTCTAATAAAAGCAAAAAGGAATTTAAAGGGACCAAAGATGAAATTTAACCAAAAATAAGACGCTAGAAGGTGGGCTTGAACCTCCGACCTTGTGGTTAACAGCCACACGCTCTAGCCAACTGAGCTATTCCAGCTTCGGGGTTAGCTTTAATAGTTTTAGTTTACTAAAACTTCTTGTACTAATTTGTATATTTGAAGTTTAATATCTATACTTTTATTTTGAGGGATTTAGTCCCTCTACTTTTCAAATCTAAAAATTTAGCTTTATTTGTTAACGCTATTAAAATTCTTCTATTAAATTTGTTGGTGTGATATTTGAATTTAAAAAAAATCATTTGATACATGTAACAAAACTTGACATTGTAATGTACTTGAATTTTGTAGTTAGCTAAAAGAGAAATAGTTAACCAAGTAATTCCCAAATAAATTTACTAGAATTCCAATGTCATGTGGATGCCAAGTCGACAAAGTTAACAGATATTAACTTTTCCATCTATTTTGAGGTGATTTGGAAAATAATGCAAGTTTAATGGCTAAAAAAGATGAAAAATTAAATGAACGGCTAAAACAAGGGAGAAGCCAGAAAATTTTGTTAGGGGGTAGAAATTAAATTGTAATTTTTATGATAGTAAAAATGCAAATTCACCATTTTAATAGTTTATATCTTTATAATTTTTAAAGGATTAAATCAAATTTTTATCATTTTTAAAGAGGATCAAATTGTAATTTTATCTATACTAATTTAAAATTTTAAAAATTTTATTGGCTAATATTTGCCTTAATAAATCATTATGCATTTTTTATTGGCTAATATTTGCCTTAATAATGAGTGCAAAAATATTTAGTTGTAAACTAATTAGTCTACTTACCAAGTCTTGGCTTTAATTATTCTTCCGGATAAGACTTGGATTTAATTTTCATCATTCATGGTGTTTTTTTCCTCACCACATCAAACTCAGTCTATATTGTAAATTATTTTGTACATTTATGCTGCAAATGACTGAAATTTCCTTATTGCTTGTCGATTAAGTGAGAGGAAGTATTGGAAATCTATTTTGAAATTGAATGCATTGATGTGAGATTGAGGGAGCAGTAAACACGTTGGAGACAAATATTATGCGCTCCAAAGAAAATGAACAGCCCAATAACAATGTTGGTGTGAGTTTAGGTAAAATTGGTGGATTCAATCTCCTTATTAATTTCCTTATAACTAAACTTAATTGTCGGTGCAATTGGGGTGTTGTATCGAGTCTCTACTGTCTTCCACCATCTAGGACCAAACATGAGGTGGTGTTATAGGAAACAAGACCAAGTCAAAATACAGTGAAAGGCTTCTCTAATGGAAGTACCTGCTTTCACACTGCAAACTTGGATAGTTAATAGTTTGTGGTGGAGGACGATGAACCATTTGGAATCATCACGCGAGAATACCTGTAACGATCAATATGTTAAAATCATAATAAAAATTTATTTTATTACTTGATAATATGAATGGCCAGTATTGAGTAAAGACTTGGGAAAACAAAGTGTTTATATTTTATGAGTAAATTTAATTGGGGTTATGCAATTGTTGGAATTCATATGTGGTCTTCGTTTCTAAGTCATATTTATAATATATGATTTTTCTTGTTCATTTCTTGTCTTTAAATTTGAGGTTGTCTCCTTTCAGGATTTTTGCTAATAATATTAGTACATAGCAGAGCTGAATGATGTAATGAATTCAACCATAAATTGGTGGATCTAATGTCCTTATTGCTTATTGTTGAAGTTTGGTCAGCATGTAGCACCAGGAGCAGTCAAGAAGCAGGCCATGCAGTCCAAGCCATGCAGGAGCTGCTGAAGCAAGTGCAGCTGTTGATTTTTTGTTCATTTTGTAACCTTAGTTTGATGTAATATAATTTAGTTCATTCTGAACTATGTTAGTTTGATGTTTGATTTAATTTGATAGTGATTGAGCTGTTAACTCATCTTTGTTCATGTGTACAAGCTTGGTTTACCAAGTTTCAATGTATTAGTGGTAGTAGGCATTGATTAGGTGACCATATACTGATTTTGACAAGCTGAATGCTTGGTTATTGTATTGGCATTATGCCATTATTCATTTTTGAATGACAATTTCATCAGATTTCTTCCATATACTCTCCATTTTTCTTTGCTTTTGTTTTCAATTCTGTCCTTGAATTCTGTTTGTTTCTTCTGCAAGTCTCGAGTCTTGTTGCTCAAGTCTCAGCTGAACTTGCTTGCTCATTGTTCATAGCACCAACACTTATAGATAGCTGGTTTAAAGAAGATAGAGTTGCAGCAGTCTTTCTTCTTGAGGTAATAGCAAGAGTTGAAGTCAATAGACGCCGCCAGTCTTGGACCAAACTTTACGAGTTATATTGTCTTTTGAACTTTGTTAATTCCAGTGATATTGGCAAATCCGACATTTCTTTCCTTCTTAAACGTTTCTGAAAATCAACTCCATGGTCAGATTCCTCAAGACAAACAGTTCAACGCATTTGGAAACCATTCATATGAGGGAAACAAGGGACTATGTGGATTTCCAGTCTCCAAAGGTTGCAGCATCAATGATACTCCACCTCCAAATGTGCTGGAACAGGATGGCTCAAAAGCAAACATTGCTTTCGGTTGGAAAGTGGTGTTGATAGGTTATGTATGCGGGGTAGTGTTTGAAATGGCCATGGGATATGTTGTTTTCCAAACCGGTCAGCTGAAATGGTTCGTGAATTTGGTTGAAGACCAACATGAGAAGAGGCGAAGAAGAAAGTCAAAGAATAGCAATTGCATGAATGGACGAAGAAGGATGTAGTCGGTGCAAATGATGTTCAAGCATTTCTGTTGTGTCTTCATAATTTCTTGTTTTGTAGTCTGTCAGAATGTTTTGCCTATGATGAAAAGTTGCAGTGATATGTGTCTGTTTTTAGGATTGTACCAATTCCTCTGTATTTCATTGCATTTCGTACTATTTGTATTTTGAGTGTAACATCTTTGTATGGTGCAACTATGAATGTCTTCTTTATTGAATTTCAATTTTTAGTAGATATTATACTGCTCACCATAAAAAAAATACATTTTGAATTACAAAAGATTCAATTTCAAGTTTGAGCTGCATTTATAAGCATGTGATGATGAGAATTCATGAACATAAGGAATGGTTTGAGCCTTTGTTGGTGTTAAGAAACAGAATAAAAAAACAAAGCTGAGTCTAGCTTCAATGACTTGCAGCAAAAAAATAACAAAAGATCAGGCTGTGAACTTGAGAAAAATGCTTGCAAGGATCGAAAATCAAGAGAAAGGTTCAATGGATAAGCTTTTGTATGTCTTTGGTCTTGTGTTTGATCTCTGCGTAAAAGAAGTGGGGATATATCCTTCTTTATTTTTCCTTCCTTTCTTTTTGTTTGCTTCGTTTCCCCTCTTTTACTCCTCATTTGGTCATTTTGTTGGCGCCTCTCGTTACTTCTTTCAACGGTAAGGTTAATCTTTTAAGCTTTGGGTTGGAATTCAGTTAATTGTGGCTTTTTGTTCGTTTTTGCAAAGAATAGGTTTCCTATTTATTTTTGCTCGATTCCTTTGTTTATGTGTCAATTGATTGTCATTTTTAGGCGAAGATCCTGAAAGTAGCATTCCCTCAACGCGTTAGTTCGGTATATCGCTGTTTTGTACGAGGTGAGTGCGTAAATTTTCGAGATTGGTGTTCTTCATTGAAATTTTTTACCTAACATTGTTGTTTGACTTGGTTGAAAGTTTATAGCTAACATGGAAATCAAGATGTTGATGGTGCAGACAAAGTTGGAATTTCGAGCATTCATGTTTCCTTTTTCCCTCTATTTCTAGTGTAAACGTAGTTCGGTAACAAAGTTGATGTGAATTGAGGTACAATTGGTGAATCCCATGTCCCTAATTTCCTTTACGTAGGCTTAATTGAGGGTGCAACTGGTGTTTTAACTGATATCCAGAGAAGACCCAAGCATGAGGTTTCAGCTGGTCCTTGTACTATATGCAATCTCCGTATTAGCAGTAAAAGGTTTGGTTATGTAGAGACAGTAATAATATATAGCAGAGCTGCATTGGTATGTGTTCTTTTTTTATGATTGTACCAATTCCTCTGCATTTCGCACTATTTGTAAGGGTTTAGTTCGAGTGTAACATCTTTGTATGGTGCAACTATGTATGTCTTCTTTCTTGAATTTCAATTTTTAGCAAACATTATACTGCTCACCATAAAAAAAATACATTTAGAAATACAAAAGATTCAATTATTCAAGTTTGAGTTGCATTTCTAAACATGTGATGATGAGAATTCATGGACGTAAGGTGTGGTTTGAGCCCTTTTGCCATATGCATTTGTGTTGCAGATGTTCAAACATGGAATAATTCAACCTGCCTTTGTGTATTCTTAATTTTGTGCCAAACCTATATATCCATCGACAAATTTAAGAGTAATATTTACAATAGCATTGCAGAGTAACATATTTAAGATTCGATTACACTGTCAAAAGATTTCAGCAACGATGAGATTAATCCAGTTACAGGAATTGATATCCTAAATGGCTTTTAGGTAGCTTCATTGACCTTACAAAGTAGTTAAAATTTCCAGCATTCATGTCTTTGTTTTCCCTCAAGTAAACTTAGTCAATACTGCAAATGGTGTGCAATTATTGTACATTGTGCCGCAAATGTCCGAAATTTCCACATTGCTCGTAAATTACGTTTGGGTGAGAGAGATAGGAGGAAGCAACAGCAAGTGTGAAGTCAATAGACAATTGCTTGTAAACTTTTTTTGATCTAATTACTGCAAATGATGTTCAAGCATTAGTGTTGTATTTTCACAATCTCTTGTTTTGCAGACCGTTTTGCCTACAGTGAAGGATTGCATTGGTATCTGTCTGTCTTTAATATTGTGCCAATTCCTCTGTCTTTCATTGCATTTCGTACTGTCTGTAATGGTTTGTTTGAGTGTAACATTTTGTATGGTGTTGTTGTTTATGTCTTCTTTCTTGACTTTCAATTCAATCTCAATAATCTTTGCTACTGCTCACTAAAGGAGAACAAAATGTCTCAGTGATCTCTGTTGTATTTTCATAATTTCCTTTACGTAGCTGTAATTGAAATTTAACTATATATTTTATATTTAATGTTTGGATTACTGAATACTTAATGGATTACTGAAAATACAATACTTCCACAACAAAAACATCAATTATGTATCAAATTATTTTTTGCTTACAAAAATAGATTTAGTTTCTAAGTGATTGTGTCACGCCCAACTTTGGGCCTATAGATAATAAAAAAAAAAGCGGAGAAATGACTATCATGGTATCATTATGAATGTATAAATCAAAACCGTGAAAGTTTAGAAATATACATACCCAATTGAGATGTGATATGATTACATCACGATGCATAAGGAAAAGAATTGCAATTGTTATCTCATAATTGTTAATCTAAAGCTTATAACCGATTAAATAAAGTACTTTTTTTGTCTCATAATCTCTGCTAATGCTCACCATAAATGTCTCATAAAAGATGGGGAAAAGAAAAAGAAAGCATGAGAAATTAAACAGTCAATTGGAACACACTGCAGATTGTTGTTAGCTATAATTTCCAGTAAGATTCATCAGAATAATTTGCAGTGCTAATATAATTCAAAAAGTGGATCCACCATAAAGATAATTTTGTTGGACAGAACACATTAGCGAACAAATATAAATATTAATATAATTATTAAATATAAGATTTGAACAAATAATATAAACAAAAATTTATATTTATGTAAAAACACCGGATCTAAATAAAAAAATTAAATAAATGTTTATATTTATTTAAAACATTAGATCTGAAAATAATTAAATAAACAAGATTTTGAAAAACCATAAATCTAATAGGGGAATCGAGTTTTACTAGATGTTGAGGACTATTTTTACAGTTTTCTTAAGACAAATTCGACCACTCCTATGGCACTTGGAGAAACATTGGTCGTCTGTCTCGCAGGATACAACAACAAATTAATCGCAGCAGTAGAACCTATGCAATAACCGACGAACAAATCTTGCCTTAAATATGGAGCAATTTTCGAAAAAATTCTGAAGAATTCTTGAGGCTTTTATAGGCATTTAATATAAAGAAATTTAGGAAATTTTCATGAATAAAGATACAAATCTGGGTGCCTTTAAATCAATTTGAATAAAATAAAATTAAATTGATCAGAATCAAATCAAATTGAGATATTTGTGCAACATCATTGAACCACCACCTCCACATGTGCTTGAAAAAGATGGTTCAAAATCAAACATCGATTTTGGTTGGAAAATGGTATTGATAGGTTGTGGGTGCGGAGTAGTGTTTGGAATGGTCGTGGGATATGTTGTTTTCCAAATTGGTAAACCGAAATGGTTCGTAAATTTGGTTGAAAAGCAACATGAGAAGAGGCGAAGAAAAAAGTGAAAGAATGGAATTGGCAGCAATGAACGAAGAAGGATCTAATTAGTGGAAATGATGTTCAAGTGCTTATATTGTATCTTCATAAATTCTTGTTTTGAAGTCTTTTCCCATGGTGAAGGGTTGCATTGGCATGCACCCCTTTTACTGTTGTAACAATTCATCTATATTTCATTGCATTACGTACTATTTGTAAGGGTTTATTTTAAATGTAACATTTCGTATGGCACAATTAATTTTGTCTTCTTTCATGACTTCCATTTTTTAGTCTCAATAATCTCTGCTTTCAAGATTTTGTCTGCAAAAAGCATAATTGTATGGACATAGTAATATAATGAATTTAAACATTAATTGGTGGATCAGATGTCCTAATTTCCTTTAATTAGTTAGCTTATTAATTGGTGGATTAGATGTCCTTATTTCCTTTAGTTAGCTTATCATCTCATCATCCTTGTCTCGAGTTAAACATAGTCAATTCCATCTGATTTTAATATTTGTGGAGGATTGCCTGACTCAATGGGGAATCTTGTGTCCTTAAATTTTTTAGATCTGTCCTATTCCAGTTTATCAGGACCGGTTCCAAGATCATTGGGAAACCGTGGACAAATTCCAAGATCACTGGGAAACCTCTTGCAACTCACTTATTTAAGCTTGCATGGGAACCAATTGAGTGGACAAATTCCATTATCAATGCTAAACCTAACGCAACTTGAATAAATGCAGGTGTTACCGCGGGAGCAGATCTAAACATAAGGCTATGATTGTTCCATAATTTTTACTTTCAAAATTTCTTACTCATTAATCTTTATTATTGTTTTGTAAGGGGTTGGTTGTTTAATATCCGCAAGCTCTTCGTAAGCTCAATCAATTTAAGCTTTAGTCATTGAATAATTATTAAGTTGGTTTACATATATATACAAGTTCCACACTTGATTCCCAATCAATGTGGGATTAATGCTTTTCATTTTTCTCAACACAATTCACAAGTAATTTACTTTGAGTATCATATTTTCATTCATCACTTAATTATTTTAAGTATATGATATACCTTTGTAAAGGTCTCATAAAGTAAAATATAAAACCATAATTTTATAATTCAACTCTCCACCTTTACCAATCACCTCAAATTTTCCAAAAATTACCATTTTTCCAACAAATTCTAAAGGTGTCTCGAACTTCAATGCGTGAATGTGAAATTTTCTCACCTAATCACCGTTTTCTCGAGTAAATGTATACAGTCAATATAGCAAAAATTTCATATTATTTGTGTAGAATTCTGCATTATGCAGATGTCCCACATTGCTTGTGGGTTATCCTTGGTTGACACAAACAGTAAAAGCAGTTGAAGTCAATACACACTAACAGTGTTGGACCAAACTTTACGTCTTATGTTCTTTTGATATGAGATCTTTTTTTCTATTTTAATTTTCTACTTAGATAAAAGAGAAATAGTAATATGTGGCACTACCACGCCATCATAAAACTGCTAACATGGCAGTGATATGCTCTTACTAAAAAATGGTGTACTAAAAATATACATTAAAGTTCTAGTATGGTTATTATCCACAATTTGCGTTGGGGTAATTATTTATTTATTTGACTAAATTATAGAGGAAAAATATAATAGTTGTAACATGCTCAAATTTCTTGTGGCTCTTTGTATATTTGAAGTTTAATCTCTATACTTTTATTTTTAGGGATTTAGTCCCTCTACTTTTCAAATCTAAAAAAATTAATTCGTTAACGTTGGTTGGCAGCCATACATACCAAGTGAATAAGCACTCACATTAGACTAAGCCAATCTACTTTCTAATCTCATCAATATTAGTTTGTTTGGTGGAAGTAGCTCTTTTCACACTGCAAACTTGACCTTCAACACATCAATGTAAATTTGGGTACTCGTACATATGTACCATTATGCTTTAAACACAAATATCAAATGCTTCAAAGACAATGAAGAATCCAATAATAGAGAACATGGTCGATGATATGAAGTTGAGGTGCAAAATTAAAGATTAGGTGGTTTTACAATGTAAAAAAATCTATAAATAGTATTGATTTAGATCTTTATTCTGGAATAAAATTGAGAAAAAGCCCTGACGGTTGCTACAATCGGTAGACAAAACAAAAAGAAACAAAAGCACCTAACCTGCTACTATCGGCAGACTAACAACTTATGATCTCTGTTATTTAAAAAATCAATTAAGTATCTTCGAATTTTTAATATTGACTCCAATTTAATGAAAAGTCAGAATTCAAATGTAACAAAACTGATTTATATAATATGCAGAAATTAATGATAATGTTACACAACTTTCAGAATTTAATTAATTTTTTTAATATAGGTGGAATGTGTAATTAATTAAATTTTTAAAATTTAAAAATAAAAGTATAAAAAATATTTTTAATTTTTAAAAAATTAATTAATTGCTGAAGTAGTATACACATGGATTGTCACGTGGATATCATGTTAGCCAAATTAACAAATATTAACATTTTTCATCTATTTTAAGGTGATTTGATAAATAATGCAAATTTAAAAGGTAAAATAAGCAAAAAAATAAAAATAAATGGAAGACTTTAAATGGGGGTAAAATACCCAAAAATACCAAAAAAATAACTTATTTACGAAAAAGGGTCAGTTTCAAAAATATTTACAGAAAATGGTCGTTTCACCCCAAAACACGTCCATGTCAGCACGTTTTGGGGGGAAACGCCAGCTAAGCGCGTCCCCAGGGGCACGCTTAACTGCTGAATCACCAGGAAAATGCGCTGACGTGGACGCGTTTTGGGGTGAAACGGCCCTTTTCCGTAAATATTTTTGAAGCCGTATATCTTCAAGCGAGGTAGGTATTCCAACGTGACTCGCCGAATGGTTCCACCTAATTAAATAAATTTTTAGCATACAATTATACTATAAATCTACGAAATAATTGTAAAATATAATATTAAATTTACCTCGTTATCAGTGGGGATGAGGGTGGTCGAGTCGAGGACGTAAAAATGGAAATCGAAACCATGCCCATGACTGCAGTAGTGATAGGCAACCTCCGATTTTCACTTTACTCGGCCGTGTCGCCCCACACATCCCCCGATACAACCTCGATAACACGGCAGACCCCCAACTCAATTCACCTGCTGCTCTGAAATCAACAAGTTTCAGCAGCCATCTCAGGTGTACGAGGTTTCTAGAAAGGTCCGGCATCAGATAGCCTCCAATTATCTGAAGAATGTATGCCCGAGCATACCATCTTCTTTCTATTTCGGTCAAACCCTCATTCGGCTCTGGGAATGTGTCTCGTAACCAGGCCATCTCGATTCGAGCTCCTTGAATTTTATCCGGAATGGCACCCAGAAGCTCGTAGCATACGGCTCCCCAATCACCAGAAGTTGCAGACCCGGTGACTACCGACCCGTCCACCGGCAATCCCAACTGCAACTGCACATCTTCCAGAGTGATGGTACACTCTCCGCATGGAAGACGGAAAGTGTGTGTCTCGGGTCTCCACCTCTCTATCAACGCACTGATCAAAGGCGGCTCCACCTTGAACCCCCGGCCTATCGTGGCCACGTGCCAAAAACCCGCTTCCCGCAGGTAATTCTCGATCAACATCGATGGGGTACCATGCATGTTGCGAATATAACATTCCAACACCTGATCTACAGACTGTTTAAAAAATTATAAAATAAAAATTAATTAAAATTGTATAGACCTAAAAAATATTAAATAATATTGAAAAATTAAAATTAAAAACTTACCATTTGCAATTGCTCGACGGAGATGTGCTTGCTGTCTAGACGAAGTAATTCCCCGGCCATTTGTAATACGATCAAAAGTTTTAAAAGTTTCAAAAAAATATATTAAAAAATTAAAAAAATTAAAAAAAAATGCCTTTTTTGTAAATATTAAAGGACTATTTCGAAATTTTAGAGGAAGTTTGAAGGACTTAAAGAGAATTTTGAGAGGAATTTGAGAGAAGAATGAGTAAGGATTAAAGTGTGAAAAAAATAAAAGGGTTGGGAGGGTTTTATAGGTTTTTTTTTACCGTTGGGCCCCCAACGGTCAAAAAAAATTTGGCCCTTTTTTTACCATTGCAGGGCTAAAGCGCGCCCCTGGGGTCGCGCTTTGCTGGGGCTTCCCCCAAAATGCGCTGACGTGGACGCGTTTTGGGGTGAAACGGCGATTTTCCGTAAATATTTTTGAAACTGACCCTTTTCCATAAATAAGTTATTTTTTTTGGTATTTTTGAGTATTTTACCCCTTTAAATGGTTTCTTTTATAAAATTGGAAGGTTTAATAAATGGTTATATATTTTTTTTATTGGCTAATATTTGCCTTAAGAATGAAAAGCCCAGTAACGATGTTGATATGAGTTTGGGTAAAGTTGGTGGATCCCATCTCCAGCTTAATTGACGGTGCAATTGGGGTGTTGATTAAGTTTGGCTGACAATAATAGCCTTGCAGACGTGAAATAAGGGCAGCAGCTCAGGTACAGTTGGTGGATCCCATGTCCCTATTTTCCTATAAGTAGGCTTTAATGAAGATGCAATTGGGGGTTGTATCTCTACATTATTCCACTAAGCATAGTCAATACTTCAATGTGCAAACGGCACGTTATAAGAGGGATTTGGTTATGCTTTTTTCATGTTGAGAAATCGAACTTAAGCTAATTTAAATAAACCGTAATCTCGGTTTACAGGAAATTATTTTAGCAATAGTTACTGATAAAAACAATATGGACATATTTATCCATCTATCAACATGTTTAGCAGTAATATGTATATATGTTAGACAATTGTAATGGCAACAAAATTTTCTGCTCTAAAATTGCTACATATAAACTAAATATATCTTAGAGTTGAACATGGATTTATTGATGTACATATCTTAGCTTATGCTTTAAACACAAATATCTATTGCTTCATGGAATGCATTCATATGGTAGCTTCATTGACGGTACAGACATGCATGTTTTTTTTTATCTCTCTCTATTTCCCAAGTAAACGTAATCAATACTACAAATTGTTGTTATTTGGTGTGGAATTGTGCTGTAATTGTCCTGGAATTTTCTCATTACTTGTAGATTAAGTTGGGCCGATAATGAAAGGATGAAAGAGTATGTGAAGTTGTTGGGGGGCTTTGGCAGCAGCAAAAGAAGAGACCAAGACATTGAACATAATTGGTGGATCAAATTTCTAGCGATCTTCATGCTCATCTCATCATCCTTGTCTCGAGTTAAACATCGTCAATACTATAAAATTTTTTCTCTGTGTGGAAAATAATTTGGCGTACTCATGACAGTGACAAGTTTCTCTGATGGAAGTAGCTCTTTTCACACTGCAAACTTTGACCTTCAACATGTCAATGTAAAATGGGTACTCGTACATATGTTCCATTATGCTTTAAACACAAATATCAAATGCTTCAAAGACAATGAAGAATCCAATAATAGAGAACATGGTCGATGATATAAAGTTGAGGTACAAAATTAAAGATTAAGTGGTTTTACTTTTCAAGTTTTTGCTGATGTGGCACTGCCATCTCAGCAATGGACGACGACAGGACACTACCATGTCAGCGGTTAGTGATGATGTGGCAATAAACGATGTTGATGTGACATCTATTAACAACCATGTCGATATTGTCGTTAACTACTAACTGTCAATGTTAGTCAAATTTTGGTCAGTTTTATTAGTTTAATGGTTCAATTGATCAAAATTTCGCATTACCAAACCTTGCAGAAATGAAAAACAAAAGTTGTATTAGTCCAAATCTTTAATACGTTAACGTTCAATTTAACACTATTTAAACTCTGTTACTTGTGCTAACTTTAGATGCCTAGTTTTAGTTAGGCTTAAATATAAATTTGATATCTGAATTTCTCTGCTTCTTTTAAAGTGATATTCAAAGTCTTTTTTGTTCTACATTAATACTCCTTCAATTATTGATACTCCTTCAATTGGATGCCATAATTCTGCAAGAATTGTACTCATAGATGGGAAGTAAACTGCACTGTTTGTCAAAACTTTGCCTACTAGACATAATTTGAACTCTATCGTCGATCTCCTCTCCATATTCTTGATCGCAAACTGGGTCATCTTCGTCATCTGCAATTTTTAAATTAGCCAATTCATCCTCTGTTTTTCTAGGCTTTTATTGTCGCTTCTCAATACCTCTCTTACCCTTCTCTTTTTTCTTTTATTTTTATAAAAAACCTAAAAACAGTTTATTGATTTAGATCTTTATTCTGGAACAAAATCGAGAAAAAGCCCCGGCGGCTGCTACAATCGGTAGACAAAGCGAAACAAAAAACAAAAGTACCTAACCTGCTACTATCGGCAGACTAACAACTTATGGTCTCTGTTATTTAAAGGTTGGACAATATATAGAAACTAATTCTAATATAACACAACTTTCAACAATTAATTAATTTTTTAATATACGTGAATTGTAGTATGAATGCCACATCAATAATATTAATTCTTAAAATTTTCAAAAAATTAAAATAAAAGTAAAAATATATAAAAAAATATTTTTAATTTTTAAAAATTAAGTGTTAGTGTGACATACACATATAGTGTCATGTGGATGCCATGTCGGTAAAGTTAACAGACATTAAATTTTCCATATATTTTGAGATAATTCGACAAATAATGCAAGTGATATGTGTCTTCATATGATGTTCAAGCATTTCTGTTGTGTCTTCATAATTTCTTGTTTTGTAGTCTGTCAGAATGTTTTGCCTATGGTGAAATGTTGCAGTGATGTGTCTGTTTTTATGATTGTACCAATTCCTCTGTATTTCATTGCATTTTGTATGGTGTATAACTTCTTTGTATGGTGCAACTATGTATGTATCCTAAATGGCTTTTAGGTAGCTTCATTGACAGTACAAATTAGTTAAAATTTCCAGCATTCATGTCTTTGTTTTCCCTCTAAATGTAGTCAATACTGCAAATGGTGTGGAATTATTGTACATTGTGGGCAAATGTCCGAAATTTCCACATTGCTTGTAATTTAAGTTTAGGTGAGAGAGATAGGAGGAAGCAACAGCAAGTGTGGAATCAATAGTCTAGAATGAAAAATATATGGTAAAAAGAAGACTAAGTGGTTGATGATGATTGTGAAAAATAAAAAAATTTTGAAAATCTAATAGCCATAGCTTTTCAATTTAAAAGCAAAAAAAGACTGTAACACTAATGTTGTGCTATTATTTATTGCCTATAAATACCATTCCTATCCTTCATCTTCCTCTTCAAACATAACATGGCCTCCTATCTCTTTCTCTGCCTATTCCTCTTCTTTCCCCATCTTTATGCTTCTTCTTCAGTATCTCACTCCTGCTCTCAGCACGAAGCTGCTTCTCTAATCCAGTTCAAGAATTCCTTTTCCATCACTGAACTTGCTTCTTTTTATTGCGATTATTCTGCTGGCCTTAAATCTTATCCCAAGACAAATTCATGGAAGGAGGGTACAGATTGCTGCTCATGGGATGGGGTCACTTGTGACCACCTAAATGCTCATGTTATTGCCCTTGACTTGAGTCATAGATTGGCTATATGGCAACTTCCTTCCAATACCACTCTCTTCCTTCTTCCTCACCTTCAAAATCTCAACCTTGCCTACAATGATTTTAATCTTTCCAAAATTCCATCTGAGTTTGGTCAATTTACAAGCCTATTCTACCTTAACCTTTCTAACGCAGAATTTTCAGGAAAGGTCCTATCCCAAGTCTCCCACCTATCAAAATTGGTTTCACTCACTCATTTAGACTTGTCGCGGAACCAATTGAGTGGAAAAATTCCAAGATCATTGGGGAAACTCTTGCAACTCACTCATTTAGACTTGTCGCTGAACCAATTGAGTGGAAAAATTCCAAGATCATTGGGGAACCTCTTACAACTCACTTATTTAAGCTTGCGTTGGAACCAATTGAGTGGACAAATTCCAATATCAATTCTAAACCTAACGCAGCTTGAAATATTGGATATGACAGAAAATTCATTAGAAGGTTCCATTCCAGATGAGATAACAGCTTTTCCTAATCTAATATATTTATACTTATCTGGCAATTTACTCAATGGAACACTTCCGTCATGGTTGTATACTGCTCCCTCCTTAAAGCAAATATATCTCCATCAAAATCAATTCAGTGGGCATATCAAAGAATTCCAATCCAAATCACCTGAATCGATACGGTTAGAGAATAATAAACTCCAAGGTCCTCTTCCATCTTCAATATTCCAACTTCTCAATCTTACCGTACTCAGCTTATCCTCAAATAATCTTAGTGGTGTCATAGAGTTGAGCATGTTCTCAAACCTTCCAAATCTCCAATATCTTGACCTTTCATATAACAGCCTATCATTAACATCTAGTGTCATTCATATATTGCCTAATCTTACAAACTTAATTTTGTCATCTTGCAATCTTGGTGAATTCCCCCAATTTTTAAAAGGGCTTAAAAGTTTAAAAACTTTAGACCTCTCTTGCAACAGAATTGAAGGTAAGATTCCACAGTGGATGCAAGAGGTGGGGAATGACTCTTTGACTTACTTAAATGTATCTCACAACTCTTTGACGGA
Source organism: Gossypium sturtianum (assembly GCA_025698515.1). NCBI lineage: Eukaryota > Viridiplantae > Streptophyta > Magnoliopsida > Malvales > Malvaceae > Gossypium > Gossypium sturtianum. The sequence goes on from CM046947.1 coordinate 99,721,558, forward strand.
AGTTGAGCACTTTCCATGGAAGACTATTGCAGTTCTTGACTTAAGCTCCAATTTGATCCGTGGAAATCTTCCGATTCCAGCTTCGACAATCATCGTCTTTCTGATCTCAAATAATAGTTTCAATGGAGAGGTCTCTTCTTTAATATGCAATGTCAGTGCTCTTCGAATTCTTGATTTGTCCCACAATAACTTGAAGGGAACAATTCCGCAATGTTTTGGAAATTTGAGCAACAGCCTTCAATTCTTGAATCTGAAGAAGAACAAGTTTTATGGGACGATTCCTCCAACATTTGAAAAGGGATGCCAATTGAGTAATTTGAACTTAAATGGAAATCAGTTAGAAGGGCCTTTGACGCCATCCATCCTTAATTGTAAAGGTCTGGAAGTGCTAGATCTTGGTAACAACAGGATCAATGATACATTTCCTCATTGGTTGGGAAGTCTTCCACAGCTACAAGTTCTTGTATTGAAGTCAAATCATATGCATGGTTCCTTGTGTGTTAATAGCTCCAAGTCTAGCCCTTTTTTCTCTAAAATCCAAATTTTTGATCTCTCAAGTAATTATTTTTCTGGACCCCTACCAGTGAGATACATCAACAGCTTCAAGGCTATCATAAATCAAGAGAAGATTGGTAGTAAAGTGTCGTACATGGGGGTGTATGATAATAGAGGTCTTGGTGGCTTCTATACCTATTCCATTGGAATTGTTATGAAAGGACAAGATATGGAATTGGTGAAAATTTTCACCATGTGGATGATCATTGATTTATCAAACAATCAGTTGGAAGGGGAGATTCCAAAGGTTATTGGGAAGCTTAGCTTACTGAAAGGGCTCAACCTTTCTCATAATAACCTTAATGGTGGTATCCCCACCTCAATAGGGAATTTGACAAGTCTTGAATGGTTGGACCTATCTTCAAACAGGTTGTCTGGGACGATTCCAAATAGATTGGCAGATCTGTCATTTCTTTCGTGCTTAAATGTTTCTGAAAATCAACTCCATGGTCAGATTCCTCAAGGCAAGCAATTCAACACATTTGGAAATGATTCATATGAAGGAAATAAAGGACTATGTGGGTTTCCGGTGTCGAAAGGTTGCAACATCATTGAGCCAGCACCTCCAAATGTGCTTGAAAAAGATGGCTCAAAATCAAACATTTCTTTTGGTTGGAAAGTGGTGTTGATAGGTTATGGGTGCGGAGTAGTGTTCGGAATGTCGGTGGGATATGTTGTTTTCCAAACTGGTAAGCCGAAATGGTTGGTGAATTTGGTTGAAAACCAACATGAGAAGAGGCAAAGAAGAAAGTCAAAGAAAGGCAATCGCAGCAATAGACGAACCAGGATCTAATTACTGCAAATGATGTTCAAGCATTAGTGTTGTATTTTCACAATTTCTTGTTCTGGAGACCGTTTTGCCTATGGTGAAGGGTTGTATTGGTATCTGTCTGCCTTTAATATTGTGCCAGTTCATCTGTCTTTCATTGCATTTCGTACTGTCTGTAATGGTTTGTTTGAGTGTAACATTTTGGATGGTAGTGGTGTTTATGTCTTCTTTCATGACTTTCAATTCAGTCTCAATAATCTTTGCTACTGCTCACTAAAGGAGAACAAAATGTCTCAGTTATCTCTATTGTATTTTCATAATTTTTTTACAAGTGTGTCTTAATGTTTTGCCTTGACCAATTTAACCATATGTCTTTTATCTTTAGCATTGTGCATGGTGTATTCCCAGTGATGGCTTGTTCATGAATCACTTGACAAGCTAATGAATTAACATGTTAAGTTTATAGCTAACATGGAAATCAAGATGTTGATGGTGCAGAAAAAGTTGGAATTTCAAGCATGCATGTCCCTTTTTTCCCTCTATTTCTAGAGTAGACGTAGTTCGGTAACAAAGTTGATGTGAATTGAGGTACGATTGGTGGATCCCATGTCCCTAATTTCCTTTACGTAGGCTTAATTCAAATTTAACTATTTTATAAAAGATGGGGAAAAGAAAAAGAAAGCATGAGAAACTAAACACTGCAGATTGTTGTTAGCTATAAAATGGTCAAACATTAATGTATGTCCTAACCTAAGTTTGGAACACTCTGTATGTCCTAATCTGCACAGCACATGCTACTAACAAACTTCAAACTCGGATATAAGAATCGAATACGGGTTATATCATATCTCATACCCGAATGAAAACGTCAAACATAAATGTCAGATATAAAGTCGAACATAAGTGGCGAGATAATTATACATTGAATATACATAGAAAAACAAAATAAGTGTCCCATAATGATATAATGCTCCAACCTGCAAAAGAATTATGATCCACAGATGTTAAAGATAATGCAGCTCCACTAGCAATGGCTACTGTCATTGTCCCAATATTTTGATGTTTTGTCTCAAGATTTCAAAAAACAACTAACAGACAGATGAAACACATCCGCTAATTGCTCAAATTCTTACAAGCCTTTTAATCAAGAATTCATCTATAAGCTAACGACATGGCTGTAAAAAAAATGGTCAATCTAATCAATGTCAAGACTCGAGATGGTATCAACAGGTTAGAAATGGCCTATGTTAATTGGAAATGGGTGTGAGCATCAAATACGAGTATTCAAGCATGGTTTTTTTTTTACAAGACATGGGTGTCAGACACGAGTACTCGGAGCAATATAGGTAATCACATCCGGACTAGAGTCTATGGGGCACTATGGTAAGGTTTATGTTAGGAGTTAAGATGAGCTGTTTATCAGGGTTGGCATTTCAAAGAAGTGATCCTATCTATATTTTCCCCAAGATACATTTCGAAATTCAAACAACAGGGATCAAAATCTAAAGTCAAAACCTGTGTGCTGAACCATAACTGAGTTGCTTTTGGTGCCTTTAGGAAGGATACTGAGATTCCAACTTCTTTAAAACAGAACCAATAACACCCCAGTTGAAATCCGTGTCTCTTTGGGAACATCTCGACCTCGAAGCCATTGCTGATCATCATTTGAGTCACCATCCCGACCCTCGAAAACTAGTTATATGTTATTGTTTAGTATCATAAAACATCAGCGTAGATTAAAAATATTTAATTTAGTTAATGTTTATCGGGCTTTAATTATTAAATAAAGTATGAGCCAAATATGTATAGATATTCTAATAACTAATTTCTAATTGATGATGGGATGATTAAAAAGTAGGATTAATGTGCAAAAGTGTTATATTAGGGTTATGATTCTAACTTTTCTAATATTTTTTTTAAAAAAAGAGAGAGTCACATTCTCTATTACTTCTGTGCTAATTTGGTAGATACAAAGATTTTAAGAAATCGATGGATTCAGGTACGCTTCCACATCTAATTTTATTCTTAATGATTTAACCTGATAAATCCTGATTAATAAATTTTTATATTAAATCTTATTTTTAGAGTTATAACAAGTGGTATTCGAATCTCAAACCAATTGATTGTGGAAGAAAAGAAATTAGGAGAATCCAACCTACCAATTCTAGTGGGAAATTCATTGGGTATTTGTTTGTGGAGTAATTGCAAGTAAAGTCATTCATTGTTTTGGATGTTTATAATTGGGTCCTTGTAGTCTAGTTTTCAATTTTGATAATTTGTCTATTGGTACCAGTTTCGTTCAATTTATTATTAGAAAGGGATAGGGATGACATGAAATCACAGTTTCATACAATCCCTTCTCTAACCTGAACACAAATAGAGGACCTATAGTGATATATATTTGTAGTAAAACACTATATTGATGCTACAAATGTTTATGCTTTTTCTAGATAGCATCTTATTTGTAAGATATAGAGATCACAGTGGCATACAATAAACTGAAAATAGAACTACAAGGATGTTTAATTTCATGTCTCTGAAACTGTTATCTGCTTTATTAACCAATTGAAAGAACAACTTGTAGAACCGTCTTCCATAAGACAAAGAGCAGCTTTCTTCTTCAAATCCATAGCTCTCTTTCTGATATCCTTTCCTTCCATATCCACCATTAGTCTTTCTATTGTTCTTCCTATATTCCCTCTTTCTACATTCTGCAATTCCAAGCCTATTTTCCAAACATTACATATGTAACTTGTGTTCAAGTGTTGGTCGCCAAAGAAAGGTCTGCATAGCATTGGCACCCCTTCACAAATGCTCTCAATGGTTGAATTCCACCCACAGTGGCTCCAAAATCCACCCACTGCAGCATGAGCCAACACTTCCTTTTGAGGTGCCCATTTCACAATGCAACCTCTTTCTCCCACACTCTCCTCAAACCCATTTGGCAAAGATTCAATCCATTCTGAGCCACAAACCATACCAGGTCTAACCACCCACAGGAAGGGTTGTTTACTGTTGGATAATCCCCAAGCTGTCTCAATTAGTTCTTGCTTATCAATGTTGGCAATGCTACCAAAGCTCACATAGATGACAGATTTGGGGGCTTGTTTGTTAAGCCAAGAGATGCATTTATCATCTTCAGTCAATAATGAGCCGCAAATGGCTGGAGCTAATTTGTGTAATGGTCCTACAATGAAAATTGGAGTAGGAAAGTATTGTCTTACCTTTGACAGTGCTTCTAGTTCCAAGAATTCCATTGAGTTCACAATTATAGCTGATGAGAACTTCATCACATTTGTGAATGCAGCTCTCACCTCCATCATCGCTTGAGTCGGATTCTGTACCATTAATGCTCGTAAGCGTTGAAGCTGCAGAGCTTGAAGCTCTGGTGATTCAATTCCAGACATTAATTCTGCAACACAAATTTAACCCAGACGAAAATTACGTATGATCATCATGTATACAACTTGTTGCAACCAAATATTAAAGTGGTATGTATACCTTTCTCACCAAGTTGAGGAAGTACCGGAAATAATAGCAATGTTGTAGCCGAACTTGTACGCAAAGTTATCCCGGGTAGCCCCAGATCGTTGACTATAGTTTGAGCACAAAACATGAGTGTATCATAGATGACTGCAGCAATATGGTGATGAGAGTGCAAAATGTTTTCGAGGCATTTTTGTAATGGTGCTGCACAGTTTTTGTTGAGACTCTGCAAGGGACCTACAACATCTACAGTTGACACTAGAGATTCCTTGAGCTTATCTGCAAGATCTTCATCTGAGAGTTGAGATTCCTTCATCTTATCTTGTATGGATACGAAGGTGAATTCGGGGTGGTTTGAAGGGTTAAGAGAGTTCAATTCAGGGTGAACTATAGTGATTGAGAAGCCCTTTGAGTGCAAGATAGTAGCCAGCTGGAGCATAGGAGTTAAGTGGCCTTGGAAGGGTGCCATAACAAGCACCAAATGACTGGATTTCTGTTGTTTCTCCATTTTTGTTCTCTCTTTCTCTGGACTTACTGGTGGAGGACTCGAAGACTAATGGAGTCAATAAATAAAAAGAAAGGTGTCAATCAGCACATCAAATTTGACTTTACTCTTTCAAAAAAGGCCTGCTTTAGTCTTTGTTTGAGTGGAAAATAAACCCAACATTCATAGGATACGGCCCAAATCAATCTAACATCAATTCGATTAGGAAATTTACGAAAATAATTTTTTATAATTTTAACTAAAATTTTATTTTAATATAACATTTATATTTTAATTCTTTTATACATTCTTTATTACCTTCATCTGTTGTATATATTAATAATATTATTGATTGAGTTACTGTTACAAGTAGACTTGTTCATGGGTCGGGCCAGGTAGCCCGTCCGGAAAGTGGAAGGATTTAGTTTCAAACCAATTGTGGTGCAATTAGAATTCTTGATATGATATATTAACGTGTTTAAATTTTATTTTACTCACTATTTAATCTATTTTTTTATTTTAATATTGTAAATATTTCATATGTTATTATTAATTAGTTCAAAACTAAACATTTCATTATTTATTGTATATTATTTTTAAACTAATATTTATGTTCTAAGCAGGGGCGAAGTCAGGGGGGCTGACATGGGCCCCGGCCCCCCCTAAAATGTAAAATTATTATTTAGGCCCTTAAATTTTTTTAAAAATTTTAAATTAGTAAAGGTAAAATTGTACTTTGGCCCCCCTAAAATTATAAAAATTCAATTTAATCATTATAAAGATATAAACTATAAAAAATTAAAATTTCATCCGGCCCCCCTAAAAAATTGTTCTGGCTTCGCCCCTGATTCTAAGTACGTTGCTTTCACACGTATACGCATATGATAGAATTTCTAATGGATAATAATTTTTATTTAAATTTAATTATAAAATATATAAAAAAATTATATTTAAATAATAGAATGAATGGTGAAGTTGTTTTAAACAATAACTAAGTTTGACCTAATTCATTAACAAAGTCTTGTGCATGCAATTTTACAAAAAAAAATTATAGATAAGATAAAACAATCTTCGACCTTTTATTTTATTTAAATTATCCATGATTTTATGTTCAACATATTTCTAGACATAATCGAGATATGATCTTCTAAATATATATAATAAAAAAAAAAACTTAACATACACTCTTTAGGTTTATATTGAGTTCACGTACAAATCCGGACAACGTAGATGTAACATACAATTACCAAACTAGACCAAACCAAAACAAATGTTTATAGTTTCCACCGTGAAAGAGAATGATGCCTACTCAGTTTTCCAAGCATATAAAACATAACAAAACTTTGGAACATTTATGTTGCAATCATCATCACTGTTTATGATAGAGTTTGAACCCGGTTCACCTGGTATGAAAATAAATAATCCATGGCTTGAACCGGATTTATTATATAACCAGTCATGTACATCCCAGAAAACTTGTATGGGTGTTTTGTTAACTGTGACTATTTCATTTCCTCTGAACCTCCAATGAAGGTTCATAACTCGAATGATGGTGGTACCGTCTATGGTGACCCACATTTCGGGATCATCGGGATCGGATAGACAGTTCTCGATTATAATGTCATGTTCTTGTATCCCTTCACCTAGTTTGGTCTTGGAACAAAAGAGTCTTTTCCCAGGAATATGCTCTTGCTTGCACAACAAGGTAGGGTCTATCAAGGAAAGTTTTTTCTTGGTTCTTTTTAAAGCATCTTTTTCCATGTCACCTATAACTAATACCACTTTTTCATCACACACCATTGCTACATAATAATCTGAGCAAGGCTCGGGGCTAGCATTGAACTTCGTTTCTCGAAAATCCCAATAAATATCGACCCTTTCGCCATCTATTTCGATGTTTTTCAGACCCTTTTTTCCCCAAAATTGCCATCCATTTAAATCAATCTTGCAGGTATTATGGCTTTGATCATCACAAGGACTTTCTACACTTATAGTAAACGAATGGCTAACCGGGCTTTTGCACCATGTAGCCGTTACTTTGCGGTACAAGTCCCCAATATTGGCACCGTAGATAGAGGTGACTGAACATTGTGCAGCATTATCCGTTGTTACCTGATTCTCCTTCTGTTTCCCCGTTGATGACGGTGGCCTTGGAATATTAGGTAATGCAGCTCCCTCGAGATTTTTTAACATTGTTGAAGCCCTTGGCACAATGGTGTTTCAAACTTGCAGCTGTTACCAAATGCTCTGGCTATATCCGATATGATCCAAATCTACTTTCTTCTCTGCATGAAGTGGATGAGACATTTAGCCTCAAACGTTGCATGAATGTAAGATATGCATCTAAAATAGGCTATTCTGAGAAAGCTGAAAGCCTGAAACTGACCATATACTAGAAGATAATATATTGAAACCGATACGTATTAATGGATTGAAAATTTGCAGATATATGAGTTGAAGAAATGGTTCCATGCTAATGGTTTCGGAGTTAGTAACAATGGAAGTTTAACTTTGCAAATTTTACATCTAAACTGAGGTTGTCAATGTTTATCAATCTTAAACAGAAAATTTTCTGGTTTTTCTCTACCATTACTATTTATAGACCTTTGAACAAGTTTTTTAAAAGCCATCTAAATCAATGTCTAAATTTAGGCAATACTTAAAAACAGTAGTGTACAAGATTGTCTGCAAAAAAACAATGGATGAAAAATAAGTTATCTGGTATTTGGTTTGAAAAATATATGGATGCAATTATTCACTCATAACCGAGTCCGATTAAGATTTTATTTATATAACTTGTGTTTGAAGGTATCCTTGATTATATTTAATGAAATATAGACCTTCTCTCAAGGAAAACAAATCATATATATATATATGTATGTTTTTAAGTGTACATATAATCAGCTTCAATGACATATCTTGATCAGCAAATGCAACCTGGAACTTGGAAATACCAACCTCAGTACTTACTGTACAAAACCTTTAAAAATATATGGAAGTCCAAGAATTTAATTCCCCTATATACTGTAGTATCATCAAGGCAAAACCAAAAATTTCCCACGAGGTGATGACCGGCTCCTTCGAAATTCAGGCATCAAAGTTTTACTTCCATCCTTTGCTTGTCGGTTTTTCTCTCCCAAAAAAGGTTCTACTGCTTGCACTGAGCCCCTGCACATGGTAATACAATGTACGTTACGACTAAATTGATGGTATATCATAACTTACAAATGGAAATTGGTAAAAGAAAGCATTGAAAGTACACCTTGGTTCAACATTCTGTGAATTCCTGGTGATGTTCTGTCGAAACCTCTTCGTCTTCAACGCGCTGGATGTAAGAGAGCCAATGAGTGTATTCTCATTTTCTGTCTCGGAGAAGTCGCTTTTTCGAGGGTCCTCTATTTTCTCACCGGCATCTATTTCAGAAAGCAATGTGACTGCTGCATCGGTTTTTTGAAGTCTTGTAGGCAGTTGGTGCTTCATTTTAGCTTTGCTCTCAGCCTTGCTTTTCCTAATTCCACCTTGTCTAACATTAAGGGCTTGCCTAAACTGCTCTTCTTCGTGTTCCTGATCCAGTTTCCTCGTGCTAAGTTTATCAGAGACGCTATCTTGTTTGGAAATCTCTTGAGAACTTACATGAACCCTGGAGGAGTTGCTATCTGCTGATGGGATCACGGTTGTACTGGCTAAGGATTTGTTAACCTGTACTCTAGCCGGAAATTGTACTTTTGAGACTGGTTGATTGTCAACTGTGTCAGCCTTGATCCTGCTTCTAATTAAGGCTCCTCTATCAGTGGATAAGGACCTCCGAACAGGAGGAGACGGTGACCTTGCATTTATTGCACTCGGTAATCTCTCTTCAGCTAGAATAGGCATCTTAGGAAACGTCTCCTTGTCTGCAAACACGGATGGAAATCTTGACCTCCTTTGCTTACCCGAAGAGCAGCTTCTAGCCTGAAAAGGATCCAATATAGCCATAAAATAGATGTAAACAGCTTCATTATTCAACAAACTCCTGTCAAACTTTGAATGTCCAATATTTCTTCAGTTACCTCTGTGATTCTATTATCATCACCACGTCTCGGAGATGATTCAGGCTTACGTCTTGGAATATGGAAAGGTGAAACCGCTCTAGCTCGTTGAGATTCAGTCGCGCTTCGAGCATTTCCACCTTTCAGTTGTTCTACTTCTGCTTCTTTCTTTTCCAATGCAAGTTTAAGATTTGATATCTGTAACAATGATTAAATAAGGTATAAGACAATTTTGCATCCAAACTATATATAACAATGGCACTTAAAAATTTTAATAACTCGCCTCTTCTTTAAGTTCTCGGATTTCACCGGTTTCCTTGTTCGATTTAGCTGCTCCGAGTTCTATGGAAGCAACCCTCTCAGCAAACTTCAGTGTGCTTACTGTCTCTCCAATGGAATTGACTTCAGGACTTATATGTACAAACATTAGTGTTTTAGCTTGACCACCTATCACACAAAAAGAAGTAAGATATGAACAACTAAAGAACATAAATTCAAACATATGTATATACATGTGTGTATATATATACCTAAAGAATCTTGTAATACTTGAGTAAGCTTGCTATTTCTGTAAGGAATATGTGCACTCTTTTGTGCAAGTGCTGAGACGACATCTCCTAGTGCCGAGAGTGATTTATTTATGTGTTGAGCTTCCTTCAGTCTGTCACCTACTGCCTCGGACTTATCCACTCTCTCGCTCCCAGCCAAATCCACCAAATGCAGGCAACCTTTGAGAATAGATCCAGAAACCAACTCTTTACCATACACATGAATAGTCAAAACACTGTGAGAACGGCTACTTCGCTCGTTTAAAGCCGTAGCACCTACAGCACGATTCTTTTGACCTGTTCTCATCAGTTCAAGAACATCTTGAGTACTTGAAACTGGAACCCAACTTGCATCAGGCACATTTAGGCCATTCAACTGAGAATTGTTCCGAATATCCAATGTATGGGTTGTTAAGGTGAACCGTATGCCAGATTCAATAGAGTTATACAGTTCAACTATATAAACAAGAAAGTAAATGTGAAAGGATATCTCCTATTAGAGCCATCCATGACTAATAAATCTCTCACTTGTTCATTGTATATTTCAATCATTTGCACACCAACTTCATACTTAACAAAATCTGCTCTCTCCTTGGATATTTGAAACAGGTCACTTAGAGCACGGTAGTTTACACCCCACGTTTGCTCGGTAGTCAAATCCGGTCCACTCTATGAAGAACAAAGAAAACGAATTGCAATTAAAGCTAGATGAAAGAAAAGAAGACTGTGTGCAGTTGGATACACAAGTACGGTTGACGAATATACCATTGTATATGTCTTTCCTGAGCCAGTTTGTCCGTATGCAAAGATGCAAACGTTAAAGCCGTCTAATACAGATCTGACCAGCGGTTGAGTATCGACATATATTTGTTCTGAGAATAATGGCATCACGATATGAATGTAAGAAGAAAGACATGATGGATAACAAAGACTTAACCATATTGTATAGGAAAATACCTTGTGAGACGGTTGGTCCAAACACTTTGTTAAAAGAGAATACTTTTCTTGCATCTTTGCCCTGCTTTAAAGGATTGACAATCATGATGTTTCCATTTTCTCCTATGTAATCCACAGTTGATTGTCCGTTTGTTTGGCCTTGCAAAAAGGGCCTCACTCGACAGTAAACTCGTATCGTTCCTGTTTGAACATCATAAAAAGGATTTAAGTCAATAACCATTCATAACAAGCATAGATTCAGCTCATGTATCCAACATAGATGCAAACCTTTGAGGTCTTGGACTTGATTGTAAAGCATACGATTTTCTTCTAATACCTTGTGATAAGAAGAGGATGCCACTTCGAGACCCTTGATATGATGCACTAAAAAAGGAAGAATATACAGTTTCATTATTTTATTCAAAAACATGTTAAAATGAATATGTAATGTCTTTGGTTGTAAGATTCTTACCTAGTCTCTTAAGTTCTTCCTCCCAATTTGAATGAATCTGTTTGACTTCAAGCTTTGTTTGTTGAAAATCTAATTTGATGTCCTAAAATGATATAAAACATAAGACAACAGGATGTCAGTTGTCTAAGGTATGTTTAGAAGTATTCACGAGCTAATGAATGATAGCAGATTACTAAGGGAAAAAAGTTTCTAACCTGTATTTCTCTCTGCTGAAGATCAAGAAGGTCTGCATTAGCGGCAGAATGACTAACGCTGCGGCGAACAATGTCTCGTTTCCCACCACAGATGCAGAACTTGGAGACATCATTTGATGCCAGGCTAGTCTTTTGACCGAGATATAGTGAGATGGCTTCTATAAAATTGGATTTCGATAGAGAATTCATGTCAGCTTTCAGGAGTTTCTTCAGAAACAGCCCAAGCTGGAAAAGAAGCAACAAAAGAAACTATTAGATCATTTCAGCTCAGGGAGAATGACAATAAGGTATTTGTCTTGTAACTAAAAGCATAGTTACTTTCTTTCCAAGGCAAAATACTAATTGGGACAGTGGCATGCTGGCAGTTTGAAGTTTGTATTACCTGTGTTCCTTGGTAAACAAGCAATGTTGAGAAGTCCTTCACGATCTTACTGATTAATGTATCTACTAACTGCAAATTTGATCAATAAATCATACCGGAATACATGATAAAACAAAGAACCGACTCGGTTTAGACAGATCGATAATTTGGCAAGGATCTTACCTACCATTGCATTCAAGGGGAATTCTTCAATCCCATTGCTGTCTCTAAGGTAAGCTTGTAGAAGCCAAAGACCGAAGCGATCAAAAAGAAAAGCTAGAGCATTGGCAGTTTTGGACTCCTCAATTGTGACTTCATTAGAGAGATGGAGAAACTCCAATAATTGTTCATATTGCGATGAATCTGACCCATCCAGAGAATCATCGGCACTTTCACTTCCAATCAAGGAAGGTAGTGACCCTTTTGGGAAGGCCGTAATCTTTACAGTTCCTCCATATCTCCAAACTCCAATTCCTCCTGCTTGCTTCCATTCATAATATCCTTTCAGACATAGAATGCAGTCCACAACTTTAGTCATTGAACCACCCTGAAGATTCAAGTTTTTTGTATTCATTAAACAGCATACTTGAAGCAAATAGAACCATCAAGATAACAATGCAGATAGCCCGGAAATTTCAAATCAATCGGCAAAAACATGCTTCTTAAAGAAATAATTGATGGAGAAACTTGAACTACTTGGATTGCAAAGTAGACCAGGTAGAGAAGTATGCTACGAAGGCTGAAGGACTGAAAACAGTACATAAGTTTAATACATATCTAAGTTCTAATTTCAAACCTTTTCAACATCAGAAGCTTCAAAGGTCAAGAGCTGCATATCTTTCACAGCTACCAAGAAATTCCTCATGTTTTCAAAATACTGAATAGCAGATTGTGCTGCCCCTTCTGTTGACTGGTCTGGGATTATTGGATTTTCCACTATCTGTATACAAACAAGTTTCATAATCAGAAGCAGTTCAATTTTTTATTTCGAACAATGATAGAACATAATAAAGTTTGTGAAAGAAATGCGACAGCATTCCATTTGAGAACCTTAAGAACAGCTCCAGGATTGACTTTGTTAAGGACATTGCAAAGAATGAGCCCATTTCGAAGTGCAAGGCAAAATTCTTCTTCAGAGGGTTCTTTGGGCAGGGTTTCTGATGCACCTTGGTCCATCTGTCTCAACCATTCTGCTGCTTGGTACCTCCTTGAAGCTGATTGACATAAAGGATTAATGCAGTTAGTTTTTTCTCTATGTAACTGGGTCTCAGGTTTGAGTATCCGATACTGATATGTGTCTAACAAGGGTATGTCATTTTTTTCTATGTTTTTGGAGGATCTTTAAAGCTCATATCCTCATATGTATGTGTTAGACAGGAATATCAGGTATGGATACTAAAAAAACAATGAAGAGCCAGAGAACATAAATTTTTAGACTCCAAATTTCATTAATCTCCCACAAGCAATATGATCCTAAACCCTAATCACAATTTGGAACAACAATTAAAATTCTTTGAGCTACTGCTCCTTTGTTATAGCCTTAAAAGTATTAGAACAATGTGATCCTATGTTACCCAGTCTCGAGAGTATGTGCCTGAACATGGATATGTTTAGAATTTTCCAAGTTATTTCCATGTATTTAGAGGATCATGAAGACTCATATTTCAAAAACTTTTTTGAAAGTGTTACAAATACAATCAAAGTATCAAAACAAATATATGTCCGAAGAACCATAAGTATCAAACTATTACAACACGGATTGTCTAACAAATCACAAAGTAGAACCAAACCATTACAACACAACTAGAATAAGAACTGGTACAGTTCAGATTAAAGCCAACAAACTAGACTAACTAGACTAGAACTCGCATATGAAAACTGCACATGGTGGGACTTGGAGACCCACTCATATAATTGCACATGACAGATCTCGAACCTAAATGCACAAGACCCAAAGCCTCCGCCTTTGCCAACCGAGCCATGTCCTCACTGGCAAGATCTTAAAAACTAAACTCTACTCATCTATCATTTCATCTCTAAAATATCATATTATTAACATCAAATACTTCACATGCACTTCTCAATTTACCCTTTGTTCCTTTTTTTTACCATCATAATTTTTATTAACTGCTTAATTGATGCTCATCATCTATTTAGCCCCAAAAATAAGGAAAAGAAAAAGATGAAAAAGAGAAAGAGACACACTGATAATAATGAGTTGGAATGTCCCAATACCCTACACCAAAACTAAAGTAACATGCAGAAGTGGGTCTTCTTTTATTTTTTACAAAAGATTTTTACAAAACGAGATCGTAGTTCAAGGATAAGGAAAGGGTTACAACTATTGAAAAATTCTAACTTCAAACATGTTAGAATGTCACTAGTGAACCTAAAACTTTAAGACAATACCTTCATGCAACCCCTTTTGTACTTAAAAATTAAATATACACCTAACAATTCAATTGATGTGGGTCTAAATCAGCACTATGATGGTATCAACAAGTAATAATTCTAATGATAATACCAGAGGCAACTTTCTCAGAGAAAGATGTATATATTATATATATGTATGGATGGATGGATGGATGTGTGTGTATGTAGAACATACCTGCTTCTTCAGCTTTTCTTTGAGCTAATTCATTTTCATTGAAGACATCATCAGTGTTTGAAGGCTCAACATTGTTAGAGAGTAAAGCCTTTAAACCTTTGAGATTCTTGGAAGGAGAAGTGAAAATTGAATTAGAGTTGATTAGCTGAGGCATTTTATCAGTCACTTTTTTCCCCCAAAGAAGAGTTCTTGTGAAAGATTTTGATCACTGGACCAAAAAAGAAAACATGAAACAACAATGTTGGTAAACAACTTAAAAGATGGTAAGAAAAAAACATGGAAAGAAACCATTTTTCTTAAGTTCTGCTAACAATATATGCTTCAAAGAAAACAAGCAGTTTCAGACAAGAAACTTAAGAAAGAACACCAAACCTTTGGGAGGTACTGAAAGAATGGCAGAAACCCAGAAATCTTGGAGAGAAGAGCAAGTTGAAGGGTTGAAGTTAATCAGTTTAATTACTTTGAACGATCCAATATATAATATTATAGATATAGATATAGATATCTGACAACTGATATATGTATGTATGTGAGGGAGAGTGGAAAAGAACAGAGAGAACAAAGAAAAGGACTCCTCAAATTCAAAGTTCAAACGTTGGTGTCTTCATTTTATTAAAGACGACAAAAAGAAGATTGAATATATATATATATATATATATATATATATATATGGTGTTGTTTAATGTTTTGTGATTATTTAAGCATGTATCAACACCGTTGATTACATTTCTTGATTAATGTTTTTGTGATGATTAAGTTTGCCATTGATTTCAAAGCATGAAACAGTAATCAATACAGATGCCAACGTGCATTCAACAAACATAGCTATATGTATTGGATTCAGAAATATCACAAATATTGGACCCTTTAATTTTCTGGATCAAAGGATTATATTTATTTTTGTGAACCAAAAATGTATCCCATAATTTAATTTGGTCATGATATCTCACCACTATTATTTACATTTTTGAAATTTCTAGTCGACAATATAGGGACATCCATAGGGTTTTGGTGAAGAATAACTGAGAGTAGGTGAGAAATATGAGAAGATTCACCTGAGAGTATTAAAATCACCACCACTCCTTTCATTTAAGGATAAATTACACCCATTGTCTCTAATTATTATTAAGTTTTCGTTTTAGTCACTCAATTTTAAAAAGTTACAAAATGGTCATTGAAGTATGACCAATCGAAAGTTCTCTTCCTCCTCCTCTTTTATAGTTCAGTTTTTTTTCGTGAAACTATTTTGAACATTTGGGTTTTTTCTTCGGTCTCTGATACTAACTGTCAAATACTCTTTATTTAAAAAGTTACAAAATGGTCATTGAACTATTTAAAAATTTTCATTTAAATTATTAGTCTATTGAAATTGCCAATGTATGACCAATCGAAAGCTCTCTTCCCCCTTCTCTTTTATAATTCTTTTTTTTTTCATGAAACTGTTTTGAACTATTTGGGTCAGGGGCGAAACCAGAACAACTTTTTAGGGGGGCCGGATGAAATTTTAATTTTTTATAGTTTATATCTTTATAATTTGTAAAGAATTAAATCGAATTTTTATAATTTTAGGGGGGCCAAAGTGAAATTTTACCTTTACTAATTTAAAATTTTTAAAAAAATTTAAGGGCCTAAATAATAATTTTACATTTTAGGGGGGGCGGGGCTCATGCCAGCCCCCCCTGGCTTCGTCTCTGATTTGGGTTTTCTTCTCCGATCTCAAATACTAACTGTCAAATACCCTTTATTTACAAAGTTGTAAAATGGTCATTAAACCATTCAAAAGTTTTCATTTAAGTTACTGGGCTATCGAAATTGCTAATGTATGACCAATCGAAAACTCTCTTTCCCTTTCTCTTTTATAATTCAATTTTTTTCATGAAACTATTTTAAAAATTTGGGTTTTCTTCACTGAACTCGGATTCTAACCCTCAAATACCCTTTATTTAAAAAAAGTGTGCTTTTTTAACTTTTTGAATAGTTTAGAATGTTGTATACTGTTGGCCCCAATCTCAAGTATACGTTGGGATATGAATTTTTAATTTAATTTTATGGTATGCTTTTGGTTGGTTTGAAATGAAGAAGAGGCAAATAAAAATATAAAAAGTAGGGTAAGGTACAATTTGGAACGTTGGATCCCTCAATTCAAATGATTGCAGAGGGCTTAGCTTTTGTACATTTTGTATCCCCCATTAAAACGTTGGGTCCCTTTGCTTCTCTCATTACCTCTTTACTTTCTGTTTTTTTTCTTTGTTTTTGGCTTTATATATAGTTAAAGAAGATCAAAGGTGGGGATGAAATTGAATACAACAAAAACTTGTTTTATAAGCAAGTACAATCAACCCAAAGGAAGGTTGGGATTAGATTATATATTTTTATGAAAGCTAAAATATAATTTCATTATTGTATTGATTTATATTTTTAGAGTTTTTAGAAGGATTAAATCAAAATTTTATTATTTTTAGGACCAAACTATAATTTTATTATGGACTAACTTATAAATTTATAAATTTTGAGGGATTGGCTCCTCAAAGTCTAAGGTTTGAATACTGATTTTAACATTCTGATAACTTTGATTGTACCAAAAAAATTTTCAAAATCGTCAAAATAAAAATAAATGCAGTTGAGGTAGGTTGATTGAATCAATTTGAATAATTTTAGGTTTGGATTTGAACTATTTTGAGTTCGGAATATTCGTGTTTGTTAGTTGAGTTTTTCATGTCAAGTTATTTCGAGTTCAGATTTAATGAATTTAGGATATTCATTCATCAAACACTATATATATATATATATATATATATATTCTTTTAGCTTGTCTTGTCTGCCATTGTAACATTCTTGTGTTTATGCTCAAATTTATTACAACATTTGATAACCCAAAGAAGTGGATTTTCTCTGTAGCATTTTTGTGTTACTTTTTATATAATTACAAATTCATAGTTGTTGATTGAGTATTAGTTCGATTAGTATGGATATTATTGTCAATATAAGAAGACGTAGGTTCGAGTGCGTTGAAATGCATTATCCTCCTATATATGAGTTCGGGAGGAGTTATGGGTAGTTCTAGGCATTGTATCAAGAAGAGTAGATATGATTAGAATCCATGTCCCTTTTTACTCAAAAAATGGACAAATTAGTCTATGTACGTTAGATCAAAGAGCAAACTAATCATTTCTGTTAAAAATTTCATCAATTTCTACTATTAAAAACTGGCGTGGCTAACTGAATAACCAGACAATTACACGAGGTGTGCCACGTGTACCTCATTCTAGCGTATAGCGACTAGTTTTTAACAGTAGAAATGGATGAAATTGTTAATAGAATAATCAATTTATCTTTTGATCTAACATATAGTGACTAATTTGTCAATTTTTTAGTAAATAGTGTAAAATACAATCTAACTTATAGTATAAAAACCTCTATAATATTTTTACCATTGTTCACCTCGCAATTCAGTTCATGAATTTGAATAATAGGAATTGTCCATTTGTAATATATGTACATGACAGTAATTTGCTACTGCTAAATGTAGGGGTATTCAAACGGTCGGTTCAGTTATTAACCAAACTGAACTAGCATTAACCGAACTGTATAATCCTTTAATCGTTAACTGAACCGAATTTAAAAAAAAAAAGTTAACCGAATCGAAATATTTTTGTTAATTCGGTCGGTTAACCGAATTAGCCGAAATTAATATGTTTTTGTCTTTTGGTTAAAACAAGTATAAAACATATAAAAAGAATACATTGAAATTAACCGAAATATATGTTTTTGTCTTGAAAGTTAATCGAATTAACTGAAATGTTATGTCTTGAAACACTTCATAATTAAAAATACTACATAAGTTTTGAAATTAACACATAATATTAATAATTAAGTTTGATTAATTCGATTAATTACCCGATTTTAAACTGAATTAATCGATAACCGAAATTTCAAAAAACTATTAACCGACCACCGATCGATTAACCAAATTAAACCAGTTGGATGGATTAATTGAGTTGAACACTCCTAGCTAACTGTGCGTAATTTGTAAAAACTAAGTGTTGCATTAATTTTCATATATTTTTTTGAAAGCCAAAAGCATGATGGTTTTGGGTCCTCCATTATTCACGCATGCCATATATTCTTTTCTATTGTTATCAATAACATTGATGTTTGGATTAGGTTTAGGGGAGGGAATTAAATAGCGGTCCGATATCGGTATAGTGGCCGCTATATAGCGGTAGCGGCACCGTTCGAAACCGCTACTGTCGAAACCGCTATTATGTTTTACAATAAGTTGTGTGAATTTTAAAAAAAAATTCACGACCGCGATACCCGCAATGACCGCAATAGCATCCGATATGTCAGCATCCGCGATAAACGCAACGCGACCGAAAATGCGGCCGTGATCACAATTTAAATCCCTGGTTTAGGGTTTAGAATTTACTAATTTTGGGATCAAGGTCACTCATGTCTCATGTCTATAATCTTGCATTCAAACATGATTAAAAGAATGTAATTATACAATCGTTAGAGTCATAGTTTGATTAACATCGTTACTGTTGTAACAATAAGAAGAATATAAGTTTAAATATGTTTAAATACGTATTATTTTTTAATTTAATAATTTTAAAAAATTTATGTGTAGTAATAAAAATTGTATAAAAAAATATAATTACACGAAACTCTATGAATATATAAAATATTTTAAAATAATTAAATATAACCATATTAATATATATTCATATTCAACACCCACGTTTTATTATTATTTTTAGTGGATTAAGGTTGAAACAAACCAAAGCTTTGTGTCTCACTTTATGCTTACATCAAAACTTAGCAGGAGAATAATTTTTGTTTGGTTATTTTTAGTTTTTATATAAAATTTTAATCCCGGTTAAATTTATTAAGTTATTTTATTTTTAAAATATGATGTAGCAAATTGCTATTTTTACGTGCTAATTACAAAAAGAAAAAAGCCAGTTAAAGGATTTATCGGCTATCATTTATGTCAAGATTGAAATTTCCAAATTTGAAAAGTACAGGGGCTAAGAATGATCCAATTAAAAAGTATGAACTAAATCTAAAACTTTACACATAATATAAGACTAATAGCTAAATTTAACCAAGCATATTTAACTACTACCATTCGAGTCAAGACTGAAATTACAAAATTTAAAAAATATAGAGTTTAAAATTGACCAAATTAAAGTACATGGACTAAATCATAATTTATGTAAAGTGTAAGGACTAATAGAAAATTTTAACCCGAAATTTCACGTTTTCCAACTAGATATAAAACCGCGGAGAAAAGTTGTTTTAAAAAATTGACCAAAACTAGAAAGTTCCATTATAAACTAGAAAGATATTCAAACTCGACTTGCTTAATAGCTCAAGCTGCTTAAACTTGAGAATGACTAAATCGAATTTGCATTTTAATATATATATATATACACAAAACCTCAAAAGATGAAATCTAATAAATTTCAGCTTTGAATCTACAACTATTCCCCTACCTCAATACAATCTCTTGCGAAAAAATAGACTTAGTTCATGATTTGACCTCTGAACTATACTCGTTTTTCACTTTAGTATTTGAACTTTTCTTAGTCTCACCTTGATATTTGAACTATCATTTCCGTCCCAATTTAGCTAAAAAATAAAAAGGGTTTCTAATTAGTATGTGACATGTGGCACATTCTTATTAGACATTTGTAATATTTATGGTAAAATGAGATGAAAATGATAGTTTAAGTACTAAAGTGAGATAATAAAAAAATTTACGTACCGAATTGGAAAAGGGATATAACTCAAAAGCCAAATAGTAAATAAATCCACAAAAAATATAACAATGTCTGTTTCCTTATACTTTGGGCAATTTATTGTGAGGAGCTTAGCCCAATCACCACTAAAAAAAGGGGCTTAAATAAAATCATAGCTTAATGTAATGGTTCCAAAGTGGGCTAATTCTTTGCTCAATGAACAAGATCTATAGATTTAGATCTCACCATTCGGATATTTTACGGTTTATATTCGAGATTTATAGTTATCTTTCTTGAGAATGACCTTCAAAGTTCATAAATGCGTTCAAGAATGAAGCCAGAAATTTTCTTTGGAGGAGGCAAATTTGAAATAAATTTTTAAGAGAGCTAAAATGTAATTTCGTCATTGTATCAATGTAAAATTTTACAACTTCAAGGGATTAAACTATAATTTTTTTTTGGAGAGGACATAATTTAATTTTATATTTTAAGAGAGGCCGAAATACAATTTTACCATTAAATTAATTTAAAATTTTGCAAATACTCAAAGGACTAAAGGGGTAATTTTTTATTTTTGGGAGCCTAGGTCACTGCCTAATCCTCTAGCTTCACCCTGCATGCGTTCTCTCCTTGAAAGTATAATTTGTTGGTTTATAATATATATTTTTTGTAATAATATTTAAAGAGTTGTATATATATATAAATTTTGACATATTCATTGTCACATCTCGAAAATCGAGTTAAAAGAAATTGAATTAGTAGATCAAGAGTTGTCATGCTCTAAATTTTAATTTAAAATTCAAAATATTATTACAAGAATGAGTTATTGGCTTAATGGTTAAGGGAAAGTAAAGAGATGGTGTAATTGGCTTAGAAACCCGAGTTTGATTTCCCTCGCTCACAATTCTTCTTAAGCCTATTTTTATTGAATTTTCTTTCATTTTTTTTCTCTTCTTCCCTAGCGATCCCACTCCCTCTCTTCTTTCTCTCATATTTTTCTTCCTTTTCCTCTTTGTGTGGTGCCATTTTGCTTATTTTTCTCCTTTTCTCCTCTCCATTTGTTGTCGATTTTTGTTGCTATTTTTACAGCCAATTTATTGCTATTTCCAGCCTCCAAAATCATTCTTTTGTTGCCAAAAATTCCTTTTCTATGCCGCCCTAATCAGCTCTTTTTTGCCATCGCCTGTGGTGGTGTGCCGCCTTTGATCACCACTTTTGGGCTGCCATTTTTTCCTTCTTTTGCTGCACTATTTGATACCTTATTCCATGTTTAAAACAACTCCAAAATTTGTCAATTGAGTGTGCATTCCATCTCTTTTAGGTTGTTGATTTAGATCTAGGAAACAGAAAGTGTAAGTGCGGATTATTTCATTTAAAATTTGCTATTTTGGGTCGATTATTCTAGGGCCTTAGATTGATTTTTACCTACTGACTTTAACGCTCCAATTCAGCAGTGAAGTCAGATCTTATTCGCACCCTCGCTAGGTGGTGTTTCAGTGTAAGGTTGATTGTTTTTACGAATCTGAAAATTCATTATTGAAATATTGATTTGGTCGAACCCTTAGGGGTGTTTCAAGGTGTAAAATTAATGTTTTAATGCTGTTTTTGGATCAACGATCGTTTAAGGTTTAAGGTTTAACGTTTAAGATACGAAAGTGTGGATTTTACGGCGTAGTGCTGCGAGTTGTGAAAGTAAGATATAGGTCCTAACTTTGCATAATTGATTGCAAATTGATAATTTAAAATATAATTTGATAAAAAAAATGCTTGCTGGTCGGGCAAGGCCAAATGGCCTAAGAGCAATAAAATGTGTCGAGCAATGTAGGTATCCTAAAATATTGACCGAGTGTTTAGGCCCCTTATCGGGATTGTTTGTATGCAAAATTTCCTATTTATGATTGTTTGTTTGGATGCCATGGTTATGGATTATTGAATGTTGGTTGTGATATATTTTGAAATGATAATATATCGTGAATATTGATTAATGGATGCATGCGTAATGCTTGACATTCTATAACACTATTCAATTATATACTCGTATGACTTGATTGTATTGTATGTCACGTATCAGTGAGATTGTTAAATGGGTTGACTCATTATATGCAAATTTGAAATTGAATATGTTACTGAAAGCATGTATGAATGCCAATGTTACTGTTAAATGAAAAGTATGCAAAGCATACATCGACACTGATTATTGATATGCATGTTAAGCACGTCATTGTACCGAGATTGATTTTGGTAGCATGAATTGCTCCATGAGTGTATGTCATTTTGCATCTGATTGACTTTAGGAATATCAATAAGGCTCCCTGAGTGTAATATATTTGATTTTGATATGATAAATCTGACGAGTGCGTCCGTAAATATTATTATGTTATTCATTCAAATAACATAATTTATCGTATCAAAATCAAATATATTATAATATTTGACTCGTAAATATTAAATAATAATATTTACGAACTCACTCTTCAGATTTGTGGCCCCGAAACCACTGTTTTCGACACCATTAAGAAACGAGTTGTGACAACATTAGTTTTTCTAGAAAAGTAAATCATTTTCTAGAAATTATTTTCCAGAAACTATTTTGAGTAAAACAAACGGAGCCTTATTGATATGAAATACATGAGATGACTTTATAGTCTTTGGTTAATGCATATATGCACTAATTGATAAATTGCTCTATTCATTATGGTTGTTGTGTTGATGTCTCTATGTCTTACTGTATTGTTATATGTTTGCTTAAACAACTCTTAGACTCATACTAAGCTTTCATAAGCTTACTCCCCCACGATGATTAACTTTTCTAGTAAACCTCGAAACTAAGATCGGACTCGGCATATGGAGCATTACCTTAGAAATCGGACTATTTTTAAATAAGTATCGTTAATAAGTCTATATTGGTTTTGATTTGTAATTTTTAATTATTTCTAGTCTATGGCTTGGTAACTTTTCATTTAGAGATTTTTATATGCATGGATTACTTAAGCATAATGATCGAGAAATGCATGATATCTGGCTTATGTAAAATTTGACATTGTTCTCCAATTTTCGTTGCATTGCAAAGAAACCATTTTTGAAAAACAAATCGATAAGGCAACTCGATTTCCAAAATGACATGAATAATGGTCTTTCCGTTGCATTAGATAATATCGAGTTTTTACAAAGTAGAGCGACAAACAAATCGTTTTTCTAAAACAACACTATCAACAATAAAATTAATCTCAAGTATAGATGACCTAATAAATGAATGGTTTTAAACTAACTCAAAGTACAACCGCGATTTTTCTCTAAAATGAGTCGATTTAAGGTCTTCAAAAGTATCGTAAGTTAGCTTAGCCATTTCGGTGGCTAATGTAGCTTTCTGAATCTAGCCATAATGTCTAGATCGGGTAAGGGAGGTTGACTCATTCTTCATATTAGATTATGGTATACTCATGACTTAGACTTGTTTATAGATCGAGCTATTCTCCCGAGCTTGAAGGCCTACCCGAAATTTGGGAAGGTTGGGCTTGAAAACAAGTCTGAGAAAAAAAAATAGTCTCGTTTAAAACATGGGTCAAGCTTGGGCTCAAATGTTCAAGCTCGGCCTAACTTGTTTTTTATTATTATATATATTTATAATTATATTATATATGTTGTTATATATGACATAATTTATAACACACAAAACTAAATTTGTAGTAATATATAATACTTTAATGTAAATAAACCAAAATGTTAAGATCCCTATATATAAAAATTTAATAAATAAAAAATATATTAAATTATTAAATATTAAATTAAAATATTATAAATAATTAAAAAAAACCATATGAGTGGGCCTAAAATGGACTTGGGTCAGTCATTTACAAATATGAGTAAGAAAGTAAAAATTATATATATGGATAGGCACGAGCATAAATTGTGTTAATATAATGCTTAAGCTCAGCCTAACCCATGGAAACCTCTACACATGGTGTGGGTTAAAAAATATTTAACAAATATATTTATAAAAAAAATAAATGAAATTTTGGTTGAAATGGTAAAGTTAATATATTGAAAATCATGGCTATAAAGTTCAAATACTATCACATGCATTGTTTTAAAGATTTTACATAAAATATAAAATAACAAAAATACCCTCATAATAATGTTTGTTATTTTAAAAAAAAGAAATGAGTTTTCAATAATTTCTTAAATGAGTCTGGTTCTGATTGATGGGTGACACCTAAAGGTATTCATGGCATGGGCTTAGGCATGAATTAACACATTTTATGTTTGACCAAGCCCGGTCTGACCCAAAATATGGGTCTAAAATTGTAATACCCCAAACTCGGCCTAGACGTTATAACCGTATCCAGAGGTGTCACATGAAATCGGTTGGAAAAAAAACCGTTGTTGTTAATTTAAAATCTTTTCAGTTCATAAGCATTTATCGCTCTTATTAGTTTCAAAGCTCTCTTTCATTTAGTCATTAGAGATATAATGTGTATTTAGCGGAAGCTTGCAAAATCATTAAGTTTAAGAAAAACCATTCGTTCGTTTTTTTTTTTTTAGAAAACATGTCTTTAGGTAAAATCGACAAAGTAAAAACAAAAATCCAAAACCAAAGCCAAACAGTTAAAACAGTCCAGAGAGTCTTAGAAAATACAAACTCTCAAATCTTAGCACCAAACTTAAATAAAAACTAAAAACAAGTAAAATAGTTTTGGCGAGTGGTCACCGTCGAGTTTTCCGCTGCACCGATTCACCTAACTCTGTGGATTACTTGTACAGAATAAACAGAGAAGGGTGAATTTACGTAAACTCAGTGTGTAACCCCACAGAATTAACCATGTACACAGAAAACAAAATCAGTTAAATACAGACTCGGCTTAAGCCTATTACGGATATAGATGCAAAGTCAGGCCTAAGCCTATTACGGCCGTGTGGCGTCGACAGAGGGGTTTTTCAGCTTTTGCCGAATCCTTTTTTTTTGCGTTTCGGGTACACACCTAGTAATGATTCGATATTAAAACACTCCCGAGATGACCAACACCTACAATCAGAATATCCGACCCCTTTAGCAACCAAAAATCGAGCCTAACACAACTTATCCAAGTACGCATGAACTGACTTACCGCAACCAAGAACGAACACAATCTTGAATCAACCTGATGGAACGCGGTTCTCTGCCTCAAAAGCTTCCCCTAAATGTAGAATTCGCCACTTAGTCCATAATCTAGCGTTACTAATCCCAAACCAAAAAGTTAAAGGTTGGAAAAGAATACTTACTAGACGAAAAAAAGGATTAAGCACGATCAACGAAGAATCACCACGCAAAACCGAAGGAGGAACACCAAAGGAGAGAAAAAAAGGAAGATGAATCGTTAGAAATTTTGAGAGGGAGAGAGAGGGAAACGAAATTTTGAAAAAAAACAAAAGAATAAAACTGATAATTCCAATATCTCAACCCTCCCACTAACCTCTCCATCTCAACTACTTCAGACTTCAACTTCCACTGAAATTCTTGTACAAAACTGAGCAAAAATTAAGTACCCAAGCTTGCGCAAGGATTCGAACGCAAGACCTCCAACAAACCCACACTCCTCCAAACCACCAGACCAATAGGCCCATTCTGATAAGTTTTTACAATTATCTCAATATAAGCCCACTGATCAAGTAAAAGAGCTTAAGTTAGAAAAATTCCAAAATTTACCAAATACAAGACTCGAACCTGAAGCAGATACACAGCTTGTGTCATATCTATCTAGAAATAGGAATAGAAAGTTTAGGGCGTTACAACTCCACCCCCTAAAAAAATTTTGACCTCGAAATTTACCTAATCAGAACAGATGAGGATATTGCTGACGCATCGAGTCCTCAGGTTCCCACGTGGCCTCCTCAGTGCTATGATTCCGCCATAGCACCTTCACTAACAGAATGGACTTCCTCCTTAGAATCTTAACATTTCGATCTAGGATCTAAATCCGCTCCTCCTTAAAGGTCAAGTCTGTCCTAACCTCGATCTCCTCAACTGAGACAATAGGGGATAGATAAGAATGGTACCACCTCAACATCGAGACGTGAAACACATCATGAATACGATCTAGTTCAGGGGTAACTCCAACTGATAGGCAACTCGTCCCACACACTTCAGAATCCAGTACGGTCTAATAAACCTAGGGCTCAGCTTGTCCTTCCGATTGAACCTCAGAACTTTCTTCCACGAAGAAACCTTAAGAAATACAAAGTCCCCTACAGAATACTTAATCTCCCGCCTCTTCAGATCTGCATACGATTTTTGTCTATCAGAAGTCGCTTCCAGACGATCCTGGATCAGGCGACCCTTATCCTCAGTCTTAGAAACCAACTCAGGACCCAAAACTCGATGTTCACTCAACTCAGTCCAACACAACGGAGTACGACACTTACGACTATACAGAGCCTCCTAAGGTGCCATTTGGATACTAGACTGGAAATTGTTATTGTAGGAGAACTCGGCTAGCGGCAGATAATCCTCCCAACTACTTCAGAAATCAATCACGCAACTTCGAAGCATATCCTCTAGTATCTGAATCACCCTCTCGGACTGACCATCAGTCTGAGGATGGAACGCAGTACTAAAGTCCAACCTTGAACCCAGAGCCTCGTTTAATTTCTTCCAGAACCAAGAAGTGAAGTGAAGATCTCTATCAGAAATGATCGACACTGGAACCCCATGCAGTCTAACTATCTCGGAGATATACAACTTCGCCAACTTTTGAAGAGAAAAGTCCATCTGAACCGGAATGAAGTGCGCAAACTTGGTCAATCGATCCACGATTACTTAAATAGAATCCTTTTTAATAGGTGTCAAGGGCAACCCACTAACGAAATCCATAGTCACTTGTTCCGACTTCCATAAGGGAATCTTGACTGGCTACAATAAATCCGAAGGCAACTGGTGCTCAGCCTTAACTTGCTGACACGTCAGACATTGAGCCACAAAGTCAATAACCTCACGCTTTAAACCTGGCCACCAGTATAACTCACGAAGGTCGCGATACATCTTATTACTGCCGGAATGCATAGCATAAGGGCTACTATGTGCCTCCATCAGAATCAACTACCTCAAATCCACATCGTTCGGTACACAAATCCGACCATGGAAACTGAGTACCCTGTCATTATTCAGTCCAAAATCCAAAATGCTGCCACTCTCAACCTGTCGAAATCGTAAACTCAGTAACTCATCCCTCAACTGCTTATCTCGAATCTGATCAATCCAAGTTGGCTTAACTTGTAATTTCGCCAACAGACTCCCATCATCAAACAAACTAATGCGAGCAAATATCACCCTCAAATCAGACATCGCTCTTCAGCTTAGAGTGTCGGCCACCACATTGGCCTTACCAGGATGGTATTCGATGGTGCAATCATAATCTTTGAGCAGTTCAATCCATCGATGCTGTCTAAGATTCAACTACTTCTGGGTAAGGATATACTTGAGGCTCTTGTGATCGGTGTAGATGATACACCTCTCACCATACAAATAGTGCTTTCAAATTTTCAGTGTAAAGACCACAGCTACCAACTCAAGGACATGCGTCAGATAGTTGGCCTCATGCGTTTTAAGCTGACGGGACACATAAGCCATAATCTTACTATCCTGCATCAGAACACAACCTAATCCAACATGCGACGCATCACTATATACTACAAACTCCCTTCCAGATTCTGGCTGTATCAGAATAAGAGCCTGAGTCAGAACAAATTTGAGCTTCTTAAAGCTCGATTGCTGCACATCCGTCCAGACAAATGACACACCCTTACGTAACAATCAAAGAGAACCCCTCAACGAAACACCAATAGTAACCTACCAAACCCAAAAAGCTACGGATCTTAGATACGTTTTTAGACTATTTTCAATCCAGAACAGCCTCAATCTTTCGAGGATTAACTCGAATCCCTTCAGCAGAAACCACGTGCCTTAAAAAAGTTACTTCACGCAGCCAGAACTCACACTTACTCAGCTTAGCATAGAGTTGCTTCTCACGAAGATTCTAAAGCACTACTCTAAGATGTTCATCATGATCATCATCAGTCTTAGAGTATATCAGGATGTCGTCGGTAAAGACCACAACGAACTAATCCAGATAGGGCTGGAACACTCGGTTCATCAGATCCATAAATGTAGCAGGTGCATTCGTCAAACCAAAAGGCATAACTAGGAACTCGTAGTGTCCATAACGAGTCCTAAATGCAGTCTTATGTACATCAACCTCTTTAACCCTCACCTGATGGTATCCAGAACGAAGATCAATCTTCGAAAACACTGAAGCCTCTCTGAACTGATCAAACAAGTCGTCAATCCTTGGAAACGGATACTTATTCTTTACAGTCAACTTGTTTAACTGCCGATAGTCAATGCACATCCTCATGGTCCCATCCTTTTTCTTAACAAACAGTACTGGTACTCCTCACAGAGACACACTCAGATAGATGAAGCCACAGTCCGACAACTCTTGCAGTTGAGCCTTAAGTTTCGCAAGCTCTTTCGGTGCCATTCGATAGGGAGCGATAGACACCAGAGCTATACCCGGAAGAAGCTCAATCCCAAACTAAACCTCTCAGTTCGGAGGCAATCCCGGTAACTCCTCAGGAAAAATATCCGAAAAATCCCTCACAGTTTTGATATCCCCAATCGAAGAGTTCTCCGAAGCAGTGGTACTAACATAAGCCAAATATGCCTCGCACACTTTCTGGACCAGTTTCTCAGTTACCAGTGCGGAGATCACATACGACAGATAGTCTCGACGATCACCAATCATAACCACCTCCACATCATCCTTGGACCTCAGAACGACCCTCTTAGATGCGCAGTCCAAACTGACTCGATGCTCCACCAATCAGTCATACCCAAAATCAGGTCGAACTCCCCAAACAGAAGCTCTATCAAGTTAGCCAGAAATATCTCCCCTTGCACCTCTAACGAAACGTCCTTATACAGTTTACTAACCTGAACTGACTACCCCAACGGACTTATCACAGTAACCTCACTAGAAGTACTCTCCACCGATAACCTTAGATTTTCGAAAACAAAACAGGCTATATAGGAATGAGTAGATTCTATGTCTATCAAAGCAAAGTAAGGTACATAAAAAAAAAAGGAACGTACCGGTGATGATGTAAGGAGCATCTCTATCCTCTCGGTAATGTGCAGCATAAACTAGAGCAGGTTGCCTCGCCTCAGTCTGACCAGCACCCCTACTCGGTGCTTTATGCCATCGGCCCAAACCATTACCACCCCTAGCCTGACCACGGCCCCTAGGTGGCTGCTGAACCGCTCTCTGAGGCTATACAATAGCCGGAGCTGAAGCTTGCATCTCAAACACGCCCCAATATGGTGCTCAAAATACCCATACCTCAAAAATGCCCCAATCCTTCTCCAGCACTCGCCCGGATGACGTCTTCCACAATCTTCACAAGGCTGCAACCCAGCTGAAGCAACAGGAGCTCCCACTCTAACTGACCCATCAGATCTGGCCTTTTTCTTAGGCCTCTGCACAGAACTTAAGGGCTCTGAATCCCTCTTGTTCTTACATCTCTTCCTATCTCTCTTTTGGCGCTCCGCGAGTTTAACATCCTCGGCAATCTTCGCCTTCTCTACCAGAACATAAAACTTGCGCTCCCTTTGCGGAGTAATTAAAACCCTTAGATTATCCCTTAGGTATTCCTCAAACCTAACACACCTCTCATACTCGGACGTCACCATACCTCGAGCGTAACGGCTCAACCTCAGAAATTTGGCCTCATACTTGGCCACAGGTCGGTCACCCTATGTAAGGTTCAAGAACTCACGCCTGCGAGCATCGACGTAGCTAGCTTCCACATACTTACTTTCAAATGAAGTCTTAAAGAATTCCCAACTCAGACGGTCAGACTGAGTGCCCTCCTTAATTGTTAACCATATAACAGCCCGATTTAGGGGCTAGTCGGAACAGTGATATCGGGATCACTAATTCGAGGTTAGAGAAAACTATTTCCATGATATTTTATGAGTTAGAGTGTGATGGTATAAGTGTATGAAAATTTTGGTGCTTAATTTTATCGATTCCACTAAAACTCTTGCGCAAAGCTGAGTAAAAATTGAATAGCCAAGCTGATAATACTCTAGAACGTCATATTTTTATGTGCTAATTGCATATTTATTTTGAGTATGATTCTACTAATTTGGGCTATTTATGGTCTTTTATCTTGTAGGGACTAAATTGGAGGCAAAAGCGAAATTAAGGGCTAAAAGCGTGAATTTAGAGATAAAATGGGCCAATGTAAGACACAGGGAAAAGTTGGTGTCAAAAGTGCAAGCATGGAGGACACAAGGGTTGAAATGTAAAAAGAAGAGTTTTTATTCTATTAGACTCTATTTTGATTATATTAGGATAATTAATATTAAGATAATTATTAGGGATTATTTAATTTTAGGATTTATTTTATTTATCTTTATTTATCTTTGATTATTTGTATTTATCTTTTGAGAGTTTAAGTAGGATTAGACTATCTCCCCTAGCACTATAAATATGAGGAGAGGTGACTCAAATTAATATTCTTCTTTTTCTGAAAAATACTAGTCTTTTGTTCTTTCCATATTTTCCTTTAATAAAATTTCCTTTTCTATTTTTATAATTATTTTCTTTTCCACCACAACCATGAGCCACTAAACCCATCTAGCCAAAGGTTGCCGAAAATCCCCAAAAAGTGTTCTTGAGGTTTAGAATCCGCACTTAGCCTTCTCAAACAGGGTATTCATCGTTTCTCCGCACTACGGGGCTGACGCTTCCATCCATGTCCCTTAAGAAGTAAACTTTTCAACGTATGCAAAGGCGGCCGCTTTGTATGTTTTGGAAGGATTGCACAGTCGGTTTGTTAACTTACTGCGTCAGAGGTTGGCGAGCCCAAGAGACAAAATGGCGTGGGATTCGCCATTGAGAAACGTTGATCTAGCATAAGATGATCCCACAAGAGCGATTGTTGGCTAGAGTCAGGTTCCACTAAACCGAAGTCTAAATCCTTGGAGCTGGTGGTCGTAGGCGTCCTCTTCCACTATAACTGGCTTATCCTGCTCGAGAAGGGTTACTTAAAAGCTAAGGATTGAACCCAAGGCGGATCGAGGCAACCGGAGGCTGGAATCTCCCCATAAGAATTTCTTTATCTCAACTCTATTTCCTATTTTTAATTTTCGCAATTCCAATTCGACTTCTCAATTCTGTTTTTATTTTATTTTCGTTTCCAGATCAAAAGTTTTAATTCTGTTATTTTTATTTTTTTCAGGAACGCAGGTTTTCTTGGGCACGATTCTGCCCAGGATTTCGAGAAACAAGCATTCATATAATCCGGTCCCTGAGGATTCGGCCCTACTTCCCCTTTACTGTTCTTTTTCATTATTTTGCAGGGAATAGGATATTTTTGGTGCTTTCAACGATGCATCACAAGCTTGCGGAAGGATTCAAACACACTACCTCTATCAAACCCACACTCCTCCAAACCACCAGACCAGCAAACCCATTCTGATAAGTTTTTACAATTATCTCAATATAAGCCCACTGAACAAGTAAAAGGGCTTAAGTCAGAAAATTTCCAAAATTTACCAAATACAAGACTTGAACCTAAGACCTCACACACACACTCAGAACACTTAACCACTGAAGCAGATACATAGCTTGTGTCACATTTATCTAGAAATAGGAATATAATTTTTGGGGCGTTACAAAAATTTTGTCCAAATTCACCTATATTTGTAAATCTCTAACCCAAACCCATTTTAAGTCCGCATATATATTTTAAAATTTTAAAAATAAATTTATATATTTTTTAATTTAATAATTTTATATATAGTCATCTAACATTTTCTATTGTTTACATTTTATTGATTTAGTTTTTATATGTTATAAATTATATAATATATAAAAATAACATAATATAAAATATTAGAAACTTAAAAAAGAAAGGGTCAGACCTTGAATGTTCAAGCTCGAGCCTGTCTCATATTTCAAACGGGGCTAATTTTTTGTCCAAACCAATTTTTTGGGCATAGTATTTTTATCCAAACCCTCCCAAATTTCAATCGGGCCTTTAGGCTTGGGTGGATAACTTGACCCATGAACAGATCTAATAACATCAACTCAGCTAACCCTTCAAAAATGTATAAATTTTATATATATATATATTTTTACAATAACTACTACTAGTACCCAAACTCACCCATAACTGCTAAAACCTTAATCTGGAGGAAAATGTCAGTTTAAGTACACTTGAATCCATATTTTCTTAATTATTATGGTAACCACAACACCTATTGAATTAAGACTCAATTCATATATTTTATATCTTTTATTTTCGTGTCATACCCAAAATTATGGTGGTCCATACATTTTTTTTTTCTAAATAATATCGATAAAATACCAATACAAGATGAAATTAGATCAGATATATCTACAAGTTTTAAAGTACTAGTCTTTAATACGAATTGAGTAAAGTGATAAATTATATTGTACTCTAAGATTATATAAATTCAAATTTTAAAAATGACATTTATCGAACACAACATAAAAGAAAAGAGAAATTAAAAAGCTGATGCAAGCATTAAAAATGGGGAGACAGAAATGGACAGCACAACCAGTTCACCCACCCACAAAATCAAAAGCAGGTGGCTGAGTCTTCAAATAAAAATTTTAGGCAAACGGTCCCTACACCAAGATTTGCCACTCTACTTAGAAACTTTGAAAGGGACCCCCTTTCTTCCCTTTAATTAATTTCTTTAATTTATATTTGGAATTCGTGATGGTGATTTATGATTGAGATTCGTGATTGTTTTTTTTAATAATATTATTTTTAAGATTCGAATTTACATTCTCTTTTTGAAAATATAATGCGTCTTGCCATTGCATCTAATACTTATTAGCTTTAATTAATTTATAACATTAAAACTTTTTAAAATGTTAAAAAAATATGTATTTTTACATTATAAAAATACAGAAAAAAAACATAGAAATTTTATAAATTTTCATAAAATTCTAAAAAGATACTCAAAATTTTGAATGATATTCTTATCTTGTTTTCATATTAATTTTTCTCAAAGGGATTGAGAGTAAAAAAGGTTAAAATATGTATGAAGTATCTCTAATTTTTAAAATGTAGGAATTTAGTTCTTATATTTGTATTTTTCGGAATTTAGTTTATCTGCTTTTCAGATTTTAAAATTCAGATCTAACTGTTAAATTTTTGGTTAAATTCAAGTTAATTACATGATTAACAAGTGAGTACTTTTTTTTATTATTTCAAAATATCATAATAAAAAATTTAACAAAATATAATTAACAGTATTAACATTTAGAACTTAATTTTTAAAATCTGAAAAATAGAGAAACTAACTTCCTAACAATACAAGTACAATAATTAAATTCCTAGCATTTGAAAACCTAGAGGAACAAGATTTTGAGGCTTATGTATGTATGTATGTATGTATGTATGTATGTATTTCAAAGATGTGAATCTGAATGCATAATGTTAAATTCTGACTTTGTTAAGAAAAATGTGGGAGGAGGGGGATTCCATGTAGACCATGAAAATGTATTTTTTTATGAATATATATATATATATATATATATATATATATATATATTAAGATTAAAATATGTATGCATAAGTTTTTATACTCTTCGTGAGTTCGGAATTTAGTCTCTATATTTTTTTACTTTTGGGACTTTAGTCCTTTATTTTTTAGATTTCAAAATTCTTAATATAGGCAACAAATGGATTGATTTCAAGTTGCTAGAAATGTCAAATCTTGTTATCTGAATAGATGATGTCAAATCTAACATTAAAGGATAAATAAGTTAGGAATAATTCAAGAATAATAATATAAAAGATTAAATAAAAAGAGATGGAAGATAGAAGGATGATAATAATGATGATGGTGAGATGAGAAAGAAAGATATCCAATGGAACTCCTTGAAAAACAAGCTTCAATAAATTCCATTAATGGCTTTAATCGACCCTCCAAGCTAGATAACTTGAAAAATCGAAGGGTGAAGAATTTTCACCAACAATCTCGAAGAAGATTAAGTTGAAAGCTCTTATAAGAAAACAAGAAAAGATTTATTCCAAAGGAGAAGAACTCAAAGAGTATCTTTATACAATAAGAAAACTAAAAAAAGGAGAAACAAATCGCTAAAAACTAGCCTAGAAAATATGGATGGCTAAGATTAAAATCAAATCGTTGAAATGTAGCCTAAAAATATGGGCAACTATGAAAGGTAACTCTTTATTCCTAAAAAACTTAAAAGGAGGAACGAAAAGACTTAAATGAATTTGACCAGCTTTATGAAAGTTGTGTATGGATCAAATTTACAATAAAATAAATTAACTTGGGTTAAAAAAAATAAACTTTTTCCAAATTTTGATGCACTCTTTTCTCTTAGCTTGGAATTGAAGTAGTTGTTTACTTAGTAGGTATTTCCATGCATCTTTTGTACCAGTTGGACATTATTTGGGCATTTTGCACTCATGGTCTCTTTTCTCTCAACCTTTTTTACTTTACTACTTTGAGCCCTTCACAAAATTTCTTCATTTTCACTTGATCATTGCACACATCTTTGGGATCCAAAGGGGTTAAAGTAAACTTTTTCACATGAAATACGAGGGAGTGTGTATTCAATTTTCCATGGTAAACGACATCTCGACCAAACTACCATGGTCTCCCCAATAGTAAATGAACAACATGCATTGGGACTAAATCACACCAAACATCATCAGTATAATTTCCAATTCTAAAAGTGATAAGACATTGTTTTACCACTTTTACCTCGGATCTTTCATGAAGCTAGCCACTAGAGATGATATGAATTAGGGTGGTTTTGACAAGGTAATGAAAGGGAGTCCACCAAAAAATTGCTTACCACATTAGCACAACTGCCACTATCAATAATAAGTGAACATAGTTTCCCTTTGTTCAGACATCAAGAGTGGAAGATGTTAGTCCGTTGCTCATCAGAACCATCCTTTGCTTGGATATTAAGGGTGCATCGCACAATAAGGCAATTGGACCCTAAAAGATCCTTACCATCAGTAGGAGGTTCCAACACCTCTTCATAATCTTCAACCAAAGCGAGCACATTAAGATCTTCAAAATCAGAATTGAAAGTGTATTCTCCATCATCTCGAACACGCATAATTCGTTTATTTGGACATTCGTTGTGATAGTGCTCTCCCCCATTACACTTAAAGCATTTAATCTCATGATCTCATTTATGATCTTATGGAGAAAAAATGGCATTCTGCTTAGAAGGGGCATCCTTAAAAGAGATGTCTTATTTCCACTCAAATGGCTTTAGCTCGTATATTTTCAGCAATATACGATTCCTATGAGTTTGGGAATGTGTCGAACTCCTATAATGAGGAGTAGAGTTTGAACCTCTCCAATTTGATGAAAAACCTGAAAATTGTGCCTTAAATTACCTTTGAATTTATTGTTCAATCTGAATGGTCTTTTGAAGTGCTTCCTCAAGATCCACACATGTTTGGAGCTCAAGGATATTAAATATGAGAAAATTCAACCCATTCACAAATCGAGCTATGTTAGTCTCCTCTTCTTCAGAGATATTTTTTCAAATCATGGGCAATTACATTACCTTTAAGTATTCATTAACGGACTTTGTGCCTTGAGCAAGATGTTAAAGTTTCTGTTGATTCTCTTTATGATAAAATGACAGAACAAATCTCTTTTTCATTTCATCTCATCCCAAGACTTAATCGATCTTTCACGGTTCATTCGTTGATTCAACAACAATTGAGTCCACCAACTCAAGGCATAATCAGAAAATTCTAAGGCTGCCAATTGTACCTTTTGCTCTTCTAGACACTTGTAATAGGCAAACATGAGCTTTGATATTGCTTTCTCAATCATAATATGCATTTAGATTATTCTTCCCTTTGAAGGAGGGAATCGAAAACTTTGGTTTAACCAATGAAGGCTATTCACAATCACTATAACCCGAAGCATAATCATACTTATGAGGTCCATGCCTACCTTGATAATAGTCATGTTGAGGTTGTTCATCTCTCACATTGCAACTTTTATCATATGATTGGGCATCCAACCTCTCTAACATCTTACTTAAGGTAGCCATCATGAGGTCTCATCGGTCGTTACGTTCCCTTTGTTGGGCCTCAAATTTAATAAACAAGGCCTCAAACTTGTTAGTTATCAGTCAAACTAGCCACATTGCACATTGCAACTTATTAGTTATCAGTCAAACTGGCCACATTATTAACTTGTGGTCTATCATCATCATCATCATCATCATCATCATCTCCACGACGGGTACAAACCATT
The DNA here is from genome assembly GCA_025698515.1 of Gossypium sturtianum. NCBI lineage: Eukaryota > Viridiplantae > Streptophyta > Magnoliopsida > Malvales > Malvaceae > Gossypium > Gossypium sturtianum. Next base: position 99,758,082 of record CM046947.1, read on the forward strand.
TTGCAACTTGAAAGCACAAACACTCAACAAAGAAAATGTTATAGAAATTTCTCACTATTAATACTCACAAGAAATAATACTCTAAGAGGCAAAGGAATAAAATTTTTAAAAAAAATCAAATATTGTAAATTTTAAAGTGAATTCAACAATAAACTTCTATAAAAGATATATTGGTGTTCATTCGCTAACAACACAATCCTAAGGCGCAAGATTTGCATATCATATCTAAGATTGCATACCATATCTTCTAGGATTACATATCATATCTAAGATTTGCAAATCATATCTAAGATTGCATACCATATATTCTAGGATTGCATATCATATCTAAGATTGCATATCCTTAAAGATTGTGTTCCCATATACGTCAAGTTTGTAGATGGACCTTCAATCTTTTAATGGGTCATTCCGATCGGGCCAAATGATATATTTTGGACTGGACTTGGACTTTGTTTTATTATTTTGGGTTTATTATTTTTTGTATGGGCCCGTGCTAAATTGGCCTATTACATAAATTATGATATTTTTTATAATTTTAGAAATTCTTGAAAAATAATTAAAGTTATCCTTAAAATAAATTAAAAAAACAGTAAATTAATATTTTAGCTATAGTTTATATCTTAAATTAAGTGGGGATAAATATCAAATTTGATACATGAACTTTGATTTTGATTCAGTTGTATACATTTAAAGAAATGAATACATATATTTATTTTCATATTGGATTAATATAATTGATTTGTGTATGTAATATATTAACATAAAATCGTGTTAATTCAATTACAATGATGTTGTTTCGTGAAATTTGAATAAAACCAAAATTTCATTTATATAAAAGTAAAAAAATTAAAATTTATATATGATTTTGATATTTATCCAATTAACAATGAATCAACACTCGCTTCATCATCCCATTACTATATTACGGAATAATAAAAATTTTATAATTTTTTTAATAGTTTGATAACTAAAATAAAAAATTAGTAACGTAATCTTATTAATAAAAAATTTGAAAAGACTAAAAACCCTTTTAAATAGATAATACATTTAACTGTAATTAATATAAAAATAACGATGACGACGAAATTAAATATCGCACCGAAAATAAATTCCATCCAGAGGAGCCATATAGAGAAGGCGATGAATATGGGAAAGACAGCTGTGAGAATAATAATTGAAGATTCGATAGGGAGTAGGGACCCACCTTTGAAAGGAAACACCCAGCCGTTGAAGAATGGGCCATACACCTGCCACTGGGGCCCACTGCTAACTCAAATAAAATCTACACCAATCAAATCCTTCATGTTTTCCACGTGTACTTCCCTCTCAAGGGGTCGGTGCTTTTATTGGGATGGTAAATGAGTTGGCTGAATTTTGAATAATATGTCGGATTTGAAATGGTAAAATTATTATAGAGGCCCATGTATTAGAAGTTTAATTACATTTTACTCCTTATACTTAAAAAATTGAGTAAATTAATTAAATTTTTTTTGTTAACAACCAATCAATATACTAATTTAAATATATAGATATAACTGAACTTTTGAATAAATTATTCGAAATCGATAAAAACTCGAAAATCGAAAAATATAACAACTTATGATATATTTTAACCTAAACTAATTTACTTGGTGAAATGGAGGAGTTAAAGCACATGTTCTTTTGCATATGAAAAATGAGTGACTTTGAATGTAATTGATTGTATATATCCAATAGAATTGATCTATATATGGTAAATAAAAGGGTAAATTATAAAAATAATCCCTTTTTGTTTGCTTAAGATTACATTTTAGTTATTTATATTTGAAATGTTATGTTTTAGCTACTTACGTTGTTGTTCTGTTACGAAGTAGTTATTCTGCTATTAAGCTTCGTTACCTTCCTAACAACAATCTTATGTGGCAGTTTAAATGGGTTTTAAATGCCAACTTGGATGTCCAACTAAGATGAGAATAGTTTTTTAGTCAAAATGGAAAAGAAAATTAAAAGAAAAAAGAGACGAACGATTTTTGTTTTCCAGTTCGAGGTGTAATTAATTTAAAATTTTTAATTAATTAAATTTATTTAATTAAAAACCTATTCTCGTCTCAATTGGACATCCAAGTTGGCATTTAAAACCTATTTGGATTGCCGTTAGGGAGGTAACGGAGCTTAACGACCGAGTGATCACTATGTAACAAAGCGATAACGTAAGTGACTAAAACGTAACATTTCAAATCTAAATGACTAAAATATAATCTGAAAAAAACAAAAATGACTATTTTTTCTGTTTAACCGAAATAAAAATACGATTTTGATTAAAAATTAAAACTTTAGGGTCCAAAATGCAAATGCAAATTCAAATACAAATTTCTTACACAAAAACTCTCACTCACTCTTAAACTGTATATATACCTTGAACTAAAATCAATTTCCCCATACATCTCACCACCACTCTCTAAAAAAGAACATTTTTTTCCCTCTCCCTCCCTCTAATAATCCATTGAATCAGGTAATTTCAATTCAATAATCCTCATTTTACTAGTTAATCTTTTTTTTTTTTACTTGGTTTTTTCTTTGTTCTGCTTTAAGTGATCTAGTAAATATATAACCTTTGCTTGAAATTCACTCTTTTCTCTTTTGTTTTTGCTTGCGTTTAGTGTGTTGATTTTGATCTGGGTATTTTTAATTCTTTCAAAAAGTGTTAGGGTTTATGAAGAGATTATATAGATGCTAGATTCACATGATTGAAGCTAAGATTCTTGTTTTTTGGTGGTGGATTTTACTTGAATGTTGTTAAGTATAACTCTGTTTTGTTGTATTAGAGATTTGATTCATGTGTGGTGCTTGTGTTTGAATGTTTGTGAGTGATCTTTATTGGGGTTGTTTCTATGATGATTCAGCTTCTTAATGAATTTACTGTAACGGGGTTGTTTGCAATATGAATGGACTAAGATTCAATTCAATCAAGCAAGATAGTCCATGTTGGATTTAACTTCTATAATATTCTATCTCATATATTTGTTTTCTCTTATATTATGTGTAGGTTTAAGGATATGGGTTCTGCAGCAGTTGAGGATATGATAGAGGCTTCTTCTGGGGTTCATTTTTCTGGGTTCCACATGGATGGTTTGGATTCTAGACATATCAAGAAGCCTATGATTTCACCGGCTACTGAAAATATGCATAATCAACCTTTTCTTATCGGCAAGTTCAAAAATATTGTTCTCGTATTACTTATGTTGTTTTTTAGATGCAATAATGATCAAAAGTTGTTTAAGATTGATGAAAAAAACTCTATGGACATCCAAGCACCTCTTTAATTTTAATTTTTTGAAGAAACGATTACCATAATAGTATATAGTATTTGTTGAGGGTGGATTGGCTCCTTTGGGAGAAGTCTTCGAAGAGTCGTTCTCTAGAACCCCGAACCCCCAACAATCGAAGGTATTGTCCCCGTGTTGGGGTTTTGTCCTCAGCTTCTGTGAAGAGCCGGTTCGCAGATGGGAATGCCTTAGTTGGTGAAGATAGGTACGTGCAAGACTCGGGAAATGTGTCAATATAGGGCGTGAGAATAATAATGGAGGGACCTGGGCGCGGGCAGGATGGCATGAACCACCAACCAAGGCTTAATGGCAACATGTTTGCAAACATGGTACAACTTGCCTAGATGACGACACTTTGAAGACTTCTCTCGAAGAGTCGATATCCCCTCAACAATATTCTACAAAATATCACCTCTTTTCGTTTTCATTGCGCCCAAGATGCAAGCCTTGTTGATTATACTATGTGGTATTTGGTTAATGAATTGGTTTCTTTCAATTACTTAGAGCTTTTTTCCTTTAGATTTCTATCTTATTTAACTTTGGCTATTATTTTTTGGTTCAGGAGTTGCTGGTGGAGCAGCGTCCGGTAAGACTACAGTCTGTGATATGATTATTCAGCAACTTCATGATCAACGTGTGGTATTAGTTAATCAGGTATTTTCTCCAAAGTTCCAAATGTAGCTTTATTAAGAGTTGTTGAATAACTTAAGCTCTCTAAAGTGTCAGATGTTGTCACGCATTCCCTTAGCCACTTGTTTCGATATTTATTTTCCTCTTAAATTCATTTTAAAATTAGATACTTTTTATCTGTCGCGAATCGTATTTGGTCAATCGGATACATTTTTAACATAAGCAATGTGCCAGGATTCCTTTTATCACAAACTCACTGAAGAGGAACTTGCAAGAGTTCATGAATACAACTTTGACCATCCTGGTGAGACTTTTTCTGTAACAGATATCCAAAGCATTCAGAAAAGAAAACAATGACCTGCTGATATATTTTTTATGCTTATAAACCGACAAAAACTCGTACTTTATCTCTTTCATCAGTTGGTCTTTAGGAAATGTGACTGTTTTACGTGTGGATGTTGTTTGGTCTCTGTTTGTTTCGGATTTTATTGATGTCGTATTGGCTCTTTCCTGCAGATGCATTTGACACGGAGAAATTATTAGATTCTATAGATAACTTAAGGCATGGCCGAGCAGTAGATATTCCAAAATATGATTTCAAAAGTTATAAGCATGATGTTTTTCCTGTAAGAAGGGTAAGATCTCACAATGTTCAAAATGTATGTCTTGGCCACTGTCTTAATGTGGCCGGCATCTTTGTTGTTTTTGGAAGTATACGAACTCTTTTGATGATAAAATTTTTCTGCAGGTTAATCCTTCAGATGTTATAATTTTGGAAGGGATACTTATTTTCCATGATCCTCGCGTCCGAGAGTTGATGAACATGAAAATATTTGTTGATACAGGTTAATCTATTAAACTTTAACAACACTAAGAGAACTCATTTGTATGCTTTGTTTGATGTAAAATAAATATCGATAACTTATATAGAAGTATATTGCCGAAATCTTTAAATGGAATAACTTGCATGTATTAGGGAACATACCAATTGCGTTACTTTGTCGGTGTTACTGAGTTTGGGCTATTACTTCACATTGAAAAAATTTCAGTGCAGATGCTGATGTGCGACTGGCAAGAAGAATAAGGCGTGATACTGTTGGGAAGAGCAGAGATATTGGTGCTGTCCTTGATCAGGTCTAAATGTGCTTCCCTATATATTTTGGCATATATAAGATTGTTTCTATCTCGTTTACTAATGTGTCGATTTGTATTCTTTTGATGGTGCTACTCTTTTCAGCTGATATTTACATGCAATTAATTTTTAATGCAGTATTCAAAATTTGTGAAGCCAGCTTTTGATGACTTTATACTTCCAACAAAGAAATATGCAGATATCATCATTCCCCGAGGAGGAGATAATCATGTAGCAATTGATTTGATTGTACAACATATTAGGACGAAGCTTGGCCAGCATGATCTCTGTAAAATCTACCCGAATCTATATGTCATTCAATCAACCTTTCAGGTATGTTTTCTTCGATTAACTAAGGTTGTAAATTTTTTACTGCATGCATTGAGCTCCAAATGTTAAAAGCTAAGGATTATTTATTTATTTATGCAGATACGAGGCATGCATACCCTTATTCGTGACTCTCAAACAACGAAACATGACTTTGTTTTTTACGCTGATCGATTGATTCGTCTGGTGGGTGATGTAATTAATTAGTCTTCCGGTTTCTTCAAATGGTTTTGATTCTCACTCATATAAGGCTCCTCCTTTTCTAGGTTGTTGAACATGGGCTGGGACATCTGCCATTTACAGAGAAGCAGGTGATCACTCCTACAGGTAAGCTGAAGTTACTTCATCTAGTACTCGGCCTCCTATAAAGTACTTTTCGGTTTATAGGAACTTTGACTACCATTTTTCTCGTTGTAATGTTCTCTGAAATTGAGTTTTGCACAAACAAATAGATTTTATGCTATGGACTATAGCAAGTTCGAAGCAATCATAAATTATTATATTGGTGTTATTGTGCATGCAGGGTCTGTATATACAGGTGTGGATTTCTGTAAGAGATTATGTGGAGTCTCTATTATTCGGAGGTATAATTCTGGTCTAATATCTTAAAGCACTTCTTAAATAACTCCATTGCTTGTGTGATTTATAACTTGCTTGGAATATTTCAAGGAAATGGGAATGTTTTTGAAAGAGCAAAAATAATAGGGAGTAATGGTTAGAAATTAAGGTGTCGGTCATTCCTTTTGCTGTGGACAAACTTATATTAAAACAAATACAATTGTAGTTTACTGTGATTGAGTGTCGGGAGTTGGAAAAATATTTCAGATAGCTCTTAGGAGAGGTGTAAGTGGGTGGTGTCTATCAATGTTGTTAACTTATACGAATGTACTTTGTTTAAACCATTAACTACTTACCGTTTGACATTTAATGATAGTGGTGAGAGTATGGAGAATGCTTTGCGAGCATGCTGCAAAGGTATCAAGATTGGCAAGATTCTTATTCATAGGGAAGGTGACAACGGTCAACAGGTTCGTAAACTTGATATATCTTCTTCCACAAGCAAGAAATTTTGTTCTATTGCCTACTTTCTTTCTCACTCTTTCTTTCGTGCTTCTATGTTTGATTAGCTTATCTATGAAAAATTACCACAAGACATCTCCAAAAGGCATGTGCTACTACTGGATCCTATTCTAGGCACAGGTTCGTTCTTTTGCTAACTGGGAACTAAAATCCCGTAAAGGACACCATTAAGCTAGAAGTTTGTTTCGATAATCATGCGGTTTTAACATATTGCAAACTATTCTACACAGGCAATTCAGCTGTCCAAGCTATTTCATTGCTTATAAAAAAGGGTGTACCAGAGTCCAACATCATATTTCTCAATCTCATATCTGTAAGTTATCTCTTACGATTACTATCTCATGGCTTTCATGTTATATTTTCGTATCATCTATAAGCTATAACCATATCACTCGATTCCACAGGCACCGCAAGGTGTACATATGGTCTGCAAAAGCTTCCCAAGACTAAAGATCGTGACATCCGAGATTGATATTGGTTTAAACAAAGATTTCTCTGTTATCCCCGGAATGGGTGAGTTTGGAGACCGATATTTCGGAACAGATGATGATGATGACCAGAAAGTTGTGGCCCCTATGCAACAGTCATGTTGAGCTTCACATTTATCAGTTTTGAAACAATTTTGACTTCATTAGACCAAAGAGTTGCCATTGTTGAATTCATTTTCTTTTTCTTTCTTGAATCGTTTTGAGTCACACTAGGGGGTGCCATTTACATTTATTTATATATATACATATCATTTGATGATAATACATGAAAAAGGGTCAAACTTGTTAGGGTTATGGAATAACCTGGTCATTGTCAACCCCTTCACACACACAGAAAACAACTTTATGAATGATTAGCATCATATGTGTATTTACAAAACCCAGTTGTTTTCTTTAATAATAAAAAAATTGAGATTTCATTATATATGTATATTGTATTGTACTTGAGAGTATCCTTTCCAATCTTGCACAGAGTTTTAACAATAATTACAATTGTTGGGCATAAAATAGTATGATTTAAACTTGAAACTAGAAAAATAAATAAAAACTCTCGTAAAAAATGCGACCTTTTCAAAATAAACAAAAAAATTTCCTTCTCTTTGCTAAAAACAAGTCATAGGAGTCATTAAATATTACCAATTGAATCAATTTATTACTTTTTTCTTTATTGGGACCATATTATTGTTATGAAGCTGTACAAATTTACTTATATATATATATTTAATCAATGAGGTGAACAAGAGAGGAAGATAAAGAAAGAATAAAAGAGAATACGATGAGAGTTGGAGAAGAGGTCTTTATTTTTTGGGAGAGTTTAAAAGGAGAAAGAAAAAGGATGAGAAGGGGAAGTCTAATTTACATGATCTTATCATGGGGGACAAGTTTAGTTACATATCTTAAGATTGTTGACGTGAAAGTTTGATTTGATACTTTTGATAGTGATAATGATGTGACGTCTTAGAATGAGACATGTTAAGACAACTAGCAATCAGTTATTCTAAGTTTTCACGTGGCCTTCACATAGTCTTAGTAGAGTTATTTCTTTTCAAAGTTAACCGAGTCGGGGTTTGTAAACTAGCTTAGGTTTGCAATGTGGTTGGTTCCATTAGGAGGCACATGTTTAGCTCTCCATGAATACACTGTTAAGTTCGTGAAAAACACTATAAGGTCCGCGAAACCCACTACACAGGGTATAACAATATATAAACGTGAAAGTGGATTGTTTTATAGGAGGCTTGTAATTGGGAGAAGTGATGAATTTAGATCAGGGTCCAATGTGAAAATGAGACTAATAATTTATTTATCACGACCATCTAAAGTTCAAATCCGAAAGATCTGAATCCAAAATAATTTAAATTTAAAACTATCAAAACATAAAATTAATTAAAATAAACTAATTTTAAAATTTTAAAAATCTAATAAACTAATCCAAATTAATCCGATTTAAAACCATAGTATTATTGGTATCAAAGCATCACAATTGTAGAAATTTGCATATACCTATTTTGAGAATTTCACAAAAAAGAGAAAATGAACTATTTTATTATAAATTCTTATAGAAACCTAGGCACATGTGATATGGGAGGGGTGTACTTTGAAGATAGGTTTAAAAAAATTATATAAAATTTTAAGTGATTACGTGATCCAATTTTAGAATATCGGGTTAGTGGTTGAACTGGTTAGATTACTAGTTATTGATTCAATCAGTTTGACTAGTTTAACTGCTATACCAACAATAAATAATTAATTAATTAAAAATTCATAGAAATTAAAAAATAAAAAAATATTAAACTTGTTCAACTATTGATTTTTGTCTCAAATTTCGATTTTTACTGGTTTTCAATTCAATCGGTTCAACCCCTTTGTTTGGACTAGTATACCGGCTGCTTACCGATCCAATCAATCTGACCAACCAATTCAATCATGTTCCAAGAGCACTAGTCACATTATCAAATCTTGACAGAATCAAAGTTTAGGGATTAAATTGGATCTAATTGTCGAGTTAAGGTACTAAAATGAATAAAGCAAAAGTACAAGTACCAAGATGGACCTAGTTTCCGAGTTCAGTGGTCATAAATTATATTATCCCTTAAATTTATTACTAAAGTTAAAAATTGAGGTATAAATTAAGGGTGCCAAATGATTTGTGTCCGTTCTTGATTGAATTACACCAACGAATGACGGAATGAATGCATGAATTTAAGCAAATGGTATGTACTACAGCTTCCATTAGCCTCTCTCTTCGCTATAATTCTTCTTCATGAAATACCCACAGGACACAAACTCAGTGCCTCAAGTGTACATGCATGCATGCATGTGTATATGTATGTATGGAGTGAATGTAGGTATGAATATATCACCTTTTTTTTGGTATAATGATATGTTTGGTGTTTTAGTTATATTTTTCATGTATGTAATTGAACATAATTTCCTTTATTTTCTTTTGGGAGATTCCTTTGTTATGTTCAATTTTATATATATATATATATCACGGAAATTATGAGGTAAAAGTACCACAAGACCCCTTTTACTATACTCTGGATTGCATTTTACCCCTCTACTAAAAAGAGAGAGAGGGTAAATTAGTCCCTCTATATTGGATTAGTGAGCAAAACAAACTTTCTATTAAAATTGCACGGTTAAATGTTTGTTTTGATGTTTATATAAGGTATAATAACAAATTTAGCCCTAAACCTTTGCATATTTATTTAATTTGATCCCTACTCTTTTATAATAAGACTATAGGGTTAAAAAGGCCTTAGTAACAAATTTTAAAAGAAACCAATTAAACCCTTTCAAAATTTAAAAATTATTAAAAATATCATAAAAATTATAAACAAAATTTATAAAAAAAAGTTATAAAATTTTTGAAATTTTATTAAAATAACAATACTGACCCAATAAAAGAGTAGGGGTCAAATTTTTTTTAAAAAAATCTTATGACCATTAGATTTTAATGGGCCGGGATTGTTATTTTTCAATTTTTTTATAATTTTTATAACTTCTTTTTATAAATTTTGTTTATAATTTTTATGATTTTTTTAATAATTTTTAAATTTTAAAAGGGCTTAATTGATTTTTTTTTTTAATTTGTTACTAAGGCCTTTTTGACCCTTTAGCCTTATAAGTTTCAAAAAATTCTAATTACTTTTAATAAAAGAGTAGGGTTAAATTGAATAAATGTGTAAAGTTACGATAATTTCAATATAATCAATTATTAGAAGTGAATAACCAACTAACTCAACTCTAATTAAATAACCAACTAACAAAAAATAAATGATTAAAATATGTCATAAATCCATGTACTCATCGCAAATTTAAACATTTTATTAAGAAGACAATCTTGTATCATTGTAAGAATCAAATAAATATTTATGATGGTACACTCATAATAGATTTTAACTTAATGTTTATAATGCAGCTAAACATTGTAAAGAAATGTTTAGGGTGTAAGTAATTAAGCTCTTGCTTTTTTTTTTTTTTACTCAATTGGGTACTTGAACTGTTAAAATGCATCAAAAAGGCCCTCAAACTTTTTCAAAAAATTAAAAATTAAAAATGAAGTCCCCCTTTTTTTTTTGTACTCAATTGGGTACATTAACAGTTGACCATTAAAGTTAACTGCACCTAATTTTTCAGTTAAAGCCAACCATGGCATGATATGCGGGAAAAGAAATTATAAAAATAAAAATCAATAAAAGTTATTAAATTTTAATAAAAATATAAAAAATATTTAAATTTTATTAAAAATTATAAAAATATATAAAAATTGTAAAAAAAATATACGAAATTGTAAAATTTTATAAAAATCATAAAAAATATAAAATGCATAAAAAATGCCATTTAATCATTAACTTTAACTGTTGACCATTAAACCCTTAGTTTTTTTTTTCAGTTAAAGTCATCACCTGTCGCAACATAGTGTGACATGTAGCGAAGAATGATAAAAAAATAAAAATCAATAAAAGTTATAGAAAAATTATAAAATGTTTCTTTTGGTACGATAGCTTTTATAATTTTTTACAAACTTTATATTTTTTTTACATTTTTTGATAATTTTCTTATGATTTTATAATTTTTTATAATTTTTTTTCTATATTTCTATATATTTTATAAAATTTATAAAATTTTACACATCTTTATTTTTTTACGATTTTTTGTAATTTTTAATATTTTTATTAAAATTTAATAATTTTTATATTTTTTTATCACATGTCACGCCGTGGTTGTAACACGAGGTGGCTTTAATTGAAAAAAATTAGGGACAATTAACTTTAACAGTTAACTGTTAAAGTACCCAATTGAGTACAAAAGAAAGCAGGGACTTAATTGTTTTTTTTAAAAGTTTGAGGACCTTTTTGATGTATTTTAACAGTTTAAGTACCAAATTGAGTACAAAAAAAAATCAAGAACTTAATTATTTTTTTTTTTTAAATTTGAGTGCCTTTTTAATGTATTTTAAAAGTTTAAGTACCTAATTAAATGTAAAAAGAAATAGGAACTTAATTATTTTTTTAAAAAAAATTAAAATTTTTTTACACCTTAAGCCTAATATAAAAACTATTTGATTATGTAAGTAAAAAATCCCAAGACATTTAACGAAGCCGAAACTAAATTTCATTGAAAATGAGATCACGAAGGAGCTTCTACAACTAGAAGATTAAAGAAGAGGAAAACAAGAGGGCCTATAGTTTTCGAAAATTAGGAATTTAGTCCTTGTAGTTGTATTTTTATAAGGATTTTAGTCTCTCTACTTTTTAGATTTTTAAATTCAAATTCAACTATTTACACTGTTTTTAGGACCTTGAAAAATGGAGACGGGTGGTACCGTCAACGGTGTTAGTGCCAGCGAAGAACATATTTTATAATTTTTTTAAATTCTTATATATTTGATCAAAAAATTTAACTTTTAAATAATTTTTATATTTTAAAGTATTTCGATTTTTTATTTTTTAGAATGAGGATTAAATTGACAAAATGTGTAAAGTTGAAGGGCTAAATTTATTAAATTTTTTAGAATTAAGACGAAATTGGTAGAATCTATAAACATTGAAGAGTTAAATTTGTTATTATACTAATAAAAAAAGATCACGTCAACATTCCGTTAATGATTTAATAGAGTAACGAAGAAAATATCAAATGTCAATAACGTTAATGATTAAAATAGAATTTTTTAAATCAGGGTGACCAAAACAGAAACACGCTAATAATTGGGTGACTATTAATATAGTTTACCAATTCTTTTTATATCATGATTACTTTTACTCATAAGTCTCTGAACCGTTAAACAAAAAACACAACTAAACATATTCGAATTCACATTTATCTTAGAAAATACGAGATTTATATAAATTATAGTTTCAAAGACTTGTACTGTTCTCACAAGTACTCACAGAGGCGATTCTAGGGGGGTTGGCATGCGCCCCGGCACCCCCTAAAATGAAAAATTGCCATTTAGGCCCTCTAATTTTTTTAAAAATTATAAATTAGTAAAGGTAAAATTACACTTTGGCCCCCCTACAATTATAAAAATTCAATTTAATACTTTAAAAATTATAAAGATATAGACTATAAAAAATTAAAATTTCATTCGGCCCCCTAAAAATTTATTCTGGCTTTGCCCCTGAGTACTCAATTGGGTGACTAATGCAACTACATAGTAATATCATATTCGATATTAAAAAATTGAGCATCGAATCCGAATAATTCGAACTTAAAATTAACCCAAATACATAAAAAAAAAATCGAATCAAAATTATCTAAAAAGGTAAGTAATGAAGGAAAAATAAAGAAATAGTTTGTAATTCTTGATTTTGTAAAAGTTTACAAGGATTTTCTTTACATAAAAATTGACAAATTCTATATTCAAACACAAGAAATGTATTATTATTATTATTACTTCATCTTTTAGTTTTGCAAATATGTGAAACTAAAACACCAGTTGGTGGACTAGACATCAACAATTCACATCTAGCATGTAACCAATAAGAAAAATGGATCAAACCCATATGAGCTCTCACTTTGAATGTTCCTCTTATGAAATAAGTAACCCTATTACTCAACACTTGTTTCTGCAATTCCACACCCAAATTCTGTGGCAAATACACTAAGCTTGATATAAAATGAACTGCTTCAACCCTAACTTCACCACTCCTTTGATAAAATGGTTGAACAGCTTGTGTTGATATCAGCCTATCATGAAAATAAAGCTCTATAACCAAATATTCAAACCTCACATCGATTCTCTTGTTTGGGTTTGAAAAATTGGCTAAGAAAGTGAGATCACCATTGAAATATTCTGGGGTATCGAAGTATATACCATTAAGAACCGCATTTGGTGTGTCGAATAATGGGATTCTTGGTCTCATTGATAAGAAGATGATTAAAGTTGCTACACCGAATAAGATGAGGATGACGCTGAAGATCAAGCATATGATTGCACAACACCATATTAATGGATTTGTTCGTCGTGGATGAGGTTGTCGGAGGAGTGATTTTCGTACAAGTGTTGTTGTGTTGTCGTTGTCGGTGTCGTTGTTGGGGTCTGTTTTGTTTGAAGGTGGAGCTTCTTGTTGTTGGGTTATTGTTGGTTTTGATATTACGATTTGGGATAGGGAGATTGGAGTCGTATATTTTGTTGACGGTGGTGTTGGAGATGGTGACGGAGATTGCGGTGGTGGTGGAGGAGGAGGTGAAGGTAAGGGGGAAAGCATGGTTCAAGGAAGATGGGTAAAAGACAAACTTGTTTAATGAAATAAAAAAAAGAGGGCATGTATGTTTGCTTAAATATATTGAGAATTATAGTGGAAAATGATTGACATAATATGATAATGGTGATAAAAAAGTTAAAAAGTATTAGATAATATTACTTAAGGTAAATTTTAACATGTTTATGATTATATCCGTATTTTCTATAGAATATTAGAGCTACTCATAGTCCCTCCTCAACTCATAAATAAGAGAATAATGCACTTTAGCGCACTCAAATATACGTCCTCCTACATTGACAACAATATTCATGTCAATCGAATTTTGACTAAACCTATTAATTAATGAACAAAGTTAGGTTTTGGGTATGAGTTATTATAAGTTTTAAAAGTGTTGTGTTGTTTCTGCTTAAGTTAATTTTGAGTTTGAATCATTTCAAGTTCTCGGATTAAGATGGTTTCAAGTTCAAATCACTATTGAGTTTGGGTTTATCTTCCATTTTCGTTTTACGATTCATATTAAGAGTTTGAAGCTATCTAATTTTTATAATTTAGTTGAATTAGATCGAATTTATCGTATTGGGGTTGATATAATTATGATAAAAAGTAATACATTAGAAAAACATGAAAATAATTTCTAGAAAAAGACCTTGATTAAGGAAAGCAAAGAGAAGGGAGAAAAGGAAAAGAAAGAAGCTTTTGAAAATATGAGTGGATGTAGGGACCAATGTAGCATAAAATAATGTATAGAGATGGGGAAAAGCAAGAGATTAGGTTTAAAGAAATAAAAACAGCAGGGAATTGTGTTTGAATTTGCTTTTGCTTTTCAAATTGGCAGCAATCTTTGGACTGTTCATATATTATATTATTTTCAAACAAAGTGTTGTGCTTAGTGGTTAAGGTTGCTACTATGAGCATGGGGCAGGGCAAGCAGTGACTCAATGATGTTATTGTCTGCTAAATCAATGGCTATGGTTCTACTTTTGTCACACTTTATGCCTTCAATTCAATCCCATTTTCATATCAATGGGTTGGTATTAATTAGGAGTGACACAACATGTATAGATCGACAAACATGATATCAATTCAACGATTCGGATTCTTGTCGAACAGGTATTTAACAAAATTATTAAAAGAAACTAAGAAATTTCTAGTGGGCATTTTCTTGTTGTGGGATTTACTGAGCAAGACTTTAACATTAAGGATTTAGGGTTGAGAGAGTCATAGACATAACAAAAGTGGTACCACTTAAAAAGGGATTTGTCAAAGAAGTTCTTATATGCTTTAAGGTTTGAGAAAAGAAGAAAATGGAATTACAATCAATTTATCATCAAAAGGTTCTTGTTTGGTGGTAGGAACGAAGTCAGAAAATCTTTTTAGGGGTCGAAATTAAATTGTAATTTTTATGATAGTAAAAATGTAATTTCACCATTTTAATAGCCTATATATTTATAATTTTTAAAGGATTAAATTATAATTTTATCATTTTTAGAGGGTAAAGTATAATTTTACCTTTACTAGCCTGTTTGGGAGAAAAAAAGAGTTATCCTCCTTGTGTTTTTGTCTTAGTTAAATTTTGCTATTAGTATTTGTACTTTATAAAAGTTATGGATTTAATCCCTATATTTTAATTTGATATTTTTAATCTTTGTGTTTTTATTTTTTAAAATTAATTAAATAAATTATCTTTTTATCTTCAAAAAAAAAAAAGATAATTGGAGTTCTTTTTTTGTTGTGATATAAATCTTAATTTTATATTATTGAAATACTAATAAATTTATAACTCAAAATTGAATAATTTAAATAATTGTGAAAGTGTAATTTATATGAATAGAAAATGTAATTTTAGCCTTAATAAAATATTTCTCTAATATTTAAAATATAAGAACAAAATATTGTTTTAATATTTAAAATATAAGAACAATTATCTTAATTAGAGTGACTAAATTGAAAAAAAGAAATAGATAGATCAGAACGAGACAAACTCTATTGTAGAGTAGCCTTAAATGTAGCTTACCTTATTATTCGTTAATTTTATTCAATTAATCAACTCTAACTAAATTAAAATATTGTTAAAAGAAAATTAATATTGGAATGTTTAAAGTTATAAATCGAATGGTAATTTGATTGTAGTTATTCCGGTAACAAATGTGACACCTTATAACTCAGATCCAATGATTGGAACGAATATAGGGTGTTACACGTTATTTTTATTCAATTAATCAACCCTAACTAAAATTAAATAATTGTTAAAAGAAAATTAATCTAGTATTAAAAAAACATGAAATTAATTAATCTTTAGGTCACTTTTTAAAATAATCCTAATATAAATCAACCTTTTTATATAAACTAAACATATCCGAATAAGAGATTGTATGAAATAGGGGCACCACGTCATTCCGTATCTCATTCTAATTTTTTAAGCCTAAAGCCTGAACTCGAAATTTGAACCTTGAACTCAAACCTGAACCTTAACCTAAACTCAAACCCTGAACCTTAAATTTTAAACATTGAATCCTAAACTTGGTCTTTTGGTTTAGGGTTTGGGTTCAAGGTTCGACTTCAGGGTTCAAGGCTGAGGTTCTAGGTTCGGGGTTCAAGTTAAATTTTTTTTTCAAAATTGGAAAAATATTATAATAAAAAAGGTTCGAGTTCAAGGTTCAAGGTTCAGGTTTCAAGTTCGGGGTTCAATGAGATTGGAAAAAAAATGTTGAATCGTCATTAAATAATTGAAAAGGGATACAAGATGATGTGGCGCTCCTATTTCATACAATCCTTTCTCACATATTCAAATAAAAGATTTACTCATAATAAAACTCAACAATACATAAAAAAGTATGAAATTAATTAACTTTAATATTCTTTTATAATAATCCTAATAGGGAAGTTGAGTTCGCAATTGAAGTCTTTCCCGGTATAATTTCGCTATCGATCTCCCCGTATCAAATGGCTCCAACAAAGTTGAAAGAATTAAAAGTACAATTGCAAGATTTGCTGGACCACGACTTTATACGTCCCACTACATCGCCCTAGGGAGATCCAGTCCTCTTTGTTAAAAAGAAAGATGGTTCAATGCAGCTTTGTATTGATTTTCGACAACTGAATAAGTTGATGGTTAAGTACCAATACCCTTTACCTCGTATTGATTATCTATTTGACCAGTTAAAAGAAGCTTCAATCTTTTTTAAGATCGACCTGAGGTCGGAATATTCTAGTTAAAGGTGAAAGACAATGATGTCCCGAACACAGCGTTCCGTACACGATATGACCGTTATGAATTTCTGGTGATGTCGTTTGGATTAACTAACGCTCTTGCGGCATTTATGGATCTTATGAGTTGCATATTCCAACCCTATCTGGATCAATTAATCGTAGTATTCATTGATGACATCTTAATTTATTTGAGATCTGAAGCCGAGCACGAGAATCACCTTAGAAATGTTTTACAAGCCTTGCGAGAGAAGCAACTATATGAGAAGTTAAGCAACTATGCGAGATCTGGGACATATTGTTTCAGCAAAAAGGGTCTGCGTTGATTTGAAGAAAATTGAAGCTATTGTGCAGTGAAAAGTCCCGAAAAATGTGTCAGAGATCCGTAACTTTCTTGGTTTGGCCGGTTATTACCGAATATTTGTGAATGGTTTTTTAAGGAAAGCTATGCCAATGACAAAATTATTACAAAAGAACACATCGTTCGTATGGAACAGTAACATCCCGAAATAGGGCCTAGGAGTTTGGGCCAGCGAACTGTTATTGTCTATTAAGGGCTGAGATTGATTGGTTAACAATTAGGGACTGGATTGTGAAATGAGTAAAAGTAAGAGTAGTTGGATAGTTATTTGACCAAAGAGTTGAGGAAACAATTTCCTTTCTTAATTGTAACAGAGTCATGCACGTAAGACTTATCCTGTCATTAGGAGACCCTTACGTTCTAAAATACCTTAGTTGCATATGAATTAAAAACTTTACGAATGAAAGTTTTAAACCTTTGTAGATACCAAAGCCCTTCTATTAGCCAAACCTTCATTGAATTCTTTCTCTCTGTTTTCTGTCGAGTTTCTGCAAATAAAAAACCAAGTCTTCTTTTCTTAAAGATTCAAGGTAAGACTCTATTTCTCTATTGGGTTAGACGTTTAGAAGTAATTTTAGAACTTTTAAGTAAGTTCGCAATAAAGGAAACTAGGTTTGCCAAAAGACCAATATATGTGCAAACCTAGGTTCGCTTGTGTTTACAAATGAGTTTTAGTGTGCTTTGACTGTTAGTGACTTGTGTGTAATGTGTTTATGAAGTTGAGAACTTGATAGAGCCGTCTACAAATAAAGACAAGGGAAAGGCTAAGCTTGTTTAAAGCTTTCAGTGAATGGATTTCTCCAATTATAGAACTCAGAAATCTTTTCTCGATCTTTGGTGGATACTTTCATAACTCCTGGAATACATGTCCCGGGTACACCTCTACGCCCATTTCCACACTTAACCATGGTATACACATTTCGTCCCTTTTTGGGGAATTATAGATAATGCCACTCATTACGGATTTTGTCTCGCAACTTCTTTAGAGTTGGGAATTAAAACATTCAACAGCGTATATACGTTGGCGCCTCTTGGCGGATTCTTTATGCAGACAGATATCAAGTATTTTTCTCTACTGATGTCACTTTTGGCAGATTCTTAGGATGACAGATTTTGTAATTTGATCTTCATACCGATTTTACCTTCGTTGATTACCCAAATCCCAACGAATACCACCTTTGGCGGATTCTCAACAGATTCAGACGGCTCACAACTCCCAGGCAGATTGAATCCTTTGATTCGCTCAAATCACAAGTACACACTGATGGTTGCTATACTTGGTAGTACCTTAGAACTCCAATTTCCAGTACAACGGGTTGTCTGATCTGCTAGACTTTTATTACGATTGCGTAACTCACAGAGCCGTAGAGTAACTCCTCCAGAAGAATATCCAGGCTACGCCACAAAGACGACTGAGTAGAGTACGCCTTAAAGGCCGTACTGAACAAATATAAACCTTAGACAATTAGTCATGCGTCAATGCAGGAAAAAGAACATTACTATCAAAGGTATGCTTTGATTCGCAGAAGAAGTATGAATACAAGGTATTGTGTTAAATATCACATCACTCGTTGAAGTAAATATTCGTATCCAAGCTCAAATTTCTGACATTTCAACTGGACTAAATACTTTTTTCAAGCTGCTCCAATCAAAGGGAACTGGACTTATTTCGCTAGCAAGTAATATATACTCCTCCTAGCTTCTAATATCTTAAGTTGTGGAAAGGCTAATTGAGGAGAAAAATATGAACCTTGGCAACAAACGAAAGCGTAGGATCCACTACTTGCTTAGTGACTGCCATAATAAACTCCTCACAAGTTGCCTTTAAGCTTTTCACCGGTTCCTGCATGTAAACGAGCACAGAAGACATCTTATGCTAATGATAAAAGCAGAACCCTGCTGTCAAGCCTTGAGATTACTAGATAACAAAATCATAGTTTAGGAAAGCTACAGTTGCTGAATGCTGAATGGCATTAATTAATGGTCAATTATAACTAAAATAATGCCCAAGACAACGAGGAGTTTTGACAAAAGGGGAGAAAAGAGGAAAAGGTGGGATGCAGCAGTGAAATAGTATAATAATGTTTTGGGAGAAAAGACAATCATTTGCTTCATATTTTACTTACTAAGTTTTCACAAACTCTGCAATTTTTCATTTCCTAGACTTGAGAATTAATGTTTTGGGTTGAGGCTTATTTTAGCAACGCTTGCAGCTAAGATGGCACATGCCACTTCGACTCATTGAGGACTGTGTTAAGATTTTTCAACTGCCTTGATCTTGTTGTTGGGATTCTTCCTTTTCTTTAGTAATATTATTAGCTTTATTATCCCTCATTTAAAATTCAAATATATTATTGTTAAATAGTTTGTTATTCCTCTATGTATATATAGGTTGGTAGTGTTTGTCAAAGGTGATATGAATAAAACTTTCTTCTCTAAATTACTTTCTGTTTCTCTCATTTCATATGGTATCAAAGCCTATCTCAAACGAGGTTAGGTTTCGATCCCAATGGCTATTGAAAATTTCCTTTCCAACCCTCTTGACCCCAACAATCCCTTCACCATAGTCACAATCCAGAACTCTATCAAATTCAACTCCACCAATTATCTTTCCTGGAAAACTCAAATTGAATCTATCCTCATTGATGGCACACATTCCTCTCCACCAAAAACTATCACTACCAATAACACAACCTCCATCAATCTAGCATATCAGACATAGCTATGACAAGACAAACTCTTGTTTGGTGCATTAGTTGGCACCATCTCCCAAAACCTTGTACCTCTAGTCTTATGATGCACAACCTGATCAGCTGAAACTTGGACGGTCCTCACCAACACTTATGCTCGTCCATCTCGTGGTCATATCAAACAAATCAAATATAATCTCAAAAACATTTCCAAAGGCTCCCAAACTATCACAGACTATATGCAAGCTATTAAAATCAAAGCCGATGAGCTTGCTACTCTTGGTAAACCGTTAGATGCAAAGGATCTTATTGAAAAAGTCCTAGAAAGGCTTGATGACACCTTCCAACTAGTTATCGATGATGTCAATAGTCGCGATACTGTCATCACCTTTGATGAGTTACATGAGAAACTGATCAATAGAGAGCTCGTCTTACACAAGTCCTCCTCAAGTGTATCAGCCACCGCCTACTCAACTCACACTCAACGCTCCAAGCAGCGGTTTCACCGATCTCCTATGCCATCTACATCTTAATAGTACAATAGACCTATGCGTCCTTTTTTGGGCAAATTTCAGTGGTGCCGAACTCAGGGGCACGTTGTCACTCAGTGCTATCTCTTTCGTCAACAGTTCTTGAATGCAGCCTCACCTCCACGTCAGGTCAATTCATCTACATCTCGTACGCCTCCACCATGGCAACCTCAAGCTCATGTAGCTACCTCCAATTCCTCATCCTCTGATCCTTGGCTATTAGACAGTGGTGGTACACACCACATCACAACCGATCTCCAAAATCTGTCTGTTCACAATCCCTACACTGGCTCGGATGAAGTAATGATTGGTGATGGCTCTGGCGTTGCTATTACTCACTCTGGTTCTACCACTCTTCCCACTCCCTCTCACTCATTTACTCTATCTAATGTCCTCTGTGCTCCTAATATGAAACGCAATTTAATTTCTGTGTCTCAATTTTGCAAATCGAACAATGCTTCTATTGAATTCTTACCTTATTCTTTTCTTGTCAAGGATCTACAAACCGGGACAGTTCTTTTTCGAGGTCAACCTAAACATGGTGTCTATGAGTGGCCCGTACACTCCACCCTGTTACTTGCTTTCTCTACAATAAAGACAACACCTCCTGTCTGGCATCACCGACTTAGTCACCCGTCTCTCTCGACATTCAAGTACATGATTTCCTCTTTTTATTTAGATGTTAACACATCTTCTCTGTCAGATACATATTATCTTCATCCCCTCTTGAAATAGTTTTTACTGATGTATGGACCTCTCCAATACACTCTGTCGACAGATTTAAATATTATATAATCTTTGTTGACCACTTCACCAAATACATATGGTTGTATCCTTTAAAGCGCAAGTCTGAGGCTCATGATACCTTCATTCGTTTCAAAGCCGTTATCAAAAAGTTCTTCAACACTGAAATTAAAACAATCTATTCAGACAATGGCGGTGAATACCAAGCCTTATTTCCATTTTTCAACATCAATGGAATTTCCCATCTTACATCTACTTGGTATCTACTTGGCTTTCCAAAACACAGGGAGATAAGGTCCTTGCTAATGATGTTAGTCAGACCAGTCAAATAACGAGGTCTGACCTCTAAGTATGCGTCTCAGGTGCTCCTGTCCAAGACATTTGAAAAGAAAATGTAAAAGATGAATGAAATTTCAGAAATGGAACAACCTAAACAACAAAGGAATCTAAAGAAAATAGAGAAAGGATTGTATGAAACATGGATATTATCTCTTTCCAATAGTTTTATGTCACATCAATATTCTTATCCTGAATTTCAGGATTTTAATTTGGATTTAATTTTTGTCAGGATGAAAATGCCAAAATTCAGGATGAAAATGTTGATGTGGTATAAAACTATTGAAAAAGGGATACAGATGACGTGGCGTCACTGTTTCATACAATCCTTTCCCGAAAATAAGTGTTATACTTTTTTTTGTTCTACTATCATGCTAAAACAAAAAAAAAGCTTCCTCCTAGTCAACTGGTGCTATCTGCAAGGCCAAAATCCATTAAAACAAACATCTTATTAAAAAGAGGGGTAAGAAAGATAATTTGTTCCCTCAATATCAAAAGATGCTTTATAAGGAAGAGTTGCCCATCCATTGGTGTGGATGTCTTTGCAATTAGTTTGCTTGCTTTCCATGTACAATTGAAAGATGAAAGAGGGAGAAAAGCAAATAGCTAGAAAACCAACCTAGCCCATGGCATGTTAAAGAGGGAATAAGCCTTCAAATTCATCATAGAAGGGAAAACATAATTTCGATAAAAAAAACACTCTCATAAAAGATATGGTTTTCTCCAATGGTGGATACCAAGTTTTGAATACATCTGGGTTTGCATCAATGCAATTAGTAGGGAGAGAGAAATTCAAGCAGACATGAGCGATGTACTACTAATGTTGCCAATGTCAATATCCAGTATTAGCAGCAACTAATCTTTGAAAAGTCAAAGATAATGGCTGTAGAAATTTGACACCAAATGTCAGAAATTAGGCACCGAAAATAGGAGCATTTAATTTAGGTTGAAATTTGGCATGGGTTAATTGCAATTTTGGTCCCTATTAGTATAGGTACTTTGTAAGTTAATCCTTGAACTTCAACTATAAATAGGCCTAACCATTTCTCATTTTCTTCATCCCAAAATTTGTCATTCTCTACTTAAGGCATTATTCTCTCTCCCTATTTGTAAATTTTCACTTGTAATTTTGGAGTGAAATATATTTGGTAGTGCCCGAGGATGTAGGCAAAATTTGCCGAACCTCGTTAAAATTCTAGTGTTCTTTATTATTTATTTTTCATATTTTGTGAGTGTGATTGTAGTGATTTATTGTGCTATTAAATTACAATAGAGGGATATTCTGGCTAGGAAAGACCTGGTACTTAAGTGATCCTCGTGATCCACCTCTCTTTCCTGGGAATTGAACTTAGTATGATTTTTCAGTACAATAATTTTACTCTTTTACACGCTTCCGCACAACAATTGGTATTCTAATGCAGTGGGTAGCTTGATGTATGCAATGGTGTGTACAAGACCCGACATTTCACAGGCAGCTAGTATAGTGAGCAGGTATATGCATAATCCTAGAAAAGGACATTGGCGAGCTGTGAAATGGATTCTACGGTATATTAAAAAGACCGTGGATGTTGGATTACTGTTCGAGCAGGATAACACACTTGGTAAAGGTGTTATTGGGTACGTTGATTCTGACTATGCTGGTGATTTGGACAAACGAAGATCAACTATCGGTTATGTGTTTACACTTGCTGGAGGACCAATAAGTTGGAAGTCTACACTATAGTCTACAGTTGCGTTGTCAACCATAGAAGCAGAATACATGGTATGTAATGCAGGTCAGTAAAGGAAGCTATTTGGTTACAAGGTATGGCTAAAACCTTGGATTGGTTCGAGAGCATATTAACGTGTATTGTGATAGTCAAAGTGCTATTCATTTAGCAAAGAATCAAGTCTATCATGCACGCATAAAAGCATATCGACGTCTGATTCCATTTTGTGCGGGAAATTATTGATTAGGGGAAAATTCGTCTTCAAAAGATTAAGACTGCAGATAATCCCGCAGATATGATGACCAAGGTGGTAACAGCAATCAAGTTCGAACATTATTTGAACTTGATCAATATCCTGCAAGTTTAACAGTTGAAGAAGGCACTATCAAGTATTGTTGGCAAAGGCAGAAAGAATTGTGTGAAGATAAGATTATCATAATCAAATCTTCAAGGTGGAGATTATTAGTAGCAACTAATCTTTGAAAAGTCAAAGATAATGGCTGTAGAAATTTGGCACCAAATGTCAGAAATTAGGCACCGAAAATAGGAGCATTTAATTTAGGTTGAAATTTGGCATGGGTTAATTGTAATTTTGGTCCCTATTAGTATAGGTACTTTGCAAGTTAATCCTTAAACTTCAACTATAAATAGGCCTAACCATTTCTCATTTTCTTCATCCCAAAATTTGTCATTCTCTACTTAAGGCATTATTCTCTCTCCCTATTTGTAAATTTTCACTTGTAATTTTAGAGTGAAATATATTTGGTAGTGCCCGAGGACGTAGGCAAAATTTGCCGAACCTCGTTAAAATTCTGGTGTTCTTTATTATTTATTTTTCATATTTTGTGAGTGTGATTGTAGCGATTTATTATGCTATTAAATTACAATAGAGGGATATTCTGGCTAGGAAAGACCTGGTACTTAAGTGATCCTCGTGATCCACCTCTCTTTCCTGGGAATTGAACTTAGTGTGATTTTTCAGTATAATAATTTTACTCTTTTACACGCTTCCGCACAACATCCAGATATGTTGAAGATGCAGTAATTGACACAACATACTTCACTAAGTTGCAGGATAATCCAAGTCTTTGTGAATCGGGATATAATTTGCAATCTGAGTAAGAAAGAATATGTTCAGTGTTGAGATGTGTGACATTAACAACAGAGAAAAAGGAAAAAATAAAAGAGCGGATGATGTCTTGACAAAGAGCAGAGAAGAAGAAGAAGATAAATGGAAAACGGAGTACCGTCCCTTCAAAAAGTGTCTTTAAAAATATATATATAGAGGTTAATTCAAATTCCAAGCTAAGGGTTGAGTTATTATATATTTTATTATAATTATATAACAATTTGTCTCTCACCTTGTTGAAGACGATTTATAAAGTGAGTCTTATAAGATAAACTTAGATGCGTGAAACATGTACTTGAGGGCTTCTTACGTAAGTTTTAACTCGAAACTTTACTTAGTAGAGTAGTTTTCGTTGTTTGACAGTGTGGTATAGAAGTTAAAAAAGTTATTTGAGAAATGGTTTTAAGGAAACAAACTGTGTTGTAGAATATTGCAAACTGTATTTCTCCATAAGTAAAAATCTATACCTCACCTTGTCGAAGAAATTAGCTAGCTTTAAAACCGACAGTTGTGATCGTAAATCAATGAACTATTAGAAAATCGAATATCACGATATTAAATAAGTGGACCGGAAAAATGACAGCCACAATATTAAATTGAGCGAACTGCTAGAATATCGAAGATCGCGATCTTAAATCGAGTGAATCGTAAAAATGACAAACGCGGTATTAAATTGAGCGAACTGTTAGAATATCGAAGATCGCGATATTAAATCGAGCGAACCGTAAAAATAAAAATCGCGATATTAAATCAAACGAACTGTTATAATATTAAAGGTACCGTAAAAATGACAGTTGAACTAAATCCCGAGGCATGGCGCCTAAAAGGTTATTAGGTACCCTATCTCCTTCATCTCTCCAAAATGTGACGGAATAGGACCTCGCAATCTGTTTCCACTGAGGTTAAGCTTAAGCACAGAAACCATGTCAGTGAATGATGTAGGAATTGAGCCGACAAATTCATCGCTAGCTTAACTCAATTTTTTCAAGCATTTGTAAGTGTGACCCATGTTTAAAGGAGTTCATCTACGATTTAGTTGTTGCTAGCATCAAAGATCAAACCATCTAACCTTAGACAAGGATCAAAAGAATATACAGAAAGATTACCTTCAAAATTGTTCCCATTCAACCAGAAAACATAATTAAGCTTAGGAGACAAAGTATATAAAGAAATGATAAAAGGGAGGAACTGAGCCAGTGAACTGATTCCTACCGAAATCATGTAAACATATTCACTCAACGAAAATGGAGAAGGAGCAGAACCAACATTTATGAGAGCATTCCTATAAAAGAAAGAAGAGTACAATCCAACCAGATCCATATATGACATTGACAACCCAGTTACCCCAGTTGGACGAAATTGAATCTGAAAGTCCACTACTTGCAAGATGGAGATGCATTAGACTCCCACAATTTTCGCCTAACTCATTTGGAATTTCACCATTGAGCTTATTGAAAGAAAACAAGTTGCAAACTTGTAATCGGCCCAAAAATTGCAGAAATGGTTCCATTCAATTGAATCCTCGAACTTTATCACTTTCCACTGTTGTTTCCGATGTAGAGAGTTGAAGTACAGTAACATGTAGAATTGAGGTTAGGAACACTTTTCACTATTGCTTTTCACTGCTGTTTTTGATGCATTGATTCCTCTTTCAAAGCTAAAATCGCTTTCACTTTACAAGCATCGAACAATGGAAATATCAAAAGATGAAACCATGATATTTTCCCAAGAAAGTATCACCAGAGGTAAAGATGACATTTTCCCAAATTTGGAATTGAAGTGATCAAGAAAATTGTACACAGCATTTGCGAAGCATGAAAAATGGGATTGGCAAGCAGAACAGAAATACAAAAAGAAATGATTGAATTCCAATCTCAGTAACTAAAATCTAACATTTCACACTAAGAAACGAAGCAAGAAATGGAATTAATGGAGAAAATTGAATCAAAAAAAAAAAAAAAGACTCAATTGAAGTAATAAAAAACATATCCGATCCAAAATACAAGCTTGGGACACTAAACTAGTGGTTTACACCTTTCTTGTTTCACAATATGCGAGTGAGCAAGGCCTCATTAGATCCGGAACCGAGTAAACAAAAGATAATTGAGCCATGAGGTTGTTGGAGTGCCCCATGCTCTAAAAGTCTGAAGTAGAAGTTAAACCCTTATAAAACTAAGTAGAATGTTCTAGGAGCTCTAAAAGATTCCATCATTGTATAGCAATTAATAGGGTGAGGTGGGAATGATCTATAATTTGATCTAAACCATCCATTTAGATAATTTGTAACCGTTGGATCAAAAGGGACTTGCCTATATAAGTAGAGGTAGAACAAAAAATGTACAAGAGTAAGAAGGAAAACAGGTGGGAAGGGAGAAGAGGGAAAACTTAAGCTAATCTTAGCCTTCTATATGCTTTTCCTTGCTTATGCTGGAACTCTTTTGCCCCTTCTTTTTCTCAAATATTCTTTCCTGCTAGTTTCTTTTTTCGGTTCTGTTGCATGTTTCAGTTTCAATAAGCTTTTTTTGTTTTTCTTTCGTCCCTTCCTTTTCTCAATCATTCTTTTGCCTCTAGCTTTTTGGTTCTCTTCGAGTTGATTTAATGTTTTAGTTTCAGTCAGCCTTGTCATTATGCTTAATTTTTATAGGTTAAATTTCTCATTGCCTTTCTGGTCAGTTCAGGTTCCTATGGCAAGTGGAAGTGGACCTACACAGAAATACAAGGTTCTTGTTCTCCAATAAGACAGTCACTCCTATTCCAGGAACACAGATAATGATTTTCAGGCTGAGCGTTACTTAGGAAAATTAGAAAGGACTGCATTTGTTAATGTGCTGCTGAGGCTAATTGATCGTGGTCAGTATAGCAAAAGCGAACATCTTTCTGAGATTGATGCTACATTAAAAAACAAAATTCGATAATTATCTTAAAGGGACTAAATTGAAAAATAAAATTTAATAAATTAAAATAAGACAAATTCTATTTTAAAGTGATCTTAAATTTAGTTTACCTTATTATTATTCATTAATTTTATTCAATTAATCCATCCTAATTAAAATTTAAATATTGTTAAATAAAAATTAATCCATTTATTAAAAAAAATAAAATAAATTAATCTTTAGCTCACTCTTTATAGTAATCCTAACATAAATTAATTATTAAACATATCCGAATAAGAAATTTACTCAAAATAAAACTTAGCAATACATAAAAAAATGAAATTAATTAAAAATTCTTTAGGTAAATTCTGATAATAATCCTAATATTAGTCAACCTCTTTATATAAACTAAACATATTTAAATAAGAGATTTACCCAAAACATATAACCCAATTTACTCTTCTTCTTTTTTTGTTCTTTCATCATCATAGGGTTTTCATCCATCTAAGTAGTAAGCTGTATTCTCGTTTTATAGCTCCATAAACTTGTATACGTGGAGATGAAGAAGAGACAAGAAGATGAAGAAAGCAGCATCTTGTCGGAGCTTTCCGACGACATCATGGTTGAAATCCTTGCTAAAATCCCACCAAAGTTCCTCTACAAGACATTCAGGTGTGTATTTAAATCATGGTATCGGTTGATAAGTACTAGCACCGAGTTCATGAACAAGACTGCCATTCATCATAAACCAGGAATATTCATCCAATCCGTCCCGTACTTCCGTAGTACTACCAACACAAGTTTCTTGCAGATGGATGGTCTTAACTTCAACTTAACTAATCTCGGCTCTTCAATGGGAATTATTAGGTCCAGTTGCAATGGTCTGGTTCTAGTATACGAGCCAATATCAAAGGAAGTTAATAATCTGTGTGTTAAGAACTTGTTGACAGGCCCCACTAGTTTAACTCTTCCAAACTGCCTTTCTGGTTGTACGCACAAGCATGGATATCACGGCCGAGCACCAGGGCGCATCCTGCATACCTATTGTGGCTCAGCATTAGGGTTCGACCCACTTACAAAGGTATACAAAGTGGTGCACATTAATAATGATGGATATGGAATCGAAGTGTTCACCATTGGTTCCGATAAGACATGGAGAAAGGTTCCACTTCCATGGCCTGTTGAAAAACCACGTCGTGGAGATTTAGATAAGTTTGAAGATATGAAGTTCTTTTGGAGGGATCCTGTATCAATAAAGGGTCAAGTATTTCACTGGTTTGTTGATTCAGAAAAGTATATATTCTCCATGGATATAAGCAATGAAAAGGTGAGTAAAACCAAACTTCCATACACTGGGAAAACAATAATGAAGGAACATTATGATTTAGTAGCCATGGATGAGAAGCTTGCTTTTGTGTATAAAGGTTCCGAGTCCAAAATCGATGTATGGGTTTTGAATGATTTTGGGAGGCAGGTTTGGTCAATGGAACATTCCATCGTTGCTAATTGGGAGGAAGAAAAGAAGTTGCCCCAATTTATGAAACTAGATGCAGTTGCTACCTGGAGAAATGGTGAGGTGATAATGTTCAAGGCCATAGAGAACTTCGTTTGGGACCAGCATGATTTCATTTATTTGTATGATACGAAGAGCAAGGAGATGAAGGAATTCAAGATGAAATTGCAATATGTAACAAAGTTCATACCCCATAGAAGCAGCCTTGTTAGTTGGAGGACTGAGATGGATTGATTTATCTGCAAAAATAAGCAAAATTTTCCCTCTAGATCCTGTTTTGGGTTACTTTAACTTAGGCAATTTGGTTGTTTCTATTGGAATTTAAATTTGGTGATTAGGTTTACTTTAGTATCTTACATTTTTTTTATCTACTTTATTATTTGAACTTGATAATTGATCCATTTTGATCCAAAACTTAAAATATATAAAAGTTTTCAACCACCGGTCTGGTTCGGTTATTGGTCTTTCACAGGCCACCATAAACCTACTCCAGACTAGCTAGTAGATGAGACTATTGTTATTGACCAAATAAATGGGCTCAAACCCATACTTAATAGCACAGGCCAACACCCTAATAACACAAATATTCTCAACAAACTGAGCATACCGGCTATTAGCCCAAAGCATAATGGGACAGGCCCAAGAGCATCGCATGGAATCTTCATCCCCACTAGCGTAGAATGCTTATACACATCACCCTCCTTGCTCCTTCATGAAATAACAAGACAAGCTTCTGCCAACTCAAATCATTTAGCAGAACGAAACATGACTTAATGCCCTTGAAGATGCAGAGGGATCCGGGTACAAGCCAGAGCAACCTCAAGCAAGCATTAAAAAGATTTATAAATACCAATATCACGACATTGACCAGGTATGGCCACAGACCAGAGTTCTCACCATTTTACTATTTTGTTCAAGCATCAGAAGGTGCCTTGGAGTATAGACTATGGTGCCCTCTAATTTGTTTCCTATCTTGCAAATCATCTAGTAAAAACCATAAGTACAAAAAAGTAAAAAGCAATACAAAGAAGAAACAACAAAATCAAGCTTTGTTAATGTAGTTCAAACACAATGATCCTATGTCTGCCGAGTACTTGAGTAAGCTTATTCGATTTCCTAGCATACAAAGTGTCACACTTCACAAAGGAAACGAACCTCCTATATATAGTGTCGATCAACAAGATAAAGCCAACTTGATAAGCCTTGATAAATAGATGATAAGTCCCTTGAATCAAGGCTTCAAAATCAAATGCAATCAATAATGATAAAGCATCAATGCTTATTCGATAAGCTGCTCATGATCATCTTGTCAAAAAATTAGTGCATCTTACATAAAATTATTTTTCTGGTTTGTTTTTAATTTTTACTCAAATCAAATAATCACAACGGAAAATTAAAATTTTAAAATTCATGGTTGACCACTCAAATGCTATGTGTCGATGTGTTATGAAACGATACATATATAATAGATTTTGATATTTAAGCTCACCTTATTGTTGTGATTTGCCATGCTACGTAATTTTTATAAAGTTATTTAGTTTGAATTGTTAATTAGTAAATTGAGGTAAGTTTTTGTTTTATTACCATTGAACTTGCTAAGCATTTGAAATACTTACCTAGTTGTTTTTCCTTCTTTGTAGATAGTTGATTTGCGGAACTCATCGATCGAATCACCACGAAGCTCACACCATCCCTCTATCAACCTGGTAGCATTTTGCTCATTTTGTAGGATGATATTGTGGCATGTATATAGGTGTTATATTATGTGGTATCTTACGAATGGATGGTTTTGGTCTAAACTTTGGTTAATGTTGATTTAGGATGATAATATCCACATATGCACAATTGTATGATTTTGCTATATGATAAGCCTTATATGTGAATCATTATGAATGGTTCATTTGATTGTGTAAATAGTATGTTTTGAACATGGAAATGACATAGTGAATGATGATTTGAATGGCTTGAAAGCGTGGGAGATTTGCTTGTATTTTAGCAAGTGGTTTGATGTGTTTTAGTGTCAAATTAAGACATGTTGGAATTGATTGAATTTAGAAATGGTTAAATGATTGTTTTGGATGGTATTTTGGTTGGTTTTGTGCAGGAATTGAGGTGCAATTTTGCACCCGATGGGTCATTGGCATAGATGGCTTGAAATAGGTATCAAGTGACCTAATTTGTGCCAAAAATAGTCCTTGTCCCAACGATCACATCTCCTCGTCGCAACGTCAACCTACAATATGTGATGTCACAATGTCAAGTGACATGACATCATGACATGATAAACTGTTCGGTGATTTCACGATATGGAGAAAATGACGTCACGATGTCGGACCTAAATTTTAAAATTTTTACAATTTTGTCCTATTTCATGCTTGGGCCATCAAAAGAGCTTTTGTAAGCTCGATTAAGGCTCGGGTTTAGTTTTGAACCATATTATGAAAGTGTTTAAGTCATAAATGTTTGGTTGATTGGTATATTTATTGTGTTTTGACAAAAGTTGCTCCGACAACTGTTGTGACATCCTGTAGTTCGGACCCAGCAATCAGGTCGAGCAAGTGTGTTACAATTTAATACTGCTTAGTATTAGTTAAATATTAGATAACCAGTGAGCTAATATTTTCTTTCATTTTGCTTTGCGTGCAAAAACTATTGATGAAAATATACAAAAGATATGATGGCTGTCGATTCCACCAATATAAACCTACACCTAGTTGCAAATTCAAGCAGTATAGGGAGTAGGGCCGATCCCACAGAGACTGGTTTTACTGGAAAATTGTCTATCTCTTGACCAGATTAATGTTTGGGCAATTGTCGTGCCCGCGACGTTTTGGGGGGGTAAAATATTAAACCTGAAATAAACACAGAAAATAAAAACGTAAAAAGTAAATGGGACTAAATAGGAAAATAAAATTGAAATAATCAAAAGAAATCGATTAATCTTAGCTCACCCTTAGCGCGAGTTTTTCCGTCTTTGACCCGATCTTGAAATTAGATGAACTCGTCTTTTTCGATAAGCTAGTTATAGCTACCAAGGACGCATCGGACACCAACTCTTCCTTGTGTAAGTTAGTTATGGAACGTCCCTATAACTAACCTCTTACCGATCGAACAACCTACGAAACGTTCGTGATTTAGAACTTCGCGACTTTGCGTTCTAGAAGAGCCTAGCTCGAACCAATGCCCTCAAACATTGGGACATTTAAATCCGGTTACCACTTCCTTGACGGAACCAAACAAAGAATCTCCACTTGCACGCCAATGTGTTCACGCGAAAAACCGATTAGACAATCGATCCTTTCGAATCCCAATCATGCGTCGGCCGCACTAACTCAAACGACGTCTTTTTAACTTAGCACGACTTGACTTTGTGAGTTGACGAAGTCAAACTCTTAATCCGGAGAAATAATAAGTATCGGAAATTTGGAGTTGAATAGCTCGGGTTCGTAACTCACGGGTTTTTGACGGGGTTAATACCGGCTTAAAGTTGAAAGGGGTCTAGTGTGGCATGATTTCACTCATGCTTGAAGGTTGTGGAAAGTGTTGGGGCTTTGGTAAGGGATGATGGAATTTGGAAAGGAAAGGGATTTGGAAGGTAATTAAACCAATTTTGGGAAAAGAAACAAAAAGAGTTGAAATGGGCAGAATGTTGGACGTTGCTTGAAGGAGAGAAATAAAAAACAAAAGAAATCCTATTCTAAATTGAAATAGGAAAAGAGAAAAATTAAACACCAAATAGGAATAGGAAAGAGCTAATTGATTGATGATTATCCAAATACAAATAACCCTTATTTATATACATGGGGTTTACTAAAAATAGGCTTAATTAATTTAATATAAAAAATAAATAAATAAATAAAATAAAATAAACTAAAAATAGCACTTTCCATATTTGGCTTTTTACAAAGTCAAATTGCTTGATGTGTCCTTGGCTTCCTCCATCTTCTTGATTTGGCCCCATTTCTATGATTTTCTTTCAATTTGGCCCTTTTTAGCTTGCTTTTGATCAATTGCATCCCTGACAAGATTTAAATCATAAAAATACAAATTTAGCAGGGATTAATTCAGAAATAAACCGAATTACATACAAGAAATCATGCAAAATAATCATGTTATCAAGATATTAATGTAATTCATGGGTAATTTTATTAAACTAATCTGTTTGAAAAAAATACAAGTGTACATAAACAAAATTACTACACTTAGGGCACCATATCCAACATTTTGTTCAATATGGTACATGTATTTGACAAAAGTTATAGATTTTGGTACCTAAAAGTAACAATATTAACTTTTTAGTGTTTAATTCAAGTTTTAGAGTTGATTTGATAAAAATTCATAAAGAGCTAATAATATTAGAAATTAACTTGGACTAAATTAATTTAAACTCGAAATGATCCAAATTTGAAGTGATTAGAACCCAAAATGAGCCAAACCCGTAATGAACTAATGCGTGGAACCTGATCCACAAACATGAATGTCCAAAACTCAAAACAAACTGAAACTTAAATGGCTTAAACTTGAAATTAATTTGAACTAAAAAGATTTAGATATTTTTAAAACTCTAAACCTTAAATTATTATATTAACATTTAGCAAAAAAATGAAATCTAATAATATTTTTTTCATTAAATCTATTAATCGACCGAATCAATCAACTTAAGTCGGTCCGATTATTTCAATTTTTATTTAAAACTAGTTAATTATTAAAATTTTATTTTTAGAAAGTCAACAAAATCGATTTTCTACTCTCTCTTTTTTTTGAATGAATCAACCGATTCGACACCCTAACCTTAAAATTCATAAAAATGTGGGCACTACTTGGAGTTATTGATAGATGGATCCACCATTATTGCGGTTCTCACAATATGCTGGTTGGTGAAGGTGATTGATTTATCATTATCTGCTATCGTTTGGCTAAAGCACAGTTGCATGTGCACAGCTCATTTTGGACCCCTTACTTTCATTTTTCAAGGTCATCCACCATTTTTCAATTCCACACAAATTCACATTAATTTAAATTTTGATATGATAAATTTGAATCTTAACTCGAACCACTCAATTTGATCATAACATCTAGTTATAATAGAGTTAACTTGGACCAAAATTGATTTAAACTTGAAGCGATTAGAACCCGTAATGAACTAATGCATGAAACTTGATCCTCAAACCTGAATGTTTAAAACTCAAAACAAAATGAAGCTTAAATGACTTAAACTTGAAATTGATTTGAACTAAAATAAGGGGCGAAGCCAGGGGGGCTGGCATGGGCCCGACCCCTTAAAATGTAAAATTACTATTTAGGCCCTTAATTTTTTTTTAAAATTTTAAATTAGTAAAGGTAAAATTTCACTTTGGCCCCCCCTAAAATTATAAAAATTTGATTTAATCCTTTACAAATTATTAATATATAAACTATAAAAAATTAAAATTTTATCCAGCCCCCCCTAAAAAATTGTTCTGGCTTCGCCCCTGACTAAAATGATTCGGATATTTCAAAACCCGAATTGATTTAATCTAGATTGACCTTATTGAAACCAATTTAGACTGCCACGTAGGACCGCTGTTAGGGAGGTAGTGGAGCTTAACGGTAGAGTAACCATTTTGTAACAAAACAATAATGTAAATGACTAAAACGTAACATTTCAAATTAATTGATTTATAATGAATCTCATGACATAATCATACTTTTTGCAAGTGATCAAGATGAACAATACTATGAGTTGAGTGGTTGTTATTTGTTCAATTTTTTTTCCTAAACATACTTTTTAAGTTGATTTTTTTTTATAGATTTAATATATAATTTGGTATCTGAATTTGATACTTTTTAACGTGGTATTTTGTATTGTTTTTTTGTCGAATATAGTATATGTATTTGACAAAAGTTTTACATTTTGGTACCTGTAAGTAACAAAGTTAATTTTTTAGTGTTTAATTCAGGTTTTAGAGTTGGTTTGATGAAAATTCATAAAGAGCTAATAATATTAAAAATTAACTTTTATCAAATTAATCAATCCTAAAATTCAAATAAAATCACAGCTATTGGGCCATATTTGATGAATGAAACGCAAAACTAAACGAATTCATAATCAACATTAAATTTATTCTATATTAACAAAATCATGAAAAATTCAAAACCTAATAGTATTAGCAATTAACTTTCATTAAATCAACCTCAAACTTGAATTAAGCACTAAAAAGTTAACATTGTTACCTTTGAGTACCAAAATATATAACTTTTGTCAAATACAAGTACCAAATTGGACCAAAAAAACAACACCGCATTAGAAAAAAATGTCAAAATCAGGTAATGAATGATATATTAAGGGTTTTTTTATATATATATTTTATGTTATTAGCTGATGATATGATTTTGTTACTTATATGAAATGGAAATTTACTATACTATTGTTAAAAATACATAAAAATCTCTAAAAATATTATCTTCATGTATGTAATAGGCCAATTTTATCCGGCCCGAATAAAAATAAACCAAATAAAAAATAAAATATAATAATAGAATCTAGTCTAATATGGCCCAAATGAAGAAACCCTAACCCATAACATAAACAATTTTTTAGAAACCCTAGGGTCTCTATCCAGCCTCCAGCGCCGCTGCCTCCATGCCACGTCAGCGCCTCGTCCCAAGGCCTGACCCCTCCTCTGCTGCCTTGCACGAAAATAGCAAAAACGCCCCTTCTCCGCCTCTGTGAACGCCTGCAAACAAGCAAAAAGAAGGACAAAGCGAAAACGGCGGATGAGCGATAAAGCGATAGCAATCAAAAGCAATAAACAAAATATATTGTATTTATCCGGCTATAAAAGCTAGGAAAGGATCAATGTAATTTTCACACGCGATATCAAACAAAAAAAATAGAGAAATCAATCAAAAGAACCAAAGTTTCAAAAGGTGCCTCTTTTATTTATTTTTATTTAAAATAAATATATAGATAAATAATAAAAGTTACCTGGGACGTTTCGTCTCCCTCCGTCGTCGGAGGCCCTTTTCGGCATCGAAAACTTAAGACCCTTTCAGGTTCGGCACGACGGTTTTCTTAGGGATATCGGAAGTTTTTTTTTTGTTTTTTTATTCTTTTTTACAAAGGGGTCAAAAGGGGGTTTTAAAACAAATTTTTGGTTTTTTCGGCCACCGTGTACGGCGGCGCCGTCGTCGGTGACGGATGGCCGCCACGGTGGCTGTAATATCCAGGGATAGGGGCTATTTTGTTATTGCATTATTTTGCATGTGGTTGTTTTGCAATGTTGCTTTTGTGTTGTTTTGGGGCTTAGTTGTAAGCTTAGTATAAGTTTGGAGTGGTAGGAAAAATTTTGGTTTTAAGTTTTATGTGAGAGGAGTCAAGAAGGAGTGGGGTTTATAAATAATTTTAGGTGAAAAGTAAGCACAAGAGTTGAGGTAGTAAGATGGCAAAGCATGCGCCACTTGGGGCTTGTGTTTGGCGTCACTTGCAGGAGAGGAGGTCCTGTGTTCAAGCTGCGAAAATCCCACATTTTTGCTCTCATTTTGACGGCATGGAGGAGAAGAGTTGTGGGCAGTTCAAACTCTGCCATGGACCAAGTCAAATGTTTAAATGGTGGGTGGAGAGCGAATTTAGGAGGGAGACTAGTTCAAACTAGTTTGAATGTGTGGCTTGGAGTAATTGTGGTAGTGGCCGAATGTTGGGAGTTTGTGGAGAGAGTGGTAGGTTTTGGTAAGTGGGGAGGGTATTAGCGAAAATTCACTTAAGCACTTTTGTGCCTTTTTCGGTCACATTGTGTCAAGCCAAATTCCTCTCTTTTGTCAATAGTAGCCGAAATTACAAGAGAGCTTTCTCTCATTTTCTTTACTTCTTGAAACCAAGAGACCAAACCCCTATAGCCTTGCCGAATTTGCTTTGTCCCTCTCAATTTTCTTGGTAGCCGAATGTTCTTTGCTCTCTCTCTTTTCTCTTCATTTGTGTAAGCCAAAACTCCATTCTCCAAAACACTTTCTCCATTCTTTCTTTTGCAAGCTGAAACTTCACCCTTCTAAACCTTTCCTTTTCTTTTCTTTTCCCCATTTCTATTGTTGGCCGAATATCAACCCCTATCCTTTTTGCATTTCGTTTTCTCTTTTCTTTCACTCTGACCGAATCTTGTTTGATTATTACAAGCCACCCTAGCCGAATTCTTTTTTTTCCATCTTGTTTAAGAGTTGGCCGAATCTTTCCTCTCTCCTAGTGGTTCTTGGCCGAATATTGGTTGGTGTTAGGTAAGTGCTTGGCCGAATGGTTATTTCTCCTCTCCCTCGTTCTAGTTCGATTTTGGGTTTGGTTGAAAGGAGTTAATCTTTGTTAACTATTACGTTATAGGGCCTTTGGATTTTGGAAGCAAGCAAGAGGAGTCTTCTTTCTCGGTTAATCATTGGTAAGTGGTGGTAAGGGATTGGTTCTAGTAGTGCATTCTTTTAGTTTTCGTTAATCAAAGACTTCAAAAAATTAATGATTCTTTTGTTAGGGTGTGGCGATTGACTAAGGAAGCATTGGTTGGTTCGGGTTTTGGTAGGAAACCAAACCAAGTGAAAGGAGCAAGGTATTTGAGGATCTTAGATCGGTTCGTTGGGTTTAAAAGCTTGCGCTTTAACAGGTGTGTAAACTAACACACTCATTGCTTAGTAATATGGTTAATAAACCTGATTGTCAAACAGTGTGGTTGATTGATATGATACCCTATGGGGTATGTGCACGGATTCGGGTAAGCCCGTTTCATTACGAGTTCTATTAATGGTATATGATATCATGATCGATGATGTATGTGATATGAGATGCAATGTTAAACATGTTAGCATGATTACATGTCTTGCACGATTTGCATTAGTATGATATGTTATGGGTGATGTGAGAGGAGGGGAATATGATATCCGTGACTTTGGGTTCACCAGTGGTTTGGCACCACCAGTGGTTTGGTACCACACGGGGTAGAAATGGAGTACGGATGGCTAGGATTGGGTGCATTACTTGTATTGCGTTGCTATGATGTGTGTTAGCATGTTGCATTAATCGGGAGAGGGATTTATGCACTGAGTCTTGCGACTCACCTTCTCCCTTATCATTTCAGGTGACACTTAGATTGCGGACATAGAGCCGGGTGGACTCGAGGTGACCATGCCATGAATAAATTCAAAATTTCACTGATTTAGACTTGGTACTTAATTTCTTTTATTCCATATGGTTTTGTTGGGATTGTAAAAGGCCTCTTAAAATTATGTTTTGATTATTCACATGCTTTGACTAGGATTTCAATTATGTCCTAATAAATTATGGATTATTATCGAATAAAAACTTGGATATAAAATGATGTTTTCAAAACTACAAAGCGATATGTTTTAAATTTTACCATCGGGTATCACACTATAAATTAAAAATAAATGCAACTCAAACGTTTTCTAAAACTAGAGATTTTTCCACACTAAGCTCAAAATGTTTTTAAGCATCAAGAAGGAGATTACTTGGGATTCTCAAACGATATGGATTTGTCTTACTTATGGAGTCAACCAAGTTTTCAAATTCCCGGTTTTCAAAATTCACTACCGATTTTAAAGCAATCATGCCCAAGATTTTGACAAGTATAAAATATGTCAAAGAGTTTTTTCATCGAATCTTTAACTCAAACCTAACCCCTCAAACACGATTTTCCCCGTAACATGCCAGATTCGGTCGTGGTGTATTGACAAGGTTTGGGGTGTTACAATTTTGGTATCAGAGCTAAGTTCAAGGCTCGGCTGTGGGCCTGAGGCCCAAAATGTTTTAAGAATTTTTTTTTTTGTTTTTAAATGTTTTTGTTTCAAAGTATATGGTTTGAAAGGCATGGCTTCGAGTCTCCTGGCACCAATCCGCCCGTAAGTACCCTTACTATTCTTGTGATTACTGATGTTGGTGTAATATGATTGAATGACTAGCAATTACTTTAGAAATTGAAACCACTAGGTCCACGACTTGCGAAAACAAAAATTTCTTTAATAAGAAATATTCATAAGACTGTGCTTTTAAATAGCGGAATAAATACTGATGCATAAAACTTCTAAATCAGATAAGTCGAGATCGTAGTCATGAGCACTCGGGGTGGGCGTGAGTCGTAATACACGTGGACGTGGTCGGGTAGGATGACGGTTTACGAACCGGTAGGGTCTGCAGTCGGTCGAGAATGAGATATCGCTACCACCACCACCGGGAGGTGGTGAATTTCGAGATCGGGCCCGGGATGACGCAGCTGTCGCAGCGACGATCTTTGCGAGTTCTGAAAGGGTAGTGGGAGTAGGTGGAGGCGCAGGAGTTAGGAAATCGTGCTGAGCGACTCCGAGCAAATGGGGCCGAGGTATTTAGAGGTGTTTTCGGTGTTGCTCCCAAAGACGATCGAGTATTGGGCGGAAGCGACGGAGCGGATCATGGATGATCCGGACTGGACTGCGAGAGAGAGAAGTCGAAGGGGATAGTATCGCTCCTTCCGGGATGAGTCATACCAGTGGTGGCTAACGGTTCGAGACGGGGCTGCGTGGAGGATCTCACTTGGGATTATTTTAGGGTTGCTTATCGTAAAAAGTACATTGGAGCTAGCTACATTGACGCACAACGAAAAGCATTTTTGAGGCTAGTTCGGGGAGTAAGTCTGTGTTAGAGTCGAGGCGCAATTCTTGAAGGCCGAGTAGGTATGCTAGGGGCATTGTGGCTACTGAACACGAGAGGTGTGTTCGATTCGAGGATGGTCTGAGAGACGAATTAAGACTGCTGATTACTCCACAGCAGGAGCGTGAGTTTGCCGTCCTGGTTGAGAAGGCTAAGGTAGCCGAGGGTGTTAAGGAATCTGCTGTGGAAAAGGTCCGGACAGTTAAAGAATTTGTTGATGTGTTTCCAGAGGAACTTCCGGGCTTGCCACCAGATCGTGAGGTGGAGTTCGGGATAGATCTGTTACCGGGAACTGCGCCAGTGTCTATTGCTCCGTATAGGATGGCGCCAAAGGAGTTAGTGGAATTAAAGGCTCAGATCCAGGAGTTGTTGGATCGAGGCTTTATTAGGCCAAGTGTTTCACCTTGGGGAGCGCCAGTACTCTTTGTTAAGAAGAAAGATGGTACCATGCGGATGTGTATAGACTACCGCCAGTTGAACAAGCTGACGATCAAAAACAAGTATCCGTTGCCGCGGATAGATGACTTGTTTGATCAGCTGAAGGGTGCTTCGGTATTCTCGAAAATTGATTTAAGGTCTGGGTATCACCAATTGAAGGTGAAGGAGGCGGATATCCACAAGACAGCGTTTCGTACTCGGTATGGGCACTACGAATTTACGTAATGTCGTTTGGGTTGACTAACGCGGCGGCATTCATGGATATGATGAATAGGGTGTTTCAAAGAGCATTTGGATCGGTTCGTAGTGGTTTTTATTGACGACATCTTAGTATACTCAAAGACGGAGGAGGAGCATGATGCACACTTGCGAATAGTAATCTGCAGATTCGAGAGGGAAACGACTTTATGCAAAATTTAGTAAGTCGAGTTACGCTCGGGGAGGTGACATTCTTGGGTCATGTAGTATCGGTGAGGGATTAGGGTAGATCCTCGGAAGATTGAGGCGTTGTTGGATTGGAAGCCGCCTAAGTCGATGGTTGAGATTCGAGTTTTCTGGTTTGGCGGATACTACCAAGATTTGTAGAAGGTTTTCATTGATCGCAGCGCCAATGACAAAGTTGTTAAGGAAAGGGGTTCCATTTGTTTGGGTGAAGCGCGCAGAGAGTTTCGACAAACTAAAGAAGATTTTGACCAAGCTCTGCTTTAATTCAACCCGAGGTCGGGAAGAAATTCACGGTGTATTGCGATGCATCACATACATACGGATTGGGTTGTGTCTTTGATGCGGGAAGGTAAGGTTGTGGCTTACGCATCTCGGCATTGAGGCCACATGAGGTCAATTATCCGACGCACGACTTGGAGTTAGCAAATGTAGTCTTCGCCTTGAAAATTTGGAGGCACTACTTGTTCGAGAGAGATCGATAGTCTACACAGATCACAAGAGTCTAAAGTATCTTTTGACTCGGAAGGATTTGAATTTGAGGCAACGCAGATGGATTGAATTGCTCAAGGATTATGATTGTTCGATTGAATATCATCAAGGCAAGGCTAACGCGTGGTGGCGACGCGCGTTGAGCCGTAAGGTTGTTTCGGACTTAAGAGCGATGTTTGCCCATCCGAGTTTGTATGGCGACGGAAGTATTCAGCGAGCTGCGAGTTAAGCCTACTTGGGTTGAGCGGATCGAGAGAAACTTGATTGGAAGATGAGGTTTTGAGTGCGCGAGAGGTCTCAGTGCGGGGATGGTGGTTTGGAGGGTTACAGTTATCTAGTGATGGAGTGTTGTGTTTCCAAGGCGAGCTTGTATGCCGAAAGACGTTGAGTGAGAGGCAGAGGATTCTTCAGGATGCACATAGTAGCCCATACGCTATGCATCCCGGAGGAAGCAAGATGTATAGAGATCTAAGAGAGCAATTTTGGTGGCGGGTGCGAAGAAAGAAGTGACGGGGTTTGTAGGAAGTGTCCGACATGTCGATGAGGTCAAGGTGAGCATCGATTGTCGTCGGGGTTGCTTCACCGGTGAAGATTTCACAATGGAAGTGGGAAAGAATAACTATGGATTTCGTCGGTGGATTACCTCTTCGCCGAGCAAGAAAGACTCGGTTTGGGTAATTGTGGATCGTCCGACTAAATCACTCACTTCATTCCTGGTGAGGGTTGATTACTCACTTGAGAGGTTGGCGGTTCGTGTGTGTGTCGAAGAGATAGTGAGATTGCACGGTGTGCGATGATCGATTATCTCGGATAGGGATCCCGATTTACGTTAAGGTTCGAAAGCGTTGCATCGGGCTTTGGAGTGCGCTTGATTTCAAACGACTTTTCACCCGCAAATCGGCGGGCGATCGGAAAAGGTTATCTGAGATCTTAGAGGATATCTTTGAGAGGTTGTGTTCTGGATTTCGGAGGTAGTTGGGAGGAGTTTCTGCCATTAGCTGAGTTCGCCTACAATAATAGTTACCAAGCAAGCATCAAAATGGCACCATATGAGGCGTTGTATGGTAGAAAGTGTCGCTCACCTACATGTTGGACGGAGTTGGGTGAACGCCGATTGTTGGGACCAGAGTTGGTTGCGAGACCGAAGACAAGGTTAAGTTGATTCAGCTTCGATTGAAAGAAGCTTCGGATAGGCAGAAGTCTTATGCCGATCTCAAGCGGAGAGATATAGAGTTTGCTGTGGGGGATCAAGTTTTTCTGAAGGTCTCGCCATGGAAGAAAGTATTGAGATTCGGAAGGAAAGGCAAGCTAAGTCCGAGGTTTATTGGGTCGTATAAGGTACTGAAACGAGTGGGACCAGTAGCTTACCAGCTTGAGTTGCCAGCGGAGTTGAGTCAGATTCACGATGTATTTCACGTTTCGATGCTTAGGCGTTATCGTTCAGATCCATCGCATGTCGTAGCAGTGGAAGAGATCGAGGTGAATCCGGATTTGACCATGGAGGAGGAACCTGTGCAGATCCTAGATCGGGATGTGAAGGTTTTGCGTAGGAAGTCAGTGCCTCTGGTAAAGGTGCTATGGCGGAACCATGGCGTGGAAGAAGCTACGTGGGAACCCGAGGATG
Organism: Gossypium sturtianum; assembly: GCA_025698515.1. Classification (NCBI taxonomy): domain Eukaryota; kingdom Viridiplantae; phylum Streptophyta; class Magnoliopsida; order Malvales; family Malvaceae; genus Gossypium; species Gossypium sturtianum. The sequence continues at coordinate 99,800,498 of CM046947.1, forward strand.
TGATGAGACAGCAATACCCTCAACTCTTTTGATCAGGTAATTTCGAGGCCGAAATTATTTTTTTAGGGGGTAGAACTCAGAATATCCGAGGATAGGGGCTATTTTGTTATTGCATTGTTTTGCATGTGGTTGTTTTGCAATGTTGCTTTTGTGTTGTTTTGGGGCTTAGTTGTAAGCTTAGTATAAGCCTGAGTGGTAGGAAAAATTTTGGTTTTAAGTTTTATGTGAGAGGAGTGAAGGAGTGGGGTTTATAAATAATTTTAGGTGAAAAGTTAGCACAAGAGTTGAGCTAGTAAGATGGCAAAGCATGCGCCACTTGGGGCTTGTGTTTGGCGTCACTTGCGGAGAGGAGGTCTTGTGTTCAAGTCTGCGAAAATCCCACATTTTTGCTCTCATTTTGACTGCATGGAGGAGAAGAGTTGTGGGCGCTTCAAACTCGCCATGGACCAAGTCAAATGTTTAAATGGTGGGTGGAGAGCGAATTTAGGAGGGAGACTAGTTCAAACTAGTTTGAATGTGTGGCTTGGAGTAATTGTGGGTAGTGGCCGAATGTTGGGGAGTTTGTGGAGAGTGGCGGTTTTGGTAAGTGGGGAGGGTGTTAGCCGAAATTCACTTAAGCACTTTTGTGCCTTTTTCTGGTCACTTTGTGTCAAGCCAAATTCCTCTCTTTTATCAATAGTAGCCGAAATTACAAGAGAGCTTTCTCTCATTTTCTTTACTTCTTGAAACCAAGAGACCAAACCCCTATAGCCTTGCCGAATTTGCTTTGTCCCTCTCAATTTTCTTGGTAGCCGAATGTTCTTTGCTCTCTCTTTTCTCTTCATTTGTGTGTTTCAAAAACTCCATTCTCCAAAACACTTTCTCCATTCTTTCTTTTGCAAGCCGAAACTTCACCCTTCTAAACCTTTCCTTTTCTTTTCTTTTCCCCATTTCTATTGTTGGCCGAATATCAACCCCTATCCTTTTGCATTTCGTTTTCTCTTTTCTTTCACTCTGACCGAATCTTGTTTGATTATTACAAGCCACCCTAGCCGAATTCTTTTTTTTCCATCTTGTTTAAGAGTTGGCCGAATCTTTCCTCTCTCTAGTGGTTCTTGGCCGAATATTGGTTGGTGTTAGGTAAGTGCTTGGCCGAATGGTTATTTCTCCTCTCCCTCGTTACGGTTCGATTTTGGGTTTGGTTGAAAGGAGTTAATCTTTGTTAACTATTATGTTATAGGGCCTTTGGATTTTGGAAGCAAGAAAGAGGAGTCTTCTTTCTCGGTTAATCGTTGGTAAGTGGTGGTAAGGGATTGGTTCTAGTAGTGCATTCTTTTAGTTTTCGTTAATCAAAGACTTCAAAAAATTAACGAGTTCTTTTGTTAGGGTGTGGCGATTGACTAAGGAAGCATTGGTTGGTTCGGGTTTTGGTAGGAAACCAAACCAAGTGAAAGGAGCAAGGTATTTGAGGATCTTAGATCGGTTCGTTGGGTTTAAATGCTTGCGTTTTAACAGGTGTGTAAACTAACACACTCATTGCTTAGTAATAAGGTTAATAAACCTGATTGTCAAACAGTGTGGTTGATTGATATGATACCCTATGGGGTATGTGCACGGATTCGGGTAAGCCCGTTTCATTACGAGTTCTATTAATGGTATATGATATCATGATCGATGATGTATGTGATATGAGATGCAATGTTAAACATGTTAGCATGATTACATGTCTTGCACGATTTGCATTAGTATGATATGTTATGGGTGATGTGAGAGGAGGGGGAATATGATATCCGTGTCTTTGGGACACCGAGGTTTGGCACCTCCAGTGGTTTGGTACCACAGATTGATTATTGTAACTTTGGGTCACCAGAGGTTTGGCACCTCAGCGTCTCGTCCCAGTGGCTTAGCACCACAGTGGGTTGGCCCCACAGTTGATTATACGGGATTAACGCCAAAGGTGATTTGGTATCACACGATGGGTTGGCCCCATCATTGGATTCGTGACTTCGGTCACCAAAGTGATTTGGTATCACATTCGTGTCTTTGGGACACCGAGGTTTGGCACCTCATAGCGTCTCGTCCCGTGGCTTCGCACCACGCCGGGTTGGCCCCACACCCGATTATACGGGATTGACGCCGTGATTTGGTATCACTACGATGGGTTGGCCCCATCATTGGTTTATTCGTGACTTTGGGTCACCAAAGTTTTGGCACCACAATTATGGATATCGTGACTTTGTGTCACCAGTGGTTTGGCACCACCAGGGTGGTTTGGTACCACACGGTAGAAATGGAGTACGGATGGCTAGGATTGGGTGCATTACTTGTATTGCGTTGCTATGATGTGTGTTAGCATGTTGCATTAATCGGGAGAGGGATTTATGCACTGAGTCTTGCGACTCACCTTCTCCCTTATCATTTCAGGTGACACTTAGATTGCGGACATGGAGCCGGGTGGACTCGAGGTGACCATGCCATGAATAAATTCAAAATTTCACTGATTTAGACTTGGTACTTAATTTCTTTTATTCCATATGGTTTTGTTGGGATTGTAAAAGGCCTCTTAAAATTATGTTTTGATTATTCACATGCTTTGACTAGGATTTCAATTATGTCCTAATAAATTATGGATTATTATCGAATAAAAACTTGGATATAAAATGAGGTTTTCAAAACTACAAAGCGATATGTTTTAAATTTTACCATCGGGTATCACACTATAAATTAAAAATAAATGCAACTCAAACGTTTTCTAAAACTAGAGATTTTTCCACACTAAGCTCAAAATGTTTTTAAGCATCAAGAAGGAGATTACTTGGGATTCTCAAACGATATGGATTTGTCTTACTTATGGAGTCAACCAAGTTTTCAAATTCCCTGTTTTCAAAATTTACTACCGCTTTAAAGCAATCATGCCCAAGATTTTGACAAGTATAAAATATGTCAAAGAGTTTTTTTATCGAATCTTTAACTCAAAACCTAACCCCTCAAACACGATTTTCCCGTAACATGCCGATTCGGTCGTGGTGTATTGACCGGGTTTGGGGTGTTACAGTGATGGCCGACACCGAAGCTATGGTCTGAGAAAAGGAGAGGGTGAGAGAGTTTGAGAGAGTATCTAGCTTTTTTTTTTTAGAGCTGGAAGAGAATGAAATTTTTTTTAAAAAAAAATTGACTTTTATAGGCCCATTAAACGGCGTCGTTTAGGGCTGGCCATAATAGCCCTAAAACGACGTCATTTCGCCCCTATGATCCGCACATTGAACCGACCCGCTTAGAGGATTCGTGCTTTTTGGACGAATGGGTTATTTACCCTTTTAGTCCTTCCGCTTTTTCGGCCTGCTTCAATTTAATACCTTTCTGTTTTTTAAATGTTATCACTAAATTTTACTTTGTTTTTATTTTGGTCCTCCAACCCTTTGACCTCTTGGAACGGTGCGTTTAGGGAGGGTCTGGGAATAATTTCCCAGTTGGTCCCCGCCCTTTTACACGCGTTATATTTTGGTCCTTCATTTAGGGATAATTCCATATTCGACCCCTATTCTTTCTCGCGTGTTACATTTTAGTCTTTATTAACCTATTTATTTGTTCTATTGCGATTTATACCCTCAATTTTGTTTAAATTTTGATTTAGTCCTCCATTTTTAACCGTTTATATTTATTTATTTATTGATTATTTCTTTACTCTTTCTTATATTTAAAAATTATTGTTTACATTTCGTCTTATTTGTACATGTTTGCCTATTTACCATTATTGTCATTATTATTAGTTTCCTATTTTTATTTTTTTATTACTTTTTTTGGTTGCTTTCGACACTTTCACATTATTTAATTTACCATCTTTCATTTTATTTTTATTTTGAATTATGTTATTCATTTTATTATCTAATTTGGTATTATTATTATTATTATTATTATAGTCATATTATTCATGGCATATTATTATTAATATCACTACTACCATGTCTTTTCTTATAATATTATTTGGACTTCTATACCAACTTCATTTTTAATAAGCATTTCATTATACTTCCATTTTATTTTATTTTTGCTACAACCATGCCATGAATCGTGTTTAAATTTGTTCATTTTTTATACGATGCCCGAATAAATTAAATATATATACCGTTTTAAGTGTTACATTAATTTTTACTTAATGCATAAAAAAGGAAATTTTTAAAATCAAGGCAAATGTTTCGTATTTGGGGATTTGAGAAGTCGTGCCTTAACTTACGAGGTTCAACCTTCTCTTTGAACCTAGATAGTCGAACATCCATTTCAAAATTAAATCACGTGAGATTTAAATAATAATTAAATAAAGAGCAAGCTTATTTTCGAGGATTCGAGATGGCGTGTCCTAACTTACGGGATATGACCTTTTTGTTACCTCGAGATAAGAGGACCTTTTACACACGTTTCTATTTATTCAAGGGGTTTTACTAAAAAAATACGTTAATGTAAAGAGGGATCGTATTTTAAACTCTTTTCGAATTTTTCACTTTCGACATTAAGACACCAATTAATCAACTAGGTACCAATTTTAGGCAATACGAGGGTGCTAATCCTTCCTCGTGCGTAACCGACTCCCGAACCAATTTCTTGGATTTTGTAGACCCAAAATTATTGTATTATTAAATCATACTTTTTATTAAAACAATCAAATTATGAGGTGACCCGATCACACCTCATAAAAAAGATTGGTGGCGACTCTCATTTTCATTTTAAAATAAAAAGTCGATTAAAAAATGGTTTCGACATTGTATATGATATAATCATCAACGCCAAAAAGAGAATAGGATGACATTATTGGGAGGAGTAACCTCGAACTCCAAATATAAATCGTAAAATAGATATAAAAATTACTAAAAAATTATTAATTCAATTTATTTTATTTTAACATGAAATTTCTTACATTGTCTCCTAAAAGAAAGCTAGTTCTTGTTGCATAACATTTATACATATTATAAAATCTTTAATTGAGTTGATATCACAGGTTAACCAGTTACCAACTCAGTTAGGAAAAGACGAAAATATTCTCACTTTACAAAGTAAATAGTATTATTTAATGAATCTTTTTAATTTTTTTATATTTATATTTTAATTATATAATTTTTTTTTATAAATATATTTATTACATAATTTTATCTTTCTCCTTAGCATGACATAAAAGGGGGAAAATGGGTAGATATTCCTTGAAATACAGTTGAAAAGTAGAACATACCATTGGTATAGTTAAGCCATGTGATGCTATGGACTAACTTTCATAATCATGAATTAGTCAAGGGTCTTATAATATTCAAATAAATACTACTGGTTGATAAATTAAAGTGGAATTTAGGAATTATGTGTGAACATGGACTAATACAATCAACCCAAAAACATTTAAGAATTAATATTTCTTTGATATTATTACATATTTCATCATTCATTTAAAAAAGAATATCTCTAATCATCGATTAAGTCTTAACTCGGTTGGCATGAGCATTGTTGTTAATGTAGGAGGACGTGTGTTCGAGTGCGCTAAAGTACATCATCCTCGTATTTATGGGTTAGGATGGGGCTATGAATAGGGATGAGTAAAACTCGATTCCATTCGAATTTCGAGTTAACTGAATTGAGCTATTCGAATTTGAAATAAGTAATTCGAGATTCGAGTTCAAATCGAGTTGACTTTTACAATTCGAATAATTCGAATAACAGATTGGTGTAAATACCCTTTTGGTCTCTGTCAAGTTTGAAAATGAGTAAATTGGTCTCTCTCTCAACAAAATTTATAAAATAATTCAAAATAATTTTCAAAATTTCAAAATAATTTTTAAAATTTAAAATATTTATAAAAATTCCAAAATTTATATTTTTTAAAAAATTATAAAAATTTCAAAAAAAATCTAAAAATATATATATAAAAAAGTTAAAAATTTAAAAAATTTTTAGAATAATAATTTTGGGGAACTAAATAAGTTAATTAATAATTCAAGTTTTTCATACCAAAGTATTTTTTTTTTATTTTGCTTTGAAGAAGTTTTCAATATATGTGGTTTCAAATTTATGTGCTCTAACGTGGAATTAGTTATACTGTAATAAGATTTTAATTTGACATGTTTAATTTTTTTAATTTAACTCGAACAATTTCACTTAATTCGACTCTACCCGAACTTCATTTCGCTTGACTAGATTCGAACAAATTTCAATTCGAGTTAGAATGATAAAATAGGACTCGTCAACTCAAAATTTTTTCACTTGATCCGATCGAACGCTCACCCCTAGCTATGGGTAGTTCTAGGCATTGTGTAAAAAAAAAAACAGATATGAACAAAACCTATGAGATTGTTCAAAAAAAATCTAAATATCATAGTTTGTAACTTGCTTGTAAAAGTTGAACTACTTGATTGATTAAATCGATTAATTTGATGGTTCAACCATATATGTCGAATGGAAAAAAGAGAATCGATCAAAACAAAAAATCGAGAATAAAAAATTAATTAAGGAAAAAAATTTGGGTTTTTATTGATAATAAATATTTTTTTATTTTTAACAAAAAAATTGTGTTGTAATAGAAGTTTTTCATTAATTTTTGTTCATTTTCATCATTGATTTTTTGGAAATATAATTTTTCCTTTTCTTATTTTTCTTTTGGCGTAATATAACATTTGGTATCTAAACTTGATATTTTTTTTTTCTAATTTAGTACCAAAGCTTTTTGTAGGTTTATTTTGGTACTCAAACTTGTTAAATGATATACAAATTATACTAGAACACTAACAGTGTTAAAAAATTCGTGTTATGTTACAAAAATATCATCAATTTAGAGGAAATCCATGTTTAAAAAAACCATGCATTGAGCTACACTTGACGAATTACATGTCATTTGCTACATGTCAATCATACATTGAATTTTTTTGCTACCTCATAAAAAAAAACAACCTCATAAAAAAATAACATTGTTAGTATATTGGAGTATTTTGTATAATGTTTGACAAGTTCATGTACCAAATTAGACACACACAAAAAAAAAAAAAGGATTAAGTACCAAATTAGGAAAAACAGTCTAATTCAGGTACCAAATTGAACTAAAAAAAAGACTAAATATTTTTTTTGCCACTAATTTGTACCATCATTACAAACAAACTATTCAGAGATACAACCAAATCCCCCATGGGGGTATTACAAAAAATTGAGTACTACCATTGTTACTAGCCAAACAATCAGACTCTTTATTATAAATTCTAGAAACATGTTGAATGGATCATTGTAACAAATTAGCCAATTGTGAATTAATTCTTCTTACTGAAGCGGAATTCGACACCTTAGTAGCAATCTCTTGTACAACTTGTATTGCCTCTAGACTATCTGAAACGATAATTATTCTATTGGACACCCTCTCAGTAACAATCACCAAGCTTGCCAAGATGCCCCACATGTTCTTATATTTTCTTTTCCTTTTAATTGTCTTAATCTTCCCATTAATTAGAGATTGGCATTATGTACACAAAAAAAGAAATTTCCTCTCCACTTTCCACAAAAAAAAAACAATTTTTTTTAATGACTCAATATTTAAATTTATTAATATAATTCTATTTGTACGTAAAATTTTGAACCGATCCAATATCTTTATTGTATCGATCTAATACATTCTATATATTAATGTATATTTAACTGTTGAATATATTTTAAAATTACAACATTCTAAGTTTTGTTTTAATTTTTTTTGTGAATTACGAGATGAGAGTAAAGTTCTAACAGCAACATGACTAATATGACTCGAACCCATGCTGAAAATTAACCTCAAAAAACAAAAGATATTACAACCTCAAAAAGAGGTTACAACATTAACAAAACCAAAGACAAAACCACACAACACTATAATCAAAACACAGCATCCCAAGTAAATAACACGTCTTACCACTCGAAAAACAATCACCAATTAGCAATTAACCATAAAAAAACAAAACAAGGAATTGTTTCCGACAAAGACTAGGTTGCTTGAATTGTCAAACAAGTTAATTTTATTTTATTTTTTTTAATATTTTTCCATCTCTAAATTGATGTGAAACAAGAAGAAGACTTGGTTCAAGTCAAGCCGAAACATTAAAGAAAAAACCTATTCCTCACGCTATATTGACTCAAATGTAGATGCCAAATATATGACTTATAATTTTTCTATTACATAACTGAATGATGACCACCGGTTCGGTTTTTAAGCATAGTTTCTCACTACTTTGCCTTATAAATAAGCAGGTTTAGTGTCTCTTGTTTTATTCATTCTAAGTCATACATATTTCATAGCGTTTCTTCATTGGAAAGCTGCTTCTTAGATACTTATAATCAGATATGAAGGTGAGCTTTTCTTTATTTTTCTCCCATAACTCAATACTATATCTATGATGGAACATATATATATACATACAATATTGTTACAACTTATATAGACATATACATATAATATAAGATTGTTGGAACTGATATATATATATATATATGTGTGTGTGTGTGTGTGTTTTATATGTAATTAATAATACAGCAAAAGATGGTTCTGAAGGTGCAAATGAACTGTGAGAAATGTCGAACACAGGCTTTGAGGATTGCTGCTGCTACACAAGGTTGGCAATGGCGTCTAAATTCTGACTTCATTTTATGTTATATATATATGGGTTAATTCCCCCCAAAGTCCCCAAAGTCCCCAAACTATATGTTAAATTTTAAATTAGTCCCTAAACTTCAACACATTATCGTTCCAATCAAGTATTCCAGTCAATCTAGTAGGTAACTTTGGCGTTAAATATCATCTTTGATCAAATTATGTGGTTAAAACTGTTTATTAATGCATGTGTTTTTTGAAAAAAAGGAAGCATGTTAGCTGCAATCTAAGACTTAACGCCAAAGTTGATGAATAAGTAGATAGAAGGACTTGATTGGAACGATATTATAATTTGAAGATTCAATTGGGACATTTTGAAGTTCAGGATCAATTAGAATTGGTATAATGTAAAATTAAGCCCTTAGTGTTTACATCTTTAGTCAATTTGACCCTTATTCTATTTTTTTAAGTTAAATTTGGTCCTCAACATTTTAAAATAAGTCAAATTTGACCATCAACAGTTTCAAAAAGAATCAAATTTTTGTTTTTTTAAAACTTAAATACTAACTAAAACGTTAATTCTTTAAACATGGAAACTCACATGGCAATCTGCGTGTATTTCAAGCTTTTTCTTTTATGAATTTTTGTGAATTTTTATAATATTTTTATATTTTGAATATTTTTATAAATTTTTAAATTATTTATTGAAGTAGCATATTAGACAAATAGTGTTATGGCAGCATGAAGTACATGTAGACAGCCATGCAATTTGTCATGCTAACATCGTTGAAAAAAGCGATTGACTGTTTTTGAAAGGTTAATGGCCAATTTTAGCTTTAAAAAAATAATGGTCAAATCGATAAAAGATATAAACGTTGAAAGTTAAATTTACCATTAAAACTTGACCCAACTTCTAATCTGGGGCCAATTCAAAGGGCAGGTAGAGGCCTTTGCCCTTTGAATAAAATGGTGGAATTTTGTTTTTAGTCCCTTTATAAATTTACTAATTCAAATTATGCCATTTTAGTGTGCAATTTTGTACTTCAAACCCAACAAACATGGAATTTTGGTTTTGTGGATGAACAGGTGTGACACACATGGCAATACAAGGGCAAGAAAAAGATGAACTAATGGTAACTGGAGACGAAGTGGATTCAGTTGAGTTGACTCGTTGTTTAAGAAAGAAGCTTCACCATGCTACCATATTGACCATAGAAGAAATAAAAGAGGAGAAGAAAGAAGAGAAAAAAGATGATGAAAAATATACCTTGCCTTATGTATGTTATCCCCCATATCCCATGCCTCCACAAATTATGGTTCAAGATCCATGCCAATCCCCAGCATGTTCCATCATGTGATGCATCACTTATCCATCAAGTTTATGTTATTCCATTCCCGACCTAAACAGGATTACGCTCAGACTGTAAAATAGATGAAAAAAAAAATCAAATCTATGTTACTCGAGATATGATGAATGGAGGATTCAAATATGTATTTGATATGATTATAAATTGGAATAAAGGTCAATTGAGTCATTACTCGATTGACATCCGTATTATTGTCATAGAAGGAAGGCTTTAGGGACTTGCTTTTATATATAGTAGTATACAAATAACAACAAAATAGTAGCAATATAATGGCTAAACGACAACAAAAAGTAGCAGGGTTTTTCTTTGGCAAAATCGAGTCGGGCCAAAAATCTTACCCGAGGCCCATCCCATTTAGAAAAAATCTCAATTTTTTTGCCCAAACCCTCTCACTTTTCGAACAGAGGCTTGACCCATTATCAGGTCTAACTAAAAAGTTGAACGGTACAAGGAGGTTGAAAAATAATAATAATAATAATTTGAGTGGAAGAAGGAAGAAAAATTAAAAAGAATGATATTTTTCAAGGCATATTATTATTTTTTTTAATTTTAAATTAGAAAAATAAATAATAAATAAGATATTTTGATTGGATTAATAGTAGTCTTAGATAAAAGTTTCAATGGTTAAATCCTAGCCATTGATTAAATAATAAAATGAATAAATAAATAAATAAACAACTAGAAGATAGAAGATAGATCATTCTCTTCTCAATAAGGACCAATTTGTAAAATCTTAAATTCTAAAAATTGAGTAGCGAAATTTGAAAATTTGAATTAGCACTAAATTATATGATTATGAAAGAAAATTGGAAAGTTAAGCATAAAATAGTAAAGTTTGAAATTATAGGGATTAAATTATAAATATTTCAGAACATGAGTTTAGAACTAATTTATATGGTTTTAAGAGTTTACAATTCTGAAAATAGAATATTAAAGTTTAATGGTTCAAAAATAAGGGACTAATTTGTGGAAATTTTGATAAGATTTTAATGGTAGGGATTAAATTATAAAATCTGGAAATTTTGAAAAAAAAAATAAAAGACTGTTTTGCAAAATTGTGCAAACTGGGACTTAAGATTAAACTGAAAATAGAAATAAGAAAATATAATTTCAAGGGACTGAACTATAAAATAGTGTAAATTTGGGGCTACAGGGACTAAATCGTAAATCATAAATTCACCTGAAAATACTCTGGAAATAGGATTTAGGATTCTCTAATTAAAATTTTAATAATATAAAATTTTAGAAAGAGATTTAATATCATATGAAATCTAAATAATGTCAGAAAAGTAAATAAAAATTACAGATTGAAATTGAAAATTTTAATGTGACATTCATTGTTCGTATTTGTTAATGAATCGGAGTAAAAGATGTTGCAAAAACACTATTTTGCAAGTTGCATTGATGAGATGAAAAACATGCAAAGCCAAGGTAAAAATACAAAAGATCTTTTTGATGTATCAATTTGTTTGATAATTAAAGGTGTTTATGGGTCGGGTTGGATTGGGTCTAAGGATAATATTAATATATTTTATACTTGTTCATGTTTGGTCCGGCATAAAATTTGGGCCTAAAATTTTACCAAAACCTACCAATATTTACAAAAGGCTAATCGAAGCCCATTTTAGACCTGCTCATATTTTAAACGGGCCTAATATTTTTATCTGAACTCTCCCAAAATTTAGATAAATCTTCAAGTCTGGATGGATAACCTGACCCATGAATAGTTCTATCAATAATAGCTTAATATTTATTATAAAAAATATAATAAAATGTATACATTCAAACATTGTGCTGAGCTTACAAGTAAATTTCATAGTCCAAATGGGTTTGGGCCTTATTTGGGCCAAACTTTTAAAAAAAAATAAAACTAAAGGACAATAATTATAAATAAATAAAATTATAAAATGAGTTTAAAATTCTGAAAATAGATTATGAAAGTTTAATGGTTCAAAAACTAAGGACTAATTTGTGGAAAATTTGATAAGATTTTAACTGTAGGGATTAAATTATAAAATCTGAAAATTTTGAAAAAAAGAAAAGAAAAAAGACTGTTTTGCAAAATTGTGCAAACTAGGACTTAAGACTAAACTGAAAATAAAAATAAGAAAATATTATTTCCAGGGACTGAACTGTAAAATAGTGTAAATTTGGGGCTACGGAGACTAAATCGTAAATCATAAATTCGCCTGAAAATACTCTGGAAATAGGATTTAGGATTCTCAAATTAAATTAGAAAGAGATTTAATATCATATGGAATCCAAATAATGTCAGAAAAGTAAATAAAAGTTAAGGATTGAAATTGAAAATTTTAATGTGACATTCATTGTTCGTATCTATTAATGAATCGGAGTAAAAGATGTTACAAAAACACTATTTTGCAAGTTGCATTAATGAGATGAAAAACATGCACAGCCAAGGTAAAAATACAAAAGATCTTTGTGCTGTATCAATTCTATTTGATAATTAAAGGTGTTTATGGGTCGGGTCGGGCTAGGTCTAAGGATGATATTAATATATTTTATACTTGTTCATGTTTGGTCTGGCCTGAAATCTGGGCCTAAAATTTTATCAAAACCTGTCCATTTTTGCAAAAGGCTAATCGAAGCCCATTTTAGGCCTGCCCATATTATTTTTTTATATTTATTTTATTTATTTAATAATTTTATTCATTTTTTATTTGTTGAAATATTTTATATAGTCATCTTAGCATTATTTTAATGTTTACATGAGAGTAATATTATATATTTAATATAGGTTTATTTTTCTAATGTGTTCTAAATTATACAATATATATAAATAACATAATATAAAATATTATAAACTTAAAATGGGTTGAGTCATATCGGGCTCGAACCTTGAATGTTAAATCTCGAGCTCGGCCCATATTTTAAACGGGCCTAACATTTTTACATGAACTCTCCCAAAATTCGAACAAGTCTTCAAGTCTGGATGGGTAACCTGATCCATGAATAGGTCTATCAATAATAACTTAATATTTATTATAAAAAATATAATAAAATGTATACATTCAAACATTGTGCAGAGCTTACAAGTAAATTTCATAGTCCAAATGGGTTTGGGCCTTATTTGGGCCAAACTTTTTAAAAAAAAATAATAAATCTAAAGGACAATAATAATAAATAAATAAAATTATAAAATGATATTTTTTCTTTTTTATCATCAGTAGTTAAATAGATAATAGAAAGATGATGTGTCAGCTTTTAAAATTAGCATAATAACAGTTTTAACCCTCAAACACTTATATATTGTGTCAATTCATTTTTAATTTTAAAAAAAATAACTCTCAATATTTATACATTGTGTAATTTAATTTTTTTTGCAGTTTTATTTTTCTTTAAAACCCTTTCACCTATAAAGATAAAAAAATATAAAATTATTAGCTAAATATGATCAAAAGTATTCCAAAAATAAAAACACTAAAAAATCCAATATCATAATTTTTATCTTTTTTTAATTTTTTTTTTTTTGTTTTTGTTTCTAATTTAGTCATTGTCTATTGAATTAATCGAGCTTAAAGTTGAGTGCATAATTTAAGTTAATTTTCTACTAAACATTGGAGTCAAATTGAATAATGGTTTCTTTAGATGGGCGACGTGTTTAACTGTTGTTAGTGTAAAAATAGCGATGATGGTGAGATTAAATATTATAACAATACTATAGTGTGAAATAAAAAAAAATTGAATGCACCGCACTAGAAATAAACGTTCATCTAAAGGAGCTTGATTAAATCATATCATTGTGACATGATCTTGCCTAGTTTTCTACATTAACACATGTAATGAAATATCATCAGTTGGTGCATCATTGATATGGCCTCTTATAGAGCAGTGATTGCAATTACTTTGATGATAGTCTTCTTTTAAAAGAGAGGATTGCATAAAATAGGGATGTTATTCATTTCTAATAGTTTTATGCCACATCAGTATTCTTATCCTGAATTTCAGGATTTTAATTTGGATTTAATTTTTTTCAAGATGAAAATGCTGAAATTCAGGATGAAAATGCTGATGTGGCATAAAACTATAAGAAAAGGGATACAGATGACGTGGTGTCACTGTTTCATACAATCATTTCCCCTCCTTTTAATAAAGAAACCAATTAGTTGATATAAAATTTGGCAAAAGAAATAGTAACAAAAAGGGCTTTAAAAAATTAATGGCTTATTTTACATCAATAAAAATATTATCGAAATTACTGTACTAAAAATTGGAATATATTTTGTTTTTTTATTCAAGAAATGGATAAATTAGTCCTTGTACGTTATATTAAAGAACAAATTGATTTTTCTGTTAAAAATTTGATCCATTTTTACTGTTTAATATTAACGTGGCTGATGGAGCAACCAGATAGTGACACTTAGTGTGCCAAGTGTACAGGGACAAGCCAAAAAATTTACTTTAAGGGACCATAGTTGAATCATAAAATTTTAGAGGATCAAAGTGTAATTTTACCATTATACTAAGAAATTTTCTAATTTTTTTGGGGAGACCAAGGCCATTGCTTTCGCCCCTGCACCTATACATCATGCTGACATGGAAGGACAAATTCAAGCAAAATGGATAAAATTTCTGACGTTGAGAGACTAATTCAAGCAAACAGATAGTAATACGTCATCACTTACAAGTACAAATAAATAGAATTTTTAATAAATAAACCAATTTACTCTTTAATCCAATATATATAAACTAATTTAAAAATTTTTAAAATTATATTCAATTTAATTTAATACAGAAGTATCGAACATCCTCTTACCTCTTACCTCTTGCATCGTATGTGTTAGGAATCCCATGCAAAGATGCCCCATGTGATGGTAATGGTTCCCTCGGGGTCCAAGGAGTCATGCCCATCTGCAAAAACAAGAAAAAGATATCTGACCCATTAAAATGTTGACACCCAAAACTAGATTTACATACATGAAATAGACATGGAGGCCATGCATGACACTAACAACAATGGCAACTTCAAAGCCAAATGGTTCAAATCCATTAAATTTCTTCTTCTTTTTCTTATCAATCTTTCAATTATAGGTTTTTTTTTTTAATAATTTCATTATAGTTTCTGATCATATCTGTTGTTTTTTACACAATACCTAGAATTACTCAAAGCCCCTCTCCAACCCATAAATAAGAGGATAATGCGCTTCAGCGTACTCAAATCCATGTCTTCCTACATTGATAATAATACCCATACCAATCTAACTAAAACTCAATCGGCAATTATAGGATTCTTAAATCTTAACCAAAATCGCCAAAAAGAAACAATATAGTTTCTATATTTGGATCAAAGAAAGAATCTCACCTAATCCAACCCACTTAAAAGAAGATTAAACTAGTAAGCCCAAAGTTGTAATTAATTGCATTAGGGTTTTCTTATGATAAACTAGTAAGTGTACGTGTTAGTTATTCACTTTAAAAAGTTACAAAATGGTTATTGAAGTTATTGAATTATTCGGAAATTTTTATTTAAGTCATTGTGTTGTTAAGTTTTTTTTTTTTTTAAGTTCGGCTAGTGAGCTCCAAGTGACGATTCGACGATCAATATGATGGATTAGTATCTATCGACGAGTAGAAGAACATACCTTGGATCCAAGTTGATCTAATGATCAGTGTCGGAGATTAGAGAAAAAAAATGTTTAGATTTTAGTTCACAAATTCTTGATGTTCAAAATTGTTTCATGAAAAAAAAACTAAATTGTAAAAGAGAAAGGAAAATAGAGCTTTCGATTGGTGCAGGCGGTAGAGAAGGTCGTACAACAGCAAATTTAACAAACCAGTAACTTAAATAAAAATTTTTGAATAATTAAATGACTAAAATGTAAATTTATTAACAATTTAGTGACATTTGTATAATTTATTTTTAAAAAAGTTAATTATTTTAAAAAAAATTATAGTTTTGTAAATAAAATCTTTTGTTTGGAATTGAACTGTAATTGAAGAAATTTCTAGAAATTGTTTATACCGTAACTATTAACTCTATTACAATTTAGACTTATTTGATTCTTTTTTATAATATAGAGACTAAATTGATCCAAGGACTAATTTGATCCAACTCTTATAATGCAGGAACATCCGATGTATTTAACCCTAAAAAAAATTTAGAATAAAAACTAATAATTCAAACATAGAAGAAACAACACAAGATTCAAACCAATCGATTCAGGTAAACTACCATCATTCTAAGTATTACAAAATTTTCTAAATCTTCACGTAGAATCCGAAGAATTACATCAGGTGATTGTGTGAAAACACAGATATCCAATTTAAAGTTAAAAGCCATGACCGTCATTCGATCCTCTAATCGATTCCCTTCACGAAATACATACTTGAACTCAATTTTCCAATCTAATGTTCCACTTCTAACATCTTAAGACCCTTGTCTTCAACGTTTTTGGTAAGGAAAAATGTGACCACCAAAGAAGATAGATGAAAAGTATTACATGATTCATTTGATGGATTATGACATGAATTTAGCTATAAAAAAAAAAAAAAACTTTTTGTCAACAAGAAAAACACACTAATACGTCATTAAGCTAAAATTAAGCATCCAAGTGTCACATTTGACCATCTAATTTAGAACACACCCACCCTTCCTAACTTTGAAACACAAGTTGAAGATAAAGCACAATTATGAAGCCCCATACCCCATTTGTCTTTTCTTTGTGTGTGTGTGTCTTGTGTTTTTTTTTTCTCTAAATGTAACGAAATGTCATTTTCACTTACTATTGTCTTGATGTTAGGTGATGATAATATATGATCCAAAGAGTATGGGTTTTTCTTTTCTTTTTCTTTTTCTTTTTTAAAAAAATTATAGTTTTTTTTTTGGAGTCTTTATTTTAGGATAATTTATTAAAATAGTCACTTTTACTTACCTCAGGTTACGTTTTAGTCACTTACGTTATCGCATTATAACATTTTAGTCACTGAGCCGTTAATTGTCATTAGCGGTGTAACGTGACGTGGCACGTTAAATTATTATTTCAAACAAAAATTTTAGGTTAATTTGTACAATCGGTCCCCATATTTTTTCGTTTTGAGCAATTTAATTTTTTTCTTTTGTGTTTTTTGAACTTTCCTTTTTTTTTCCATTCTCTTCTGCTTCTCCCTCTATTTTCCTCCCTTCTCCATTTCTTTTAACATAGTTTTTCTATGTTTTTCATTTGTTAAAACTAGTCCCTATACTTTTATTTTTATGAACAATTTAATTTTTTTTTTTTAGTGAGGCGAGCTTGTGGGCTAGTTTTAACAAATGGAAAACATAAAAAAACTATGTTAAAAGAAATAAAGAAGGGAGGAAAAAAGAGGGAGAAATAGAAGAGAATGGAAAAAAGTTAAAAGAATATAAAAGAAAAAAATAATTAAATTGCTCACAAAATGAAAAAATATAGGGACCAATTGCAGAATTTAACCTAAAATTTTTATTCGAAATAATGATTTAACGTGCCACGTCAGCCTACCGTTGCATCGTTAACGGCAATTAACGGCTCAGTGACTAAAATGTTACACCATAGTAACATAAGTGACTAACGTAACATTTCGAACATAAGTAACTAAAATATAACCTGAGGCAAACAAAAGTGATTATTTAGGTAGTTTACCCCTTTATGTTATCATGTAAAGTTTATTTCAGTCTCTCTATTAAAAGTTGCTTTAAATTAGCTTTTGTACATTAAAATTTTATTCAAATCATGACACCGTTACAATTTTCTGTCAAACTATTGATAATTTGGACAAAAAATATCAAACCCAATTGATTTACCCATGACCCAACCCGAGCCATAGAAAAACATGAATACATGGATTCTTTTTGGGATGGTTGAGTTAAGTTATAAGTAAATCAGTTGGGTATGACATATTTTTTGTCAAAATTATCAGTAACTTAACAGTAATTATAATGGTGTCATGATTTGAATAAATTTTTAATGTACAAGGGCTAATTAGAAGCATTTTTTAGTAGGACTAAAATGAAATTTACATAATAGCATAGGACCTCCTAGTAGAATTTGACCTGTAAAAAAAAGATATTTAGGGAATTATAAGTTTAATATATGGAAAATTATAAGCTTTAAGAGAAAATCTTAGGTAGGACCAATTAATGCACTAAAGCATGCTTGGCAATATTTAAGCAATACAAGTGTGTGCACATATATATCAACCAATCTTGATCATTGAAACTTTGATGACTTTTCTTTTTCTTTTTCCTTTTTTTAATTTTAGTACTTTGGAATTTTACCTAATTTGTCCCCCCCACTCTATCTGCTAGTCAAAGCAATGTTTCGAAGTTGTTAAATGTTGTTATTAGTCCTTATAATTTGCCAAAAGTTGCGGGTCTAGTCTTTGTACTTTAATTTGATCAGTTTTAATCCTTATATTTTTCGAATCGGTCAATATTCTCCAATTACTAGTCTTGTACTATATGTACAGTTGTAGATTTAGTCCATATTCTCTAATTGGATCATTATAAGTCCCTGTACTTTTTCGAATATGAGATTTTAGCCTTAACACAAATGACATGACATCACACATATCATAATATGTTTGCCATATCATATTTTGGAAAAAATATAGTTTAACTTGATGAATTTAACAGTTATTATTTGGTGATGACTGAAACTTTAAAACAAAAAGTAAAAAAATTAAAATTTATCAAATTAAAGTATAAAGATTAAATCTTCAATTTTCATAAAATACGAATATTAATAGTAAAATTTAATTAAAAATTATGATAATGCTATGAAATTATGGGAAATTGAATCATCCTAGTGTACACCTAGTGCCATCATCAAACTTGAAACACAATATATATATATATATATATATATTATAGATAGGATAGAGGAAAAGTGTATGGGTGTGATCATTTGAGATTTATTTGTCAAGATTTCTTGTAAGATCGGGTATATACACAATGATTGCTAAATATATATAAATTCAAATAAAATTCAAATAATATAAATTCAAAGAAAAAGGTCTAATTCTCCCCATTGGTCCCTATACTTTAGCCAAATTCAATTTTTTGTCGTTGCACTTTAATTGTTAGACATTGAATCCTTGTATTATTTTGATTTGAAAATCATGTTGCAATTTTTAATGGTGAATGAACCTAATAGGTCCTTTTATTATAAATGTTGGACCAAACTATTATTTCTAGTATTAAATGGATTGATTTAACATTTACTATTTTAAAAATGACGTGAAAAATATTTTCTTCATTTGCAGTTTAACTCCTAATAGAATATTTTGAAAGCTTTTTATGGTTCTATAAATGAAATATTTTGTTGGGGGTTGAGTTGCAAATAAAAAAATTAATATTTTAAATTTATTTGATTTGTTTTACTAGTAAAGGGACTAAATTGATCAATCCCCTATAATTGAGGGACTTCGCAAGGACCTTCACAAATTTTTAATGGTGTCAATTTATCCTCTCATAGAAACTGAAATGTCAAGGTGAAATATGACGTTATGATGAGTTGTATTAAATTTTTCCATGTGGCGTTGAATGATAGATCCATTTGTCCACATACGACATTTCATTAATTAATATTAATTAATAAAATTTTATAATATTACCCTATCATTTAACACGAAAAAAATTATACAATTTGTACCCCATGTGTTGGTCTGATAGTTAAGGTGTTCACCGACCTAAGTGTAGCCCGAGTTCGAATCGTACTAGTCGCGACCCTGTTAGGGCTTTACCCTTCTCTTGTAATTTACCAAAAAAAATTATACAATTTATCATTTTCCTCGTATTTCAAATTTTAATATTTATAAATTAAAGTATAAGGACTAAATTTTAAATTTGGTTAAATTACAAGGACCAATAAAAAATTAAACTTTTTTATCCAATCCACAAATAAGACACCCACTTTGTTTCTAGTCTCTCCAATCAAAAATGAAATATTGTGAATTACACCAACACAAACATTGATTTAAGTGTAAACAAAGGAATCAAATATTTCCAATTAAATAATTTAATCCCTTAATATATAGTTTAATCAATTTAGTCCCTCCATTGCTTAATTTTTAACAAAAATTGATATTTCATCCACGCTTTAAAGAAAAAAAAAACTTTTACTTTACTTGTCATCCGCCCTCCACCTTATTTTGGATTTAATCCATTAAAATTATAAAGATATAGGCTATAAAAATCGTAAATTCGTAACATTTAAAATTGTTTCATGAAAAGGAATTAAACTGTAAAAGAAAATGGGAATGAAAACTTTCGATTGAAGCATGCGGTGCGAATAGAGAAGGCCATACAATAGCGATTTTAATAACATGACGAGTAAATTAAAAAATTTTGAATAATTTAATAATTTTTTAAAATTAAATGATCAAAATAAAAATTTATTAATAAATCAGTCACTTCGTATGTAAATTACTAATTGGGTGCACGCAAATCCATGAATGGCTTATCATAAAAAATGAGTTTTTAAAACTTAAAAGGGACATGTAATGAGTTCAATCTTACACACAAACCAAACCTGGTATTGCCATTTACACCAAGTATTAGATTCTTTGGTTCTTTTTATATATATAAATATTAAATTCAGGTCGAAATGAGAAAATTTTTTAGGGGATCGTAATTAAATTATAATTTTTACGATAGTAAAAATATAATTTTATTTTTTAATAGTTTTTATCTTTATAATTTTTAAAGAATTAAATCAAATTTTTATCATTTTTAGGGAGGTTAAAGTGTAATTTTATCTTTACTAATTTAAAATTTTAAAATTTTCAAAGGGTCTAAATGAATTTTTTTCTATTTTAGGGGGGTCGGGCCCCTGCCAGCCCCTGGTTTTTCCCTTGATCAAATTTATATATCAACTTTGATCTAATATACAATTTAATACATACATTTTGATTTGGTATACTTATATATATATGAAACTTAAATTGTTTACATTTATTTCCAAATTAAATTAATATAATTATTTGTGTATGCGATATATCAACGTAAAATGATGTTAATCTGATCAAATCAAAATTGTGTATATAAAATTGCATAATATCAAAGTTTTCGATTCATTTGATGAAAGCAGATTGACTCAAACTTCTCGACTCAATTAATTTAAATCTAAATACAATTTAATCTAAAAAGTTAAAATAATCAAAATCGAGTCGAACCCAAAATTAATCGAAATGACCAAAAGAAAAATAACTTTAAATTATTCAAAACACAAATTAAATTGACTCAATCCAAAACCAATCCGGGAATAAGATACTTTGCTTCAAAGCTCCAATCCAAAATTACCCCCAAAGCTACCCCTAAATGAAAAAATTGTACTACTTAATAAGTAAACCCCCCTCATAACCAGAAACGATCCAAAGGCTTTTCCTCATTTTTAGTTCAACGTTTCACCAATTCTTCCTCGTTATCACTTTATCTCTCTCTCTCTCTCTCTGGCATAAACCAAGACCAACATCCTTGGCCCTTTTCAGACAAAACAACAGTGTGCTTTAGACTGAAGGCAAAACTGGGTTGGTGTTGTGTTCTTTTGGGGGGGTTGGATTGAAGAATTTATGTGGAGAGAGAGTAACAGTAAACCTGGGAAAGTCAGGGGAATATTTTTTCGAAGGGATATTGGATTGTATCCATGAAATTACAGCGGCGTTGGCTTTGTCCAGGATGAGCGCTTCTGCTTATAGAGTTGAAACCACCGCTCGTCTTGCTCAATGGCGGATCGACAACCTTGCTTCTTGTACTTACCGCAAATCCGATCCTTTCAAGATCGGTAAATGGAACTGGTCTGTTTCTTTTCTTCTTCTTTGCATGCATTCAGCTCTGATTTTAATTGGCTTATGTTCTGTTGTGATGACAAACTAGTTTTGGTTTTTTTGGATTCAACACCATGCATTGAGACAACCCTTTAGGCTAGTTTTTTTTTGTTGTTAAAGGGACTAAAACTAAATTAAACCAATTTGTGGCCATGTTTTAATACCCTGCCAAAATCCTGGGTGCACAAATCTGATGTTATTACCAAGCTTGTAATGAAGACAAAACAACTTTTGTTTATAAGGTTTTTTTCTTAAATTTGAAGGCATTTATCAGTGGAGAGAACCAGGGTATTATCTGTTAAATTATACCCAGATATTTCAAGAGAGAATCCTCCAATTGCTTCCTTCATTATTCGAGTTGTTAGCTCAGTGGGTGATCGAAAGGCTTTGACTCATCCAGGTACCCCAATTTCTTTAAACATTTTTTTTTCAATTTGATCCTTTATGGTTTATATTTGTTCTTTTAATGAATAAAAATTTATGTGATTTATGCTGAATTGAGTTCCTGTCTTATAAGTTAAGACAAGAATATGTGCTCTCAAAGTAAGATGAACATTGTTTTTGTGATGCTCAAGATTGAGGTTATTCTTTTCTTTTTGGGTAAATTACAGTAGAGGTCACCCAATTATGAAAAGTTACAAAATAGTCATTTAATTGTTCAATTTTGTCTTCTTTTCTTTTTTTTTTATCACCAACTAGATGGAAACACTAAAAAATCCAAGATAATTAGATGACCAAAAAGGAGAAAACTGAATAGCTAAGTGACCATTGTGTAACTTTTTATAGTTGTGTGATAAAAAAATATATATATATATAGTTGGATGACTACCAATGTAGTTTACCCATTCTTTTTCTATGTTCTTTTTGGGATAAATTTAGTTGTCTATCCCTGTATTTAAATGAAGTTTCAGATTTTAGTCCAAATAAATGTTAAAATCACATAAATCTTGTGACTTTTTTTCTTCTGTCGAAATAAAAAGTCAATAATTCAAACCAAAATGACCTAAATTTACCCAAAAACCTAAGTATAAAGTCCAAATGACCCGAATTCAAATTAACTCAAACTTGAAACTTATCTAGACCTGTCAATAGATCGAGTCCGGTCGGGTTGGATCTTGCCAAAATTTTACGCCTATTTGCTAGGCTCAGGCCTAGTTCAGCCAAAAAAATGGGCCTAAATTTTCTTATATTATTTTTTTATTAAAAATTTTTTAAAAATATAATACATCAAAAATATTAAAATAATTGTTTCCCAGAGTTATACAATATCCAAACGATAACAATAAAATAGTAGTAACATATAGTGAAATGGTAGCAAAATAATAAGAAAATAACAGTTTTTTTGTCTTTTTGCTAATTCGGACCGGGCCTAGGTCAAAAAAGTCTTATCCGAGTTCTGGCTTGTTTTTTTTTTTTTTTTTTGCTCAAGCCTATTTTTGCCCAAACTCTTCTCACTTTTCGGATTAGTCTTCAGGATGGCCCAGGGATAGATCTAAACTTACCAAATTATGAAAATTTAATCATGGAGAAGATTGAAAAAAAGAAGAAGAAAATTTCACAATTTTTATTGCATCTGTTTGCAGAAATAATAGACAAACAGCTGAAGAACAACGACGATTTTGTGTGGCCTATTGAGGTTCCTTTGACAGGGAAATTCATTATTGACGTCGAATTTCTTGATCTAAAGACTGCATCTCCAAACGTAAGTACACATATTCGGATATGCATACAAGTAGATTTTGAAAAATAAAACCCAAATTTACTTATATCTGATAAAAGTATCGTGGAGGCCTCTGTACTAGGAGTTAAATCGTATTTTATCTCTTTTCCTTAAAAAATTGGGCAAATTAATAATGGTTGATGAAATAATGTTAATACAAGGACCAATTTGCTTCTTGATTCAACGTACAAGGACTACTTTTTCTCAATTTTTGAATAGTGAGAGTAAAATGCAATTTGACTTTTAATATAAGGGCCTCCATGATATTTTTACCACGTATTTCCCTAACATGGATGTACTAACAATTAATGTTTTGTAGGGTGGGGAACCTTCCTCTATTTGGGCTGAAGGTTTCACAGCAAAACAATCCAACGAAACAGCATTAGCATGCCTTGGTAGAATGTTAACCGAAGAGATCAACACCGACATCATCATCAACGTTTCCGACGGAAGTATCGGAGCTCACCGAGCCGTCTTAGCTTCGAGATCACCCGTTTTCCACAGCATGTTCTCACATAACCTTCAAGAGAAAGAACTTTCGACCATAAACATATCCGACATGTCGATCGAAGTTTGCCAAGCTTTCTTACGATATATTTACGGGAACATCAGACACGACGAATTCCTAACTCACCGGTTACCACTTCTTCGAGCGGCCGATAAATACGATATCTTGGACTTGAAAGAAGCGTGCCACGAGAGCTTAATCGAAGATATCGACGCGAAAAATGTGCTCGAGAGGCTCCAAAATGCAAATTTATACCATTTGCAAAAGCTGAAAATGAGCTGCTTGCGGTATTTGGTGAAGTTTGGTAAAATATATGATATTCGAGATGATTTTCATGCATTCTTGCAATGTGCTGATAGGGAGCTTATAGCCGATATATTTGATGAAGTATTAAATACATGGAAAGGGTTTTAAGATTCAAATCCGGATTAGGGTTGATAATTGATGCATTGATATTGTATAATTTTATGTGTTATTAGTAAACCGGATAACGACACATATTTGAAAATTGACGGTTTATAAAATTGTACATTGTTAGTGCATCAAATATAAATATAAATCCTTTTGAAATATTTATTATTTAAGAGAAAAAAAAAAGCATTATTGATGTTTTCTCGATGATGATTGGGTTTTCTTTTTGTTTAACGTTATATTATCGTTACAGTATCTAATCTCATCACCACCGTTATTTTTACCCTAACCGGAGGTAAATACACTGCTAATCTAAACTAAGCTTTGAATTAAGAGAAGTAAAAACCCATAGGCCACGGCTCAAGAACCCATTAATGGCATGAATCCCGATGTGGCAGAGGCCTAATGATTTCATAATCCGATGTCTTTTGCTTTTTTGTTTGTCTTGAGTAACATTTTAGTTATTTGTTTGAAATGTTACGTTTTAGTCATTTACGTTATCCCATTGTAACATTGTAGTCATTGAGTCGTTAATTATTATTAACAGTGCAACGGTAATTTGACGTGACATGTTAAATCATCATTTCAAACAAAAATTTTAGGTTAATTTATACAATTGGTCCCTATATTTCTCATTTTAAGCAATTTAATTTTTTCTTTTATATTCTTTAACTTTTTTTTTTTTTTTGATTCTTTTTTGTTTCTCCCTCAATTACCTCCTCCTTCAGATCTTTTAACCTAGTTTTTTTTACGTTTCAAAGAAAGATTCAAACAAGTTGGAATTCACCATTTGTACCTCTTCTTTCGATTTCTATCTTTCTGTTCATCTTGTTCAATTTGCTTCTCAATTTCCAATCTTTTAGGGTTCCTATATAAACCTGTGCACCAAATGTACCTGAACTACCACCATTCTTCACACTTAGCATCTTCTTTTACAAATCATACCAGTCAAACTTTTAGCTATTAATCTCCACCAAAACCTTATCAAGCTGCTTGGAATAAGCTAATGGCTTTAAAAACGTTAAGTGTGGTAATGGTTCTAGTTCTTTGAATGGAAAGCAACTTAGTCCAAGATTGTTTTACTCAATATTCCTTCATTTTCTCTTGGTCATAATTATAATCGGCACATACTCGCCCTTCTAGGGTTGTCGCATCCAACAGATGGTTCTTATCGACACATTCAAGTTGAGGCACTTCAATGAACTCCTCATTTTCAAGATCATAACCCACAATCCTATTCCTCAATCCCAATTCAATTCAAGAGGCATCAGCCAATGTCAAACCCCACCAGTAAGCACACCATAGCCTCGCCTATGCATTAGATGGTAGAAAAATTGAAACATAAACCTAAGATAAGGAGGGAGCTTAGTGATTTTCCTCCAAGAGTCATTCTTTAAACTATAAAACTTAACCTAATAATCGTAAAATATACCTTCATCATCTTCATAGTCGGTTTCATTGAACTGCACCATAATGAAGAATCATGCGAAAGAAATAAGTACTTGTTCAAAAAAATATAAGTATAGGGACTAGTTTTAAGAAATGGAAAACATAGAAAAACTATGTTAAATTTTATAAGGCGCCCCAACTACCCCTTCTAACTCTGTCCAATATCACCATAATGAAGAGATATGGTGACAGTGAGTCGACCTGTCTCAAACCCTGTTGTGGAGGAAATTTTGAAGTCACTTGACCATTCCAAATCGGGGTGATTTTACTAGCTTGGACACAAAACATGATAAACCAAATTCAATCAAGACAAACCTGAGGAAGCTCCAGTCCACATTATCATAAGCATTTTGCAGATCAATCTTCAGAATCATTGCTCCTTGAATTCCTCTCATATTCGTTATCGAATGAACCACTTCCTGTGTCACCAAAATATTATCAGTTGTGCTCCTTCCAGCAAGAAAACTATTTTGGAAAGGTCCGATGAGACGTTGTGATACTGGACGCAGACGATTGACAATTGTGTTAGATAAAACTTTATAGAAAGTGTTGAAGAGGCCTATAGGCCGGAACAAAGGGATTCTATCTGCTGCTGCTACTTTAGGAATGAAAACGCAAAAGTACCAGTATTCCATGCCCCCTTGACAAATTCAAACACCAATCCCAATGCTTTTGATAAAAGACTGGTTGAATACCACCTGGACCCGGAGCTTTCAGTCCCTTCATGGAAAAAAGGCAATTACGAACCTCTTCCATCGAAATCAAGTGAGGGTTGAAAATCAGAATAATCACAAGGTAACAGAGAGACCTGCTTCTTAGCAAAGAGTTTATCAAAGTAATTTACCACATGTTCCATCATACTTCTTTGATTAGAAGCCCAAGAATCATCAATGAATAAACCCAGCACCTTATTTCGAGTTCGTCACATCAACATTGTAAGGTGAAATCATCGAGTGCTCCGTTTACCCTTAGAAATCCAGTCTAAACGAGATTTCTGAAGCCACAATAATTCTTCTTGCGTCAAAATGGTCTAATATTGAGTATTAAGAGTTGCTTCTAACCGTCGCAAATAAGAAGAAAACATATAACTTGGTGAATTTTGAGTACCCTGCAACCTTTTGATCAATGACCATTTCCTCACAAATATATTGCCAAAAGAGGACTTCCACTCCTTAACAGCCCTGGTGACTACTTCAATGGCCCGTGTAATATTGCTCGAGTTCTCCATCCACTCCGTGAAGATTTCCTTAAAAGTCCATACTAGTAAGCCAGGCAGCTTCGAATCTAAAAGCCCGCATGTCTCTTGGAAGGACATAACGACCCAAAGTATTAAGAAGAATTGGATGGTGATCAGAATATAACAGCGGCATAACTCAAAGCTTCAAGGTTGAACAAAACTCTGTCCAACCTTTCTTGTAAAGTAATCCTCCCATGCTGACGATGAACCCATGTGAATTTTGATCCTGAGCAACTGATATCCATAAGATGGTCAACGCAACCACTACGTTCTTCTAAAGAAGCAAAATCATTAAAATCACCGGCCACCGTCCAAGGCATTCTAAGATTCGAACCCCAATCAGCAAGATCCCTCCAGAACCGATTTTTGGCTTCTTGGTTCGGTTGTACATACACAAAAGAAGCGTTCCCTTCTTTTACAAAGCAATTAATAGCTTGATCAGTAAAATTTCTGAGATCGATATCAAAGGAAAATCAACCCATCTCCGAATCCCTGGGCTTGAACTTCAAAACTAGCATTCAAGGAGAACTTTTTTCTCTAAGGTCTTACCCATACCCCACAGCAGCTTTAGTATCCAGCACACACAAAACATCCGGAATTTCTCGACGAATTCAATCAATACTATTCTTCATGAATAACACATTCCCACTCCCCTACAATTCCAAATTATTGCCTTCATTATTGGGAGAATTTATTACCTGATCAACAGGCATGGGATTCATTACTCCAACTAGAGCAGCATGTAAACTAGACTCACTGGCCATCGTCTTATCTTCTTCATCCAGTGGATCCGACAGATGTGCTACCCAACGCTGATCAGTCATAATAGCATCATTGGCCTCAGCTTCCAGAACTCCATTCGTATCCATTGCAATTCTTTTCTCACTATCAACCTGTCGATTTTGAATCATACTATCTAAACCAGATGACGGGTAGGCCACTGTTTTACCTTTATCTTTCAAACAGGGCTTGACCCAGATACACTACTACACCCAACAGAGTTTTGTGGAGCAATGAAGGCCGATTCTCCTAGTTCAGCTGAGGCCTTAGTTCTCTCCCTCCAAAAGGCCTAACGCTTAGCCCATTATTTTCCGGTAGGGCGAAATGCACCAGTAAGGTCGGTACTGATCGAAATTTGCATTGAAACACTAATATTTGTTGTTCTAGTTTACTACCGGAACTGAAGGTAGTCAATTCTGTTCTAGTACCATCCGTATCGGTCGGAATGCTCTGTTCCCATAACAAACCTAAACAATAAACTCTAAGTTTTGTTCCGAAGCAAATTCCGATCGATACAGGCTGTACTAGTGCACACTGATTGATTTTACCGGTACTAGTTGTAATATGATATAAGGACTAGTACAAAAAATATTTTTATTTTTATATTTAAATCTAAGATTTTTATCATTTATTTTGAGTTTATTGAATTATGGATTGTTATATGCACCGTATTAGATGATTTTATTGTTTAATTTATGCAATAACTTTTTTTTACTTATTTATTTTTAGCTTATTTAATGGTGAATTATATTTACGAAGCTTATTAAAGAATATTTTATATCTAATATTTATTTAAACTCATTAAAAATAACTATAAATTCAAAATGGTATACTAAAATAGATCGATTGATAGTCTTAGAGAAACTACCGATTTCTGTTCTAGAATTCCTGGAGGAAGGGATTAATCTTTCTGTGTTGACAGTGAATTCAACTGAATCAAAACTCAATCCTAGTTTTCAACTAAATTTATTGGAAAGCTTTAAATAAATTTTTATGCCCACTCTAATTAAAATTTAATGACTTATTGACTTTTACAACCCTAATTAAAATTTAATTAATTTTCACCTAAATTTCATATTAACCTAACTAGTTGCAATTTCATCCCTATCTTAAGCTACTTGCACTAAATAGATAGGACCATATTGTATATATTTTTAAACAATTTCATTATATATTCTCATTATATTTGCTCTTTTTGACCCAATACTTTCAATCCATAAATACGAGGATAATAGTCTTCAGCGCACTCGAACCCACGTTCTCATGTATTAACAACAATGCTTATACCAATCGAATTATTATCACTTCATATTTTTTTCATATAAATAAATTATTAATAATGATAATAACAATCTAATTATCATAATAGCTAACTTTAATTATTGTTGTACTAGTCTAGTAGTAGTGGGATTTAACCTCACCACTTATTTCTCAATATATATTATCTAAATTCTCAAGATATTAAGAAAATTTATCTTTTTTTAATAAAACCCAAAATTTATAATTAAATTAAAAAAAATTAAAATAAATAATATATTATGTCATATTATAGCATTATTGAGAGAGACAGCTACGAACCTCGAACATAAATCATATTACGCAAATAACAAAAAAATTCAACCTTTCACATGTAACTTTATTTTAGTTCAATAATGTAAAACTTTTTAGAAATATAAAAATAATGTTGCAACACTTTTTAGCTTTTCTACCTTTATTTATAGCCCCAACCCCAACAAAACAAACCTTTTACAATATTTATTTATTTATTAGAAATTTTATTAATAAGAAAAAAAAAGTAGTACTAAGTTTTTAGGACTCTTTCAAGTTTGATTTCATCCAATCAAATAATAATTTGCAAATATTTATGGCATTTTCAAACAGTTTTTATTTATATTATCTTCATAAAATTTAAATATCTTAATTTATTTTATTGTTATAATTAAAATCTAGATTTATGTAATTTTATCGATTAAATTGATTTGTAACGTCAACTCTTAAAGATATAAATTTATAATTTCATTTTCGAAGAGTCTAACATTTTTCATTTTTAAGGAGTTAAAATGTAATTTTACCATATATTAATTTATACTTATTTATTTATTTATTAGAGAACTAAATTAAAAATTTTCATTTTTGAGTTTATTTGTCCTTAGATTCGGCTTTGACGAATATGTGTGGATATTCGTTTCACTTTGTGCAGATATAATTTTTTTTTCAATTTAGTTTTTTTTTTAAGATATGTATATAAATTACCTAATTCAACTACTAATTTGGGTTTTTTTTTTTCATTAAAATAAAGAAATTTGGGTCCATTAAATTTGAGATAATCACCCAAATCAAAACAAATAAATATAATATAATATAATCTCAAAAGATAATATTTGTTTAAAAAATAAATTCTTAGCTCTTAAAATCCAAATCCATTCCTAAAAAGTTGCCTTTGCAAAATGGGAGAGGAATCCATTGCTATCCGTTATCAAAGGGAAGAAACAATTTTGTTTCCAAAAACAAAGCTTCAAAAAACAGAGTTTAAAAACAGGGGAAAAAGCAGAGTCCCTTTACAACACCACCACCACCACCACCACCTTCTTCTTCTTCTTCTTCTCCTCCTCCTTCTTCACTTCAAAAAACACAGAGGGTAGAAGCCATTAAAGGATTAAAGGACCAAATCAATGAAGCTTTCAATGCTTTCTCCTTTACTTTTATCAGTCTTTCTTTTTTCTCTTTTGCAGTCCTCAACTGTTGCTGTTAGAAAGGCAAGCAGAGTTTAAAAAATGTCATTCAATTTTCACTTTGATTTTTTAGTTTCTAGTACTAAACATAATTCTGGGTTTTTCTTGGTTTTGTCGAAGTTTCAATCTTTATATGTTCAAAATGTACCTATTTGTTTCTGTTTTTGCAGTCTTATATAGTGTATTTAGGAGGACACAATCATGGTTTAAATCCCACATCGGCTGAACTTCATGGAGTAAAGAATTCTCATTATGAATTACTGGGTTCATTGGTTGGAAGGTACGTAATTTCATATAATTACATTAAAAAAAAATCCTCATTTTATTTTCCCTTTTAGATTTTAATCCATTTGTTTTCGTTTTTACTTTCCCCCACAGCACTGAAACAGCAAAAGAGAAAATTTTTTACTCATACACTCGAAACATCAATGGTTTTGCTGCAATCCTTGATGAAGATGAAGCATCACAGGTTTCAAGTAAGAAAATTTCAATTATTAGAATATATTTCATTGAATTATTTTTTGGGCATAATGTTTGAATGTTGATCATTGATGAATGTAGAGCATCCAAATGTGGTTTCGGTTTTTTTAAACAAAGGAAGAAAGCTTCATACAACACGATCATGGGATTTTCTCAGATTAGAGAGAAATGGTGTTATACCTTCGGATTCCCTTTGGAAGAAAGCAAAATTTGGTGAAGACACCATTATTGGAAACCTTGATACTGGTGAAGTTTCAATCTTTTTCCTTTTTTTTCAATCCATTTTTTTGCATGAAATTTTGGGGTATTTTTTATTTGATGTTTACACCTTTAAAAACAAATCATTTCTTCAAAATGACACTTGAAAGTTGACTCAGATAATTGGTTTTTGACTCAATAGTTTTCAAATGATCTTAAAAAAACCCAGCTTTTTTCATGTTTTGTGTTAATCTGCAGATAAAATTTGACAGTGGTAGGGTCTCAATAGCTCATGATTTTTGACTATACATGTCATGCTTTTTTGCTTATAATATGTGTGCCACTGTTTGCTTGTCAATGGCTATCATGTTTTGACATATTTTGGTTAAAAAGCAATGCCTTTTTATTATTTATCTGATATAGGTGTCTGGCCGGAATCGAAGAGCTTTAGCGACGATGGGATAGGACCGATCCCATCTCGATGGCGGGGATCGTGTCAACATGGCGTCGCTGATCGTTTTCGTTGTAACAGGTTGATTCTACTTCACTAAAATGAGTTATTTCTTTGCTAAAAATGGGAAATCACAAGTGTTTTTTCTACAAAGGAATCTGCATATAGAATGTATTTTCAATCAAAGCCATGTTCATGTATATATATGTATGTATATATGTATAAATGCAATAGCAACCTCAATTATGAGGTAAAGTTTTGAAAGAAAAAAGGGCCCATACTTTAAAGTTTTTCTAAAGGTGTGTAACAGACCCTCCTTTTTTGGGTATGCAATGATAGTGGAATTCATATGTGAATCTCACATTCATGGGGTTTCTTATAAATTAAAATTATTTTGTTTTCAAATTTCTTTTGAACATCATTGCAAGTTCACAAATCTTTCCAAATGATTCCTTTTTGTTATTAATTATCATTTTCACACCACATGCTTGACCATCAAGTTAAGCTATGATCTTCCAAATACATGAAAAAATCGAATCCAAATCATTTCCAAGTATTTCTTAGAATAGAATACAAGTGATCTTTGCTGTCTTTTGCATCAATGCACATGGCTTTGATTGTAAGTTGATAAAAGCCATGGTTTTTAAGGTTGTATTTGTATTTTATATATTTAAATATATGTATATGAATTTGACCTTCCGTGATTTTTTAAAATACATGAGATGACTTAGAATTTTATTTTTGAATTATCCGAATCTAACACTTTCGAGTTTCGATCCAAGAAACCAATGTCAATTTTGATAGGCTTTGTATGATGATTACAAATCCTAAAGTATTTCAATCATTGATTCTTGTAGGGATAAAGTGATGACCCAGAATTTTCTTTTTCAATAATTAATTGATAAAAGTAACAATTTAAGAAAAGAAATATATATATATATATATATTTTAAAAAAAGCAAAAGGGAGTAAGGGCATTTCCTTTCTGACTATGATAAAAAAAAGTTCTTTTTATTTTCTACTTGATTCTCTCACCCATAGAAAGCATAAAGTCAAATGCCTATTGTATTTATTCAAAAAAAAATGGTTTCTTTTGTTAAAAGTTATAAATTTAAAGGTAACTTTGGTTAAAAGTTATCATCAATGGAGCTTATGATTTGTTTTTGTCTTATGGCTGCAACTGTCCCATTGTTAAATATTTCAGGAAGTTGATCGGAGCCAAGTATTTCAACCGAGGGTTCGAGGCTTACCTCGGCGAAAAGCTCAACGCGACGTTCAAGACCGTTAGGGACCACGAGGGTCATGGTTCTCATACTCTATCAACAGCCGGTGGTAACTTTGTTAATGGGGCTAGTGTTTTCGGTTATGGAAATGGTACTGCGAAAGGAGGATCGCCTAAAGCTCGTGTTGCAGCTTATAAAGTTTGTTGGCCCCCTGTTAATGGTAACCAATGTTTCGATGCGGATATCATGGCTGCTTTTGATGCTGCGATAAGTGATGGTGTTGATGTGCTTTCCGTGTCGTTGGGTGGTGAACCGGCTGAGTTTTTTGAAGACGGTATTGCGATTGGTGCCTTTCATGCTGTTAAGAAAGGGATATCTGTTGTTTTGTCTGGTGGAAACTCGGGACCGGCTCCTGGAACTGTTTCGAACTTGTCGCCGTGGATGTTTACGGTTGGTGCTAGTACACTCGATAGGGAGTTCACTAGTTATGTTGAACTAGGCAATAAAATACGTCTCAAGGGAGCCAGCCTTGCTGCAGCAACATTGAAATCGAAAACTTCTTATCCGTTGATCAGTGCTGATCGTGCCAAAGCAGCCAACGCTTCAGCTGTTGATGCGTAAGCTTCATGTTTGACTCTGGATTTGTAATTTCATGTTATTTTAATAACATTCGATGAATCGTTTTTCCTTCATGCAGAATCCTGTGTCAACCAGGATCATTGGATCCCACCAAGGTTGAAGGGAAGATATTAGTATGTCTTCGGGGAATCAACGCGAGAACTGATAAGGGAAAGCAGGCTCTTCTTGCTGGTGCGGTTGGGATGATTCTCGCGAACGATGAGAAAAGCGGAAATGAAGTTATAGCTGACCCGCATTTGCTCCCGGCTACTCACTTGAATTACACTGATGGTGTAACAGTATTTGCATACATCAATTCAACGAAGTAACTCTCTTATTTCCATTCTGGTTTGTGGTACAATAATTGTTTATGTTTCACTAATAACTTATGAACATATAGGAACCCTACAGCATATTTAACACCAGTGAAGACACAATTGGATGTAAAGCCTGCACCATTTATGGCTTCTTTTTCTTCTAGGGGACCCAACATGATTGACCCTGCAATCCTTAAGGTAATTTTTCAATGATATAACCGCAGGTATATGTATATATATTGTTTGATTAACAAATTTAATGTTTTGGTTTTCGGTTTTCGGTTTTCAGCCGGATATAACTGCACCAGGAGTAAGCATCATTGCAGCATTCTCTGAATCAGTCGGTCCAACAGAAGACGAATCCGACACACGTAGAATACCCTTCACCTCACAGTCTGGAACTTCCATGTCCTGCCCGCACGTTTCCGGCATCGTCGGTCTTCTCAAGAGTCTCCACCCCGAATGGAGCCCTGCAGCCATAAGATCTGCGATCATGACCACCGCTAGAACGAGAGACAACACTGTCAACCCAATGCTTGATTCAGATGGTAACAAGGCAACCCCGTTCAGTTACGGTGCAGGACACATGAGACCAAATCGTGCCATGGATCCAGGCCTCATTTACGACCTAACCATCGAAGATTACTTGAACTACTTATGTGCCTGTGGCTACAACCAAACCACGATACAACTGTTTTCGAACAAGCCATACGTTTGTCCGAAATCATACAACGTTGCGGACTTGAACTACCCTTCCATAACAGTCCCTGAACTCAATGGCACAACCATCATTACAAGGAAAGTTAAGAATGTGGGTACACCAGGGACTTATAAAGCTCATGTTCGATCACCGGTCGGAGTTATGGTTACGGTTCATCCATCGACATTGAAATTTACAAAGCTCGGTGAAGAGAAGAAATTCGAAGTGAGGTTAAGACCGAGTAGTAAAAAAGTGGATGCGGAGGGAGGTGTAGGGTATGTATTTGGGGTATTGAGATGGTGTGATGGGTACCATTATGTGAGAAGTCCATTGGCAGTGAAACGTAAGTAGAAATTTTTTGTTGTAATTTTTAATTGGGGGTTTGATTTTATCGTTATTATTATTAGCATTCCATTCTTTTGGGGGGGGAAATTTAGAAAAGGAAATGCCAAATGTAATAACGTTGCAAATAAGAAATTACATACAAGCATGATTCATATTTCTCTCTTGCAAAATTGTAGTTATCAATCAATAGGGTAATTTTAAAATCGATTTTTTGAATTTGGGTTATTTTAAGTTTAATTTTCGGTTCGGGTTATGATATGTTTGTCGTATAAGATTTCGGATATATCACAACTTAATTAATTTAACAATTACGATTTTAATTAAGACTGAAATTTTCAAAATTTGAGAATGTAAGAATCAATTTTAGAGAGACTAAATCTACAACTTAAGCATGACATAGGGACTAATAGCAGAATTTAACCTAACAATAAGTGCGAGGATGACAACAAAATAATAATAATTATGAGGTGAAAAGGTGGATTTGATCTAAATATTTCGACTTGATGAACAACTCGATCAAAGACTATAGTATTACGAGTGGACCAATAATTCAATCGGTTTGCATAGAAATAGCCACCATTGAAAGAGTGCGTAATACCTCACTGATCGAGCGCTCTTGCGCCAAAGATGAATGGGGCTAAGCGATCTCTCAAAGCTGTGGGATGTAAAAATGCATTGGTAGGGGAGCGTTCCGCCTTAGGGGGAAGTACCCGCGTGAGCGGGAGTAGATGAAGCGGAAGCGAGAATGTCGGCTAATATTTTACTATATCCCTATAGGGCACTTGTCAACTCCTTAGCTTTGCTTATGGAGTCTAAAAACTTCACTGATAGTGTACCATATAATTTCGCTTATTTTAAATGATTGTTAGATTTAGTGCTAAGAATGGTTAAATTCTTAGTGGTTAAGCCTGACTGCGTCATGGCGTATGAACGTCGAGTAGAGAATTAGCACAAATTATCAGAAATAAAATCGGCTTGATTGCAAGTGCGACAAATTAGTTGTAATATTTTTAAGTGTTACAATGAAACACTTTGAGTATTCCAATAATCGAACCCGAGAGAGATCGGACAATAAATTGACTAACAATGATAACACATGCAACTAAAAAGTCTAGCTAGCTAATCACTAAGCATTATATTATGACAAATCATCATCATCAATGTAATTAATTAAATACACTAAAAATATTAAAATAAATGTTTCTCAACAAATGAAAAAAATTAAAAAAATATATACATATACTTAAATAACACTAAAATAAGTACAACTTAGCAAACAAATACCTCTAAAATAGTAGCAAAATTAATAATAAAATAAGAGTTATACAATATCTAAACGATATCAACAAAATAGTAGCAATATAATAGTGAAATAATAGCAAAATAATTTTTTTTTTGTAAATTCCGGTTGAGCTCGGGTAAAAAAAAACTTACTCGAGGCTTGATTTGTTTAGAAAATAAGTCTTATTTTTTTGTCCAAACCCATTTTATTGGTCTATATTTTTACTTAAATTCTCTTACTTTTCTGGTCGACCCGGCCATGGACAAGTCTAGTTATATACTTTTGTTGAAATTATAAGGGTCTCATTGATACAATAACCCATTTACAATTACAAGCCTGTGGGCTACAATTAAAAACTGCTATTTGAGACAAAAAGGGAGTCCTTTTAATCAAAAGCCCAATCTTGAAAGTACAAAATTCGTATGCCACTCAAAGGGTTTTAGGTTTTTAAGCTTTTCCTCTTCTTGGTTGCCTTGCCTGCGGCTACTTATCGCCATCTCTGCTTCTTTCCAGGCTCCACTCAACCTCGATCGAGGTCAAAGGAAACTGCTTTTCACTGTAATCCAAATCCATTCCAGGTCAGCTAAACCTTCAATTTCTTCTATGTTTCTTGATTTTCAATTCGAATGATTTGGGATTCATTTATATGTAACTATGTTTCCAATTTTTTGTGTTTTTTGATTTTGGGTCTCTGCTAGATTTGTTCTTTTTGGGGTTTTGAATTCTTTTTATTGTTATGTTTAGTTAATCCTTGAATTTATGTTGTTTAGAGATGGTGGACTTAATTGAAGTAATATAGCTGATGTAATTAGAATATTACTAGAATAATTGTTTGAATAATTGATAATAATTAGGAAAATTTTATTTTAAAAAATAAGAACAAAAAAAGAAAAGAAAAAAACCAAGGATGAATATGAACCAAAATATAATGAATTAGCTCATTTGTTGATGTAATTGATGATGCTATTTCTTTTTACTTTGTAGTTCAATTATAAATTGAACCTGTTGTAATTTTTTGCTATTCAGATTCCAATTTGCTTGTGTTGTAATAACATAAAGATGTCTACTGAAGCACCAGCCACCATGGAGATCGAAACCGTGCCTTCCGAGCCTAAACCTGAGTCAAATCCTTTACCCCCAAAGCCAAAATTTGAGCCTCTTAAGGCACACGAAATGTCAGATGGTCGAGTCCAATTCCGAAAGGTTTCGGTTCCACCTCATAGGTATTCACCTCTCAAGAAATACTGGATGGATATCTATACTCCTGTTTATGAACAAATGAAGATCGACATCCGTATGAATCTCAAAGCTCGTAAAGTCGAACTGAAAACACGACAAGACACGCCCGACATTAGTAACCTACAAAAATGTGCAGATTTTGTCCAAGCTTTCATGTTGGGTTTCGATGTTCCGGATGCCATCGCTCTTTTGAGATTAGACGAGTTATATGTCGAGTCATTTGAAATCAAGGATGTGAAAACACTTAGAGGAGAACACTTGTCTCGTGCCATAGGAAGGTTGTCGGGAAAAGGCGGTAAAACGAAGTTTGCTATTGAGAACGCTACAAAGACTAGGATCGTCATTGCCGATACTAAGATTCATATATTGGGATCTTTTGCTAACATCAAGATTGCTAGGGATTCACTTTGTAGCCTCATTTTAGGTTCACCTGCTGGTAAGGTTTACTCTAAACTTAGACAAGTTAGTGCTAGATTGGCTGAAAGGTTTTGATTCTTTGTTATTTGTAATATGTTTTTGAGATTTTGTTATATGGATTTTTAAGAGTAATTTAAAACCCTTGAAAAAAGGAAAAAAAAAAAAAAGAAGGAAGAACCTGATGTTCTTTAGGGAGTTATTTGAGATGAAAGTTTTGATAGGTAGGCATTTGAGTGAAATGAATGTTATGTAAAACTATCATTATAATGTCCCTTTTTTGAATTTATTCTATTTGAGTTCAGTTTGATTGTGTTCGATTTTCGATGCTCGAGTTTGAGCTTGAGTTCGAGCTCGTTTCATTTGTATGCGTTTTACGGGCCATGAGGATTAATTTTTTCGGAGTTTGTTATTGTCCTTTCCTAACAATGTCTTTTATAGGGGCTGAACTTGAGTTTTCTTTCTGAAAATTATGTACAATTGATAGATTGAAAAGTATTAAATTGTTCCTATTTTATTTTGAAAGGACCAATTTGCTCAAAATCGAAATTGAAATAGACTAGAAATATATTTTTACCAAAACTGAAATAACATCTTCATTGAACTTTATCATGTTAAAATAAAGAAAATAAAAATGGAATAAAAGTTTCAATTGAGGAAATAAGAGTAGCTCAAGTTTTGTTTTAAAAAGTGTAAAAGTCAATATTATTTCTAAGAATGAAAAATGGAAAAGATCATCTTCAACCTCCAAAGAGAATCCCAGCAGCTTGTTCTTCATTGCCATCACAGAATTTCAAAGCTTCTACCACTATTTCTCTTGCAAATCCCAACTCAACAAGCTTTGCAACTTTGGCCTCAAAATCAGGTCTCTGCAGAAAAATGAATGTAACTCTCGATTTTGCGACAACATAACATTGCAACTAATTTCTTCAGGTTATCAGGGGCGAAGCTAGGAAATTGTTTTAGGGAGGCCAAAAACGAACAAAAAATTTTTGAAGCGCAAAAGTGTAATTTTACCATTATATTAACTTGTGATTTCCTAAAAACTACATGGATTATATAAGCAAATTTTCATTTGGTCAATAATTTGGGATATCTGGTACAATTAACTGTAAAAGAATTGTTCAGAACAGACATACCTTTGTTATGTCACCATGTGCACCCCCTAGGGAGCAAAGAAGGAAACAATGTTAGAATGAGAACAAGAATCACTTGCAGAGGGATTTCATAGCACCTCTTTCCGAGCGATATATCAGTGCCGGTACGTACATATGTACGTGTTATATATCAGTTAAACGTTAAGTTCAGGATGAATTTACAGAACAAAAGCAAAACGACATGATGGGATGCCGAATACTGACCGGAAGGCTGACCTCCGGATTGCAAATTAGCATTCTTCTCTGTTGTTCCTGTTGTAATCTAAAGAATGACAAAAGATCAGTCGAAAAAATGCAACTGCATGAAGCCACGAACTGATGTACAGATAGGAAAAAGACTTACAGCAGGGCCCGAGCTCGATGCATGCTTCAAATGCCTTTCTTCGTCAAGGAAGTTATAAGGGATATCCTTTTCTAAAAAGAGTAAATACTCGATTAACTTACATTACAAGAAACGAAATTCAATAGCACAAAGTCCCGAAAAAGATCGACATCAACGACCCCATGGTCACTAACCTTGCAAAAATGGTACAGAAACTTCTCCTCCTCCCACTCTAAGAACATTTTCCTTCAAATCGATAATACACTGTGTACGAACCGCACTAGTCAGAATTATCGATACGTAAGGATATTAAGTAGAGACAAAGCTACCTGGTGTTTACGGAGCATATCCAATCCAAAGAGAAACTCCATGTTGGGAGAGTCCAAAACCACAAAGGAGCAAGGGAAAAATATATTTCCGATCTACGATAACATAGAATAAATGAAGAAGTCGAATGCAGCATTAAGCATAACGAGTGTATATACATGTAATGTTTATACTAGAAAACAAGTATGCAATCGTACCTTGATTGGAGCAACATGTATTCTTCCGAGAATCTCCGATTGGCCGACCCCATGAGCAATACCTTTATATCGTTGATCTAAAAGCCTTAGCAATCTATGAAGAGACAAGTAAAATAGCATTCAAACCGGCATACTTTTCTCCTACGCAAGAAAGGACGGAGTCATGGAGAGGAATATTTATAGCACATACCCGCATCGTTCGGCACAGCTTTTCGAAATTATAGTCGACTGTGCGCCACTATCAACAAATGCCTTCACAGATTATCAAAGTAACAAATTTAATGAATTTATGAAGTACATAACAATGACCCTTTGTTCGATTCTATACAATACCGGCCACAGTCTTTACCTTTAACGGGACACCATTAACCTCCATGTCAACATACAACATAACCACCCTTGCAAAACCTTCAGGATTATGTTCCAAGGCAGCAGCCCAGTTCTCATCAATTCCTTTCTGCATCACAAAGAGCATAGCTAGTCACCGGAAAAACGAGGGATATGCATATGGATACGACCACCTTTGTTAAACCATAAATAGGTTCCAATTAAGATAGATTAGTAGAGAAAACTAACCTGTCGTATGGCAGCTTCGATTTTCTTTTGTGCTTCAACATCGAAAGGATCAGCTTCAAGAAGAGCCTATAGAGTAAAATCAAATAAGTTTATAATAAGTATTGGCTCTTTTTAATGCTATCAAGTCGAGATATAACTATAGGCGTAGACCGGTAGGACAAGATACTTACAAGCTCCTCCAACTCTTTTTTTCGCAATTCCGATCGTTGTTGATGACGTGCCCGTAGAATGTCTTGTAGTTTGTTGAGATCGTCCCCGAGAATAGCTTGTGCGAGTTCCGGGTCAGCTTGAAATATCTGTCCGATTACATTAGAATCACGTCGAATATGTTGTTGGAAAGCTCCAGGGTTCACAGCAGATCCATCAAGATTGAAGTTCAAATCGTTAGTAGATTCTCTGCAACGTGCAAATGATACATATCTTTATCAGGATAGAAACTGCATTAACATCCTGTAATAGGCATCTAGAGTCCCTTGTTCTAGGAGTCGGGTTGCGCTTTGCTTCTTTTATTCAAAAAAATGGGCAAAATTAATTTTTGTACGCTAAACGTTGGTCTCTGTACGTCAGTATGAAATACACGTAAGCTCTTTAATTTAACATATAGTGATGAATTTATCCATTATTTTTAGTAAAGAACCAAACGAATAACCGATGCATAATTTACCTAGAACCAGAACTTGGGACCATCATAATTAAATCATGATCTTTAACACCCAATGCACTCAATTTCTCAAAGTTCTGAATTTCCCTCCCATGATAAAGAAGTTGTTGCTGTTGTATAGGCAAATTTGTCTGCCACAAACCCAAACAAAGTCATAATCAGCATAAGCTGAGCATCAAACTCAACTATCAAAACTCTAAAAGCACCATGGAAGCCCTTATACTAATAGTTGGATTACATTTTTGCTTCCTCTATCTAAAAAAATCGATAAATTAATCATTGTACATTAAGAGTGGGTTTGGATGGGCGGTGCGTTTACCTGCGGTTAGTGTAAAAATAGCGGTGGCGGTAAGATTAGATATTGTAGCGATACTGTAGCGTGAGACAAAAAGTAAGCTAACCGCACCACACTCCACTCAATCGCCCATCCAAACCCACCCTAAATCAAAGAGTAAACTGATTATTCAGTTAAAATTTTTATCCATTTCTATAGTTAAAAACCGATTCGTGTAAACATGATGTAAACTTGATATGCCATGTATCTCTATTTGGTTATTCCCTCGATCAAGCCAGTTTTTAACAGTACAAAAGGATGAAATTTTAATAAAAAATACTAATAGGCTAAATAGATAAGGCACCCAGAACTCTAATACACACAAATATACATAAGCAAAGAGAGCATATATATATATAACCAAAGGGTTCTCACACTGACCTCCACTTCCAACAAAGCTTTCAAATTTTCAACCTATAAAAAACAGGAAAAGAATTCAACAAAGAAATAGCTATGTATGCTAATAATAAAGAAGGGATAAAAGGGTACTTAACAGATTCATGAGGATCAACGTCTAAGTTGAGGATCTGTTCATCAGCAGTCATTACAGTAATTCTCATCCTTGTTCTTTCTTCTTACCTGTT
Organism: Gossypium sturtianum; assembly: GCA_025698515.1. Classification (NCBI taxonomy): domain Eukaryota; kingdom Viridiplantae; phylum Streptophyta; class Magnoliopsida; order Malvales; family Malvaceae; genus Gossypium; species Gossypium sturtianum. Next base: position 99,842,485 of record CM046947.1, read on the forward strand.
GGGTTTTAATGCAAAGGAAAGACAAAAAAGGGGCAAGGCTTTGTTTCAATTGGACTTCAAGTATATGACATTGATTTTCTGGTTTGTTCTGTGAAGCTGAGAAACAACAATATGCAAATCATTGTGTAAAGTGTTTGCTTACATTTCTCATTGTTTGTTAGGATTTTAATGAGGCCCAACCCAAGAAGTTCAACTTCATTAAAATTCCTCGATGCTCGAATTTAAAATTTAATCTTTTCACTTTTAATTTAGTTCAATTTGATCATATATACAGAATTATGTTTAACCAATAATAAATTTATATTTCAATCAAACCTTTTAAGGTTGGTTTTTAAAGGCATAATGACAAATATAGTCCTTAATGTTTATATTTTTTTATCAATTTGACTCTTATTCTTTTCTTTGAGCTAAATTTATTCCTCAGCCTTTTAAAAAAAGTCGATTTGACCATCACCCTTTAAAAACGTTAAACTTTTTAGCATGTCAGCACACATTACAATCCATATATACTTCATACTATTTTCTTTAAAATTTTTATAAACTTTTTAAAAAATTAAACTTTTTTTTATTTTTTTTAAAATATTTTTCTACTTTATAAATTATTTGTTGACATGACATATAAGATAAACAGTGTCATGTATGCAAGAAGTACACATAAACTACTATGCAAGTTGTCACGTCAACATTGTTAAAAAATAATGTTTTAGTCAATGTTTCCGTTAAAAAAAAAAACTATCTGACTCTTTTTAAATAGTTAAGGGTCGAATTTAGCTAAAAAAATATAAATATTAAGAGCTAAATTTATCATCATGCCTTTTAAAAAAAAATATTCACTCTCATGGCAACGACTAATAGTATTATCCATTTAGATCTACTAATAACATTATAAAAATAAAAGGGCCAAATCATTCCAAATTAAAGTAGAACGATTAAATCCCGAATTTTAACATAATATATCAGACTAAGCAACTCACTTTGTTTTGTGGGGAGGCAAGTATAATTGATTTTGACTTGAGTCTATCCGAATTTAAATATTGTATCATTTCATCTTCGATTTAATTTAGGGTTTCGGATCAATTTAGACGGTATCATTTGAATTTGTTAATTAGGTTACTTTAGATTCAAATTATTTGGGGTTTTGATATTTAGATATGTAAGGTGGGGGATTATTGTGATAAAGAGTTGGATAACTTATGAAACACATAAAAGTATTGCTTGAGAATCTTGATATCCAAAGTGCATGTTAACATTGATGATGAGAATCAGTGATAAATTCAAGCAAGCCACCAAGCAAAATATCTCATATGAATAGTTTAAGAAATTGAAGATGGCCCCATTTTGACATCCCTCTTACTTCACAATTTTATTTTATTAAAAAATATAAAAAAAAGACAAAAATACCCCATAATAATATGTATTTCTTTGTAAGAGTAAGAATATTTTAATAATTTTCAAATTAAACTGATGCTCGATGTAACTTGTAACACCGACATATTTTAGAATATACAAGAATATGCACTCTTTTCCCTTCAAAAATAGCACCATGGGCTTTTCTTTTTCTTTAGGGCATAGAGGATCTCCCATGAATCTAAAGGCAATGCAATGAGTGAAAGCATTAATGCTCATGAAATTGACATTCTTCCTTAAAGAATAAAAGAATATTAATTTAGTATACAATTCATATTGTAAACAAATATCACTTAATCCATAAATGGAAACATAGCATGTTTGTTAAGGTTGGTGGTATAGTTGTTTTGAGATGTGACTCTTTTAACCCTCATTCGATAATTTTTCTTAATTTGATACCTAAATTTTTTAGACCCAATTTGGTACTTGAACTTATTTTTTTCCTAATTTTGTACCTAAGCTTTTTTTGGGTTCAATTTGTTACCTAAATTTATTAAATGTTATACAAACCATGCAAAATACTAACGGTGTTAAATTTTTTTTTTTATGCTATAAAAATATTGTTAGTATGCTTAACGAATTAATATTAAATAAGGAAAAAAATTCAAAACCCCAAATTAAAATAAATTCATTATTTTCAATCAATAAAATAATTAATAAAACTAAAAGTAATTGAACATATAAAATACAAAAAATATCATATTATTTGTCAGATATCAATCATACATTAATTATTTTTGCTACCTCGTAAAAAAAATAATATTGTTCATATATTAGAGTAATTTGTAAAACGTTTGACAAGTACTAAATCAAACAAAAAAAAAAGATTAGGTACCAAAATAAGAAAAAATGTCAAGATCAGGTACCAAAGATTAAATACCAACTTAAGAAAAAATGTCAAATTTATGTGCCAAATACATATTTTTATATATAATTTTTCTCTAATTTTTAAATTAAAAAAACGCGACTAAATGCTTCTGCAATTATTGCAGGGGCGAAGCAGGGGGCTGGCATGGGCCCCAACCCCCTAAAATATAAAATTACTATTTAGGCCTTTAAATTTTTTAAAAATTTTAAATTAATAAAGGTAAAATTACACTTTGACCCCCTAAAATTAAAAAATTTAATTTAATCCTTTATAAATTATAAAAATATAAACTATAAAAAATTAAAATTTTATCCCACCCCTAAAAAATTGTTCTAACTTCACTCCTGAATTATTGGGTACTCTTAAAAATGTATAATTTTTTAGTGAATTATAAGAGTGATTAGCACGACTCGAATCCAGACTATCTAAAACGATGAACACCCTCGGGTTAACACAAAATTTAGGATGTAATTTATAATTGTTAGTTGCTGCTTTGATGACTGATGACCTAATCTTGAACATTATTAATTAATTATTATTAATTATAAAAATAATATCAGATCCAAAATTCAGCATCATAATAAAGGGAGTAAAACCAGAATTAGAGGTTAAAAAATGGGGGGTTTAAGGCAAATCTTCAATCTTATTTGTAAAATAGGATTGAAATTTATAGTGTAAAAATGAATTTCAAACACTACATCTAGAGACAATAAGATAATCATATAAACAACCAAATAAGAATGGAATTATAGCAGATAAAATCCCAACAATGAAATTAGAAAGGAGGAGGAGCTGCATAACCCAAGAGAGGTCTTCCACAAGAAGAAGACAATTTAGGATCACAATAATCTTCATGGAATGTATCTTTGAGCTTGTGAAACCCATTCTTGAAAACCCCAAAGCCGAACAGCAGCCCAATCGCAACCACGACTAGAATCAAACAAGTGCACAGCATGCATACTCTCCCACAACACATCTTCTCATCAACAACTATGGGTTTCTTTTTTTTTTGGGGGGGGGGGATTTATGGTGTTTATAAAGAAAAGGTAGGGATATATGGGTTGGGTTTTTGGATCTGAGAAGGATGAAAACGTGAAATGGAAGGGAGAAAAGGACTGGATGAAAATACTTGGACGTTAGGGGGATTGAAGAGGAAGAAGAAGGTGAATTTGGCTTAAAAGGTAAGCAATTAAAGGGGATTTTGTGAGAGAGATTCTTGCTTTGCTTGTTTCCCTTTTCTTTACCCTTTTAACTAACTACCAATTCCTTATCTAACAACACAACATGCACAAATTTTTATTTTGCTTTTATGATTTGACCTAAATGTTGATGGGCCGAGTCGGATTTGTATCGATATTAAGTATAATATTAATATATTTTATACTTATTTAAGTTCAATTCGATTTAAGATATAAACTTAAAATTTTACTCAATTTTATTTATATTTATAAAAAGTTAATCTAAACTCATTTTACATATGCTCATTTTAAATTATACTTATTACTATAGATTTAATTTTTATATATTATAAATTACATAATATATTATATAAATTAAAAAAAAAAGAGCTATGCACATACTCAAATTTTATGTTAGCCCGAACTTTGTCCATATATTAAATGGGTTTAATTTTTTTACTTAAGTACAATTATTTAACTTAATATTTTTGTCTAAACTCTATTAAATTTCTAATGAACTTTCATATCTATACGAATAACTTAACTCATTAACAATTCTAAAAGCGTACCAACTTTGCTTACACAAAAAGGACCATATTTTTTTGGGGGATTTTTGGATTGGGTTTGTTTGTATTGTGGGATTATGAGATGGGCTTTTAGCTTTCAAACTTTCGAACTCGTCTCGTTTTGATCTGATCTGATTTTATATTTAAAGGTGGTGAAGAGTTATTTAGAAAAATTATTATGTAGAGAGAATGCTATCTATGATCAGATTATTAGACCGAGGAGGAAGAAGGTCTCGGGTGCGTATAATATAACATTATTGGTATAGGTTGAAGCAGTTGAATTTAGGCCTAAAATCTATACATATATTATTAAAGATTAAAATGTGCTTCAAATCTATGTAGTCTTCAATAATTTGGAATTTAGTCTCTCAACTTTTCAGATTTAAAAATACGAGTCCGCTTGTTAACTCTATTAAAATTCTTTTATTAAATTTAGGTTCGTTACAATATAGTTTTTCTTGTTGCACGGCTACCAACGTGAGTATTTGTTTATTTCAAACTGTCAAACCAGTAAATTTAATAGAAGAAGTTTAATGAGGTTAACTATTGAATTAAAATGTTGAAATATGAAAAGTACATAGATTAAATTCTAAGTCCATGAAAGTACAGGGACTAGTAGCAAATTTTGACCATTTTTAAATAATGCATAATATTATTTATTAATAAACATAAACCCAATAACTTAAATAAACTATACATATATTAAATTTATTTTTTAAAAAATACAAAATATATTCAATGTGTTTTCTTAATTATACCAATAAACTTAATCATGTTTCATATGTAATTAATCTGCTAAAGTTTAATATGAATTAAAACTTGATTAAGTCGTAATATTAGTTGTAGTGTAAGGGTGGGTTTGGATGGGCGGTGCGTTTACCTGCGGTTAGTGTAAAAACAGCGGTGGCGATGCGATTAGATACTGTAGTGATACTGTAGCGTGAGACAAAAAATAAGCTAAACGCACTGCACTGCACTCGTCGCCCATCCAAACCCAGCCTAAACCATAGATCCAAAACTTGGACTAAATTGAAAGAAGACAAATTTAGGAATTTACAAGTGATTTGTGGATTTAGAATGTGAGGAGTTATATGAGAGGACTAAATTGATTAAGTAGTAAGACTATAAGGAGGAGGACTTAGTGAGCTATTTGACAAGGACAATGAATGCGTTTTCTCACTAACTATAATAGATAATTTAAAAATTAATTTAATTTCTTCAAACTATTATTTAATTTATTGTAATTAAATAATTGAAATTCAAAATGAGAATTAAATTAATTAGTCATAATAGGTTTGCTGAATGAGGCAATTAAATATATCTCTAATACGGTAAAGTTGTCATTACTTTAATTAAGCTAATTAATTAAATTATTTTAAGAATAAATTGTATTTTCTAGGAAAAACTCATAGTTTCTGGTTATTAAGAGAATTAACTTTCTCACTGAAAGTTAAGTAAAATTTTTATTTTGTGCACTTATTTGTTTTGTTTGGACCCACACTCAAAGCAATTCAAGATTCAAGAATAGCGAAGAAGGCTATATGGTAGAAAGTTGGGATCGACTTAGACCCCTCGTATAAAGCACAAGTATAATTTCGATTAAGGATTTATTGTTATAAATATCATAAACACTCCGTTTTAAGAAAAAATTAAACTTCTATTGTGTCTAACAACATTGTTTTCTAAACCATTTTTTTCAACAAAAACCTCATTCATCAAGGACAGAAAAGTTGCTAGAGCATTTGTTAACTCAAAGGGCATAACCTTAAATTTAAAGTGCCCATGGTGGGTTTTAAATACAGTTTTAAGAATATCTTCTTCTTTAATCTTGATCTGCAATATCTTAGCCAGGGATTTAAATAGCGGTCCGTTACCGAAATAGCGGCCGTTATATAGCGGTAGCGCCACCGTCCGAAATTGCTACTGCCGAAACCGCTATTATGTTTTACAATAAATTGTGTGAATTTTTTTTTAAAATTCACGACCGCGATACCCGCAGTGACCGCAATAGCATCCGTTATATCCGCAACCGTGATAAATACAACGCGACCACAATTTAAATCCCTGATCCTAGCCTTAAGAACATCTTTAAAATTATTTAGCCCCACTAAATCCATACAGCAAATCCTCAACTATTGGACTAGGAAACTTATTTTTTACTTTCATAGTATTTAGTTGTCTATAATCCACACATAATCTTCAATTACCATCTTTGTTCTTAACCAATAAACAAGGAGAGGAAAAAGGGCTCTTACTAGTTTGAATGATAGACAAAGACAACATATCTGTAGGGCCTGAGATTTATTGGTTAGGCATCTGGCTTGAGAACAGTGGCATGATCATGGCTCCTTACTGGTGGCATCCCTTTTGGCTCTTCAAACACTTCAGAGTAATCATTTAACAATTTGTTTAAATCATTACGAATTTTTGTTTCAAGTTCTTCTGAAGTAAGCATATACATCTCCCCTGTCATCTATGGATCTTTTTCTGCTATTTTCTGCAACTTCTCCCCAGAAATGGTCTTCAATCCAGGATTCTTTTGGCCCCCTTTTAAGGTTATATTCTGCCCTTTCCACTGGAAACTAAGAGTCATAGCATTGAAATCCATAACCACTGGACTAAATTGCCTCATCCAATCAACCCCAAGTACCATATCACTCCCTCCTAGAGAAAGTACTCTCAAATCATGTTCAAAGGGTTGTCCCTGCATGTACTAGTTTAATTGCTTGCATTTTGTTGTGCTAAATGGCTCCTCACCGTTGGCCACTGTTATTGTCAAAGGATGAGTTCGTTCTAATTCAACTCCTTCCTTGGCCCACTTGGGGGTAATAAAGTTGTGAGTGTTTCCACTATCAATTAAGACATTGATAGGCCTCCCTTTAATAGATCCTTAATATTCTGAGTGTACTGTGTCCAACACTCCCTATCAAGGCATTAATAGATATCTCCAATGTTCCATCATTTCTTTTTCTTCAGTTGCAACCTCCTTTTCCTCCATTATTTCTTCTTCCATGGAATTAAAATATTTAACCTTGCATTGATGGCCGGGAGTAAACTTTTCTCCATACCTAAAACTGAGGTCATTGGCTCTTCTATAAACCAAAAAAGCTTTTCCGTTTTGGGAACTGACTTGGTTTGATTTCTAAGGTTGGGAAAAGTCCTTTGTGGAAAGGTTAGGGTGAGGGTTTGGTTGAATTTGGTAATCAATCTGTACTGACATTTCATGCAATTTAGCTTGCCTGGCAGCAGTACCAGCAGTACCTAAAGAAGAAGTCTTATTGGCCTTAACCCTGTGTTTAGTTTCTTCCTTCAATCTACTGATGAAGCTGGATACAATATAATTTTCTTCCAGGTGAGGGTTATACTGAAGCATAAATGACCTTAATTCTTAAAACTTCTCCCGGTAATATTCTACAATACTCTGTTGAACTAACCTGTTGAATTCCTCAACTGCATCTGCACAGGTCCTATCACAAAATCTCTGACAAAGATCTACAACAAATTCAGGCCAAGTAGTTCGATGCTTTTGCAAAATATAGCCATCATACCAAGTCTCTGCCTTTCCCACCAAATACATGGAAGCAATATCAACCTTCAGATCCTCAGCTACAGACAACACTGAGAAACATCTTTGACATTTCTTGACCCACCCCAAGGTTATTAGCAGTAGCAGCGTTGTTATTTTGATTTGTTTCAGGATTTGGGTTCAGATTGGGAATTTAGTTTGGTTCCCCAAGTTGGAAGGTATATCTTTCATGCTCATCTACAACAATGACTTGTATTGGTTTCAGGTGTATTGGAGGAGGATTCTTCACCCTTTTTGGTCAATGACTCCAATATTCTACTAATATATCTCTGTGTTTCTACAAATGTGGCATCGATACTACTTTTTTGCTCTTCCCACCACTTAGGAATTTTGGTTTCATCTTGCAGGCTTTCTAATTGTTCCTGCACCATTGTATTTACTCATGCAACTGTGTGAATCTAGTGCCCTCGGCTCCCACCATAGTGTTCACCTTTTTTTGCTTTCCTAACTCGACTAGTGAATCTTTGTAGGCTCTGGTTGTCATAACCTTGGCGGTGACAATGAATTTTATAAAAGAAATGGAGAAGAAGAAGAAGATTGATAATTTCATTCATAAGGAAGATTAATCATAACATACGTACTAAAATTTCTTTGTTAGTACCTCATGATGGTGCCATGTGTAACTTGCTGTGGTCGGATCCAGAAGATGTCGTCGATGGTTGGGCTTTGAGTCTGCGTGGTGCAGATTTCCTCTTCGGTAGCACCAACATTTCTTTGTTCAACCACACCAACAACATCGACTATATACGTCGTGCCCATCAGTTGGTCATGGAAGGGTACAGATAGATGTTGAATAACCAAATAGTCACCATCTGGTCAGCTCCCAATTACCGCTACAGGTAAATGATTTTTTTGTCTTTCCTTGTGCCAAGTAGTGGTTGGTTGGTTCATGGTGGTGATGATGCAAATATGGTAACGTTGCTGCAATTTTGGAGGTGGATGAGAATCTCAACAAGCAATTTCGGGTGTTTAAAGCAGCACCACATGAGGAAATGTGTTACAATATGAAGTTTGGTCTACGTTTTAGTGGTATTCCTTTTTAGTTAAATTTGGCTCTCAATTTTTTTTTTAAAAAGTCGGATTAGACTATTTTTTTAACGAAAATACTAACTAAAATATTAAATTTTTAAACATGTTAGCTCGCATGACAATCCACATATGCTTCAAGATGTGTGAAAATTCATCACGCAAGTACACGTGCCGAATCAAGTAATAAAGTAATAAGAAGATGTCGTTCCCACGCGCACCAAATTATAAGTTGCTAAGTACAAACTATTCGGTTTTATCTAATCCAAATCAAGAAAATAAATTATAGTTACTTTTAAAATTAAACTAAACAAGTTAAAGATATTTTATGAAACTAAAACAATGAAAAATTACTAAGTTTCTCAATCAATTTTAAGATCTTGGGACTCTAACTTCACCTATTTTAGTTAATCAGTTATCTCTCAGTCAATTGTTCAATCTATGTAATTACTAACCCAAGATTCAATGGCATTAACTAGACCCTTCGAGTATCTAGCTAAGTTAATCCCCCTTCCCCACTAGCTATATTCCTATGCTAGGCAAGTTGGGCTGAGCCACTAAGAATAAACCTATTGGGTTGATAAAGGGCATCATGTATATTCCTTTCCTAGCCACAAATTAACTTATTCGTTTGCACTACTAAAGATAATCCTAGTCTATTAGGTCTAGATATAAACTGTAATTTTCTCTTCCGGGACAAATCAAAATTATCAAATTAATGCAACTTGGTGATCAGGTAACCAGATTAAATAAGCACAAGATTGAATAGATAATTAACAAAAATCAAAACAATTGAAGAGAGAATAAGTTAATTAACTAAAAATAGGATCCGTCATCGTTTCAAGAAAATTAAGTTTAGTCCTGTTGATTTGAGAAAATCACACACACAAAAGAGATTCACAACAAACTTGCATCGATACAAAGTAAAAGGCAATAATCTAGAGATAAAAATAATTATCGAATTGATGTCGAGCATTATGGATCTCTTTTTCTTCTCATATTTATAAGCTTGAAATTGTTTCTTAGCCTCCAAGTTTATTCTCTTACTCTTTTTCCCCTCTTTTCCCTTAAATCACGTCACCACTTAATTTTAGGGTTTTAATCGTTCTGCTCCACCAGACATAGACTTATAGTGGAGTGGATTGCTTGCTGTTTGAAAATTCTAAAATAAAGATTGTGCTCCACCGCACTGAAATCTGGTGGAGGCGAAAGACTTCTCTTCATTACTTTTTTACTCTATGCTCCAAGTCTTCCGTTCTTCATTCTAAACCTACAACGTACAGAGAAAAATAGCAAGTAATCCGAAATAACTCTAAAAATGATAATAATAAAAATATAATTAATCCGAAAAACTATAAAAATGCACTAAAAATTAATCTAAATGCTAAAATTACCTCCTAAAATGCTATAAAAACTATACTAAAACAACTCTAAATATGAGAGTTATCACTTCACACTATTTTTTTTTTATATTTTTTATATTTTAAATTATTTTTTACGTGGCATATAGACAAATAGTACTATGTCAGTATAAACTACATGTGGACTGACACACGAGTTGCCATACCACTGTCATTAAAAAATCAATATTTTAATTAGCATTTCCATTAAACAAACAATTTGACTCCTTTTAAAAGGCTAATGGTCAAAATTAACTAAAAAAGAATAGGAGCAAAATTGACAAAATATGTAAACGTTTAAAGTTAAATTAACAAAAAAAAATCAGATTTGTCATTTAAACCAATTAACTTGAAATTAAATCTATTTCAATCGAATTTGATTATTAAATATAAAAAATTTGACTCCTTTTGAAAGGCTAATGGTCAAATTTAGCTATATAAAAAAGAAAAAGAGAATTAAAGCAAAATTGACAAAAGATGCAAACATTGAGAGCTAAATTGACAAAAAAAAAAACGGATTTGTCATTTAAACCAATTAACTTGAAATTAAATCTAATTCAGTCGAATTTGATTATTAAGTATACAAGATTTGAATCTAAATTTGGAATGACCCAAACCGAAAATGATTCGAAACTAAAATAATTCGAATATTAGATAACTCGTCTCTAAAAACTCGTATGATCTAAACTTAAATTGATCAGAACTCGAATGAGCTAAATTGATGAGTAGAAAGGCATGCATTAGATCCAAGTTGATTTGACGGTTAATGTCAAAGATTAAAGAAAAAAAAAGTTATTTGAATTTTGGTTTGTAGATTCGTGACGTCGAAAGCTGTTTCATGAAAAAACTGAACTATAAAACAGAAGGGAAAATAGAACTTTCGATTGGTGCAGACAGTGCAAACAGGGAAAGCCATATAACATCAATTTTAACAACTAAGTAACTTAAATGAAAACTTTTAAATAGTTTAGTGACCAAATCGTAACTTTTTTTAGTTAAGTGACTAAAACGAAAACTTACATATAGTTTAATAACTAATGGTGTAGTTTACCCTTTTTGTAATTGTTAATATACTTTTAAAAGTAAGGACCAAATTGACACAACTATAAATAATGAGGGCTAAAAGAGTTATTTTATATTTTTTATAACAATCAAATCAACCATTTTAACGGCAAAACAGAAGGACCAATATTTTCAAATAAATAAAATATAATAACTAAATGTCTTAAAATTGAAGTATAGAGGACTAAAACCATAATTAAACCTATAATATTGGGCTTTTGATTGGCAGGCATGTGGGCTTCAATTAAAAGAAAAAAAAAGAGAACTCATTTAATCAAAGCCCAAAATTGGAAGGACAGTTTTGTGGTTATTCATCTTCTTGGTTGCCTGCTATTAGTTATCGCCATCTCTGCTTCCTTCCAGGCTCCATCCAGCGTCTATTGAGGCTTCACTCCTTTTTAAAGGGACAAATATTCAGTGTACCCAAACTGAGCTTTATCTCTTTTGAAGGACGAATTAGCCTTCCAAATCCAATTCAGGTCAGCTCTATCTTTGATTGCTTCTATATTTCTTGGTTTTCAATTCGAATGATTTGGGATTCATTTATATGTATTGATGTTTCAATTTTTGTTTTTAATTTCGTGTCTATGCAAGATTTTTTCTTTTGGGTATTGAAGGTTTTATTGCTGTGTCTAGTTAATCCTTGAATTATGTTGTTTGGAGATGAATTTAGTCAAATTAACATAATTGATGCCATTAACACTATTCTTTTAGATTTAATAGTGTTTTTTATTACCAGATTAGTGTCTTAGAGGCATTTTGAAAAAAATAAAACATGAGGTGTGTTGAGAGGAATCGGCTAGAGAAGTCTTTGAAGTGGTGGCTGTCGACCGGACCCTCGAACAGTGGAGGTGTTATGCTAAGTGGTAGCCCAAAAATGCTAAAAACATTTCCTTGGTGGATTAGGCGCTGCAGTCAAACTCTGTAAACCCCTTTGGGTTTTCCTTGGAGTAGGGAGACAAAACACGGGTTTAAAACCGAGCATAGACACCCGGGCACAATACCTCCATTGTTTGAGGGTCCGATCAGCTGCTCAGTGGATGATACTTCAAAGATTCTCCTGAAAGAGAGCCAACCCTTCAACAAGCTGCAATATATATGAATTATACTAATTAATTTTAACAAAATATGATAAATTTTTATTATAATTATGGAAGTTAAAATAAATTATGAGTTAGTTTTAAAAAAACAAAAGAAAGAAGGAAAGAAAAGCAAATGGTAAAGTCATTATTCTTATAATAAGCATTCTTTTTAGATGATGGACATGATAATCTCAAACTATTTTATCTATATAACCACTGTTTTAGTACTGTTGAGAGAAAAATCATACACCAAAAAGGAAATGATTACATGATATATTACCTTTTCAATTATTTTTAGAAAATAATCATATATATTTGTTCTAGATAAAATGATAAATTTCTATTGATGAATATATAATGGCATTTCAAAGGAATCAAGACAGAACGAAGGGGTATATCTTACTAATTTTACCCATTTTAATGTAATTTAGAAATTGAATTTATATCTATTTGTATTTGAGAAATGAAAGGTTTCAAGCTTTTTATTTTACCTATTTGTTCTTGTGATAAGCATGAGATACTAAAAAAAAAAAAGAACCTCAAATTCATTAGACCAAAATTTTTGAAGAAAAAAATTAAGACACCCAAACTCCAAAGAATGTCTTTTTATAAATGATGATGTTTTTTTTATGAATGTTTTACTTGCTACATGGAGTACTATCATGATCTTACAACAATGGGTAAAATGATCCAAAACATAACAAAAGATCTCAACTTTTTGTTAAAAATTACAAAATAATTAAAAAAAACCGATTTTATCTATTTTTAATCGGTTTTTTTGATTCAACTTATAAATTTAAACCGCCGGACAAATTGATTCTCAGTTGAAGCTATCGATTTGATCTTCTATAACCATGCTTAGAGGTATGGTCTTATGATTGATTTATAACTGATGATGATTTTTTTTTATGAATGTTTTACTTTCTACTTCGATCATAATTTGAGCTTACTGTAATTTCTTGGTTTAATGTAATTTTTTGTCTCATAAATTTGGTAACTAAGTTCACTTTGGTAGCTGCATTTTTTTTTGTCCATTTTGATGCATAACGTGGCAACTAAGTCAATTTTGGTCTTTGAACTTGAATTCCATTAAAATTTGATTGTGACACTCTAAGATTATACCACATCATCCAAGTTCAGAAACCAAAATTGACCTAATTGGTAAGTTAAATTAAGGGAATATATATATATTAACCATTAATTCTTCTTATTCAGGCTCCAACTAGCTTGTGGTGTAATAACAGAGATTATTGAAGGCGAAACTTTGGTTGATAAGGTAGTTTGATTCCTCTCATCTCATCTGCCTGCGCTTTAAATCATTAAAAAATGGCTTCATATTCCAAATTTCCAATATGTTTCCATTTATCAAAGCCCTTCCTTTCCCCTTCTAAGCCCTCTAAATTTTCATTCTTTCACAAAACATCCATCTCTTTCCAAAATATCCCTACTAAATCCCCACCTCCACTTCAATCATCTTCCTCCAGTTCCACCCAGCTCCAGCCCATAGAAGAACTCCCTCCAAAGCTCCAAGAAATAATCAAGCTTTTCCAATCTGTTGAAGAACCCAAAGCCAAGTATGAGCAGCTGATGTTTTATGGCAAAAACTTGAATCCACTCGATACACAGTTCAAAACTAAGGAGAACAAAGTTGAGGGCTGTGTTTCTCAGGTTTGGGTCAGGGCTTATCTCGATAAAGATAAGAATGTCGTTTACCAAGCTGATTCTGATTCTGTTTTAACTAAAGGACTCGCTGCTTTGCTTGTTAATGGATTGTCTGGAAGGCCTGTCCAAGAAGTTTTGAGGGTTTCTCCTGATTTTGCAGTGCTCCTTGGGCTGCAACAGAGCTTGACACCTTCAAGGAATAATGGGTTTTTGAACATGTTGAAGTTGATGCAAAGGAAAGCACTTGAACTGCTTATTGAAGCTGAAAAAGGTAGTGAGTCTTCAGGTAATGGTCAGATTGTGAATGATAACAGTGAAAACACAAGTTTAGATTCAAAAGTTGATGAGAATTCAGGTGTTGTATCTAGTTCTCAAAATGATAGTGAAGAAAGTTCAAGTGGATTGGGAAGTAGAGGGATGAGGATCAAAGAGAAGCTAGAGAGGGAGCTTAGTCCTATTGAGTTGGAAGTAGAGGATGTTTCTTATCAACATGCTGGACATGCTGGTGTGAGGGGCAGTGATGGGGAAACACATTTTAATCTCAGAATTGTGTCCAAAGAATTTGAAGGGAAGAGCTTGGTTAAAAGGCATAGGTTAGTTTATAGTTTGTTGGATGGGGAGTTGCAAAGTGGGTTGCACGCCTTGTCTATAGTGGCAAAGACACCGTCTGAAGTTGAAGCAAAATGAAGGTATGTTCGTTTCTCATAACTAATGAAAAATATAGTTTTTTTTTTTTTTAATAAATTTTCATATGCTTTACTTTGTAGGCTTCCTAAAGCTTCTTAATTGAGAAATGAGATGATTGTTCCTTGGATTTTTTATGAATAACTGCCTATTTGGCTGTTCTGTTTGGATAACGTTTCGAATTATTCGATACTGAGGGTTTTCAGTCATGTTCTTAGTGTCCTTGGTTGGAATTTCATATAAAAGTTTCAGGAATTTGATTTGAAGTAAATGTGCAACTGTGAGTTGTGTGGGACTTCATGGTCTAATCCTACATGAGAGACTGTCACTAACATGGATATGATAAGCAATGGTTAAAATATGCCATAAGTCCTTTTACTCTTCACAAATTTGGAATTTGGTCCTTGTACTTTTATTTATAGGAATTAAGTCCCTCTACTTTTCATATTTTCAAAATTCAAGTCTAATTGTTAATACTGTTAATTTTTTTTGTAAAATTTGCTAGTGTGACATTTTGAATAAAAAGTACTTGGTATTAATATAACTAAAAAAATGATGTTGTAATGAACTTAAATTTAACAAAATAATTTTAACAGTGTTAATAGTTGGACTTGAATTTTGAAATCTAAAAAGTATAAGGATAAATTATTAGAAAGAAAAGTATAGGGACTAAATTCTAAATTTACAAAGATTACAAGGACTTATGGCATATTTTAACCATAAGTACTACACCTCTTTGTAGATTCATTCCCTCTGTTTAACTCTTTGAACATTCATACCATGTTAGCAATAAAAGATCATGATATTCTGTTCTATTAATATGTTAAAACATGGTTGTTCACTTGTTCTCTCATTAAATTTAAGGCTATTTAAACATAATCAAGTTGAAGGAAAATGAAGAGCTGTCATGGCTAGTGAAAATATGGTCTTTTTTAATATATTTGATGTGTTTTACTTTGTAGGGTTTAGAAGGTGCTTAATTGAGACATGGGATTCTTGTTAGTCGGTTGTTTAAATAACTTTTAAAAAAAATATATATTATCAATCATGTTCATGGTTTTTCATATAGAAGCTCAGGGCTATGATTTGAAGTAAATGTGCAGCTGTGAGTTGTGTGGACTTCAAGGCCTAATACTGCATGAGGAACTCTAACTAACATGTATATGATAAATAATACATCTCTTTGTTGATCCTTTCCCTCTATTTTGCTCTTTGTACATTCATGGCATTCTGTTCTATCAAATATGTAAATGAGTGTTCATTATGGTCTATCATTAAATTTCATTGTTAAGGCTGTTGAAACATAATTGGTCATTTATATTGGTGTTACATACTCATGCATTCTTTCTTCTCTTTGCTAGCAATTTTTATTTCAGATTATGGCATGTGAGCTAAACATTTGACTATTACTCTAATTTCGGTAAAAGTACCATGGAAGCCCCTATACTAGGAGTTAGATAGCATTTTGCCCATGTATTAAAAGAATGGGCAAATTGATCCCTGTATGTTAGATTAAAGAGCAAACTGGTTCTTTCTGTTAAAAATTTCATCCATTTCTATTGTTAAAAACTTAGTTAGCTGACGGAGTAACCAGACAGTTACACATGACATGCCACTTTTACCTCATGTTGACATACAGGAACCAGTTTTTAACAATAGGAATAGATGAAGTTTTCAACAGAATGATCAGTTTACTCTTTGATCTAATGTGCACGGACTAATTGTCCATTTTTTTTAGTAAAGGAGGCAAAATAGAATCTAATTCTTAATACAAGGGCCTTCATGGTACTTTTACCTTCCAATTTCTATAATATAGATTATGATTGTAAGTTTACGATGTAAAGTAGGGCATTCTTGGTTGTATTGAGAGTTAGATTAGGGGAACTAAAACAAGCAGAATGTCTTGGATAAGAGATCGATGTGGTTAAAATTGATGCAATGTGATTATGGCATACTATCAATTTCCCAATGGATGATCCACATCTTGCACTTGATCCTTCAATTTTTTCACCATATGGTTAGTTGTGTGGGTACTTATTGCTTAGTTCATCGTATCTTTTATGTAAAATGATTAGCTTTGGCAAATCTTGAGAGCTGGCGATTACAATGGTGTATAATATTATTGCTTTAACTTGCAGGGATGTGTTTGTCATTGTTGTGTGACTCCAAAGCCTTACTTGTTAATCATGATAAATTAAGTGAAGATTATGTCTTGAGCCTTGTGGTAGACAGTTTATGAGTGAACATCGAGGGACTGCAAAGTGTCTTGTAGGTAAAGAAAGAAAACCCATTATGTTAAATTGCATTTAGCATTCATCTTTTCACTCTATTGTAAAAGTTATGTTGCTCCCACTTTTTACTATTTCTACCCTTGAATTTTCCTCACCATTAAATCAGAGGTTAAGACATACTTAAGCTCTCCAACTTCCGTCCTCCTGGTTATTGCAATGGTGTATTCATGTCTAGAACTCGAGTTTAAGTAACATAGATAGATCAAAAGCCCTTTTTGAACCTACGTGACCTTATTTTCTGGACTCTAAGGACCAATTAGTTTGATTTGAATTATTATAATAACTAATATTTTCATTTAAAAAAATCAAAATGATTACTAACCTTATAAATAAATTTTCATTTTTATCACCTGAATATAAAAAAAAAATTATAAAATGATTATTGATCTTATATAATGTGATTAAATCTAAAACTAATGAATTGTAATTCCATCACATTTAAGCTCACTTTAATATGGTTAAAGGTAAATGATAATTAAGTCTAGGAGGTGTCTGAATAGTAAGCTTGCCATCATCTGTGGACTCATTCTACAGAAAAGACTATCTGGATAACGGATGGCCTGATTTTCATTTGAAATGTGGAATCGTTTGGTCACTAAACATCACGTGGGCTCAATTACTTCATTTCATCAAAGTCAAAATGAAGGATAAGATTTATCCTATCATAAACATTCTCGTCCCATCAAAGACATCATTTTTACACACTTCATAATGATGACTAGATGGCAAGTTCAACGTATATTAACACCATATTACATAGGACCTAGACTTATAAATACCCTCAAGAACATTGAAGAGGGAATCAACTCTTGAAAATACTAAACTTACATTCTACCAATACTCTTCAAAGTTCTTATATTTAGCATTCTCTCCACCCTTGTTCTCCTTAACCTCCAGCTCTCTCTTCGACTAGTTGAATCGGCTTTCATAGCATCCACCACTTTCTTCTTTGTACTCTTTTATTATTGTATTGTTCTATCAATAATTGGTGCGGTGAGCGTGGACGACATAACTACTCAATCTTAACGTGTTACCCCTGCTGATCGAACCAATTAGACCAATGACCCAATCAACTAAGCTAACCCCTCTGCTCCACAAAGCACTCCCATCCCATTAGTCTCGAGCATTTTCATTGACCTAAATCCTGCACAAACCCTTCTTTCTCCCTCCACCCAGGATCTCATTTACAGTATGCGAGCGTCATCCTTCCCACCTTATAATAGTTGGTACAGGCTTTGAAAAATACAACAGGAGGAGTTATTCCTCCAGTCACCGCTACTCCATCAACAACTGTTAACATATCAATCACAGCCTAGTGTGACTCTTTCCAAGCCATTTGACCATATAGCCACTACCTACAAAAAGTTGTAACATGCCTCACAACCACATCTCCTCTATCGACTACGATTCCCATCCCATTAGACCAAGGGTCCCATCAACAGGCATCAGGTCCTCAGCCTCATGATTCATGGACTTAAGAGAAATTGCGACATCTGGAAGAGCAATTTTCTTAGCAAGAACATCGCTTCAAGGAGTAGAAAAAATAACGTATCCTTGACCAAAGGAATGCCCATAATGAACAACTCATTGTCGAACTTAGGGCAACATAAGAGGTTTCCAGGCTAGACAATCTGGCTCGATAAGAAGATGAGGCTTAGTCTGCCCTCCGCGGAGAACGAAAGTGTAATAACCTGAAAACATCCGAAGAAATATTGTTGACCTCTCGGCTATATCCCAAAACTTTCGGAGCAAAATCCCTGTAGAGGAACAACTCAAGACCTTCAGGGTAGAGCTAATGCAAAAAAAGAAAAATGAGTGAAAACAGACAAATATGTCTAGAATTACTCCAATGAGCTACTAGCACTCGAAGTTTTGAAAAACCACATCTCCAACTCCTTCAAGCAGAGGCGAAGCCAGGGGGTTGGCATGGGCCCCGGCCCCCCCTAAAATATAATATTTCTGTTTAGGCCTTTAATTTTTTTTTTAAATTTTAAATTAGTAAATGTAAAATTGTACTTTGACCCCCCCTAAAATTATAAAAATTCGATTTAATCCTTTACAAATTATAAATATATAAACTATAAAAAATTATAATTTCATCGGCCCCTAAAAAATTATCCTGGCTTCACCCCTGCCTTCAAGCTCCTAAAGTTGTTCTATAATAGATTGGGGATTAAGAAGACCATTTGGCCCAATATAATAACCATATGAACATATTAATAGTCACTAATGATGTTTTTTAATTTTTTAAAGGGTAAACTATTAAAATAGTCACTTTTATTTGCATCAGGTTACATTTTAATCACTTATGTTTGAAATGTTACATTTTAGTTACTTACGATATTGTTTTGTTACGAAATGGTCATTTTGTTGTTAAGATCTATTACCTCCCAAACGACTGTCTGACGTGACAGTTAAACCATAACATCTACCATTAAAATGTTATCGTTCTAGCCACTTTATCTGTTTGACCATATCCTTTTTGTTTGTTACATATACAGAAAAACATGAAAAGATAGACCACTTTTTTGAAGAAAAAAAACATAATGTCTGAACCCAAAATCCATATAAAGAACAAAAAATTCATTATTTACTGTAATCCATGCCTACACCCTCCATTGAATCGATTTTTTGTTTTTCTATTTTGAATAAAAAATTCAATTGATTGATGGAGCACTTAATTTGATTTTTATTGTTTCGATTCAACAAAGACGACTATGAAAATGGATATTTTTTCAGTCAAAATAGAAAAAAAAACTAAAAGGAAAAGGAGACCAAATGTTTCTTTTATAATTCAAGGATTAATCTGATACGCTGGGTTTGGTGATTTCAGAAAACCAAATTAACATTTTCTTTTAATTAATTTAGAAAATTTAATTAATTTAATTTATTTAATTAAAAAATCAATTAATCTACTTGGCTTGACATCCACGTTGGTATAAACATATTTTAACTGTCACGTCGGATTGTCATTCGAAAGGTAATAAATTTTAACAATAGAGTGATTATTTTGTGGCAAAACGATAACATAAGTGACTAAAATATAACATTTCAAATATAAATAATTAAAATATAACTTGAGACAAATAAAATTGACTATTTTGATAGTTTACTCATTTTTAAAAGTTTATTACATTTTTTAATTTTTTTAATATTTAGTCAATTTTTAGATTATTTTTTTTGAAATTTTAGATTTTTTAATTGATTAATGGAGTTCAGTTCAACAAAGATGGCTATGAAAATGAATGTTTTTTTTATATGAAATTTTAGATTTTTTAATATTTAAATTTGTTTTATAAATTTATAGATTTTGATATTTTTATAAGAAAGGATGTAAAAATTTAGTATATAGACTTATTTTTAATAAAAAAAATTAATCTTTTCTTCGGGTAGATTTGGATAGGCGATTGAGTGCGATGCGGTGCGTTTAACTTATTTTTTGTCTCACGCTAAAGTATCGTTACAATATCTAATCTCACCGCTACCGCTATTTTTACACTAATCATAGATAAACGCGCCGCCCATCGAAACCAACCCTTCGTTTCTTTTCCCATTTCCCATTAAAAACATCGAAGAACCATAAATAATCATTTCTTCGTAATAATACATTAAGATAATTGGGGATAAAAAATGTATATTTACTCAATTCCCGCCGATGAAACAAAAGATTTGTGTCCAAACATCAATTGCAAAAAAAGGGGGAATAATCCCTAATTTTCCTTCTCTTTTTTGGTCTACCAGCACTGATCGGTTTCCCATCTTCGGATCGGGTACACCCGAGTCCTAACCCGTCTCGCACGTACCCCCAACGACATATCGTACACGGCTCTGGCCGTCGGATCCGACAATGTCGCGTAAGCGTTACGAATCTCGATGAAATCGCGGCCGTCCGATGAGGATCCGTTCGCGTCGGGATGGTAAACCTTGGCCAGGCTTCGATACGCCGTCTTGATCTCGTTCAACGACGCCGTTCTCTCCACCCTCAGTATCTCGTACAAACTCCCCGCCAGAGCCACCGCCGCTCTATTGCTTTCAGTAGCGGTGGCCGACTTGAAAGACGCCGCTTGTGCCGAAGTCCTCAGGGAGGATGAAGTCTTGTTGAGGGAGAAAGCGTGGATAGATTTAGGGAGGAAAGGGGAAGGGAGGGTTGCATACATTGGGGAAAGAAGGGATGAGTGCATCAAGAATTAGATAGGTCTCAGGTGAATGAATCTTGTATTTATAGGGGTCAAAAGCTAGAAGATGTGGGTGCCGATATTTAAGAGAGAGAAATTCTGAAAAATAAATATCAAAATATATTTATAAAAAAAGAAAAAAAAAACAGTGTGATGTGAGCCATTTTGATTCCGACATTATTGCAGGTACTGTCTTAACTCTTAATTTTCTGATTTGTTTTTTACTTATAAGCCTTCTAGAAGATATCTTGTTTCTGAGCCATTTTTTCCGGCTCAGCTCCATTTGTCTTTTTGTTTTGGGGTAATATTATTCCATTTTTGCCCCGGAATTTGGAAAATAGATTCATTTTGGTACTTATCAGAATTACCCATAGCCTTTCTCAACCTATAAATAGGAGGATAATGCGCTTCAACGCATTCGAACCCACTTCCTTCTGCATTGACAATAACACTCATACCAATCGAACTAAGACTCAATCGGCAACATTTTTCTTAAAACAACAAAAAATTCAAAAATTACAAGTTAGATGCACATATCGTTTTCATACTTCTTCACCACTAAAATTGTAAGGGTAATTGATTGCCATTAATCCTAGTGGTCATGCTTATATCCAAGTGGAAATCAGTGTTTGATAAGGACTAATGTATAATAATATCAATCTTAAAAAAAAAATTGAATAGAAAATTCAAATTAAAATGAATATACCAAACCGAATTTAATAAAAAAATAACTAAAATGAAAATAAATCTTTGTTATTCGAATTTATTTTTTGATTTTTTTTTTCATTTTAGTTAAAATTAGAGATTTAAAAGACAACCGTTAACATTGTTAGTTTTTCCTTTTTTTTGTTATGTTCATGTTCAATAATACGTTTTTTTAGTTATATGTTATTAAGTAGATTTTTTTTTATTTCAAAATATCATACAGATAAATTTGACAAAAAAATTAACAACGTTAATAATCGGACTTGAAATTTGAAATTTGAAATTTAAAAAATAGAAAAACTAATTCCTGAAAATAAAAGAGTAAGAACTAGATTCCAAATTTTCGAAGAGTATAGAGACTTGTGGCATATTTTAATCCAAAAAATTAAATTATTTGTTTAAATTTGGATTTTGATTTTCAATATTGAAAAAGCAATAAAATATTATAATTCATATTTATATTTTTGTATGATAAAAATATAAGTAAAATATTGAATAATAATTTGCTTGAATTTGGACGCATGATTTCTTCAAACCAACAGGCGCGCGGCTAAAGCTAGTCAAGATTGACGTGGAGCTGAGCCGAGCTGAGCAGAGGGAAAAGCTAAAAAAATCTCTTCTTTCTTTTTTCATTTTATCTAAATAAATTCAAAATGTTTATAAAAATTTTTAAAAAATGAGAATAAACGATAAAATATTCATAAAATCTTTTGAAAATATTAAAATCAAGATTTTTACATTATCCGAGACCAATTCAATAAATGTTAAAGTTGAGGATGTCTGGTGCAATTAACTCTATATTTTTTTGAACAATCTCATTATAAGTTTTAGGGTGGGTTTGGATGGGCGATTAAGTGCGGTGCAGTGCGTTTAGCTTACTTTTTGTCTCGCGCTACAGTATCGTTACAGTATCTAATCTCACCGCCACCGCTGTTTTTACACTAACCGCAGGTAAACGCACAGCTCATCCAAACCTACCCTTAGTCATATCTGATTTTTTTGACACAATGTTTAAACTACCAATAACCCCTCTTAACTTATAAATAGGAGGATGATGCGCTTCAATGCACTCGAACCTAAATCCTCATGTATTGACAATAATATCTATGCCAATCGAACTAAAATTCAATCCGCTTTTATTAAATATTTTTTAGTGCTAAAAGTTGAATGAAAGCATCCAAAATAAAGTATGGGACCATAGCCTGACTTAATGGCACAGCCTTCAATATTTGAACGCGCGTAAGGTTTCTAGAAGGCTAATAAAACAGTACACTTTTTTTTTAATTTTATTTTTAATGTTATTTGTAGTTAATTTTACTATACTTTCATAAATTTAAATCTAATTATAAAAAATAATTAAAATAAAATATATTAAAATTACGATTTTTTCATACATTTTTTTCTTATGAAAAATTAAATGTTGTTAATTTTTTCTATGTAATTATTAATTGAACAATTAAGTTTTTCAAATCCATATTTTTTAACTCTGGATTGAATTTCTAATTTTAAGGATTAACTTCGAGGACTATTTCAATGTACCTTAAAGGAAATATCACACTGTTAACAACAATAGTAAATTTAACGTGTTTTTAAAGGTTTTTTTCATTTTCTTTAGCCAAAAATTTAGCAACCAAAGGGTTATAAAGTAATATATTTGGAAGAAAACTAATAAAAAAAAGAAAATAAAAGGAAATAAAGTTTCAAGATAAACTCATTGGTATAAGAAATTGGTTCGAAAAAGTCTCGTTAGTTGAAAGAAGATTTTTTTAGGTTTTACAAATTTATAGATGTGGAATGTTTCTGTTTTAAAAGTTGAAAAACTTTGATTCGGAAGTTTGAGGATCAAATTGATATAATATGTAAGTATTGGGGACTAAATATATTATTATACTAGTTAAAAAAAGACTTTTTTGTTATCAATTTAACAACAGGTGATCAAAACAGGAACAAATTCAAATATTAATGCTTAAATTGAAAATTTTTAAAGTTAAATGACTAAAACAAGAACATGAGCATAATTAAGTGATCATATGTATAATTTACCCTAATATCTATATGGTCGCGAAACCCATCAACTGAAACCATGGGTGTATTTGGAAGGAACCCATATCTGTGGGGACAGTTTTGCACGTGAGAGGCCTTCTAGAAGCCCTCCCTTTCATTACTTTATTTTATTAAAAAAAAAAAACCATTAAATTTAATAAATAGATTCTCCAATTTCCTTAAATGAAAGTCCACTTTAAAGTGCTTTTTATCCTCGGGGGTTTAATGCACATTTTAGTTCTTAAAGTATATTATTTTTAGATATTTTCGGGTCAGTTCTTTAGACGTATTCTTGTTTTAATCATTTAACGTTAGATACTTTCTAACGTTAGAGACTAAACAAGTCTTTCCTTTCTAACGTTACGTTATCAGACGTTTTTAATTTAGTCCTTAACGTTATTAAACTTTTTTAGATCAGCCATTTGGATGTGAAAGAAACCAACCAACCAATCATATGCCGCCACATGTTATACAATGGTGTCATTATGAAATCATCTCCCCAACTCATAAAAATCTTTAAAATTTACAAAAAAAAGTATTTAAAAATTTAAAATTTATAAAAAATTTGAAAAAAAATCTATAAAAGTACAAAAAAATATTTAAACAAATAGAAAAATTATAAAAATACAAAAAAAAACCTTTATAAAAATATTAAAAATAATCTATAATATCAAACATTTCTCAGTTGAATTTATAAAAAAAATAATTTAGCCCTTGAAATAATTTATTTTCACACCAATTAATTTAGCATTTAAAATTTTGCCCAAACCCATATTTCGGGCCTATATTTTTACCCGAACCCTCTCATTTTTTGAGCGGGTCGTCGGGCCGGGCCGAATAGCCCAATCCATGATCACCTCTACCAATTAATTTAGCATTTAAAATTTTGGAATAATTTAGAACATAACATAATCTTTTTAGCAGATGTATAATTCCAAGAAAAATGGGTTGGCTTGGTTTGGGGTGCAATCCAAATGTGCATGTTTTGAAAAGAGCTCAATTCTTTGAACACTCCCAAGTTGTCGGCTTTATGAGATCATGTGATTGAACCGTAGACAAGACCTTGGATTGATTGAAAGCTAACAACAGCACACAGGTTTAGCCACTGATACTCAAACTCCAAGGGTAAGCTTAAGCTTAATTTCACCCACAGGATTGAATTTTGTGTCTTTTAAGAGCACTCTTAGCCATTTCTCTCACAGCCACCATTATTAATATGTCCCCATTTACCTTAGATTTACCTTGGTGTTTACTACGTAATTAATCAGGGTAAACCCAAGTTATGGCCTTTAGTCATGGTTCATGCACGGGCCATCACATTCTATCAGGTAGTCCCTCCTATAAGACAAAGTACTCATGCCTTGGCCTATAATTTTGTTGTCATATGCTTTGATTTGCCCTTAAAATTTGTTACTTTTTTTTTCTAAATAATCCCTTAAACTTTAATTAATACTCAAATAAGTCCTTAAACTTTTTCATTTTATTGAAAAAAACCTCTCATTCTTTTTCTTTTACATCCAAATAAGCCTTTAAACTTTAATGCCTTCTTTGGTTTAGTGGAATGGGCTTGCCATTCCGTCCTTATTCAACATGTCATAGTGATTCGTGTGTTTGGTTTATTAAATTGGACATTTAAAGAGATCATCATTCGGGCCTTATTACATAACAACACTAAATGCCAATTCAGCAGACTACCCTCTGATAATATATTTTATGAGAACCGATTGAGTCTTAATTCGATTGGTATCAATGTTATTGCCAGTGCAGAAAGACGTGGGTTCGAGTACGTTGAATTGAATTATCCTACTATTTAAAAGTTGGAGAGGAGCTATGGGTAGTTTTAGACATTATATCAAAAAAAACAAATATGATAAGAACCTATAAAGAGATTAATGTTGTGAAATATGATTTAATTTAATTTTATATTTATATTTAATAATACAAACTTTATAAAAATATATTAATTATTAATTATTATATTTAAATAAAATATAATCAATATTTTAAACTTTATTTTTTATAATATTTCTAGATATTAATTTTATCAAAATTATTTATAAAATATTTTAAGAATTTATTATTGAATATAATTAATTTAACTTTATATTAAAATTTAAAAATATAAACAAAATAATATTAATTTTATTCAAGGATACTAATATCATTTTGTACGTATTCCTATCGTATTCTTTGACATCAATTTTTCTAACTAAACAATGTAGGGTGGGTTTGGATGAGCGGTGCGTTTATCTGCGGTTAGTGTAAAAACAGTGGTGGCGGTGAGATTAAATACTGTAGCGATACTGTAGCGTGAGACAAAAAGTAAGCTAAACGCACCGCACCGCACTTAATCGCCCATCCAAACCCACCCGTAATATTGTTACTTGTTTATTCCACTCAACTATCCATACAATTTAATATTTATTACTTTTCTATTTCATTCTTACGGAATAGTTATTTTATTCTTACTTTATTCTATTCTACTAAACCAAACGTAACGTAATTGATATTTAAATAAGCTCTTAAACATTGACTTGTATCCGACTAAACCATAATTGTGTAAAAGTATATTATTTTTCTTTATATTGTATTTTTATAAGAGAAAATATTTGATACACTGCCAGTGAAATTTAAAAATTTCACAAGTAGGATTGGGTTGATGATAAGTGTATATAGGATATAGTAAATATATATATAAACAGACCCGTGACAAATTTATAACACTGCTTGTGGAGTTAAAAAAGTTCACTACTAGTGTACCAGATACTCGGCTTTTTTGTAATTACTAACTTCTAATATCACATGTGTTATTCTACACCTTTAATATTTAATTAGTTTTTTTAAAATATTGTACTTTTAATTGCAATAATATGCGTAAAATAATGTTTCTTCTTTGAATTATTGAATATAATTAAAATATATTGACTTATCAATTCAAATATTATAATATAAAATTTTCAAATAATAATTAATGATTTTTAATATATTCAACCTAAAAAATAGTTTTACTTTATGTAAATTAATGCAAAGTAATATTAGTCAAAATAATAACTAATTGACATAATTAACTCTATTATTAATTAAGTAATAATTAATATGCTCAGAATTCGGGTAAATTAGCTAAAAATGCCAGTTTTAAAACTTATTTAGCAAAGTAGGCCAGAATTTTCCAAATTTAGGGAAATATGTTTATTTTGGAGAGAGAAACAGAAATTGCTTCCAGCATGACGCAATTTCTTCCTTCCAAATTTTTTTTTCGTGTGTTAGGTGTTGGAAATTTTAGGAGAAATATTTATTTGTGTTTGTGTTTTAGGGAGAAATTGTTATAGTTTTAAGGTATGTTTGAGTTCACGATGATGCGTTGGCGTTCAGAGACCCATACATTTTATTTGCCATATGGGGAGAGCACTCTCACCTTAGAAGATGTCGCATTGCAACTCAAGCTCTCAGCTTACGGTGGTTATACAGTCACGGGTTACAATATAACTGGGCTCCCAATTGACGGTGGTTATGCAGTAACGAGTTCAAGTATAACTCAGGCCCCTAGTCGATGGTGGTTATGCGGTTACAAGCTCAAGTTTCATGCCACCAGAAAAGGATGCTTTATAAACCTCATACATAAGTTTGAGATCATAATCATTGGAAAAAATAGGCTCACCAGTATTATCAACTTATTCTTTTTCTCCATCAAAGCAGTATCATTAACCTTATTGTTCGAAACCTATGTCAAAGATGGGGACAAAAAGACTTTCAAGGAGGCGACGGTGGAGAAAAAGTTGAAACTTGAGTCACGATGACAACGGTTGTAGTTATTAATGAGTTTTTTAATCACAACAATCGTTACCGCCTCAAGTCGCGTTTTAGCTTTTCTCCACCGTCACAATCACTCCTCCCCTTGAAAGTCTTCTTGCCCCAACTCTGTCACAAGTTTTGGACAATGATGTTAAGAATACTACTTTGATGGAGAAAAATAATAAGTTAATTATACTGGTTAGCCCTTTTTCTCCTCTATGATTATGATCTCAAACCTATGTATGGGGTTTATAAAGCATCCTCTTCCGGTGACATGAAACTTGAACCCGTGACCGCATAACCACCGTCAACTAGGAGCCCTAGTTATACTTCAACCCGTGACTGTATAACCATCGTGAATTAGGAGCCTGAGTTGCAATGCGACATCTTCTAAGGTGATGGTGCACTCTCTACACGACAAATGATATGTGTGGGTCTTTGAGCGCCACCGCATCACCATGAAGTTAAACATACCTTAAACTATCACAATGTCTCCCTAAAACTCCAACACAAACAAACTTTCCCTCCCAAAATATCAACACTCAACCAAAAAAAAAACACAACTTAAAAAATTTCTAAGAGATAGTGGGCGAGAGAGCTAATGAAGTAGGGGGAGCAAAACCCCCTTTTATAAAGGCAACCAGGGAAAAAATTTTAAAAAATTATGTGGGAGCCCATGACCGTCGGGATTCCTAGGATGGGATGTTTGAAAATTATCACGGGATTCCCCAGTTTTGAAATTTTGTCACGGGATTCCTGTTAGGGTTAGGGTTAAAAATGTGAGGAAGAAAATGCTTAACCCTAAACCCGCGATTCTCGACCCCGAGAATCCCGAATAAAATTTAGACATCACATCACAGGTTCAATAACACGCGTTGCCCTTGCACTTAAATTGTGTATGTACGTCTGGATAATTCGATCTTTGGTTTAATTATATAAACATAAAAAATTTATAAAATTAATAATGTTAACAACTTATTAATTATATTAATTAAAATTAAAAATTTTGATAATATTTTCTTACCATTTGCAATTAGATGCCAGAAATGTATTTATCATCCAAACGAATAAGCAGCATTGACATTTTTAAAATTATAAAAATAAAATAAAATCAAAGAAATTACGAAATATAAAATTAAGATAACAAGAATTTGAGAGAAATTGAATGAAAAATTGAGAATAAAATAATTGAGAGAATAGGATTTGAATGCAAAAGAAAGAAAATGAGTTGGGTATATATAGCAAATAAACTACCTATTAGAAAAAACAAGTTTAGTTGTTTGAAAAAAAAAAAAACAGTTGGAAATTAGCTGTTGTATTTTTTTGACAGTTGGAAAAGTTATTGTTGAACGAAAACACGTCCAGCAAGATGCGTTTTCTGTTTCCCCCTCCAAAGTCGGCTTATTTCTCTAAATTTGGTAAAAACGGCCTAATTTCCTAATTAATTTTTAAAACCAGCCTGTTCTGCTAATTTTTCCCTTAGAATTCTATTCAAATAATAACTCTATTTAAATTCTAATTATTTTTAATTATTTTTAAATGTGTAATTATCATAATTTTTATTAAATTATAATTATTTTTAAATGTCCATGATTGGCTTAACTTCCCACATAATGGCATTTTCTGCTGTTGCATCTGCATCCATGCCTGCCTGGTCACACCTAATAACTTCTCTAAGTTAAAATTAAAATATGGCACTTCTTTCTCATACATAACCTGGACTTAAAAGCCTTGAGGTATATTGGGATGGACGTTGAATGGTGCCACGCAACTCTGGCTCTGTATTTTTCTTCAAATATCGGTGTCCGACAGACATCGGTAAGATAATATGACCCTCTAAAGGTAACATAGCCATGCATATGTGCACCTTTCCTGCTAAGGGTTATACAGTGCAGCTTCTTTTCGCTGTAAAAATGTAATCTAATCTTTATTTTTGTGTTTTAGTTGGTTGCTGCTGGAAACTGAAAACATATTATTACTATATTTAAGGCCCACTATACATTTGTCTTTGTCTATATCCATGAACATTGATTTTATGTTTTTTGTCTTCTTTTTTCTTTTATTTTTTCCCTTATATTCTCTATATTTATTAAGGCCTCCATTCTTCCACATCAAAGCTAGTAATGGTAGCTAAGGCAGCAACTAGAAACAGTAAAGAAAATGATTGCAATCGATGTAAATATAACCAATATGGATATATTTAGTGTTTTCTAAATTTTTATATGATGTTTGTGTAAATGCCTGTGTAGAATCAAGGAGATGCTTGCTTTGCTTTTTGGCAATTATTATATTCTGACAAAATAAAACTCATAATTGTGCTTTCGTTGGCCATTGTATATTTATTTTTATTTCCTTTGGGTTGTGTTGTTGAGTGTTGACTTGAGAGTCTTACTACTGTTGAGCAGTGGGGGGCTTCTATTCTTGAATTCTACACTTTGTAGCTACAAGAAGCAAAATATGACTGTTGGGGCTGGGATATCTTTGAGTGATGGGAGGTTGACTGTGTTTGGGAACTGTGTGTTGCATGATGTTCATGAAAATGTAGTGATAACACCAACATCAGGCCCTGGGGATGCAATGATCAGTGGAGCTTTCATTGGAGTTAAATCAGACCATAAGGGAAGCAGGAGAGTTTTTCCTATAGGAAAGCTTCAGTATGTTCATCTTCATAGCTCTTTAAATGCTTTACTTTTCTTTTTTAGTTCCTTATTCATGGAATCTGCCTATATATGCAGTGTAGAAACAAGACTAAAACTCCTAGGTTGGTGATCAAATATTTCAATTTAATTTTTAGATGATTGATAGAGTTTTGGATCTCATTGGCAGGGAATTGAGGTTCATGTGTGTTTTTAGACATAATTTCTGGTGGATGACTCAATGGATGGGAACATCTGGAAAAGATATCCCCTTTTAAACCCAATTCTTAGTTGTTGAAGTATGTGATGAAACTCATATTGAAGACGGAGATAAAGCTGAAGCTCAACATAATTCAGCAGTGTATGCAGTTTTTTTGCCAATACTTGAAGGTGATTTCAGGGCTGTTCTTCAAGGGAATGAACAAAATGAGATTGAGATCTGCTTGGAAAGTGGTAAGAAATGCATCAACTTAGATTTGACATAATCTGAATTTGGTTGGTAAAAGTACAATGGAGGCCCTTGTACTAGAAATCAGATTGCATTTTGCCCCTTTTACTCAAAATGTGGGCAAATTAGTCCTTATACATTAGATTAAGAGCAAACTAGTCCTTCTGTTAAAATTTTCATCCATTTCTACTACTAAAAACTGGTCCTTGTATGTCAAAATGAGGTACACGTGGCTTTGATCTAACATACATGGACTAATTTGCCATTTTTGAGTAAATGGGACAAAATGCAATCCGACTCCTAGTACTAGGGCCTCTGTGGAACCTTCACCGAATTTGGTCCTATTTATAAACTTTTTAGGATTGTTGGTAATTTGCAGGAGATCCTGATGTTGATCAATTTAAGGGCAGTCATTTGGTTTTTGTAGCAGCTGGATCAGACCCTTATGATGTTATCACCAACTCAGTGAAGTAAGTTTTTACAGTCTTCTACAAATGTAAATTCCCTTTAGAAAAAGTTGTATCGCTTTAGAAACAAGATTGACCATCTCAGTGAAGTAAGTTTTTACAGTCTTCTACAAATGTAAATTTTAACACAATGATTGATCACGTTGTATCACAAATTAAACACAGGACTGTGGAGAAACATCTGCAAACCTTTTCTCACCGAGAGAAAAAGAAGGTGCTTTCTTTCTTTCTAACATTACACCTTTCATGACTATATACATATATATATGTGTGTGTGTGTGCTGCTCTCAAGACTTTTTGTTACTAGTTCTTGTTTGTTTTCAATGCATCATGGTTCAGATGCCAGATATTTTGAACTGGTTTGGCTGGTGTACATGGGATGCTTTTTATACTAATGTCTCTGCTGAGGGCCTGAAGCAAGGATTAGAGAGGTTTTTGACTCTTCTTTTTAAGCAACACTTTATAAAAATCATATGGTTATAAGTTGTAACTAGTTATTCCTTTTTTGCAGCTTGGAGAAAGGTGGAACTCCTCCTAAGTTTGTCATCATTGATGATGGATGGCAAACGGTCGGTATGGATCCGACCGGCATCGAATATAGATCTGATTGTACAGCAAAGTAAGTACCATATTTGCTTTTTCTTCATTTCTCAATAAATTCTAACTATTTGGTCTCTTTTCTTGTTTCTAGCTTTGCTAACAGGTTAATACATATCAAAGAGAATCATAAATTTCAGAAAAATGGCAAAGGTCACAGAGTAGATGATCCAGCAATGGGACTTGGCTATGTTATTACTGAAATGAAAGATAGATATGCTTTGAAATATGTTTATGTATGGCATGCAATAACAGGATACTGGGGAGGAGTTAAACCTGGAATTACTGAAATGGAACACTATGAACCAAAGTTAGTATATCCTGTTTCATCACCAGGGGTTCGGTCGAATGATTATTCCAATGTTTTGCAGTCCATTACTATCAATGGTGTTGGTTTAGTGAAACCAGAGAAAGCTTTTGAGTTCTATAATGATCTTCATTCATATTTGGCATCTGCTGGTATTGATGGTGTTAAAGTTGATGTTCAAAGCATTCTTGAAACTCTTGGAGCTGGACATGGTGGAAGAGTAAAACTCACTAGAAAATACCATCAGGCATTAGAAGCTTCAATATCTAGCAATTTCCATGACAATGCAATTATTGCTTGTATGAGTCACAACACTGAAACTTTATATAGGTAGCAATCTAGTCCAGTTCTACAATAGCAGGGACCTTTATGGATTTTCATGACTTAACAACGATTTGTTCATGCAGTGCAAAGAGCACAGCTGTTATGAGAGCTTCAGATGATTTCTTCCCTAGAGATCAAGCTTCTCATACGATTCATATTGCATCGGTCGCTTATAATACTGTTTTTATCGGGGAGTTTATGCAACCAGATTGGGACATGTTTCATGTAATCTAACAAGTTATGATTCTCAATGTTTTTAGAAGCTAAATTGAAACTAAATTCATTAATTCTCATGCCAGAGCTTACATCCAATGGCCGAATACCACGGAGCTGCTCGTGCTGTAGGAGGATGTGCAATATATGTCAGCGACAAACCTGGACAACATGATTTCAACCTGTTGAAGAAGCTTGCACTTCCCGACGGTTCGGTTTTGAGGGCGAAATATCCAGGAAGACCAACTAGAGATTGCTTATTTTCTGATCCAGTCAGAGATGGCAAAAGGTTACATATAATGTAGACTAATTTGCTGTCAACTTCCACCTTAATTTACTTATACACACTTCAATTTTGCAGTCTTTTGAAAATATGGAATCTAAATGACTTTACCGGAGTTATCGGGGTATTTAATTGCCAAGGAGCCGGTTGGTGTGAGGTTACGAAAAAGATGGTTAACCATGATGAACAACCTGGTACTATCACAAGCATTATAAGAGCTAGTGATGTTGAGTATCTGTTTCAAGTAGCTGAGGATGGTTGGATTGGAGATAGTATCTTATATTCACATCTTGGTGGTATGTCATGAAAAGCTCTTATATTCACAATCTTATATGTGTTTAAATTTATTGTAATGAACTTTATTGATGACAACTGCAGGAGAGGTTATTTATCACCCAAGAAATGCGTTTATGTCGATTACGTTAAAGCCCCGGGAATATGAAGTTTTTACCATTGTTCCCGTTATGGCATTGTCCAGTGGGTCTAAATTTGCTCCTATAGGCCTAACCAAGATGTTCAATTCAGGAGGGGCTATCAAGGGATTGAAATATGAAACTGAGAATCCTGCTGCAACTGTTATCATGAAAGTTCGAGGCTGCGGTCCGTTTGGAGCATATTCATCAACTAAACCGCAAAGGATAACAGTTGACTCGGAGGAAGTGGAGTTCGAATTTGAAGGCGAATCCGGTTTCGTTACTTTTGCACTAAAAGTCCCAGAGGAAGAGCAGTACCTCTGGAACATTGTCATTGAGCTATAAGGAGATTCGAAAGTTTTATTCCGTTTTCAGCCCTTGTTTGTCGATGATTTCCTACGGTTCGAACCATTTCCGAATGAGAATTTCCCTATGAGCCGACTTCATTTCAAGAATGAAATGTGTATGGATTAAATAATGAACCTGGTGTAAAACAACCTTTTCATATTGAAATGACTTTTTTTTTTTTTTGGATCAAATATTGACACTACAGTACATCAATCTTTGACAGAAAGCTCTTGTAAAGGAGGAATAGGCATACTTTTTGCTGATCATCTCTTCAAAATGAATATGTGCGTGTGTGTGTGTGTGTATCAAGAAGCATTTATTCAGCATTCCCATAATATTCCAAGCTGTTTTGAAGAAAACTCAATTGTAATGAGTTGAATATTGTTGACCTCACATATGATTTCTTCCTACAGCAGGCAGCTCAAGAATATGTTGAAGCATTACAGGGTGTGACTGTATAGAGCAAGTTTTGTTCATTTATTGCATAGATAGCCTTTTAGATTTTTCTTTTCTTATGGTCCTTGTTGATGGAGGAATAGACTTTGTATAAATGAATTTGGAGGGGCCTGCTTTCAACTACCACTTTAGTCTGTATATGTAGGGGAATTGGCAAGGGCAGGCCTTCCTTTTTGGTACAAAACAATGCGTCGAAAGAAAAAGCCAAAAGGCCTGCCGACTTTCCCACTTCATATTATATCATTATTATCCAGGTGAAGTTTTTTAACTCTACAAATATAAATGAGTATTTAATACATTGACGGTAAAAAAAATTGTATTATCACATTTATTTTTATTATTTAATATAAATATATTAAATATATTTATGAGAAAATATATTAAATATTTCTACATTCAATGGATTCATTATGATCAATTAATTTATTTTCATTTTCAAACTTCAATTAAATTAATAATTCAAAAAATTATAAATTAATTTTCAAGTCATTCTCATTTAGAGAAAACCACATTCATTTCCAAATTGAACTTTTTCACATTGATCTCTTTGGTCCCATGTAGACTAGAAGCATAGGAGGGAAATGTTATGTGCTCTCCTATGTAGATGATTTTTCAAGGTACACCTGGGTAAAATTTCTTAGAGAAAAATCTAATGTTTTTAACGAATTTTAAAAACTATGTAGAAATCTCATGAATGAAAAAGGGCAAAGTTATTAGGATGATCAAGAGGATTTGTAATGACCATGGCAGTTGTTGTTAAGGGTCTTATGTTTTTTTGTTAGTATGTTTGGTTTACTACTGGATTTCTATCTTCATTTATTAAGGAAGGATCGAGTGGTTTCTACTTAATTTACCTTTGACGGGTTTTGTTGTTCAAGGTTTCTATTTGCTCTAAGTTTCTCAATGATTTTCTCATTTCACAAGTTCACTTTTTATTGTGTTTGGTGGAGTTGTTGTTGCATAGAGATCTTGTGAAGTTCTTCGTACTTTATGAATTGCTATGAACCAAAGTTTGGATTTTGTGAAGTTTGTTCACCATGAGTGGTGTAAGGGTGACTTTGGGGAAGTGGTGGATAGGGTTCTTAATTTGAGTACTAATTGTAATATCTGAGTCATATAGATTATATGGGTCATAATGGTGACTTAGATGCTGTTGTGGTTGAGGGAACGATTGTTGCACACTATGTTGTAGCCGGCCGTGGGTTGTTTGAATATGTAATCAAGCTTGTGGGTATTGTTCTTTTTCATATTTTTATGGAAATGCTTGAATGATCTGTCATAATTTGATACGTTAAATTACGCTCTCCACTACATTAGAAGAGCTTGTTTTCAAGCAATTTAAGTGTCTTTTATACGTTTTTAACATGTTTTCATTTTACCATTAATAAATTGTTTTTATTAGCTTTATGATATTTTTGAAACCCGAATTGGCCAAATGCGCCATAAGGAACCTAACGAGTTCATTGAGTGTTGTAGGGAGTCAATAATGGCCCGAACGTGAAGAAAATACCACTCAAGAGGGGGATATTGCGATATTAAAGCATGGAAGTCGTGATACCTCTGATTTTTTTGAAATGAAGAGAATTGAACAAACTCCAGTGATATCGTGATGCCGAGTAATGGGTAGCACGAAACCGAGACCCCCAAGACGCCCAATCTCAACACTATTGTGGGTATCGCAATAACGTTACTCAACAGGTGAAAAAACTGCAGGGCAATTTTATGTCCAATAATCTTAAGTCTATTTTTCATTTAAGGGCATAATGGTCAAAGCAAGGTTAAATGTTAGTAGGCTATAAATACAATTTTATAAGCCTTTGATTTCAAATTGGGTGGCCGAACATTTTCCTTAGTTTCATAGCTCTTAGTTTAGGGTTTCTTTTCTACGATTTTTCTTTTCATTTTTAGGTTAGATTCTCTCTTTTCTTCTTTTCTTAAATTAGATTTCATTTTTG
The DNA here is from genome assembly GCA_025698515.1 of Gossypium sturtianum. Lineage (NCBI taxonomy): Eukaryota > Viridiplantae > Streptophyta > Magnoliopsida > Malvales > Malvaceae > Gossypium > Gossypium sturtianum. Next base: position 99,878,459 of record CM046947.1, read on the forward strand.
TTGTTTCATTTCTTCGTCAAATTACGCTGAAATGGGAGCTTATTTTACACCACTTCCAAATCTATTTTGGCACTTCAATATTTAGGTGTAGCGACTAAAATTTAGTACGGGCGCTAATTGAGAAAATTATTGAAAATTTGAAAACAGAGTTTCGATTTTATTTAAAAAAAAAGGAGTCGCCACCGATCTTTTTTCTAGGTGTGATCGGACACCTAATAAATCCTCTTTTTAAAAGATTTTTTTTTTTTGAATTTTCTTAAAAAAATGCCGAGTTTAGGTCTACGTCAAAATTCCAGAGAAAAATAGGGTTCGGGAGTCAGTTACGTGCGAGGAAGGTATTAGCACCCTCGCAACGCCCAAAATTGGTATCTCGTTAAGCGCGTGTTGTCTTAATTTTCAAAATACGAGTTCAATTTAATATTTAATCATGATCCGATTGAAATACGAGAATTTTAATAAATAACATATTATCATATATTCATTTAAATATAATTTGATAATTTACAAAAAAAATAAATAAATAAACATTTTATTTTAAAAACAAGAGAGCTTTTTGAAACAAGAGAATTTTTGAAAACACGAAAATTTTTGAAACACCAATTTTTTTTAAAATACGAAAATTTTGAAACACAAAATTTTTTTGAAAACAAGAAAAATTTTGAAACACGAGAATTTTTGAAAACACGAAAATTTTTGAAACTCGAGAATTTTTTGAAAACACTAAAATTTTGAAAACACGAAAATTTTTGAAAACACGAAAAGTTTTGAAACACGAAAATTTTGATAAATTACATATTGACGTATTATAATCTAAAAATGAAATTTTGATAATTTAAAAATAACTACAAAAATAATCATTTTATTTTATAACCCGAGAATTTTTTAGATTTTTTAGAAGGGCGTATCGTATTTAACACGAAGCGATGATATTCACCCAACATAGCGATGAAATCAACGAATTAGTGTCAAATCGATTCGTTGCCTTATTTATTAAAATTGTTAAAATTAAAAATAAAATAAAATACAATTAAAAAATAATTAAATAAAAATGCTAACAAAGATGTCATCAAAATAAACGAATTAAATTAAAAGTGAGTAAAGAAAAATTACCGAAAAGCCCAAAATTACGGGCTTGAAGAATGGAATACACGACCCGGGGTCTTTTTTTTTTCTCTTTCTCTTTTTTCTTTTTTCTTTTTTTTTTCTTTTCTTCTTTTTTTTTCTCTTCTTCTCTTTTTTGTTGTTGGGCCGTAGATTGGGCCTGTTGATCCAGCTGCAGTGGGCAGGCCCATCAGTTGAACGGCCCAAAGTGCAAGCCCAAGCAAAGCGACCCTCACGCCACCAAGAATGGATCCGACCAAACCCACCCGGACCCCAACCCGTTCGATCAAGCCGTATTTTAGGCTTTTCGGTAATTTTTTTTTGTTTACCCACTTTTAATTTAATTCGTGTATTTTGATGACATCTCGATTTAATATTATTGGTATTTTTTGTTAGCATTTTTTTAATTGTATTTTATTTTATTTTTAATTTTAATAATTTTAATAAGTAAGGCAACGAATCGGTTTAATACTAAGTCGTTGATTTCATCGCTATGTTGGGTGAATATCATCGGTTCGTGTTAAATACGATACGCCCTTTTAAAAATAAAAAAAAATTCTCGAGTTTCAAAAAAATTTCGTGTTTTCAAAAATTCTAGTGTTTCAAAATTTTCGTGTTTTCAAAATTTGCGGGTTTCAAAAAATTCTCGAGTTTTAAAAAAAATTCGTGTTTCAAAATCTTCGTGTTTTCAAAAAATTCTCGGGTTTCAAAAAATTCTCGTTTTCAAAAATTTTCATATTTTCAAAAATTCTCGGGTTTTAAAAATTTCTCGAGTTTCAAAATTCTCGAGTTTTCAAAAATTCTAGTATTTTAAAAAATTCTCGTGTCTCAAAATCTTCATGTTTTCAAAAATTTCGTGTTTTCAAAAATTTTTGTGTTTTTAAAATTTCTCGTGTTTGAATCAGATCACGATTAAATATTAAATTGAACTCGTATTTTTGAAAATTAAGACAATGCGTGTTTAACGAGATACCAATTTTGGGCGTCGCGAGGGTGCTAATACCTTCCTCGCGCGTAACCGACTCCCGAACCCTATTTTTCTCTGGAATTTTGACGTAGACCTAAACTCGGCCCTTTTTTTTAAGAAAATTCAAAAAAATAATATTTTTTTTAAAAAGAGAGGATTTATTAGGTGTCCGATCACACCTAGAAAAAAGATCGGTGGCGACTCCCTTTTTTAATAAAATCGAAACTCTGTTTTCAAATGTTTAATAATTTTCTCAATTAGCGCCCGAACAAATTTTAGGTCGCTACATTGGGTATGCAGTTTCAACTCCCAAACAACGCTGCTACTTTAGTCAGAAATGGAGACCGCGCTCAGTTTCAACTTCCAAATTAGCATAATTTAGTTTTTTCGGTATAATTAAGGTTTCTCAATGTCCCGTTTTACCGTCCATGAAGACTAATCATTTCGGGGATCTGAAGATGTTTTTTTGTATTAATTAATTTAAATTAATTAGAGTTAATATAATTCATAAATGATGTCTCCTTATTTAAGTTTAAAAAATTTTAAATTTTAATTAATTTAATTTAATTTAAAATAAATAATAAACATACATTTGTTTATTTTCTATTAATAGAAAGATGTAAATTTATTGTTATATTTATTGTATTTTGAATTTAACATTTTAGATAACGGGTGGTTCATGAACACCTCTAATATAGACCACATGTTGAATGATAGCAATTCGTATACGTATCCTCGTTTTGTAGGAACTATGGATATGGAATTCATTGAATTTAGTTTAGTTTTGGTTACTAAAGTAGTTTTGATTTATTCACCAAAAAAAAAAGTACATTTGATTTTGTTCCATCTTTTTATTCATAAATTAAAGAAACCAATTTTTATTCAATAAAAAATATTTTTTTCTTTTTTTTTCCTCCTTGAATATCCATATTTTTAACGGATATTTTGAAAAATAAAATTTGGTGCCGCTTGACAAATTACGGTACCTAAAAGAATTATAATTTTTTTTAAAAGTTGATGATTGGATCATCATTTGTGCAGATATTATAAAAAACGAGTCATTTTCGTACATAAATTTTGACTTATGTAATTTTCCTAAATAATTAATTAATTTTCATCAATTAGGTAAAAAAAATTTGTTGAAGCCTAGCTAGATTTTTCCAGAGCTTAACATTGTTATAAAAGATAAGATAAGAGGTACTTTCTATTGTGTATAACAAGAAGCAATTAATATGGATTTCCTGAATTTGTTGTTGTACTTCGTTTTCTGCTTGATGTTGTTTCAAGCTTTCCATTTGATCACAAGAAGGAAATTGGGAAGATCCCATAAGCTTCCGCCCGGTCCACCGACAATTCCGATCTTCGGGAACCTTTTCCAGGTTGGTGATAAACCCCATAGGTCCCTTGCCAAACTTGCCAAGATTCATGGGGACATCATGACTCTGAAACTTGGCCACACTACTACCGTAGTTTTTTCATCTGCAACAATGGCCAAAGAAATCCTCCAAAAGCATGATGCCGTATGTTGTAACCGAACCATTCCCGATGCCCTTCGTGCCCGTCAACATCACGAAGCCGGATTGCCTTGGATGCCTGTTTCAACCACATGGAGAAATCTTAGGAAAATCTGCAATTTGCATATTTTCGCTACTCAGAAACTTGACGCTAATCAATACTTGAGGCGCAGCAAAGTAGAACAACTCCTTGCTGATGTTCGTGAAAATTCCCTCATTGGAGAAGCGATTGAGATACGTCAAGCTGCTTTCAAAACTACGCTTAGTCTCATATCAAATACTATTTTCTCCATTGATTTAGCCGACTCTACTCATACTTCTGAGGAGTTCCGAGAAATTGTGCAGGGTATTATGGAAGAGTTGGGAAAACCCAACTTAGGTGATTATTTCCCTATTGCTAATCTTGACTTGCAGGGCATCAGGCGTCGAGTGGCAATTCTTTTTAGAAAGATGATGGATCTTTTCGATAAAATGGTCGATGAGCGGATGGAGTTGAGAAGGATGAATGATTATATATCAACTGATGATTTCTTGGATATCCTTCTCCAACTCAGCCACCAAGGAAACAGCGAAGAGCTCGACAGAAATCTTATCAAACATCTGATTTTGGTTGTAACTTAATCTCTTTTCAGTCATTTATTATTTAAGTTGTATAAGTTGTTCAACTTGGTAAGAAATTGTGAAACAGGATTTGGTTGTAGGCGCAATCGAGACAACTACAAGTACTTTGGAATGGGCAATGGCGGAATTACTCCAAAACCCAAAAGTTTTGCAGGAAGCCCGAAGAGAACTGAAGCAAATAATTGGCGAGGAGAACTTGGTGGAGGAATCTAACATTACTTGTTTACCTTATTTGCAAGCAATTGTCAAGGAAACGATGAGGTTGCACCCATCGTTTCCTTTGTTACTCCCCAGAAAAGCTGAAGCAGATATCGAGATTCACAGCTTCGTCATTCCAAAAGGTACACAACTGTTGATCAACGCATGGGCTATAGGCAGAGATCCTAAGTTCTGGGAGGAGCCTGACTTGTTTCGTCCAGAGAGGTTCATGAGATCAGAAATGGATGTTAAAGGAAGGGATTTTGGACTGATTCCGTTTGGAGGTGGGCGACGAATTTGCCCTGGATTACCATTGGCCATAAGAATGTTGCACTTAATGTTGGGTGGACTCATTCATTCATTTGATTGGAAACTTGAAAATAACATCACACCAGAGAGTTTAGATATGGAGGATAAGTATGGTCTTTTTCTGCATAAAGCTCAACCATTGAGAATCATCCCGATTTCAAATTAACAATATTGTGTTGGTTATTTTATCTATAACTATTGAAGTGTAATAAGTGAAACTTAGCTAACGATAAGTTATTGTGTCGTAAATTTCATGTTTTCAAACATTCTGCCAATCAAATAAAAATCATACCGTGTAATGTGCAGCTAATATTAACATTTGAACTTAAACCAAAAACTAGTGCCGCAATACATCTTCAAAGTACATGGAATAAGTTGCTTTTTTCATCGTTACTTGCAGCTTAGTGCTCATTCATTTAATTGGAAAGAGTTTCACCTTTGTTTCTAAGATCGTTCCGAGAAACTATGTAGACAAGAATCCTGGTACCAAGGTTATCAGTGTATCTACAAGTACATATATCAATTTCGACAAACCCTCAGACATTACTAGTGACAGCACTTGTAGTTTTTAAAGAAATGCACAGTTCATTGTAAATGGTACATACACCAATAGATTACCATCATAAATAGATTACCAATAGATTACCATTATAAATACATCAATCTTTGACAGAAAGCTCTTGTAAAGGAGGAATAGGCATACTTTTTGCTGATCATCTCTTCAAAATGAATATGTATGTGTGTGTGTGTGTGTATCAAGAAGCATTTATTCAGCATTCCCATAATATTCCAAGCTGTTTTGAAGAAAACTCAATTGTAATGAGTTGAATATTGTTGACCTCACATATGATTTCTTCCTACAGCAGGCAGCTCAAGAATATGTTGAAGCAGTACAGGGTGTGACTGTATAGAGCAAGTTTTGTTCATTTATTGCATAGATAGCCTTTCAGATTTTTCTTTTCTTATGGTCCTTGTTGATGGAGGAATAGACTTTGTATAAATGAATTTGGAGAGGCCTGCTTTCAACTACCACTTTAGTCTGTATATGTAGGGGAATTGGCAAGGGCAGGCCTTCCTTTTTGGTACAAAACAATGCGTCGAAAGAAAAAGCCAAAAGGCCTGCCGACTTTCCCACTTCATATTATATCATTATTATCCAGGTGAAGTTTTTTAACTCTACAAATATAAAGAGTATTTAATACATTGACGGTAAAAAAACTGTATTATCACATTTATTTTTATTATTTAATATAAATATTTTATTCTAAAAAGACATTTGGATTTTTATTACCAAACATGTACTCATGAAACCTAAAAACAACAGTTTTTAAGATGTTGGGTTTTAAATTTTCGCATAGAACTGAGGTTAACGGCTTTGTAGGTGACGTCTGGATTCTTTGGAAAGAGAATGTGCAGTCCACAGTTTGTCCATTAACAGAGTACTCTTGGAAATGGGCATCGAGGGTTTCTGTGCACTTTTGTTTATGCGAGCCCTCAATCTATGCGGAGGAGGATGTTGTGGAGGGCTTTTACAGTACGTTTGATTCAATTAAATAAAATAAGACTATAATGAAATAATCATTATATGCATATATTATTTTTACTATATCCTTTATGTGTGTACGTTAAGTATGTGCACATTTCGCGTTTAATATTTAATTTTGTCAAATTAAATTATTCATAAGAACACTGCTATTATTAATTTAGTTCGTTATATAATCCCAACATTCTTTGGATTCTGATCGCTTCAACCATAGGGCGTGGCCTTGTAGGATACTACAGTGTTGACAGTAAGTTTAGAACATTTCTAATGCTACAAACAGTGAGTGACATCTAACAATGCATCACTACAATCCAAGTTACAAGCAATCGTGATTCGACATAACCTTTTTGTGATAATGTCATCATATAACATATCCCTTTGCCATTGATATCTAGATTGGACATAAGTCATGAAACAGTCACACTTGTATAGCCTAATATCTTGTTTCTTGATTTCTTGAGTAGACTAAGATAAATTCATATCAACTCATTTGAGTATCATCATGCATTTCTAGTCTCAAACGATAAAGAGGCTTGAGATATTGCTCCCATTATGTAGGAGGGACAAATTCTATCTTTATCACTCACATCCCACTATATAAATTGTGGCATGCCCAACATTAGTCTTTATTGTATAACCATTTACAAAAGACGTTTGACTGTGTCAAAGCATACGACTCACGATGTTGGAATAATGGTGATCTTAAGTCTAAGGATCATACATACAATTATCACCATGAGAAATGTCGTGACTATTACATAATAATCCAAGAAGTACTCTCTGTTGGAAAAAATCCGCTTTAAAAACGGTTTTCTTGCATAGTGAAAAATTAAAATTTTGAAAATCAAGCCAATTTGTAATATTTATAATAATAAACCCTTTACCAAAATTGCACCTGTGTTTTTCGGCTATACGAATCCTTGTCATTCATGGCTTTCAACTAAACGACCTTCTCCACTATTCTTGTACCACAAACTACTTCGAGTATGGGCTTGAACAAATTAGAATCAAACACAGAACCAGAAATTATTTACTTTACTTTCAGTGGAAAAGCAAATCTCTCTTTAATAGAAACCGGTAGAATTGTTATTCCGGAAAATAAAATTTATACTTTGAAAATAAATTTTCACTATTTTCGAGCAGAATAACAATATCTCAAAGTTTTCTATTTAGCCCTACCAGTGTCATCTATTTATAGGGAGAATAAATGAAACCCTTATTGAATTGTAGAAGTCTATTTCAATAGAAAAATTAAATCCTAGGATTAGGGGGTAACAACCCTAGTTTAATAAACTAGGGTTTGTCGTCCCATGCATCATCATGAGAGGCTTTTGGGCCTCTTCTGCACCGGGTCCAATTATAAGTACTTCTTGGACTTTCAACCCAGTACTTTATAATTTAATTTAACCCAATAGTTGTTTTCTATTTTCCAAAATAAACATCATAAATTCATTTTCTAATTAAATAATTCTCTCAATCCAATTCTAATCTATTAAATTCATGACCAATTAATTTATGAGAAAATATATTAAATATTTCTACATTCAATGGATTCATTATGACCAATTAATTTATTTCCATTTTCGAACTTCAATTAAATTAATAATTCAAAAAACCATAAATTAATTTTCAAGTCATTCCCATTTAGAGAAAACCACATTTATTTCCAAATTGAACTTTTTCACATTGATCTCTTTGGTCCCATGTAGACTGGAAGCATAGGAGGGAAATGTTATGTGCTCTCCTATGTAGATGATTTTTCAAGGTACACCTGGGTAAAATTTCTTAGAGAAAAATCTAATGTTTTTAATGAATTTTAAAAACTATGTAGAAATCTCATGAATGAAAAAGGGCAAAGTTATTAGGATGATCAAGAGGATTTGTAATGACCATGGCAGTTGTTGTTAAGGGTCTTATGTTTTTTTGTTAGTATGTTTGGTTTACTACTGGATTTCTATCCAATACTGGAAATTCTTCATTTATTAAGGAAGGATCGAGTGGTTTCTTCTTACTTTACCTTTGACGGGTTTTGTTGTTCAAGGTTTCTATTTGCTCTAAGTTTCTCAATGGTTTTCTCATTTCACAAGTTCACTTTTTATTGTGTTTGGTGGAGTTGTTGTTGCATAGAGATCTTGTGAAGTTCTTCTTACTTTATGAATTGCTATGAACCAAAGTTTGGATTTTGTGAAGTTTGTTCACCATGAGTGGTGTAAGGGTGACTTTGGGGAAGTGGTGGATAGGGTTGTTAATTTGAGTACTAATTGTAATATCTGAGTCATATAGATTATATGGGTCATAATGGTTACTTGGATGTTGTTGTGGTTGAGGGAACGATTGTTGCACACTATGTTGTAGCCGGTCGTGGGTTGTTTGAATCTGTAATCTGTTAGGAATTAGTATGATTAACTATTAATCATGCGGAAAAACTAAAAACCATGCCCAAGATCCATTATTTGACATGTAATGAACATAACAAGAAATAGTTAGAAATTATACCTTTGTCACGTGAATTCAATTCCCAAAGGTACACTTTAAGACGGAGGACCGCAATCGAAGTCCCTCTATTGAAAGTCCACCCCGCAATGATTCACGAATGTCCCGAGTACTAGCTCGTAGTTGTAGGAACGATTCCTAAAACTATCTTGTGTGCACAATTCTTTGTGGTTTTTTTTTTATCTAAGTGTATGTGTAATACTCATGAGAAAAAGCTCTTTATCATCAGAAAAAAAAACTTTCTCTTTTTCTCTAAAAAAAAACTTTTCAGTTATACTAAGTAATCAATGCTAGAGCATTAGTGGGTATAATGACCCATTATTGAGGGAGTTACAAATCTCCCATAATAGCCCCAATAATAACACTTAAATAACTGAAAATTCTGCCCATATCTTATGTATATTTGACTGAAATTTCAGCTATGATTAAGCCTCATAAACACCACTAATGAGCATTACTAAGGGGTGTTACATAACATTTATATACATCCCTTTTAATACACCATACACTTAGTCTAATTAAACTCTTTTAATTAGATACATACATATTATCTAGTCCAAATGGACTAATGTACACAATAATTAGTCTTAACTAATTTCACACACAAAATGATATTCACATTGCATTAGGTGTGACCCAATAGGATTAATCGATATTGAGCTCGGACCGTTATCAAATAACGCTCCGGTGACATTTAGAGGTTTCTAGTGAAACATAAACATTACCCAAATCGATTAACTTAACGTCTCATAGTACACCTACAAGTAACGTATTATGACTTAGTAAAATATCCACTTGATTATTGAAAATTTTTAACAATCTCCCACTTGTTCAAGAAACAAGTATAATAGTGCTATAGGACACCTCTCACTAGCTCAACTTGTTTCAACAAGTTGTGAATCTAAAATCCTTGTCAATTACTATCTCATTTAGACATAAGGTAAGAAATTCATCATCCTTATATAGTCTAAACATTTCTCGATTCTAAGATTTAATGGAAAGACAAATGATTATCCCCATAATCCATTTGAGCATGGCCATGCATTTACAGCCCGACTCTCCGAGTGGCTCGAGATATAAACCCTAAAGAAGGTTTGACAATCCCATCTTGTCCTCCTCTATCTGTCATGTAATTCATAACACTCCAGAGCATAGCCTTTATAGTCCCCTTTTACTTGCATGACGTTTGACTATGTCAAGGAATATTAACTCTCACATACGTAATCGGTGAAAACTCGAGGTCAAAGGATTCTATTTACTAGTCATTTTGAGTTATTCTTATGACAACATGTTCTTAAAGAATACTTAAAACGGGTCATGTTCAAATAGAAATACTCCTATTCCTATCAACGTGATTAACTAGACATCCAATGTCCCTATGATTTATGAACGAGATCATCAGCTAATCAACATTCTAACCATTAAGGATAATTAGCGTCCATATATATCAATTACCTGGTTAGGGACAAAAATGTAATCTAAGTTATCTAGTTCATATTATAGGGTTCAATTACTAGATCAAATCTAATAACCTATATAGAAATTCTAGAATACATTTTGGACATTACTTGACTCTAAACCACAATCAAGTAATAATAAAGTTCTCAACTTTTATAGATAATCATAAAATGTATATTACATTTCAACAAGTATCCAATATACTAAAACATACAACTTATTCAGCAATAAGTCTAATTCCCATCTCTGCTACGTGCAACTCATGCCTGTGCTGAGACAATGGTTTAGTCAACGGATCTGCTACATTATAATCCGTGTCAATCTCACATACTTTCACGTCGCCCCTACCTATGATCTCTCGTATCAAGTGAAACTTCCGGAGCACATGTTTGGATTTCTGATGCGCCCTAGGCTCCTTTGCTTGGACAATTGCGCCATCATTATCACATAATAACTGAATTGGTCCAGCAACACTGGGGACCACACCAAGCTCAGAAATGAAGTTCCTTATCCAAACTACTTCCTTTGCTGCTTTTGACGCAGCAATGTACTCCGCTTCGGTTGTAGAACCTGCAATCGTGCTTTGCTTGGAACTCTTCCAACTAACAGCACCTCCATTCAGAGTAAAGATGTAACCCAACTGAGATCGAAAGTCATCTTTATCTCGTCTCGAAAACTAGCATCTGTGTAACCCTTTACACATAGCTCGAGCATCCTCTAAAAACCAAGAACTTTTCCTTAGTTCTTAAGATACTTCGTGATGTTCTTGACGGCCTTCCAATGGTCAATACCAGACAGACTAGAATCGCTCGTCATACTCAAAGCACATGAGACATCCGGCCTAGTACAAATCATGGCATACATGATAGAGCCTATAGTTTGAAGCATATGGAACTCTACTCATCTTTTCTAGCTCATTAGAGTCAAGGGACTCGCTTCTTGCTAAGATAAATGCCATGTGACATGGGTAGGTAACCTCTCTTAGAGTTTACCATGTTGAACCTTTCAAGAACCTTATCAATATAAGTTCTCGACTCACCCCAATCATCCGTTTTGGTCTATCCCTATAGATACGGATGCCCAAAATGTCTTGTGCCTCTCCAAGGTCTTTCATAGAGAAACAACTACTTAGCCAAGCCTTTACAGACTCGAGCATCGGCACATTGTTTCCTATGATTAGAATGTCATCCACATACAATACTAGAAAACAAATGGAACTCTCACTAACTTTCTTGTATACACAAGACTCATCGGGTTCTGATGAAACCAAACTGCTTTGATTGCATCATCAAAACGAATATTCCAACTGCGGGATGCTTGCTTCAGTCCATAAATGGATTTAAGAAGCCTGCATACCTTCCTAGGGCAACTAGGATCCACAAAACCCTCAGGTTGTGTCATATACACCTCCTCTTCTAAATACCCATTTAGAAATACGGTTTTGACATCCATTTGCCAAATCTCGTAGTCGTAATACGATGCTATCGCTAGGATAATCCGAATGGATTTAAGCATGGCTACTGGCGAGAAGGTTTCGTCATAGTCAATACCATGAACTTGCCTAAAACCTTTTGCAACCAGTCTAGCCTTATAGACAACTGCTTTGCCTTCCATGTCAGTCTTTATCTTATAAATCCACTTACACTCGATAGGTCTAGCACCTTCGGGCAAGTCAACCAAGTTCCAAACTTGATTGTCGTACATGGATTTCATTTCGAATTTCATGGCTCCAAGCCATTTGTCGGAATCTGAACTCTCCATAGCTGCCTTGTAGGTAGTAGGTTCCTCTTTATCTAATAAGAGGATTTCATGACCTTCATGAACTAAGTAACCCTCTAAAGGATCTCTCCTAGAAGGTTTACTTGCCCTACTACTCCTACGAATAGGGACATCCACAACTGGAGGAGTTACCTCTTCCTCAGCTCCCATTAAAGAAGCGATCTCTACTCCCACTCCTACTGTAGAAGTGTTTTGTGGTTGCTCATCTTGAGGAACAACTTATTCAAGATAAATATTTCTCCCACTTGACTTTTCAGAAAGACACTCTCTTTCTAAAAAGACACATTCGCGAGCCACAAACACTTTCTGCTCGCTAGGGTTGTAGAAGTAATACCCTTTAGTCTCCTTTAGGTAACCCACAAAGAAGACCTTATCGGATCTGGGTTCAAGCTTGTTCGGTTGTAAACGTTTTACATAAGCTTGACAACCCCAAACCCTAAGAAAAGACAACTTAGGAACCTTTCCTGTCCATATCTCATATGGAGTCTTCTCGACAGCTTTGGATGGAGTACAGTTAAGAACATGAGCAGCGGTAAGAAGTGCAAAACCCCAGAAGGAAACTGGAAGATCGACTAAACTCATCATAGACCGAACCATATCTAATAAAGTTCGGTTCCTCCTTTCGGACACGCCATTCAAATGAGGCGTTCTCGAGAAGACCATTGTGAAATTATTCCACAACTCCTAAGATGATCAATAAATTCTTGACTCGGATATTCGCCACCTCGATCGAGATCTTAGTGTCTTAATCGTCTTGCCAAGTCGATTCTCAGACTTCATATTGAAACTCTTTGAACTTTTCAAAAGCTTCAGACTTATGTTTCATTAAGTAGACATAACCATATCTACTTAAATCATCAAGAAAAGTAATGAAGCACGCATACCCTCCCGAGAGCCAAGATATTCATTGGGCCACATACATCAGAATGTATGATTCCCAACAAATCTTTAGCCCTTTCACCAGTTCCAGTAAATGGTGACTTAGTCATTTTGCCACATAAACAAGATTCGCAAGTCTCATATGACTCAAAGCCAAATGAGTCTAATAATCCATCCTTGTGGAGTTTTAGAATGCGTTTCTCGTTTATATGTCCTAAACGACAATGCCAAAGGTATGTTTTGTTTGAATCTTTTGATTTTAGTCGTTTCGCATTGTCTACATGATAGTTTGTTTTGTCCAAGTTAAGTAAGTAAAGACCATTCATGCAATGGGCAACTCCATAACAAATGTCACTTTTGTAAATAGAAAAAGAACCATTCTTTATTACAAAAGTAAAACCTTCAGAATCAAGACAAGAAATGGAAATTAAATTTCTATTAATTGAAGGAACATGATAACAATTATTGAGTTCCAAATATAATCCGTAAGGTAAAGACAAAACATAATTTCCTACGGCTAGTGCAAACTACTTTAGCTCCATTTCCAACGCGTAAGGTCCACTTCGTCCTTCGCAAGGTCCCTCTTATTCTGTAGTCCTGTACATTTGAACAAATGTGAGAACCACATCCGGTATCCAATACCCATGAATTAGAGGAAGCAAAGTTAATTTCTATCACATAGATACCTGAGGTAGTTGCGACATTTCCTTCCTTCTTGTCCTTTAAGTACTTAGGACAATTCCTTTTCCAATGCCCATTTTTCTTGCAATAGAAGCATTCTTGGTCCGGAGTGGCTCCAGGCTTAGTCTTGGCCTTGGCAACAACCTTGCCCTTGCCTTGACTAGTGGAAGGCTTCTTTTCCTTGGCCTTCTTCTTGAAGGCACCCTTCGCCTTCCTCACCATAAGAACATCCTTCTTAGGCTCGGGAGGATGAGTCCGTTCAGCAGTCTGAAGTAATCCATGAAGTCCACCCATGCTCTTATTAAGAGAGTTCATATGGTAATTTTGAATAAAATTACCAAAACCATCATGGAGTGATTGAAGAATCAATTCAACGGCTAACTCTTCACCAATCTCAACCCCAAGGCGTTGCAAGTTCTCAATATGACTCTTCATTTTGAGAACGTGCGATCAACCGATCGCCTTTCTTGAGTTCGCTGGCCAGAGTGGCTTTGAGTTCTTCAAAGCGCTCAACTCTAGCATGTTTCCCAAACATGGCTTGGAGTTGAGCCATAATGTCAAAAGCATCCTTGTCCTCGAATTGTTTTTGCCAATCGGGGACCATGAATGCCAACATCAAACATGTGACATCATTAGATTTCTCTAGTGCGGATTCATAATCCGCTTTTGCTTGATCAGACTCGGTAAGGGCGGGCTTTTCGGGAACAGGAATATCAAGCACCTCTAGCTTGTGCTCATGCCTAAGAACTATTCTTAGGTTTCGTGACCAGTCGATAAAGTTCAATCCATTCAATTTGTCCTTTTCTAGTATAGACCTAATGTCGAAACTAGAAACATTGTTTGAAGAGTTGTTTGCCATCTACAAAAGAAGTAATAAAAGCATATGAGATTATATTTATATGATTATCTTGAATAAATCCAATTTATTCCACTAAATTAATATAAAATATCCCTTATTAATCTAGTGACACCAAGACCCACTCCCACTAATTTTAAGCAAGCTTTGGCTTGACACCTAAAACTAGTGATTGTGAGCAAAGAACTCTTTCTTAATAATCTAATTATCCTTGGTTTGACTAACTAGATAACCCTTTATCTAAACGTCACTTGCCTCTAAGTGCCAACCCTTGACCTACTTAGTTGAGTTTAACCTTTTTTTTTTTACCTACTACTTATTTTAGGATAAAAAGTGGGCACCTCGCTTTGGCGAAACCTACCCAACTAATGATCTTAAGCTTCGTAGTGTTACTAAGTGGAAAGGCAAAATACTCAATATTATTTAGGGACCTAGGTTGTTTTTATAAACTCTAACCATTATGTGAACTATGTGAGTTTGAGTCATAAACTAACAACCTAAACATGCAATCATTCAAATAAACATCCATCCAATGCAAAAAATTTAAATGAAAGCAAATTAAAGAGTTTGGTTCCTAGTATGGCCCTTACACCTAATAGATCACATCTATTACATAAAATCTTGAGTCATTACATTTCTTGGCTTGACTTGAATCTCCATTCTTGGCCACCATCTCCATGTTTGACCATCACATTTGATGCTTGATCACCATCTCCATGGATTACAATATTTTACATTTTGAAATAAAATAAACTAAATAACTAAATTTATTTAATTATTACATTCAAAATGACGGTATGCAAACCGTAAACCATGGGCCATACTAGTTACCTCAAAAAAAAAAAATTCATAACAGTTATACATCCACCCACTTGATATCTTCAAGTGGCCCATACAATTTAAACAATTTAAAATATAAAATTTACATAAACAATATATAAATTAATTACCATGAATAATAATCTAATTTTTTTATATTTTTTAATTTGCCTTTAAAAACAATTGAATCAAAATCCAATTGAAATTAAGAGAACCATCTTTTCTCTTGAACTATCTCACGCAAAGACAACAAAGTCCAACTCATGGCCTTCCTTTTGCTTGCATAGAAACTCCTTTCTAACAAAAGAATACTGTAAATCAACAGAAAAGACATTCTTTTCCTTAACTCACTGTGACATGCCAACCATTTGACACAAGCAACTAACCATTTGACTGTTGCCATCACACGCATGAGTACAACAACAAAATCAACATTAAGAGACTTGATCTTGTTGTCATTGAAGTATCGAAAAGCTAAATAATATCAAATTCTAACAATTTGCTAATTAAATAAAATTCCTAAAATTTGGTTAATCTGTAACCAAAATTCTTAGAAATTTAATTAACCATATTATTTAGAAAATATATAGGAAATTACTAAAACAATTCTAAATTACAAAGTTCAAAACTTTGTGATTAAAATCAATTTTAATAACCCCTCCCCAAAGTTCTTAACTTTGTTAGCAAATTAAAATAAAACATGGAATTACACTCTTACATATTGGTGTGCAAAATAACTAAATTATGTCCAAAACATGCCAAATAATTTAGGACTGATACCACTGTTAGGAATTAGTATGATTAACTATTAATCATGCGGAAAAACTAAAAACCATGCCCAAGATCCATTATTTGACATGTAATGAACATAACAAGAAATAGTTAGAAATTATACCTTTGTCACGTGAATCCAATTCCCAAAGATACACTTTAAGACGGAGGACCGCAAGCGAAGTCCCTCTATTGAAAGTCCACCCCGCAATGATTCACAAATGTCCCGAGTACTAGCTCGTAGTTGTAGGAACGATTCCTAAAACTATCTTGTGTGCACAACTCTTTGTGGTTTTTTTTTTATCTAAGTGTATGTGTAATACTCATGAGAAAAAGCTCTTTATCATCAGAAAAAAAAACTTTCTCTTTTTCTCTAAAAAAAAACTTTTCAGTTATACTAAGCAATCAATGCTAGAGCATTAGTGGGTATAATGACCCATTATTGAGGGAGTTACAAATCTCCCATAATAGCCCCAATAATAACACTTAAATAACTGAAAATTCTGCCCATATCTTATGTATATTTGACTGAAATTTCGGCTATGATTAAGCCTCATAAACACTACTAATGAGCATTACTAAGGGGTGTTACATAACATTTATATACATCCCTTTTAATACACCATACACTTAGTCTAATTAAACTCTTTTAATTAGATACATACATATTATCTAGTCCAGCCAGACTAATGTACACAATAATTAGTCTTAACTAATTTCACACACAAAATGATATTCACATTGCATTAGGTGTGACCCAATATGATTAATCGATATTGAGCTCGGACCGTTATCAAATAACGCTCCGGTGACATTTAGAGGTTTCTAGTAAAACATAAACATTACCCAAATCGATTAACTTAACGTCTCATAGTACACCTACAAGTAACGTATTATGACTTAGTAAAATATCCACTTGATTATTGAACATTTTTAACATAATCAAGCTTGTGGGTATTGTTCTTTTTCATCTATGTTTGTGGAAATGCTTGAATGATCTGTCATAATTTGATACGTTAAATTACGCTCTCCACTACATTTGAAGAGCTTGTTTTCAAGCAATTTAAGTGTCTTTTATACGTTTTTTAACATGTTTTCATTTTACCATTAATAAATTGTTTTTATTTGCTTTATGATATTTTTGAGACCCGAATTGGCCAAATGCGCCATAAGGAACCTAACGAGTTGATTGAGTATTGTAGGGAGTCGATAATGGCCCGAACGTGAAGAAAATACCACTCAAGAGGGGGATATTGCGATTTTAAAGCATGGAAGTCGTGATACCCTTGATTTTGTTGAAATGAAGAGAATTGAACCAACTCCAGTGATATTGCGATGCCGAGTAATGGGTATAACGAAACTGAGACCCCCAAGACACCCAATCTCAACACTATTGTGGGTATCGTAATATCGTTACCCGACAGGTGAAAAAACTGCAGGGCAATTTTATGTCCAACAATCTTAAGTCTATTTTTCATTTAAGGGCATAATGTTCAAAGCAAGGTTAAATGTTAGTAGGCTATAAATACAACTTTATAAGCTTTTGATTTCAAATTGGGTGGCTGGACATTTTCCTTAGTTTCATAGCTCTTAGTTTAGGGTTTCTTTTCTATGATTTTTCTTTTCATTTTTAGATTAGGTTTTCTCTCTTTTTATTTAGATTAGATTTCATTTTTGTTGTTTCATTTCTTCGTCCATGTTGAAGACTATGCAAAAGGGAGATGATCAAACTCTTGAGCTTCAATGAATTTTCATCAATCAAATTAACATTTTCTTAAACTTTTTTACATTTATTTTATGCCTACCATGTGTTTGATAAAATGCTTATTTGGAATTTAAGTTTGATTATGTGATAAATTGTTTGATGCTTGGTTGATTGGTTGTTTGTTAGTTTAAGTTAATGTTTATACTTGATTAATTGATTGTTTGATTATATTGAAATACTTAATACGCTAGAATTGACGCCTTTAGTGGAAAAACCAGATAAACGAGACCGAGAGGAGAGTTTATCCTTAAATAGTTCGATATAATTGTGTTGAATAGTGAGACCGAAAGAAGATATATATATTCCTAGGTGAGACCGAGAGGAGACTCCTAGCTAAAACTGGAAATTCATTAGTTTAATTAATAACGGACTAATTAATCGACCATTGTTTTATCATTTACATCGTCTAAGACAATAGGAAGAAAGTTTAGCTTAGTTTGTTTAATTGAAAGTTTAATTTTAGTTTATATACAAATTTATATTTGATTTCGCCCTAATAATTTCCGGCTCAATTAAATTAGTAATTGCTTAACATGTAATTGACACATTTACCCATTTGACAATCCCTTAGGTTCGATTCTTGGAATGCTCTAGTGTTCTATTGACACTACAAATATTACAACTAACACTTTACGCTTGCAGTTAAAACCGCACTCTTAAAATCGTTTTATAAAATCGTTTATTTTTCTGCGCATGCAGTCATTGAGCTATAGTGGCCATGTTCGTTTTATGCTCACCATACTAATTATTGAGAGAGAAACATGGATGGAGGTGGAAACACGACTTACCTGGATGATAGAGAAATATGAATGGAGGAGGATTTGATGAAAACTCAGTAGAAAGTTAAAGAGGAGAGAGTTGATAGAGAGATTGGAGAATGAAGAATGGAGAAGAGAGAATGTCCCTACTATGGGTTCAAGAAAAGTATATATGGTTGACTTTATAATGCCTTGTATCTTCATTTGATTGATAAACTTTTCTTTTTAATGATACCTTTGTTTGGTCGACTATGTGACTAGGCGTGACTGGGTAGCTTCCTTGATAAGGTAGCCCCTTACTAAGGTTTAGTAAATTTGTCTCTTGATGAGTGTAAGATAGAGTATGTTAGCAACATATATAACTAGATTCATGAATTTAGGTAAATTTAAGTTCTTGAACTTTTTCAATAAAAGTAATTAAGTCCTTGTAAACTTTTTGCACCCAATTAAGCCCCCAACCTAACAAAATTGGTCAAATAGGCCCTTTGACTGATGTTGATCGTTAGTATTTAATGACAAAGTTGATGTGGCTGTTACAGATGTCACGTCAGCAAAAAAATTAAAAATATATATTTTAAAATTATTTTTAAAATAAGTACACAATGAATCTGGACACATGCTTGTCCAAATTTATTTAAATTTGGACATTCAATTGTCCAGATACATTCTAAAATATATAAAAAATTATAAAAATGTATAAAATGATTATAAATTAGTTAAAAATAAAATATTTAAATATTTTATTATTTTAAATAAAAAATGAACATTAATAACTTATATCATAAAATCAAAATTAACAAATTTTCATCATATTTTTGCCTCAATTTTCAATCCATGCAAGTTATATTAGTCAAATAATTTAATCAAAATGAAGAAAATAATTTTTATAAAATTATACAAAAAAATAGTTTAATTTATTTATAAAATTTTATGGTTTTTAATTAATTTATAATAATTTATATATTTTTTTCTAGAATTTATGGTTTTTAATTAATTTTTAATAATTTTTATATTCAATGACTTTTTTTTATTTTTTATTTTATGTTTTTTATAATTCTAGAATGAATTTAGACAAACGGTTGTCCAAATTTAAATGAATATGGACAACCATTTGTCCAATTCATTGTGTATTTATTCTAAAAAAATATTTTTTGCTAACATTAGAGTTGATGTGGCACTATCATCTAAGCAATCAACGCTAACGTGTCAGTGTTGACGTGGCATCTGTTAACGGTCAAATCAGTATTATTGTTAAATATTAACGGCTAATATCAATCAAAGAGTCTATTTGACTGACTTCGTTAATTCGAGACTCAATTGGGTGAAAAAAAATTTGAAGAAATTTAAATAAATTTTTTCAAAATAAAAAAAAATTTGAGGTGATTTTACCAATAAACCAAAAATGAACTAAAGCAAGCATCATGAATGTATTTTATTAATTAAAGCTATAAGTACTTGCTAATAAGTTGAAATTAATTTCTTTCATTCATTTATTTGTATATATTTACACAATTCATTATTTTGATGACGTTTTTGTCTTTTCATATCCAATGATTGAACATGCGTTAAATAGATTTATAAACAATTTTTTTACCACTACAACAATAATTATTATTGAGTGAATTAAAATATTTTTTAATTATCCACTTAGTGTATCTATACTATTATTTAAGTGTTTAACCGAGTTCACAAATCAACTCGACATCAACTTAGTCAAGAAAATTATTAAAATGATCTCATATATTTTAAATAAATTATATTATTACGATGATACTTTTGTCTTTTTTTATTTAAAAAATAATTAAAAGTTGTAAGTGTTGAGATTTAAACCCATGCCTCAACATTTATAAAATATTTTATTTACCATTTTAACCAAAACTTTATTTTAATATTTTTATGCATTCCAATTTATTATACAAATTATTTCACCCCATGATGAAATAAGCAGAGTGCATTTAATATTCTTCATATGATACTTTTACATATTTAAATTTCATTTTACTTGCAATTTAAACTATTTTTTAATTTTAATTTCATACAAATTACATATGTGTTATTATTAATTTCAAATATTGTGTTTCATTATTATTATATATTATTTTTAAATGCATACGTACAGGGGCGAAGCCAGGACAATTTTTTAGGGGGACCGGATGAAATTTTAATTTTTTATAGTTTATATCTTTCTAATTTATAAAGGATTAAATCAAATTTTTATAATTTTAGGGGGGCCAAAGTGCAATTTTACCTTTACTAATTTAAAATTTAAAAAAAAAATTCAAGGGCCTAAATAGTAATTTTACCTTTTAGGGGGGCCGGGGCCCATGCCAGCCCCCCTGGCTTCGCCCCTGCATACGTATGTTCTAAATAGGTGATTTGCAAACGAATACACGTGTGTTGCAATTTCTAATTATTAATATAAAATCCTGAATGAATTAATATCATGAATCAATGTCACAAATTAAAAACATTACTAAAAAATATTTTTTTATAAATTATTAAATAATATAAGGTTATATTATATAAGATATTCAAATACAACTTCCTTGAAATAATTATACAAAAAAATTCCTAAGAAAACTACCACTTAAAAAAAAAACTAAAAAATTACCATTATATATATATATATATTAAGTTTACACTAATGGTATAATCAAAGTACAAACACAAATACAGATGTTAATCAATAGAATTGAATTATTATATTACAGTCAATTATAAAGATTTCTAAAAAAAAAAATATCAAATTATTACAGCACAACCGAATTAAAAAATAAAAAAAATCAAACAAAATCCTACTAATCCAACTAAAACTATTACTATCTTTTTTCTAATAATATAATTATAGATTCTAATTATATACTCTTTTTGACATAATGACTAGAACTACTATAGCCCCTCTCCAATCCATAAATATGAGGGTAATGCGCTTTAGCGCACTCGAACCCATATCCTCTTGCATTGACAACAATACTCCTACCAATCAAGTTAAGACTCAATCGACAAACTATGAGAAGAAAACTACTATTTTTTTTAAATATCATTCTTTAAAATACATTTTCTTTTTGCAAAAAAAAGAAATACAAATTTTCTTAAAAAAGGAGTTCTCCTCCAATGATGCTCTTATGATCAAACTATCATTTATTTTTAAATGCATTTTAATACAATTTCTTTTTCTTACACCCACTTTTGTGGGTGCCCCATTACCTAATATATACATATTATTTTTTAGAAAATGTTAAAATATCATAAAAGGAGACCAAAGCTTTCTTTAAATAATAAGGTTTAATTATGCCTCTAAGTCCTTGTACTTTTTAAACTTTTGCAAATTTAGTTTCTCTAGTTTAGTTTCATTAATTTATTTACTCTACTTGTTTGACTGAAAAAATTAAAGTCTAATTAGTTACACTGTTAATTAACAGGAACGGTGGCAGGGTCTTGACCTCTCTAAAAATTGAAAAATTACATTTTTACCATTTAAAATGTATAAAGTTATAAACTAGTAATGTTAGAATTACACTTTGGCCTCCAAAAATAACAAGATTTTAATTTAACCCTTTAAAAATTTATAAAGATATTAGCTAATACAACGGTAAAATTACATTTTAACTCTTATCAAGATTTATAACTTAATTTTTAGCCCTCCAAAAAAGTTTCTGGGTTCACCCTTGTTAATGAACTTCCATTAAATTTGAATATGTGGCATTCTAATTTTCAAAGTTCCGATTTAAAAATTAAATTCTAATTGATAACAAATGTTCAAATTTAATGAAAGTCAATCAACAATATTAAATCAGACAAATAGAAAGATTAAAATTTGGGAATTAAAGGTAGATGGATTAAATTGAAAAAATTAAAGAATAGAGAGAGTTGAGGCAGAATTAGACCTAATAACAAATCATTAATTAATGTGTAAAGGGGTGGCTTCCACGAAGCCAATGGATCTGAATATCTGAAATCATATAAATTTGGTGAAACTTCGAGGAAGCTTAGCAAACCCAATCGAAGTGGGCAAATCTATGGATCTCCCACTATTTTATTTATTTATTAGTATAATAATATATTAAATTAAATAATACTTCTACTTATTATAAAATAAATAAATAACATAAAGGTCCAATCACCCGGCATAACACATGGATTCTCACCTTTCTTGTCTCAATCTATCATTTTTCTTTCTTTATTTTAATATTAATAATCAGCATTAATCCCGATTGAATTCTAGCTTGATTGATATGAGTATTGTTGTTAATAGAGGAAGATGTAGGTTGGAATGCATTATTCTCCTATTTACGGGTTATGGGTAGTTTTAGGCATCGTATCAAAAAGAGCATAATAATTTATGTTGAGTTAATTCCACCAATCATCCTCAAACTATAAACCAAATTATAATTTAGTCTCTAAACTTTAAAAATATTCGATTTGGCTCCTTAAAATGGCGTAGACACACACGTCAGATTCAAACTCTTCATGTGTAGATACTCCTCAAAAATAGTGTGATGTTAGATCGAAGCTCTTCAAGTGTAAATATATATATGTGTTTATAATTTGATTCGCATTTAAAAAAAATATGATTCTCCTTATGTTTGAATTAGCACTGAATGCACAAAGATAACACTAGGCTGACAGAAGGATGTCATTGATAAAATATTGATACTTTGAAGCTTTAATTAGAATGGTTTTGAAGTTTGGGATCGTTTTAAAATTAGAAAAAAAAATTGGGGATGTTTGATGAAATTAATCCCTTACTTAAATAAATGCAGAAAACAGAATTCTCTAGTCCATCTCAATTTTGATATTAAATAAATTGGTCCATCTCAGAAAAATTAGAGCAATTTAATCATTGTCAATTAAAAAAATGATTAATCACTACATTAATGTTTTTTAGTCAATTGTATATACATTTTATTGGTATAATAACAAATTTAATCCTCAAAATTTACATATTTTGTCAATTTAGTTTTAATTTAACACATTTACAGCATTTAACCTACAAATTTAACCAGTAACATTTACATAGAATATACAAACATCAAGGGATAATTTTATTATTATACTAATTAAAATTATGCACAATTGACAACACCGTGACAATTGTCATTAGTTGCTCACTTTTGAAATTCATAAGGATTAAATCGCTCCAATTTTTTTTGAGAGGGATCAAATTGCTTAATATCAAAATTAAAAGGGATTGAAGAGGTGTTTTTACCTGAAAATCTCAACCTTCAAAACACTTCAGAGTTCTTACTTTATTAGTTTCATTATATTTCTATATTTAAAAAAAAAAACCTTTGATTAGTATTCAAGCCTCAAATCTATGAAAAAAAGTTGAAAAAAATAACAATAAAGAAGACAAAGACAAGCAGTTCAAATTACACGAAGAAAACGGAGAATCAGAGCTTACTATTCTACATATATGACCCCCACCCCTACCCTCACCAACGCTTTCAATTTTACTATTTTGCATTTTTATTCCTTCTTCTCTTTCTTACCAAAGAAAAAAAATTATTTTTTTTTCTTCGGTAAAGAAAAGTATTTTATTTAATTTTCTGGGGTTTTTGATTCTTACCCATTTCAGGTTTTCCATAGACTTGCAATAAAGGTTTGTTCTTTTTTCAGATCCATTCATATTTGATCCTTTTTTCTTTTGTTTTATGTTTTGGGATTGTTTTTCTATAGCATCGACGTTGATATTTTATGCAAATTTTGCACTCGTTCTCTTTTCTGGGGAGGAATCCTTTTACTGTTTTCTGGGGTTATTTTGATGTTGTAGGTTCCAATTAGATGCTTATTAGGCTTGGTAATGAAGATCTTCAGTTTGGTTTTATTTGTAATATGAAATTGATAGTAGGGTGGTAAAAGTAAAAACTTGGAAGATGGGATCTTGATTTGGGATTCTATTGCTTTGTGGCAATTGTTTTGTGTGTTTAAGCATGCTTGCCAATGTTATTTTTTTTCCCTCTTGCACAAATTTTGAATTTTGCTTTATGTTAATTAGGACCTTGAGGAATTAACTAAGCATATGATTTTACTCTTTTGATGCGTGAAGATGGATTACAAAGTGCAAGTCGGAGTCCAATCCCACCTTGAAGTACGTTGTTGTTGATATTTATTTCAATGTATACCCTTCTTTTGGTTGATGAATATGCATTTGGAGTTGCTAGGTGTATCTAGAGCCTGCATTTCTAACATTTTAATGCTAATTGTAGCAGATGGGACCACTAGATGATAGGACAATGGAAGATCTCGATGACGAGTGCCTCTTTCCCTCTGAAATGGATGCTCAAAAGACACAATCTGTTGATCCAAATCAACATATTTCAGTTTCTGGTAGTTTGCCTTTCAATGGCAATAAAATGACAAGGAATGGTGTTTATAAAAGCATAAAGACCGTAGTTTTCTCGAATAAGCTTAACTTGCTCATGCCTTTTGGTCCTCTAGCAATCCTGGTTCATAAAATGACTGATAGTAATGTGAGTTTTAGCTTTGATGTCCTTTGTTTTTGCTTGGTTTTCTTCCCAACATAAGTTGTTTAAATGTTGAGGTGGATTGCAGGGGTGGGTCTTCTTTCTAAGCTTACTCGGTATAACACCTTTGGCTGAGCGTTTGGGTTATGCTACCGAGTAAGGATTCATGTTCTTCATTGAAATTTAGTATTTTGATGCTAGCAGTTGTTATATTGGCTCCTAACATTACCTTTTCATTTGATCGAGTTTAGGCAGTTGGCTTTTTTCACTGGACCTACAGTTGGTGGTCTTCTAAATGCTACATTTGGGAATGCAACTGAACTGATTATTTCAATTTATGCACTGAAAAGTGGAATGAAACGAGTTGTTCAGTTGTCATTGTTGGGCTCGATTTTGTCAAACATGCTGCTTGTTCTTGGATGTGCGTTCTTTTGTGGTGGGCTTGTATGTCATGGAAAGGAACAGGTCTTTAGCAAGGTAAAAGTATTACTATGTTGTTCGATTTCTATTTCTGCTATTTTCCCGTATTCAAATCACTCTAAACTGAAGTAAACTTACATTCAGGCCACAGCTGTTGTCAATTCCGGACTGCTGCTGATGGCAGTCATGGGCCTACTCTTTCCAGCAGTCCTCCATTACACACACACTGAACGGCATGTTGGGAAGTCAGAGTTGGCTCTTTCAAGATTTAGCAGTTGTGTTATGCTTTTAGCTTATGCTGCCTATCTTGTTTTCCAGTTGAAAAGTCAAACAGATCTCTATGTCCCCCTTGGCGAGGTTGGTTACCATTATTTATTAGTATCTTTCGAATATAATAGGTGCTTGCCTTGTTATTTTGTTTCCAAGTATTTTGTGTAGAATGCTTAGTGTTGTGGCAAATGGTGTAACATCAGGAAGTAAGCCAGAATGGGGAGAACTTAGATAACAATGATGATGATGAAGATGAAGCTCCAGAGATCTCCAAATGGGAATCAATAATTTGGCTCGCAATCATGACTGCTTGGATCTCTATCCTGTCGGACTATTTGGTGGATACCATTGAGGTAACATTTGGTTTTTGATCATATGCATCTTCTTTATGTCATGTTTAGGAGCAATATGGTTGGTAGGATGGTTCTAAACGAGAGAACGGATTTTTCTTAGATTTGGTCCATTTGGCACATACTTTAGGGGTCCACACTGTCTCGTGTTATCAGCAAGGATATTAGTTAGCACTTAGTAGGGTTTTAACATTGATTTGCCTTTTGTTCTTTTCTTAGGGGGCATCTGATGCGTGGGATGTGCCGATTGCTTTTATTAGTGTTATATTGCTCCCTATAATTGGGAATGCTGCTGAGCATGCAAGCGCTATCATGTTTGCCATGAAAGATAAGCTCGTAAGTGATTCTCTGATTTCCATTTCAGAAATTCTTTTACATTTTGCTAATCAATGAATTTATCTGCAGGACATATCCTTGGGAGTGGCCATAGGGTCATCAACTCAGATTTCTATGTTTGGGGTAGGTTTTGTGCATTGGATGCACCCGTTTTCTATTGATGTTACTCCATTATGTGATATACTTCCGAATGTTGGGCGGTTTTACTTTTGGTTTTATCCTTCGATTGCCATGGCACCAAGTAATGAATTAATATGCGTCTCTTAGTTAGGGGTGGCTCATTTTGCCAATTATTTAGCATTTCTCCGGTAAAAGTACCATGGATGCCCTTGTATTGAGAGTCAAATTATATTTTTCCCCATTTACTCTAAAATTGGGCAAATTAGTTCTTGTACATTAGATCAAAGAACAAATCAGTCCTCTTTGTTAAAACTTTCATTCACTTCTATTGTTAAAAAACTAGTGTAGTTGACAGAATAACTAGACAGTTACACATGGCGTGCCATTTGTGCATCATGTTGACGTACGTGTGCATCATGCTGACGTACAAGGACCAGTTTTTAACAGTAGAAATGGATGAAATTTTTAATAGAAGAACTAGTTGCTCTTTGATCTAACATACAAGGACTAATTTGCCTATTTTTTTAGTGGAGGGGGCAAAATGCAATCTAACTTCTAGTACAAGGGCCTTTGTGGTACTTTATCGCATTTCTCCACTCTTTTTACATTACATGTGCTGATGTGTAAAGCATAAACAGTGTTAAAGACTTGGAGAATTTTTACTCGAACTTTGGAGCTGAAACTAGGTTTTATATATTCGTATTACTAATATGCTGCTTCTTTTTTGCCTTGGTCTTCTAACTTTGTATTCTTTTTAAATCTACAGATACCTTTTTGTGTGGTTATTGGGTGGATGATGGGGCAAGAAATGGACTTAAACTTCCAACTTTTCGAGACAGCAACTCTGTTCATTACTGTTATAGTCGTAGCCTTTTTTCTGCAGGTTGGTTGTATATCGAGAACTTCATCCTTGAGTTCAAGTAATCGTTGTTATTATCCAGAACTGAAGTTGACTTGGTTTTCCATTATTTTTTACGCAGGAAGGGACGTCTAACTACTTCAAAGGACTAATGCTTATACTTTGCTATCTGATAGTCGCTGCGAGTTTCTTCGTACATGAAGATCCTCCTACAGATGGTCAGTTCGTCCGTTCCTTTCTTCGAATGTCTCATTTGGTTTGGTTTTCTTGTAGATGGTTGGTAATGTAATTGGTTTGATGTTACAGATCAAAGTAAGCAACCGGGAACGTGATGAATGACACAGTTGAATCGAGATATGGAATTCGGAGCCTTTGAAAGATGCAAGAGGCAAGAAGCAAGAACCCATGGAGATTTAAAACAAGTTTGTCCCACATGGTGTAAATAGTACTGTTGACAGGCAGATATTCCATTTTTTGTTTCCAGAGCTAAATTTAAGTGCTCAATCTTTTTATTTAGGATTAAAACTATGTATTATTAATACTTTTGATTTTTGTGACTAATCAAGATTCACAAATTATTTTGTGGATATGATTACAGGTTTGGTGATAACGTGAAGAACACATATTTGGGAGTCAATTTAGATAAATAAATTCAAATATAATTGCTATAAATGAAACATATAAAAAAAAAAAAAACTTTTTGTTATTTATATTTACACCTCATGGATTCTTAGCATAGCATGTTATTAATGGTAGGGTTCAATATTTTGATGGAAAAATTAGATTGATGTTTGTAAAACTAATTTAAGTACCAAGTTTTGGTGGTATGGATTTCATTTGCTACATATATTTATCTATATAATTTTATAAAATATTTTTTTTTTTATGAAAAGTTAGGCTATTTTCATTTTTTATCAATTCAGCTGGTGTTCAGTTTGTGATACTAATTTAATCAAGTACTTATCTTTATAATAAGTATTGATATAATTTACTTTGCAACGGTATTTTCATCTTTTCTCAACTGAGTTGATATTTGGTTAACGTGTAACACTAACTTAAACACTAACACAGTCAAGTGTTTTAAACTTAAACACTAACAAGTATTTTATAATAAGTATAAATGTTACAATTATGGAAATATGTTGAGTGGTAAATGTATTAGAGTTTTTTTTTTTAATTTTTTTTAAATTAAATCGAATTAAATCATGTCTTTTAGCTCAAGCTTGAAAAGCTGACACTGTTATATATATATATATTATATAAAGGTCAACTATAAGATGATTAAAAGTAATCAACTAAAATATTTAACTTTAAAATATATTTAATACTTTGATATATATATTACACCATATTTAAAATTTAAAATTTTATTTTTAAATAATCATGGTTTATATATATTGAAGCACGACTTTCAAATATATGTATACTAGTTCTTTTACTCGTACGATGTGTCATGGGCCGAGACTTTGCCTTAGATTTTGATCTTAGGTTAGCCTTCGGTCCTCGCTCAGAAGAGGGTTTGACTCCTTAACCTTGACAGTTAGACTTCGATCCTTGCTTGAGGGAGACTTTGGCACCCTTAACCTTGACAATCAACGAAAAGGGAACTTAGATAGCACAAGAGAATATTGGGAGAATGTGAAAGTATTCTTATTAACTGTCAAAACTAGCATGTGGAAGTATTCTTATTAACTCTCAAAGCTAGCACTAGCTTGTACAAATGAGGGAGGGGAGTCTCTCCTTATATAGGCAAGCCAACTAACTCATTAAATACTATATATAGATAAAGAGTTCTAGAGCTTCTGGAATATTTTACGCAGTTTTACAAGGATCTGATCCTTTCTTTGGACTTTTAGAATCTTCGGGGACACTATGAAAACCTCTCAACTCGTTTTTGTCGTGCTTGCCTTGTCACACCCCAAAATAAATAGGGTTAATTAAAATGATTAAATAAGAAATGAGTCTTAGGCTTGATGGTTAAGTGTTAGTTATCCTTTTTAGAGAGCCTAGTTTCGAGCCGCGCCCCTATTCCCTCTTTCATTACAGTTTTGCAAATTCTAATAGAATTAGTTTTTCTCTTTTTTTTCCCTCCTTTTCTCTCTCATTCTTACACCCTATTTCCTTCTTTGTGCTATTAATTATTTTCTTTCCCCTATCGAAATGTTCCCCGTTCGTTGATTTCTACCAGAATTTAGATTAACGTTAGTAGCATCCGTTACTTTTTCCAAGAATCGGTAAGGTCGAGTGTTTCAAGCAAGGTGGATTCGGAAACAAAAATAGACGGTGACATCATGACGTCATGAAGCACAATGTCGTAACATCATGACAAACAGGGGTGACGTCTTGACAAGGAGAATCGTCATGTCGCGATGTCACGTAGAAATCATGAAACTAACGTCGTTTTGATGCAACATAAGGTTTCCGAAGCCACCCCATCCAATCAGAGATCCTTACATCTCAACTTTAAGATTATAAGTTAGTCTGAGACAGAAAAAGGCGAGAGATCAAACTACTGCAAAAATATTGTGAATGAAATCTAGTGGCATATGCTCTAAGTGTTGCGAAGAGCATCGATTCAGCTAATCCTTTGAATTATTCAGAGGTAGTTCAGGCTTCTGATTCTAGCA
Organism: Gossypium sturtianum; assembly: GCA_025698515.1. Classification (NCBI taxonomy): domain Eukaryota; kingdom Viridiplantae; phylum Streptophyta; class Magnoliopsida; order Malvales; family Malvaceae; genus Gossypium; species Gossypium sturtianum. Next base: position 99,908,420 of record CM046947.1, read on the forward strand.
AGTGGCTCGTTGCTATGGAAGAGGAGATGGAATCCCTTAATAAGAACGAGACTTGGCAATTTGTTAAACCACCCACCGAAAAGGAAATAGTTGGTTGCAAGTGGGTGTTCAAAAAGAAGAAAGGATTGGGTCAAGGTGACACGAAGTATAAGGCGAGGTTGGTCAAAAAGGGCTACAATCAAGTGGAGAGAGTTGATTTTCATGATGTGTTCTCTCCTATTGTGAAGCATATGTCCATTCGGGCACTGTTAGCTCTTGTTGCATTACACAATCTCAAATTAGAGCAGTTAAATGTGAAAACTGCATTCTTTCATGGCAACCTAGAGGAGGACATATTTACATACAGCAACCTGAAGGCTCTAGGATCGAAGGCAAGGAAAATCATGTATGCATTCTACAAAAATCTTTGTACGGCCTGAAGCAGTCTCCTTGGAAATGGTACAAGAAGTTCGATTCTTTCATCTTAAGTATTGGTTTCGTTTGGAGTAAGTACGACAATTATGTGTATCTAAAACGATTAGATAATAGATCATTTATTTATTTGTCCCTTTATGTTGATGATATATTAATTGCAGTCAACTATCCATCAGAAATAAACTGACTTAAAACTATGCTTAACTCTAAATTCGAGATGATGGATCTCGGTGCAGCCAAGAAAATTTTAAGGATGAAAATTTTGAGAGATAGACACTCATGGGAAACTATTTTTGTCAAAACAGAAATACATCGAAAGAATTCTCGAGTGGTTTCGTATGCAAGATTCTAAACCAGTTAGTATTCCTTTAGCTGTACACTTCAGACTTTCGGCTTCAGAATCACCACAAATCGAAGATGAAGAAAGGTACATGTCCTCGGTTCCTTATTCCAGTGCAGTCAGAAGTCTAATGTATGCAATGTTTTGCACTCATCCCGATATTTCACATGCAGTTAGTGTAGTGAGTAGATAAATGGCCAAACCCGAGTAATTACATTGACAAACTATTAAGTCGATTCTTAGATATTTGAGGGGGACATCCATTACTTGTTTGGAATTCGGAAGATGTTCAGAAAATCTAGTTGACTATGTAGACTCTGATTATGCGGGAGATTTAAAAAAAAAAGATCTCTCACTGGTTATCTGTTAACTTTTAGCAATTGCACTATTAGCTGGAAAGACACCTTACAGGCCACTATGATATTATCAACTACAGAGGCGGAATATATGACCATCACAGAGGCTGTGAAAGAAGTCATTTGGTTGAGAGGTCTATTTGGGGGGTTGGTTGATAAAAACAAGACTATTGTATATTGCAATAGTCAAAGTTTCATACATCTCACTAAAGATTAGATACATCACGAAAGAACAAAGCACATAGATATTCGGTACCACTTTTTTCAAGAGGTGATCGCTCAAGGAGATGTTCAAATTCTCAAAATCAACACAGAAAACAATTCAGCCGATATGATGACAAAAAGACTCCCAATTTCCAAGTTCAAGCATTGCTTAGACTTGGTAAGTATTCGAAAAAGATCAAGTTAGGCCCATAACAGGGCTCGGCAGAAAAGGGGTTTCAAAAATAGGAGTCAAGGTGGAGATTTGTGGAGTGTGTCTCGCATTTTGGACAAAACAGGGTTGGCGTCGAGATAAGAAATATCTGACATCCCGATGAGGAAGAGCCGGCGGCACGACAATGACATCTTGACTAGAAGAATCGCCTCGTCCTGGCGACGCAAAGAATGATGTCCCGACTAGGCAATATGCCACGTCATGACGTGGCGACGTGTACTCAACTTAAATCAGACTTCTTCTCCTCGTTAAACATTGCTATCTTTTCCCAATCAAAATCTGACAATTCTAAGGATATTCTAATTAGATTAGCCAGGAATTTTAGTCTATAAATAGGGCTAATAGCAACCCTATAGTTTTTGATTCAACAACATAATTAAGAGAGAGTTTTGTGGGAATTTCAGGAAGACTTCATATTTTTTTGGGTTCGGGTTTGTTTGTTTCTCCATCTTGTACTCCTCTTCGGTTTTTTTCGTTTTAGTGAAGTTTTCTTTACCCGTGGTTCTTTTCTCCTCTTCGAAGGGGTTTTTCCACGAAAATATTTGTGTCCAATTTTCTCGTTTTTCGTTCTTGCTCGTTGCATAATTCGGGTCTACCCCAACAAATACATTCTTAGGACTAAGAAAGACAACAAGTTAATAGTTATGCTAATAGGACATAAATTATTTAAAGAAGTTTAATAATATCGAGTAGTCCAATAATTAAAATTTTATGTATATAAATATTTATTTTTTTATCAAACTAATTTTTTTATTTGAAAGGATGAGAGATTAATATATAATATAAAAAATTATGATAATAAAAATAACATTTAATTTTGAGATAATGAAACATGGTAAGCAAATACTAACTATTTTTAACTTAATTAATGTATATAGGATTTTACCATTTTAATTTCTTTTTCATACGGTTTACTCTTTTTCCTTTGAACATTAATTGTTCAAATCCCTCCTTAAATAGGAGGATAATGTGCTTCAGCCCATTCAGACTCTTCGATGTCAATTGAGCTACGATTCAATTGTTCGATTTACCAGTTTAATTAGTGAGATTGTTCCGTCTTTGAATTTATTTTTATACAAAGAAATTATCTTTTACTCTTAGATAAATGTTAGGATCTACCCGATTAAGTAACAAGTAAAAAAAAATAGCAGAATAAATTGAGAAATTGAATACACAAATTTAACGTGAAAAAATCACTCCAAAGAGGATAAAAAACCACGGGCAAATATAATTTTACTATAATGGCAAAAGAACAAAGAGTACAAAAGATGGAGATAAAAAACTAAAACCTAAAAACAAAGAACCCTCAAAACATAAACATTCTCTAAATGTGTTATGAGTTCTAATCTCTAATGGTGTATTTTCTAAGGTTGTAAAAGAGCTTATTTATAGGCTAAATTCATAGGTCAATAATAATAAAATAATCTAAACTAATCAGTGTTTGATTGAAATAAATAAACAGAGTTTAACTAGAAGATTATTTCTCAAATTTGATTGAAATATGAGTCATACTTAACAATAAATAAATACCAGTTATCTCATGCTCTAAGCCTTACTCATACCTGAGAACAAATTTAATAGTTAAATTATAAAATTACTAAATTTGTATACTAATAAAGAAATAAATTATTGTAAAGAATTTAATAATATTAAAAAGTCTAGTAATTAAAAATATAAAATTAAATAATTTAATTAAAAAGGTAATTGTTGTTGAATTGAATCAAGAAATTGACTTTCTATAGCTGAAAAATATAGTTAACTGAAATTCATATAACCCTACCAAACCTTCTAAGCTCACATGGATATAAAAACAAATATCACCCTGCATTTCTTTTCATTAACCTTCTTGCTGTGGATTTCAAAACACAATCGTGCTTGCTGAATATATATATATATATATATATATAAAGGAATCAGATATGGGTCATGAAGTTGCAGAAGACAATCAATCTCCATTGCTGCCAGCTTCTTCTTCCTCAACTGATGTATCAGCAGTGCCTGTTAAAAGAACTGGTATTTATATATATATATATATATATATATTCATTTAACTGATGAACTCTTTTATGTTCTTTTTAACTGGTGAACCTTTTTTTCTCCTTTCCCTTCGACTCTGTGGATAGTTCATTACTTTCCTACCTAAATATTGCAAGAAGATAGATAGTAAACATATCAATTAGCCTCTAATGTTCTGCTACTTGAAGTGCTAGCTATGTATGTATGCAGGGGGCGTAGGGAGTGGTGGGTAGGCCTCTAAATGGAAAATTGCAGCTTTAGACCTCTCACAATTCATAAAATCTTTAAGTTATTTGCCTACTACCAAAAATGTTAGAGTTTTGATTTAGTCTTCTTGAAAACTATAAAGATATAAGTCAATACAATAATAAAATTATATTTTAACTCTCGTAAACCCTCCTAAAAATTCTTGATTTCCCCTGTATGTATGTATGATTGTGTTTCAAGGTGACTTTATGGTAGCGGTGATGCTAGGGGTAGGCAAGGGTAGATTGAGAGCTTGGCCACCCTTTAGTCACTTCCAAAAAAATTAAAACATTCAATTTAAGTATTTTTAATTTTTAATTAAATGGAAATTTTGTATTTTTGGCTCATCTAAACCTTTAATAAGTTAATTTAATTTTAGTATAAATTTTTTAATTTTAAACCCCAAAATTTTATAATTTTATCTCCGCTTTTGTATCAGAAAGATAAAATCTTAAATTTAATCCCTTTAAAGTTGAAAATGTTACAAATTAATACAATAATAAAATTGCATTTTACCCAAATTTTATAATTTCTGGGCTTAGCCCTATTTTAGACCTCTGATTAAGGAAACCTTAACAATGAATGAAAGGTGGAAAGAAAAAGCGTGATGAGTTGAACGAGCAGATATTGCTTTTGAATGGTAGATGCGGTTTGAAAGTGTGATATATATTTCATGGTTTTGAGTGTTATAACAAAGGTTAAACCATACCATAACTCTCTCTACTCTTCGTAAATTTAAAATTTAGTCTATATATTTTTATTTTTAAAAATTTAGTCCCTTTATTTTTCAAATTTTAAAATTTAGGTACAACAGTTAACATTGTTGGAATTATTTTGTTAAATTCAAGTTCATTACACCGTCATTTCTTTAGTCATATGCTTATCAAGTGAGTTTTTTTTTTTTTTAAATATCACACCAACAAATTTTTAAAAAAATTGAAATTTAATAGCATTAACAGTTGAAATTTAACAAATAGAAAAATTTTAAATTTCTAGAAATAAAAATATAAGGATTAATCTCTAAATTTGTGAAAACTATAAGGACTTATGACACTGTTTTAACCTATAATAAAACACATGAAAAGTGTCAAAGTTAGATCATTTATTAGTAATCATTGATAATGACATTAGCTATAAGCTTCCACATCCTTAATTTCAAACATCATGAGGCAAAGACAGTTCAACTTGTTTTTAGCCCTGAGTTAGGTTGATTTGGATGTTTAAAGCTTAGTTTTTCATTTTTGTATATTAGTTTTTTATTTATTACATTATTTTGAGTTCGGGTTAGTTTGAGTTCAAATCAAAGAAATTTGATTTGTAAATTTGTTTGAATCATTTGTTGATAAAAATATCACAGAGGTCTCTGTACTATGAGTTGGATTGCGTTTTGTATTTTTTACTAAAAAAATGGGCAAATTAGTCTCTGTACGTTAGATCAAAGAGCAAACTGGTCATTCTGTTAAAAATTCCATCAATTTCTATCGTTAAAAACTAGTCCTTGTACGTTAACATGAGGCACACGTGGCATGCCATGTGTTACTATCTGACTATTCATCAGCTACGCTAGTTTTCAATAGTACAAATGGATGAATTTTTTATTATCATTTCACATTGTTATTGTACACATGCTTGTTCATGTTGATGTAAATGCATGCATGCATGTATTATGTGAAACATTATCCAATGTTTAATAGAAATTGAAATGGGAATGTGAAGGGACACTGAGGACAGCAGTAGCACACATAATAACGGGAGTGATAGGGGCAGGAGTATTATCACTTGCGTGGAGCATTGCTCAGCTGGGATGGATTGCAGGCCCAATCTGTATGCTAGCATTTGCAGGTGTCACCATTGTTTCAACTTACCTTCTATGTGACTGCTACATGTTTCCTCACCCTGAATATGGCCCCAACAGAGTCAAATCTTACATGGATGCTGTTCGTTTCTATTTGGGTAACCCTTCAAAATTCTTATTTTGCTTTATCATGGTTCTACCTTTTATTATATGCATGTTGGGGTTGGATTGGTATTGAATCGGTTGAATTCAGGTTTTAAATTTTTCGAATAATTTTGAATTATATTATTTTCTATTTGGGTTTTTGAGTCTATTTTCGATTAATTCAAGTTTGGGCTATTTTGAATTTGTTTCATTTGAGTTTGAAGCTTGCATTTCTCAAGTTGAGTCATTTTGGGGTTTTTTTTTTAAATAAATCATTTTGGGTTTTGGTTACTTTATGTCTAGATCATTTCGGGTTTGAACTATTTTAGAATCAAGCTCGAATTATTTTGAGTTTCATGGTTTGAAATACTTGTTCAAGTCATTTTAAGTTGGATCTGTTTCAAATATGGGTCAATCTAAGTTGGAGTTATATGATTGTGGGTTGTTGATTTTTATAGTAAAATCAAGTTCGAGCAAATTGGAGTTAGAATTGATAGGTTAAAATTTGTTATTAGTCCATGTACTTTACGGAAGTTATAACTTTAGTTTTTATACTTTAACTTGATCAATTTTAGTTCTTATACTTTTCAAATTAGTCTATTTTAGTCTTGATCCGAACAGTAGGAATTAAATCCCTTTGGTTAAATTCAATTACTAGTATTGTACTATATGTATACTTGTAGATTGAGTCTATATTCTCCAATTGAATCATTCTAAGCCCCTATATTTTTCAAATTTTGAAATTTTAATATTTTCGCAAATGATAGTCATTAATCCATTAACTGGATTTTTAGAGAGTAATATATGGAAATAATAAACTGACATGGTATTACACGTATAATAATATGTTTATCGTATCAGATTTTGGAAATAAAAAAAATATAGAGAATTTAATAATTATCGTTTGTTGATGACTGAAATTTTAAAATATAAAAAGTATATGAACTAAAAAGGACTAAATTAAAATATAAAGTTTAAATCTATAAAATTTTTAATCGAATTTATATGCATAATTTAATATATGTATGTATGTATGTATGTATATATGAGAAATTATTTGATGGACTCTTCTCACCACATCATCCACAATCCATTTCTAATTATTTAATAATATTTCAGTAAATTTTTTCATGTTATTGATATATAATTTTGGTGATTTTTTTAGCCTAAATCCCGAACCTCGAATCATAAACCTCAAACATCAAATCCTGAACCTCAAACTCGAACTTAGGTTCGGAGTTCAGGGTAAAAAAAAATCAAAATTATGTATCAATGACCTAAAAAAATTGTTGAAATATTATTAAATAATTAAAAATGGACCATGAATGATATGATAAGAATAATTGTTGGTATGTATATAATGTTATAGATAATTAGATAGGGAATCTACCACATATGTAGGCATTGACAGCCCCTTGATTTATGGACTGAAGATTACTAAAATAAAAAGTATTATATTTTATATTACTTACCATATAAGTCAAGATTGCATCTTGGTTTAATGTTCATTGCTTTTACTCATCTAATATATTTTATATAATGCTAATTGACAGTCTTCGGCCTGACTTATGTCTGTAAGGTGTTTGTCTTTTTTATTCAAAGAAATATTCTCCTTTTTTTTTAATATTAAAATACATGAATGTGTTTTTCACTCTAAAATGGCAATATATAGGTTCAGAGTTGTTTCTTTATATGCATTGCAGGAGAGAAGCAGCACAAAGTGTGTGGAGTAATAGCACAGGAGAGCTTGTATGGGAATACACTTGCCTATGTCATCACCTCTGCCAGCAGCATCAAGTAAGCTCCATTCCCCTTCCTCTTTTAGCTCTTGCATATAGACTTGTTAAATCTTGATGTCTTTAAATTATTAGTAAAAAGTTACAAATTAGTCGTTGAATTATTCAAAAGTTCCTATTCACATCACTTAAACCAATCGAAAGCTCTCTTTTTCCTTACTTTGAACATCACGAATCTACAATCCAAAATTCAAATAGCTTTCTTCTTCGACTTTTAATATTAACGGTCAAATTTAGATTTATGATATATACATGTATTGAATTCAAGTCAAAATTGATGGGTTTAGGTGTGAAGTTGCCATACTTAAAATTGAATGTGGTTTTTGATAAGCAGTTGACCACATCAGAGAAACAAAAAACAACAAAATGTTATTAATGTTCCTGTTTTCTGCTCTTCTCGAAAAGCTGAAGTCTTTTGGATTGTCGAACTTTATTACGTGACAAGATTTGCTTCATCTTTTCCAAATGCTTTTACCTCCTTCATTTGTCCATTCAGAAAACAAGTACCAACTTCCATCACATAGAGTGTATTCCAGCCCAACTTGAATACTAGTAAACTCGAGTGCTTGAGATATAATCAAACACACACCAATAATCAAAGAGATTACAAGTTGCAAGACTTGTACAAAAATTGCTGTTAACATCAAGATCATCACGCTTGAATAGATTTGTCAATCAGGACTGTAAAATACTGGTATTAAATCAGTCGAATTTATCAAATCAACCAATATATAAACTTTTCCCAAGGGTCCATGATTAGGATGCTACATTATTTGTGGGCTCAAATAAAAACAGCTCATTGTTTTGGGATTTTCTTCATAGACAAAAACATCATATTGTTTGTACCCAAAACCTTTATTTATTGGAGCAGTAACAAACAGCAAGTAGTTTGACAATTAGGCAAATCATGGTCCCTTGTAACAACACCTTGTTTTACATCAAACCATGAAAAACTACCTCTGTTTTGCATATATGTAAGTTGTGTGACCTCACCCATCTCCTCAGCAAATTCGGTAGAATTTGTCGCCATTCACTTGGCGGTACATACAATGGAATGACAACTATTTGAGGCTCAAAGTCTTTGAATGTATGACTTCATGCATCCATAAATGAATGGAAAATCTTTGACTCATGAGAGATAAGCATTTGTTGTAGATAAGTATTAGATTATATTTTACTCAAAGTTATACGTGACCTGTTATATGCATTTCATCCAAACATACATGTATCAATTTTTAATAGTAGAGATGGATGAAATTTTTAACGGAAGGATCAGTTTACTATTTGATCTAATATAAAAAAATTAATTTACCTATTTTTTAGGAGGAGTAAAATATATTATGACCTTTAGTATTTGAGACTTCATAGTACTTTTATCAAAAAATGGGTGGGAGTGATAGTGTTACTCATAAATTAATGGTTTTTGGCAGATGTGTTGCTTGTTTTTGTGAAACATTTCAAATGGAAACAAATAGATAACATTATTGCAACCGTCATCTGCATGGGGTGGAATGGATCTTCGCCTTGTCTCTCATTTTCCTTGGTGTCGTCTAAAACAAGCAACAACTAGCTATAGCCTATAGCCATAGCCATAGCCTTAGGCTTAGGCATAGTTTAAGAATCATGGACTCTATTCAAATTAGACTTCATAATATTAAATTCAACTTAAATGAAAGCTTATTTATTATACTAGAAGGAAAAGAAAAGTGAAAGGGTGGGTTTGATAAAGTGATTGTCAATAAAGAGTTGTACCTAAATTTTTGATGCAAACTAAGCTGGTCCTTATTTCATTTTAATAAGACTAGCCAACCAATCCCTTACCAACCACTAGTTCCCTATCCTAAGATTCTAATGACAACCCATTAGTTACTGCAATTATATGTATCTATCTATCCATATGATCTATATGTATGTTTGTATGTGTATGTGTGGGAGAGGACAGAAATGGTTAAAGTATGAACGGCTCCTTAGTCTCTCTTTTGAAAAATTCCCTTTGGAAAAACACCTTGATTAAGACCACAAAGAACGAATATTCTCTACTAGAACTGCACCAGTTGCATTCTATAGATGTATAGTATTGGTACTACAAGGTCAAGCTTCACCACTTCCAGCTTTTTTAGTTTCTCTAACTATACTACTGGTTGGTAAGTGTGTGTGTATATATATATATATAATATAGTTTACTATATAGACACACACTCTTTCACCACTTATTCTTAAATCTCTCCCCACAATTTCTGTGTTTGAGTAAGGTCCGATGATTTAGTGGTTCTTTCTAGATACTGGGATCTGAGGAGTGATTAAAGATTACCAGAGGGAGCACAAGCAATAAAGGTTTTTCAAGTAGCCTCTTTTTGTTATCATATGATGAAAAGAAAGATGCATGCACGTATGAATGAGTAGGCAAATGTATAAATTACAAGTTTCCCATTCCATGTTTCTTACAATATCTTCTAGCAGTTTGCTAACTTGTCGTTGTTGGCATCTCTAACTATATTAAGCTGTCTGGAAAAAATCTAGAAATAGACCTTTTGATTGTCTTTGAAAGATCATCTTGCTAGTGCTCCCCTCATCTTTTGGATTTAGAGATGATCATTCTTTTAGTGTGATTCAAGAGCTATACAACTTTATGTTATGATATCTAAAAGAAGCATGTAACTTTGAGGGCTAAGGGTGATATTTGGTGTTGTATTTGAATTTGGCCTTAGACCCTTTATTTTGTGTGCACAGCTCATAAGTTTTCTTATTGAAATCCATCGCTTGCTTCCAAGTACTGGCCTACAATGGCGGTTCAACACTCCCTTGAACTAGATAATGGCTCCTGTGACGATGATGGACATCCCGCAAGAACCGGTAATGGAGATTTCAGGACTAGAGCGCTTTTAATTAGTCTTGTGTTATTCGGTTTTGGTCCAACGGAGCTTTAACTTTACGGTGTGTATGTGTGGGAACTCAATCAGGGACCTTGTGGAGTTGTGTTGCACACATAATTACTGCTGTTATAGGCTCTGGAGTATTGTCCTTGGCTTGGAGTACTTCACAGCTAGGATGGTTAGCAGGACCTATTGCCTTGCTTATCTTTGCTATTATCACCTATCTTTCGGCTTTCCTTCTTTCCGATTGTTATCGGACCAACGATGGAACACGAAACAAGTCTTACATGGACGCTGTTCGGATGTATCTTGGTAGTTTTTAAACTAAACTTGTCGCTAAAATCCTTATCTGGTTTCAATGTCCTTTTACAACTTAGCCTACTATGAAGCCTAATTTGGTTGAGTGATAGTTCAGGTAGAAAGCGGACATGGATGTGTGCTTTGCTTCAGAACCTGAGCTTGTATGGGACTGATATTGCTTATGTAATTACTACTTCAACCAGTATGAGGTACTTGATGAACCCTTTAGTTTACCATTTTGTTGCTTACAGACTCAGGCATTCAAATAGCGCCGATATAGCGGTATAGCGGCCGCCACCGCTATCGGAAGAAAAACGGGTGTGAATTTAAATCACAATCATAGCGGCCGCAATAAGCTGTGAATATCGGCAATTGCGGCCCGCCATTCCCTTTTTCAGGCTAATTCAGAGTTAAAAATCGAAAAAAAAAAAATTAAGAAGATAGAGAGAACATTGCTGTTAGACAGATAACACTTAGGTGGGTTTTGGATTTAGCGGTTAGTGTAAAAACAGCAGTGGCGGTAAGATTAGATACTATAGTGATACTGTAACATAAAATAAAAAGTAAGCTAAGCGTACCGCATCGCACTTAATCGTCCATCCAAACCCACCCTTAACCAGAGGATGGAGAGTAGAGAAGACGAGGAAGATAGTCAAAGGATAAAAAATATGAAATGATAGTAAGCATATTTATATTTATAAATATAATATTTTTTTAGAACTGTGTTTTTAATATATAAAAATATTAATATTAAATCAATTAAAATCTCATAAAATATTTTAAAAATGATTAGAAATTAATTTTTATGATTGTAATTATAATTTTTTTTTAAAAAATTTACAATAAATTGTGCAAAATAAACAAAAATTCACCAAGCCTTCTTTAGACCGCAATCACGATTAACTTAAAGCGACTACAATCCTGTTATCAATCCCGTTATCAATTTACTCTTTGATTAATGTATAGGAATTTTCTCATTTTTTAAATAAAAGGGTAAAATGCAATCTTAGTCCTAGTGTCCTTTTCATCATGACTGTTTTTTAGTTTTTTTTTTTTTTTTGTTAATTGAGTTTGATTATTTATTTGGGTTTTTTGGCCTAAAACAGAGCAATTCAGAAATCAAACTGTTACCATAGAGAAGGGCATAAAGCAGCATGTTCATATGGAGATACTTCATATATGTTGCTATTTGGAGGTGTTCAAGTAGTGATGTCACAGATACCAGATTTCCATAACATGGAGTGGCTTTCAGTTGTTGCTGCAATCATGTCCTTTACTTACTCTTTCATAGGGTTTGGACTTGGATTTGCACAAGTGATAGGTATGATTACCTGGGAAACTTGCTCTCTAATTTTCTTCATTTGTGTTTACTTATTCAAACTTATCAACAATTTAAATTTCACATTCCAGATAAAAAAAAATCTGAACAAGTAATCTATACTTAAAAAGTACCTAAACTTAAAATAATCCGATCAAGTAACTCAAAATAACTTGAACTCGAGTATCAAACCCAAAATGACTCAACTCGGAAAAACCCCAAAATGATTGAAAGTTCTAAAACTAACCCGACCTGCCTAATTGACCGGTTTACTATCCAACACAACAAGAAGAAACTATAACCTGGTGTCATATTTAGTTTTTATAAGGTTTATCTGAATTCTGATAACAAAAAGATAACTATAGTATGAGTGGATTGGCTTGAAGACACTGTTTTCTTTCCCCCATGATTGCAGAAAATGGGAGGATTCAAGGGAGTATAACAGGAGTGCCTGCTGATAGTGTTGCTGATAAACTATGGTTAGTATTTCAGGCACTTGGAGACATTGCATTTGCTTATCCATATTCAATCATCCTTCTTGAAATACAGGTATGGTTTCATTTCCTTTTTAAAACAAAGTGAGCTGAAATCTCATGTGAACCTGGGCCGTCTAAAATTTATAAAATTGATTGAATACAGGATACCTTGAAGTCGCCTCCACCAGAGAACAAGACCATGAAAACAGCTTCAATGATTTCAATCTTTGTAACAACATTTTTCTACCTCTGTTGTGGTTGCTTTGGATATGCTGCCTTTGGCAACAATACGCCTGGAAATCTCTTGACAGGATTTGGATTTTATGAGCCTTATTGGCTTATTGACTTTGCTAACGCTTGCATTGTTCTTCATCTGGTGGGTGGATATCAGGTATGTCACTCGACCTTAGCTGTGAATCCAATATGGGTTTGTTTTTAAGATTTTATATATTTGGAGAGTCTTTAAACGATCATATCCCTATACCTAGTCTGTCAATTCTGATATGAACACAAAACATGAGTTCATTAACCCGAACCAAACCCGATTTGATCATCAAAAGTCAACAATATGAACTTAAACCCGAAACGGTCCAAGCTTGAACATGAAACTGAATTGAACATGAAACAACTGAAACCTGAAATGATCTAACATTAAATGACTCGAGCAAGTAATCCAAAATTACCCTAACTCGAAGCTACAAAACACAAAATGATATGAAACTGTAATGACCTAACCGAAATGAACCCTAAACTGAAATGACCCCAAATTTAAAAACCTGAATGGAGCCCATCAATCCAATCTACCTATAGGTAAAAGTATCATGGAGGTTCCTGTACTAAGAGTCAGATTACATTTTGCTCCTTCTATTTAGAAAATAGGTAAATTAGTTCCGATACGTTAGATCAAAGAGCAAACTAATTTGTCTATTAAAAATTTCATCAATTTTTACTTTTAAAAACTTGTCTATGTTTGTTAGCATGAGGTACATTTGGCACACCACGTGTTAATGTCTGGTTATTCCATCAACCACGCCAACTTTTAACAGTACAAATGGATGAAGTTTATAACAGAAAGAACCAATTTGCTCTTTAATCTAACGTATAGGGACTAATTTGCTCTTTTTTTAGTAGATGGGACAAAATATAATTTGACTCCTAGTACAGGGGCTTTCATGGTGCTTTTACCTCTACCTATGTTGATAGGTCTATTTATACTCATGTCCAAATATGTATACAAAACTGATGTAGAATATTTCAAGAAAATAAATGAATTAGAAGTTCGTAGATGTTAAAGCTTTAGTACTATTAGATTGCTTACAATCAATCATGTTTGACCATCCTATTCTTTTTGGTGTTCAGATATTTAGTCAGCCAGTGTTTGCATTTGTGGAAAGATGGTTTACCAACAAGTTCCCAAGCAGTGGGTTTGTGAATAACTTCTACACTATCAAACTCCCATTGCTGCCTTCATTTCAAATGAATCCTCTGAAGATATGCTTTAGAACAGCCTATGTTGCATCCACAACTGTGATTGCGATGATCTTCCCATACTTCAACCAGGTTTTAGGAGTGTTGGGGGCATTGAATTTTTGGCCTTTGGCTATATATTTTCCAGTGGAAATGTACTTTGTGCAGAAGAAAATCCAACCCTGGACCAGAAAATGGGTTGTTCTTAGGAGTTTCAGCTTTTTCTGCTTGCTTGTCACTATTGTGGGATTGATAGGGTCGATTCAGGGACTTATTAGTGCAAAATTTGGGTAAGAGACTGTAAAGGAAAGACTACATATTATGTTTTCATGAACTTCAAGCTTGACATTGGATTTTTTTTTCTTTTTAAAATATAGCTAAATTTACAAATATGTCAAGTTATTCATATGTAGTGTCTTCAAGTTTCCTGATGCTTATATAATGTGGTTAGAAGAGAAAAGAGCTGCACTACCCTCACAGTCTGTCCTTCCCAAAAGGACTTATAGACAATACCCCTCCCCCTCTTCCATTTTTTCTTTTTAAGATTTAAGATATTTAGTAAAACTAATTTAATATATTTTACAAAATTCTAAAATCTTAAATTTTAAACAACTAAATTATAATAATATTATGTAAATCTAAAACACTAGACTCTAAAATCTTAATATTAAATTTAGTAAGGTTAGTTTAACATTTTTTTATAAAATTTTAAAACCCTGAATCGTATACCCTAAACCCCTAGATACTAAATCTTAATACCAAAGAATGTTACGTTTTCGCATCAATCTAATCTTTACAAATTCACGTATATTTATATCTTAATTTATTAATATCATGTCCACAATGTACTTTTCGCTAAAACTTCAACTATTATATGACCTATTGTATTATCCTTCACTTAAATTCACGTAACTCTTATTACTAAACTTTCATAACAAAGAAGTCCACTGTGTAACGGTCACATTTTTATTCATATCTTATTTATCGAAATTGATAATCAAGTTTCATTTGAAATTATCGAAACTAGACATCCATCACTAATATAAAAAAAAGTATCAGAATTTATAAGTAAACCAGTTAATACAATTTTTTTTTTTTAAATCCTCCCATGTTCAGCTGCTAAGCAGTTTTGACCTTCTTGATCCAGTAGTCCATATTTTCCCAACACTCCTTGATTTTTCAATTAAATATCTTATTTGAGAAATGACCATTTTGCCCTTCAATAATCTCTACAATTCCTTCTTGTTGTCACTATCCAATTTTTGGTAAAATTTCACTTCTAGTCCCTCTACGATTCCCTCTAATTCAATTTAATCCTTTTATACTTTTAATTTTCACAATTTTTCCCAGACAATTTTCACACTCTTATGATTTAACCAATACCCCGAATTTGTTTTTCTCAACACACTAGTGTTTTCAATTCTCTCCGGTATCCAATTATCTTCTATTCTAACACTAATAATTCATATTTTATTTACCACGAAGAACCTAACACTTATTCTCCCTAAATTAAACCGTTTACGATCAAGAGGATTTTAGGGATATTACAAGGTGAATCAATTTATTAGGAAGTGTGATAGTTTTCAAAGGTATAAGTGTGAAACCACAACACCTCTAAAGATTACTTCAGCCTCTACCAATTCCTGAAGCAACTTGGTTTAGTTTTAGTATGGATTTCATAGAAGGGCCATCTCTCTTTTGGCAGAAATGTTATATTGGCGGTGGTCGACAGATTAACCGAGTATGCCTGCTTTATAAGGTTGAAACATCCCTATATAGCCAAGGATGTGGCTCAGGTCTATTTTGACAATGTATTCAAATCACATGGTGGTGCCAATGACTATTATGAGCAATAAGAAGCCAATATTTATTAGCAAATTTTGGCAAGAGTTGTTTAACTTACAAGGAGTTAGCTTGCAGTTATCAACTACATACCATCTTCAGATAAGCGGTCAAATTGGTGGCTATCCTGGCATAGTGATGGTACAACTCAAATTATCACATGCCATTCATATGGATTTTTGGAAGCTTTGTATGATACTCTCCACCAGTACACATCCCTTATATACCAAATAGCTCACAAGTTGATAACCAGCCATTGGCTAGAGAAGAATTGATGCTACTACTCATACATCATTTACTCCAGGAACAACAAAGGATGAAATTGTAGGCTGATTAACATAGAGTGGACTGCAATTTCAGGTTGGGGATTAGAATTACTCAAGTCTGCAACCTTAAAGGTAGAATTTTTCAGTTGA
Source organism: Gossypium sturtianum (assembly GCA_025698515.1). Lineage (NCBI taxonomy): Eukaryota > Viridiplantae > Streptophyta > Magnoliopsida > Malvales > Malvaceae > Gossypium > Gossypium sturtianum. The sequence goes on from CM046947.1 coordinate 99,924,655, forward strand.
TAGGCAATTTAAAAAGTTCTCCCCAAGGTATTTTGGTCCCTACAAGGTGGTTGACAGGATAGGAAATGTAACCTACAAGCTAGAACTGCCTGCTGAATCCCAACTCCACCATGTATTCTGTGTCCCAGCTAAAAAGAAAGATAGTAGATCATCAATAGTCAGGGTCCCAACAATCAATACCAAATGCAGCCCCTGGGATGGAACCAACATCTGTATTGGCTTGAATGAGGGTTAAGAGAGGGAACAAACCTACTATACAGATATTGGTGCAGTACACCAACTCCTTCCCTGAAGATGCGACCTGGGTGGACTTATACATGTACAACAGAAGTTCCCAAGTTCTAGCCTTGAGGATAAAGTTGTGGCTAAGGGGAGGCATTAATATGAGGGAGAACTAATCAATTAAGTAGTTAATTGGTTGTCAGTGTCAATTGGCAGTTAATGATTAGCAACTTACTTTCAATTCGGTGCATAAATAATCCATTGAGGCCATGTAACATCTGATGAACTTCAAGAAATTACAGCACTAGCTCATTCTCTCTTCATTTTTGTTTCTCCTATTTTTTTCCTTTCTTGATTTGGTCTTGTTCAAGGGTTATTCTTCATTTTCTAACTCTTCTACTTCAGCTTAGTTTCCCTACATCTTAGAATACAACTCTCCAACCAAAATTTTTGTATCTCTTGATTCTTGTAGATTAAGATGAAGGACTATAAATAGGTTTGTCAATTTTAACCCAACTCGATTAATCTAAATCTAAATCTTACTTGATTCAGTTTGACCATTAAAAATCAATAACTCGAACCGGCCCAACCTAAACTTGATAATGACCTAAACTCGAAATTATCCTAACAATTAACTTGAAATGACCTGAATTCAAGTGTCAAATCCAAATGAAAAGTTCACCGATTGACCCATGACCCAAATATGAAATGACATGAAATCGAAACCGACCCAAACCCAAAATGATTCACAAATTTCAAAATCTAAATTGAACATATCCAAATTAACTTAACCCAAAATCAATCTGATCCTTCATATTGTTTGTGAAAGAGTTTTGAGCAGCAATTTCTTGCTGGTCGATGGATAGGCTATACAACTTAGAGCCAATGGGCAGGCTTTAGATTCATCAAAGATCCAAGTTTTAGTTTTTATTGTAGAAAAAGTAGCCATAACTTGGGTTAATATTAGGTAGGATGTGGGTAAAAATCTGGCATGAAGAGCATAGAATAGGAATGTTTAATTAATTTGAATGTGCAGAAAATGTGTCTTTCATTTGTCCGAGATTAAATGAAGAAAAGTGCTCCCTTGTGAATCAATATATCAGATATAAAGGACTAAACACATGTACTAAGAAAAGTAACTTGTTTTGACTGTTGATGTTGGCAGTTATGCAACTATGGCAGGAGCAGGATCCACATATTTATGATCCCAATCTGTTCCGATTTTACGGATAATGAATTAAATATCTAACTACGAATTCATTATCCATAACAAGAATGCGGTAAAAGTATCATGGAAACTTTTATACTAATAGTAGATTGCATTTTGTCTTTTCTACTCAAAAATTGATAAATTAATCCCTGTACAAAGTCAAAAATAGTCTTTCTGTTAAAAGTTTTACCATTTATTAAGGTAAATTACCAAAATAGTCACTTTTGTTCTTTTGTTCAAAATGAAAGAACAAAAAAACCCCATTGAATCGATCTTTTGTTCTTTCATTTTGAATAAAAAAATCCAACCAATTGATGGAGCACTCAATTTGATTTCTACTATTTCAATTCAACAAAGATGATTATAAAAATGGAAGATTTTTTCAGTCAAAATGGAAATGAAAATTAAAAGAAAAAGTAGACCAAGGGTTCTTTTTTTTTGCGTTCAAGGATTAATATGATGCATTGGTTTTTATTATTTTAGGAAACCAATTTAACATTTTCCTTTAATTAATTTACTTGGCTGGACATCCATATTGGCATTTAAAACCCATTTTAACTGTCACATCGGATTGCCGTTTGGGAGGTAATAAATCTTAACGGAAGAGTATTTTGTAACAAAACGATAACGTAAGTGACTAAAATGTAACATTTCAAACATAAGTGGCTAAAATTTAACCTGAGGCAAACAAAAATGACTATTTTGATAGTTTACCCTTTTTTTACCGTTAAAAATTGATCCCTACGTATCAGTATTAGGTATACGTATCACATCATGTGTAACTATCTAGTTATTCCATCAGTCACATTAGTTTTTAATAGTAAAAATGAATGAAATAAACAATTTGTTCTTTCATTTAACGTATAGGAACTAATTTACGTATTTTTTAAATAAAAAGATAAAATACAATTTAACTTTTAATATATGAGCCACCGTGCTACTTTCACCCAAAAATAGAATGTGGGGTGATTTAAGACAAGGCCACACGTGGAAGTTGAAACATTGGAAGGGTTGTAAGTAATGCATGATGAAATCTGAAAGAATGTCAAAGAAGAGAAGAGTTGACCGGGCGTCTTGAGGGTGAGCTACCGGCCAATCCTTCACACACTCAACAGCGTTGAATTCTTTAATAAAATCATGCACATTTGATGGATGTCTTTTCATGCATATATGCAATATCTTTCCCCCTTTGTATATAAATAATATACCTTAACAAATAAAATGAACACCCCCAAACATTTCTCACTTCCCCCCGCCCCTTTTTTTCTTTATTTCGACCTCATCAAAGTTTATTAAGCTATAGCTAGCTGTAGCACAAGAAGCACTCAGCCATTTGCTTTTTCTTTTCCTTTTAATTTTTCCCATTTGTTGCCGAGTCTTTTAACCTTATTTTTAGCATTTAATTTATCATGGAGTAAAAGTGTAATAAAAAAAAATGGGTCGGATTCCATGTTGTGAGAAAGACAATGTTAAAAGAGGACAGTGGACACCCGAGGAAGACAACAAGCTCTCTTCTTACATTGCCCAACATGGCACCCGCAATTGGCGTCTCATCCCCAAGAATGCTGGTCTGTGTTTTGTTCTTATCACCCTAATATCCAATGCCATTGGATTGCAATGCAATTGTGTTATTTTTTGTTGTTTTAAAAGTAAAAGAAATTGGGTTGGGGCTGATTTTGCTAGGTCTCCAAAGATGTGGGAAAAGCTGCCGATTGCGATGGACTAATTACCTTCGGCCGGACCTTAAACACGGCCAGTTCTCCGATGCTGAGGAGCAAACTATTGTGAAGCTCCATTCTGTTGTTGGCAACCGGTAACAAATCGCTAAACAATGGCTTCCTTAGACAAGACTAGATAAAATGCCACCCTATTTCAAGCTTCTTTTGTTGTTTTATTAGCTCATATTTTGGGATTAGCTATTAACTTTGTCTAAATTTGTACCACATTGCAGCTGGTCCTTGATTGCAGCACAGTTACCTGGTCGGACAGACAATGATGTTAAAAATCATTGGAACACCAAGCTGAAGAAGAAGCTTTCAGGCATGGGTATTGATCCTGTGACACACAAGCCTTTCTCTCACCTCATGGCTGAGATAGCCACTACATTGGCACCACCGCAGGTGGCTCATTTAGCTGAAGCGGCGCTAGGGTGTTTCAAGGATGAAATGCTCCACCTGCTAACTAAGAAACGTATCGATTTCCAGCTTCAACAATCAAATCCGGGACAAGGGAATAATACCACAGTTCCTTACAGCAAACAAGATGAGAAAGATGATACAGTTGAGAAGATCAAACTGAATTTATCAAGGGCTATACAAGAACCAGACATGCTCCCCTTGAATAAACCATGGGAGTCTACTAGTACAAGAGCAACATCGGCTAATTTTGAAGGGGGTTGTGGTGTTTTCCCTACATCTGTGACGGGATATCATCATTATGGCCCATCATCTTTTGCCAATGAAGGGGGCGGTTCCGGCTCACCATGGAGCCAGAGTATGTGTACGGGAAGCACATGTACCGCAGGGGAACAAGTGAGGTCACATGAGAAATTAAAGGATGAAAATGGTGAAGAATTTCAAGGTGGGAAAGAAATTAAGAATGCAACAAGCATATTCAATACAGATTGTGTGTTATGGGATATACCATCTGATGATCTTATCAACCCTATTTATAGAGAAGCCTTTAACAACAAAGAATGATAATGTAGGCAAGAATTTCTATTACATGGCCAACAATAAACTTCTTGGGGATAAAAGGTTATATTTGGTAATGTAAATAAAAATCATGCTATAGTTCAACTATGACGATACTTATAAGTAAATCATAAAACTTGTCACTACTATTCTCAATCATTGTATTTCTGCTAAATCTTCTCTCTCTTGGTAAAGGAAAGCAAATCTAGATCAAGCAAAATATGATGACGAAGATGATGTATCTGCTAGGACCTGAAAGCATAAAATAGATAATTAGTGAACAAAAGCTATGCATCATATTTTTCAGCTTAATCGAAAATCCATGATCATTCATAGTTCTATGCAGATATACCTCAAGTTGTTCTTCGGTAAATGAATCCTTTTGAACATTCCATGTATCAGCATGAGTACGCCGAAACTCTGCAACTGCTTTTGTCACTGTTGATTTTACAGGTGATGGCTCCCCACTGAAGCGTGCCAATATCGTAACATGATCAGGTAACCAACTGCAAAAAGAGAACTTGTACATCAATAACATAGCAAAATAACTGACAGTGGGAGGAGGGATGTTTCACTGGCTTTTAGCATTCCATTAGGTCCCGATAATTAGATGGCTACAACTGTTATCTGAAAACTAAGCCTGAAAAAATCTCAATTTCCTTGAGTCACAAGTTCCCTAGGGTCCACTTTTGATACATAATTCCATATCATAGAGACTCAACAAGGCATAATAAAAATTTAATATGCATGTCAAGGTGTCTACATACCTTAATTAATATATTGACCAAACTAGATGCCCAATAATTTAACTTCAGAAGGTTTACGCAGTGTTGTAAGTATGCAAGAAAGATGAGTTTATCAGCCATAGAAAAATTTTACTGAGATTTCGTTTCTCCAATATTTTCTTCATTAAATATTCTTCATTAGTTACTTCGTAAGTTAAAAAACAAAAATATTTTTCCCTTTTCTAGCAACAATCCAATTAGTTGGCTAACAACAAGCTTTGGAGAGAAGTATTATAAGAGAGTAAATGGATGTTTCTGAGATACTATTACTTCCCAGTAAAAATTATATTATCAAAATACACAAACACTGTCCATTATTTTAGGCCAACTTAAGAGAAACCAACCTTCTTTAAATAACATAAATGTTGTTTTGATGAGTACCTTAACAATACTTCCTATACAATTAATATGGTTCTTGTAAACTGATGTATTCTACAAATAGTAGGCAATCAAATGAAAATCACTAAAAAGGTACTTTGCATCACCCCAATGATATTTCTTAGGATGCTAAGATTCAAAATTGCCCCTAGGGCAGTCATTAGGATTTAGAAATACACTTAGATTTTGATCCATGTAAAATACCGAGTGATCTACATTTAACTCCTGAATTACTATTACCATTTGAACTATGTATCATGTTTAACATAGACCAACCTGGGCATATCATATGGGACTGATAACACAGAAGCTGCCAAAGCAAGTACCACTCCATGTACAGATGCCACAGAGTGTCCAGAATTTCTATTCCTGCATGAATAAGTTTATGATTAGACCTGCATAGATATTAACAGCAAACTGAAACCAGGACCTAGTACACAGGTGAATGTGAATGCATGTACTTTATGTGTAAATAAGCTATTTCCTTATTATTAAGATGCTTATACAAATTTTCTGATCCGAATGGTAGCATATAATTTTTCTGGCAGTTGCACGAAAAAATTGTAAATGACTGGATTTAAGACATCTTCCTTCCGTCATCACCGATGCATAATCCTACATCACCATGTGTACAGAAATTCAGTCATCACCCACGTGTATGCCTACATCAAAGGAATTATCTTCATTGGGCACCCACAACCCCCTCAAAGGCATAGTCACCAACCAGTGCGCCTCAATCAGTACTCTTATGGGCAAAAGGACTCCCTTGAAGGAGTGGTCCTTGGTTTGAACCAAAGGAAGCACATAATTGGGTGACTAAGTCTTGAGGAGCTTGTGGATGCCCAAAGAGGACAATAACTTCAATGGAAGTGTACACGAGTGATGACCAAATATGTGTCCAAAATCCACTCATTACATAAATCTTATAAATTCAGCAAGTAACTTCAAAGCTCAGGTTTTAATGATTTGTGCAGAGTAGTATTCTTATAAAGCATTGTAGGGGAAGCATCTGATAATTTATATGCTGATAGTTTTTCTTCAGACAAATGTCCAACTGAAATTCATTATAGAAACTAAAATTATCATCATGGCATTATTTACATTAGAATTAGTTATTCTCTAACGCTTGAGGATAAAATTTTGCAGTCATCTCTAGACCCATCAACACAAAAAATGTGGGCTTTTATTGATGCTTTTCCTGCTTTTGATTTTCATTAAACAACTGAATTTTTTTAGCATGTAAAAGAATTAGCTTCAATTAAACCAATAATTGGCTTAAAAATACCTTGTCTTTCTACTTCGTTGAATGGTATTTGCCTCTATGTAAGCTCTTTCACGGAAATCTCTAGCTAAATCTTCATCCCCACCCTTCATTAGGCCAGCTAACACTGCTGCAGCATGCTCTCTTACCTGAGAAAATGCAGCATTTTAGCCGTAAGTAATAATATCATATCTCCCGCCCAAGGACCTTAATCCTCAAATTGGGGCAAAAGACAGATTAAACCAGGGCATTCCTTGTAAAATAATAATTGTGAAAGCACAAGAGTTCAAATTCTGTTATTTTGTACTTAATTCAGAGACCAGAACTCAACTTGTAACTTCTATAGTTCCCTCTCTTTATCAATAAAAAAGTCCCACATGATAAAGTCTAATATCAACTGTTCTATATAAGATTTAGACAGAAAAAAACCTCCACTTGGCTGTCTTGAAGGAGCCTTTCCACTGTTCTCCAGATTTTTTGTTTGTCTCCTTTGGAGAGAATGAAAGTATGCCTGTAATAAAGCACATGACTTAAATTAAAACGCATTTTATCAACCTACATGATGGAACTGACTCCTGCCACTAGCTTTGCTGAAATAGGAAATTAACAACCCCTTAAAGAAGGAACATACCTGAACATAAAAGTTCGCAGATATGTTAGAGTTGCTGATCTAGTTCGCCAGTTGGGATCATTTGCAGAAGAAAGAATAACAGAAACAGCCTTCTGGAGATGGGGTTCTAAAATGATTCTCCATTTTAACAATTCAAATGCTGCCTTCGCTAATGTTGACAAATCCTTGTTTGATGTTTCCTTCAAAAGGCCAAAATATTTTAGATATAAAAGTTGGGATGGCCAAAAATTTTAGACCCTAGCAAATCAGCTATCCAAAAAGCCTAAAAGATAAAGAGTTCAAATGAGGCAACTATATGTCAATATGCTCCAAGAATTCTGAGAGCAGAGGTATAATAAATGAAGAAAGAAAACATAGACACAGGCCTAGAGATTAGCTGAGTCCTAGTGAACAGCAATCATTAAAAACGTGCAGCGGCAAGTAAAACAAATCTGTGCATGGGAGAGGAGGCTGAAGTAGAACAAAAAATCAAAATATGCTAGAAGTAAACAATTCAATTGAGATGGTGGACACAAATTAAATGGCAGTTGCATATATACAACCAACTACAAACTACAAATCAATAAGCCAATCAAGATTGAGAGTATATTAAAATCATAAACCAAGGTATTTGCACCCTAAGTCCAAGATGCACAACCTTTACAGTGTTTAATTACTATTAAATGAAAATTACCACAGTTTACATATCAGAGGCTTCTATCTGCAATAGATAACTCATTGGAAAGAATATTGAGCCCCAAATTGGAGAACTAAATAAAAGGTTCAAACAAAAATATTTTGTTCAGACTCTTCATTTTCCATGAAGTACTTGTTTCCGACACATATATGAGGGGATATGAAAAACTAACCATACCTGTGTCGGATACAGATATGTATCCGACACTCACCCATGTCCGAGTAACATAGAAACAGAATCTAGAAAGTAATAGAAAAAAGAGCAAAGACAGTAAACCATACTGTAATGCTATGAAAATATTTTTCAACTGAACAAGGAATGATTACTTCCAGAATCCACCTCTAACATAATGATAACTTTCAGTATTAATAGTGGGCTTTTTTTTCTTTCTCCATTTTCGGAAACATTATAATCAAATAATTTTTTGCCCTGGAAAAAAATAATTTTGATTATAATTTTTTGGAAAGAAAAAGATAGCACATTAAGTTGGATATAATCCGCTCAAATTGTTGTTAGGTGATAGAAAATATCCCATTAAAAAGAATCTAAAACAAATAACTAAAAGAATCTCTTTTACATACCTGCAAGGAAATTACAGGGTAAAGAAGCCCCACAATAACGTCAAGCAAATATGAAGATCTTCCAGACTTCAAGGTTGAGATGATAAAATGAAATAACTGCTCATGTTACAAAGGAAAAGTGATCAAACAGAGATACAAAAAAGCAAAGAATATTAACTTAAGAGTTTCAAAAAAATAAAAATAAAAAGGAAGAGATAAAATAAATTATTACAGTTTCCATCCATTTGACATCATCCTGTGAATCACCATTCTGATGAGCATTTCTGATATTTATATCTGTTGAGTTATCTAAAACATCAGACAGGCTGGAATTCTGAATGTTCACAACAACTTCAGATGCTCTTTCTGTTAGTCGTTGAACCCAGTTTTCCTGCTTAAGTTGGTTATTAATTTCAGTCTTTCCCCTTTCATTTGAATGATCTTGTGAAGATGACACATAAAGCCGAATGTTAGAGCACAACACAGATAGGGCAACCCCAATAGCTTCCCTTACCTGCCGAACACAAAATTTTAAGAGATTTATTAAAAGAAAAACTTCATGATAATATCCACATTCATATCCAGATTTTTAAGGTTGTCCATACAACAACTCACAACAGATCTGCGGACAATATATATATAGAGGGGAGAGGGAGGTTAACACCAATTCACACCCACAATAATTTTAAAGTGAAATTGACATATTTAGATGAGAGGCAAACTTACTTGGGCTGAAGAGTGGCACATATTACCCAGCAACTCATCCAGAAGTTTACTGTGCAGCTGTATCTCAGGCACAGGCATTTTTTGTGGGGATAGTTCTATAAGTGCAGCAGAAATAAAAGCATAGCGCTTTGCAACTACTGTAGTAGTTACAGCTGGAGGTAAAGGTGTCACCAAGCAATTCAAAATCTGTTGTCTCAGAAGGGGAACTCGTGTTCCATGCTTTCCTTTCCCAGTAACTGCGTAACGTATACAAGCTGCCCACTCAGGAATGGATTCAACGGATTGAGCAAGAATAATGTGCTGCAACTGGACCATCATCCAGCTATCCCATTCCTCTAAAAGACCATTGACATCAGAATGTAACACTCCAGCAAATGCTTCAGCAGCAACACACTGCTTAGACCTCTCTTTGGAATTTACAAACTCCTCCAATGTACTTTTCAAAGCCAATAAAACTGGCATCCCACATTCTTGTATTAACCGCTTAAATATACGGGCAAAGTTTGAGTAAAATGTATCACTTCCTAATAAAGATATCCAACTAGGAGTACGTGGCCATGAAGCTGAAAAGTCGAAATAAAAACGGGTGATTGATTTGTCAGCCAAGCTCTGGAAAGAAGAATTTCCATGATTTCCCCTGGAAGATGCGCTATCCGTATCAGTTATATGGACATGAGACAAACTATTTAAGGTCTCATTAAAGAATCCCTCTTCCTGAAATATCTCATGTAATGCTCCTTCAATGACAGATTTAGCACTTTCTTGTGAATTCGTAGAGAAAACCGGTTGATCAGCAGATACCTTATGAGGTGAATCTTTTAATAGCGTATTAAGAGCCGATATTGCAAGTATTCTAGTCTGAGGAAGTTGACTTTTCAAGTTCTTTAGGAAGTGACCTAAGCAGGCAAAAAAGATGATAAAAACTTTTGAAAACTTCCTGATAAATTATTGGGACAAATACTGACTGGCAGTTAAGACAAACTCCATTGTGACCAAGAAAAACACTCACCGGCAGTTTCAGAAATGATTTTTGGTGAAATGTGTGGGTCACTGCGACACACCATAGCCAACAATAGCAAAACTCTATTAGCCATCAGATTATACCTGGAACCAAAGATTTAAACACCAAAAAGAACAAAAGAAGAGCCTTAGTCTGATATCACATTATTTCAAGGTATGGTAGGAAAATAATGCTGAAGTGTAAAATGAAATAATGCACACATGCAATTTGTAATAAAAGTTTAAACGCATTGCAGCCTTCATAAATGTCCACAATTAATAAGAAATAACAGCATATCAATTGGGCAAACAGTTATCCTTACCGCCAATGCAAACCTGTAGAATCAAAACTCATTGAACCAATCTGAGACACCAAATCTGCAAAATCTGGGGTATCCATATGATTGTCCATTGTCTTAAATATGCTTTTAGAAACACCCGCAAAGTGGATATTGTATTTGACAAAAAGCTGGAAGAATAGAGAAACTATAAGCAAGAAATTTGACAGGTGAACTCCAGAACATGACAACAAGACAAAACTATACCTCATTGATTGCTTTCTGGGCTTTCAGTGATTCATGGTGGGAGCTGAAAATCGTGGAAAAAGGTATAAAGCCAATGATATTTTAATGTAACTTCAAGTACAGTTTAAAGTACATCCAGCAAAGAAATCAAGGTCACCTTAATAGAACAGCAAGGAGAAATGAGGAGAATGCTTTTGGATCCTGAAATAATAGAGTGGTCATAAGCAAAGCAGTATTGAGAATATAACTAAGACCACTTTATGCTGAATGATTACCATTGTCAAATGCTTGAGAACTGTCTGTGTAGAAAGCACAGCACAAGAACCAAGGACAGCATGTTCAGGTGAATTAGATTTCCTCAAATTCTCACACAGAGAGAGCACACACTTCGAAATCAAAGACGGCCACCTCTTCATTATCTTCAACAGAGATTTTCCAGCAAGCCTAACAAACAAGCAGGAGTGATTGCCAGGTAAGACCAAAAATATGTTGACATAGATCTACTCACCTAACAGCTTAAAATGTGCAGAAGTGAAATTGCCTTCAGCTGTATAATTTCAATATACCAATAAAATTATAATAGTTTATTGATATATATATATATACCAATAAACTGATAACAGTTGTCACATGTGAAGTTCAAATGTACTAGACTATTTATCTTAGAACATGTTCAAATAATTGTATAGACTGAGTTTTTGTTATGTGCATGTCTGCATCTCTTGATAGTACTTGTACATTTTAAAAGATTCAAGTTAAATGCTAGGTGAGTGGTCCTCAAGTGACATGACAGAATGATTAAAATGAGAAGACTTACATGCGAACGCTTTCATAGTTATGCAAAGAAAGATTTAAAAGATCATCCATCAACAGAATTACATGGTCTGGTGGAGAGAAATTTCCACTTGTACGAAACAGATGATAAGACGATTGCGATGATCTCCAAGTGCTGTGCATATCTGCCTTGTCAATGATGGCCCACCTAGGCCTGTAATGCACAAATCACTTCAGAATTTAGATGACATGATCCTCTTTAACATTATAGTATTGTACAATTGTCAAAAGGAACATCAACATAGAACACTGTACCTTCTCTTTCCTTTAGAATGTGAAGACACAATAAAATTTATTGGAGGTTCTATGATGGCAGCAGATTCCAACTTCCAAGCCTGCCTATGATTTGACCACTCATCATATTCCAAACTTCCTATATGAAACAGGTTGGAATATAAATTTATGAGAAAGAAGATGCAGGTCAGAACGGGAAAAACAATTGAAGCAAATTATTAATTACTATTAGCATCGCCAATAAGTTTTGACATTCATTTGATCCATGAATACTGTCCATTACCGTAGTTTCCAAGAGCATCCATGATACGTATAATGAGAATCAATAAAATGCTGTCATCTGACTTTTCCTCTAATAAGTATCTGTGCACACAGCAAAGAAGGAGATTCAGAAACTATAGCTGCTTAGATTGTAATGCTCAGATGCAAAGCAATTAGACTATTACTTGCTCGCTGTGTGTATAACCTCAGCAGCCTTTTCTCGCAGTTGAGTGCTTCCAACCCTTGCACCTGTAGCTCCAGCTATTAGAAAAGGATTACAGGAGTCCTGGATCGTGCCGTTCCTGGAAGGTGGGCTGAAATCAGGCAAGCATGATAATACACCTTGCAAGCAAGAGTCAATCCGTAAAAGAGTCACTTTCAAGTGCTCTTTCTCATTGCCTGTGAAAAATTGCATGAAAATGTCAAAAAAAAAAAATATTATCATTTTCTACCCTATGAATTAACCATGAATTTAAGAAAATCAATACTTTATGAACATCCCCAAAAATGAAAAATGAAAAACATAAGCACCCTTATCCAGACAGATTTTCCTGAATATTTTACATATCAGTCTTCTATACTAATCGACAAGATTATGTTTACCTGGATCCGAGTGGATCTTAGTTTGGCATATTCTTAAAAGATCATCTAAAGCCGATTGAAAATGAAGAATCAAAAGTTCATTAGCAAATTGAACTTCTTCATCACTCGGAACATGCCACCTAGGGCCCTTCAGTGCTCCATCAGAATAATCTTTTGCACTGATCCATTCCTCTAATGCAGCGGCAGCAGGGTGATTGAAGGTGCACCTAAAAGCCAGAATCTCCTTTATTTTGTTCCAAGGCAATTGAAAAACTAAAAAGAATATTCATAATTATTTGAGCAAATAAAAATTTTAAATACTTGTACTGATCCATAGGATAATAAAGGACCAGGCTTCCCAGCAGAGAGCGAAGAAGATGATCACCAGCCCCATTTACCTGATTTTGGAAACAAGTCAGTCATAAAAACAACCTAAAATAAAAACTGAGTGGCAAAACTAAACAAAACATGTTCATAAAACATCTTATTCAAAGAGGGGGGGTAACCTTCCAAGATGGGGAGTCAAATGCAGAAACAATCACTTCCTTGAATTGATCCTTATAACGGAGAAGTGCTGAGCCTCCATAACTGATGGCGACCGATAATATTTTCAATTGATAATCAATTGCTGTTTCAAGAGCTGGAGAAAGGGTGGGTTTAGCCTACAAAGGAAAATATATATATCAACTTCCACTATAAAAATATGGAATAGCAACAAAACTATCAAGAACACTTGGGAAAAAAAACACCTTCGTTGATGCGGAGGGATCCAGAGTTCCTCTACCTCCAAATCCTGTAACAGGTGTCCCATTCAAAGAGGACAGAACAGATGATAAAATTGGTTCTACAAGGTGAACAACTGCCTCTTCTGGATTTGAATGAACACATGCACAACAAAGCAGTCCAACCTCTGCAATTGCCCCGGGAAGAATATTTGTCCTAACAAACTTGGAGATTTTTTTTAGAGCCTGTTCCAATTATAAGGAAAAGTTAACAGGAATAAATTCCAAAAAAGGCAAAATTCATGACCTTATGATTTGAAACAAAAAGAAGGAACCTGGTTATATAGTTGTTTTGAAAGTCTTCCAAGTAAGATTTCAAGCATGCAATAATAGTAAGGACCATCTTCAACTAGAAAAGTTCCTGATGTTGCTGACGAATGAAGGCCTTCATTCCTGCAAAAACAGAAAAAAAAAATTATTCCAAAAATAATTGAATTGAACATAGTGACCAAATAGCACTGTAACTTACAGAACACTGCTAGGTTCCAGATGTAGAAGCAACGAAAATAAGCGGCAAAAAAATTCATCTAGCCATTCAGAAAAGCGAATCATGGGCATGAATGAGAGCTCATCCATATTAGCATCCAGCATAGCCATCTGAAATTATAAGTGGATTAGAGGGAAAAGCACTAAAAGAATAAAAAAATAAGTAATAGAAAGAGATTAAACATGAGCCAATTTGTTGCAAGAATTAGGGGCTTGAAGCTTACATTGGAAAAGATGGAGCCTATTAATTGCATAGTTGCCAAGGTTTTAGGAGGATCGTTGGCATCCATACCAAGTAGCGCATTCGATAATGAAATCATGAGAAGAGCAATGAATGTATCATCACCACCTTCAAGATCAGCTGACTTAACTGAACTACTTGATAGGGATGTGAAAAAAAGAGAACGTCCAGCAAATGCTACTGACATCACAGCAGTTTTCAACTGGTGCGTGGCAGTCAGCTGGTAAACACAAAGTTGGCAAAATGAAGTCAACTCAAGGAAAGAAGCATACACTTACAAGGAACGAGAACTGAGTCATATTAGTCAGACCAATGTACTACTAAGATTAAAACATATCAAACAATAAATGAACCAACAAAATCTCTTAACGACACTATCATACCAAAAATGCATATAACATTACTAACCGTCTCCAAGGCCATATGGAATCGAGAAGCCAAAAATGGAAGGACCAAAGAGGGCTCCACATAGGATAAGATCGATGTTGCTGTAGCAACAGTCTCAGAAAGATGTTCGTTTTTGCTATACTGACCACGATCAATTAGCCTCAGCAGCACATTAACAAATGCAGTCCTTTCTAGTTTTCCTAAGTAAAGCTCAGCCTGAATATCATTATCTGTGTTCCTGGAATCGCAGCATATAAGTGGAACACATTCCAAATACAAAAGACATACACAATGTTGTCAGAAGATTCTTACTGCTGCTCATGCTGTAAGCGCTTTTGGAATGTAATCACCAAATATAGCAAAAACCGCTCCAATGAATATGTCCACCTACCACCATTAGAGGGATGGTAATATCTGCAAAGAAAACAAATAAAAAACAAAAATGAAAAGCAATAAATAGAACCAATTGAGTAGAATATATAACTTAAAAGCAGAACTAAAGCATTTAAAAATGTTGGTAAACTAACTGTTCCAAGAGGTTGACCAATTTCTCAAAGTGCTCTTGGGCCACACTACTAGGCTTTAATAGATACACCTGTAATATTATTTTCAAATTTGAGTATAAAAAATTATACAAGGAACAATAAATGAGCATCAATTTGAAATTCCTGAATACACAGGCCATGGATTTTTCATCTTACAACTGATTTTGCAATGGCCTTTGCAGGAGTGACTGTCTTATTGGAGAACAAGAACCTTGTGTTTCTGGGTACGTCCACAGAAAAAGGATAAGATCCACTTCCACTTGCCACAGGAACCTGAAATGACCAGAGAGGGAATGACAAATTTAACGTATAAAAATTAAGCATAACAACAAGGCTGATTGAAACTAAAACATAGAATCAACTCGAAGAGAACCAAAAAGCTAGAGGGAAAGAAGAATTGAGGAAAGTAAGAGACGAAAGAATAACAACAAAGCTGATTGAAACTGAGACATGCGATAAAATGCAACAGAACCAAAAAAAAAAAAAAAGCAGGAAAGAATATTTGAGAGAAAAAAGGGGCAAAAGAGAACCAGCATAAGTAAGGAAAAGCATATAGAAGCCTTTATTATAGAAAGCTAAGCTGAGTATTAAACATTTTCTCTGTTAAATAGCTCCTGAAGAATGAATTTATATATCACTCACTCTTAGGCAAGGGTGCTTGTATTTAGGAGTAAGCAAATTCAACTATTTGAATACGAAGGATTACTTCTTTCAAACCAACAATAATAAGGATCAATGACACTTGACATATACACTCACCTCAAACATGTTCAAAAATCTAGTAAATAGTGTAGGTAAGAAACATTCCCAGTTGATAAATTTGCAATTCTTCACTACACGAGCCACAATAGCAGTCCATTGACTGTTCCAGAATTGACAATTTGGGATTGAGTCCCAGAGTTCCATACACTCTCTAATCCAAGTACTGCCAAACCACAAGATTAGAAATTAGCTTTCTCAAGGCACCCAGGTGAAAACAACACCATGACAGTTCCCAAATATATGTTATCCTTACTCTGAGAAGAAATCTTGATTGTCTGCATTTGTAGGAAGGAACAGTCTCAGAAATCCAGCTCCTTCAAAGGTAGCATTGTGCCATGGATTTTCCAAAAGAGATCTGAGAATACATTAAAAAAAGAATTGGATATTTAATGGAGCATTTAAAATATCTTAGCGATAATTACCAAACCTAGAGTTTTTGTGAGAACCATGATTATGAAAGGAAGAGATCAATAAGGTCCCTATGCAAAGACCTCAATGACCACTTTGATTTCTTATTGGCTAGCCAACTACTAGCATCAAAATAGTATTATAAAGGATTTCAATTTTTTGTTTCTAAGAAAATAGAACTCCATTAACAAAAAAAAAAACACGGTTACTAACTTCATTTTCATTCCAACAAACAGTAAAACGAAAGAATTTATGTATGTCTGAATGAGATGGAACAGCGACTAATTTCCTTGAGATAGTTTGACATCAATTTAGAAAACAGAAAATTGTACAAGTTTATAGAGAATCAAAATGTATCTAAAATTGATTAAGGAAACCACAGAGCACTTGCCTAAACTCTGACCAAATTTCAGATGCAGAACCAGCTGGAAAGAACCGCCGGCACGATCGAACAAGGGAAGTGACCATCTCAAAATGCCGCTGTCTCAATCTCCATCCCTCTGGACCTGTATTCCTGAAAAATATACATAATCAAAGGACAAGCAGCATATAGAAGGGACATTAAGAGGTCAAGAAAGGATACATTATAGAGCTGAAATTTACATAGAGATGATTTACGAAAATATGCTTATAAAATCCTTTCCTCTTAAAGACTTAAGTTTAAGACTTCACATCATAAAAGTTTAAATTGAGAACCCTAAAGGCATGCCCATTTAAATTGAGAACCCTAAAGGCATGCCCATCACCGATAGTTAAGGACTTCAGTCCAAATCATACCATGAACCAAAAAGAGTAGGGGGGGAAAAGTTTTATTAACCAATCATCGACCAATAATATGGCTTCAAAAATACAACTGCCATGCATTATAAGCACACGTCGAATAACTAACCTTGTGAAATGCGTATGAATAAGAGTATCATACAAAGGATGCCACTGAACTTTCAAGGACAATTTCTTTCGATACTTATTAAGCAATCTGACTAAGATATTTCCCCATCTAACCTAATATGTTACAAGGAACAATCAATTAGAAAATGAAAACGAATGATAGAAGAACAAATAAAAAGATTATTCTTTCTAGTATCCAATGTATTACCTGCACATAAAGCTTGCTCTGTGATTTGTGGAATAATTCTAAGCCAATCTCAACAACTGAAACTACGTCTTCCAAAGATATATCACTTTTGGCCTTTATAAAACTGCAAAGCAATAACTAATAAGTCAGATCCGAAGCCCTGTAATCATCTTTTACTCTCAAGGTATGGTGCACATTACATAGTACACTTACACCTAATTTGCTGAAAGTGATTCAGATGCACTCATGACAGGTTATGACTTATCATGGACTAACAAAGAGAACAAGCATGACCATGCAACAAACAAGAGATAAAAACAAAACAAACATTTATGAAAAGATTTAGTCGGTCAAAATAAAATCCATGCAAGTTATACTCTCTTCATAAAAATGACAAAGTCGTAACTTGCATAAATTCACAATCGTAGTACTGAAATCTATGGTAGACAAGAATAATAATCATAGAGGCATCATTTAACACATGAAAAAGAAAAGATTAGATTTACAACCAAAAACCAGGAGTAGAATGTCTATATGTGCCAATCTGACTGTTGCCAAGACTATAACCATGAATGTGACACTAAAAACAGACAGGACATATGACCAAGTACTCAAGAAACTATACTTAAAGTCTTAAACAACTATCGACAGATAATCAAGGTGTGTGTAAGCATTATAACTAAAATATTCACACATACTTGAATGCTCCAAAAATGCCATAGATGCTTCCTGTAAGAATTTTTTATTTGGAGGAAAGTACTTCATGAATTATGTACAGAAAAAATAGGATGGTCCAACCAAGACTAAACATGAAAATGTTTTCCCTGTAATAGTTATGAACATCTCCTTATAGCATTGAGATATCCCTAAAAGTAATGCCTGAACACTTCTTAAAAATAAATAGCATTATCAAGACTAAATTTTGGCACGCCTGCTAAGTTGGTGTACTGATGAAAGAGAAAAAAATAGTTGAAAAGAAATATAATAAGTGGAAGAAAAAACAGTCACCTACCTATAGGAATGAGCATGTCTTGTAATTGCATGCGTGAAAGTGTATCAAATAAAAATATTTAAAAGTATCTAAATCCTATGTATTCTTTTATATGCTTCATTTATTTACAATGATATAGAGGTGTCACTTCGCTTGTGAAAGCAACTTAGTCAAGGCTTTATTGATTGCATAGATGCTCAAGCATTGGTGTCTATGCTGCCCAATGTCATCTTATGAAGTGAATATCGGAATCTCTAATGCTGACAGGTCAGGCATGCAAGGGAATACGTCAAAGTAGCATAAAGCAAATTCAGCACTCATTGTATGAGCCATACACAGTCAACCACCTATATCTAAACTCTATTCTAATTTAGGATGCACTTGAAAGAAAATTGACTGTGGAAAAGGGAAGAGCTCAGTCTATAATTGATTTCAGGTTTTCCATGTGCAATGCCAGCCATCTTGGAGGCATTCGACATGGTTCCAACTTCACATGTGATTATAAGGCTTCTCAATCAGGGTAAAGGATTATGAGACAGACTAAAATAGAGGTCATGGTTGGTTCAGGACCCATAGATATAGCAACACCCTTCCTCTCCAACTCTCAATACCAAAAACTCTACATTGAAGGTATAGACTAAAAAAAATATAAGATTGAATGCCCGCATAACTGCAATCCTTACTCTTAACCTCGATAAAAACTCAATGATCAGTCAAAAACCCATAAAAATTAACTTAACTATCTATATATTGGGTAGTTAAAATCTCAGGGGAAAAAAAAAGATATTATAGGAGCCATTATTGAACAGAAATTCAACCAATAGCAAAATCAAAACTGAAAAAAAAAAAAACAAGTAGAGAGAGAGAGAGAGAAATTAGAGGGTTACAGGTCGATGACAGAGATCCATTTGAGAGTGGAGTAAACGGAATCCGGGTCATCGGGTCGATAAAGGTCCTTGAGAGAAGAAACCACCCGAGAAAAAGATTCTTTCTCCTTCTTGGTCTCTTCGGCAACAGGTGGGGGCAACCATGCATTGTAGAGATGCATATCTAAATCCTCCTAAGTCTGAAAACCAAGACTAAAGCTATATATTTATATAAAAAAATTTCTGGGTTTTTGTTTAGCTTTAGGAAAACTATGAATTCTGATCCAAACAAAAGGAAAAGAAAGAAATGGGGAAAGAGAAATGAAATTAAAATGAAAAACAGAGTAGAAATGAATATGGAAAAGCTTGAAAGAGTAATCTTATGTAGAAGAGTTAAAGGGGAGAGGGGGGTTGGTTTGTGTTTTTATTTCAGTTTTTTTTCTTGATTAAAAAGAAATTGATTTGATTTCTTGGGGAGGGGGAAGGGAGGGGCTGACGAATGTAAACGAGGACGAGGATGATGCTGATAGATGGTTTTATATGATTTTATGTTTTTCCATTCCTGACTTTCAGCTTTTCTTTTGTTTTGTGTTGTGTACACGCACAGATTTTTTTTAATTGGGCCGTCAAATTGTGTACCGTTTTACATCAAATTTATTAGGCTGCTGCCGCTACCCAAGCCTAGGGTGCAAATAAGATATTTTATGTTTGCATATAAATTATTTGATTCCAACTTGGAAAATAATACTATTTATATTATTTATTTCTAATATTTTAATATTAAATTACTATTTTACCCATGGTCATTCGAAATCATCCGGACCGGTTGGCTCGAGAATCATCTAAAATATCAATCCGAGGAAAGGCATTAAATCGATTAACTCAATAACCAGTAAAGACCAATTGAATATGGCTAAAAACTTATTGTGCTGCACAGTTGAACTGTTCGAGCTGAAATTTTTTATTTTTAATGATTTATTTAATTGAATCGGACAGACTAATTGGACCGACAACTCGATGATTTGACTAATTCAACCATCTATCCAATTTTTGAAACTTTGATTTTACTTTTAATATTGTATATAAATTTTATAAATGAATTTAATTGAATCGAACTTGAATAGCTTGATTTTATTTCAAGTTGAATTGGAGCATAAATAATATTATAAGATGAGCTTCTCATTATTCA
The DNA here is from genome assembly GCA_025698515.1 of Gossypium sturtianum. Classification (NCBI taxonomy): domain Eukaryota; kingdom Viridiplantae; phylum Streptophyta; class Magnoliopsida; order Malvales; family Malvaceae; genus Gossypium; species Gossypium sturtianum. The sequence goes on from CM046947.1 coordinate 99,944,963, forward strand.
AACTTGGCTCGGCTCAACCACAATTTTACTCTAGCCTTTGTTAAATTAAATCTAGTAATTAAATAATTAGAGCCAAGAAAAAATTTATTTTTTTTTTTAATTTTAGTTTTTCTTAAATATTTTCCATGTTTATTTTACCGTTCATGTTTGGAATTTGTGGCTGCCTTCCCAACAATATTGTTTCCAAGCTTTGAACTTGCATTCTCTTTTAAAAATACAATGTATGGTTTTAATCATATCTGCTCTTTTTGGTATAAAGTCTAGAACTATCCATAGCCCCTCCTCAACCCATAAATAGGAGGATAATGCGCTTCAATGCATTCAAATCAACATCCTCCTGCATTGATAATAATGCTCATTGTCGTAACCATTTTTTTGATAAAACAGTAAACGACACGGTCGACTCGATTTTTTGAAAATGAAAAGGAAGGGAGTCGCCACCGACCTTCATTAGGTGCGATCGGATCACCTTTGTTTTAATAAATATTTCAATTTACTAAAATAATGTTTTTGGTCTGCGAATTTTGAGAAAATGGGCTCGGGAGTCGGTTACGTGCGAGGAAGGATTAGCACCCTCGACACGCCCGAAATCGGTACCAAACTGATTGATCGATGTCCTAATGTTGAAAACTTTGAAATGGTCTGAAAATAGGATACTTTTTATTTCTAAAATTTGAAGGAATTGGAAGGGACGTTAAGACTCTCTTATTTTCGAAGAGATCAAGCATACTTTAGGCTCCCGAAACTAAGCCCTCCTTTTAAAACTTAGTTTTATATCTCAAGAGGATCTTAGTCATTTGTCGAACGAGAAATCGGAACCCGATGAGTTAGGGCTCGTTCTCTCGAAAATCCAAATTAGGAATATTGCCTCTATTTTAAAAAAAACTTATCCCGAAATATCTAGATGTTGAGTCCATGTAGTTAGGCGCAACATTTTGAATTTCCGAGATTAAGTGTTTTGTTAAAAATTTAAATTTCGATTTCAAAGGGGATATCCCGTTATTTAGCTTTAAACAAGAAGAACCTAAACCCAGTAAGTTAGGGCTCGATTTACTCGGATTGCTAATACGGGATGTCGATTGAAAACTTGAATTTGTGATTTTAAAAGGATCTTCCGTTGTTTAGCTTAAACGAGAAAAATCGGAACCCAATAAGTTAGGGCTCGATTTTCCCGAATTGCTAACACGGAAATATCGATCGTTATAAAATCGAGAGGTCGAAGAACGATGAAATGTCGATGAGAATATGAGTAATGGCGACGAGAAAAAGCATCGTGACAATGATGATATGTATGATAAAAATAATAATAATAATAATGATAGTAATATACAAAATAAATAAAAATATATACATATGAAAGCAAAATATAATAATAGTAATAACATAGTGATAAATATGATATATATGTGCATAGATGTAGTCAATAATATATGTATGCGTAAAATAATAATATGATATCGATTAATAACGTAATAATATAGTAACATTAGTATAGTAACATACGTCGTAAAAATGAGATAATAATATTGATAATAGTAATAGTGATTAATAAGTAAATAGTATAACACATGCAAAAGAATAAGCAAGTATATAGTTTAATATAATAGTAATAGTAGAAATATAGTAATAGTAATATACATATAAGTAATAATAATAATAATAATGAAAATAAAATAATAATAGTAGCAATAATAAAGTAATAATATAGTATGTATGTGCATGGAAATAATAATAATACTGTCATAGTAATAATGGTAGTATAGTAATGATAACAATAGTAATAATAATATACGTGTATAAAAATATGGTAGTATAGCAATAGTAGTATTAATAATAATATAATAGGATGACCAATAATAGTAATAATAATGACCTAGTAATAATAGTAATATAATAAAAATATAGTAAGGATAGTAATAATAAAGTAATAATAATAAATAAATATTAATAATATTAATAAGTGAAAATTACAAAATAATAAAAAAGGGGGCTAAATTGAATTTAAAATGGAAATAAAGGGGCAAATTATATAAAATAAATAATAGGGGGGACTAAACTGAAGCACGCGCTTGAAATGGTGGGGGACGAGGCATAATTTTCCGATTCATTGAGCGCAGCGTTAAAATAAAGATTGAATTTAAAGTCGCGCTAAAATTTTGGGGCCAAATTAAGAAATTTGAAAACTTGATTGCAAAAATATGAAAGGGCGGAGGGACCAAGTGGGCAATAAACCCTTTGATGAAAAAACGCGCGATCTTGCTAAGTTGGGTCGGGTCGCCTGGGTTCCCAAAAGCAGCGCCGTTTTGGCGCTGAGAACCAGCTGAAAGCAGCGCGTTCGGTCACGGCTATTTAAGGACAAATTTCCCTTTTTTCTTATTTGCTCTTCAGAGTAAAAACAAAAGGAAATACCCTTTTTCTCTCGCTAGGGTTTCAAACCCTTCTCACGCCGCCGTTATTAAATCGCCGACGCAGCGGCCATACTATCTGCGTCGGATCTCTCAGTGTGAGTTTTTCCTTTCTTTTTTTGTGTATATTTTTTTATATTCGAATATAAACTGTATTTTTGGAAGAAAATAAAGATAAATGCACATATAGGTATATTTTCAAGAGGAAGAAAAAAGTAAAAAAAGGAGAAATAAAGAAAAAAAACTATACAAAGGTAATGACTTTAATCCTCGAATCTGTTTCAAAGCCTTTTTATTTCGAATTTTCTGTATTTTTTCCCTTTGTTTTTCTTTTTATCCCCCTTTTTTACATTCGGATTATATGGCTTTTTATAGCCATTTACACGATTTCTTTTATTATTATACACCGTCTTGTCTTCTTTTCTTTGCGGTGGATGGGCGGTCTTTGACGGTGGCGATGGCGGTAACAACAGATCGACATGGGCGGTGGAGGCGAAGCTTTTAGGGTTTCTTGTTGTTTTATTTTTTCTTTTTGTGTTGGGCCATGGTTTTTTTATTTGGGTTGGGTTTAATGGGCCGGCAAATGGGCTCATCTGTAGCCCCTCTCTTTGCTTTCATTAATGTCGTAACGAGAATAGAGCAAAGACTTTCAAAAGGCCCATTTGCCCGGCTGCCAAGCCCCCGCTTCTTTTGTAGCCTCATTTCATCCATCGCATCTTGTTGTTTTGATCCACTCTATCACCGCAACTTCGCAGGTATAGGGTTTTCCGTTTTTAATCCGCTCATTTCGATTTGCTCCTTGCAACGCTGCTCCTTTACAACGCCGTCGTCAGATATATCCTCTCAAACCCGGGGACCACCAGGCTAATGTCTTCAACCCGCTTCCCTCAACTTCGGAATGTCAAATCGCTTTCTTCATCGATCCCTACAAACTTAGGGATCACCCGTCGATCGATGCTTTTCGATCCGCTTCCCGCAACTTCGGGAAGGTCAAATCGCTATCTTCAATCCGATCCTGCAAACTCAGGGATCACCAGATTGATATCTTCGATCTACTTCCTGCAACTTCAGGAAGGTCAAATCTGCTATCTTCAATCTGATCCCTGCAAACTCAGGGATCACCAGATTGATATCTTCGATCTGCTTCCTGCAACTTCAGGAAGGTCAAATCTGCTATCTTCAATCTGATCCCTGCAAACTCAGGGATCACCAGACTGATATCTTCGATCTGCTTCCTGCAACTTCAGGAAGGTCAAATCTGCTATCTTCAATCTGATCCCTGCAAACTCAGGGATCACCAGATTGATATCTTCGATCTGCTTCCTGCAACTTCAGGAAGGTCAAATCTGCTATCTTCAATCTGATCCCTGCAAACTCAGGGATCACTAGACTGATGTCTTCGATCTTCTTCCTGCAACTTCAGGAATGTCAAATCTGTTATTTTCAATCTGATCCCTACAAACTTAGGGATCACCAGACTGATGCTTTCGATCTGCTTCCTGCAACTTCAGGAAGGTCAAATCTGCTATCTTCAATCTGATCCCTGCAAACTCAGGGATCACCAGACTGATGTCTTCGATCTGCTTCCCGCAACTTCAGGAAGGTCAAATCTGCTATCTTCAATCTGATCCTGCAAACTCGGGGATCACCGGTTGATATCTTGATATGCTTCCCCGCAACTTCAGGAAGGTCAAATCTGCTATCTTCAATCTGATCCCTGCAAACTCAGGGATCACCAGATTGATATCTTCGATCTGCTTCCTGCAACTTCAGGAAGGTCAAATCTGCTATCTTCAATCTGATCCCTGCAAACTCAGGGATCACCAGATTGATATCTTCGATCTGCTTCCTGTAACTTCAGGAAGGTCAAATCTGCTATCTTCAATCTGATCCCTGCAAACTCAGGGATCACGGTGATCGATGTCTTCGATCCGCTCACCCGCAACTTCGAAAGGTCAAATCTGCTATTTTCAATCTGATCCTGCAAGCTCAGGGATCACTAGACTGATGTCTTCGATCTGCTTCCTGTAACTTCAGAAAGGTCAAATCTGTTATCTTTCAATCTGATCCCTGCAAACTCAGGGATCACTAGACTGATGTCTTCGATCTGCTTCCTGCAACTTCAGGAATGTCAAATCTGTTATTTTCAATCTGATCCCTGCAAACTCAGGGACCACCAGACTGATATCTTCGATCTGCTTCCTGCAACTTCAGAAAGGTCAAATCTGCTATTTTCAATCTGATCCCTGCAAGCTTAGGGATCACTAGACTGATGTCTTCAATCTGCTTCCTGCAACTTCAGGAAGGTTAAATTTGTTGTCTTCGATCTTGCCCCACTCATCTTAGTTTTAGGCGACAAGGTCTACATTCTTCAACCTATTCCACTACTGGTCAGTGGCAATAGGACAATCTTCAACCTATTCCACTACTGGTCAGTGGTAATAGGACAATCTTCAACCTATTCCACTACTGGTTAGTGGCAATAGGAACGTGTTCAACCTATTCCACTCACCGGGCAAGTAGCAATAGGACAATCTTCAACCTATCCCACTCTTTGGTTAGTGGCAATAGAACAATCTTCAACCTATTCCACTCTTGGTCGTGGCAAATAGAACAATCTTCAACCTATTCCACTCTCGTGGTCGCTGGCAATAGAACAATCTTCAACCTATTCCACTCATTGGGCAAGGTAGCAATAGGGACGGTCTTTAACAATGTTGCTACACTGTCCTCTGGGGACATATCCTGTAAACTTAGTTTTATGTGCTTATCCTTATGCAAATGATGCGGATGCTATGATCAGAATGACTCAAACGTTCCTAACTACATGTGCTATGGATGACATTTACGTGAATGCAGAATGTCATGAGAATGATGATTTTTTCAATGATTAAGATGCAATGATCGTAATAAATCGAATGCTCCTAACTAAATGATATTATAGAGGACATTTACATGAATGCAAGAATATCATGATAATGATTCTTTGTTAAAAAAACATATAAGGATCAGGATGCGATGATCGAAACGCCCCTAATGATGATGTATGAATGTAAAATGAAATTATCCCTTTTTAATGCTTAGGTTTGTCTCTCGCTCGTCGTCCATCGAGTCTTATTGCGGCGTATTCTGCTGCTATCTCGCTCTGCTAGTACCTTTGCCAAAAACTCAAAGAAACAATCATATTTTGCTCAAATAACTTGCCCCAATGTAACTTCAAGATCCATTCCACGGCACCTATAGAACTTCAAGGCTTATACCATCTTCAGATCCCCTCTCTTCAACTTCAGGGGGTGTAGGATCTGTGCCATCTTCGATCCATCCCACTACGACTCCGGGGGATAGAATTTGTAACTTATTCAAATGATTTGGTCTACTACACCTTCCATTCCCTAAGTTTCATGACCAGGTGTGCACGCATGATGGATACAAAATCATTCTTCGCGCGAATGATTGCCCATTCATACATCGCCCTTTTTCATCGAGATGATACTACTTACGTAATACCTCGTCATTTTGTTCGATCACTATTTTCAACCAAATTCGAAGAGATAGCCTCAGTTCAGAATTTTCCTCCATCATTATTCATGATCCTTTAAACTCGAGGAGTTTTAAGCAATGGTCCTGTTTCAGGTTCCGGCACTACTCAAAAATTTCCTAGAGTAATATGCGGAACTCTTTTTGTGAAAGTGTCGTTATTCTATTAATCATTATTTCAATGCAAAATGCCTGAAAGAGACCATAACTACGGATAAGAGAGAAGCTAGTTAGGAGCATAGCTCGAAACAAATAGGTAAAGCAAAAATAGCAAATGTAATTAGGAAGGAAATTTATTGGCAGTATTTTGCAAGGGAAATAAATACCAAAAATTGGGTAGAAGCTAGGTGCCCCAGATATCGCAGCCTGAGCTTCTCTGTTCAAACTTCTTGAGGACCATTTTAGGCTCAATATGTGTTTAGGGGATCCGAGTACTTTGTCGATGCTTGAGACGCAACATACTTCTTCATTGTTAACCCAAGCGTGGCAAGACTACCGTATGCCTTACTTTCGGTCAAAATTTGAGTGCCCTTCTCGGGTTTTCAACCCAAATCCCTTTGGTCTCAAGGCGCCTTTGCGGGTTTTCATCTTGGCCTCTCCTTTTTCTTTTTTTTCTTTCCTTTTGTGTGTTTTTCTTTTTTTTTTTTTTTTTTTTTTTTTTTTTTGCAAATCTGAACTCATAGGATTGGGCAAGTCCTTATCATCCATCTTGATTAGTGCCTATGTTTTCCAAGCCCAGGCCTTCTTTGCTGCATAGGGCACTTACTTTTCCTCTGGAGTCCTATTGGATATGAAGAATCCTTCTCAATGTAGGTCTTTTGAACGGACCCTTTTTTTTTTGTCGTAAGCCTGTATGAATGCTTCAATTAGACTTATTGTAGATGTTAAACTTTGTCCAAAAAGGAATCTTAACTCCTGATAATTGCTCTTATTTTGATGAACCAATGAGAAAAGCGTTACCCCGGATCTTAGCCAACATAGAAAGTAAATGGTAACTTCTCGATGCCAACTTTTACAAATATCAGTTGTCCTCAGAAAGAATTTGGGTGGTTTTTGGCTCTCTTGCTGCATTGATGTGGTGCCTGACCTTTGAACAGACTATAAATTCGTGTTATCACGTTAAACACGCTCCTTTTCGGTATCCTTTATCACCACTCTCTTTTTTCTTTTTCTTTTTCCTTTTTTTTGTTTTTTTGTTTTTTTTTCTTTTTTTCGAAGTTGAAGTCGACGACTGCTGACTTTGTAATTTTGACATGTGAAGCGACCTTTACCCTCTAGGTAAGGTAATCAAAGGCTATGAATATGAATCGATGTTGGTTCAAAGATTATGAGGAGACTAGTTTGATAGCGTCCATGCCTCACATATAGGAATCCACGTTTCAGTGGCCCCAACATGTCTAGCTGTGATCATGCGATAATGTCTTGCCTTATTCTTGCGGTGAGCTAAGTTTCCATCTTCATCTCCTCGTTGGCTTGCGATGTCACCGACATTTCGCAAGGTAGGATCTGCCATTTTTAACAAGTTGGAAATAAGTTGCAATCTCTATCATCTTCTAAGTCCTTAGACTCTTCCGAACACATATCTCACTAGAAAGGAGTCCGTGTAATGTCGCTCATGTCATTGATATCTCGGGACCCATTGTCGGTATGAAAGTAATTTCAGGAGAATAAATGATTCCAAGAATGGTCATTTATGAATGAAGAATAAAAGAATATTCAGTAGAATTTAAAGCATGAAAAAGAACAAAAAATATTGGTTCAAAAAGATGCATTTCTTGAAATAGTAATTTTTAACACGAGCCTATTTCACCAAAGAGTTCTCATTGCTTCTAGGCTTAAAGCAACCAAAGATATTTCGTACATTACTCTAGGTAAGCTTCTAAATACTATAGGAATTTCTTCCATGATCTCATTGCTCAAAATGCTCCCAGTGTTCATGCTTACGCTTTTGGTGCGTCGCCTATCTCCACAACACCTATTTTGATGAATTTTTCCACCAACTTCTTAAAAGTCATGCAATTTTCTATTGAGTGCCCTGTAACCCCGCATGATACTCACACCGACATTTAGGTTATACCATTTTGGGTATGGAGGTTGCAGTGGTTTTATATAACAAGGAGCTACAACATGCATATCAAATAAGTTACGGTATAACTCCATATACGTCATGGGAATAGGAGTGAACGAGGTTTTTCCAATACGCTCTTTGGATTGGGTTTTTGCTTTGGGGGACCAGGTGGTGGTAAACTACCTTCTTTGGTCGGTTTGTTTGAACGGCTTCAATAACCCTTAGTATACCCACTCGTGCTAGCCACATCTTTGTCCTTCCTCTTCGGGGCTTTTGAAGCCCCTTCTCCTTTTTTCTCTGCCTCTGGTAGACCAAAAACAACACGATTGACTTGCTCATTACTAGGGCCCATCGGAGAGTTCAGCAGCACCGAAGTATCAGTCCTATATTGAGATCCAATAATGACAGGTACCACGCGAGAGTGCGCGTCTGGTTGAGTTGGGAAATTTATTGGGGAATAAACGATGTCTTCATCATTATCCACATTGTCAGTCGCTGGGTCACTTCTTTTTTCAAGTCCTCCGGCTAGTAACTGAGTTAGTTGGCCCATCATGTTCTTTTGGAAGTCTAGCATTTGCTCTCGCATTTCTTGTTGAATTTGGGTCAATTGCTCTTGCATCTGTATTTGCCTTTGCTCTATCCTCACCAACCTTTGTTCCATGTTTTCCAGGTTAACTGAAACATTTTACCTAATTAGGGTCCTTTTGTAAAGGTCTAATACAAATGAATGCAATGTAATGCGAATGCAATATAGTACGAATGCATGAACGCAAAGAGGTATCGATTCTGATCAACTTCATTTTAGGAAACTTTATTAGAAAACAAGTTCTTTTACATAAAACGGACTACTATATGCTTTCGTCCTAAGTCCTAAAGGTTTTTGGTTTCCCAAGCAGTGGATCTAGCTCTTGACTATAGTTAAGCTGCAGCCCATATTTTATGCTTAACATATTCACCTGTAATGCCAAAATCTATAGATGACCAGCTACCTCTTGAATCTGCACTATCGCTTCCCTCACGAGGTAATCTCGACTCTTTAAATTGTTGATCATAAGAATGATGAAGGTCTTCTACTCCTCTCTTGTTTCAAGAAGCTCGATCCGCAATTCACAATTGTGTAATGCTGGTTCTAACTTTTCGATCCCACATTTCATTTCCTTAATCTTGTTCAGGCTTAACTTCAACTCGATTGCAGAGTTATAGCTTCGATGGTAGTGAAGAGGCTGTCCAAGCTTAGCATCAATTCTTCAGAAAAGTATTGATCATTCACTCTAGCTAGCGCCATACCCCAAGGATTCTTCCGCTTCCAAGGCTCATAAAGATTAGAGTTTTTCTAGACAAAGAAGAAACTACAGAGCTCCAGATATTTTAGATTGTATCTGTTCGATAGCTTTTCCAATTCTAACCTCAGGTGAAAGTCGTCTATTCTGGTTTGTCTCTTTTGAATCTATCTAACCGGGTCAATACAAATTCCTTTCATTTCTTCACACGAATCAAATCCCTTGCAATATTGTTTGCATCACCACGATGAGCCTAGAAGTTGACAACGACCTATCCTTCAATCCTAGATGGTTACCAATTTCAACGCCCATTCTTCGAAAAAATTTCCATCATTGCCCCCTGACAGAGCCACGACCTTCAACTTGGGTGAAATTAGTGCGAAAAGAAACACCATAAGAACACACAGCATTGGCTCTGCACTATGGTTGCTCCTATGAAGCATAGAATAAGGCTTTCATTCTTTCCCGAGACTTCTGTCTTAACCAAAGAAGCTCTCTAGTTAGCACTTTGTCAATTGCAAATACATCAAGGAATGGAGCTTCAAAGGAATGTACGTAGGTTGTTTCGGCTCTCTGACATTAAAGCATGGCAAGTCTTGCAGAGAAGCGCGACTGTATGTTGTGATGGTCGACAAAATGATTATAGACGATGTCGCTAGATTCTCGCTTTACCATTAACTTTTTCACACTTTTCTCCTTCAATGAAAACAACGGATCTTTGCACAACTGGTCGCTCAATCCAGTGATCTTGTACTCGTGATTGGATGGACTGACTTTTGTCATCAGGTTCTTAAAGCTTTGCTTAGCCATGGTCCAGTCCAGGATCCGTGGCGTTCTGATTGGAAAGGATCCACAACCGGGCTAGGGGCGAATATCAATATTCGTGGAAAGGCCTCTTTGAGTGGCCATAAAATTTGAATAGATGCCCTATTGCCGGGGCACCTCTTCCAATATCTCGTGAAGTCGTTCGATTATCTTGAAAGATTGGCAAACCAAAGAGGCATCCTGTTTATGACATGCTATCTTAAAATGACATCTATCACCCTCAATGCTTCTTGAGAGTTTTTAGATTCTGTCCGCGCCAAGCATTTTGAGTTGCTCGCATGGGTGTCTATGCAACAAAGTTGATTTGACCGATAAGGCCGCTTAACTCTCTTTTCTGTCTTGCCCATTTGAGTCATCATGGACATCAGTCTTGCATTACCGTTTTGTTTACATTAGACGTAACATCCTCAAATACAACTATAAATTCATGCTTGTTATTTGGAGGAGTACCAATAGTAAATAAACTTTTCTCCCCGTCGTAAGCAAAGTCCTTTTCACCCAATTCAATGTCACAGTCTCTCTTGCCCTCTCGCCAATCACTTTCCTTCTAACACCTTTGTCGTCTAAAGGATGACCACCAGATTTTAGCACTGCCACATTTCCTTTTTTCTCAAATGGATCCAATACCCTTCTAACTGCCTAGGTTCTAACTATACGAACGACTGCATTGTCTTCCATTTTATCAAGGAATCCGTTTTCCATAACCACTTTTCTAACTCGAACCGACCGTGAATCGATACCTCCAAAGAAAATGAGATGAATGCACGAAAATAAAATACAACGAGTCAGTATCGCAAAGTAAAACAAGTGAAAATGAACAAACACCTACCTAGGTGACCACTAAGGTTTGATGTAGTTCTATCTAAGGTGGGCTCCTAGGGTTCACTATATGTGGTTTTAGTTCTAGATTTTGAGGTACCCGAACCAAGTGATTCCTCGATCCTCACCCATTATAGGCTCATGCGGACCGAGTTCGGTTCGAGGAATACATTTCCTATGGCCATGCGAAGTGAAAACTTCACGAAGACATAGGTACGGATGTATTCCAGCAGCGATCCACTAGCCCATGCGAGGTGAAAACCTCACGAAAGCATAGCTTCGCTCCCACTTAAAGGTGTGACCCTAATGGTCATGCAATGCAATGCCAAAGTATTCAACAGATCAAATATAACATTGAAAATGCATTTAAAGGAACACGAATTTGAAACCATTTTCCAATCTTAATCACAAGGACAAAAATCGATCAATCAATGGCCCGACTCTCGACGAATATATTCCCGATTAGAGTCGCCAAGTCGTCGTAACCATTTTTTTGATAAAGCGATGCGAACGACACGGTCGACTCGATTTTTTGAAAATGAAAAGGAAGAATAGTCGCCACCGACCTTCATTAGGTGCGATCGGATCACCTTTGTTTTAATAAATATTTCAATTTACTAAAACAATGTTTTTGGTCCGCGAATTTTGAGAAAATGGGCTCGAGTCGATTCACGTGCGAGGAAGGATTAGCACCTCGACACGCCCAAATCGGTACCAAACTGATTGATCGATGTCCTAATGTTGAAAACTTTGAAATGGTCTGAAAATAGGATACTTTTTATTTCTAAAATTTGAAGGAATTGGAAGGGACGTTAAGACTCTCTTATTTTCGAAGAGATCAAGCATACTTTAGGCTCCCGAAACTAAGCCCTCCTTTTAAAACTTAGTTTTATATCTGAAGAGGATCTTCCGTCATTTGTCGAACGAGAAATCGGAACCCAGTAAGTTAGGGCTCGTTCTCTCGAAAATCCAAATTAGGAATATTGCCTCTATTTTAAAAAAGAAACTTATCCCGAAATATCTAGATGTTGAGTCCAGTAAGTTAGGGCGCAACATTTCGAATTTCCGAGATTAAGTGTTTTGTTAAAAATTTAAATTTCGATTTCAAAAGGGATATCCCGTTATTTAGCTTTAAACAAGAAGAACCGGAACCCAGTAAGTTAGGGCTCGATTTACTCGGATTGCTAATACGGGATGTCGATTGAAAACTTGAATTTGTGATTTTAAAAGGGATCTTCTGTTGTTTAGCTTAAACGAGAAAAATCGGAACCCAATAAGTTAGGGCTCGATTTTCCCGAATTGCTAACACGGAAATATCGGTCGTTATAAAATCGAGAGGTCGAAGAACAGTGAAATGTCGATGAGAATATGAGTAATGGCGACAGAAAAAGCATCGTGACAATGATGATATGTATGATAAAAATAATAATAATAATAATGATAGTAATATACAAAATAAATAAAAATATATACATATGAAAGCAAAATATAATAATAGTAATAACATAGTGATAAATATGATATATATGTGCATAGATGTAGTCAATAATATATGTACGTAAAATAATAATATGATATCAGTAATAACGTAATAATATAGTAACATTAGTATAGTAACATACGTACGTAAAATGAGATAATAATATTGATAATAGTAATAGTGATTAATAAGTAAATAGTATAACACATGCAAAAGAATAAGCAAGTATATAGTTTAATATAATAGTAATAGTAGAAATATAGTAATAGTAATATACATATAAGTAATAATAATAATAATAATGAAAATAAAATAATAATAGTAGCAATAATAAAGTAATAATATAGTATGTATGTGCATGGAAATAATAATAATACTGTCATAGTAATAATGGTAGTATAGTAATGATAACAATAGTAATAATAATATACGTGTATAAAAATATGGTAGTATAGCAATAGTAGTATTAATAATAATATAATAGGATGACCAATAATAGTAATAATAATGACCTAGTAATAATAGTAATATAATAAAAATATAGTAAGGATAGTAATAATAAAGTAATAATAATAAATAAATATTAATAATAGTAATAAGTGAAAATTACAAAATAATAAAAAAGGGGGCTAAATTGAATTTAAAATGGAAATAAAGGGGCAAATTATATAAAATAAATAATAGGGGACTAAACTGAAGCACGCAGAAATGGTGGGGGCGAGAACATAATTTTCCCGATTCATTGAACGCAGCGTTAAAATAAAGATTGAATTTAAAGCTGCGCTAAAATTTTGGGGCCAAATTAAGAAATTTGAAAACTTGATTGCAAAAATATGAAAGGGCGGAGGGACCAAGTGGGCAATAAACCCTTTGATGAAAAAAACGCGCGGATCTTGCTAAGTTGGGTCGGGTCGCCCGGGTTCCCCAAAACGACGCCGTTTTGGCGCCTGGGGAACCCACTGAAACGGCAGCGTTTCAGTGCGGCTATTTAAGGACAAATTTCCCTTTTTTCTTATTTGCTACTGTAGTAAAAAAACAAAAGGGAAATACCCTTTTTCTCTGCTAGGGTTTCAAACCCTTCTCACGCCGCCGTTATTCGTCGCCGACGACCGCCGTATACGGCGTCGGATCTCTCCAGGTGAGTTTTTCCTTTCTTTTTTTGTGTATATTTTTTTATATTCGAATATAAACTGTATTTTTGGAAGAAAATAAAGATAAATGCACATATAGGTATATTTTCGAAGAGGAAAAAAAAGTAAAAGGAGAAATAAAGAAAAAAAACTATACAAAGGTAATGACTTTAATCCTCGAATCTGTTTCAAAGCCTTTTTATTTCGAATTTTCTGTATTTTTCTCTTTGTTTTTCTTTTTTTTCCCCCTCTTTACATTCGGATTATATGGCTTTTTATAGCCATTTACACGATTTCTTTTTATTATTATACAATCGCCTTGTCTTCTTTTCTTTGCGTGGATGGATGGTCTTTGGCGGTGGCATGGCGGTAACAGATCGACATGGGCGGTGGAGGCGAAAGCTTTTAGGGTTTCTTGTTGTTTTATTTTTTCCTTTTTTGTGTTGGGCCATGGTTTTTTTATTTGGGTTGGGTTTAATGGGCCGGGCAAATGGGCTCGTACACTCATGCTAATCAAGCTAAGACTCCATCGACATTATTATACATTTAATTGTACTATAAATTATATTTTAAACATTATTGTATATTAATTATTTTTATTAATTTATTTAGATGTAACATTTATCAAAATTATTTATATTATCATTTTATTATTTACTTAATACATTTAAAGCGTTTTCTATTTGGTCGATTAAGTCTTAGCTCGATTGGCTTGGGCATTGTTGCCAATACAAGAAGACATGAGTCCAAGTCTGTTGAAGTGCATTATCCTCCCATTTAGCAATAAAGGGTTGAGAAAGATAAGAGCAAGATCAATCTCAATAATAATCCAAGCATAGAAATCAACCTAAAAAATCAACAAATCGAACAACAGTAGAACTTCAAAAAATTAAAAATAGATATAATATTGATAAAATATTAACCTAGAATTTATTATCACTGGGTTAAGAAGGGTTAAAGTATCTGAGAGATTTCTGTATTATACATACTGTATCAATTTAGTCTCTATACTATTAAAAATAATCAAATAAGTCCAAAATTGAAAATTATTTTTTCAATTGCAGATCAATTCCAAACAAAATATTTCATTCATAGAACCATAAAAACTTTAAAAATATCAACTCTGGTAAACATTGAATGGCATTTTTTTTATATAGTAGACCTTATTTAACTCTTTTTAATAGTATATAAACTAAATTAATTCATTTGATAATGGAAAGACTAATTTAACGTAAGTCCCTATAAAAAACGTACCGTACCTATTTAAGTAGAGGTACTTATGGATGGGTCAGGCCGGGTTCGAATTGAGCCAAAACATAAACTGAACTGAATCGAGTTTGAGTTCAAATAATCCGACTCATGACCAAGTCTAATTAGAGCTTAAATACTTATTTTGACTAGTTTATTATAATTTCTACTTTTACATGTCACAATCATTGTACATGTGATTGGGGGAAATAGAGGGAGGGACCTTTTGTCTGTCTATTTCCCAACTCAAGTTCGTTTAGTGGACGTGGCATCCATTAGTCCATTGAATAATTTGACTTTACATCATTTTTACATCATTTTAAAATGATTGTATTAAAATAAATATTTTAAAATAAATAATTATATTAACAGTTTTCTACAAATAGTTTTTAAAAATAAAAATAGAATAAATGAGTTAATAAAAAAGGTAATTTTAATTTTCTAAATAATTTCTTAATTCACATTATATTTAATATATGGTATAGATTGAATTACTTTTTTTGTTATAAAATAAAGTTTAGAATTATTTTATCGTAATTTTGAATCGAGTAAAAATATATACAAAATTCAACAATTTTTTACAATATTATTGAGAAAGTTTTACCTAAATATCACCTCTGATCCAAACTAGAGGAGAATCTAGGGTTGGTAGGGGCCCGACCCCCTTAAAATAAAAAATTATCATTTAGGCCCTTCAATTTTTTTAAAAATTTTAAATTAGTAAAGGTAAAATTATACTTTGGCCCCCTAAAATTATAAAAATTTAATTTAATCATTTAAAAATTATAAAGATATAGACTATAAGAAATTAAAATTTCATTCGGCCCCCTAAAAATTTGTTCTGGCTTCACCCCTGATCCAAACATGATTAGACTCGAATTATAAAGTTGTTGACTATTATACATAATACTTTAAAACATGGTAGCTTGTAAATTTTCAACGGTCAACCTTATTTCTTTTTCATAATGTTGTCAAGATTGAATTGTTTAGTTTTTATGGTAGAGGGGACTAATTTGGTACTAAACGTAAAAGTATAGGAACTCACCAAAGAATTTAACCAAAGAAGAAAAAAAGAGAGGTGGAGTAATAGCATGCTTTTGGCTTGCTTACTCAGCTCTTACGCCGACTCCACACACACTGTTTTGTTGTTTTCTAATTCTAAAGGATAAATGGTGTACTACTTTTTGCTAGGATTTGGTGAAACAACTACTCACTAAGGATGGGTTTGGATGGGCGATTGAGTGCGGTGCGGTGCGTTTAGCTTACTTTTTATCTCACGCTACAGTATTGCTACAGTATCTAATTTCACCGCCACTGCTGTTTTTACACTAACCGCAGGTAAACACACCGCCCATCCAAACCCACCCTAAAGGTCTAATCCAATTGAAGAGGAAAAAAAAATGGAGGCGATAAAGGAAAACGGCGATTTTGGAATTCTATTTTCGTAATTTGAGTCCGTAATTAATATTTACAATGATAGTATAGAAATATATTAAATTTTGGTCTAATAATTTTGCTGAATTGATAGTTAATTAAGGTATAATGACTAAACTGTAAAAGCTTATACTATATGTTTTTAATTGGCCAAAGGTTGAGGGATCTAAATTGAAATTAGCCAAAAGTTTAAAATGGTAATTAAACCAATTTTAATATATGTTGGTGGATTATAACATTAACATGTGATTATTAAGTTAATAATTAAATTTAATTAAAATTAAACATGATTAATTAGGTATAAAAGTAAAATTTTAGTGGAAAGAAAGAGAAGACTCATCTTCTCCATCCATCCACCGAAACCAAAGAAGAAAACGTGAATAAGAAACCTTGTGAAGCTTTGTACATTCGTTCCTTAATTAGGTAAATTTTTAAGTCATTTTCTTGTATTTTTTATGCTTTTTTAGGTCATGGGAGCTTGATTTAGCTAGTTCATGTACCAATTTGTAAAATTTTTGAAAGTTTTCATGGTTGATTTCTTGAAGAAATTGGTGTTAAACTGATAGATTTTTAGCTTATATATGAAAAAGGACTTGATTGTAAGGTTTAATTGTTAATTTTGTTAAAAAGGACTAAAGTGCATCAATTGTATAATTGATTTGAAATTTCTATAATAATATAAAGTAGAGGGTCGTAAAAGGATGTGATTGAGATTGGTTTTGAAACCGAAACTCAAAATTGATTTCAGTTTTAGTGGCTAAATTGAATAAAATGTAAAATTTTAGGGGCATTCAAAAAATGAATTTAAATTGATTCATACATATCATAGGATGATATAAAATATTTGGTATTGATAAATTGCTTAAAAATAATTGTTTAGATAAAAAATTGAATCAAATCGGGGATAATCGGGAAAAAGCCAAAATTGACTAATAGTCTTTGAAGTTCCAACTTAATTGTTGATTTTTCCGGGTAAGTTCATATGGTATTAATATGTTTAAATTTTTATATAATTGCATTGTGTTTGTATGTTTGATTGTGGGTTGAATTGTGGCAAATAGTATATAAGGTGAGAAATGAACTAAATTGTAAAATATTGATTATATGTGATTTTGATGCTTGGGTGAACTTAGTAAATGTTAGGATACAATTGACATGCCAATAAGGTTATATGCGCGCTTGTATGAGAAATGTAATTATACGGAGATCGTTACAGATTATATCAAGATCCAACCTTTATTGCGGATCATTGAGTATTGAATGTCTCTACAGAGGCCCTGGTGTGGTGTAGTTACTGCTCAGACAAGCAACCTGGTGTAACAACCCTTACCCGAGACCGTTGCCGGAGTTGAGCACGAGGCATTACTAGACTTAACTACTAATTCGGGGCATAAAAATTGAAACTGTCCATCTACGTCATGTTAACTAAATTGACTATAACTCGAGTTACAAAACTCGAAATTTAGATCCGTAAATTTTCCTTGAAACTAGACTCATATATCTTCTTACTATAATTTTCCAGAATTTTTCATGTAGCCAATTAGTACAGTTTATTCATTAAAGTTTCCCTGTTTCAATCGACCGACTGCTTCTGACCTCTCTTCACCTAAACTCAATTATCTCATTGTACAGTTTTCATATGTTGTTCCCAATTGTTTCTATCGAAAATAGACTAAATAAGGAATCTATACATATAAATTATAACTCATAATTCATTCTGTACAATTTTTAATTATTTTCTAAAGTCAAAACAGGGGACTTCAAATACCATCTTGACCCTGTCTCACTAAAATTCAAATATCACAGAATATAAATTTCTTTTTCTTACTCTATTTCTTTCACATAAAAATAGACACAATAAGATTTAATTCTATATCTTACTCACTTTCTAATTCCATTTCTTCTATTTTTGGTGATTTTTCAAAACCACATCACTACTGCTAACCAAAAACTGTTTCATTGCAAAATATGGTTAACTAGTTTATAACATCTTTACTCCATTTCATTTAAACTTTATACATGCCATATAAATCTTTAAACATAAAACAAAAGCTACCGGAATTGATCTGGATAGTGAGCTTTGTTGTGATGATCTGATCTACCAACTTCCCTTTAATTCAATCTACATAAAAATATCAAACACACACAAGTAAGCTTATTGAAGCTTAGTAAGTTCATAGGTTTAAAAGCAATGCTTACCAAACATAATATTTCCAAACAATAACAAAACATTTACTAAAGTTCCCTGCCATTCACAACCATTGTTATAATATTTCACATAGTTGAGCTCAACATTAACAACTACTCAATCTCTTTCATTTGATTCACTTCTATTGTATTACTTATTATCAAATTAGGAAACGTCTTACGAATTTGAGTACGTCGTTGCTCGGCCACGCTTTCACAACTCAAGATGGTTTTCCTCATTGAAATACCATACCTACATTTCACAACTCGGTATGGGAAATGCCATACCTACGTTTCTTAACTCAAAGATGGTTAATACCATACCTACATTTCACAACCCCGGTATGGGAAATGCCATACCTACGTTCTTAACTCGGTATGGTTAATACCATACCTACATTTCACAACTCGATATGGATGACACCATACCTACATTTCATACTTTGCCATGGATCAACCATGGTCTTTTCCATCAATTCATCACATGTCACGATACTGAACGTACTCAATCCTGCGTTTTTCCTAATTTGAATTACCACATTTATTCTTTTATTTTATCATAGTTTTCACAACCCAACAAAGAAATTCATATTCAATAACACATTATATCATTCAACCATTCACAATAAAACATATAAATTCAACCATATGAACTTACCCGGTGATTTGTAGATAATATTGAAATTTAGGGACTATTCTCGCAACTTTTTTTTTTTCCTCGTTCTTCTTTGGATTCTTGATCTATAATGTAAAATATTTTCACTCATTAGCATTTATTTCATTTCTATTTCACTTCATAATTTATGCTCTTCAATTTTCGAAATTGCACTTTTACCCTAAAATTTACTATTTTTACAATTTAGTCCTCTGCTCAATTCACCAATCAATTGAACTGATTTTTCTCAATTAACACTTTATTTTATCATTCTAAACTATTTCACAACCTTTGATATTCTGAATTACAACACCAACCTCTAATTCATAACTTTTTCACAACTAGGTCCTAAATACCATTTTCTATCAAAATCACTTAATAAAACCACCTTAATATGAAATTAGAATTTAAATTTCACAATAATTTATCATAAACTTCCATTACCCAGCCAGGGTAACTTCTAATTTCACCCATCAAATCAAAAACTAATGAATTCTATAAGTGGACCTAGTTGTAAAAGTCATAAAAACACAAAAATTATCAAGAAAAAGCAAGAAATAAACTCACATGATGTGAAAATATGAAAAACCAGCTTTTTCCAGACCTCCTATGGCGTTTTGGCTGAGAAAATATGAAAATATCTCTAGATCTTTCAATTTTATCTTTATTATACATGTTAAAATTATAAAATTTCCAATTTTGCCCTTAGTTCCCTTATTTTCTAATGATTTTCTTTCCCTTGCCGTCCAACCTTTTCACTTTTAGGCTTAATTTCCCTTTAAATACTCTTTATTTTAACACTTGAGCTATCTAATCCTTCTAGCAAATTTTGTATTTGTTACAATTTAGTCCTTTTTATTTAATTTACTACCCAAATGTTTAAATTTCTCAACCAAACTTTAATACTAACTTAATAACACTCCATAAATATTTCTAAAAATATTTATGGCTTGGTTTTCAAATTCGAGGTCTCGATACCTCATTTTATTATTATTATTATTATTTTAACCTATTTGACCTAATAAATTCTTTTAATTCACCAAATTCACCAATTCACAAATTCTTCTAAATTCTTACTTGACTCATAAATATTAAATTACTATCTTGTTCAATCTTACTTGTCGAATTTAGTGATCTCAAATCACTTTTTCCGACACCACTGAAAAATAGACCGTTACACCTGGTGTGGTGTAGTTACCCGTGTATTCGAGGTTGTTTACTAGAGTTCATCTAGCTAATTGGTGATTGTAAAATGGAATTATTGAAATGAATGATAAGCGATTAATGTTCAAAGGGATGGATGTGAATTGAATATGAGTATGGTATTGAAATGTTGATTGTAAAGTGAATTGCGTTGATACATGTTAATTGTTGCCATGCCATATGAACTTGATTATATACTAAACTCACCTTGTTTGATGTTGTGAATTGTCATAACTAGCCCAACTCTATCAGCATATTAGTAGTTTTATGTACGTAATAGAAAGCTAAGGTAAGTTTGGTTTAAATGCCTATGAACTTACTAAGCATTTAATATGTTTACCCCGTTGTTTTTCTCTTCCCTTGTAGTTTGCCATTTTGCAGAACGTGTCAAGTGAATTGCCTTGAAGCTCACACTATCCAATTTTCGAATCGGTAGTTTTTCGATCGTTTTAAGTCTCGAATTGTGGCATGTACGTAGGTGTTTTGAATAGGTTTACTTTAAATGTTGGACATAGCTTGAAACCTAGATTTTGGCAATGTTTGTAATAGCCTGAATTTTCAGTGGTGTTGGAACGGTGATTCGAGGTCACTAAATCCGACAAGTGAGTAGAAAATATTATTAATTTAGTGAGTATAAGTTAAATGTGAAGTTAGGAAAAAAAAATGAAATAGTAAATAGTGTACTAAAAAAAATATAATTAGAATCGAAAACGAGGTATCGAGACCTCGGAGATTTTTAATCTAGCCATAAATATTCTATAAATATTTATGGAGTGTTAATAAGTTAGTATTAAAGTTTCGTCAAGAAATTTTAAAGTTCCGATAGTTAATTGAACAAAAAGGACTAAGTTGTAACAAATGCAAAGTTATGAGAAATGATTAAATAGCTTAAATGATAAAAGAAAGAGGGCTTAAAAGGAAAATAGACCCAAGGTCTATTTGGGCTGGACGGCAAGGGCATGAAATCAGAAAGAAAATAAGGAGAATTAAGGGAAAAATTGGAATATTGCAAAATTTACTTAATAAAGCTAGGACTAAAGTGGAATTATCTAGATTTCTCTTTATTTTTCTGCATTCTCATTAGCAAAAACACCATAGAAGGGTTTCCTAAGCTGGTTTTTCATATTTTTACTGCAAGTAAGTTCAATTCTTGATTATTTCTTGAAATTTTTGTGTTTTTGTGACCTTTACAACTAGGTCCACTTGTTGAATTCATTAGTTTTAGGTTTTATGAATGAAGTTGGAAGTTGCTATGTATATGTGCTGGAAGTATATGATGATTTAGCATGGAATTAGAACTTTAAATTGTTTATATGCTGATTTTATTGAAAGAGTTGAATAGAAAGTGAATGTTTGGGACCTAATTTTAAAAGAATTTGAAGTTAGGGTTTTTATGTGGAAATTCTGAATTCCAATAGATTTTAAATAACTTATAATGACTAGGTAAAGTATTAAATTAGAAAAATTAGCTTAATTGAGGGGTTAATTGATCAAGGACTGAATTGTATGAACTGGGAAATTTGGAGCAAAATGGAAATCAACACTTTGCACTAAAACAGTTTTGGACAGCAGCAGTAGTCTAACTTTGAAAAATCACCAAAAATTGTAGAAATCGAATTAGAGGATGAATAAAATATGAAATTAAATTTTATTGAGTCTAGTTTCTTATAGAAGAAACAATTTAAGCAATGGAACTGTAAATAATGAGATATAATAGGTTTTATGAGACAAGGTTAGAATGATTTCGGGTTCCCCTATTCTGACTTTGAAAAATCATCAAAAATTGTATAGAAATAATTAGGGTCTTAAATTTATATTATTAAAATCCTGAATTAGTCTATTTTCAATATAAACAAACGGTAACATCATCCAAATCCTGTACAAGGAGATAATTAATTTTTAGTGAAGAAGGGTCGAAACTGTCAGACAGCAGAACAGGGGTGACTTTAAAGAATAAACTGTACTTATTGGATAAACAAAAAATTCTGAAAATTTTATGGTAAGAAGATATGTGAGTCTAGTTTCAGGGAAAATTATCGGATCTTAAATTGAAGTTCTGTAGCTCAATATAAAAATAATTTAGTGACTGTGACACGGATGGACAGCTTGAATATCTATATAAGTAAATAGTGAAATTATAGATAATGTTACTTAAATGTGGGTTGTAATCATTAAGGATGTGAAATAGAGTAAATGTGAAATCAATACTGATAAGTGAATGATTTTACAATGATAGATCGAGAACCCGAAGCAAGTCGAGGAAAAGAAAAAGTAGCTGATTAGTCCCTAAATTTTCTCAAATTCTGCAAATCGACTCAGGTAAGTTCACATGGCTAAAATTTAATGATTAAATGCTAATTTCATGAATTATATAATGTATGATGAGATATATTTGTTGATGAATTGAGAATAAAACAACAATGCGAAAACCGAATAAATGATCAAATTGAGTAGAACATCGGATTTGAGTACTTCTGATCAGTGACAAGTGATAAGTGGTAGCTTTAGCTACACTTATCTGATCAGTGACAAGTGACAAGTGATAAGTGATAGCTTTAGCTACACTTATCTGATCAGTGATAAGTGACAAGTGACAAATGTGATCCGTGTAAGACCGTAGCAGGGCTATGGCTTCGGAAAGTGATAAGTGATCATACGCAAGAACATAGTTATACTATGGCAAAGTGGAAGTGAAGTACTCAATTTTTCGTAACCGTTCCCTAATTTGATTAAGAATGGTAAGTGACAAAAAGGGCCCAAAAGAGTTAAAGTCAATGGATAAATGGTAGTGAGTTTATACAAGAGGACTCACCAAATTGTGGTTGATAGGTGAACTTAGTAATTGTGTATAATGCATATGTATATGAATGTTTGGTAAGATTTATATTTTATGCCTATGAACTTACTAAGTTTCTATAAACTTGCTTGAGTGTATTTAATGTCTCATGTAGATTGACGTAAAAATATACGGAGGATCGGATCAACACTGAGGATCACACTATCAAGATTATCTCCGGTAGCTTTTGTAAATTTCCTTTTTGATTTATATGGCATGTATATGGTTTGATGATTATATAAATACTAAAACTTGTTTAATGAATATGTATTAAAGTAAAGAGTGATGAATATGCTAAATAATATAATTATAATAGAAGTATGATTTGGTATCAAATTGGATTGAATTGGATTGGATTGGTTGGTTTTAAAATTTCAGGGAAGATTGGATATTTATAAAAGGACTATATTGAATTCATAATAAAAAAAAATATATATTAACTCGTTAAACTTAGGTAATGTCTTATACCCTATTCTGGCGACGAATATGGGTAGGGGGTGTTACAATGTTAAAGCCTAGTTGAAATGGTTTGTTTTGATGAATGTGTTTGAGTGATGTTTAATGACTAAAATAGCATGTTTGAACATGGAATAACATAGATAAGATGATGATATTGAATGGCTAGTTGGTTGGATGGATGGTGTACAAATGAATGAGTTGAATTGGTATGTTTTATGTTAAACTCAACTTATTTTGAATGGTTTGAATGGAAATGGTTAATTGATTGTTTTGGTATGCCTTTACTATGGATAGATTCAAGTCAAATTGGTGATTCATTGAGTACATTGAATAGGTTGGTTGGAAGTATTGAAACATGTACCATTTGGTTCATTTTTACCAAAACAGTATGTTCATGACGCGACAAGAAATCCTGTTGTCACGATGAGGTCAAATATAGTACTATTAAAAATTAATATTAAAATATTAAAAATATTATTCAATAATTTATTTTAGATGAATGAATAATTTAGTTTTTTTTTCCAGATATTTTTATACTATTTCTTCTATAAAATACAGTAATAAATAAAGAACGCACATTTCAAGCTTGAAATAAGTTGGATTGGGTTAAGTGCAATCAAACTCTGGGATTGACGACCTTAAGAAGTAATTTAAGTAGATGAGGTCGAAAAGATAGTTTATTGAGCAACCCTTAATCTATCCTGGTTTAAGTTGTGAGGTCAAAAGTTAAGTAGATTAAATACAAAATTCTAAAATTCTAAAATTAAATTTAAAAACTTAAACCAGCTTAGATTTAGCCCTGTGGGAGTTAGATTCTAATTCACTTTGAAAAAGAAAAAGAAAAAGTTTTAATTTTAGAACAACTAAAATTTATGCCATTTCTAGGTAAAAAAATAATTTTCTTAAAAGGATAATTATATTTTAAAATAATTTAATTTATAGAAAATTTAAATTTTAATAGAGTAATTATTATTAAAAATCCTAAATACTTTGACTTGAAAGAAAGAGTTATACAACAATTAGGGGTGAAGTCAGAAAATTCTTTTACGGGAGTCGAAATTAAATAGCCTATATCTTTAAATTTTTATTATTTTTAGAGAAACTAAAGTAGAATTTTAACTTCACTAATTTAAAATTTTAAAGGGAGGCCGGACGGACCTGCTAGCCCATTGGCTGTGCCCCTCACAACAATTATTGATAAAAAATAAAAAAGAAACTAGAAGTGGCCCACAAGAAAATATTTCAGCTGTTTCAGTTAGGATATTGGGCCTTGCTCTCTCTTATAAAATTGGGCTTTTTGTTTCAAGTACGGCCTAAACAGAAGAAGAGAATCCGACCGTTGGGGGATACCAAAATATTACCGTTACCCAATGCCATGCGTTTAAATACCAGAAACTCTCCTCATTTCCCACAACAATACCTATTCTCATCTCATCTCATCTGCCAATCTCTCTCTGTTTTATCAGCATTTTAAAAAATTTTGTTTCTTATTTTTTTAATTTATTATTATTGTTGTTGTTGGAGTGATGGCTGAAATGGCAAATACCCACATTGTAGAAATCCCAGTAGATGAAGAACATCAACACAAGCTCTCATCTGCTTTAACCACAATCACTGCAATCCAAAACCATCCATTGATGGAAATCTCTCAAAGTCCGGGCCATCTTTTACTTCTCAAATTATGGCAAAGAGAAGAAGATCTTTTCAATCGTAAAATTGCAGTTAAAGCATCAAGACTAGATTCCATCAAAACACAAATCTTCCAACTCTCTTGTTTCTTCCTTGTCTTCCATGGCTTATTCTTCAACGTCTTGTTTACATCATCCGTTGGTGTTAGACAACACCATACTTGTAAGAAATGGTGGATGCCATCCATTGTTTCGCTTTGGACTTCACTTGTGTTTGTGTTTTTGGTTCAGGTTAAGCTTTGTAGGTATTGGAAAGTAGGGAAGCAATTGCAGAGGGAACGAAATGATAACCGAGCTCTTACTAGGTGTATTCAAGAATTGAGGATGAAAGGTGAAAGCTTTGATTTATCAAAAGAGCCTCATATTGGGAAGAGGATGAAGAGTTCCAGTGTTGAAATTAAATGGAAGCCATTAACATGGTGTTCTCAGTATTTGGTTACTATTGTTATTGTTTGTATCTCGGCTTTGGTTTTCCCATTCTGCAAGTTCATGCTCTGTGGATTCTGATAAGGTAAGATATAAAATTTGTTTCAGCTTTTTTATTTATCATTGGCTTCTGATTGATTTGTTTTATATAGATGATTGGATGGAGGATGCTAATGGAGGTATTTGATTGGGGATGAAGCATCTTGGTCCGACAAACCTTTTACATCACCAACAGATAAAAGAAGACGTCGTCTGCCGCTCATACGGAGGCGACCTGAGATCTCGTATTGTACTATCTAAGAGATGCTTTGCTTTTCTGAGATCTTCAATGGCGACACCACTTGTGTGCTCAATTTTAGTTGTACAACAAGTTCTTTCTATTCAACTCAAATAATAAAATTCTTTCATTCTTTTATTATTTCTTAAATCAACTTGTATGCCCATCCCCACTCCTTTTGTAGTACACTCATCTATTTGGGTTCGATTTCTAAGTGGACTTGAGTTCCCATCACTCTGGATCTCTGGATTGGTAAAAGCAATTCTCCAGTTTCTCTCAATTTTGAATTACTCCCTCCTTAGAAAATTGGAGATACATGAGGCAGTAACAAATTTATTAAGACAACAGAAAATGGAAACTTTAAAGGCTAAATTTATTATTATACCAATCTCATATACTTGGTGATTTATCCTTATTTTCGAAATGAACAAGGGTTATAAATTGCTCCAACTTTTTTTAAAAGTACCAATTTGCTCAATTTCGAAATCGAAAGGGACAGGAAAGATTTTTTACCTTTTGGATTAAAATATCGAAATTGCTCCCGATATTTGGATTCAAATTAACTCAGATTGAACAAGTTCAAGGTGGAACTGACAGAGATTTGATAATTTCATTTCAAATTACTTGTTGGAATTGATCATTAGCAAATAGCAATGTGCCACACACACAATGTGCTAGAAGATAAACAGCAAGAAGGAAATTCAAATTGGTTTATTGGATAAAAAAAAAACCATAATCAAGTATTAGAAATCCATGGATACATAAGAACAGTTGGTTTTGCAGAGAAAACAATAATAGTCAACTAGAACTAAAAGGATTACCTCCTTAACTAACTGCTTTCGAAGCCGAATATCCGAAACACACCTTCATCGGCTGAATATTTGTTCTTGTCATCTCCGGCATAAGCAAGTAAATTGTATTTTGGATTCCATTCCACACTATTCATGGCAGCTCGACAAGGAATTTGATGCACGGTTCGTCCCGTATAAACATTGGACTGTTTCAGACAACAGCAGAAACATGAATACGATAATTTTTTTATTAACCGTTTTACAGATAAGGAAGTTCAACCAATACATACTATATCAATAAATAGATCTTCACTGGCAGAGGCAATATAATCTCCCGTATAATTGAAGCTTATTGTCCGGACAGGCCACCTGCACGGAACGCAAATGATCATTTCATGCCCATGAGAAATATGACAAAGGTTAATAAAAAGCATGTATTCAGGTGAAACTTACTCAAGCTTAGTAAATGTTCGCACACAAAGCATCTCTGATATATCCCAAAGGCTGACTAAGGAATCAGCACTTCCAACAGCAAAGTATCTACCATAGAAGAGTAATGGATTTTATCATCTAATGGAAAAAGAAACTTCATTGATGGTTACCTCGTATTCAAGAAACAAAAAATAACCTTTGGATGTATGAAAAACATATAAAGGTTAAATACATACATTACATGATAGATGCATATAGATATAAGGCTGGTAAACCAATAATATCAAGACAGAGTTAGACCAAACCTTCCTGTTGGATCAATTGCAATACAGTAGCAACCAGCAGTATGAGCCATGAGGGTGTCAACTGGTCTAAGTAATGGGTAAGCAAGTACTTCAACAGTACCTGAGAAGAACATTTAACATATAGAACATAAACATCCTATAAACTAAGGAGTAATAATAAAGGTAAAAGTACCATCAAGGTCTCTATACTAGGAGTCAAATTGCATTTTGCCCCCACTACTCAAAAAAGGCCAAAATAGTCCCTATATGTTAGATCAAAGAGCAAATCGGTCCTTCCTGCTCAAAATTTCATCCCTTTGCACTGTTGAAAATCGGCATGGCTAACAAAGTAATTAGATATTTACATGAGGCATGCCACGTGTACCTCATCTGATGTACAAGGACAAGTTTTTAGCAGTAAAAATAGATGAATTTTTTAACAAAAGGACCAGTTTGCTCTTTGATATAAGGTACAAGGACTAATTTGCTCATCTTTCGAGTATAGGGGCCAAAATGCAATCTGACTTCTAGTACAGGGGCCTCCATGATACTTTTACCAATAATAATCCGTTTTTGAATCAAAGAGAGAAGCATAATTGCTAACAAAGAAATTGTTCTAACCATTTCCAGTCGTCAAAAAGAACATATCTCCTGTCATGTTCCAAGCAATTTCATTTACCTGGAGAAAGAAATTTTATTCATCTGTTTAATCATACAGCTTAAGTAACAATTTCTAGCATCCCATGATTAGTCATTACTTCCAAAGAGTTAACTGAGAAAAGGGTAAAAATGTTGGTAATTTATAATGGCCATTAGTTCCAATTTGTAATGACAATTATGTATTAAATGAATACATTGCACGCTTAAATGTGCTTGGTACTTTATATACTCAAGTTTGTGTTTTATGTATAAACTAAACCTTGGAAACTAGGCCTCAAATGCAAGTACGAATGTGTTTTCCAAAATTAACATCTTCAAAGTTGATCAAATAACAAAGGAGAGGAGAGCAAATTAGTATGAACTGAACAATACCTCATAACTGAACTTGCGTCTGTGAATTGGCTTAAATTTTCGAACATCCAGTATTGTTAATTCATCATCCTTGAGAGAAATAGAACATAGTATCAATGATAAACTAATTTTTATTATCGTGATGGAACAATGCCAAAAAAAAAAAGTTCTATTGCTACTCAAAAACAAATGCATGTAAAAGATTCCAAGTCGGAGATGTGTTGAAGTGCACAAAGTGACATAAGACAATAGAGCATACCCTATTACCAACAGCTATGTGCGTCCCATCTGGTTTATACGTGATGTTTATATTCTCCCCACTAAGTTCTGCTTGCTGGGAGCACTTTCCGCCTGCAAAACCCGATGTAAGCAAAGGTAAATAATTATATGATGGTTAAGCAACTAAGTGACATCATAACAATTTATTTAGTTAACCTCCTATAAGCAGATTTCATGGTATTCAACATAATAATCATGGCTGCACAAGCCATAGTAGTTCCTCTTCGATCTTCTAACAATAACATAAAACAGTATTCACTTACTTCGAGCATCCCATAGACGAACAGTCTTATCACCAGATGCAGTTGCTATGAGATCAGCATGTTTAGGGTCCCAACATAGTTGATCCACACTATCAGTGTGTCCTTTCAATTCGATATCTTTAGCCTTTCCCTGCACCAGACATTAGAGAAAATCACTATTAACAACAGGGAATTTATTAAATTTCCAACATTCAAGACACAAACCAAATCAATTTCAGATAAATTGTGCAAAGGGAAAGATGCTTTTGGAGAAGATACAATAAAAACGGATGTAAAAGACTAAGACGCCAGCTATCAAGGTATCTAAAAACTGCTTGTATTACTGTATGTGTATCCTAAAAGCAGTTACTTTACTTGAATGAATTTTGAGATTTTATCTTCTTACTTTTTCCATTTAAAAATCATAGTCCAATCGTTGATATCTTTAGTATTTTCCATCAAAATTTCTCATCAATATACTAATGCAATCATAGCAACCTCAGAAACAAGATTTTTTATATCCAAAAATAAGAAGATTTATTTTGAGTATCCTAAAAGCCTAAGCAAAAGGATGCCCATGAGAACGAGTGCACGAAGACGCATCTCGAATCAAATCCCAATTCATTATTAGTGCTGTAATAAAAAAGCAACATTCAAAATACCCAGAAGAGAAAAAAACAATGAAAAACGAAGAAAATTAAAAAAAAGAGGGGTGACAACTTACATGACCGTGAGGCTCAATATGCCAAACTCGAGCGGTTTGATCGACGGAACCGGAAGCAAGCTTGGTGCCGGTGCAATTCCAGGCAACCGAATGCACCTTTGAGAAAGGATATCAAAAGATTCTTCAATTAGGAGAGAAAGAGAAACAGGAAAAAGAATCCAAAAGAAAAAAGAAAAAAAACCTTACTTTCTTTTTGTGACCTTGATACTCTCTGCTATGTAGATTCTTGAAAGCAATTTTCTCCTCCATTCTCTTCCTTAGTTCTACCCTTCTTGTGTCAGTGTAGGTTTACTTAAAACAAACCAATAATGAATTCCGTTTGGTTTCAGAGTTCTCTTTTTAATGGAAATGATTTTTGTAATTTTGGTTAACATTTTTAAAATAAAAATATGTTAAAATTACTAAAATTATTTGATTAATTTACATTCCTTCAAATTTGTGAAATGTATTTTTATTAGGACCAACATTTGGCAAATTCACTATGTATTTCACAGGGCAAAATATCCAAATATATCAAAAAAATTATTTATGAAAAAGGGTCGGTTTTTTTAAAATTTACTTTAAAGGGTCATTTCACAAAAATATGTCCACGTCAGTAGCGTTTTGTGGGGATGCGTGAAAAAGCCAATAGCTTGTCTTGATATGGCAAAAGCGCTCCCCCAAGGGCGCGCTTTTGCCTATTAAAAACTAAATTACAAAAATTAAAAAATAAAAAACAATTTTTATTTTATTAAATATATTAAAACTAAATTTAAAAAATAAAAATAAAAACAACTTCTTATTTTATTATATTACATATATTAAAATTAAATTACAATAAAAAAATTTAAACAATTTCTATATTATTAAAGATATTAAAATTAAATTACAATAAAAAAATAAACAACTTCTATTTTATTAAATATATTAAAATTAAATTACAAAAAAATAAACAACTATTAATTTATTAAATATATTAAAACTAAATTACAAAAATAAAAAATAAAAAATAACTTTTTATTTTATTAAAAAATTAAAATTAAATTACATATAAAAAAAATAAACAACTTCTATTTTATTGAAGATATTAAAATTAAATTACAAACACAAATAAAAAACAACTTTTATTTTATTAAAAATAAAAAAATTATTACAATTAAACAATAAAAAGCCCGTCCCGAATCAATGTTGATGCTTGGCGGTCGAATCGATGCACACGGGGTGGTTGGCGATTCTGTATACCGGATTCCTCCTTCTTCTTCTAGCTTCCACGTGGTGGAACCTCGGGCGCGGATTTTGGTTCTTCCGTGATGGAGTCCAGTTGTGGGTGTTGGGAGGATGACCCACTTTGATAAAATAACGATCATGAGGTGTTTGCATAAACCACGGCGGGTGTCTCAATCCGTATGGTGAAGGAGACTAGTAAAAATAAGTCTCCCGAGGGCGCCTCCTGTGATCCTCACGCGACACAGCCGCCTCAAGATCGGTGGCCGGTCGGAGTAGTCGAAACGGACTCGAACCGGGCCATGCATTCCAACTCGGTGGGACCGGGAAAGGAAACATATATGGGTTAGGATACATATAAAGGCTAGAAGTGCACGCACCGGCATAAAGGCCAAAGGTCGTGATGTCGGTGTCGTCACCGGGCGATGGGCCCGGTGATCGCAGTGGGCGCTGTTGATGGGCTCGGTGGTGTGTGTGTCTTGCCGTTGATGGTCCCGCCTCATCACCCCCTTCTCCTTGGATTTAAAGGGCCCCGCTGTTCCTTTGTTCATGAAGTTGTCGCCGCCTCTTTTCTTCCGATAATAAATCGACTTACCATGGATCCTAAACCATGGCATGTATTCCGATGACGCACGCTAACTCGTGAACGACGATCGGTTCCCTGATAGGTAAATAGTCATACCGGTTCTCCCACATCTCGATATATGTTGACCAAAATCTTGGCCAATCCGTGTGCAATCGCCGTAAATCGACTTTGTGCTCATCATCGAGCACCTCGTGTGGCACGGAATCGGTTGTCGGAATCCAAATTGTCGCAGAACCCGATCTGACTGGTGCATCTCCACGGTCGCATAGTTGATTAATGAGACCTTCATGTGCCAAATGTTTGGATTTTGCAAGAACTCCTCTGGAATTACTGCCCCAATTGCCGGATCCTCGTACGGTGTCCATTGAAACTATATTAACATGACCAAAATATTAGTTATATATATAATACTAAACACTAAATACGAAATACTAAATTATAAATACGAAATTCAAAACTTACTTGTGATTCCGACCGTTGGTCTAATAGAAGCCGTATATCTTCAAGCGATGTAGGTATTCCAGCATAACTCGCCGAATGGTTCCACCTAATTAAATAAATTTTTAGCATACAATTATACTATAAATCTACATAATAATTGTAAAATATAACATTAAATTTACCTCGTTATCAGTGGGAATGTATATGAGTGGTCTAGTCGAGGACGTAAAAATGGAAATCGAAACAGTGCCCATGACTGCAGTAGTGATAGGCAACCTCCGATTTTCGCTTTGCTCGCCACGCCGCTCGCGCATCTCTCCGATACAACTTTGATAGCACGGCACTTCCCAACTCGAGTTCACCGGTGCTCTAAAATCAACAAGTTTCAAAGACCATCTCAAGTGTCACGAGGTTTCTAGATAGGTCCAAAGATCGAGATAGCCTCCAATTATCTCAAGAATGTATGCCCGAGCATACCGTATTCTTTCTATTTCGGTCGAACCATCATTCGGCTCCAGGAATGTGTCTCGTAACCAAGCCATCTCGATCCGACCTCCATGAATGTTATCCGGAATGGCACCCAGAAGCTCGTAGCATACGGCCATCCAATTGATAGAAGTTGCGGACCCAGTGACTACAGACCCGTCCACCGGCAATCCCAATTGCAATTGCACATCTTCTAAAGTGATAGTACACTCTCCGCATGGAAGATGGAAAGTGTGCGTCTCGGGTCTCCACCTCTCTATCAACGCACTGATCAAGATTGGCTCCAACTTGAACCCCCGGCCTATCGTGGTCACGTGCCAAAAACCCGCTTCCCGCAGGTAATTCTCGATCAACGACGATGGGGGACCATGCATATTGCGAATATAGCATTGCAATACCCGATCTACTGACTGTTTAAAAAATTATAAAATAAAAATTAATTAAAATTGCATAAACATAAAAAATATTAAATAGTATTGAAAAATTAAAATTAAAACTTACCATTTGCATTTGATCGACAGAGATGTGCTTATCGTCCAGACGAATTAATTCCCCGGCCATTGGTAATACGATCGAAAATTTTCTAATTTATCAAAAATATTAATTAAAAAAAATTAAAAAAAGGGCTTTTTTTGTAAATAGTAAAGGACTATTTTGAAATTTGAGAGTAAGTTTCAAGGACTTTAAGAGAAATTTGAGAGAAATTTGAGAGAAAATTGAGAGAAAGATGATAGAGGACTAATGTGTGAATAAAAAACGCGTCTCCAATGGCGCGCTTTCCTGCTGCATCCCCACAAAACGCGCTGACGTGGACGCGTTTTGTGGGGAAATGGCCCTTTCCCGTAAATTTTAAAAAAATCGACCCTTTTCCGTAATTTTTTTTTGTATATATTGGTATATTGCCCGGTTGTGAATTTTAAAAACTCCATTATCAAATAATTTCACTTTTTATTATTGAAACAAATTATTAGTAAAAATTAAATGCATTAATTCTCTAAAAAAATATTAAATGTTCTCTCATATTTTTATTATTAAAAATATATTTTTATTTTTATTTATAAATATATTTTTAAATATTTAAAAATGAAAAATTTTTCCCAAAAAATAGGAAATAAAAAAAATTCATACATCTAATAAAGCTTTATATAAGCCCCTAAAGTGATGAGTGAGTATAGTTCCCACGAGGATCGGATTGAGGCACAAAGTTGATCAAATTATTTTAATAAAGTCGGGCTAATGCTATGGCAAAATAATTAAATGAAATGTTATGGCAAAACTAAGGTAAATATGCAATGATTAAATGAAAATTGAAGCAAATATTGACTTATTGGTTATCTAACATTTAACTAATACTAAGCGATATTATGTGCTCGAATCATAATATAGAAAGACAACTTGTATTAGTAGATGAACATAAACAGGTCCTTAGTCTAATTGAAAATGTGCTAATGATTGAAAGACTGATATGTCGCCTATCAAGTCCAATTGGGGAGATATTTTGTCTTGAGCATTGGAGCGGATAACTCCTAGAAGATAGAGACATAAATGTGACTGATTGGACTAACAATACATCAGACATGACCCAAGTAGAATATATCTTAGATCCATTTATGGATTTACTTACTTTTGACTAACAATACATCAGACATGACCCAAGTAGAATATATCTTAGATCCATTTATGGATTTACTTACTTTTGACGTTCATAGTGTGGCATACCTTAATCTTGAGTGGATGACAGACTATGTATGCATAACTCATATACTTTGATGTAAGTAAAAGCCTAAGTTCAAATAGATAAGGAACTGAAAATTGGTGTTTTGGGTATACAACTTCTGCAATATGTAGAATTATTCACAATAGTAGAATTCATACTCAACTAATGCGTAACTAATATCCTCTCATTAGCATTACATGATAGATGAAAAGTATTCGTGACAATGAGTCCTATTAGTTTCCACAAGATAAAATAAGATCATATTAATTGGGAGAACAAATTTATTCCAAAGAGATTAAGAATATTCTATGAGGGTAACACACTTATGAAAAGGTCATTAGATATGCACTTATTGAGTAGCTTTCGTAATGGTATGTAATTAGGGTGAGCTCAGTCACGGTACTATAGTGGAATGACTTTGTAATTAAATAAACTTATAATTAATAGACGGAAACTTGGAATTTAATTATAAATTATTTTAGCCTTAATTATATTTGTCCAACCGATCCCTCTACTAGCTCGTTGAAACCAAAAATAAATTGCATGTAGAACCAAATGAACAGAAATGAATGAAAATGATGAAGTGAGAGAAATGGGTTGCATTCACAAATGAATGTGTTTACTCACTAAGTATAGAAATGGCTTGAGAGTTAATTTAATGCTTTCGAATTATTATTTAATTAATTATAATTAAATAGTTGAAGTTTGAAAATTAAATTAAATTAATTAGTCGTTATGAATTCATTGAATATGGAAATTATATAATTCTTCATAGATTCTTTTACAGTAAAATTGTCATTCTTTAACGGAATTAGAATTGGATTGAGAAAATTATTAAATTGGGAAATTAATTTATTTAATTTAATTTAATTAAATAAATAATATTTATTTTGAGAATGGAACACAAATATTTGGTTGAATTAAATTATAAAATGTCGGGTCAAAAAGTCCAAGAAACACATATAGTTAGACCCAATACATGAGAGACCCAATTCCCCTCATATTATATATGAGGGGCGGCAACCCTAGTGTTTTTTTCTAGGGTGTGTGGCCCCCTCTTCTAGTTGAATTAGAATACCGTTTTCTATTAAATTAATATTATTTGTGTTATACATATTCAATCAAGATTCTCCTATCTCTCACTATAAATAGATGACACTGGTGGAGTTATTCACATAAGTTTTAACACATAAGTTTCATAGATTTTTATTTTGCCAGAAAGTTGTGAGAATTTATTTTTTAAGAATAAATTCTATCTTTCTAGGAATTGTGATTTCTACTGGTTTCTATTTGAGAGAATTACTTTTGTAGCGACCTAATTTTCAATGGTGTTGAAAAATACGATTTCGGAACCACATTTCCATTAAATGAGTCTGTAGGGATAAAATATAAACATTTATGAAATTATTATGAAAATATATTGAACTCCGGTTAAGTAATTTAATTGAGAAAATAGTTAATTAAAGCTTAGGGACTAAATTGTAAAAATTCAATCATTGTAAAGTTTTAATTTAGAAAATACTTGGGGGACCTAAATAGCAATTATCTAAAAGATCGAAATGGTTAATTAACCAATTTTAAATAGTAGATAGTGGATGGTGATGATGATAGTCATTAAGTTAATATAATTATATTAAAAAAGGTTAATTAAAACATAAACATGATTTATTATCTTAATCTTTTCTTAATCTAACTATAAATATAAGTTGATAGTGGAGAGATGAAAGAAAATCATCATCTTCTCCAAGTCGCCACTATCCACCATTAGAGAAAAAAAGAAAGAAAACCTTCAACCTAGTTAAACATTTGAACATTATTTCAAGGAAGTCACTAAGCTATTTTTCTTTGATTTCTATAGATTTTTTTTATCATAGGAACTTGATTTAACTATACAATCTATCAATTTGTTCAATTGTTAAGTTTTTAGCAATTTGCTATATTAGAGAACTTGATGAATTAGGCTTGAATTTGGTAGTTAATAAGCTTAGATCATGATAAGAACTAAATTGTAAAGCTAATTAAGCTTGTTAGACAACTTTGTAACATTATGGACTAAATTGAATAAATTAAAATTTGTTGTGAAATTATGTTATAGATAGGAAGTATAAGGTCCTTAACGAAATTATGTTACAAATAGGAAGTATAGGGTCCCTAATGAAAGAATGTGAAGTTAGATTTTGATTCGATGTTAAATATCGATAAATATATGTATCCCGAGTATAGGGACTAAATTGAATAAAATGAAAAACATGAGTGGCTATGTATTTGGTTGTGAATCATAGATTTATCATTAAGCGTATTTGTACAGTGTACGATTTTGTTTTCCCCGTGAACAGGTTTAGTAGATTTTCGAGCAATCATTAAGTAGATTTCAACATCCAGAGGATGATCCCTGACTCAACAACATTTGTATATCCCGTTTTGATTTAAGTATGACATGTACCTAGGTTGAGTTAATTTTGGTTTATAACTATGTGTATATGCACTTTGGATTAAAAAAATTGGTATTTCAATATGGCTAATGGAACATGAATTGTAAATGGTTTCAATTTTGGTATGTTTTGCTATAATGCTAGCGATCTTGATGAAATAGTTAAAATTGCACATAATTTTGTATGATATGCAATAGGTAATTATTTTATAACGTTTAGGTATTGGTAAAATGTTGAACACAATAGTAGAGTGCTTAAATTGATGTGAGCATGTTGTCTATCAGGCCTGATTATGAATTGAATTGTTTAGTATATGTTTGGAAAGATACAGGTTTTTATCCAATTAGAAATTGCATAAATAGTATGTGACATGAGGGTTGGTAAGGGAGACCATATATCAGTGTGGACCTATCTATGGGTGTCGGGTAAGGAAGAAGACAAAATACAGAATCACAGCAGAAATGAAAATATCAGATTAGTGTCCGACTTAATTGATGAAGATAGCAGAACTTGGAAGAGTGAATTGATTGTCTGTACCTTTCATACGGATATTGCTAGGAAAATACTGCAAATTCCGTTAGCAAAGTCCACCCATGAAGACTTTCAAGTGTGGAGAGGGGAGTCATCTGGAAACTTCTCAGTGAGAAGTGCCTATAAAATATTACAGGATACTACATTGAATCCTAGAAATTATATACAGGCTGATACTAAAATTTTTTACAAGAAATTGTGGAACCTATACATCAATGAACACAACAACAAATCTGTCTAAATACGGTCTAAAAATCTGATTCATCAAATCCATAAAAATGGCAGGAGCATTAGTCAAACCAAAAGGCATAACAAGGAATTCATAATGTCCGTACCTCATTCTGAATGCAGTTTTCGGCACATCTGAGTCTTTTACTCGCAACTGTTAATAACCTGATCTCAAATCAATCTTTGAAAACACTGTTGCACCTTTCAACTGATCAAACAAATCATCTATTCTCGGCAACGGATACTTATTTCTTATCGTAACTTTGTTGAGCTAATGATAGTCTATACACATTCTCATTGACCCGTCTTTCTTCTTTATGAACAATACAGGCGCACCCCAGGGTGAAAAACTAGGTCGTGCAAAACCTTTGTCCGTTAACTCTTGTAACTGAGCTTTCAACTCTTTCAACTCTGTTGGAGCCATTCTGTACGGAGCTATTGATATCGTTGTTGTTCCCGGTACAAATTCAATACCAAACTCAACCTCTCTAATAGGTGGCAATCCCGGTAATTCTTCAGGAAATACATCTGGATATTCACAAACAACTGGCACGGATTCAACCTTCTTTTCAGACACTTTAGTATCTAAAACATAAGCGAGATAAGCTTCGCAACCTTTTCTCACATACCTCTGAGCTGTTATCGATGAAATCACTATTGGTAAACCACCTGACTCATCAGATTCAATCCGGAGAATTTCATTATTCTGACATTTCAGTTCTATAGTTTTTCATCTACAGTTCACAACAGCTTCATGCAAAGTTAACCAATCCATTCCCAGAATTACATCGAACTCATCAAATGACAAAAGCATCAAGTCAGTCAGAAAATAGTAACCCCGAGTCATTAAAGGACAGTTCTTGCATACTTTATCAACTAGAACATACTTGCCTAAAGGGTTCGATACTTTAATCACAAATTCAGTAGACTCGACAGGCAAACTCTTATTAGACACCAAATTCATACATACATACATAAGAATGAGTAGATCCAGGATCAATCAATGCAATAACATTAGTGTCGTAAAGAGAAAATGTATCGGTAATGACATCAGGTGATGACGCATCTTCGCGGGCGCGAATAGCGTAAGCTCTAGTAGGTACTCTGGCTTCAGATCTTATTGTATAATCTCATTATTTGTTTGGTGAGAAATGCCATGTTTATACCGACAACAAAAGTTTGAAATATCTGATGACTCAGAAAGATTTGAATTTGCGACAGCGAAGATGGTTAGAATTGATAAAAGACTATGAATTAGTGATTGACTATCATCCAGGGAAAGCTAATGTGGTTGCTAATGCTTTGAGCCGAAAGCCCTTATTTGCTTTACGTGCTTTGAACACACAATTAGCTTTGTCTGACGACGGTTCGATAGTAGCTGAGTTGAAAGCGAGACCGCTATTTCTACAGTAGATTTGTGAGGCTAAAAAATTTGATAATGAATTGCAAGCAAAACGAACTCAGTGTGAGTCGAGTTTTGATTTAGAGTTTCGAATAGGGCCTGATGAATGTTTGATGTTCTGGGGTAGAATTTACGTACCGAGAAATCCCGAGCTTATTTAGAAGATTTTAAACGAAGCACACAGTAGTTGTTTATCAGTACAAACGTATGTCGTTCGACGAGGGTTTGGCTCTAGGCCATGGCACGATGAGGAACCCCGTCGCTGCAGTGAGGCTAAGTCAGCATGTCACGTCGCGAGGAGGAATTCTCGAGGTCTCTTCGTCAACCCTCTATTTTGAATTCTTCATAATTTTATCCTTATTTGGCATCAGGTTAGTATTTGAGCTTTTGTAAGTTTATATTAGACTCGGAAATGATTGTATATTGGGTTAAATGCATGTTTTAGTTGAATTTAATCATCAAATAATATAAAATGAATGTAAATGATCATAGTTGCTCTGGACTCGGTGATCGGGTCAAGTATGGGGTGTTTAATATAAATTATTGAAAAATAATGAATTATTATCATTTAATAAGGAAAGGGGCTAAACGTGTGATTAATTAAGGTTTTATATGGTAATTTTTTTCCATTACTAATTAAAGCTTAGTGGGTGAGTTTTTCTTTAACCGTTGATAATCACGTCATTAGGATAAACTCACTCCATCATCGTTGGATCTAAGTTGGTAGAGGAAATTTCTAGATCTTTTTCCTAATTTGTGTGGAGCGGGAGGTATTATTTTTTTAATTTTTAAACCAATGTACGTGGGAGAGAGAAAGAAACATTGTACTAGCTTTTAACATTGGAAGAATTGCGATTAAAATTGAAATTAGATTTAAAGATAAACTATAGGCCATTGGATGAGAGATTTGATGGTAAGAAGAGATCTTAACTGTTGTCTTTTGAGTGGGAATGTATGAATTTCCACTATTGATCAATTGAGAGAGATAAAGGAGTATTTTGGCTAACTTTCATTTGTGCTTTCAATTGTAAGAGACTTGGGAAGAAACCTCATTGCATTGTTGTAAGTCATTCCCTTTCAATTCTTATGATTAAATTATTGTTTTAAATAAGAATATTGATCATGCCTTATTAGATTTCATTACCTATTCAAGGATGATTTAAATTATAGGAGAAGGTGAATTTAGGTTGGAGTTTTGAGGGTTAGATGAATAAGTGGAAGAGAGGTGAAATACTAGTTCATTCTTTTGCATTCGTGGTTCAATTGAAGCATCTAAATTAGTTTTAACGGTACTATGTTTTATTTAGCTTTGAGATTGGCGCATGTATATAGAGTTAAGGTGTTAAGGAAATGGTCACTTTCTTGTTCATATGGTACTTTTGATGTTTGTGGCAAGTGTTGAATTGTATGTTAAATGGTATGTGACAAATGTGTAAGGCTTAGCTATAGTTGATGTTGTTTAGTTGATGATCTTAATAAATTTGGATATGTCATCTAGGTATGCCGAGGATTGCATATAAAAGAAATGGTAAATTGAATAGGTAGTTGGATTGAATATTTTTTGTTTTTTACTATATACATATGATGCCATTAAATGGCTATATATTTGAATGTTTTATCGACATTGTTCTAGGTTAAACATACATGTTTTGGTATGTTTTTTAACCAAGTGAAAATGGTATTTGGTTTATATATTGAAAAGTTTGGTTGGAAGCTATGTAATAGGTACCAAATGGTTCATATTTTCCTAAAATAGGGGCCGCATTTCGATGACCAACCTTTCTTGCCGCAACGTCGACCAACAGTGATGTCGCAACGTAGAGTGGCTTGAGGTCGTGACGTGACATACTATTTGGCGAAGTCACGTCGTGGAAGAGGTGATGTCATGACGTTAGCTTTGAACTTCTAAAACTTTACAGTTTGGTCATGTTTCGTGCTCGGGTTGGTAAAAGAGCTTTCGTAAGCTCGTATAAGACCCAGAAATGATTGTTTATCATAATTTGAGTTTGATTAACACTTGATTACATGTATAAATGTTTGTAAGTGCTTGATTGACTGTAGTTGCTCCGGCAACGAATGTAGCATTCCGTAGCTCGGACCTGACAATTAGGTCGGGTGAGAGGTGTTACATATTAAGGTTTTGAAGTCTTATGAATGTCATATTGTAAGTAGGCTTAGGCTTTATATTGTTGCTTGTGTTATGGTTGGCATGAGGGCATTATTGCATGGTTATAAAGATAGTTTATACACTAAAATGTTGTTTAGATTGTGAGTGTCTTGATATGTTAAATGGTCATAAAACCTTAGCTAAACAATATGTTATTTAGTTGTTTCGGATTGAATAGTTTATATTATTGATAGTTTGATAGTGAGTTTCTTTTGAGTTTAGAAGTCTTGGGAAACTTGTTTGAGTATCAGTTAAGGTTCTAAATAGTTTTCTTGCCGTAAAAGAGGCTTAGAAGAGTTTTTATTAAGACCGACTACATCTTAGTACTGATACCCACATGCTATCAAGTATCTATACCCTTAATAGATGTATTAATACTTTATGTCCTTTTTAAAGCAAAAGAAGTTCACATAGATTTACTAGAATTGCCTTAAACAAAAAGTATTCATAGTTTAATTATAGGATTAGTGGAGATGCCTCTGGACATCAAATATAGTACCTTTTGATTGGGATTATTGTTGGTCTGAGTTAGGAGTGTTACACTTTTACTAGTCGTAGTGTTATAATCTATTTTAACTACATGCCTTAGAATCGCAATTACCATCATTAAGTTAATTGTATAATACCTATAAGGTAATCCAAGCAACCATACCCAAACAACATGTGAAGGATGAAGTTAGTTGTGAAGTCCTTACTCCTGATAAACTAGCCATAAACTTTCCGTCAAGACTCTCTTATAGTCTTGTTTCTTTATCAGTTAGTTGAACATCTCCTACTGGCTTCCAAAGAAGACAAATCCTCTCTAAAACCCTATAGTATGTCCAATAAGCCTGACAATCACTGAGTTCTCCATACTTTTTTGTAGCATTAGACATCAATTTGTCTTTGAGCAATCTCTATATCCCCTTCTCAAGTTCAAATATCTCTTTTTAACTCTTGAACTTTTTCATTATCTTATCTAAATATATTAAAATAAGAGAGTCCGAGTGTCTAATACTAAATGAGAGAAAAATATTCACTTCT
The DNA here is from genome assembly GCA_025698515.1 of Gossypium sturtianum. Lineage (NCBI taxonomy): Eukaryota > Viridiplantae > Streptophyta > Magnoliopsida > Malvales > Malvaceae > Gossypium > Gossypium sturtianum. The sequence continues at coordinate 99,986,899 of CM046947.1, forward strand.
GCCGTCTAATTCTTTACCATATATATCGCACACAAACATCTTTTTATTATAATGTTATACAGCAAATAAATAAATAATTAATTAATTAAGAAATTTAGAAATTTACACATTATATATATATATATATATTATTTTTCTGTTGCCCACCTAAAAAAAAACCACAAAAGAGGAGAAAAATATACAGACACAACCACCACCATCACCGCTACCCGAAGGCACCTTCGTCTTCTACTCATGACTACATCGGACGGTGGAGGAGGCAGGTACATGGCCTACTCTCCCTCGCCTTCCGCTCCTCACTCTCCCCACCTCTCCGGCCTCCGCTCCGTCGCTGCCGCAGCCGCTTCCTCTGCTGCCCTCCTCGATCAGGAGAAGTATGCTCTTCTTTTTTTCTCTTTTTCGTCTCTTACGTTAATTTTAATCTAATACCTTGAGATCTTCGCTGTTTTATTCTACTCGTCCTTCGCTTTCAATTATACTCGACGATTTCTGTTATCTATTTATTCCTTGTAGTGACTGTAGTGATATTGGCTCTGATCTTTCTCTTTTGCTTACAAAGTATTTAGTTTGGTGTTAAATTTGTTCTCTTAGTTGGCTTCTGCTTGAATTTCCAAGATCTAGTGCTCGATCCATTCGTTTTTTTATCTGGTTATGCTTTTTGTTCTGTCTTTCTGATGATGCCATCGTAGTATTAACAGATCTCTTCAGATTTACAAGTTTGTGAATTCTAGTGGTTTGATGCTTTCATTGTGTGGTGTGGAGTGCTTTTTTCAGGTTTAAGTTGTAATCTGGATGCAGGGGTATTAAATTGAAGCTAAATAACTGTGGATTGCTTGTAATTATCATTAATGACTCTGTTTCTGCAGCTATTGATAGTAGCCGGAGATGATTCTTTTGTTAATATGTGTTAATCAACGATTGGCTGACGGTCATCATTTTCCTGTTTGCAGATATCTCTCAGAGTTATTGGCAGAGCGTCAGAAGATTAGTCCATTTATGCCTGTGCTCCCTAATACCTATAGATTGTTGAACCAGGGTGAGTTACTTAACATAGAAATCTTCTTTCCAAAGGATCATGCAGAAGAATATCTCCTTTCCTCTTTGTTGTCTTTAAAATAACAATTGAAGTTCAGCGTTAAGTGCCAAATACTAACTTAACAAGTAACTGATAAAATTTGCTAGTCAGGGATCAAGCCACTGACACTTTGTCACTGGCCTCCTGTCAAAATCTTCATAGCTAGAGCTAATACATTCACAAAACCTTGTGAACGAAATCATGCCTTGTGTAGATAGAACTGGAAATTACTAGGACTTGGTGGAATCATGATTGAGGTTGACTGCCTTCTTCTGATAGTCCCCGACAGGAAATGTGCTTAAACTTTAAAAATTTTCTGGGTAGAACGATAATGATATTACAGAAACTATGGTTCTTAATTGGCCAATAAGATGTGTTACATGAACCTTGCGAGCTCCTCTATGTCACAAGTGGATAATAAGACATCTTAGGAAGTAACGGAAGCCAATTATAAAGAAGAAAGAAGACACTTCTAGTGCCATACTCTTAAGAGAAAAGAGGAGATTAGAAACAAAGAGGAGGCAGAAAGGAGGTTTCTGAACCACAGTAACAGTGGTGATGAAAGGTGGATATGATGAAAAGAGCGCATAGAGAAAGCTAGTGATCCTACTGGTATTCATATTGGGAAGCAGCCCATGCTGGGTTTAAAGAAAATCAGTGATGTGTGAGGATGGTAAGGTTCTAGCCTGCCAAATGCAATAGGATATTAGATTTCTAAAAAATTACTGAAATAACTGCTTTAATAGTCCATTGTAACATCAATGTATCATGGATCCTGAGGTTAAGAAATCTTGGCGGACTTGCCTGTAAAATTTAGTTCTTTTAGGTTTGTTGTGAGAGGGCTTAGTTGCCAACTTCTAGTCAGACGTGGGGGTTATTTGTTTTCTCTTTCATCTGTTTATTGTAAAAAATTGTCATATAACTGTGCTAAATTTGGTGGCATTGCAATTAAGTAGTCTTTCTTTCTGTGCTTCTGGTGCTTTTCTTTTCTCCATTCACTTGTATGATTTCAGATTCTAACAGTTGATCTGGTTTCTCCATGGTTTTGCAAGTTAGTCAAATAATTCTTTTTAATTAATATAAGAATGTTCCTTATTGATTTATATATAAACCCAAAATAGAATTTCACTACCTCTTTTTATTTTGTTCCAGATTGCTTTCTACTGGAAGAGTAGCTTATTTTATGAAGGAAGTGTTGATATTTAACTGACTAAATTAACATTCCGTGTAGTCTCTCCATTTTGTGGTGACTGCTAACTGATTTCTTAACAACTAACTGGTACATCTTATTCTTGAAAATGACATTTTTGGAGCAGAAATTTTGCGTGTAACTACACTGTTGGGGAATGCATCAGTTTTAGGTCAAAGTGGGCTTGAACAAGCTAGCCCCCTGGCTTCCGGAGGAATATTTTCAAATGGAGGAGCTGATATGAACGGATGGACTTCACGGTTTCAATCAGAAGTATGGATACTAACCATTAACATAACTCTTTACCATCTAATTTTACTGCTTTTAGAGGTATTGCTGACTTAATGTTTTACTACATTTCCTGCTAACCAAACCTTTGTTTGACTTGTAGCTTGCAATGTCGTTTCTCTTATGACAGGCAGTCTGAAGCTAACATGAAGAAGTTCTCCAAATTAGTTTTAGCTTAGAAATTGATTCAGGCTGTTGCTCCTACTTATATAACTCATTGTTTCTCTGGCCTTTATCATTGTCAAGATAAATTTTGATATGCAGGGGATGACAGTATTTCCATTCAACTGAACTGTGTACTTTGCTGCTGACTTCAATAACTAAACAGTCATTTTAATTGCCTAAAGTGGTTTCCTTGATTTCAGTTACCTGCTTTTTTTAATGTGGAAATACAAGCTTTCCCATTGTTACATAGAAGCTGCTTAGATAGTCTCATCTGATCAGAAGAATTGATGGTTGATTGTGTTAGTAGGGGCCAGGTTCATCTGTGAAATTGCGTGTTACTGCTTTTAGGCTTGGTAGTCCATTGGTTTCTGTTTTACTCTTTTGCGGACTATTTTTGGTAGAATTGTTCTTTTGATCTGTTCAAGGTACTTGTCTGAAATGTCCTTGAGGAATCCCTGGTGCTTGTCAAAAGAATGGGTTTTCCATTGATATTTTCATTTATCAGTTGCTTTGGCTTTTTTTTTAACAAAACCCATTATATTATGGTGCAGATGTCAGGTTTAGGACGGCCCTCTTCGGCACAAAACTGGGTGGGTTCTCAAGGTAGCTCTTCTGGTCTTATTGTTAAGAGAACGATCAGAGTGGATATTCCTGTAGACAGCTATCCTAATGTATGAATGAACACTCCTGTCCTAAAACTGCTTTTAGGAATTATTCTTTTTTCAGCATCTAAAATAAGTTAATGTTGCAGTATAATTTTGTTGGCCGCCTCCTTGGTCCTAGGGGAAACTCTCTCAAGCGTGTGGAGGCAAATACAGAGTGCCGTGTCCTGATAAGAGGGAGGGGCAGTATTAAGGATCCAACTAGGGTAACTATCATTCTCTCTGTATCTTTCTTAGTAGTTACTTGCTCATTAAGCAAGTCTGAAAGTGAAACCCATGAAACATGTAGCTGCTACACATTGTTGCAGCTCCAAAGATGGATGGATAAACTTCAATGAATTATGTCTTGATTTAGTTCTAAAGGAGTGTATATATTATGATATTGAATTTCTTTATTGGGAGAATGTGAAATTCTCCGTGTCTTTATATGGATACAAATGTAGTAATGTTGTTTTTTTTTTTTTTTTTTAAAAAAAAATTGGTAAGGAGGAAATGATGAGAGGAAAACCCGGGTATGAACATCTGAATGAACCTCTTCATATCCTAGTTGAGGCAGAATTACCAGTTGAAATAGTTGATGCTCGCCTAATGCAAGCCCGAGAGATACTAGAAGATTTGCTCAAGCCTGTGGTAAGTGCGACCTTGTTTTGCTTCTTATTATGTTGAGTGGTAACGTGAAAATAATTGTCTTCCCTTTTATTTTGAAAAATAGGATGAATCTCAAGATTTCTACAAGAAACAACAGCTGCGAGAGTTAGCAATGCTGAATGGTACGCTTCGTGAGGAAGGTTCTCCCATGTCTGGTTCAGTATCCCCCTTTCAAAACGACAGCCTTGGGATGAAGCGAGCAAAGACAAGGGGGTAAAGGATATGGGAGGCCTGTGTGTTAGTGTCATGCCATAAGCCACAGACAGTGCAGGTGAGGTGAATGCCCCCAACTGCGGTCGGGGCACTTGAACATTTTGTGTGGCAGTTGAGTTGAGTTGGGTTATGAAGTGTGTTTAAGTTAATGTTTGGGAAATTGGGAGGTTAAATTACTACAGAATGGGGAATGGATGAGTGTGGAGTTTAGCAGTTCTGCTAAAAACTGTTGGCTGTGTTATTAGGTCGTATAGCGCTAGTAATAGTATAGTATGGTATATGCAAGGAAGTTAAAATTGTATTGGGCTTGTATTTTTTTTTTTGTATTATTAATAGAAAAAGTAATTGCATTTGTTAATGAAAATTTAATGAATGAATTAGGGCTTAATGGGGCTTTGGTTTGATAAAATATTAGAAATAAATAAAATGTTGGATCATTTTGAATCAAATATTAATATCTTTAAACCCAAGTGATGTATATCATTTAGAATAAATGGAAGATTGGTTCAAAATCTATGTTATTATTATTGTTGCAAAGGTGAGGGAAATATATATATATATATATAAGTATCAAAAAGAAAGGAACAAACACTGGATTGGACTTGAAACTAGTATTGTGATAAAATTTGATTGAGAGTGGCTTTTACTTCTGTTGTCGTTTTTAGTGGTGTTCATCGTCGTCTCCGACCTCCTCAATTCCAACCCAAGTTGTAAATGCAAAGAGAAATTCCTTGAAACTCACGGATCCATTTTTATCCCAGTCCATCTCTTCTGCAACATCCCAACAATCAATCACTATTAACCAAGAACCTATGCATGTATTAAAACTTAGAAAGCACATGACATTGACATGAACCATCTGTGTCTGTCAGCTAAGTTATTTAATGAATCTTGGATGCTGTGCAACAGCAACTGCAATCCACAATCTAAGCTGACAACTTCCTCGTCGCCTTCTAAACAATAATATTATGCATTTTTTCTGCACAATTTGTCCACGCAAATTGAAGTAAACACCATATTATGCACATGTTTACATGTGATATTGGGAACCCTTTTCTTTTTTTGTATATTACTATATTTTTACTATACGTGTAAAATTTGTGTCGATAATGTACCAAAGAATTTGTATATATAGAGAGAGAGCTGACCAAATCTTTTGGTGGCTATTGGTCCAGAGGAACGCTCCCCAGATTCATTGATAGCTTGAACCATCTCATTCTTGCTAACATAACCATCCTTGTTCTTATCCAACAACACAAATGCATCCACCAATGTTTCAAACGTGGCCTCCAAGTTTGGTACCCCCATTCTCGATTTCTTACTTCATTGTCATGGAACACCAACATTTATAATTAAAAAGGGTGAATATAAATCTCATTGATTCTGCAGAGTAAAAGTATCATAGAGATCTTTGTACTAAGAGTTAAATTACATTTTTTTTTGTTTTTTACTTAATTAAAGAGTAGATTGTTAAAAAAATTCTTCATAAAAAATGACGTGGTTGACAAGTGTTATGTGTATTTCGTTTGACCGATTTTTAACAATAGAAATAAATAAAATTTTTAACAAAAAAACTAATTTACTCTTTGATCTAACATATAAGACTAATTTACTTTTTTTTTTTAAATAGAAAAAGACAAAATACAATCTACTAAGACATCCATTAAAAATATAACACCCTCTTGACCTCAAACACAAACAAGGCAAGGCAAGGCATGTATCTCAATTCTCCTACACAAACAAGAAATGAAAGAGAAAATCTCAAAAGTGTTAAAAAGGATACGGCTTCGAATTCAGTAGCATTGTCCTTGAGAAGATAGACATGGCAAAGAAGGACTATGAACTCATTGAATTTGATTCCCATATCCTCATTCATATCACATGCCTTAAACAAATCCTCTATCTCCTCCTCTGTGAAACAAACTTGAAGCTTGTGCAAACATTTTTTCAACTCTTCATGATCAATGGCACCATTTGAGTCCTCATCTGCAAAACATGTTCCTTCTCAAAGTTTTATTTATATATGATGATGAACAAAAAGGAAAAAAGGGTGTATATGGCATAAATAAACAATCAATTCAACAAATACTAGTTGCTTACTAACCAAACTGCTCAAAAATAGCTTTGCACTTCCTTAAGGTGTGATCAATTTTAGGGAATTTTAAGATGATGGTGTTGAAGGACTTGATTGTAGTTCCTTTAGAAGCCCTGTGCTGCATAGCTTCAACCATTTTAGCTTCTAGTTTTGTTTCAGGTGATTCAGACTTTCCCACGACACCTCCCATTTGCCTAGCCTGCCCATACAAGTTGAAAAAGCTATTAAAAGGAGATCAAAGATGAGATGTATGATGAACTATCAACAATCAAATAAGAATGGTTGACTTTTCATCTCAAAAGAAAAGAAGAAGCAGAAGCAGAAGCATGAACATGAAATCAAAAGGGTAAATTAAGCATGATTGTTTAAGACATTTATTGTAGGTACCTCCTAAAACACGAGCAAAGAAAGGGTGAATTGAATTAATTGGGGGGAAGAGAAAGAAGGGTTGGGTTTTGGAGTGTAGGTTGAGTGGTGGTATATATTTAGAATAAGCAAATATTATAAGCGCGTAGGGAGGAATATGTGTTGAAGGTGCGGACGCCTGGCCTGGCTTGGGCTGGCAAATGGCGTCATCATCATCACCTGAGTGCCGCCTGTTGTGTGCTTAGTGGTAGGACACTAACTACATAATCTGCGCTGACTATTCTCATTTAACAACAAACAAAATATCATCACTTTGTCATTGTTAGATGAACCAACTCAAGTTATCTTTGAAAAATTACCATTTGATTGTACGAGAGTTAGATTGTATTTTCTCTTCTCAGTTAAAATATGGATAAATTAGTCTTTCATATGTTAGATCAAAGAATAAACGACTCATTCTGTTAAAAGTTTCATCTATATCCACGGTTAAAAATTGATTCTTGTACGTCAGCATAAGCTACACATAACATGTCACGTGTAATTATCTGATTATTTTGTCGGCCATGTCAATTTTTAAAGTGACCGGCAAGATATATTCCTCTGGACGTATTTTTTTAATAGTAGAAATTGATGAAATTTTTAAAGACTATGTCATATTTTAACCTAATCTAATCTCCAAGATAAAATAATAGCTAAATAAAATTGTACCAAAAAAATCCAAAATGGAAAAGGAAGGGGTAAAAGTACTATGAAGAATGTGTATTAGGAGTTAGATTACATTTTGACTCCTCTACTAAAAAAATAGACAAATTAGTCCCTATACATTAGATCAAAGAGTAAATCGGTCGTTCTATTAAAAATTTCATTCATTTCTACTGTTAAAAATCGGGTCTTATACATCAGCATGAGGTACACGTGGCATGCCAAGCATTATTGTCTAGTTATTTTATCCACTACACTAGTTTTTAACAGTATAAAATGATAGAAATTTTAATATAAAGGACTAATTTGGTCTTTGATATAACATAAAGGACTAATTTGCTTAATTTTTAAATAGAAGGGCAAAATGTAACCCAACTCTTAATACAAGAGTCTCTATAGTAATTTTACCAAAAAGAAGACGGTGGGGGCAGGCAAAGAAAATCAGAGAGAAAAAGAGGGCCGCGTGGCAGAGAATCACCGCCACCTCTTTGTATTGTGTATATCATATACAAAACAAAAAAAAAAAAAAAAAAGCAAAGCAAAGCCCATTTTTTTTTTCTTTAGCTCCATAAGAATAACCTAATAATCGACTTTTTTTCGTTCTCAATTCTCATCTCCAAGGTAACTCTTTTGTCTTTTAATTTTTTTCCCATCATTTTCTCTTTTATATTTGTTTTGTTTTTCTAATTTTCGTTCCCTTTTTATTTTTGTTTAATTTGATTCTATTTGCTAATGGATCGACGCTTTCATCTGTCTTTCTAATTTTTAATTTAATCTCTGTTATTAGTATTATTATTATTTTTTAAAGAATTATTATTGTTTTTGTTGATAATTCATGTGTCCTTTACCTAGAAAATCTGGAACGAAAAAGCATTAATTTCTTTGAATACACCACTTAACGTAAATAAATTGCATTAATTACGCTAATTATTATTTTTTGAATCCTGAGAAGTTTCTGCCTGTTGCCTCTGGGTTTATTTTATATATATATATATATATATTTATTACTGGTATAATTATATTATTATTATTTGTTTCCTTAATTACTTCCAATTTTATATTACTGCAGTTTACCTTACTGTTCTTTGCTTGAGTCTTGGGAGAGGGTTTCTGAATGGCTTCAAAGAGAATTAACAAGGAGTTGAAGGATCTGCAGAAGGATCCCCCTGCTTCATGCAGTGCCGGTTTGTTTCCTTGTTTTAGCCTTTGTTTTCTTTCAAATCAGTGGTAAATTTGTTGAATCAATCAAACCCAGTACAATTATATTGAAAAAATTCAATAATTGAATCTCCCCGCATATATATGTGGGCGGGGGGTCTGTATGAATCTATTGATTTACCCATTATTTTTCTAATGTTGGTTGTTTAATTGAATCCCTTGATCATTCAAGATAGTGGATGTCAGTAGTGATACCACAATTTGTTAGCTGCGATCTGTTTGAAGACGAGGGAAACTGGTTATTGTTTTTGGAAACAGACAGGGTTTTGATTAATATAATCCATAAACCCTAATAATGGCCACTTTGTGGAATAGAGTATGCGGTCAGATTTAAGCTTTTTCCTAGTAATTAATTAACATTTTCTTTAAAATAATGTTGCATATATATAGGCCCTGTCGCTGATGATATGTTTCACTGGCAAGCAACAATCATGGGCCCAACAGACAGTCCTTTTGCTGGAGGGGTCTTTCTTGTTTCCATTCACTTCCCCCCAGACTATCCTTTCAAGCCACCCAAGGTAAAATACACTCTACTTATCTCCTATAACTCTGCTTGACTGCTTATTAAGAAATGTCCTCTTTTTTTGGGGGGTTATATTTGTTCTATTTTGTAATTATTGAAAATTCAATCCTTACGACACCTTTTCACTGCAATGTCAAACATTGATAAGTTCAAGAAACCATATTTTTTTCATTTAAGTTTTTAGCCACTTTTTCCAACATGAGCTTTTTGTAAACCAGGCTTTGTTTTTTTTTTTTTTTAAATAGCAATGCTAAACTAGCCTAAGTTAGCATCTTTAATAAACAGAGAATATAGAGAAAAAGTTTAATGCTCGAGCGTGTAAGGGAACTATTTAGTATGCTAAAACATATGAACCTTATAATGGTCCATATTTAATTTTGACCAACATTTTGTTTTTTCTTTCTATAATATTGATTTTCTATAAGAGTTGAAGTGAATGTTTTGGGATGTGTTGTTTTTGTCGCTGAAATTTCTTGCTGTTCTTTATGTGCCTTTGCTTTTGTTTCATAAAACGTATTTCCATACCTACAACTTATGCTGATTGTGGTTTGTCTTGCACTTAATTTGTTGTATTAACTTTCAACTCTAGAAGTAGGTGATTCTTGTGGATTCTATTTTTACCTGATTGTCTGAAGTGTCCTCTGTGAAGGTTTCTTTTCGAACAAAGGTTTTCCATCCTAACATTAACAGCAATGGAAGCATCTGTCTTGACATTCTCAAGGAGCAGTGGAGTCCTGCCCTCACCATATCCAAGGTGACGACACACGCCATTCATCAACATTATTCAAATTCTATGCGCTCTTTAAGGATTTTTGTGGTGTAAAAGATTTTAATTAGCTGCAACTTTCTGTTTTATAGGTGCTTTTGTCAATATGCTCACTGCTTACAGATCCAAACCCTGATGATCCTCTGGTGCCTGAGATTGCTCACATGTACAAGACTGATAGAGCCAAATATGAGAGCACTGCTCGCTCATGGACCCAGAAATACGCAACGAATTAAGGGTCTGCCAAGAGGTCATGGTTGATACCTTATTAGTAAATAATAGGAATAACCTTGGCTGGATATTACAACATATTTGATAAGTTTTTTGTTGTTTTTAAAAAAAAAAAAAAACAAAACTGAATGAGTCTCCTAATAGCTGTTTATATATATAAACTAGGAATACGCTAGTTGATTTTAAAATAATTATGAATTTATTTTATATTTAAAATTAATATTTTCACTATTATATTTATATTTTTATTATACATGAATTGATGATACATTTTATTAATGTATTTATTAATGTTTGAAACTGTTTCATTGGAAATAATGTGTTCAAATTTATGCTAAAATTTAAATTTGAATCATAGTAATAATTTCATAATATTCTCATAATATAGTATACTAAATAAAATAGACAAATAGAATAAATTAAAATATAATTAGAGTTCATGTTGAAATTTGGTTTTTCCTATTCATATATTAATAAAATAATAAAATACATGTATTCATATTTATATTTATATATTTTATAATTTAATTTAAATAAAATAAATATTTTTCTTTACTATTTAACTTGAATTTGAGTTTGGGGTTACTTGAGATAAAAAAAAAACTTTTCGCTTAAGTTGAACTTAGTGTCATGGGTTGTGGATTGAAACATGTGTTGAATGCATATAGTGTTTTATGGAGGTTAATTGATTAAATGATGCTCATTTAACTCTTTTGAATTGGTTCAATTCGTGAAACACATGGAGAAGTCTATCTACTAGGAGCCTTGCAGGCTTAATGAAATTTTCCAGTAAAAAAATAATTATCATGGTGAATATTGTAGGTCCTAAGGGATAAGATTATATAGGGTTTAAATCTTTTAGGACTCTTATATTGTAAATAGGCTTTAATATTGACTGTTGATGTAGTTTAAATTGTACGTTGGATTAGGGGAGCTCAACTATAAATAGAGGTCTTCCTCGTTATTTGTAATCATCCCAAAGTTATTGAATATATTTGAGAGCATTTATTTAAACACTTGGTGTGCTTGGTTTTATTGTGGCTTTTCTGATCGATTTGAGTTCCTTTGTCTTTAGAATTTGCTTTTACATTATTTTGATCTCTTAGAGAATTTTTTTTTGTGAATTGTTATTTTTGAGAGTAAGGTTAACTTAGACAAAATTGAAGCAATGATCGCTTAAGGCTGCACGGGTTGCTAGACTTAAGTTTTAGCCTCATGATATTTGGTATGTGAGCCACTATTCAAAGGCGTCAATTGAGATGATGAAAGGAGTAGACGAGCTGTTTGAGCCTACAAAGACCTATGGTGGGGGCAGGAAAGTTAGAAAATCAAGGGATATGTTATCAACTTTAAACGACAGGATTGCCAAACTCGAGGGCTTTATGGGTGATGTGAGGGAGACCTTTGAGGAAGTTGAGGGACGCACCATAGAGAAGGAATCAATGCAAGATCAACTCAAAGGGCAAGGGACAGAGGTTCTCAGTGTGAATATGGATGCTATGCTAGGGGTCTTTAATACTATTGTGGATAATACCACTATGGGTGAGCTAGCTGAGAAGGATCATGCTCTCGAGCCCATAGTGATGACTTTGAAGGAACAAATTACGGAGCTCAAGGGGGAGCTTGCTATCTGCAAAGCTGTTTTGGGTAATGGGTGCAACACCTAAGCCTAAGACATCCCAAAATAGTTTAATGGATGAGTCTACAAAAGATATGGACAACTTTTTGCGGAAAATGGAGTAACACTTCTATGCCAAAAGCATTGTGGATGATGCTACTAAGGTAAGAATGCTGCTATGTATTTTATTGATGTCACTCTTAATGATGGCGATGTAGGTCCACATATGAGAAACAAAGTGGAGCTATTATTGAGACTTGGAAAGAATTCTAGAGTGAATTCAAGGGGTAGTTTCACCCGTAATATGTTAAGGATGAGGCTCGGGCTAAGTTGCATTGGCTTACGCAACAAGACACAGTTAAGGAGTATGTGAAGGAGTTCAATGAACTAATTTTTCAGATTTTCGATTTGGGTAAGAATGAGACATTTTTTTTCTTGATGGATAGGTTGAAGCCTTGGGCAAAACAAGAGTGGCAACGTTGATGGGTCAAAGAACTTACCAAAGCCATGACCATAGCAGAGTCCGTAATTGAGCTTGTTCCGAGGAAAGACAAGTTTGAATCTTCCAAACCTAAAGAGAAGGACAATGGTGTGAGAAATGAAGAAGGACAAGTTAAAAACGAAAATGGTGGGGAAACCATATAATTGAAAGTGGAAGCCCAACAATAAATCGATGGAGCCAGTGGAGTGATTCTTGTTTTCTGGTCCGCATAGGGTGCGCGACTGCCCATAATGATCCAAGTTATCCACAATCAGTAAAGAAGAAGAAACAGAGCCTGTTGAGGATATGGTATTAAGGCTTGGATTAATGATACTCAAATATGTAAAAGCAAATAGGGATCACAAGTAGAAAGGATTGATGTTTGTGCATATCAACATCGTAAATCGAAGGAGGAGTGCTCTTGTTGATATGAGGGCATCTGATTTGTTTATGTTGAAAAGAGCTGCGAGTAAACTTGGTCTCTTATTTAGCAAATTGACTAAGAAGCTTAAGACTGTTAATTCTAAAGAGGTCCCGACTATGAAAGTAGCACAATGAGTTGAGCTACAAACCGGTGGAAAGAAAAGGAAGATTTTGAGGTAATTCATTTAGATGATTATGACTTCGTTTTTGTCTTGAATTTCATTGACAAAATTAATGCACTATTGGTTCCTTTTGCAGATTGCATATGTATCTTGGATAATTATTTACGACAATGCGTTGTGCCGGTGAGTTGTGATGAGAAAGGTGGAACCAGAATATTCTCGACAATCTAGCAAGCCAAGGATGTTCATTGTGGTAAGAACATTAAATTGGTAGATTGGAGTGCTAAGGAGATTGATAACTTCGAAATTTTTTAATATTTTTCTGACTAAATATTCATGCAAATTCTAAGTGTTTGTTACCAGATTTTGTAATTTTATTATAAAATACCTAAGTTGGACAAAACTGAAAACACATCTCCATATTTAATTATTTATATGCTAAACTTACACAATTTTTACAATTTGAAGCAATTCTATGCATTAGAAGAAATGGCGGTCTTGAAGGTTACCTTCTGGAGCTCAAATGTTATAGCATCTCTGGAGCATTCACCATGTAAAGAGGGGTTGATTATTAATCAGTTTTGGACATCCCAGTTAAATTAATTTTTGGGTCATATGACATCCTTGACCCAACTCAAAAATTAGGTAAAACAATTGGACAGTCTGTTAAGGTGAAAAGAGCTCGAATTGCCCATTAAGAGAGAGAAACCCAATCCATCAAGGTGCCCTAATAAGCTATTCAAAGCTAATTTAAAATATTTAAAAACAACCATAAAACTCTCTCCATTTTCCATCCAACCCTTCTCCCTTTTTCAAGCTTCCTTCTCTCATGAATCATGCATGAGTCGTCTAAAATTCTTCCACCCACTCTCCTTGAAGTAAAGGTCGACCATTGAGAGGAGAAATTCAAGGACTTAAATTTTCTAAAAACAACCCCTCTCCTCATGTATCACTAGCGGACCACTCATTTCAATCATTCATTCACTCATCTTCTCTTCTCCTATCTTCCACTTTTCTACTTCCCATTTGAGAGAAAAGCATAGAAAGTTGAGGGAAGCAATTCGTAGGCGTGTTGAGTAGCACAATTTTGGTATTCCTAAGGAAAATGTGCAGGGAAGCAAAGCAAAAAGAAATAAGGAAGGGAGCACGAGCAGAAAGACATTGGATTTGTCTTCTTGTTCTTCCTCTTTTACTTTTATTTTGTTTTTGCCTTGATGAACATGCTTGTCAAATATTTTTTTGTTTTCAACTCAATCATAATGGCTTAATTTTATTGTTGTTAGATTGATTATGTTCTTTAGCTTAGATTTGTTAAAATGTTGTTAATGATGTTATGTGTCTTGATTGTTTATTTAGTTAGATAAAATATCTTATTGAATTAATTATTTAATTAGATCCAAATTCTGTTAATTGATACAATATCTTATTGGTGCATGGTTGATCTTATTTTCTGAATAATTAGATCAATTTAGTAATAATATCGAAAGAACTTTATTACCTTTCATAACCTAAAATTCATGTGATTAAACTGTTTCAGCATAAAAATATTTTGTTACCTCATTTGTTATGAATGACTGCTTATAAAAATTACTAAGTTGATTTAACATAGACTTGTGTTAGAGAAATTTAATAATTTAATAAGTATGATTTCATCGGTTAATAAATAGCTAAGTTACCACGGATTTTTCCGTAACGTTATTACTAGGTTTTAACAATTCATAGTTAAAGTAGATAATTAATCTAACACATTTATGTCATTGTGAATTTTTTCTATTTCTGTGTTTTTTTATTTAATTTTACGTAGGTAATTTTTAGTTAATCAAATTAGTTAGTTTAACTCACCCTTGATTATTTCATAATATTTGCCTATATAGTCCTTATGGAGATGATACTCTATAACTACTAATTTATTACTTGTCAACAATTGTGTACACTTGCACATCACTTGAATATTCATGAGACAAAGACCCCATTGGAAATGCTAAAGGTGCAACAAAGCAATGCTAAAGATACAAAACTTTGGCGAATACTTTCTCGTTTAGCTGATAACTCTATAACTTATAAACCATCAATTCTCGATCTATTACTGTTTCAATTAAGTGACAGTACTTGATGTCAGATGAAACGTTTTCTAATTTAAAATATCAATATGTACCGAAGGATGAGAACTACTCAGATTCTATAATTCCAAGGTTATACCCAATTTATTTAGATATGGTGAATACTCATTTAATATATATGAATTTTCATTGTTGTTCACAAACATCCTCTTCTATCTTGTACAAGTACTTACAAATCGATTTTTCCCAGTCAACTTCAACTTTCCTTATCTGATCAAAATTATACTGTACTTGCAGTATACTGTACTTACCATACTGCAGTTCATCATTTATTCCGTACTTATGGAATGAAGCACGAAAAGGATTCAAACAGATTATTCTCTCAGGCTATACTCAGAATACTCTTTAGATGCAAAGATACAATTTACAGTATATGTCATAATGCCTTCATTCAGAATACACCACACAAGCAATCATATAGAGTACGCCACAAAGGCGATCAATTCAGAGTACGCCATGGGCTTTTCCTTTAGAATTTCATATCAGAATTCGTGTTTACTGTCTCGACAAACTTTATCAATTACCACCGCAGTGGCTCGACCCACTTTACAAACTCCTCAAACACAAACACATCCCAGACCCCACATTTCATGTTATTCATCATACATCCAATAAAACTCACAGTCAAGCAGGCTAACTTATCTCTTAGCCTAATCATCATTTCAATACACAATTCTTGACATATTTAAACTCATTAGATCTCAGATCCAATACACATGCCAACATCAACAATCATTCATGTACTCAATCAATTGTAGAATAACTTCATTCCTAAAGTCGTATAAGTATCATATTCATACTATACTATCCATGATTTTATTTCATATTTTGACCACTCACGTGTAGATGTACTTCAGTATGAACAGTACACATGCGAGAGTCAGAGTAGAAACTCACCTGACATTCACCTACAGAAGCTTAAACTCCAGATCTCAACATCCCTCATGAAACAATATCGACCACCACATTGCTTACAGAACATAAGAACACCATTAAAATTTATTCATATACCTCTTATCATTGTTTCAAGCACTGTCAATTCCCATGCAAAATCTTAAAATTATATATTATTGTTCGTTCGCCTTTTATAGATTTGCTTTTTCAGAATTTAACATACAGAATGGTAATACTCACTTAGGGATGAAGTAACCACTGATTAAATCCAGATTTTGAGCTTTCAATTTACAGAGGAATAATTACCATTGAATCATAGGAAAGGAATCGGATAATAGCATATTCAGGAAGAAGGAAAACTTCTCTCAAGAACTTTTCCACATGCATTTCTAGCCTTAACTCACTTACTGAAATTCGACAAGTGTCATTTGAATTCAGAGTTTGTCCCAAATAATGGTCTACAGATTCTGAGAGAAACAAAAATGAAAATCCAAATATCAGACCAATTTATCCAATTGATCCCCAACCAAAATCAGTTAACAACTAACTAACACAGTAACTCAAAAAAGCAGGGCGTAATATACCTTTGCTGTTAACTTAAGTCATAATTACCCTTTTTATTTTCTAAATTCTCTCTCTTCATATAGCAAGGCATCCCAAAATAAATCTTTACTTCCAAACTAGACGATTTCTATGCGCTTAATCTATATGCCGGAAGAGACAATTGGGCAGATAATGCTTCATCGAACATATGATTTTATGACTACCTACCAAAATTAAGGTGTCACAACTCTCCTCCCCTTAAAAAAATTTTGTCCTCGAAATTATAGCATTGAATTATTCCAAATTTGTAAATGAAACTATTTGTTCGTGCCAAACATGTAACACCAATTAGGCGAATCCACATACTTATCAATTTTTTTTCCTTTCATTGACACACACTTTGAAAATCTTATTAAGAAAATGTCATCAATCTGCTCCTTTGGACAAAATCAGAAATTTGGCGGTTACTCATTTAAATTCGAACGTTACACATTTACCGTTTGATAGATGTCCACTTTGCATTAGAAGACCTGAATAATTTTTTCACAGAATAAACTTCTTGCACGTGCTTACTTCTATAAAACAGAGACTCAAACATTTTTATCAACACTTTTGCTAAATCTTTCAAATCCCTAAATTCTTTTCTGCTCAATCTTTTTGTCTTCATCATCTTCAATCTCATATTTCTTAAAGGTAATTTTTTTCTTTGTTCACTTTATTTCTTTTTCCTATTTACATTTAGAGATGTTTAGAACAACCACTCGGGGTAGAAGCCAAAGCCAGGGTAATCAAAATACCTCTCCCAAAAACCATTTCTCCTTCGGACTTCAAGGTCCCGATGATACTCCTCTACGCATACCAACTCCTTCATATGAGTGTAATACCACTTAAGAGGAAATGCATAAATATTTAAGAGTTCGGGGCATTCGGTACTCGAATTTCGCCTATGATTTCAGATGACCACCAATGTGTCATTTGAGCGACAATGCCCAAGGTTTCATCCTTCTACTGGTTTTACTAGAAGCTAGCTTCCACTCACCATTGCATCCATTCTTTTGCTCGGTTTTAACTAAGTGTGACATCGCACTATGACTACTATCAACCTTGTCCTGGTGGACTTTGATAACCTATTTCATCAATTGTTGCATGTGTAATGAACCACCACTCATGGGATTTTTCTAGAAATTCTATCAATTGAAAATTACGAGGCAAGGGGTTGGTGCTAGAAATGCCCACTTCAGTGTTCGACAAGGCTATGATCCAATCATTCATAATAGTATTTCTAATATACATTGGAAGAAGGAAAAGTTCATAAGAGTATTTTGCAAACTTGAAAGTGGTTTTGGTTTTCCTACTTATTGGTCTCTTTCTTAAGAATCCATTTGCGCCCTGTAACAGCCCGATTTAGACCATAGTCAGAATAGTGGTTTTGGGACCACAAATACGAGGTCAAAAAAATATTTTAATATTATTTTTGGTGTTTATAATATGTGATTGGGAAAGTGTGAAAGTTCTGTGTGAAAATTTTATCGATTGTGTGCTTAATTAGCAAAAAGGACTTAATCGCATAAAATGTAAAAGCTGTGTGCTGATTATTAAAGTGTCTATTTGGAATGGCTTATTAAATGGGAAGTCCTTATGTGGTAATTAGACCTTTGGTAGTGGATATGGACATAAATGGCCATTAAATGAATGAAATAAAAATGTTTTAACAAATGGCAAAATGGTAAACTATGTATTAAGTTAATATTAATAAAACAAACATGAAATTAGTGGCATTTTTATCATCTTATTCCACCGAAAATTGAAAGAAAAAGATAAAGGGTTTGAGCTTTTAACATTCGGCCATAGTCTAAGCTTCAATCGGGTATGTGTTTTTGATCCGTTTTTGATAATTTCTACGTTTTTGTGATCGTTTCTTTGTGCTTTAGCTAGCCCATGCTTTAATTTTAGAATTTGATGATGATTTTGAGATATGCCATTGATGAATGCTTGAGCTTTGTGAGAGTTGATGATGAAATATGAAAGATATGTGAAAGATTAACATGTTTTATCCTTGAGTTTTTGGTGAAATTGAGTAATTTGGACTAAATGGTAAAAATAATATTTTGGGGGACTAAAATGTGAAATAAATGAAATTGTCGAAACCATTTTTAAAATCGAGTTTTGAAAAAGAATGGGATCGACTATAAAAATAAAAATGGGAGTCGCCACCAATCCCTTTTTACTTAGGTGTGATTGGATCACCTTGTAAAACGTTTTATTTTAAAAATTCAATTTTGGTCTACGAAAAACAAGAAAACGAGTTCGGGAGTCGGTTACGTACGAGGAAGGGTTAGCACCCTCGTAACGCCCAAAAATTGGTACCTAATCGATAAAATCATGTCCAAATGTTTGAAATTTAAAAAAAGTATTCTAAAAATATGATTTCTTAAAAACATCGAGTAATTTAGGTTAAAATTTGAGACTTTCTTGTCCCGAAGGAGTATAAACGTCACATCCAGTACGTTAGGACACGATGTTTAAGAACCTTCGTAATCAAAATCATCTCATGATTTACAAAACTTGAAAAGGGTATTTAGTTACTTAGCCAAACAGAAAATCGCAACCTAGTACGTTAGGGCACTATTTCCCGAATTTCTAAATACCAAAACATTGCCTTGTTTTTAAAACTTTTTTTTTTAATATAATGGCTTTGCAAAAAAAAATAGATTTTTTATTTAAATAATATCCATGTAACAACATTGCATTTGCATATTATCAACATACATATTTCATAACATATTACACAAAATACAACCAACAATAATTTCTGTACTAAGGCAATTACAACTATAATAAAGTATAGACAAATATAATGAACAATTAATTATGAATATATTTCATGCAGATTTGAATAAAATCTACATATAAACAATATAAACAATGTGTTAAAGGAGGTATAATGATTTACAAATATTTATAAAAAAATATTGTAAATAACTTTAATTAAATATATGATATAATATAATATTATGTATATATATAAAAAAAATTAAACATATAATATAGTATATAGATACTAAAATAATTTTGTAAATATAATAATAATATAATAATAATTTAAATTACATAGTATAATAATATGTTAATTTATAATAATAATGCATAAATAATCCGGGATTTAATTGTAATAAAAACAAATTATTAGGGTTAATTTTATAAAAATGAAAATGCGAATCGGATTGATTTAAAAATGATAGAATTGCGGAAGGACTAAAATTTCAATTTCCCCTTTTTAAACGAAACACGCGGATCTTGGTCGGGTTTGCGGGTCGACGCGCGGATCCTGTTCTGACGAAACGACGTCGTTCGCTTCCTTTTATAAATATTAGTTTTTTTAAAAAATATCATTTAGCTTAGGTTTTTTTTAAAAAAAAATTAGAATCCTCTAAGAGAGGAAGAAAAAAAAGGGGGGGGTTCGTCCGCGTTTTACTCGTCGTCATTCTGGGCCACTCGCCACACGTGCCTTCGTGGCCGGTGGCCGGAGGTCTAGATCGCCAATTTCCGTCGTCAACAGGTAATCTCTTTTCTTCTTCTTTTTTTTTTCTTTCGAAATAATGGTTATATTGCAACATAGAAAGATAAAAATAAATATATAAAGGAAAACAAACAGAACAACAGATTAAAAGAAATCACCTTCACGAAAACGAAATCTTTTATTTCTCTGTAGATTTTCGGTAACACTTTGAGCCTATTGATTTTTTATGTAATTCTCTGTATGTTTTTTTTTTTTTGTATCTCTCCTTTTCTCCCCCCAGAAAATTTTTTTCCTGGAGGTTTTTGACCAGGGTTTTTATAACCCAAAACTAATATATAAAAAAGGAAAACACATATTTTTCGTATCTGTTCATATCTGCGCCTTGCTGCGATTTTGTTTCCTTTTTTTGCTTCGGTGTTCTTTCCTTTCTTTGCAGGTTGATTCCACGGTGAGGACCAGGCCCGAGACTGGTGGCGCTATCAAGGGGATTCTGATGGCTGCAAAGGTGTGCCGATCTATCTCCAGCTGTGACGATTAGGCTCCCTACATTGCGGCGTGACAATTGGGTTTCTGACCCTTGCGGCGCAACTGGAAACCTAGGGTTTCAAGGTTTCCAGTTTCTGAACAAATGTTGGGCCATTAGGTTTGGGCTATAGGTTGGGCTAAGGGTGTAATGTGTATGGGGTCAGGTTTGGGTCACGGGTTTAAGTGTGGGTTTTGGGCATTTTGCTGGTAATGGGTTATTGGTTTTGTAAAATGGACTGTAAAGATGGACTTTTATTTTATTCTGGTTTATTTTCACACCCGGGCAAAATGGGCTATTACAGTTGCCCCTCTTTGCTCATTGTCGTAATAACGAATAGAGGAAAGACTATAAAGGACCAATTTTGCCCGGTTTTGGCGAGCCTCACTTCTTGATCCTCATTTTCTTCAAATGACTTCCAATCCGAACTGCAACTTCAACAGCCTTGGATCTTGATTTCAGTGAGTTTGATAGCTTCAACTTCATGAAGGCAGTATCCACTATCTTTTGATCTGCTCCACTGCAAACTCAGGGAGATCAAATCTGATATTTTTAATCGATCCTCGCAAACTCGGGGATCACGGATTGATATCTTTGATCCGCTTCTCCAAACTTCTCGTGGAATTATCGGATCTACTATCTTCAATCTGATCCAAGCAAACTCAAGGATCACCAGACTGATGTCTTTGATCTGTTTCCTGCAACTTCAGGAATGACAAATCTGCTATCTTCAATATGACCCCTGCAAACTCAGGGATCACCAGATTGATGTCTTCGATCTGTTTTCTGCAACTTCAGGAATGTCAAATCTGCTATCTTCAATCGATCCCTACAAACTCGGGGATCACCATTGATGTCTTCGATCCGCTTCTCAACAACTTCAGGAATGTCAAATCTGCTATCTTCAATCTGATCCTTGCAAACTCAGGGATCACCAGATTGATGTCTTCGATCTGCTTCCTGCAACTTCAGGAATGTCAAATCTGCTATCTTCAATCTGATCCCTGCAAACTCAGGGATCACCGGTTGATGTCTTCGATCCGCTTCTCGCAACTTCGGGAATGTCAAATCGCTATCTTCAATCCGATCCTTGCAAACTCAGGGATCACCAGATTGATGTCTTCGATCTGCTTCCTGCAGCTTCAGGAATATCAAATATGCTATCTTCAATCCGATCCTGCAGCAAACTCGTGGATCACCGATTGATGTCTTCGATCCGCTTCCTCGCAACTTCGAAATGTCAAATCGCTATCTTCAATCTGATCCATGCAAACTCAGGGATCACCAGATTGATGTCTTCGACCTGCTTCCTGCAACTTCAGGAATGTCAAATCTGAAAATTTACCGATATCGCTACACCGTCCACTGAAGGACATGTCCTGTAGACTCGGTTTCATGTATTATGAGTGACATGAATGCAACATGTCATGAAAATGATTCCTTAGGATTAGAATGTAATGACCGGAATGCACCTAATGAAATTTACTATGATACAAAAATGTTATGAGTATGTTTCCTACTCTAGGTGCTATCACTCATTTGTTCTTTATTTTTGTTCAGCAATCATGTTTTGCTTAACAACTCTGCTTGAATCTTGAAAACGCGAGGCTTGTACTATCTTTACCACAATGAGGATAAAAAAACTCTTTCAATCCGACCCATCTGCAAATTTAGGGTATAGGGTTTATTTCGAAATCAACCCATTCTATCGCAATTCAGGGTTTCTTAGTTCATCGCACCACCCCCAAGTGTTATGATCCGATGACATCACATTCGCTTATCAATTAGACAAAGAATTCAGAGAAATAGTCTCTATCCAGACTCTTTTTTCTCAAATATTTCTATGTACATGGAAATTCTAAGCAATTGTCCTGTTTTGGCTCCTTGTATTATCTAGAAATTTCTAAAGTAATATGTAAAACTTCTTTTTGTGAAATTATTAGTTCGTCAATCATTATCTCAGTGCAACACATTTATGGGTAACAAATTGATCTCAAAAGAAGGGTTAAAATTTGAATAAATTTGTAAAAAGAATACAAATAAAAATTAATTAGAACATATCTTTGAGTAGAAAAAGAATCCAAAGATAATAAAATGAATAAGACAAAAATCAGATGCCCTAGATATCGCCGATTGAGCTTCCATATACAAACTTTATGAAGACTGCCTTGAGTTCAACATGCGTTTAGAAGACCCAAAGTATTTTGTTGATGCCCCAATATGCAACATTTTTCCTTTCATTGTTGTTTTGTAGCGAGATGACTACGCGCCCATTCAGAATTTGAGTCGCCCTTTTCAGGTTTTCAACTCAAAACCCCTTTGGTCTCAAGGCGCACTTTGCGGGTTTTCGTCTTGGCCTCTTTTTTTTTTTGAAAACTCAAAGCGCCCTTTGCGGGTTTTCACTTTGGCTTCTTCTCCTTTTTAAGCAAAGTATTTCTTTACTGAATCTGAGTTCACAGGATTGGGTAAACTTTTTCCATTCATTTCGGTCAAGATGAGTGCTCCTCCAGAGAAAGCCTTCTTCACCACATATGGTTTTTCTCAATTCGGCATCCATTTTCCTCTGGAGTCCTTTTGTATGGGAAGAATCTTTTTCAATACAAGGTCCCCCTCATGAAACTCTCTTAGGCGAACTTTCTTATTATAGGCCCGCATTATTCGTTTCTGATACATCTGACCATGAGGAATAGCTCTTAGCCTCTTTTCTTCAATTAAATTCAACTGATCATACCTAGCCTGAATCCATTCAGCTTCATCCAGCTTTATTTCTGAAAAAACTCGAAGAGAAGGAATTTCCACTTCAATGGGTAGAACAGCCTCCATCCCATAAACCAACGAGAAAGACGTTGCCCCAGTAGAGGTTCTGACAAACGTCCGATAAGCATAGAGTGCACGGTAGTTTCTCATACCAATCCTTATAAGTTTCAGTCATCTTTCCCACTATCTTCTTGATATTTTTGTTAGCCGCTTCCACTGCCCCATTCATTTTTGGTCGGTATGGAGACGAATTGTGGTGCTTGATCCCAAATTGGCTACAAATTTCTGCTATCGAGTTGTTGTTCAAATTCAGCGCGTTGTCTGATATGATCCTCTCAGGAGTTCCATACCGACAAATAATCTCCTTCTTCAAGAATCGACTAACTGCTGATTTAGTGACACTAGCATATGAAGCAGCCTCTACCTATTTCGTGAAGTAGTCAATTACCACAAAGATGAATCGGTGTCCATTCGAAGCTTTTGGTGAGATTGGCCCAATAACATCCATGCCCCACATGGAAAAAGGCCATGGGGAAGTCATAACATGCAAAGGTGACGGAGGCACATGAATTTTGTCTCCATAAATTTGGCATTTATGACATCTCTTGGCATAGTTAATACAATCTCCTTCCATGGTAGACCAATAATATCCAAATCTCATTATTTGCCTGGCCATTGTGAATCCATTAGCGTGTGTTCCACAAACGCCCACATGAACTTCTTCAAGGATTTGCTTAGCTTCAACAGCATCAATACATCTCAATAGCACTTGATCTTTTCCCTTTTTGTATAAGATATCTCCATCCAAGACATAATCATAGGCTATTCTTCTTAAAGTCCTTTTCTCATTCTCAGTGGCATTCTCTGTATACTCGCGATTTTTCACGTATCGCAATACATTCTGATACCAAGGATGATCATCTCTTTCCTCTTCCTCTATGTCATAACAATGGGCTGGAACTTCGACAATACTCATCTGAATAGGCCTCATATCTTCTCCATCATTTACTTTGATCATAGAAGCCAAGGTTGCCAATGCATCTGCTATCTGATTTTCATCGCGTGGAAGGTAATTGAAGGTAATGTCATCAAATTCCTCAATCAATCCCAGAACTATTTTTCGGTAATCAATTAGTTTGGGATCTCTTGTCTCCCACTCTCCTTTAAGTGCTGTAAATTACCAAGGCAGAATCTCCGTATACTTCTAGCACTCGATCTTGCGTTCTAGAAATTTGCTCAAGTCCCATGATGCATGCTTCATATTCTCGCCATGTTATTTGTGCAATCAAAATCCAATCTGCATGTGAATGGATAATAGTCACCACCGGGGATACCAAGATCGCCCCAATTCCGTTTCCCATAGCATTCGATGCTCCATCAAAATTCGATTTCAATTTGAAAATCTTCAATATTTGCCACATACATCGCCTCCTCATTTGGGAAATCAAAGTTCAAGGGTTCATAATCTTCCAAAGCTCTACTAGCCAAGAATTCTGCTACCGCACTTCCTTTTATAGCCTTTTGGTTCACATAGACTATATCGAATTCAAATAACAAAATCTGCCATCTAGCCATTCTTCCATTCAAAGCAGTGGACTCCATTATGCACTTTAACGGATTAAGCTTGGAAATCAACCAAGTTGTATGATATAGCATATACTGTCTCAATCTCTGAGTTGTCCAAATCAAAGCGCAACACAATTTCTCGACTGACGAATACCTCATTTTACAATCAGTGAACTTTTTGCTAAGATAGTATATCGCCTTTTCTTTTCTTCCTGTCTCATCGTGTTGTCCTAGAACACATCCTATGGAGTTGTTAAATACTGACAAATACAATATTAATGGCTTATCTGGATTAGGCGGAGATAATACTGGTGCATTTGACAGATACATTTTGACTTTGTCAAAAGCTCTCTGACATTCATCGTCCCATACACCTGGATTGTGTTTCTTAAGAAGACAAAATATGGGATCACATTTCTCAATTAATTGTGAAATAAACCGAGCAATGTAATTCAGCCTTCCAAGAAAACCTCAGACTTCTTTCTGAGTGCGCGGTGGAGGTAATTCTTGTATTGCTTTGACCTTGCTTGAGTCAACTTCGATTCCTTTCTTACTGACCACAAAACCCAATAACTTTCTCGACCGAGCTCCGAAAGTACATTTTGCTGGATTGAGTTTCAATTGAAATTTTCTCAACCTTAGAAACAACTTCTTCAAGACCTCGATGTGTTCCTTTTCTGTTCGAGACTTGGCGATCATGTCATCAACATACACCTCGATCTCCTTGTGCATCATGTCGTGGAACAAGGTTACCATGGCCCTTTGATATATTGCCCCAGCATTCTTTAGTCCGAAAGGCATTACTTTATAGCAAAATGTACCCCACAGTGTTATGAAGGTAG
Source organism: Gossypium sturtianum (assembly GCA_025698515.1). Lineage (NCBI taxonomy): Eukaryota > Viridiplantae > Streptophyta > Magnoliopsida > Malvales > Malvaceae > Gossypium > Gossypium sturtianum. The sequence continues at coordinate 100,012,449 of CM046947.1, forward strand.
TTTTCTCCATATCATCGGAGTGCATCTTGATCTGATTGTACCCTGAGAAGCCATCCATGAAGGAAAACAATGAAAATCTTGTCGTATTGTCCACTAACGTGTCGATATGCGGCAAAGGGAAATTGTCTTTTGGGCTAGCTTTATTAAGATCCCTGTAATCTACACACATCCGAACCTTTTCGTCCTTCTTAGGGACCGGAATAATGTTGGCAACCCATTCTGAGTACTTGACCACTTGTAAAAAACCAGCATCAAACAGTTTCTGGAATTCCTCTTTTATTTTCAATACTATATCAGGCCTCATTCTTCGTAGCTTTTGCTGAACTGGCTTGCATTCTTCTCTGACGGGAAGGCGATGTACCACAATATCAGTACTTAACCCAGGCATGTCTTGGTATGACCACGCAAAGACATCTTTGAACTCTCGCAATAACTCAATAAGATCTTGTCTCGTCTCCTTGGCTATGTGCGTCCCAATTTTTACAACCTTTCCTTCTTCCAAGGTTATATTCTCTATTTCTTCTTCATGGGGCAAGATCTGTTTCTCCTCTTGCTTTACCATTCTTAACAAATCTGGAGATAGGTCACAATCTCGGTCATCTTCAAAATCCCGAGATTCTTCTAAACACATGTCTTGGTCAAAATGGACCTCTGGATCCGTATTATCGTCGCTCATGTCATTGATATCTAAGGACCTGTAATGGGTACGAAGGAATGTACAAAGAACAAATGAATTTGGGGACAAATATTCACATGATATGAATGAAAAATATACCATTTGGGAGGAAATTAGAATGTCAAAAGAATGAAATGAAAGAATATTTACTCAAGTTAATTATCCAAAATGTATTTTATTGAAATAATAAGTTCTAAACATAAGCCTATTTCACAAATAGATCTTTATCATTCCTAGGCTAAAAAACAACAAAGCGTTTTGAATATTACTCTGTATAATTCCTAAAAACTACAGGGAGCTCCTCTGCAGTCCAATTGTCCAGAACGCTTCCAGGTTCATAAGGGAAAATGCCCATCGGGTTCCTTTGTTCCATTCCTTCCTCATGTATGGCATTGATGTGAGGACTTTCCAATAACCCTCTCTCAGGGTGAATTATCTCTCCTGATACAAAAGTCTGGGATATGTGCGGGAATATCATTGGTTACCACTGGACATCTTCTCAATTCAAGCGTGCCATTCTCCTCTCCTGCTTCTTCTCTATGTCCTTCCTTCTTTATCTAACATCCGGCTTGAAGCCCAAGCCAAAACGATCCCTCTTCTCCTTTAGTATTGGCACTCTAATTTCCCCTTGGAGGTATCTGTCTAATCCTTTCCCTGGTAGGGCTCCTTTTTCTACCGTCATCTGTAAGCCCATCCTCGTTGTGTTGGATATCCTGGGCACTAGGACTTCACTTCTCTCCGAGATGAAAGTTGCGTTGACAAACTCTAAGGACCTGAAAGAACATTCAATGGCTTCCTCATTCTTCTCTATATATGGTGCGTCATTAGTAACAGTCGCTATAATGTCTTTCTCTGTATTTACAGTGACTAGTCGATCGTCCGTTACCAGCTTCAATTTTTGATGAAGAGATGAGGGCACTGCCCCTGCCGAATGAATCCAAGGCCTTCCCAACAAGCAATTGTATGAAGGTTTTATATCCATCACAAGAAAATCCACCTCATATGTATTTGGCCCAATCTGCAATGGTATGTCAATTCTCCCCATCACCCTTCTTTCAGTGCCGTCAAATGCTCTCACTATGCTCTGGCATGTCTTCATGTGAGAACTATCTATCGGCAACCTCTTCAAAGTTGACAACGGTAAGACATTCAAAGCTGATCCGTTGTCAATTAATACACTTGGCAGAGTGTATCCCTTGCAACGCGTGGTAATGTGCAAGGCTTTAGTTGACCCTATACCCCCAGGTGAAATTTCATCATCACTGAAGGAAATAAAGTTATCAGCACTTATGCTACTAACTAATCGGTGAAGCTTGTTGACAGATATGTCTTTAGTAACATAAGTCTCGTTCAGCACTTTCATTAAAGCCTCACGATGAACATCCGAACTTAAGAGTAAGGCTAGCACTGAAATACGAGCCGGTTGTTTGCGCAACTATTTTACCACACTGTATTCACTGTGCTTTAGGAATTTTAGAAATTCCTTAGCCTCTTCCTCCTTTACAGGTATGTTGATAAGGGTATCAAGTTCTTTCTCTGACTCAACAGGCACATCCTTTGACTTGGCTGGTTCTGTTCTGACGTTTACTGAGTCGTAACGCCTTCCATTTCGCATATAGAATCCCTCTCTTTGGACCTCCTTGGAAGTGCTAGCTGCAATTACTACTTTCGGTGTCGTTATGTTACAGTTGTAATTCCATGATACAGCTTTATTGTCCTTGTAAAGAAAGGACGCAGGTCTCTAAATTATCACTTTAGGCGCAATTTGTACTCCGCCTTCTGTATTCTTCAGTCGGGAAATAATGACCCTTGGATAATTGGCTTTTTGATTTGTCAGTTCTTCTTCGGTTGCGTGTATATTTCCCCCCTCTGAACCTTCTTCACAAAACTCCAACTCCTTATTGTCCATAAGGCTCTGTACCAATATCCTAAACTCAGCACAATCTTGGATCTCATGTCCATCAACTTTGTGGAACTCACAGTAGTTCCTTGGCTCTTTAATTCTTTCTTCGAGACTTGATTTTATTAGTCCCTATCTTGCCATCTCCCTCCAAATTATTCTCAATGGGGTCTTCACATCCGAGATATACCCCTTGGTCCTTCTTATACGATCCTCTCCAATCGTATTTACCCCATTATCTCCATGATTGAGTAATGGGTTCGCCGTACTGGGCATGTCCTCAAGCTTGACAACCCCCAATTTAAGAAGCCTCTCAACTACCCTTTTGAAGGCAGTACAATTTTCTATAGAATGCCCCACTGCTCCTGCATGGTAATCACATTGGGCGTTTGAGTCATACCATTTAGGATATGGAGGTTGCATTGGCTGTAAATAGTATGGGGACACTATGCGTTCTTCTAATAAAGTATCATACAGCTCCTTATACGTCATAGTGATTGGCGTAAATTAGATTTTGTCAGCATTTTGTTTGGGACCTGATTCTTGTCTTGCCGACCCTTATTGTCCAGTAGTAAGTACTTTTGGCTGATTAATAGTACCTGCTTTTGAGTACCCTTTGTTGTACATACTCGTATTGTTTACCTCACTCTTTTTTTTCCTAGGTGCAGGTCTCCTAGTGGTTTCTTCCGCTAAAATCTTGCCACCCATTATGGCATTTTCAATCATTTCTCCTGCCATAACTATGTCAGCGAAGCTCTTGGTGGTGTTTCCTATCATATGGGTGATAAATGGCGCCTTTAGAGTGTTGATAAACAGCATAGTGGTCTCCTTTTCCAAGAGAGGTGGTTGAACTTGCATGGCTTTTTCCTTCCATCTCTGCGCGTATTGCCTGAAACTCTCATTTGACTTCTTTTCCATGTTTTGCAACATGATTCGGTCAGGCGTCATATCTGTGACATGGTTGTACTGTCTCATGAAGGCTTGGGCCAAGTCCCTCCAGGAACTAATGTTAGTGCGGCTAAGTTAGTTGTACCACCTAGACGCTGCTCCTATCAAACTATCTTGGAAACAATGAATCAGAAGTTGATCATTGTTCACATAGCCCGTTATACGTCTACAGAACATCGTGATGTGGGCTTCAGGGCAAGTAGTTCCATTGTACTTCTCAAATTTCGGCTTCTTGAATTTGTGAGGAAGCACCAAATTTGGGACCAAGCTCAAGTCCTTTGCGTCAATTCCTTGATAATGGTCGGCGTTTTCCAAAGCCTTAAATTTTTCCTCCAACCACCTACAGCGATCTTCTAACTATTTTGTAGATTCAGTTTTGATTCCCTCTCCCTCTGCCATGTTCAAGTCAGGGACAACAGGATTAACAGGGTTGTCTCCTGGGTTGGATCCCATACCAACCTGAAAATTTGCAGTCATTCCAATGTCAGCTTGCCCTTGCTGAGGCCTTATTGTGAAAGGTGGCCTTCTAGGGTATTCTTCATGTTGCGCTTGCACATGTGTTGGAGTGAATCCTCTAGGGAAATCCTCATTGTCCTCAGCATTGATTATAGGGCCCTTTGCCTTATCCATTATCCCATTCATCATTTGGGCCATTTGGGCCATCATGTTCGTTTGGGCCTCTAACATTTGGTCCCTCATCTCCTGTTGGAGCTTTGCCATATGCTCTTGCATCTGGTCTTGCATCTCTCTTTGGAATTGTTCCATCATTTGGTCCATTTTCCTTGACTTTGCTCGTGTACCGTAAGGGTGTTCAGCTTCCAAATTTTCTTTCTCTCTCTCTCCTATAATTTAAACTAATTAGACTCTCTCTATATATTTGAATGCATATGATGTTATGTAATGCAAATGCATGAATGCAAAGAGACATCGATTCTGATCAACTTCATTGTAGAAAACTTTATTAGAAAACAAAATCCTTTACATAAAACAGATTACAAATAAGCTTTCGCCCTAAGTCCTAATGTCTTAATTTTCCCTAATAACGAAACTAGTTCTTGGTTACGCCCGATCAGTAGCTCATACTTTATGCTCAATACGTCACTGGTCACCAAAGTCCAGTGGTGATCACTACCTCTTGAATCTAAACTATGGCTTCCCCATGAGATAATCCCGATTTCCGACTGGCCGTGTGAATGATGGAGCTCTTCCTCAAATGTCCTTCTCAAGCTCATAACTGCATGCAAAGCATGGATTCTAACTCTTTAATTCTACCATTCATTTCCTCAATCTTATTCAGCTTGACTTTAACTCGATTACACTAATTACGGCTCCGATGGTGATGAAGAGATCGCCCAAGTTCACCTACTCTAACTTGTAATTCTTCCTTTTCATTTGAACTCTCTCGCCAAGTTCTTCTCTAAGGTCTCGCGCTGCGCTTGCATCTCTCAAACTTTCTCTCCCAATAATCACCCTTGGTCTTTTCCTCTGGACTTTCTTGTCGCCATCGTTCAAGTTTTCCCCAATCCAAAGATTCTTCATCAATAGACGCATCTTCTTATATTCGATCTTCAAGCTATCTCGATCTTCTTCAATCTTTCTCTTTTCCTTTCTTGCTTTCTCGGTTTCCAATTTCTGAGCATCCACATCTAGCTTCAGATATATCTTCTCTTTCGAGCTTTTCTATCCTTTTTCAACTCGAACTCTGCGCTTTTCAAATCTGTTTTATCATCTCCAACTCGATGGGACTACTCGCAAATATTCCTCCATCGATCGAGCACCTTCTAGTCTTGGCATAGGGAGATTGTCATTAACTCTTCTACTCAACCATTCACTGTATTCTGGGGTTGTCATAGGTCCTCGAGTCAATATCTTCATACGACGAGCCTGCTGCCAAGCCTCAAAAATCTCTTGAATCCTCTTCTTATAATTATCCCCTTTATATGAGAATTTACTTTGAGCTAACCCATAAGTCACTGGTACAAACTAACCTGCTTTGTATTGACGTAGTACGAGCAATGGTGCATATCCAATAGCTCCCCAGATTCCAGGCAAAAGCACCCAATCAAGATTTCCACATCGATAGAGGACTTCATCAGGAATCAACCAATGGGCTCTCCACTCAACATTCTCGCCTTGAAGATTACATAAAAGCGCTGTCCAATTTTCCTTCGATATATCATTTCTCCTCGGGGTGGCCACTCTCTCCCTTAATGGCGAATAATTTTCTGAGAATACCCGATAGGAAACCTTATCCGTCTTCCAAAAATGACTGTGGAACCAAGCCAACAAAAGCTGCGCACATCCTATGAATCTACCTTCGCCAGCTCTCCTACATGCGCTCAAAGATCGGAATGTCTCCGCCAAAATTGCAGGAATAGGTGTGACTTGTTTATCAAGTCGATGAAAAATATCTGAAACAGCTTCATCCACATATCCCAATGCCTTAGGGAAAATTACCAACCCATATATACTTAAAGCAAAAACATCTATCTTCTTCTTCATATCAGGATGTACTAAGGTCAAGTCTTTCAGAGCTTTCCAAGGAATGCACTTACTTTCACCTTTCTGCTTGATTCTAGACGTGACCCACTGCTCGCTCATCCCCGTAATACTCATCAACTTCCTTAGAAAGGTCGGAACAGTAGAAGCCTTCAAGTAAACTTTATCAACTAGAATTCTAGGACATCGCAATAAAGCTATGTACTCCTCTACCGTAGGTACCAAATCAACTTTTTCAAAAGTAAAGCAACTATACGCTGAATTCCAATATTGAGTAATAACTCGAAATAAATGTGGATCTACCTGAATGTCCAACAAGTATGGCAAGTCCCCATAGCTGCTGTAAAACAACTGCTTGGTCTCCTCGCTCCATCGATCCCATATCTCTCTCAACTCCTGAAGATCATTCTGCGTCACACCGATGCGAGTGTAGTCCCATAATTCTGATGTATGCCCCTCAGCTAGACTATCCCCTTTCTCTAGTTGTGTTTGCTCTGACCACTTACGGACGGCTACATTGTCCTCCACTTTATCAAGGAATCCATTCTCCATAACCAGCTTTCTAACTTAGAAACTGACCGTGAATCGATACCTCTTAAAAATATGAAATGACATGCACAAAAGTAAACACAACAAGTTAGTACCATAGAATATAATATAAAACAAGTAAAATATACTAACATCTATCCGGGTAACTATTAAAGTTCGGCATGGCTCTACCTAAGGTGGGTTCTTAGGGTTTACTATATGCGGTTTTGATCTAAAGTTGAGGTACCTGAACCAGCAGATTCATCGATCCTCACCCATTATAGGCTCATACGGACCGAGTTCAGTTCAGGGGGATACATTTCCCTATGGCTGCACGGAGGCGAAAACCTCACGAAGACATAGGTACGGATGTATCCCGAAAGCGATTTACTATCCTGCACGGAGGTGAAAACCTCACGAAGGAGTAGCTTCTCACTCCCACTTAAGGGTGTGACCACAATGGTCATGTAGTGTAATGCAGAAATATATATTAAAACCACATGCAATAAAAGGATCATAATTTTTAAACCAAATTTTAAAATTCGGACATAAAGACATGAAATTATCGATTTTACGGCTTGACTCTCTTATTGGTCCCCAGTGGAGTCGCCAAGCTGTCGAAACCATTTTTAAAATCGAGTTTTGAAAAAGAATGGGATCGACTATAAAAATAAAAATGGGAGTCGCCACCAATCCCTTTTTACTTAGGTGTGATTGGATCACCTTGTAAAACGTTTTATTTTAAAACATTCAATTTTGGTCTCTGAAAAACAAAAACCGAAGTTCGAGTCGGTTTCTGCACGTCACGAGGAAGGGTTAGCACCCTCGTAACGCCCAAAAATTGGTACCTAATCGATAGAATCATGTCCAAATGTTTGAAATTTAAAAAAAGTATTCTAAAAATATGATTTCTTAAAAACATCGAGTAATTAGGTTAAAATTTGAGACTTTCTTGTCCCGAAGGAGTATAAACGTCACATCCAGTACGTTAGGACACGATGTTTAAGAACCTTCGTAATCAAAATCATCTCATGGTTTACAAAACTTGAAAAGGGTATTTAGTTACTTAGCCAAACGGAAAATCGCAACCCAGTACGTTAGGGCATTTTCTCCCGAATTTCTAAATACCAAAACATTGTCTTGTTTTTAAAACCTTTTTTTTAATATAATGGCTTTGCAAAAAAAAAAGATTTTTTTATTTAAATAATATCCATGTAACAACATTGCATTTGCATATTATCAACATACATATTTCATAACATATTACACAAAATACAACCAACAATAATTTCTGTACTAAGGCAATTACAACTATAATAAAGTATAGACAAATATAATGAACAATTAATTATGAACATATTTCATGCAGATTTAAATAAAATATACATATAAACAATATAAACAATGTGTTAAAGGAGGTATAATGATTTACAAATATTTATAAAAAATATTGTAAATAACTTTAATTAAATATATGGTATAATATAATATTATGTATATATAAAAAAAATTAAACATATAATATAGTATATAGATACTAAAATAATTTTGTAAATATAATAATAATATAATAATAATTTAAATTACATAGTATAATAATATGTTAATTTATAATAATAATGCATAAATAATCCGGGGTTTAATTGTAATAAAAATGAATTATTAGGGTTAATTTTATAAAAATGAAAATGCGAATCGGATTGATTTAAAAATGATAGAATTGCGGAAGGACTAAAATTTCAATTTCCCCTTTTTAAACGAAACACATGGATCTTGGTCGGGTTTGCGGGTCGACGCGCGGATCCTGCTCTGACGAAACGACGTCGTTCGCTTCCTTTTATAAATATTAGTTTTTTTAAAAAAAATCATTTAGCTTAGGTTTTTTTTAAAAAAAATTAGAATCCTCTGAGAGAGGAAGAAAAAATGGGGTTCGTCCGCGCGTTTTGCTCGTCGTCATTCTCGCCACTCGCACACGTGCCTCCGTGGCCGGTGGCCGGAGGTCTAGATCGCCGATTTCTGTCGTCAACAGGTAATCTCTTTTCTTCTTTTTTTTTTTCTTTCGAAACAATGGTTATATTGCAACATAGAAAGATAAAAATAAATATATAAAAGAAAACAAACAGAACAACAGATTAAAAGAAATCACCTTCGCGAAAACGAAATCTTTTATTTCTCTATAGATTTTCGGTAACACTTTGAGCCTATTGATTTTTTATGTAATTCTCTGTATGTTTTTTTTTTTGTATCTCTCCTTTTTTCCCCCCAGAAAATTTTTTTCCTGGAGGTTTTTGACCAGGGTTTTTATAACCCAAAACTAATATATAAAAAAGGAAAACACATATTTTTCGTATCTTTTCATATCTGCACCTTGCTGCGATTTTGTTTCCTTTTTTTGCTTCGGTGTTCTTTCCTTTCTTTGCAGGTTGATTCCACGGTGAGGACCAAGCCCGAGACTGGTGGCGCTATCGAGGGGATTCTGATGGCTGCAAAGGTGTGCCGATCCATCTCCAGCTGTGACGATTAGGCTCCCTACATTGCGGCGTGACGATTGGGTTTCTGACCCTTGCGGCGTAACTGGAAACCTAGGGTTGCAAGGTTTCCAGTTTCTGAACAAATGTTGGGCCATTAGGTTTGGGCTATAGGTTGGGCTAAGGGTGTAATGGGTATGGGGTCAGGTTTGGGTCACGGGTTTAAGTGTGGGTTTTGGGCATTTTGCTGGTAATGGGTTATTGGTTTTGTATAATGGACTGTAAAGATGGACTTTTATTTTATTCTGGTTTATTTTCACACCCGGGTAAAATGGGCTATTACAAAAATATATGGGCTTGTATGAGATTAAGGAGAATTCGGTCTAAGCATGGTGTAGTAAAATTTTGTGTATTTTGTGATTTTGTGAAATAGGGACTAAAGTGTCGAAATGTAAAAATGTGAGGGCTAATTTGTAAAATGCCCTAAATATGTGTGTTTGGACTAAATTGAATGAATTGGTAATTAAATGAGTTAAATTTGAATATGTATAGACCAAGAAAGGAAAGATTAGGATCGAGATCGAGGCAAAGACAAAGTACTCGATTGATCGGCTAGTCTCGGTATTTTGACGTCCGCGGTAAGTTCGGATATAATACGAAATGTTTTAATTCATATCTATGTTTTAGGAAATATATGAATTTGTGATTAATGATTTAGAAATGCTATATGTGTGGATTTGAGAAATGTGGCACTAAGTGTGCGATATAGAATTTATACGATAATGAATGGCACTGTGTGTACGAAATAGAGACAGTATCGATTATACTGATTGGCACTGTGTGTGCGATACCGAATCAAATTTGGTTTAATATAGAGGCACTAAGTGTGCGATGTTACTTAAGCTTCGGCTATGATTTGGGCACTAAGTGTGTGATTGAATCAAAGAGATAACGAAGGTTGGTCGAAATGAAGTATTGAGCTTTGAGTAGCATGTGTGATCGATAACTAAGAGTTGGCTAAGGTACGTACAGAACCTATGTGGTTGATGAAATTGTAAATGGATTTATGGATAGTTAAGTGAGTATATTAGCTATGGATGACATGGTATATGTCTATTTGTAAGTTGATCTATGTGATGGATTATATTTGTGTATTGTGATTATATTATTGAACTAAATGTATTATATTATGAACTTACTAAGCTCTAAAGCTTACTGTGTGAAGTGTTTCTCTATTTTACAGTGTCAGTAAAGCTAGCTCGGATCCGGGGATCGTCAGTAACTCAATCACACTATCGGCTATCTATTTCGGTACTTTTGAAAGATGTATATATTTGGTATATGGCATGTATAGGCTAATATATATATGGTGTATTATGAGATGTTGGACATTGCCATGTGATATGGCTTGGAAGTTAAATGATTTTGGTTCATATATGTAGGCTATGAAAATGATGAATGTGGTATGAAATAGTGATAATGGAAATGGTATATTTTATGCTTGAATTGGTTGATGAGAATGGTGGTTTAAGTGTGAATTTGTGGTATGATTATATGATGCTTAGTATATATATGATTTGAGTTGAGAAAATGATACTTTGGATGGAGTTTTTGAGTAGGAATTGAGTATGGAAACAAATGATGTAGTAGATGATTATTTGGTGCTTGAAATGGTATATTTTGGTTGCATTTGAGGCATGAATTGGTATTGGATTGATACTTATAGGTGATCCCAAAGTGTGGATAGTAATTTGGCCTTGAAAATGGCCTATAGTTGCCCACAAGGTTGAGCACACGGGCGTGTGGCTTGACCGTGTCCTTCGAGGTTGTGTTTCAAAAACAAGTCAGACTCGACCACGGACTGGACACACGGGCGTGTGACTGGCCGTGTGGTGCAAGTCAGTGTCGACTACGGGTGAGGCACACGAGCGTTTCTCAGGCCGTGTGGACAAGTTAGTATGTATGCCCTGTTTTGCCACGGCTTGGGTACATGGGCGTGTCCGAGGCCGTGTGAGGCACACGGTCTACCCACACGGGCGTGTGACCCTTGTGACTTAGAAAAATGTTAGAATTTCAGAAATTTTCGTATACGTTCGGTTTAGTCCCGACCTCTTTTTAACATGTGATTAATGTCTCGTAGACCTATTTAAGGGACTCATTGAATGTGATTTGCTAAGTTTGGATGTAGAGTGATATGAAATGTTCGGAAATGATTAGTAATGCCTCTTAACCCTAGTCCGACGACGGCTACGGGTTAGGGGTGTTACACGCCCACAATTAACTTGTTGATTCTAAAGTTGCTAAGAAATAGATTAAACGTTTGATGAGGGGGTAAACACTTGAACTAGTGGAGTTAGTTACAATTAAGAATGTTTTCCAATACTGTTTTCAAAATCAAAGCCCCAATGGTCGCCGGGATACTGACCCCATCAGTTGGTTAGATAACTATAATGTGCCTTCAGCTTCAGAGGCCTAGCCATTTAAAAGAACCAGTAATCTAGCACAAATCTTGACCTGGCGAGGAGGGGAACCTCTTTTTTATTTCTATGAAGTCAGTGGGATTTGTTCTCGTAACTAGATTATCACTCCTAGTATTCTTCATTCTTCTTCTTCTTCAAGCGAGGCTAATACTTATATTGATGGTGCAGGGACAATTTGAAAATCTCATACCATGCCCAACTAAGCATCTGACATGGACATCACTGCTCTTTTAAATGAAACCTGTGCTAAGAAGAAAACCACTTTTGCTCCTTTGAAGAAGTCAATAATAAAGAAATATCAGAAGAGACCTAGAGTGAATGAGGACACTCAAGAATCTGATGAGGGTGAACGTCCACAACTCAAGTTGCGCAGGCTTAAAAAGGGACTCCTAACACCAAGAATTTCTTCTTTTACAGTCCCAACACTTCATTCAGTCCCTATAGTTCCTATGGAGTCCACCCACCCCACAAACTCCCCAATTCAGAATGTTGACCCTCCACTGGCTGAGGTCTCTACAGAAACATTTCCATCCGAACAGCTAGTGGTTTCCCCCAGTTCTCGACCTCAACAGCCCTCAACTATAAAGACAATTAATTTCTTCCCTTGGCGTGACTTATATACACCAAGGCTATCCTCTGTTTCTTTGAATTCTATCCTCCAAAGTTAATACAGTATGATACTTCCTCCGTTGAAAAAGTCTCTTTGATCTTACCTTTTATCCAAACTAGATTCATCTCCTTATTAACAAATGGTTGAGTCTGCACAAGCTCTATCTATAGAGTATGGACTATGGTGTGGAATCCTCAAAGAAATCAACAATCACCATAAGGCCAAGGATACCAGCTTAGAGGAGACCATTAAAGCTGGTAATCAAAAGATAGATAATTTATGCCACAATGACCAGGTTTAAAAGAGTAAGCTTGAACAACTCAATTCTTGTATTATGGCCTGGAAGATTAAGTGTAAAGGCACGGAAACCAAGTGCATATAGTTGGAAAGAAGGGTTAAATCATTAGAGGAGGGTGAATTATCTTCAATGGAGCAACTCAATATTCAAGAGCTACGTCATATGGCTGAATTTGATAGTTTTCGCCAATCTAGTGAGGAGGCCCTTAAGAAATATCAAGAAGATACCACAAGAAACTTGACTAAGGCCCTGCCTCAGTTAAAATCTAAAGGTTCTTCACACTGAAGTAGTTGCATGCCCGATGGATCTAAGCTTGGTAGAATTTGATTTTCTTAAAGACATCCCTACTGATTCACTAAGTTTCAATGTTTATCATCCCGAGAGAAAAGAGTGGAAATAATTTTAATTGAAATGGAAGCAAACAGTTGGTTTCTTCACCTCTAGTATGCCCGAAGTAGAGGGTGAAGAAAATTCAGAAGAGTCAATTAACTTAGAACAAGCTCCAAAGGGTATGAGACAAATAGAAGAAATACTTACAACAGAAGAGGTTCCTGCCGTACCCACTGATCAACACACTGAGGAAGAAAACTAAAATCTCTTTTTATTTTATCTCTCATTTAGTTGCTTTTGTAACAATGTAGTATCTTTTTATCTTTTCCAATGAACAAATTCTTTGCCTTCCTTAACTGTCTTACTTATAGTATTACAATAATGCCTATCCTTTACTCAAACATAGTTTCACATACCCCAGAGACTCAACCAGTCAAATCTTTATCACTCTCGTATCTTTGTATTTCAAACAAACACTTAGAGGTTGATGTTAGTTTGCTCATCTTTTTGTAGAGATAGACAATTAGAGTTGATTTACTATAAATCGATTATCTAAAATTTTCTTTCTTTAATCTCTTTTATTTTATAAAAGTTTTTTGAAATTTTAAAATATCAATTTACTCTCTTCATACTTTCGGACTTAACAGTAATAAATATATTTATAAAAAATTGATGGATAAAATTAATAACACTTTAATTGAAATGATAAAGTTAAAATATTAAAAATCATGTTATTTTTTTAAGTTAAAATTTGATTATGTATGTATTTTTAGTACTAATGGTTTTTAAGACTATCCATCTATATAAAGGGGAAGATGGGTAATATCTATTACGCCTCAATCTATTGCCATTCCTCTAAATTCAGTATAATTATTTTGAACTGAGATACTCTACCGTATATATATATTTAAAAATGAAATTTTGATGCTAATATTTTGATCTCCAGATCGTCGGTGAACACCTTCCCGTAAGAATCTCATATGCTTTAAAAGGTCAAATCTCTCGCTTTTTATTTTTATTTTCTTTTTCGCTTTTGCATTCTTCGATCACGAGTCAGTTTTCTTTATGTGATCATTTCTGTTTATCGCTAACTTTCATATAACAATTTTAGGGTTTGCCCCCCTTTTTTTTATTAATTATTGTTTTGTTTATGGATAACAGTTATTATTCTCAATTGATTGCTCCTTGCTGTTCTTGCATGATCGTTATGATCTGGGACATTAAATTTTGATTGGAATTTCAATTAGGGTTCATACTAATCAGCCCAATTCTTGTTTGTGCCAATTTTTCCTCTTTTTATCAGTAATTTTCATGTTTCATTTGTGGACGCATAATTCTCATGTATATAACTTGTATCAGTTGTTGTGGCAGTACATGCCATGTTGCTTTCCCTATGATTTTAAACGTTCATCATCTGATCAATTATGATAATCTCTTCACCAGTGTAATTAGCACAGAGTTTACTCCTTAGAAATCAAAGGGAAGACAGTCTTCTAATTAAATGTTGCGAGATTCTTTATGGGTATTTATGTTTATAATTGTTGAGATACTATAATGCTTGAAACTATATTGGTGCAGGTGTAGTTTTGACTGGTGGAATATGTCCTATTACCAAGAAGAGGATGCTGAATACATGGCAGATGAGTATGGCATGGAGGACATAGATGACATGGATGAAGAGTTCCGCGCCAGAGATATGTCTGGCTCGGAGTCTGATGTTGATGAATATGATTTCTCGGTTTGTTTTATGATTTACAAGATACAAATAGGACTTCTTAAAATAAATTCATTCATCATTAACTTAGGCAAATATAAAATAAGGATTTTTTATTTTTAAAAATTGGGATAAATCTAAAAAATATACACCAACTTCGATCAAATGTGCAATATTATATATAAACTTTGGTTTTGTGCAATTTTATATATGAAAATTTCTTTTGATTCAATATTCACAAATCACTAACACAATTATAAATATAGAATCATTTTACAATTACATATTGCATACATATATAATCATTTTTATCTAATATGTAAGTAAATTGATATTTTTATTTTCTAAAATGTGTACAATTGAATTACAATCAAAGTTTTAAGTATCTGAACTACAATCACAGTTTGATGTGTATGATTGCATCAAATCAAAGTTCATGTATAAAATTGCACATTAGATTAAAGTTCATGTGTGGTTTTGAGATTTATCCCTTAAATTTTTTTTAAGTTTATGTTCTAGTTCTCATGGATTGCTAGCCTTCCTTACATAAGTTGACGGTATTGCAGAATAATAAAATATCTGATACTTCTGCTGCTGAAGCTAGAAGAGGAAAAGACATCCAGGGAATACCTTGGGATCGGCTAAGCATCACTAGGGAAAAGTACAGGCAAACTAGGCTAGAGCAGTACAAGAACTATGAGAATATCCCCCACTCTGGAGAAGTCTCCGGGAAGGTAAAAGCACTTATAAGTTGCCTGCTTTCCTTCTATAACAGTTCTTGGATCTAACTAAAATGTGCTAAATTGAAATTTCAATTTGTATGTAGGATTGCAAGATTACCAAGAAGGGTGCCTCATACTATGACTTCAGGCTAAATTCAAGATCTGTGAAATCAACAATACTTCATTTTCAGGTTAGCTGAATGGGAGTTTTCATTCAAGACCTGTGACGTCATAGAAGGATTTATCTTTTTCTTGTTAAAATTCTTTTTCATATCTTCTTGTTTTACAGCCAGTCCTTTCCTTTTTTTACCGCTTTACTGTGATGTGATCATTATTTTGTTAGTGATGGACATATCCATTTGTGGTGATGCAGTTGAGGAACTTGATATGGGCTACATCAAAACATGATGTTTATCTTATGTCACGTTTTTCTGTCATGCATTGGTCTTCATTGACACACAAGAAGCGTGAAATTCTTAATGTTTCTGGGCATGTGGCACCATCCGAGGTCTGCTCTGGCAGTGATTTGGCACTTTATCTGACTTCTTGGTCTTTTTCCTTTTCTTTTCTTGTTATCCCCCCATATTGTTTCCTCAGATTGATTTGCTTGTTTTTCCCTTTTAGAAACATCCTGGAAGTCTGATGGAAGGTTTTACGCAAACTCAAGTCAGTACTCTTGCAGTAAAGGATAAGCTGCTAGTTGCTGGAGGATTCCAGGGTGAACTAATATGCAAGGTAAGAAGAGCAACTTTTTTCCCTTCAATCCTTCATTGACAAAAAAGAGGTCAGAAAGAGGGATAAGCCTTTGTGCAGTGATTGTGGAGCTGCTTTTCCATGCAATATAGCTACTTTTCAGTTTTTGCAAGTCACTTGAAGCCTAAAATTATATCTTAACTGTTATAGACAATCTATTGTTGGACATATCTGTCATGCTGTAAGATGGATCTGAGTAAAAGGTTCTATTAAGCATTTTAGAGCTAATGATTTTCGCGTTCATTCTGTTTCAAAACTTATCTACTTGTTTGTCTTGTTTTGAACTACTTGCTGCTTAAAACTTTGTGAATGACAGGTTAAAAAATGTATTTGGATAGATTCTGTTTTCCCCTTTGCTCTTGGTTGCTGTTTTCCTGATGCCAGTTATTTAAGAATTAATTAGTTGATTTTGATCTGTAATGTAGCATTTAGATCGACGGGGAATAAGCTTCTGCTCCAGGACAACTTATGATGACAATGCCATTACTAATGCTGTTGAGATTTATGTCACTCCAAGGTATTTCTTGTTTCCTGATCTGCTGGTGGCATTTATCTCAGTCAACCTGAACCTAATTTGCTTTGTTTTTGAATTACCAGTGGTGCAGTTCACTTTACGGCATCAAATAATGACTGTGGAGTCAGAGATTTTGATATGGAGAAATTCCAGCTTTCTAAGCATTTTCATTTTCTTTGGCCTGTCAATGTAAGTTCCATATATTGGGATTCCATTGTTTTGGATCCGTAAACATACACTAATGTTATTCTATGTACCTCTTCGATTTGCAGTATGCTAATTATTGATTCTGTTAATCCAATAAAGGTACATGGTGAGAAACACTAAAAGCCATGCTTGTAATGTTGCTTTTGCAGCACACTTCTCTGAGCCCTGATGGGAAACTTCTAATAATAGTTGGAGACAACCCTGATATTATGTTGGTAGACTCTGATACTGGGAAGGTATTTGTCTGCCTGCTTTTGCGATATTGTTTACATTTTTGGAGATTGCAAAGCATCGGTTGATACTGAAATTCATTGCAGACTGTTATGCCCTTGCATGGACACTTGGACTTCTCATTTGCGTCGGCATGGCATCCTGATGGTGTCACTTTTGCAACCGGGAACCAAGACAAAACATGCCGAATTTGGGATGTTCGAAACTTGTCAAGGTCAGTTGCTGTTCTCAAGGGGAACCTTGGAGCAATACGGTCCATTCGCTACACATCTGATGGTAAGTACATGGCCATGGCTGAGCCTGCTGACTTTGTGCATGTGTATGACGTGAAAAGTGGGTACGAGAATGAGCAAGAAATCGATTTCTTTGGTGAGATATCCGGCCTATCCTTTAGTCCGGACACAGAGTCTCTCTTTATTGGCGTATGGGATCGTACATATGGCAGCCTTCTTGAGTATGGCCGGCGGAGGAACTACTTATATCTTGATTCCCTAATGTGAGTTGATTGTGATGCAGGCAAAACAAGCATGTTGGTTTAGTTTATGATATTTGAGGAACTTGTATCATTTCAAGTTGTAGAAGAGGGTTTACTGTAGATGTAAAATGTAAAATGAAACGAAATCTGTAACTTTAGGTGATTGCTGTTGAATTAGAATTTAGTTTTCTGATGATATAAGATGTTAATGGGAGAAAGGGTAGAATTAGATAGGGTTCTTAAGTTGAACAAAAGTGAAAGACGTGTATGGTTTCCTTGGGTGGGGAGCTACACACTACAGGTTTTAAATTTGAATTTATCAACGGTGGATTTGACTCAACCAAGATTCGTATACTAGTATACCCAAATATTATAAAAAATAGTGATATAATTAAAGGAAGTATTTTTATTTACCTCAACCTGGTTATGTGTCGAGCTGTTGTCATGGGTTGAAGCTTTAGCTCGGCTATTCATACGGCCTTAGATGCTGGGCAATAAGCTCAACCAACAATGATAAAAGGATATAGTCAATACCCAAAGACACACAAGGTTAAAGGCACTTGAGAGAGAAGTTTAACAAGGAGCAATGATAAAAGATATAGTCAATGCCAAAAACCACACAAAAGGTTAAGGCACTTGACAGAAGATAACGTAAGGATAACACTTAATGGATAAAGGCACTTAGGATAGTCAATGCCAAAACACACACACAAGGTTAAAGGCACTTGAGAGAGAGAGAAGATAACACAAGGAAAACACTGACGAGATGATAAAGGGTATGGTTAGATTGAGGATACTTTCAATAGAATCAGTATCTCATTTTTTTCAAGATCATACTATTATACAATATAATATTTAATAAAATTATATCAACATAGAATATAAAAATTGTTAGAAGTATAAATAATCGTACAAACTTACAGGATTGATTTGTAGTAACGACTCAGAATATCTCAATCAGTTGGGCTTGTCTCTTTGGTTATTAGCTTGGCGCTTATGCAAGAATCGAAATCTTTTCATCTTTCAAAGGAAATCCTGGAACTCTAGCGAGATCATTAAAGTTTCCATGTGTTGGGCCAAACAATCTTCTTTGGCTCCTAGAGATGGTTCGATTGATAACATAAGTTTGCCTCATGAGGAGCCTTTACCCAGAGATTGGACCTTTCTTAATATCGATGGTGCTGTTCAAGTAACGTCAGGAAGAGCAGCTGTTGGAGGAGTGGTACGGGATGGTATTGGTGATTGGGTGATTGGTTATAATAGATTCCTAGGGAATTGTTCGATTTTTGACGTAGAACTTTGGGGCATTTTGGATGGCTTAAAACTCATCCAACGTAGAGGTCATAGCAATGTGGTTATTCACTTTGATAGCATACCAATTTTTGAGCTTGAATAATGAAGTCCTTAGCCGTTCGTCGTTTCTTTCTTCCCAAGGGGTTTCGAAATTTGCATTTGAAAAGAGAGAACATTTTCTCTTTCAATCCACCAAGCTTTTATCATTTTCTTTTTAATTTCATTTTGTTTTCATTTTATAAATTAAACCTTAATTTGACTAAAGCTTCTAAAAATAAAATACATATATATCGGCCACACAAATCTATACATATAATTATGGTTTATTCACTTAATAAGTCCCCTAATCATAATTTAATTCCTAATTTCATTATAGTTCAACTTCTAACACTTAAGCAATTTAGTCCTTATATTTATTTGAAGCGCTAATTCGATAAAATTTCTTAACCGAAATTTGATTCACCTCTCATATAACTCCGTAAATATTTAATAAAAATATTTACGAGTCTGATTTACAGAAACGATGTCCCGAAACCATACTTTTCATTACCCCTAACTTTCGGGTCATTACAATTAACTTAAAATGATTAAAAATATTAAAGAAAAGTAACAATAATTAAATTAAAGTGGGGCGGGGATGAAAGCATCCAACATTCATAGACATAGTAATATTTTCAAGATTATAAATATATAGTAAAGCAGGGTGAGTGATGGAGTAGAGTGCGCTGACTATGGAGCAATGGTAGATTTAACAATATCTACCTGCCCCGCTCCATTGTCATTCCTAAGTATAGATTTACTACTTTGTAAAAAAAGAAATCACTTTAATTAATTTCAATAGAGTTGGTGTATAGTTAAATATATATATATATATATATATATATATAAATGTAATTTTGATGTTAACTAGTATGGTTTCCACCCATTCTTCGTATTGGATTAATTATAATTTTTTGATTAAATTATAGAGTAAAAGATTTAAAGGTTACAATAAACTCAAAGTTATTTTACTCTTTGTATATTTAGAATTTAATCTCCATACTTCTATTTTTAGGAATTTAATCTTTTTACTTTTTGAATTTAAAAATTTAGGTCCATTTGGACTATATAAAGCATTTAAACTATCTAATGGAGGTAGTAAACTATGTCAAAATTAACATATAGAAATTAAATTTCAAATTTAAGTGAAAATATATTATTTTTATATTATCTCAAAAATGTAAAAATAAAGGGATTAAAACTGAAATTTAACCATTATCTTCTCATGTAAGAAGAAAGGAAAAAGGATATGTGTTATGTAAGAAGGCCCTAAGTCATTCCTTTTATATGAGTATAGATATTTTGATCTGCAGATCGTCGGTAATCACCTTCCCGTACGAATCTCTTACATTGTAAAAGGTCAATTCTCTCGCTTTCTTGTTAGCTTTTGCATTCTTCGATCTCGAGTCAGTTTTCTTTATGTGATCATTTCTGTTTATCGCTTCATAGGTGCGTACGGATGTTAATTACTTTCCTATAACAATTTTGGAGTTTGCCCCCTTTCTTTTTAATTAATTATTTTGTTTGTTTATGGATAACAGTTATTATTCTCAATTGATTGTTCCCTGCTGTTGTTGCATGGTTGTTATGATCCGGGACATTAA
The DNA here is from genome assembly GCA_025698515.1 of Gossypium sturtianum. Lineage (NCBI taxonomy): Eukaryota > Viridiplantae > Streptophyta > Magnoliopsida > Malvales > Malvaceae > Gossypium > Gossypium sturtianum. Next base: position 100,032,738 of record CM046947.1, read on the forward strand.
ATTTTGGTTGGAATTTCAATTAGGGTTCATACTAATCAGCCCAGTTCTTGTTTGTGCCATTTTTTCCTCTATTTACCAGCAATTGCGTGTTTCAATCATGGACACATAATTCTCATGTATATAAATTTGATGAAGACTTGGCTTTTCTGTTAGGCCCCCAACATCCAGAAGGATGAATACTTCCGCAAATGGGAATGTAAAATAGAAAGAAAAAAAAAGCTCGATCTTTTTATGAGACAAAAGTTCCCAAATCTAGAGACAAAGTTGTTTTACTCTTGCTTTTCGGATATTTCATGCTTGAATAAAAAGCAAATCTCTTATCTGTCTTAACATGATTATGGCATAATTGAATTGAAAATGTTGTAAAAATAACTTCAAAATGTAGTTAATTTCTCGAAATTACTTATGGCGGCATTGACTTGTGCACTCTCAGTCTTCAATTAGTTTATCTATATGCTGATGGAAGTATTTCGTACATGTTGAGAATTGGCATAAAACTGTTACTAATATAAAGGATTTGTGATTCTCTGGGCATGTTATTTTAGATATTTGTTTCCATCTTCCTTTCTTTTTCCTTTAGCTGGATTCCTATGTATAAGAGTAGGTTTGATTTTCTTTGTAATGTGACTAGGATGAGGTTTTAGTATCCTTTACTACCACTTGTACGATATCCTTAAATTAGACTGTTGGATAATTTAATTATGATTAATGTTAATCCATTTTATTGTCTTAAACATATCATTGTTTATATTGTAACTTGTATCAGTTGTTGCGGCAGTACATGCCATGTTGCTTTTCCCTATGATTTTAAATGTCGTCATCTGATCAATTTTGATCATCTCTTCACCAGTGTACGTAGCACAGAGTTTACTCCTTAAAAATAAATGGGAAGAGTATCTTCCAATTAAATGTTGTGTGATTCTCTACGGGTATTTATTTTATAATTGTTGGGTTACTAGAATGCTTGAAGCTATATTGGTGCAGGTGTAGTTTTGTCTGGTGGAATATGTCCTATTACCAAGAAGATGATGCTGAATACATGGCAGAAGAGTATGACATGGAGGACATAGATGACATGGATGAAGAGTTCTGCGGCAGAGATATGTCTGGCTCGGAGTCTGATGTTGATGAATTTGATTACTCGGTTTGTTTGATGATTTACAAGATGCAAATTGGACTTAAATTAAATTCATTCATAACTTAGGCAAACGTAAAATAAGGGTTTTTTATTTTAAAAAACTTGGGATAAATCTCGAAACTATACATTAACTTTGAACAAATGTGCAATGTTATACATAAAATTTGATTTTGTGCAATTTTATACTTGAAATTTTCATTTGATTCAATTTTCACAAATCATTAACACAATTATAAATAAAGAGTTACCTTACAATTATATATTGCATATATAAATAATTATTTTTATCTAATAAATAAATAAAATTGATATAATTATTTTTTAAAATGTGTACAGTTGAATCAAAATCAAAGTTCTAAGTATACATTTGAACTACAATCAAAGTTTCATGTGTATGATTGCATCAAATCAAAGTTCATGTATCAAATTGCACATTAGATTAAAGTTAATGTGTAGTTTTTGAGATTTATCCATTAAATTTTTTTTAAAGTTTCTGTTCTAGTTCTCATGGATTGCTAGCCAGCCTAACATAAGTTGACGGTATTGCAGAATAATAAAATATCTGATACTTCTGCTGCTGAAGCTAGAAGAGGAAAAGACATCCAGGGAATACCTTGGGATCAGCTAAGCATCACTAGGGAAAAATACAGGCAAACTAGGCTAGAACAGTACAAGAACTATGAGAATATCCCCCACTCTGGGGAAGTGTCAGGGAAGGTAAAAGCACTTAAAAGTTGCCCACTTTCCTTCTAAAATGTGCTAAATTGAAATTTCAAATTGTATGTAGGATTGCAAGATTACCAAGAAGGGTGCCTCATACTATGACTTCAGGCTAAATTCAAGATCTGTGAAATCAACAATACTTCATTTTCAGGTTAGCTGAATGGGAATTTTCATTCAAGACCTGTGATGTCATAGAAGGATTTATCTTTTTCTTGTTAAAATTCTTTCTCATATCTTGTAGTTTTACGGCCAGTCCTTTCCTCGTTTACTGCTTGACTGTGGTGTGATCTTTATTGTTAGTGATAGACCTATCAATTTGTGGTGATGCAGTTGAGGAACCTGGTATGGGCTACATCAAAACATGATGTTTATCTCATGTCACAATTTTCTGTCATGCATTGGTCTTCATTGACACACAAGAAGCGTGAAATTCTTAATGTTTCTGGGCATGTGGCACCATCCGAGGTCTGTGCTCTGGCAGTGATTTGGCACTTTATCTGACTTGTTGGTCTTCTTCCTTTTCTTTTCTTGTTATCCCCCCATATTGTTTCCTCAGATTGTTTTGCGTGTTTTTCCCTTTTAGAAACATCCTGGAAGTCTGATGGAAGGTTTTACGCAAACTCAAGTCAGTACTCTTGCAGTAAAGGATAAGCTGCTAGTTGCTGGAGGATTCCAAGGTGAACTAATATGTAAGGTAAGGAGAGCAACTTTTTTCCCTTCAATCCTTCATTGAGAAAAAAGAGGTCAGAAAGAGGGATAAGCCTTTGTGCAGTGAATGCGGAGCTGCTTTTCCATGCAATATAGCTACTTTTCAGTTTTTGCAGGTCACTTGGAGCCTAACATTTATATCTTAACTGTTATAGACAATCTGTTGTTGGACATATCTGTGATCCTGTAAGATGGATCTGAGTAGAAGGTTCTATTATGCATTTTAGAGCTAATGATTTTGCGCTCATTCTGTTCCAAACCTTATCTACTTGTTTGTCTTGTTTTGAACTACTTACTGCTTAAAACTTTGTGAATGACAGGTAAAAAAATGTATTTGGATAGTTTCTCTTTTCCCCTTAGCTCTTGGTTGCTGTTTTCCTGATGCCAGTTATTTAAGAATTAATTAGTCGATTTTGATCTGTAATGTAGCATTTAGATCGACCTGGAATAAGCTTCTGCTCCAGGACAACTTATGATGACAATGCCATTACAAATGCTGTTGAGATTTATGTCACTCCAAGGTATTTCTTGTTTCCTGATCTGCTGTTGACATTGATCTCGGTCAACCTGAACCTAATTTGCTTTGTTCCTGAATTACCAGTGGTGCAGTTCACTTTACGGCCTCAAATAATGACTGTGGAGTCAGAGATTTTGATATGGAGAAATATCAGCTTTCCAAGCATTTTCATTTTCTTTGGCCTGTCAATGTAAGTTACATACATTGGGATTTCATTGTTTCAGATCTGTAAACATACACTAATGTTATTTTGTGTGTTATTAATGCTGATTCTGTTAATCCAATAAAGGCAAATGGTGAGAAATACTTAAAAGCTATGCTTGTAATGTTGCTTTTGCAGCATACTTCTCTGAGCCCTGATGGGAAACTTCTAATAATAGTTGGAGACAACCCTGATATTATGTTGGTAGACTCTGATACAGGGAAGGTACTTGTCATCCTGCTTTTGCAATATTGTTTACATTTTTGGAGATTGCAAAGCATCAGCTGATACTGAAATTAATTGCAGACTGTTATGCCCTTGCGTGGACACTTGGACTTTTCATTTGCGTCAGCATGGCATCCTGATGGTGTCACTTTTGCAACCGGGAACCAAGACAAAACATGCCGAATTTGGGATGTTCGAAACTTGTCAAAGTCAATTGCTGTTCTAAAGGGAAACCTTGGAGCAATACGGTCCATTCGCTACACATCTGATGGTAAATACATGGCCATGGCTGAGCCTGCTGACTTTGTGCATGTGTATGATGTCAAAAGTGGGTACGAGAATGAGCAAGAAATCGATTTCTTTGGTGAGATATCCGGCCTATCCTTTAGTCCGGACACAGAGTCTCTCTTTATTGGCGTATGGGATCGTACATATGGCAGCCTTCTTGAGTATGGCCGGCAGAGGAACTACTTATATCTTGATTCCCTAATGTGAGTTGATTGTGATGCAGGCAAAACAAGTATGTTGGTGTAGTTTTTGATATTTGAGGAACTTGTATCATTTCAAGCTGTAGAAGAGGGTTTACTGTAGATGTAAATGTAAAATGAAACGAATTATGTAACTTTAGGTGATTGCTGTTGAATTAGAATTTAGTTTTCTGATGGTATAAGATGTTAATGGGAGAGGGTAGAATTAGATAGTGTTCTTAATTTGAACAAGAGTGATAGACGTGTATGGTTTCCTTTGGTGGGGAGCTACACACTTTACAGGTTTTAAATTTGAATTTATGAACAGTGGAATTGACTCAACTAAGATTCCTATACTAGTATACCCAAATATATTAACTAAAAAATAGTGCTAAATACCCAAATATATTAAATAAAAATAGTGATAAATAGTCAAAGAAGTATTTTTTTAGATTTGTCCATGATTGAGGCTTTAGCTTGGCTCAGCATGTAACCTTAAGACACAATGCTTAAGTTCGACAACCGTTCAACAATCGACAATGATAAAGGAATAACAGACAATGATAAAGGAAAAACGAACAATGCCAAATGCAAAAGGACACACAAGGTTAAAGGAATGATAACACTTAAAAGAGAGGATAAAGGCAAACAAGGAAGATTATTGGAGAATGCTTTGGAATTGTATTAACTTAGTACACCCTCGAGTACTTACACTATCCTTTCCAACACATTTTACTAGTTTGTGCTCTACATATAGTTGGAGGGGTGCCTCTTTATTAATAGGCAACCTTAAAATGATCCTACGACTATTGCTCACTGATTTGGACGGAGGATTCATTCCTAGGCAACCCCAAAATGATCTTACTATTATTATTCACCGATTTGGATTTTGGGATTCATTCACACACAAGAATCCAGGTCAAAGGTGGTTAAGACCTCTTTAGGGTGGTTACTGACCGTCCCACAGCATACGAACGCCGAACAAAGAATCAACACAAAATTATAAAAAATTAAAGCAACTTATCTGCAAGTGTGACAAGTCAGTTGTAATATTTTTGTTACAATGGAAGATAGAGTATTCCAAGGATTTGAACCCAAGAGAGATTGAGCAATAAAGTAACTAACAATGAAAATGCATGCAAATATGAACTCCGGCTAGCTACTCACTAAGTATTATAGTGTGACAAATCATCATCAAATATTAATTACACTAACTTACAACTAGAAGGACTAAATTGCAAAACAGACAAAAATGCACAAATATAATTCAATGGACTAAAGTGGTTGGTTGATTTCCATGTTGCTAGTCAATTCATGGATTAGGGTTCTAAATAGTTCAAACTCTTAATTGGTCCAATTTTACCTTTCGGTTACCATTTTACTCAATTCGACGATTTAGTCTGGTTTATCTCTCGATCTCACTAAACTAAATTGGGAATTGAATTGGTTCTTAATAGGCTCTCTTCTCGGTTTCAGCTATTTAAATGTTTACCTAGAGGCGTCAATTCTAGGTTCTAAAATTTATTTAATTTAGTCTAATTTTTACGATTTAATCCTTGACCCAAAAACTAAACATGCAATATTTCCATCAAACAACCACCATAAGATTTAGTGACTACCCATCATCAACATACAAACATTAGATATGTAACGACCCGATTTCTAATGGTGCCAAAAATTACAATTTTGGAACCTTGTTTCCCTAAACTGAGTCCGTAAATATTAAATAGGGATGTTTACAGAGTTAATATATAAATGAATTGAGATTCGATTAGTCAATTTAACCAAAATTATGATTAATTTGGGGCTAATAACTAAATTGTAAAATGTTAATTGCTATAGATTTTTAATTAAGAAAATGTTTGTGGACTTAACAATTATCTAAAGGGCCAAAATGGTTAATAAACCATATTTAATTATGTTCTAGTGGACGATAGATGTTTGTTAATTAGCTTAAGTAATTAAAGAATTATGTTAATTAAGTTGGATTAAAACATGTTAATTATGTATATATATTAGGAATAATGGAAAGAAAGAGAAGATGTTGTCATCTTCATCTTCAACCCATAAAAGCCAAAGAAAAGAAGAAAGTTTGAAAAAGCCTTGGACATTCGGCTATCAAATTTAAGTAAGCCCCTAGCCATTTTTCTTTGATTTTTATGGAAATTGAATCATGGGAGCTTGATTTAGCTAGCCCGTGTACTAATTTGTGAAATTGTTACAATTGTTGAAAGATTCCATGGTTGAGAAATGGATGAATTTGTTGTGAATTTGATAGAAATCAAGCTTCAATTATGAAAATGGCTAAATTGTAAAACTTAATTGTTAGTTTCGTACATTAGGGACCAAATTGAATAGAATGTAAAAGTGTTACGGAATTGAGTTAGGAATAGAAAACATAGGGTCCCTATTGAGTATATGTGAAATCAAATTTTAATCTGAAGCTTTAGATTGAAAGTTATGTTTGTCCCGATTTTAGGGACTAAATTAAATAAATTGCAAAATAGGAAAAGTTTGATAGTTGGTTATGAATTGGCTGGAAATTTATTGAATGATATGTTTTATGATTGTACGTAGCTAACATCGGCACTGAGCCATTGAGAGGGAAAGGAAAAATGAGAATTGTCGACAAGTGACATGAGACCCTAGTTTGTACCCTTACTGTAACATCCTGAAATAGGGCCTAAACGGAACTGTGGTTGCGAAACCATGAATCTGAGATAGAAAAGGGTTATTTTAAGTAATTATTATGATTTATTGAGTGATTAGATGCATGTGTTAGAGTATTGATAAGAAATTTTATTGATTTCATGTCTAATTTGCCTATTAGGACTTAATTGCAAAAGTTGATAAATATGAGTTTTAGATGGTAAAGGATTTAATTGAAGAGCATAATTGAAGTAGAGGTCCTTAAATGGTAATTATACCATTAGGTTTTCATGGACAAAAATGGACATATATAGGTAGAAAGAACCAAAGTTTTTAATGAATGGTAATTTAGTCATTTGGTAATAAAAAGAAATTAAAAGGGAAAAAGATGGCAAAATATGCTCATCTTCTTCATTAGGACGAAATTTCAAGGGTTTTCCATAGCTAGGGTCTGTTTCAAGCTTCCAAGTTCCATAGTAAGTGATTCCAAGCCCCGTTTTTAATGTTCTTTACGTTTTTGGAGTCCCGGTAACTTGATTTAGCTTAATCTAGCAATAATTTAACCTAGGGTTCATATTTGGAAAAATACCCATAGGTGAAATGTGTTTATTTTGATGTTTTATGATAGAATATGAAGTCTGAAATTATGTTAAACAACTTTTTCTAAGTAATTTTAAGTGAAAACTAGTAAAATGACATAATCGGTAAAAATTCCTAATGTTCATAAGTGTATGTTAGAGTAAGAATTTGATGTTGCCATAGAAGGGAAAAATGATCAGCATGCTATAAAACATAAGAATAAGGGCTGAAGTTTAATTTTCGAGTATTGGGGAAAAATTGTAAATGTGTGAAACTTTAGGGGCAAAAATGTAATTTTCCTATAGTGTGATTTTTAGACTAAATTGAATAATGTGAGTATTAAATGAGTTAAATATGTTATTATAGATCAAGAAAGACGAGGAATTGACCTTGATCGGGGAAAAGAAAAGGTTGTTGACTGAATTGCAAATTCGTCATATTTTGCACCGAGGTAAGTTTGTATGTAAATAATGTATTGTTTTTACTTACACTTTCATATTTTGATAAACGGCATGAATTGTGGCTGAATATTTGATGTAATTGACAAAATATCGACAAGTGAGAAATTTCCCGGTTGAACCTTAGGAATAAAAATGGATACGAGTGACATGTTCACTTGAAACCTATGTGAAATCTAAGTGGAATAAGTGATCCGGGTGCTGGTCCGTACGTTCTACCAGTGGCTGAGTTATCCGGCATGTGTTACGGATACTCGACAGCTTGTGTGAGCAGCACTGAGTAGTTACGTATGACCGACAGCTTGTGTGAGCAGACCCGGGATTGTGATTATGTGAAACGGGTGCTGGTCTTATAAGTTCTACCAAAGGGGTGGGTAATCCCGCATGTGTTGCGGATACACGACAGCTTGTGTGAGCAGCACCGAGTAGTTACGTATGACCGACAGCCTTGTGTGAGCAGACCAGCGAATGTGAATAGCTCAAGAACGAGCCTATGTGTGATAAGTGATGTGAAGTAGCTTTGGCTACAAGTGTGGCACTATGTGCAATATTACGATGTATCCGTTAATATTCTAATATGTTCAATGGGAAATGACTAAGTGTAAATGACTGTGATTATGTGATGAATGAGTGTAGGTATATGTGTGTAAACTTATGAGCAATGTGCTCGATATGTGATAGAACTTTGGTAAGATTGATACGGAGTAAATGTTACAATGAAAGTTACTGAAATTTAGAAATAAAACAGTTTTGAACAGCAGCAGTTATGTGTCTTTGAAAAATCACCAAAAATGGTGGAAATTTAATTAGAATTTTAATAAGATATGAAATTAAATCTTATTGAGTCTATTTTCATATGAAAGAAACAAAGAAAGCAAAGAAGTTCTGTATTTTGAGATATTTAGATTTTTGTGAGACTAGTTCAGAGTGATTTTGAGATCCCCTGTTCTAACTTGGAAAAATCACTAAAAATTGTACAAAAATAATTTTGGGACATAATTTATATATTTAGATTCCTTAATGAGTCTAGTTTCAAATGAAACAAGTTACAACATCATTTTAATTCTGTACAAGGATAAAATTTATTTGTAGTGAAAAGTGGTCAGAATAGTCGAACAGTGAAACAGGGGAAATTTTAATGAATAAACTGTACTAATTGGCTAAGTCAAAAATTATGGAAATTTTATGGTATTAAGATATGTGAATCTAGTTTCAGGGAAAATTTACGGATCTTAATTTGGAGTTTCGTAGCTTGAGATAAAAATAATTTAGTCACTATGACTCGAATAGACAGCTTGCTCTAAACTTAAATAAATAATGAATTTGATTGTAGGTTTGAATGTGTTGTTTTGTAAAAATATTAAATCCATATATTAATTATTTATATACTTACTTACTAAGCTATATGCTTACTCTCTTTTCTTTTCCTTGTTTATTAGTGTCATCAAGCTAGTTCGGGATACGGTGATCGTCGGAGATCCATTCACACTATCAGCCTTCTTTTGGTATTTTGAAAACAATATTTTGGAAATTATGGCATGTATAGAAGGCTTAATTGTTTAGTTATTTATAGTAACGAATGGTTATTTTGCTTATGGGTATTGACGAGTTATTTTGCTTATGGGTATTGACGACTATGTATGGGAAAAGTTTTAACTTTATATGGATTTTATATTTTGAATTTTGTACAATAGCTTGGATCATGTCCTAATGCCTCGTATCCTATTCCGCGACGGACACAGGTAAGGGTGTTACATTTTAGTGGTATCGAGCTATGTTTAGTCGGTTCTAGGACTAACATAGCGTATGTGAAAGTCTAGCTATACATGCCATAAAAATACTGTGATAGTGTGACGACTCCTGACAATTTAAATTGTGTTTTTATATAGTAAATGGATCCCGACCGAGCTGTAGCTGATGACGTAGAAAGTAATGCACCGGCTCCCACGTAAGGGACCGTGCGAGTGGGTAGTAGACCTGAAACACATAGTCAAGGAGATGGGGCTCGGAAAGCCTTCCTCCATATGATGAATAATTGGTATACTGAGAATTTGTTCGAAATAATCCAAATGTTCAACCTCCTCCACCTCCTCCTATTCCTCAACCTGTTCCGTAGTTCCTCAAGGTACGTAAAATGATAAGATGACTAAGCCTCCGGTTGATAAGATCCAAAAAGCAAGGGGTGAAGAATTCGGGGCTAACATAGATGATGATCCCGAGAAAGCGAGTTTTGGCTTGAGAATTCTATTCGGGTATTTGATGAACTTTCTTGTACTTAGAAGAATGTTTAAAGTGTGCAATATCTTTATTAAGGGACTCGGCATATCACTGTGGAAGACAACGGTATCTGTGGTTCCGAAAGAAAGGGTTACATGGGATTTCTTCCAAGAGGAATTCGAGAAAGAAGTACATAAGCCAACGGTTCATTGATCAAAAACGCAAAGAGTTTCTCGAGTTAAAGCAGGCCGAATGTCCGTGACAGTATGAAAGAGAGTTTGTTAGACTCGATTAAATATGCCCGAGGAATGTGTGTCTACCGAGGCCATTATGTGTAAGAGATTTGAAGATGGGTTGAGCGAGGATATTCGATTTGCTAGTTGGGATCTTAGAGTTGAAAGAGTTTGTGGTATTGGTTGATCGAGCTTGTAAAGTGAAGAGCTGAAACAAAGAAAAGAGAAAAAGTCGTGATTGAAGCCGAGAGATGCAAGAAAGAGGCCAATAAGTAAGTCATTCCAATCTCAATCCAAGAAATCCAAAGATATGAATCATCGATTGACTGTTTCAGCTGGGTATTCGCACCAAAACCGTGGGAGATCATATTCGGGTTCTAAAACTCAAGCTACTTCAATGGCAAGTGTGGGTAATGTTAGATCCAATAGACCTGAATGTCAGCATTGTGGTAGACGACACCCCGGCGAGTGTTATATGGTTAGCCGTGCTTGTTTTAAGTGTGGTTCTCGAGAGCACTATATTAAAGATTGCCCTGAGAAGTTTGAAGAAGGAAAATATCGAGTGTTAGACCGGGTATCGCGTGAGGAGGTAGACCACTGAGAAATGCCAGAACTGGAGCTAGCAGTAAAAGTATAGCGAAAGAATCAGCTGTAAGGTCAGAAGTGAGAGCACCTGCTAGAGCTTATGTCATACATGCCCGTGAGAATGCGTCATCTCCCTATGTGATCATTGGTACATTCTCTCTTTATGATACTAATGTTATTGCATTGATTGATCCCGGATCTACTCATTCCTATGTTTGTGTGAATTTAGTATCTAGTAAAAATTTGCCTGTTGAACTTACTGAATTTGTGATTAAAGTGTCAAACCCTTTAGGCAAATATGTGTTAGTTGATAAAGTTTGCAAGAATTGTCCTTTGATGATTCATGGTCACTGTTTTCCGGCTAATCTGATGTTGTTGCCATTTGATGAGTTTGACGTTATTCTGGGTATGGATTGGTTGACATTGTATGATGCTAAGGTAAATTGTAGACAAAAACCCTTGAATTGAAATGTGAAAATGGTGAGATTCTTTGGGTTGAAACAGATGAATCAAATAAATTGCCTATGGTGATTTCGCATATGTCTGCTTTCGTAAATACATGAGAAAAGGGTGTGAAGCTTATATTGCTTATGTGTTGAATAATGAGATGTCCGGTCGAAGCTTGAATCAATACCGAGTAGTTTGTGAATTTCGGATGTGTTCCCGGAAGAATTGCATGGGTTACCTCCAATTAGAGAGATTGAATTTGCTATTGATCTATTGCCTGGGACTGCACCGATCTCGATTGCTCCTTATAGAATGGCTCCGACTGAATTGAAAGAATTAAAAGCTCAGTTGCAAGAGTTGACAGATAAGGGATTTGTAAGACCGAGTTTTTCTCCTTGGGGTGCTCCCGTATTGTTTGTAAAGAAAAAAGATGGATCTATGAGACTTTGTATTGACTATCAATAACTCAACAAAGTGACTATAAAGAACAAGTATCCGTTGCCGAGAATTGATGATTTATTTGACCAGCTGAAAGGGGCGACAGTGTTTTCAAAGATCGATTTGAGGTCTGGTTACTATCACCGAGAGTTAAAGAGTCGATGTGCCAAAAACCGCTTTTAGAACGAGGTACGGACATTATGAGTTTCTTGTGATGCCTTTCGGTTTGACTAATGCTCCTGCCATCTTTATGGACATGATGAATCGCATTTTTCGACCATACTTGGATAAGTTTGTGGTTGTGTTCATAGATGATATCCCGATTTATTCTCGAGATGCGTCCAACATGCTAAACACTTGAGAATGGTGTTACTGATTTTGAGAGAGAAGAAATTGTTTGCTAAATTCAATAAAAGTGAGTTTTGGCTTTGTGAAGTCGGATTTTTGGGACATATAGTTTGGGTGATGGTATTCGGGTTGATCCGAGTAAAATTTCAAAGAATAGTTGATTGGAAACCGCCAAAGAATGTATCCGAAGTTAGAAGCTTTTTGGGTTTAGCGGGTATTATAGACATTTTGTTGAGGATTCTCAATGATTGCCTCTCCTATGACTAAGTTGTTGCAAAAGAATGTTAAGTTTGAATGGACCGATAAATGTCAGCAAAGTTTCGAGAAGTTGAAAGCGCGATTGACAGAAGCACCGGTTTTGGTACAACCTGAGTCGGGAAAAGAGTTTGTGATTTATAGTGATGCATCATTGAATGGTCTTGGTTGTGTGTTGATGCAAGAGGGCAAAGTAGTAGCTTATGCCTCGAGACAGCTAAAACCGCACGAAAAGAACTATCCGACGCATGATTTGGAATTGGCCGCCATCGTATTTGCTTTGAAGACTTGGCGTCATTATTTGTATGGTGAGAAATGTCGAATCTTTACCGATCATAAAAGTTTGAAGTATCTGATGAATCAAAAGGACTTGAATTTGCGACAACGGAGGTGGCTCGAATTATTGAAAGATTATGAGTTAGTGATTGATTATCATCCGGGAAAAGCGAATGTAGTCGCAGATGCCTTGAGTAGAAAATCTTTGTATGCTTTGAGAGCTATGAATACGAGTTTGACTTTGTTTGACGACGGTTCGATTTTGGCCGAGTTGAGGGCTAGACCGTTATTTCATCAGCAAATTTGTGAAGCTCAAAAGAAAGACAGGGAATTGCAAGTTAAAAGAGTTCAATGTGAATCGGGTAGTGATTCAGATTTTCGAATCGGACCAGATGATTGTTTGATGTTTCGTGATAGGGTATGTGTACCGAAAGATGATGAGTTGATTCGAAAAATTTTACATGAGGCACACAGTGGTTGTTTGTCAGTTCATCCGGGTAGTACAAAATTGTATAATGATTTGAAGAAATTTTATTAGTGGCCGGGTATGAAAAGAGAAATTTCTGAGTTTGTATCAAAGTGTTTGATTTGCCAACAAGTGAAAGCCGAGCATCAAGTGCCTTCGGGTTTACTTCAGCCGGTGATGGTTCCCGAGTGGAAATGGGATAGAATTACGATGGATTTTGTGACTGGTTTGCCTCTGACTCCGAAAAAGAAAGATGCCGTTTGGGTTGTGGTTGATAGATTGACGAAATCGGCTCACTTTATACCGGTACGTACCGACTACTCATTTGATAAGTTGGCTGAATTGTATATTGCTGAAATTGTGAAACTGCACGGAGTGCCTATGTCTATTATTTCGGATAGAGATCCGAGGTTCACTTCGAGGTTTTGGAAAAAGTTGCAAGAAGCCTTGGAGTGCAAATTGAATTTTAGTACCGCGTTTTTCACCCGCAAACCGACGGTCAATCCGAAAGAGTAATTCAGTTCTTGAAGACATGCTCCGATGTTGTGTTTTAGAATTCGAAGGTAGTTGGGAGAAATATCTACCTTTGGTTGAATTTGCTTACAACAATAGTTATCAGTCGAGTATACAGATGGCACCGTACGAAGCATTATATGGTCGCAAGTGTCGAACTCCTTTGTATTGGACCGAGCTTAGTGAGAAACAGATTCACGGAGTTGATTTAGTTAGAGAAACTGAAGAGAAAGTGAAAATAATTCGTGATTGTTTGAAAGCTGCTTTAGATCGACAAAAGTCATACGCGGATTTGAAAAGAAAAGAAATTGAGTTTCAAGTGGGTGATAAAGTGTTTCTGAAAGTATCTCCATGGAAAAAGATTTTGAGATTTGGCCGAAAGGGCAAGTTGAGTCCCCGTTTCATTGGGCCGTATGAGATTATCGAAAGGATTGGACCAGTGGCATATCGGTTAGCTTTGCCGACTGAATTAGAGAAGATTCATAATGTGTTTCATGTGTCTATGCTACGTCGTTATCGTTCAGATCCATCGCATGTAATTTTGCAGACAGAGGTTGAGATTCAGCCAGATATGACTTACGGTGAGGAACCAGTAAAAATTCTAGCTCGGGAGGTTAAGCAATTAAGGAACAAAAGTATTGCACTTGTGAAAGTATTATGGGATAGGCATGGGATAGAAGAAGCTACATGGGAGCCCAAGAGGCTATGCGAAAAAAGTACCCAAATCTCTTCACGTAAGATTTTCTGGGACGAAAATCCCTAAAGGGGGAGAAATGTAACATCCTCGAAATAGGGCCTAAACGGAACTGTGGTTTGCGAAACCATGAATCTGAGATAGAAAAGGGTTATTTTAAGTAATTATTATGATTTATTGAGTGATTAGATGCATGTGTTAGAGTATTGATAAGAAATTTTATTGATTTCATGTCTAATTTGCCTATTAGGACTTAATTGCAAAAGTTGATAAATATGAGTTTTAGATGGTAAAGGATTTAATTGAAGAGCATAATTGAAGTAGAGGTCCTTAAATGGTAATTATACCATTAGGCTTTCATGGACAAAAATGGACATATATAGGTAGAAAGAACCAAAGTTTTTAATGAAGGGTAATTTAGTCATTTGGTAATAAAAGAAATTAAAGGGAAAAAGATGGCAAAATATGCTCATCTTCTTCATTAGGACGAAATTTCAAGGGTTTTCCATAGCTAGGGTCTGTTTCAAGCTTCCAAGTTCCATAGTAAGTGATTCCAAGCCCCGTTTTTAATGTTCTTTACGTTTTTGGAGTCCCTAACTTGATTTAGCTTAATCTAGCAATAATTTAACCTAGGGTTCATATTTGGAAAAATACCCATAGGTGAAATGTGTTTATTTTGATGTTTTATGATAGAATATGAAGTCTGAAATTATGTTAAACAACTTTTGCTAAGTAATTTTAAGTGAAAACTAGTAAAATGACATAATCGGAAAAATTCCTAATGTTCATAAGTGTATGTTAGAGTAAGAATTTGATGTTGCCATAGAAGGAAAAATGATCAGCATGCTATAAAACATAAGAATAAGGGCTGAAGTTTAATTTTCGAGTATTGGGGCAAAATTGTAAATATGTGAAACTTTAGGGGCAAAAATGTAATTTTTCTATAGTGTGATTTTTAGACTAAATTGAATAATGTGAGTATTAAATGAGTTAAATATGTTATTATAGATCAAGAAAGACGAGGAATTGACCTTGATCGGGGAAAAGAAAAGGTTGTTGACTGAATTGCAAATTCGTCATATTTTGCACCGAGGTAAGTTTGTATGTAAATAATGTATTGTTTTTACTTACACTTTCATATTTTGATAAACGGCATGAATTGTGGCTGAATATTTGATGTAATTGACAAAATATCGACAAGTGAGAAATTTCCCGGTTGAACCTTAGGAATAAAAATGGATACGAGTGACATGTTCACTTGAAACCTATGTGAAATTTAAGTGGAATAAGTGATCTGGGTGCTGGTCCGTACGTTCTACCAGTGGCTGAGTTATCCGGCATGTGTTACGGATACTCGACGACCTTGTGTGAGCAAAGACCGAGTAGTTACGTATGACCGAAGCGACTTGTGTGAGCGGACCGGGATTGTGATTATGTGAAACGGGTGCTGGTCTTATAAGTTCTACCAGTGGCTGGGTAATCCTGCATGTGTTGCGGATACCTGACAGCTTGTGTGAGCAGCACTGAGTAGTTACGTATGACCGACAGCTTGTGTGAGCAGACCCGCGAATGTGAATAGCTCAAGAACGAGCCTATGTGTGATAAGTGATGTGAAGTAGCTTTGGCTACAAGTGTGGCACTATGTGCAATATTCTGATGTATCCGTTAATATTCTAATATGTTCAATGGGAAATGACTAAGTGTAAATGACTGTGATTATGTGATGAATGAGTGTAGGTATATGTGTGTAAACTTATGAGCAATGTGCTCGATATGTGATAGAACTTTGGTAAGATTGATACGGAGTAAATGTTACAATGAAAGTTACTGAAATTTAGAAATAAAACAGTTTTGAACAGCAGCAGTTATGTGTCTTTGAAAAATCACCAAAAATGGTGGAAATTTAATTAGAATTTTAATAAGATATGAAATTAAATCTTATTGAGTCTATTTTCATATGAAAGAAACAAAGAAAGCAAAGAAGTTCTGTATTTTGAGATATTTAGATTTTTGTGAGACTAGTTCAGAGTGATTTTGAGATCCCCTGTTCTAACTTGGAAAAATCACTAAAAATTGTAAAAAAATAATTTTGGGACATAATTTATATATTTAGATTCCTTAATGAGTCTAGTTTCAAATGAAAGAAGTTACAACATCATTTTAATTCTGTACAAGGAGAAAATTTATTTGTAGTGAAAAGTGGTCAGAATAGTCGAACAGTGAAACAGGGGAAATTTTAATGAATAAACTGTACTAATTGGCTAAGTCAAAAATTATGGAAATTTTATGGTATTAAGATATGTGAATCTAGTTTCAGGGAAAATTTACGGATCTTAATTTGGAGTTTCGTAGCTTGAGATAAAAATAATTTAGTCACTGTGACTCGAATAGACAGCTTGCTCTAAACTTGAATAAATAATGAATTTGATTGTAGGTTTGAATGTGTTGTTTTGTAAAAATATTAAATCCATATATTAATTATTTATATACTTACTTACTAAGCTATATGCTTACTCTCTTTTCTTTTCCTTGTTTATTAGTGTCATCAAGCTAGTTCGGGATACGGTGATCGTCGGAGATCCATTCACACTATCAGCCTTCTTTTGGTATTTTGAAAACAATATTTTGGAAATTATGGCATGTATAGAAGGCTTAATTGTTTAGTTATTTATAGTAACGAATGGTTATTTTGCTTATGGGTATTGACGAGTTATTTTGCTTATGGGTATTGACGACTATGTATGGGAAAAGTTTTAACTTTATATGGATTTTATATTTTGAATTTTGTACAATAGCTTGGATCATGTCCGGTAATGCCTCGTATCCTATTCCGGCGACGGACCTGGGTAAGGGGTGTTACACTTACAATTCATATCGTTTAATTTGTTTACAAATATTTGCTAGTTGCTTATTGAAAAGTTGAGTATGCAATGATAAAATATTTTGTATTGTTGAATTTGTTATAAGATATCGAAATAGAGGACTAAAATGAATAAGATGAGAGATGATATACATTACCATAACATGTGATATGTGCTGTGGAAATTGAATAGAAAATGTGTATGATATGAATATATGTGTTGGTTAATAAATTGATGATGAGATCGAAATGTGCTACATGGTTACAATGTGTGTCAATTCGGTATTTTCCTAATAACGGTCCCGAGTATTGTCGATTTAGTTGGCATGCCTTAGGTTGAAAACTATTATTTTCGGACCATTTGGGATGGTAGAATGAATTATAGTGTTGGATCTGGTGCCCTAAGTGTAGTATATTTATTTGTAAACTTGTAAATTTTTTAAATAGATTGGTTAATAAAACAAATTCACGAATTACGTTAATATTATTTTTATAATTGTCCTCATGTGGTTTTTGCACACAAAACAAAATAGAAGCAAATATTTCTCATTGGTTGTCTAATGTTTAAACTAATACTAAGCGATATTACGTGGTCAAATTGTAATATGGAAAGACAACTTGTACTAGTAGATGGACCTAAACATGTCATTGGTCTAATTGAAAACGAGCAAACCGACTGAAAGACTAATATGTCGTTTATCAAGTCCAATTAGGGAGATGCTTTGTCTTGGGCATCAGAGCGGATGACTCCCAGAAGATAGAAACATAGATGTGATGTGATAGACTGGACCCAAGAAGAATAGATCCTAAATCCGTTTATGGATTTATTCACTTGTGACGTTCATAGTATGGCATACTTAAATCCTGAGTGGATAACTGACTATGTATGCGTGACTTGTATATTTTGATGTAAGTAAAAGCCTGAGTTTGAATAGATAAGGAACCGAAAGCTGGCGCACTGGGTATACGAATTCTGTAGTATGTAGCGTCATTCAGAATAGTGGAATTCATAGCCCGAGACATGATTAAATGATATCCTCTCATTGGCATTACATGGTTGATAAAAAGTAAATCCTAAGGCTAGGTTGGAATGTGTATTGGTATGATGAGAATCACGATTGGGAACAAATCGAAAAGATTTCAAAAGTATATTGACTAAATTACAAATTTCCCATTTTTACCGAGAGAAAGGTAAAAGTCAAATTTTTACCACAGAATACTTGTATTAAAGTTTTAGTATGAACTATGAGCTTAGATTAGACTAAGTGCTTAATTTTGTAAAGAAATTGAGCTTTGATATAAAAAGGGTAAAAAGGTAATTTTACCAATTAATGGCTTTTTGGTTATTTACAAATAATTAAATTTTAGAAATATTACTTGGATGAGATATTGGATAATTAAAACAAGTTTTGGGTCATTGGACCAATGAAATTATGTAGTGAATCACTATTGTTTTAAATTGTGGGTTTGGATGTGGATTTGGACCTTTTGGTCCACTTGGTTGATTTTAAAAGGATGAGAAAGGGAGAAAATAAACCCCCCATCAGACTTTCCCCTACCCCAATCGGCCAGCCCCTTTCGTGGAGGTCTCCTTTCTCTTTTCTCATTTTTATTGTCTTTTTCTTGAAACCTCTTCAAAATTCCAATACCGACTTTGAGGTTTTGCTAAAATCACTAGGAAATCTACCCCCAAAACTAATTTCTACCATCAAATACATCATTTTTAGCCCAGGGTTTGGATGGTTTTAGTGAAAGAAATCATGGCTAGTGAGAAAAATCTTTGTAAAGGTAAGAAATTATATCTCCCACATTCCTTAATATGATATTTGAGCTTAGATGTTATGAGAAAATTTAGAAAGATTATTTATTAATACATTGATATATTTTTCATGAATGGAAAATGTTGAATGTTGAGAAATAGGGTGTTCAAACTATTTGAGCATGGATTTAAACCTTAGGAATCATGATTTTTTGTATTTTAGGGCATCCAAAGGTAAGCGCCCTTGGATAGTTACACTACTCTTATGCTTTTAAGCTTGGACAATTAGAGTAATAATGTTATATAAAAAGAGCTTGACCATGTAAGTAAAATATGTGGATTTCATAGCTTAAAAGGTATGAAATAAGTCATTAATGTGTTGTAGTGAAAATGATTAGTCATGAGATGTTATTAAGTAATTTTGTGATATGGAAACTTTGGTTGCCATAAAAGTGTTAATATTTGGATGTGTGTGAACAAGAATGAATTATGTTATTTAAATGAAAATGTTAATAAAGTCTCTAGGGCCAAGTATGTAATGAATTGCTAATTTATGCAAATTGCCGAAAGAAACGATACAATGTAAAAACATGAAAATGGTTATGTGAAGTTAATGAATAAATGAAATTATTAATCTCCTTCATTGGGAACCATTAAATGGAAATGAATATATGAATGCTGTATAATCAAGATCATAAATTTTGATATGCTATAATATGGAAATGAAAGATGACATAGACTATATGGATAATGATATTGGTCATGTGGTGTTCAATGACCTTCTATTATGAAATTGAATTAAGGTGACCCCTTTGGGGAATGTCATAGATATAATGAACTATGTGTTAGAAAAAATCTGGTTCGAAAATATTTTCTTGCACAGCAGAAAATAAAAATTTTAAAAATTGATTCGGTTTGTGATATTTATAGCAATAAACCTTAGACCGATTTCGCACCTGTGTTTTCGGATAGACGGATCCTTGTCGTTACTGACTTTTAACCAAACGATCTTCTTTGTTATTCTTGTATCATGAACTACTTTGAGTGTGGGCTCGAACGAATCGAATCAAACACAAAACTAGAAATAGTTTTCTTTTCTTTTTGGGGTGAAAATGAAAATTCTCTTCTCAAATAGAAACCGATAGAGTCGTTATTCCGGAAAATATATTTAATTCTTAGAGAATAAAAGGCTCTATTTTCAAGAAGAATAACAATATTTGAAAGTTGTGTTAATAGCCCTATTGTTGCCATCTATTTATAGGGAGAGAAGGTAGAATACTTGTTGAATTGTAGAAGTTTATTTCAACTAAAAAAAACGAACTCCTAGTTTAACTAGAAGTATAGGTGGCGACAACCCTAGGTATTTTTACTAAGGCTAGCCGTCCACCCCTTTTTACAAATACTTTCTGTGCTTTTAATCCAATTCTTTATAACTCAACCCAACCCCATATTTTTTTTCTATTTCCCAAAATCAACTTCAATATATTTCCAATTAAATAATTTTCTTAACCCAATTCTAGTTCCGTTAAAATCATGATGACTTTACTATAAAAGAATCTATGAGAAAATATATTAAATATTTCCACATTCAACGATTCACTATGACCAAATGATTTATTCCTATTTTCGAACTTTGAAAAACATGAATTCATCTCCAGGTCATTTTCATTTTGGAGAAAACCACATTCATTTTCAAATGATTCCATTCCTCCATTTTCATTTTCATTTTGGAGAAAGCCATAATCATTTCCAAATGTTTCCCATATCTCCATTTATGTTCATTTGATTCAACATACAATTCATTTCTAGTTTCAACGAGCTAGCGTCGGGCTCGATTGGACATATGCAATTGCAGCTTAAATTATTTATATTTAACTTCCAACTTTTCACCTATTAATTATAAACTCATTTAGTCACAAAGTCATTCCACTATAGTATCGTGGCTGAGCTGTCCCCAACAACATACCATTATGAAAGCAACTCGATCAGTGCTCGTCCAATGATCTTGTCATAAGTGTGTTACCCTCATAGGGTATCCTTAATATTTTTGGGATAATATCCGTTCTCCAAATATGATTCTATTTTATCTTATGGTAACCATTACATCTTCCTTCATAAAAAGTCAGTTACTATTAAATAATAATCAAGTAATTCATCTCAAAGATGAACAATTCGTGACCATCTTTACTTTTCATCAACCATGTAATGACAATGAGAGGATATCATTTACCCATATCTTGGGTTATGAATTTGATAACTTTAGAATATAGAATTATCTTCTACATTTTTAGACTAATAATTCATGCAAGTTTTGAGTGGTTGATAACAAATTTTGTAGTTTTATTATAATTCAGTCATGTTGGATAATTGACCGGCTGGGCGCGTGCGCATTAAAACACTGAATTTATTTAACTATTTTAAAGCTCGATTTTACTGCAAGTGTACAGGTCAATTGTAATATTTATAGTGTTACAATGGAACGCTAGAGTATTCCAAGGATCGAACCTAAAGGAGTCGACGATTTAATGATTTCTATTCAAAAATATATGCAAGAAAGGAGTCTAGCTAGCTACTCACTAATTGCTATAGTACGACAAAGCATAAACAAAGCTTTTAACACTAATTTCTAAATTAACTATCCTAAGGACAAAATTGCAAGGAATGTAAAACTAAGGGAATATCCAACAAATAACTAACGGTGGTTGGTTGATTTCGATGTGGTTCACCGATCCTCGAACAATGGACTTAAATAGCTTAAATTACTAAATGGCTCCATTTTATCTTTCGATCTTAATTTTATCGACTTAGACGAATTAGGTTTGATTTATCTTCCAACCTCACCGATTAATCCAGGACTAACGAACGAGTGCGTGACAAGATTACCTTTTGGTCTCACTTTATCTTAACATTCCCTTAGGGGCGTCACTACCTAATTTCTTAGTTCTATTCAAATTAATCCAATTTGTTACGATTTAGTCTTTTGTCCAAAAATCAGCTTTAGTTATAGAATGTATGAAATATTATAAGATAGTCAATTTATAAGGTGGATATTTTTGGTTGATTTTTTTTTGTGGTTTGGTATTTAGCATTTTGGAAGCATTATTGTGGATGGAACAATTTAAATATGATAATGATGTTTTAGATGAAATGTTTAATGTATATGTATACACTTCGTGGTGTTAATGAGAGCACTTTAGTTAGGCACATAAATTGTAAGAAATAGGTATGTTTTAGACTCAATTATGGGTGTTTGAAAGCATGGTTTTGGCTGATTATTGTTTGGCTTGGCACCTAAGGAATTGATGTTGAAATGCCTTGTTTTAAAAGCAAATTTTAGGTACACACGGTCTGGGACACAGGCGCGTCACCTGGCCGTAAGCCTCACACGGTCACACCACACGACCATGTGTCTTTTTGTTTTTAGGTGCAGGTTTCACACGGTCTGCAACACGGTTGTGTGGTCCAAAACAGTTTGTCACACGATCTGGGATACAGCCTGTGACACAACCGTGTGGCCCTAATTTGAATATCCACATGAGCGAACACACGGGCTAGGACACAGCCGTGTGTCCAGACTTCTAATATCCACACGGTCTGGGCTATGTCACACGGTCTGGCCACATAGCCGTGTGACCCCTGTTTTCAAAATTTTCAATTTTTTCCAAAATTTTCTGTTTTGTTTCAAAATGAACCCCGAACATTTCCAAACTATTTTTAGGGCCCCGTAGGCTTGGATTAAGGTCGTAATTGTATTTATTCATTAATTTTATTGATGAATTGATTGTTGTTATTGAAATTGCATTATTGTTTTATTTTGAAGTAATTGTTTAGTTTTGTATTGTAATACTCCGTAACCTTAATCCAGTGACGGAGACGAGTTAGAGGTATTATAGAATTTATTAGATATAGATGAAGTAAACCTAGAAACTGTTGAGACTTATTAATGGATAAGATGTCAATATCTTAATTAAGCATGTGTAGTTAACTCTTGAGAGTTTGTGACTTATATTGGAAAAAAAGTTAATATTTTGTTTTGTATTCACTCATCTTGGATACGATTTTGAGAATGAATTTTGAGTTCAATTAGAACTCATGCATGTGTGAAGCATAAACAATTCAAGATCTTCACATTAAAGTTATCAATACCTAATATTTCATAAATGATAATCTATAGTATTTATAAAATAACATGATTTCACAATAATCAAATTATATAACGTGGAATTGGAACCAATCATTAGAATCAAGGAAAAAAATACAATGATATATTGATTTCTTTACATTATCACCCCTCAGATTTATCTAATCTGCAATGCAAATAACCAAGATTTGGCCCCAAGAGTTTAAAGCATGTTGTGACATGGAAGGAACCAAAGATATCTGATCCAAAGGAAACCAATGAAACAAAGCCAAGTAGGCATCCAAAATCTTTCTCGCATATGTTCCGTCCTTCCTACCACCACTTGTTTTTCCTATATGATTTTTCCTACACCACTTCCCCCAATTCGTCTCATCCATTTTGTTTTTGTTTTTTGTTTTTTGTGCAGGCACCATGGCAGCTTCCTCAGCTTTGTTCACCCCTATCTTCTCCACCGTCCAAAAGAAGAATGGCATTGTTACCCCCTCCAGCATCTCATTCCACGGCCTTAGACCCCTAAGCAAGGGAAAATCTTCATCCAACGCCATCTCCTTCTCAAGAAACTCAGCTGCTAGTGCTAGGCTTGCAATCAAAGCAGAGCTGAGCGCCCAAGTTGTGATAAGCGTCAGCACTGCTCTCTCCCTTTTCTTGGGTAGATTTGTGTTCTTCAACTTCCAAAGAGAGAACGTTGCCAAGCAAGTGCCTGAGCAAAATGGGTTGACCCACTTTGAGGCTGGGGACACACGAGCCAAGGAGTATGTTAGCCTTCTCAAGTCCAACGACCCTGTGGGATTCAACATCGTTGATGTTCTTGCTTGGGGATCTATTGGCCATATTGTTGCTTATTACATCTTGGCCACCACAAGCAATGGCTATGATCCCAAATTCTTTGGCTGATCATCAGCTTCGTCTTCTTAATTATTCTCTATTTTGTAAACCCTTGTGTAGTTCCTCTCTTGTGTTAAAAGAAATTGTTGCTTTTCTCCTGCTTTAATTTCTGGGTTTTTTTTGGGTATGCATTTGCTAATGACTTAGTTCACAATCTAATAAGAATTCATTAAGGCAGAAACTGAATCATATGCTCCACCAAAATCCCTGTTATATATTACTCCTATGCATGTGGTAACTTGATCTGCAACCCTCCACATGGCAGAGGGCTGAATTTGCTTTCCAGTTATCCTAATATTAAAAGAACAATCAGAAACATGCACTTTCATATGGTTTCTTGAAATTTTGAAATTAATTAAATGGAAAATTGTAATACTCACCTTGGATTTAATTTTTTAAGCAACAAATTTAAATTAGGACGAAAAAATTGATTTATCATTTTTCAATTAAAAAAAAATAAAAATAAAGTGAAATAGGTTGAACACCACAAATATCTTTAATGAAAATAAGTGGGAAACTACTATTAATCCCAATGGCATGGGTTAGAAGGTAACCACTATCCTCAACCAATGACACAAAGCAATTTTTTTTATTTTTTTGGAGAGATTAATGTGTCATCTATGTTAGTTTTATGATTTATAGAGTTAAGTCTTTCGAGGTTCATGACTACCCCTCTTAATAATATTGTCTTTGAGATTTGAACCCAAATCCTTCTATTAAGTTAATAATATGTCTTACTATTACATTCAACGCTAGTTAGTAATTTATTAGTTTCTTTCAAAACATTTTATATAACAAATTGTAGTTATATGTAAACAAATTATTTATAGCTAAATTGAGAATGTAATGACCCGATTTCTAGTAGTGCCAAAAATTGTAGTTTCGAAACCTCATTTTCATAAACCGAGTCCGTAAATATTAAATAGAGATATTTACGAAGTTAGTATATCGATAAATTGAAAATTTGTTAAGTGATTTAGCCGAAATTGTGACTAATTAGAACCCAATGACTAAATTTAAAAGTTCAATTACTATAGATTTTTAATTAGGATAAGGCTTGGGGACCTAGATAACAATTATCTAATGGACTAAAATGGTTAATAAACCGTATTAGACTAATAGTTAATGGATTTTGACGATGATATCCATTAAAGATTTAACTATTATTAAATTAAGGTTAATTAAGGTAGAAACATGTTTAATTAAACTAATTATGTTTAATTAGTAATTAATTAAACTATATAAGTTAAAGGTTAGTGGAAAAACATCATCATCTTCGTTCTTCATGCCGTTCTCCATGGATGAAAGAAAGAAAAGTTTTAAACCCTGGAATATTCGGCCAATTTTATCAATTAAGTCCCTAAGTCATTTTCTTTTATTTGTATAGATTTATGATCACAGGGGCTTGATTTAGCTAGCCCATGTATCACTTTGTCCAATTGTTGAAATTTGGATAAGTTGCCATTGTTGCGAAATGGATGAATTAGACTTGAAATTGATAGAAAATAGGCTTAGATTATGAAAAGGACTAAATTGTAAAGCTAAATTGTTAGCTTTGTACATTAGGGACCAAATTGAATAAAATAAAAATTTGAGATGAAATTGAGGTATGAATAGAAAGTATAAGGTCCCTAATGAATTAATGTGAAATCAAATTTTAATTTGAAGCTTTTGATTGAAAGTTATGCTTGTCCGGAGTTTAGAGACTAAATTGAATATATTACAAAATATGCATGAATTGTTATTTGGTCGTGAAATGATTGGAAATTGATAGTGTTATAAGTTTTGTGACTGTAGTAGCTAATGTCGACATGGAACCTTTGAGAGGGAAAGGAAAAGTGAAACTTATCAACGAGTGACTTAAAAATCCCGATTTGTATTTTTATGATTCGGGATAAAAATATTTTCTTGTATATGCATGTTTATTGAATGATTGATTATTTAGGTGAGTATATGATGATAGTATGAAAGCTTTTGATTGAGTTTGATATGGGATATCGAAATAAAAAACTCAAATGAATAAAATGGAAAATGGCATGAATTACTTGAATTATGTTAAGTGATATGGTAAATGGATAGAAATATGTTGTATGGTATGTAATGCATGTGATTTGATGATGAATTAGATTGTGGTAATGAATATGATAGAGAAATGATATATGTAGTAAATTGCAAAATGAAATGCGATAAATGATTGTTATGCGATAGAACAGTGTTCAAGGTACGAAAATGTATATACGACTGAACACAATGTATGAATATGTGAATAAGAATGATTACAGGTATGGTAATGCATATATGTAAAAAAAAAATTCCATGTAAACTTAATAAAAGGTTAAGATACGATTGACATGTCAATAGGTTTATATGTGCGCTTATACGTGGTATGTGATTGTACAGAGATCATTACAGGTTATATTGAGATTCAACATTTGTTTCGAATCATCTCTAGTGTGGTGGAGGGATGTATGAGCATATGAGTAAGCATTAAATGCTTATGAGCTTTGCACTTCAATGCCCCGGTGTGGTGTAGTTTAAGCTCATACGAGCTATCTGGTTGTTGAGAAATGTCTCCACATTGTAGTAAACATGTAATGACCCAAAATTCACGGGCATCGGAAAAGTACATTATCGGGACTCAGTCTTAGCGAAATGGGTTAGTAAATAATTACTAGAAATATTTATGAGTCTAGTGATGTGTTTAATTAGGCTTTGATTAGGTGAATTTAGTTTAATTAAGAGTAATTAGTAAAAATGATTAAATTGAATAAGGGGTTAAAGTTGAATTATAGATTAATAGAAAATAAAAGGGGCCAAATAGGCAATCAAGCCTATTTAAGAATTTGAGGCGGCAATAACTACATAAAAATCTTAAGATTTTTATGATTTAATTATATAAATATCTTAATAAATTATAATGAATATTATTATTTTATTAGATAATGTAATTTATATTAATTAAAATTATGATATTATATTATAAGTTAAATCAAATAGTGACAAATGTATGGTGATGATAAAATACATGTGTAATGTTTGTATTTATACACTTGTAAAATATTTATATATTTTCTTAAATAATAAGTAAAAGATATTTGTATATTAATTATATTATAAAATTTTTATATGATAAATAAATTAAAATCATGATAAGTGTATGGTGATGAATATGTACATATGTAATAAAAATATTTGTACAATTGTAAAAATAATAATATATAATTACTTATAATTTAAGTAAAAGATATTTATGAATTAAATATTATAATATTATTATAATGTATTATTATAATTATTATTATTATTAACTAATACATAAAAGAAATAAAGTAAAAGAATAAAAGAAACAAAGAAGAAAAGAAACAGAGACTATTCGAAACAGGGGAAGGAAAAAGAAAGAAAGAAAAATAGAAGAAAAAACGAATTAAGCCATTTTCTTTTAATTTTGATGTTTTATAAGCTTTAGAACAAAGTTTTGTTGAATTTATGTTAAGATTTTAAAAGTTCTTAGGTTTTTGAACATAATTCATGTTGAACAAATTGATGAATTAGGGGTTTAATTGATAGAATTTCTAGTTATAATTGATAAAATGATTAAATTGTAAAGTAAGCTATAAGTTTTGTATTAGAGGGACTAAATTGAAAGAAATTTAAAATTAGGGTTTTATGGTGAACATTAGATAGTTAGGTTGAATTTGGTATAGAATTGAGTAGAAATAAGGTATGAATTGAGATAGAAAAGTAAGTGAATTTAGTTAGGATCAAATTGAAATTAAGGTAGAAGTTGAATAGAAATTCAATTATTTAATATAAATTAGTGTTGTATTAATAGTATAAATTATTTTAATTTTTGTAGCTAGCAAAGAACTAGAGGCATCGAAACAGAAGGGAAAAGAGAAGATTAGCGAAGAGTAAACACGAGAAAATCACGATTTGTATTACTATAATTTAAAATACTATTTATTAAATGTTATATTTAAATTTATGTGTATGGTAAGTAAAATTTTAAGGTAAGTATCAATATTGAAATGAATGAATTGAGATGAAGTATATGTATAGATATTTGATAGTATATTGATTGGAAAGTGGAAAATTGTATTGAATTGAATTGTGATTAAATTGAGAATGATTTGAATGGAAAATATGAGAAAGTGATTGAATTGAAATATGAAAACTGAATACCCTATTAACTAGTCGGGCTGAGTCGGATATAGTTGGCATGCCATAGGATTGAAAGAATTTGGGATTTTTTCGGCTTGGCCGAGGAGACACTAAAGTCACTATATTTCTTCGGACTATCCGAAGAGGCACTGAGTGTCGTTCTGGTGTGTTTGGGTGGATTATTCTGATGTGTTTGGGTGGATTATTCTAGTGTGTTTGGTTGGATTATTTCGGTGTGTTTGGTTGGAATCCATGTATCCGCTAAGGTCCGAGTCTTGTTAATAGGGGTAAGCAAATGAAATGATAAAACGAATGAAATTGATCGATTGATTTATTGAAGAAATGAGAAAGTTGAAATTGTGAATTGAATGGAGACTGAATTCAGTTTGATGATATGTGATATCAATTTGATTAATTGTTATTGTTGAAAATTGGAAAGTTAAAGTATGAATTAATATATATTAATAAGTTATTATATGTTTGATATATATATGTTTATACATTATTGTTTGTTATTATAGTTTGAATTATGGTAATACCACTGAGTATAGGCATACTTAGCGTTCGGTTGTTTCCGTGCGCAGGTCAATAGAAGTCAAAGGTCCCAGTCTAGCATCCAGATCAATCCCGACTTCAGAGACAATTTGGTGATATAATCCCTCTTTTGGTAAAAGTGGCATGTACTTAGGTATTGTATAAATTATGTACTTAAGTCTTGAAACTTTGGTTGTAAAATGATGTCTAATATGGGTTATAAGAATGAAATGAATTAGTATGGCATATTTGGTAAAATGTGGCATGAAACTAAAATGGGAAATGAATGAAACTATTAGTTCAATTAAAAAGTTATTTATGAGTGATAAAGTAGATAAATTGTTAAATTAATGTTGTAGGCATAATTAGGTATGTTTGAGTGTGGAAATGTATGGTTTTTTATATTGGTTGCAAATTGGTTGCGGTTTGAAAATTGCAGGGAAGGTTAGATGTTTATAAAGGGGTTATATTGAGTTCAAAAAAAAAAATTTACGAAAAATTTTTGGAGTACTCGAACTAGTCTCGTTCCACTTTTAATACGTGTTTTGGATCTTGAGGGTCCATTATGGGGACTTAATAATTAAATTATACTATGTATGTTATTGATTTGTGAATTATTAATAAATTGTCCGATATGTCTGGTAATGCTCTGTAACCCTGTTCCGGTGACGGTTTAGGGTTAGGGGTGTTACAAAACATGTAACCGTTATCTATGTATTTGAACAATAAGTAAATAAATAAATTTAATTTCACATTTTACTATTATATCTTTTGTATTTTTTTCATTCATGTTTTGCATACATAGCGAAATTATGACAAGCAAATATTAACTCATTGGTTGTCTAAGTTCGAACTAATAATAAGTGGCACTGTAAAAACGTTTACATTATAAGAAAGACAACTTACTTCAGTAGATAATCTAAACGAGTCTGCAATCTCCTAAAAGAATCAAAGTGGGCATTTAGTTTAAATACTTAGAAGGATTATTATGCCATCTACAATTCAAATGAGTTATGAGGGATAATTGATTAAGGGATTGATGCATGGTATTTATAAGTGAAGGTAAGGAGTAAAGTTTGCTAAAAATAAATTTCATATTCCTTATTTTCCTATCATACATGGCCGGCCATATTTCAAGGAGAAGGGGATGACTATGCATAGTATTTATAAGTGAAGGTAAGGTGTAAAGTTTGCTAAAAATAGATCTCAAATTCCTTCTTTTCCTATCATACATGGCCGACCATATTTCAAGGAGAAGGGGATAACTTAGTCTCCTCATTTTGAATTCAAACCAAGGCTATTAATAGCCATAGGGTGGACGATTTTAGCAGCAAGTTGTTGGGCTAATTTCTGATTATTTTCCAAATGTAGGGATCTTAAATTAAATACCCTAAAACTTGCTTTTGAGAATCCATTTACTTGTGCCGAAACTGGGCTTTAGCTCCTCCTTGTTGGACGGTTTCTCAGTCTAATAATTTAGCAGACATGTCCATCTTTTAACATCTCTTTTATTGGGTCAAATTATCAACCTCATGACCTAAGTTGCATGGTCTTGTCGTCCACATGAATTAATTTGTGCATGTCCATGCTTAAGGATTATCAAAAACCCTCTTTATTTGAGTTTATGAGTTAATATTTCTAGCACTATTGATGTTTGACCTAATTGGGATGACTCTGCCCTGGATTACGAGTGAAAATTTGATTGTTTGGATGAAAAAACCTTGCAAATTTTAAGTCCGTCGAGCGCCAATGTTGCAATATCATAGGTCCGATGTCATGACTTTCCAAGCAGTTTGCTCGAGTCTTTGTGGAAGGACTTGGTTTTCGCGACTTTGCTCCTTAATGTGGCAACTTTGCTGGAACCTTGTGACCGACTTCTATCTTTGGCTACTATCATGGATGTCGCGACTTTAGCTTCCAATGTTGCGACTCCTAGCTTCTAATGTCGTGACCTTAGCCACAGTTTGTTTGCCTTGTCGATGTTGCTCGAAAATCCTTCTAAGTGTGTGTGTGGCTTCAATGTCGCGACTTTATGTTCTCCTTTTCTATTTGGTTCAAGTCATTTCCTGCACCACTCCATAGCTTAGTTAGAACTCATTAGGCTCAAGTTGGCCTAATTGGTCGATAAACATTATATAAATGCTTGTTTTATTCAATTAAGTATAGATAACATATAATTCATAAAACTATGAAAATAACATAA
This sequence comes from Gossypium sturtianum, assembly GCA_025698515.1. Taxonomy (NCBI): domain Eukaryota; kingdom Viridiplantae; phylum Streptophyta; class Magnoliopsida; order Malvales; family Malvaceae; genus Gossypium; species Gossypium sturtianum. The sequence continues at coordinate 100,063,419 of CM046947.1, forward strand.
AAATGCTCGATTACAAGCTCCTTAAGTATAAAAAAGAATATAATTTACCATATCAAATTATGGCAGATCAATGCACTGGTACGGAAAACAAAGAAAATATACTTGTAACTACATTCGCAACATCACACTCCTTTCAATTGCAGACGACATAGGATTGAACAACAACCATGGCCTCAAGTTAAGTAGCAATAGAATTAACACCTTTTATCTGGTTACTTCCAGTAGTAGCACCATCTCGAGCAAAACCTTGGCCTCATGTGTTGGAAAATCATTGGATTACCTATCAAATGCTCCTCTTATTAATACCAAATTATCCTTCCAGTATGTTGTATGCTCATGATGCTCGGACCACCTATTAAATTACATAATGTCACTACAAATATAAGACATTTAGATTATAGATATTGACTTTTCGGCTAAAGGTTCTACTGTTACCTTCTAATTAGTGAGAAAATGAAAGGTTCAGAGGGTATAAGTGCAATGAACGAAAGTCAATATCACCCCCTACAATTGTAAAATCACAAGGCAGGCATTCACTTCCTCATTCCTTACTTTACACCCTTTGCACAATGCCTTGTATAGGCAAGCCAAAATGGCAATGCCCTCAGTATACGTACTAGGCTATTTGGAAATTAGATAATAACGTGAGGTACATAGTATGAACTAAGTTGCCAAACTTGTATGGCATTAGCACACCTCCAATCAAACGAAGATTGTACAATTGAGCATGACAATCGATCTAAACAAGTGTTGGATTTTGTGGAGATTCTCGGAGTATCTCTTCAACCAATCAAACTTCACTCGTTGCCCTTTGAAATCTAACAAAATATTGGTTCCTATTCTAAACGTTGCATAAAGGAACTCTTGTAGATTAAATTCAAATGTTCCTGTCATAGTATGCTCATCCACTAGTAGCCCTATCAACAAAGCTACATATTCTAGCATTATTGTCACTTCACTGCATGGGAAATGAAATGTATGGATCTCTGGTATCCATTGTTCAATCAGAGCAAATAGGAATGTCAAAATGTAAATAACTCTCCTAATTTGACTTGCATGATAAAAACCGAAGTCACTTAATTAGGAAACTATTCTCTTATTATGCAGATCCATACTCATATTGTCGTGAAGTTGAGCGACAAGAAAATACTATAATAGAGTAACATCCAAAGACATGTCCTCCTTCGAATCTTAATAAGTTGGTAACCATAACGGCCTGAATCAGAATTATAATTTGGAGGCACTTAACTAGATAGGGTTTAGGGTAGAACGTAATAGATTATTTATTTTGGATGGTTATTAAAAATTAAAATCTAAAAACCTTATTTATATGTTTTAAATTTAGAGTTTATATGATAAGCTTGATACCCCACAGGTATCAGCTTCAACTTAATTTTCCATTCTATTATTGGCATCTTTTTCAAATTTAAATTACATTGTTATTGTATACTTTTAAATTTTAACCATGAACTTAACATCTATAACGATAGGGTGCAATAATCATATTATAATAATTACTAATATCACTGGAGGGTTGATAATTTGGCGGCATTAACATGCTAACCATACTCAATACCTTGGAGATATTTTAAAAAATAATTTTATCATAAACATATTAATAAATAATATTTAAAATATAAAAAATGAAGAGAGTGGACAGTCCATTTTCTTCAAAAAGAAAAAATAATAACACAGTAGACAGTAGTAGTAGTCAGTTCTGAGTTGGACTGGTCTTTGGTCCAATTTCCGGTGCAAATGGATTCAAATTGTGTCAGATGTGATGTGTACACTGCCACATAAATATGAAGACCTGGACTGCATCAACATATAATAAGTAAATGCTTAATTATCTAACATGCAATATTAAACCCACTCCCAACGAGTTCTGAGTGAATGGTTCCCCTTCCAATGTCCTCTTCCCTCAGTTTTTCTCTCACCAATCTTTGGCTTCCGTGACAAGGTGAGGTGAGATGTAAGAATCCACTCCCCCATGTTACATACAACACATAAAACAAAAAGAAATGGCTAAGCCCAAGGCAATCACATAAATTAATTAACATTAACCTACACCATTAGGCATTAACCCTCCCCCTTTATCTGCATCTTCTTTTTAACCATTTTATCTAATATTTTATGTCCAAAACCCCACGCATCCAGCCCAACATTAGATTCCCCCCACCTTCTCCACAGCTTGGTTTTGTGAGATGGCCCTTCAGGATCTGCAGCACAGGGTTTCTCTTCTTTCTCGACAAAGCTGAGGTAAGTTAATTTATGTTGCATTGCGTAGTGTATATGTATATATGAAATGAAACTAGGCACTGCTTTACAGGCTTGTTATATCAGGTCGGTCCTAGTAAAGTAATGTAATTGCTTTTAATTGAATCAATCAACCATTTATTGTTCCAGTGTTTGTGAGCAAAGCCTGAATGATTCTACTAAATGAATGCTGATAGCAGTTTATGAAGGTTTAATCGACTATTCTCCTTTTTGTTTAATACTAAATGAATCTACTCCACCATGTCTATGGGTAAAGGGAAACAGGTGTAGTGTGATGGAAAGCGAGGCCCACTGAGATAAATAATCTCAGAATCACATGCAAATTTCTCATTTGACATCACTGTTGCATTCAACTTGTACCGTAGCCGTTGGTCAGAGGCAGAGGCAGAGGCAGTGCCATTCACTCAATTATATTAGCTTCTGTCATAGATAATTGATGCTGGAGAATCCAGGAAGGGGTGGCTCAGAGTTTTTGTCTTTGTGAACTGATGATGATAACTTTCCAAGTAAAAGCTCTATTATGGTATAGGCTTTAGAGGAGAAACGTTGTACAAGTGAGATCTACTGTAATTAATAGCATGGGTGTGGGTATGGGTGAAGAAGAAGAAGCATCGGTATCAGGTAATATCAAGCTTTCTGAAGAGAACCACCCCAGTGGCGGCCTAACCATCAAGACATCTGGTAAAGATGCTTCAACTTTGGTGGCTAGGGATCTGCATTCTCCAAGCTTAAAATCATCAATGGAGTCATCTCCTTACAACTCTCCCTCCTTGGTGTCCCCACCATCGTCCGCCTTCGTTTCAGCTTTGCAGTCACCATATATATCACCAAGAGCCACAATCCTGAAATCCCAAGACCAAGAGAACTCTAACCCTTGTCTTGTTTCGCATCCATCGCCACCAGTCTCATCATACAGAGGGGGTTCACAATCTGATGATATACCCAGTAGTTCCTACACTCCCCCGTCGGACCAGTATGAATACTCTGATGACCCCGCAGATCCCAAGTTGAAGTTTGTAACTTGTGTTCCAGTCCCAGATCCTGGTCCACGCATCTCATTCTCGTTTCCAGTGCCTCGAATTTCCTTTGCAAAAGCTCCTGTTTCTCCGGCATCTAATGCCAAACTCAGGAGTTGTGACGTTTTCATTGGCTTCCACGGTCAAAATCCTAACTTGGGTCGCTTCTGCAAGTGGGTTAAGTCAGAGCTGGAGCTTCAGGGAATTGCTTGCTTTGTTGCAGACAGGGCCAAGTATTCGGATGGTCAGAGCCATGAGATTGCGGACCGAATCATCTGCTCAGTCACATATGGAGTTGTTGTGGTCACTAGTTGTAGCTTTCTCAACCATCTCAGCTTGGAGGAAATTAGATTCTTTACTCAAAAGAAGAACTTGATTCCTGTCTTGTTTGACACGGGGCCTGCTGAGATCATGGGACTTCTCAACTGCAATTCAATTGATAAAGAATGCAAAGAAGCAATTGAAGGAGTAATCAAGTGTCATGAGTTCAAACTGGAAGCCAATCAGGGTAACTGGAGAAGCTGTGTAGCTAAAGCTGCAGCAATATTGCGAGCAAAGCTTGGAAGGAAGAGTGTGGCAGAGCAAGACTTTGTTGCTGAGCTGCCCTTTCCCAGAAACAGGTTTTTTGTGGGAAGAGACAAGGAGATTGTGGAGATTGAGAGTGCCTTATTTGGAGTTGCTGAGCAAGATTATTATTGTTGCTCTATGCCCATTATCAAAGGTGAAGCAAGCGGGCAATCTGAAGGGCTTGCTGATGAAGAAAGTGATAATATTGTTTCTACCAGGGGGAGGTACATTAATTTGGAATTGGGCAAGAGCAAAGAGCCTTCGTCTGAACCAGTTATGGGAAGAAGTTCAACGAAAAGATCCAAATTCAACAAGTCAAAAAGTGGCAACTACAAGAGCTTAGGCAGCAGTGTGATCTGCATAAATGGCGTTGCTGGCATTGGAAAGACCGAGCTTGCTCTTGAGTTTGCCTATAGGTATGCCCAGAGATATAAGATGGTTCTTTGGGTTGGTGGAGAGGCCAGATATTTCCGGCAGAATATACTGAATTTGTCGGTCAATTTGGGGTTGGATGTGAGTGCCCAAGACGAGAAGGAAAGAGGCCGGATTCGAAGCTTCGAGGAGCAGGAATTTGAAGCATTCAAGCGAGTGAAGAGGGAGCTGTTCCGGGACATGCCTTATCTGTTGATCATTGACAATCTTGAGACAGAGCGAGAGTGGTGGGAAGGAAAAGACCTGCATGACTTGATTCCTAGGAACACTGGAGGGACTCATGTGATCATCACAACTAGGCTACCAAAGGTGATGACTTTTGACATGATGCAGCTTCCTCCATTGCCTTTATCCGATGCTATGATTTTAGTACGAGGTAGAAAGAAAAAGGATTATCCGACCGAGGAGTTGGAGTTCTTGACAAAATTTGATGAGAAATTGGGAAGATTGAGCTTTGGTTTGTGGATTATTGGTTCACTACTTTCCGAGCTGCCCATTTCTCCATCTGCACTCTTTGAAGCTGTGAACCAAGTCTCTACCTCACTTGAAGATGCCTCTACTTCACCCACTGATGAGCAGTTCTTCAAACACAACCCTTTCCTGATGAAAATTCTATGTTTTTGCTTCGCGGTCTTGCATCAAGTTAATGGGAGAAGGAACAATATTCTAGCCTCACGAATGCTTCTTGTTGGAGCTTGGTTTGCCCCATCATCCATACCTGCAAATTTGCTAGCTACTGCAACTAAGTATATGCCTGTTGCTGGAAACAGATTCAGAAGGTGGACTAAGTGTCTAAGTCTCGCATTGGGCTGCTGCGGCGGATGTGGTTTCACTACTCAAAGTGACGAAGATTGTGCCAATCTCCTAGTAAAGCTAGGATTGGCAAGAAGAGCTAATGGGCAGAATGGATGTTGGATTCAGTTCCATCCTATAACTCAAGCATTTGCAAAGAGAAAAGAATGCTTATCGACTGCTAAAGCTGCAGTCCTAGGCATAAGAAAAATCGGGAACCCATTGATAAATTCTGATCATCTATGGGCCACTGCATTTCTTGTATTCGGGTTTAAGTCGGAACCTCCTATCGTGCAGTTAAAAGCAATAGATATGGTGATGTATATCAAGAAGACGGCACTACCATTGGCAATCAGAGCCTTCACAACATTCTCAAGATGCAATTCGGCATTGGAGTTATTGAAGGTGTGCACAAATGTGTTAGAGGAAGTAGAGAAGTCATTTGTATCTCAAATACAAGACTGGTGCCAGGGGTCGCTATGTTGGAGAAACAAGTTACAAGGGAAGCAAAGGGTGGACGAGTACGTATGGCAAGATGTGACATTGTTGAAGGCTACCTTGTTGGAAACCAGAGCCAAGCTGCTGTTAAGAGGTGGGCATTTTGACAGTGGTGAAGAGCTGTGCAGAACTTGTATCAGTATTAGAACAGTCATGCTGGGGCACAATCATGCACAAACATTGGCTGCTCAAGAAACACTTGCAAACTTGGTGAGAATGAGGAGCAAGATATGATACATATAGTATCTTTTATCTTTTATATATAGCCCAAGCCATTCTCAATGGGATACAAGTTCAGTTTTGTTGACAGTGTAAAATACGACTTTTTTTTTCTTTTTTCTTTTTACGTGGATTGGATTTGATTGGATGGGATAGGAAATTTCACTACTTTGTTTCACTTACTGCTTATATCAGTATTTCGCATAAGCCTATGCATGCTTATCATCGAAACGAAATTAGAAATCTTTTACTAGGGTTCAATCTATTGTAAATTTTGGAGGAGTCAAGATGTAATTTTACTTTTTATTAAGTAATAATTTTATAATTTTTGGATCTTAAACGAAATTTTATAAGTTTTTGAGTAGGAATGTGCATTCGGTATACATTTGTATTTTTCGAACAAATTGGTTTAATAATAATATTTATTAATTACATTAATACCTTTTGTATATTGTCCTTAATTCTTTTTGCATGCAAAGTAAAATAGAAACAAATATTGACTCACTGGTTATCTAATATTTAACTAATACTAACCGATATTACGTGGTCGGATCGTAATACGAAAAAACAACTTGTATTAGAAGATGAACCTAAACATGTCATTGATCTTATAAGAAATGAGCAACCAATTGAAAGACTAATATGTCATCTATCAAGTCCAATTGGGGAGATGCTTTGTCTTAAGCATCAAAGTGGATGACTTCCAAGAGATAGAGACATAGATGTGACAGACTGAACTGGCAGTACATCATACAGGACCCAAGTAAAATAGATCTAAGTTCCGTTTATGGATTTATTCACTTATGACGCTCATAGTATAGCATACCTTAATCTGAATAAATGATGGACTATGTATGTGTGACTCGTATATTTTGGTGGAAGTAAAACATTGAGTTCAAATAGATAAGGAACTGAAATCTGGTGCGCTGGGTATACAACTTCTGCAATATATAGCATCATTCTCAATAATGAAATTCATAGTCCAACCAATGGGCAAATGATATGCTTTCATCGGCATTACATGATAGATGAAAAGTAAATGTGACCACGAGTCATTTGTCTTTATGATAAATGACTTGATTACTATTTAATAGTAATTAACTTTTCATGAAAGAATGTGTAATGATTATCATAAAATAAAATAGGATCATATTTGAAGAACGAATTTATCCCAAAGAGATTAAGAATATCCTATGAGGGTAACACACTTATGATAAGGTTATTGAACGAGCACTGGTTAAGTAGCTTTCGTAATGGTATGTAATAAGGGAGAGCTCAGTCACAAAACTATAGTGGAATGATTTCATTGCTAAACAAATTTATAATTAATAGACAAAAAGCTAGAACTTAATTATAAATTGTTTGAGACCTAATTATATATGTCCAATCAACCCATCCGCTAGCTCGTTGAAATAAGAAATGAATTACATGTAGAATCAAATGAATAGGAATGGATGGAAATGATGAAGTTAGAGAAATGGGTCACATTCACAAATGAAAGTGTTTTCTCACTAAGTATAGAAATTACTTGAGAATTAATTTAAGATTTCCGATTTACTATTTAATTAAATAATTGAAGTTCAAAAATAGAATTAAATTAACTAGTCATTGTGAATTCATTGAATATGGAAATTAAATATATTTTCTCATAGATTTTTTTACAGTAAAGTTATCATGACTTTAGCGGAATTAGAATTGAGTTGAGAAAATTATTTAATTGGAAACATTAATTTATCTAATTTAATTAATTAATATTTATTTTAGGAAATAGAAAAACATTTACTGGATTAGATTAAATTATAAAGTACTGTATTAAAAATTTAGGAAGCACATATAATTAGACCCAATATAGAAGAAGCTCAATTCTCTCATATTACATATGAAGGGCAAAACTCCCTAGTTAAATAAATATTACACTAGGGTTGTCGCCCCCCTCTTCTAGTTAAACTAGAAAACTAGTCTTTCTATTAAATAAATATTATTTGTGTTTTATTAATTCAACCAAGATTCTCCTATCTCTCCCTATAAATAAATGACATTAGTAGAGTTATTAACACAACAGTTTTGTAACAGTCAGAAACAGTGATTTGAGGACTACAATTCCGATGAACGAACTATTATTTTATTATTTATTTAGTGTCTACGAGATTATATTAAGGTCATATTAAAATTTTGTTAAGAAATTTTAATGTTTAAATGCTTAATTAGGTAAAAAAAAGTTGTAAAAGTTGAGTTCTATTAGTTAAAAAGGCTAAATGGCTCTGGAAATGAAAGTTAATGGACTTGAATGGTAAATATACCATTTAAGGTATTAGTGGATCTTATTGGAAAGATTTTGTGGTAGTTTTAATGAAATAAAAAGGTTACATTTGTAATTAATTAAAACAAGTAAAGGTTGTTAAAATAAGATGAATTAAAAATATCATCTTCATTATTTTACTAACCCTAAAACTGAATAGCCATTGTTAAAAGAGGGGAAGCTTTCGCTCATGGAGTTTCTTCATGCATGGTAGGTTTTCAAGCCCTGTTTCTAATGATTTTTATGTTTTTGAGTCCGTTTTAGCTTAATCTAGCTAGCCCAATGGGTAATTTGCAAAATTGTTAAAGGTTGAGGGACTTACTATGAATGCTTTTGAATGATTTTTTATGTTAATTGTTAGATTATGAATCTTTGTTGAAAAATAAACAAATTTTGTTAAGTAATTTTTGATTAATTTTGGAATTAGGGATTAAATTGTTAAAGGATTAAATCTATAGGTTTTATTGTGAAATTATTGTGAATATGGGTTGTATCAAGGTCTCTTGCATCTATGGTTAACATGGATTTAGGTTAAAATGGTTAGATTTTAAGTTATGAGCTTAAGGACTAAATTGTGAAAAGTTAAAATGTTATGGAAAATTGGTAATTTTGCATAAATATGAACAATGGATTAAATTGAATTCTAGAAGTACTTAATTGATTGAAATTATCCCTTTAGATCAAGATAAGCCAGGTTTGGACTTAGATCGAGGAAAAGTTAAAGCTTCGGATTAGTTCGATCTAACTACTACGCCCCTAATTATCGAGGTAAGTTCGTATGAATTGTAATCGCTTTAATGTTGTTTAAATTGAATGTTTATTATGTTTTTTTGATGTAAACGAATCAATATACAAATATATCAATGCTATGATGAATTGACGGATATCGAGTCACAGTTGAACTTTAAGAATTCTCAAGATACAAATGACATGTTATTACGGATTTCATGTTTCGGGTACTGGTCTTGAATGTCCTACCGATGATCGAAGTCCTGTATTTGTTGCGGATTCTCTACAGCTCATGTGAGCAGTATCGTGTAGCTTACATTCCGACCCACAGCTCGTATGAGCAGGCCCATTTCACAGCTCATGTGAGCATTTATGTAAAGGAAAGGTTATGATTATATGTAAAGGTACACTTCGTGTGTGTAACACCCTTAACCCGTATTCATTACCGGAATAGGGTTACGAGGTATTACCGGTCAATACATAACACATAGCTTACATTTATCAACCTCAAGCAATCATTCTCATACATTATTCAATACAGTCACGTTGTCCCTTATGAGGGCCTACGAGGCCTTAAACATGCTTTAGAAGTGGTTCGGGACTAAACCGATAACATACGAAAATTTTGAAAAACTTAGAAGTTTTTTTTCAATCATACAAGGGTCACACACCCGTGTGAACAGGTCGTGTGCCTCACACAGCTAGTTGACACGCCCGTGTCTTAGGCCGTGTAGAAACAGGACATACATACTAACTTGCATCACACGGCCGAGGACACGCCCGTGTGCCAGGCCGTGTGAAAACTGGAAAGTATACTAACTTGGTCACACGGCCAACCACACGCCCGTTTGTCCAGCCCGTGTGCCCTTTGAAATGGCTACACACACACATATGCTAGGCCGTGTGCCTTTTGAAATGGCCACACACACACATATGATAGGCCGTGTGCCGTTTAGGGGGTATATTGACTTATACGCCAGTCACATGCCCGTGTGTGAGACCGTGAGGAGCATACTGACTTCACTTTAATTTTAACACCAGGGGACACACGGCCGTGTAGCATGACCGTGTATCGTATACGGCTGAGACACATGCCCGTGTCTCTGCCCGTGTGGACAAAAATAGGCCATTTGCAAAGCCAATTTTCCACCCTTTTTGCACATACCTACACAAGCTCAAATGGCATCATTTTAAGACACAAATATGCAGCCAAAAGTCATCAACCAAAACACAAACATACCTATTCCATTTCAACTAAATTCAATACTCAATTCCATACCATTTACCTATTCAAATACCAATCAATTCATTTTGCTTTACTAAGCATAATTCACATATATAATTCATCTAATAAAACCAATTTAAATATACATAATCACTTCAACTCCATTCATTCAAGATAGGTCTATTTCCAAACATTAAAAGTAGAACTATCTGCATATTCATAAACATCATCAAGTTCATAATTTTATGCCAACAAAAATGGCCAAAATACACATCCATCAAATAAACCATTTTGACACAAGCCTACACATGCCATATACAATATATACATAGCTTCAAAAGTACCAAAACAAATGATCGATAGTGCGATGAAGTCTCTGAAGATTCCCAGATCTGAGCTAGCTCCGTAAAACTATTAAACATAGAAACAATTAAACAGAGTAAGCTTTAAGCTTAGTAAGTTCGTATGTGAACATGAAATAATTACAACATTCACGAGCAATTCAAAATGGATTATATCATAAACATTTAAAGCATCAATTCATGAGCTATCATAAAATTTATCCATATCATCATTCATAAGTTCTCAACTTCATATATCTCGATATTTGAATAATCTTTCGTACGTACCTGTATCGATACATATTTATTTCTTATCAATACTCTTATCAAACCCTTCCGGTTTACAAATACTTTCAATACAAATTCATTGATTTTTCCGATGCCATAGTCCAACTATGGTCTTTCATATATATTTCCAAGGCCCTGCCTTGGTCTTTCATTCACATGCCATAACCCGATTATGGTCTTATTATTCGATTGTCATAGCCCGGCTATGGTCTTATTCGGCAACTTGTCTTACTCAATTCTTACATTTCATTTAATAACTCAACATTTAATCAATAGAATAATTACTATATCAATTTCATTCATCAAATAGATAGGTACACATTTAAGTTCAATTATGAGAACTTACCTTGTATTCAAAATTATCGTATTGGATCGACTACTCGTTAATTTTGCTTTTCCCCCGATCTAATTCTAAATTCTTTCTTTCTTGATCTATATGAATTCAAAATTGACTTATTCAATCATATATTCTTTCAATTTAGTTCAAAACATACATTTAGGCATATTTGCACTTTAGCCCCTAAACTTTTACACTTTTAACAATTTAGTCCCTATTTCACAAATACACAAAATTCACATAATTTCATTATACTCTAGCTTAGCTGAATTACCTATAGGTCCGTAGCAGCCCATAACTTTCATTTATTTCACATTTTAACCCCTCAATTTATAAATTTCACAATTTAATCCATTTTTGACATTTTTATCAAAAATCACTTTACAAAACATGTAAAACTATCATCAAGCTTTCATATTCTATCATCAATCATCAAATTACTCAAGTATTCAACAATGGCAACTCTCAAAATCTTTAACAATTTCAAAATCTAAGGTACGGGCTAGCTAGATTTCAAAGCAACGATCTCAAAAACGTAAAAATCATCAAAAACCGAGCTCAAACCGTACCTTAATCAAGCCTAATGTGTGCCGAAACCTAAGTGTTCATCAACGGCTTCTTTTCTTCTTCAAAATTCAGCTAGAAGATGATAATGAAGCTAAATTTTTATTATGTTTTATTAATATTAACCTTATTAATTAATTTACCAATATAACCTTAATGAATAAACATTAAAAACATATAATGGTTGTCCATAATAGTCCACTATCATTTAAAATGGTCTAATTACCATTTAAGGCCACCATATTTTAAAGCTAAAGCCAATTGACACCTTTAACAAGTAGAATGCAACTTTTGCATTTTACGCGATTTAGTCCTTTTTCTCAAATTGACTAATTAAACGATAAAATTAATTCACGAAATTTTTACACATATATGCTATCATGCTATAAGCACAAAAAAATAATATTAAAATAATTTCCTGACATCAAATTTGTGGTTCCGAAACCACTGTTCCGATTTTGCTAAAATCAGGCTGTTACAGTGTGAGCTTTCCCGAGTATTCGATGTAATTCTAGATGGTTCAACGAGTAAAAAAAGGAAAAGGAAATGGTAAGTATGGAAATGCAATGAATCATGACATTATGGTAACATTGATGATGTAAAATGTTATGTTTATACATGGTAAACCACACATCTTATGGTTGATTTCATATATATCATGAATAAGTATACTAACTTGTGAGTTTGATGGTGTTGTATAGGCTCACATTAAGCTTATGGAATTGATTTTGGTTTATACTTATTCTATGAATTGTATTATAGAAATTGGTAAGTTATGTTTAAGGTTTATATGAACTCACTAAGCACTCGTTGCTTACGTAGTTGTTTTCTTTTGTTTTATATATTATCAAAAGCTCGATTTGGTTGGAAGCTCGTCGGAGACCTATCACATTATCCAGTAATCATTTTGGTAGTTTTTGAGTGTTTTGGCCAAGGTTAATAATGGCATGTATAGGTCTTTTGTGTTGATGGTTTACGGATGTATAAAACGGTTTATTTAGCATACTTATAAATCTTGCTAAGTAAGGTCTTGATGACTACTTTAGGGTAATTGAAATGTATTGTGTTTTGGTATGCTTGTAAATAAAGCTCTTTATGGTATGTTTTGAATGGTTTGAAAATGGTTATATGTGGTATGTTTTGGTACCTAGTTGGAATAGATTATCATGCATGAAATGGGGCAATATTGACATGTTTGATTTGTTTTGATATAATTGTGGTGCCTTTGAATGACATATTGATTAGTTGAATTAGGGTCTTGAAATGACATCTTTATATGTGCTTGAATGGTGTTTAGGTCCTTTTGATAAACCATAATTTACACATATTTTAACCCCATGCTTAGCTTATTTTTGGATAAATATTTATTAGATTTGATGAATTCGATGCTCCTAATCCTTTAATTTCATGTTTTATACTCAGGAGAGCTTAGGAGTCGAAAAGAATGAGAAATGGGCCGAAATAGGGACAAAATGGGCCTACCTTAGAGACTTACACGGCCTGGGCTATCACCCACGGCCGTGTGTTTCGAGCAACAATTGAGACACTGTAACACCCCAAACCCGGCCCAAACACCACGACCGGATCTGGTATGTCACTAAGAAAATTTTGGAAGAACATGTCGTATTTTCAGAAAAATATTTTTCCAAAGTTTATCTTCTTATTCGAGAGAAATTTAATAGTTGATAGTTTAAATAAAATATGCCTTTATAAATTAAAAACCCAAATTTAAATAGATACATTAGTTCAATAAGAATTTAAATAACTAAAAGTAATTAAAGCCCAAAATAAAACAAAACATAAACTAGTGGCCCATAGCCTTATTACAACGAGATTTAAAATCCATTAATTAAAAATATAAAGTATTAACTTGAGACTTTTTGCTGGATCCAGTTGGTCTTTTGCATGGCCACCTTGCGTTCCTCTCCAGCCCGGTCCGAAGCACTAGGTATCACATGAAAGGTTAATTAATAGGGTGAGTCGCGAGACTCAGTGTGCAACCCTCATGCACCACTAGATTTTGGCCTTAGGCCCATAAAACAGATTAATAATTCCATTTATAAAAAAATAACAAATAATATGCAAGGCCCAACCCATTTGCCTAGGTTTCCATCCGCTACACGCCTCCGTACCAGCCATTCACACCATTGGGGATTTCTACAATCGACCCACACCGCTACACGCCAAGATGGCAGTCATGCTGCTCATCAACATATTATGGCCGAAGCCCTTATAACAGATCACGGCATTAGCCGCTACAACATATAACAGATCACGGTATAAACCGCTACACATATAACGTATAACTTCCTCCTTTCATCAACCCAACCCATGCAGTCATAAAATCAATATGCTTTTATCATATAAATTCAAACATTCAACGACTGGTGATTTGCTTCACCCTTTTCGGTTTCCAACATTAAACCGAGATATCGGTATTTATCACAACATATAAACTTATGAGCATACATTAATAATCAGATCTAGATGGTGGGGAAGTATTACACACCTGATATCGCGAAATCCAATATTCTTAGTCGATGTCCTTGCTATCCGGATCTATTATCCTCAATGTAAAGCCTTGCTCAAAAGCCAGAAAAACACACAAAGATTTAGCCCCTTCAACAATCGGCCAAGGTTAATAAATCCCAAATTACACGTTAAAACTAATAGATCCCTTACCTTGAAATCCCGAAAGTAACACGATTCTATAACTTAGAGATCTATGCGATTGACTCCACTAAAGTTCCTTGATTTCGGTACAAGTACGCACCACGTAAGTAATTCGGCAATCACAGGAGATGAGATCTAGGATTTTCACTTTTAGGAAAATCTCGAAAAAGTATGAACAAGCTTAAGGCTGATGTGTCTTTGGCTTTTAAAATACTTGAGTGAGGAGTTTCGGTTTCTGACAGAAAAGAGAAGAAGAAAAAAAACAAGGAAGAGACTTGAAGATTTCGGCTAGGAAGAAAAAGAATGGAAAGAGTTTCGGCTTTTGAATCAAAGTGAAGATGAGGGAATAGGCTTAGAGATTTTGGCTTTTGCAGAGAATGAAGAAGAAAGATGGAACTTTAGGAGTTTTCGGCTTTTACTCGAGAAGAAGAGAAAAGAATGAGAGAAAGACCCAAATGCCGAAATTGAAGAGATATTCCCCCTATTTATAGAAATTTCGGCACTTACCTAACCTTGCAGATAAATCCTATCTTTTCTCCTTTATCTTAATCTACTAGCTCATCTAAAAGAGACTTAATTATCTCTAACTCCTCCCTCCTTTATCAAAGATATTATCCACATATTTTAATTATTAAAATCCCTAAATTTTAGCCTTTATCTGCTTATTATCTACATAAAATAAATTCCTAAATAATAGCCTTTATCTGCTTATTATCCACATATTTTAAACATAGATACTACCTTTTAAACCCTATAATGCCCAAACAGATAATTTTAATCAAGGCCTCTACCTAAGCCTGAGCCCAATTTGGACTCCTAACATTTAAATTAACACATTAAACATATCCACCCATTAAACGCATAGGCCCAAAAATTCAGGATGTTACAGACACGGCTTGGATCAACGTACACGGCCATACCACACGGCCGTGTGTGGCGAGCAGGATCAACCACGGTCAAAGGAGTCCACCACGGGCGTGTCACACGGACGTGTCCCTGCCGTAGCAAAGATGAATTCTATTCGGAATAGGATACTTATGGGCCAAGTAAGGCATCTCAAAGCCTATATAAACACCCTAGGGGGCAACCTAAAGGGGGGTTCAACAGGACGTCGAATAGACGCCGAGCAGAACGAGAAAATACTCCAAGACAACCGTCGGGAACAGCTTAGGAGAAGGATCTCCATCAAGGCTGAAGATCTCCCATCAAGTTATTTAGGAGTTTTTTGGGTTTTCTTATATTTTGTTGTTTTCCTCTTTTATGATGTTTCCCTCTTTTAGTATGAACTAAATCCCTTAAATACCTAAGGGGATGAAACCTAAGATAGATCTTATTATTATTTGATTTATGAGATAAATACTTGTGCTTATTCTTAATTGTGAGTTCTTATTCTTGTTTTGATAATTCAGGTTATTGATTCAAGTCGAATGTACTTATTCAGTGAAGCAAAAGTCCCTGTTTAAGAGTAGATCAACACAATTAAGCGGAGTTGATTGCAACCCTAGATATAGGGCGACGAAAATCTATCGGATTAGGGTCAAACCTAATAAGGGAATCCATAGATCGAGTTAATGTGAGAATAGGGGTTTTAATTAGAAAGAGATTTCAATTAATCAACCTAGAGTCAATTGTTAGTAGCCTCGAAAGAGGTATTAATATAATTTAGGGATTTCTACGGATTAAGTTAAGTGAATAAATAGCATGAATCAAAAGTAATAAGTGAAGTCTAGGTGGATTCTTCCTTAGGTATTGCCTATCTCATACAGGTTATCTAAAAGTATTTTCTCAATTTACTCTCTTTCGCGTTTATAGTTACTTAAATTAGTTAGTAAAATTTTAGATTAAAAATAAATCCCCTTAATTATTAGGCTAGATAATAAAAAGATAGTTATTACTAATACTCTTGGTCCTTGAGGATACGATATTCCGGACTCACCACAGCTATACTACTGTTCGATAGGTGCGCTTGCCTTTGTCGAAATAATAGTTAGTTTCGAGCTCCATCACCTTTGAAAGTGTGCACAAATGGATTAAATGTTTATGCATGGTTTGGTTTTAAAATGGTTTGATTTTAGGTGAATTTTGGGTTCACATGGGATGTCACACGGCCGTGTGTCATCTAAGGATTTTCTTAGGGTTCAAGTCAGCGAGTTACACGGCCTGTCACATGAGCGTGTGTGGCAACTCAGAGAGTTACACGGCCTGACACACGGGCGTATGACATGGCCATGTGACCCTATTCAATGAGTTACACAGGTGAAGACACGAGCTGGGACACGGTCGTGTGTCCCTTATTTGAAAGTTACACGGCCTAGGGATATGTCATACGGCCCTGTGACCCCTGTTTCCAATTTTTGCAACTTTTTCATAAATTTTCCAATTTGTTTTAAATTAGTCCCGAATTACTTCTAAGCTATTTTTAGGGCCTCGATGGCTCGATTTAAGGACGAAATGTATGAGAATGAATAGTTTATGATATATTTAGATTATTTAATGTTATGATGTTTAAATATTTTCGATTGTATGGTAATGCTCCGTAACCCTAATCCGGTGACGGAGACGAGTTAGGGGTGTTACAAGTTTCACATAAGTTTATTGTTATTATGTTAGAAAATAATGATAATTTATTTTCTAAGTATAAGTTTTACTTTCTGAGAATAACAATTCTACCAGTTTCTATTGAGAGATAATTACTTTCCCACCGAAAGTAATAAATCGTTTCTGATTCTATGTTTGGTTCGTGATTGTTCGAGCCTACACTTGAAGCAATTCATGGTACGAGAATAGTGGAGAAAGGCATTTCATTGAAAGTTGGGAACATCTAAGATCTATCTCACTTAAAGCACAGGTACTTTTCAAAAAAAAATTATTGCTATAAAGATCCAAAATTGGCTTGGTTTTCAAAATTTTAATTATTTCCTATGATTGAAAACTTTTTGTTTAAAATCGAATTTTTCCAACACATTAGTATATAATGTGCCTCATTAAAACCTTACTAAGATAAAAACTTTGTGGGAAAAAAATTCTTAGTGAAGAAAAAAGAGTACACATATCTATAATACGCATAACATGCTGGCTCATTAAAAACCTTACCACGAAAACCTAATAGGATAAAACTTCAATTAAGGTAAAAAGAGTACAACGCGTATTTACTCCTCCTCATGACAATATCACATTATACCTCATATTCTACGTATTCAATCTTGAATACTAACTTTTCAAATAATCACTTGAACAGATTTGCTAAACATTTATATCATCTTTCATCTAAATGTCATAAGTGAGGAAAAATTTTGATGAAATATATTTTGATCTTTTCAGAAGTTCCAACAATAATCTTAATATAACTTTGATCATGATCATTCTATACTAATACACATGTTCAAATCAATTCATATAAATATTTACACAATTGTATTGAACAATTTCCTGAGAATTTTTGTATACTTCCAGCATTCTAAATTCTTCAAAGATTTTAATATAAACTTTCACAATATAGTGATTCATATAAAAGTCTAAAACAACAATGATTTAACGCATGTCAAATCTTTCATAAATTGACAGACTAAATGTTATTACATCCACCACAAGTAATATCTTTTCAATTCTAGGACTTAGTGAAAATTTTCATTTTTCTCATTTTGTTTTTTGCAGAATTACTTAATTAGTACCCTACTAGCTTTATACCTTTAGATGTTTGGATTACTAGTTCAAAAACATCACGAATTTAATTCAACTTGAATTGTGTCTTTCCATTTTGGTCAAGCTTTTCCATGTCTATATTTCTCAATAGATTTCTTCAAGATCCTCATTTTTTTTATTATCTCAATAATATTATTGCATACAAAACTGTTGCTGACAATTTTTCTATTTTTACACGGTTCCATATTTTCTCATATTAACATAACTTATCGAGATATCATTCTTTTCATCATTTCCATATTCAAATATATGAATCCCTTCTGGAGTTTTGATAATTAGTTATGCCTTAGGTCTCTTCAAGTACACTCGCCTCCATTATATAACCATCTTGATTTATTATTTTCTTTTATGATAATTTTTTATCTTTGGAACCAATTGGTCTACCATGCTTTAGACATGCATTACTTTCATTTCTTCTAACAAATTGTCCTACTTCAATTCAAGTTAAAACATTAGCTGGTATATAACACTTGATTATTCTCATCAAAATATCAAGATACCATATCAAAACTGTCAAAATTGTCACTAAACACATTATGTTGTAACTCATCCAAAAACTATATTTCACATCGAATAATCATTCAACACACAACCTTTATCTCTTGACAAAATCCATTTCATACATCATTTATACACAGTCAAGACATTTTCATTCTTTTGTTCAAATATATATCATATTAAAGCAACATACATAGTTTATACACATTCACATTACATCCATTTAGGTTAATTGTGCATTTAACCATTTCATGCCATCCATTTTCCTTGCATTTCCATTCACAATTCTGCTATCCATTATCTTGACCATCATTCAAACATTTTACATCGGTATAAAAGAAACATCAACTCAACTTTATACCATTTCAACTATAATCTCAAACATATCAAAATATTAAAATGACTCCACTAGGTACAGGCTCTATTATATACTATCACAATGCATATCCAATTTATCTTACAACCAAATTGCATTAATAGAATCCTCTTAACCTGACTAGAATTCTTAGAAAGAATAATTGGTTTAGTCAACCTGCATCTCAATTGGCACCAGTGTACTATTAACTATCTCGAAATATCAACCTATACATTTAATAGAGTAACCAACTTCTAACTACATCACATAATTCAATTTATATCCAATCATTCATATTTCAACATTAATTCATCAATTTATCACCTAACATAACATACTTTAACTCAATTTCTATTAATAGCTTACATTAACACTATATAATGCAATATATCATGAATATTCATTAATTATAATTAGTTTCGGGTTATAGAAATACAAACTGATAACTTGCGTCACTCGCTGTCGACTCTCACATTTCATTTTCCTTTCGACGATCCTGTGTCGTTTTTAGCTACGAGTACTAATTTAGTAATGGTATAATATCAAATTCTATCCAAATCACATTCAATTACAAGGGCATACATATTTTACAAATTATTCAATTTAATCCTCTATCTTAATAATCAATTGATTCATACCAGTACTATTTGATCTGTCATAATCAAATAATAATTCATTAAATATCTTTAGATTGCAATTCATCATATTCAATTTATCAGCCAATTTATCATTTCTTTATGATTTAGTCCATATCACACCTTTTTGTACCAAATTGTAAACAATTTAAATTACAATCACACAAAAAAAATCATAATTCAAGAATATATTACAAATACATATAACCATACCATATAAACTTACCTGGTTAATCGATAAACAAGTTGAAACTTTAAGGACTATTCAACAATTTTGTATTTTCCTCGATTATTTTCGATTTGGTCCAATTTTCGATCTATACAATTATTCCATTCAATTTATTAATTCTACACATCTTATAACAGCCTATTATATGCATACGACATTTCAACTTTCATTTTACAAAAGTTTCTAAAATTTCACATTTTATTCAATTTAGTTCCTAAAACCAAAATTGTCATAACTTCCAAATTTGAGTTTCGGTTTCGAAACCGATCTCAATTTCATCCTTCTATAATCCTCTATTATCTATAATTACAGAAATTTATCATCAATTTCAAAATATTTACACTTTAGTCTCTATATTCAAAACTAACAAATTAATCTTTTTTTCATATTTAAGCTTAAAATCTAACTATTTAACACCAAAAGCTTCAAGCATTCATCAATGGAAACATTTCAAAACTTTAACAGTTTTGAAAAATAAAACATGGGTTAACTAAATCAAACTTCTATGATCTCAAAAATAAATATAAAAATACAAAAAACGGAACCTGAATCCTTTAACATACATATGGCCGAACCTTTGAAGCATAAAACAATGGCTTCTTGGCTTTCTCTTTTGCATTTTCACTGAAAGATAGAGAATGAAAAATTCTGGCTTTTCATTTTATGTTTTTAACATATTTTTTTTTGAAGAATAAAACTGATATATTAATAGGCCAGGCTCAAGCCCAAAAACAAAGCAGCAACGGTCCAAAATAACAAAACATTAAAGGCATAAACAATAAAGGAAAAGCTGAAAAAACAATAGAATAAAACTGAAAAAATAAACATCAGCAGGTCTTGAGCCCAACGCCACCGAAACATGAGCCAACAGTGTATCAGATATCTGTCGCTTCCCATAAATGCGACTCTTGCTTTGCTCGTCGTCAACGTAAGACGAGGGATTCAGAGAGAACCTTCCCAAAACAAAGCAAAGAAACCGCCTAGCCATTCTAACTCAACTGCAACCTCTCCTTATTCGCAAGCGAGGACACCGATTCTGGAAAACCTTGAACCCATTCCCCAAAGAAACCAATTCACCTCCCCTCCAAAGCCAGAGAATGAGCAACTCCATTAACATCTCGCGGCACAAATCGGTAAGTAATCATTTCAAAGGTCAAACCCATAAGGTAAATATGTCGAGTGATTGATCTAATTATAGATCTGTCATTTCCCATCTTCTTTATGCTCTTAATGACAGAGAGAGCGTCGCCCTCCATAGCCAAACGGTGGAAACCCATTGATTTCGCATAGAGTAATGCTCTCTCACACGCCCTTGCCTCTGCCACGAACGGATCTGCAATGTTCTCAAAAAGATAAGTCTCTGCCCCTAGAATACTTTCTGTTGAATCTCTGTCTATGACTGCTGTTGTTGCTATTTTATCGTTACTTTGAAACGAAGCGTCGAAATTAAGCTTTATAACGCCATCCTCCGGGGCCTGCCAGTTATCCTGCAAAGAATGTTTTACATGATTTTGGAGATTTGAATGAGTTAACATAATATCTTGTGCATATCCCCGAATAAAGCCCAACACCTCTTCGATTTGGAACTTAATCCCTTCATGAATTAACTTATTTCTTCGAAACCAGAGACTCCATAGAGAAATAGCAATAATACTTTTTTGTTGATTTTCTGCAGCGGTGAAAAGACGAGCGAAACATATTTTGGGATCCACATAATCTTCAAACTGGTAAGTTCTGATCTGGAAATAAGCCCATACCTGTCGCAATATACCACATGACCATAGCAAATAGTTTAAGCTTTCCATTTCTTCTTTGCACAGAGGACAAGAAGATTCAACGGCCAGTTTCCTCTTCGCCAGATTACAAGAATGAGGAATCCAATTGTTAAATAATCGCCATGCATGTATTTTTATTTTACTGGGGATGTTCAAACCCCATAGGCCTTTGTAGAAAGCTGTAAAATCTTCATTGCTGGAGTTGTATAAATTAGTACGCATTACTAGAGATGTAGCTAGGGCCTGTACCCACTCCTCACCGATAGACACCGTAACCCCTCAAATTTCCACACTAATGTATCCGTCGAGTTGCCTCCGGAGAGCGGAATCGAAAGGATCCTGTTTGCAGTGTCTTCATCAACAAGGCTTCGGATCAGCTCAGCATTCCAAGTAGTAGAATCGAGTTGCATTAGATTATTAACAGAAGTCCACCTTATTCTAACTTCATGACCTGATATCTTGTTTTTCTCCCTTCCAGGTAGCCAAGGATCGTTCCAGATATTGACACATTGGCCATTGCCAATTCGCCACAAAGATGCTTTCTTCAATAAGCTCTCTAACACTGCAGATGCTTTGCGCTGTAAAAGAAGGGTAAGATCCAACTTTAGCTGCTAAAAAATCAGTAAACGGGAAATAGCACGCTTTTAAAACTTTGGCTAAAAGACATTGCTGATAAGTTAAAATACGCCAAGCCTGTTTAGCTAAGAGGGCCTTATTGAAAAAAAATAAATTTTTAAAACCAAGACCACCAGCACACTTCGGTAAACACAGCGCATCCTAACTACTCCAATGAATACCAGTCTTCGTTTTATTATTGGCCCACCAAAAATGGTTCATAACATTCTGAAGCTGTGCACACAAATTCTTTGGGAAAAGAAAACATTGCATTGCGTACAAAGGAGTTGCCTGCAAAATAGATTTTATAAAAACCTCTTTACCCCCCATAGAAAGATATCGTAGACTCCATCCTTCAATACGTTTTCGGAATCTATCTTTAAAATTAGCAAATGCCTATGTTTTCCTTCGGCCCACCATCATTGGCAGTCCTAAATACTTCTCAGGGCTTGATGCTACCCGAACCCCTAGTACCCTTGTAATGTCCTCTTTAACCTCTTCTTTGACATTGGCCCCGAAGAAGATTAGAGACTTATCATAGTTAACCCTTTGTCCTGCAGTGGTCTCATATTCGCGAATGATATCTCGAACAGTTCGAACCCCCTCACATGTAGCATCTCCAAAAAAAATATAATCATCTACAAAGAACAAATGATTAATAGAGATCCCTTCCCTCCCAACAGCTGCACCCCTCATACAACCCCCTTTTTTTGCATCTTCCAAAAGGGTAGAGAAACCTTCAGCACATATAAAAAACAAATAGAGGCTAAGAGGATCTCCTTGTCGCAAACCCCTTGAAGGAGAGAACCAGTCACTACACATACCATTAAGAGAAACCGAATAGGACACAGAACTAACACATCTCATTACTAGCACAATCCAGTCATCATGGAAACCCAAAGATTTCATCATACCTGCTAAGAAGTCCCATTCCACTCGGTCATACGCCTTACTCATATCCAGCTTGAGAGCAAAATTCCCTTTTCTACTGCTCTTCTTCATTTTCAAAGAATGTAGAACTTCATAAGCTATTAAAACATTGTCAGAAATAAGCCTCCCTGGGATAAAAGCACCTTGAGCTTCATTGATACAATCACCCAGAATGTCACTCATACGATTGACCATAACTTTTGCGATAATCTTATAAATGACATTACAAAGACTTATAGGTCGAAAGTGAGCCATATTTTTGGGGTTATCAATTTTCGGAGTCAACACAATGCGCGTCATGTTGATATCACCAACTTCCTTCTTCCGATTCAAAATATCAAGACAGTACCTAGTAATGTCTGAACCAACGATGTGCCAGTACCTTTGAAAGAAAATTTCTACAAAATCGTCGATTCCAGGAGCTTTTAAAGCTGGCATTGATTTTACTGCAGTACAAACTTCTTCCTCCGAAAATTGCTTAATAAGGGTTGCATTCATACTTTCAGAAATTCTTTTCTCCACCAACCCAAAAATATGATCATCCAACCCCGCCTCAGATGCAGAAAACAGTTTCTCAAAGTAATCCGACGCAATCTTGATCATTTCCTTTTTCGCCGAAAACCTATTACCACTTTCATCTTCCAACGCAGCAATCCTACTCCGGATATGACGTTGACCAGCCATTTTGTGAAAGAAGCTAGTATTGCGATCACCATTCTTTAGCCAGTTAACTCGTGCACGTTGCTCCCAGAAAAGTTCTTCCTTGTCAGCCTCCAGATTAAGGTCCAATTGAGCTTCGGCAATTTCAGCTAAAATATCATCTGATATGTCTTGTTTATAGAGATAATCCAATCGATCCTCCAAACAGACCCGTTTTCTCTTCTCATCTCTGTTTCTACTTTTACTCCAAGCTTGCATTTTTTGTCCCAAATACTCAAGCCTATTAGGTATATTTCCAACCGAGTTAGTCCACCAACCTCTAACCAGTTCCTCAAAAGGAGGCTCTAAACACCATTTCACTTCAAACCGAAAATTATTTAAGTGATCCTTGTAATCGAACCTTTCCACGCCCATGGTGTCTAACAGAATAGGGCAATGGTTTGAAAATGAATGGGTCAAATGATCAACCTGAAAACTTGGAAATAACTCCAACCAGTTAAGAGAAGCCACCCCACGATCCAGGCGTTCTCTAATATTTGTTGAGCTAAATTTGCCTCTTTCCCACGTAAACCACCGGCCTCTGAACCCAAGATCATTAAGGTTGCAATCCTCTAATACCTTTCTGAATGCTAGCATCTGACGTTCCGATCGACGACGACCCCCTTTCTTCTCAAACGAATTAGCAATTTTATTGAAATCCCCCAAAACAACCCAAGGGAGGCTATTATTATTACTCAATTGTCTGAGTAAATTCCACGACGCACTTCTACTCCTTTCCTCCGGATTACCATAGAACCCCGTAAGGCGCCATTTATCGCCGCAAACTGGGTTTCATTAACCTCAACATCAATATGATATGAGGAAAAATTTATGAGGTTGACCAACGAATTCCTTTCCATCCCAAATGACAGGTCCCCTCTCTTGAACCCATCGACCCAATATCAATGCCATTCTCATAACCACATTTTAATCTGACCATTTCCATCTTCTTTGCGCTTAATTTTGTTTCAATGAGAAACAAATTTCGGGGATTAATGGCTCGCAATTTATTCTTGAGCCTACTAACAGTCCGTGGTCTCCCCAAACCACGAACGTTCCAGCTTAGTATTTTTATTGTTCCCAGCTGCTCTGAGCACCAGAGCTAGCCGATAAAATAGATGAATCACTCCTCACCTTTGAACCCAGCGAAACCGAAGCCCCAACCACAGTTCTCTGACTTTTTTTCCTTCCACAATAGCAATCGGCTCATTTTCTTCTTCAAAGCCCAACTCCATAGGCCCATTTGTTGTACCCTTCTCAGCCAAAGTCGCCATATTCCAAATATTCCTTTGAAAATGCCCATTAAAGAAAATTTTCTGATTTACGCCTATAGGAGTAAAATTAGGATTCACAATCTGATTCTCCATATTTCCCTCCATTTGTCCCCTAAAATCATTCCCTGCATTTAACGAACTACCATATTTGGAACTTTCCAAATTTCCATCGATTCTCGGAGAACCATCAGCTTCTCGCAGCCACCGACTCTCCACCGTTCTTCTACGCCGCGGCTCAGCACACAGTGATAAATCCCAGCCGAAAATAATTTTGGAGGGCTCAATTCTTAGTCGATAAGGGCAGAAGCTTTCCCCATGACCCAATCTGCCGCATATGAAGCAAAACAAACTAAGTTTTTCATATCTAAACCGGGCATAGATCGTCATCAAATTCCCACCGATCTTCTTTTCCGTTTCAATGGGGCGTATATATCCATGATATACGAATGCGCATGAAAGCCTTAAACCCCAAGAAAAAAGTAGAAGTATCATATTCAAGAAATTTACCACAAAAGTCACCAAATTGTTTGGCCATCACCTGTGTCATCAATCCCGATGGTAAATCATGGACTTGCACCCAAAACTCAGTAAAATTAATCGGCATAGTTAATGGGTTTTCTCCATGAGGGATTCTTTGAACAATAAGCAGATGATTATTAAAAAACCACGGGGTACCATCAAGAACTCTTTGCAAATCAACCTCATGAAAAAATTAAAATAGATATTTCTTCTCCCCAAGATCAGTAATGCAAATTCCTCCAATAGGATGCCATAAATCTGCCATAGTTTTCCTCAACGAGGGAAAATGGACTACACTTTCCGTTAAACATCGACCAACTAGACAACATTTGTAGGCCCTTTCCACCACTTTTTCTTCCTCGTGAAAAGCTTCCTCTTCATCATCAATAATACTCAGATTCGCCAAGTTCTCCTCCATGAAACAGATTCTGAGAGACCAACCAATACCAAAATACAAAGTAGAACGCACTTAATCCAGACCGGACAAAAGAAAGTCAAGCGCTAGACAAAATCGAATGAAGAAAGAAAGAAGAAAGGGGAAGACGTGCCAAAAGGCAGACTCAGCTATTCTCAATATCAGGTTTATTCAATGGAGTTTTTTAGGACTTTTCATCTCTTTAACTGGTCATATTAAGAAGTTTAAAGTGAAGACAATATTTATCTTTTGAGAGAATTTTGGTATGTTTTTAACATATTAAAATAATTTAATTAAAACAAATTTTAATATTAATGAAAAGAAACATCCACCAACCGTCCACTATACTTAAAAGTGGTATATTTTCCTTTTAAAACCTTTAAACTTTTGGTCAATTAAAAATTTATAGTGATTAAAATTTTTCCACTTTTACAATTTAGTTCTTAAACCTTACTAAATTACTAATTCGATAAAATTACCTATCCAAAATTCAATTCACCTATATATTAACTCCGTAAATATTTTATAATATTTTTATAAAATGTTTACAGATAAAATTATTTACGAGCTTGGTTTACGGAAACGAAACATTAAACATTAAACATATGATATGTACATAAATGAAATTAAATAATGGCGATATTATGCTACCAAAAGTCAAAAACATCATTCATTACCTTAGTATTTGCTGCTGCTTTTCAAATAAATCAAACTTTAAATTTGATTTGCCACCAAAAAGAATCCATAAATAATCAGACAAAACAAGACATTGAAAACATTGAACATTGACAAATTTAAATGATGACATAACATTGTTAGCTAAAGCCTACATCTCATGAGACATAAATAAAGAGAGAATTTCTTTTCTTTTTGACTTTATTGTCTAAAGAAATATGCTGTAATATATTGTCATTCCAAAGCCTTATTTTCAACACCAATAATGCCACTGCAGCAAAGTTTTTTTTATTTTTTTATTTATGGGGTTAACAATGGTTGTCCAGCTGCATAGCCATTTAATGAAACCTTACATTGAAATCATGGTTATAAATGGCATTTGTGAATCAATTTGGGATCCGGTTGCTGTTATCGTATTTCACTAAACTTTACATAATGCTCTTTAATGGACAACAAATAAAAGAAGTTAGCAAAATTGTGGCTGGAAATTGAAAATGGAGCAAAGTGTAGGTGACAGATGAAGTTTAAAGGAAAGAAATTGTAATGCAGTCCGGTTTTAGAATCTGAACTGAAGACCCCACCCCACCCCCACGTTTTCTTTCAACTTTCAGTGTGTTCTATTATTTACACTAAGCAAAAACTTATGAATGAAAGGCTATCTGCAAATATCAGACCTACATCATCTGCAGACTCAACCTCACCACATATGCAGGATGGCAGGAAGAAAGAAACACCTTTTCATTTACAACCCAAGGTGTATGCTCATTCCCTCATGATTCGTTGATAATGTCGTCTTTGAGTGAGAAACCATCAAGGATATCACTCTCTGAATCAACTTGAAGCTCTTTGAACATTGCCATCACCTGTATCATGGTCGGACGCCGGAAGGGCCTATCGTCGAGACACTCAAAGGCAATCCTCAAATAATGGTGTAACTCTGCCTCACCAGATTCCTTCATCATCAACTCAGGGTCCAATATCTCATCAACTCTCTTCTCTCTGTGAAGTTGCTTTGCCCACCCTACAAGGTTGTTGTCATCGCCAAACTGAGATGGGTCTATAGGCCTCCTGCCAGAAAGAAGCTCTAGCAATATGACACCATAACTATAGACGTCACCTTTTGTCGTACACCGGAAACTCTGATAGTACTCGGGGGGAACATATCCCGGAGTCCCTGCAAGTGTGCTGACACTAAGATGAGTATCAAGGGCATTAACTAATCTTGCCATGCCAAAATCAGAAACTCTAGCCTCAAAGTTTTCATCAAGGAGTACATTGCTCGATTTCATGTCCCGGTGGATAATGTGAGGAATACAGCTATGATGAAGGAATGCAAGACCTCGTGCTGATCCTATAGCTATCTTCTTTCTAGCTGCCCAGTCAAGCCTTGACCCTCTTCCTTTGGCCTTGTCATGAAGAACAGACTCCAGACTTCCCCATTTCATGTACTCATAAACCAGCAGCCTCTCCTCTCCAACCTTGCAGTAACCCAGCAAAGGAACCAGGTTCCGGTGCTTGATCTTCCCAATAGTTTCCATTTCTGCCATAAACTCTCTGTCTCCCTGCCCTGTGATATGTATCAGCTTCTTGATTGCAACTACGCAGCCATCTCTCAGCTGTGCTTTGTAGACCTCGCCAAACCCTCCAGACCCTATCAAACTTTCCGCACTGAAACCATTAGTTGCTTCAAGCAAATGGGCGAAGGTCAGCTTTCGTAGAGGCTTCTCAAAAGTGGCAATGTTGATGCTCAAAGGCTCAGGGACACTAGAGAGTTTCCAGATACTGCTGCCTGAAGTTGGTAGGCTTTCAACATATTTCTCTCTCATTTCCTCCTTAAGCTGGTTCTTCTTCACTCGATAAAGAGCTAATGTTAATCCAAGGATGCACAAAAGGAAGAATGTGATGCCAACCACCATCACGACTGCCACAGGTGGCTTCTTATTCCGAGGGTGAAGGCTTGTCGAATGGCCTCCAGTGGCACAAGAAGGCAAGGGTACTCCGCAAAGTCCAGAGTTGTTCTCGTATCTGGAGGCTGGGAAAGTGGTGAGCTGACCTCCAGTAGGGATGGAACCGGTTAGGTTGTTGTTGGATACATCAAGGTCACTAAGAAAAGAGAGAGTCCCTAATGAACCTGGCAGATATCCTTGGAGATTATTATGAGAGAGATCCAAGACACCAATCGCTTTCAAGCTTCCAAAACTTTCAGGAATGTTTCCCGTTAGCTTATTGTGTCCCAAATTCAAGACCTGGAGATAGCTCATTGTACCAAAATTCTCAGGAATACTACCTGACAGATTATTATAAGAGACATCAAGGTAGATCATGCTTCCATTATTGGTAAAGGTGTATACTGTCATACCAGAGTAAATTCTAGTCGATGAGCAAGAATGAACCATGGGAAAACTTTCAAGCCTTTCTGGCCTTATTCCCTCAAACTCAACTAAACCTCCAGCACCCCTACAAGCTGTTCCACCCTCATTTCTTACAAATGCGAATTTCTTCCCCGATACACCTCCGGGCATGACTAGGCCAGCTTGGTTTGCAAGCTCTGGTGGAAGGGCACCACTGATGTCATTGCTGTTTAAATCAAGCCAAATGAGGCTCTGGCATTTACCAAGCTCCGGTGGAATTTGCCCAGTCAGAGAATTGTTACCTAATTGCAGGATAGCAAGCTTCGGAAGATCTCCAAAACCAGAAGGGATTTCCCCAGTAAGGTTGTTGCCAGAAAGTGACACCCATATCATATTGGTACACTTGCCAATGGACTGTGGTATGCTTCCACTGATGAGATTATTGTTGAGAATCAAGGTCTCCAGGTTTCCTCCACTGAGACAAATGCTCTCTGGGATCTCACCGGTGATGTTATTTGCCCACATAACCAACTCAGAAAGATATGGCAAATTCCAAATATTTATGGGAATGGGACCATTCAAGCCGTTAAAACTAAGGTCCAGTGTCCTCAAGTTCTTGCAGTTTCCGAGCTCCATGGGCACACTTCCTGCGAGGTAATTGTTGGCTAAAAGAATCTTTTCCAAGGCTGAGGTTGAAGAGCAAAATCCTGGAGGGATACTCCCCTTAAAGGCGTTAGAACCAAGGTCAAGCACTTGAAGCTGAGTACAGTTGGTGAGTGACAAGGGCACAGAACCGGAAATATTGTTGTATGGTACATAAAGATATCTCAAGTTGGGGAGACTGCTCACAACTGCACTGAGGAAATCTCCTGAAAGTAGATTGTTTCCTAGGTTCAAAAGTTGCAAAGAAGAGCATGATGTAAAAGCTGAAGGCAATCCACCTGTGAGTTTGTTAGATGACAGATCAAGCTCCTCGAGAACTCCACAAGCCTGTCCCAACTCAGGAGGGATTTCACCAGTGAACAGATTATAAGCCAAAGATAGACGCTTCAATTTTTTAAAATTTCCCAACAAGCCCCCTGGAATCTTGCCCTGCAGCCCAATATGGGACAAGTCAAGTGCCTCTAGAAGGTGGCAGTTTCTGAGGCTAACTGGGAACCCAGAGTCAGAGAGGGTGTTATGAGACAAACTGAGCTGAGTGAGGTTGCTGCACTGCCCAAAATTTAGGGTGGAGAACTTGCCAGAGAAGTTGTTGTGGGAGAGATCAAGAAGCTCCAGAGAATTTAGCATCAAACTCGGTGGTATGGGTCCAGAAAAGAGATTGCATGAGAGATCAAGAACTATTAAATTCTTGCAATACAGGGGAGAGAAACCAAGTGTTCCCGTAAACTTGTTATCAGAAAAGTTGAGCAGTTTCAAGTTCTGGCAGGTGGAAAGGGAGTAGTTCAATAGGGCAGAATTAGAAATCTGATTACGAGAGAGGTCAAGCTGCAGCAAAGAAGGACCAAACATAAGACTGCCCCCAGAGATAGAATTGCGAGACAGGTTAACAGAAGCCAGACGGTTACACGCGGAGAAAAATGATTGCGCAGGCAGATGGTTTGAGATGGCGTTGGAGGACAAGTCGAGAGTTTCGAGGTTGCATGAGACAGCAGAAAGATCAGCAGCAGAAAACGAGTTTCCTTGTAAGTAAAGATGACGGAGAGAAGACAAGGCTGTTAGGTTTGGGAGGTGGAGAGCACCGACAAGGCCGGAATAACTGAGGTTGAGGGCAGTAACACGGCCATCATCAGGAGAGCAGGAGACGCCACGCCATGAGCAGGGACTGGGAGAATCTTCAGTCCAGTTGGCTAAGACACCGTGGGGGTCAGAGGAAACGGAGATGCGCTTGAAAGCCATCAACTTAGTCACATCATCATTGCTTTGCTTTTGGGCTGAAACCAGTTGTCTGGCTTGGAGATGGTGGAATAGAAGCAACAACCACAAACCAAAGATCCCAGTCAGGCCTTGTTCTGGTGATGATAAACATACTATCACCCTCCATACTTTCTTCATTTTTTTTTTCCCTACTTTTCCTTCCTCTTCTCAGATTTACATCAAGAAATGGCGTGTCGGGCTGACACAAATATTAAAAAGCGGCTTGTACAAAGTATATGTTGAGTGCAAGATTGGACATAGTAATTATAAGGGTGGTTGCGAAGGAAATGCTTTTGATGGGCTTCAAACTACTTGTCTCTCGGCCATGAATCTCTTTTCTGCAGACTCCTCTGTTAACCTCACTTTTAGATCTCTTGACAATCCAATTTCTCCAAGCAGATAGCAGCTTGGAGAGCTGAATCTTGAGAAATAGTGATACAAGTTAAAAAAATCAGGAGATAGAAACGCTAACAAATACCATTGGTGTAAAGGGCATAAAAATATAGTATTATATATGGTCAATGGGTAGTGAGAGAGAGAAGTACCTGGTGTGATGTAAGGAGGATAGTGAGTGAGGTGGGTACGATGTGCAGAACTGAAAGCAGGCAAGTACAAGTTGGAGATTGGGACTCGGAGGGATATAATCCTGTATGCGGACATGCAGATAAGATATAGGAAAGACAAGTGTGGTCTTCTTCTTGTGTGTTGGAGCCTAGAGACAGACAGACTATGAAAGAAGCAGTTGGAGTTGCAGTGGTGTCAGCATTCAGCAGGTGATGTTGAGGGAGAAATTTGGCATAATCTACGAACAATACCAACTTAGGTAAAGTGGTATTATTCGCAAAAGTAGTAAGGCTACAAAGAATAGGAGAATAGAAAGAGAACAAGTTGAAAGAGTAGAGAGAGGGAAAAGAGTGATTTGTGGGAGCGGAGCGGTCAAACTTTTGATTCTCCCAAGCTCTACCCTTTTTTTTCTGGGCCCCACCTCTTCTCTACTCTCTCAAATCTCAATTGCCCCGCACGTACGTCTTTCTTTGTCACTTTTTCTTTTTGGATTTATCCCACCTACTTCCCATTTTAATTTTTTTTTCCCTACACTAGTTTATCTTGCTTACTCCCTATACTTTTTCAAAGTTGGGATTTAGTCCTACATTTTAATTTAATTAATTTTGGTCCCTTTACTTTTTCAAATTTTTAAATCCAATTACAAATCATATACTATGCATACAAGTGTTGATTTAGCCCATGTTCTCAAATCAGATCATTTAAGTCTTTATACTTTTCAAAATTTAAAATTTTAGTCTTGATGTAAATCACAACCATTAATCCATTAACTAGATTTTTAGTGAATAATATGTGAAAATAACAAGTTAACATAAAATTATATATATAATAATGTGTTTTCTGCATCAAATTTTAAAACTAGCAAAACTTAACTTAATAAATATTACAATTTAAAAAGTACAGGAACTAAATCTATATTCCTAAAACAACTGAACAGAAACACAAAAATGCAATTTACATTTTTCTTTCTTCAATGCAGCTCTTTAACCCAGCAGGACACGAACTGACCAGCAGACCGTTTGGTTAATTAAAATTAGTTCATCTATCTTCTTTTCTTTAAAAAACGACAATTGGGTTTTAAATGGCAAGGACAGCAATGAATTAATTACAGCCAGCATAAAACCAAGAACCGTATTTATATCACATAAAATCATCTGTATATGCATACATACATGTATAAAGTATAATGTCTTCTCCATTTGCTGATGATTTAATTAATGGGTTCTAATTTCCTGAACAAGTGGGAGTTATGCTTGTTACTAAAGGGATGAAGTTAATGGTACCCCACCCACTCCTTCCCAAAACAATATATCTATATACATCAGCATGAGATATACGTGACACGTCATATGTGACTGTTTAATTATTCAGTCAATCACATCAATTTTTAACCGTATAAATAGATAAAATTTTTAATAAAAATGATCAATTTACTCTTTGAGTTGTGTTTACCAAAATAAACATGTTTTCAAACTAAAATGAGATTTTAAGCAAGCCAAAACTTTTAACTTTTGACTTTTGGAAAAAGTGTTTTTCAATAAAATCACTTTTCATCCGTTAAATCTTCCGCTTTACAACATCATATCTAAAATAGATATTTTAACTTCCAAAAATGCTTATGAGCAACAATGGTAACACTATTAAAATTTTCAAAAGCACTTCTCTAAAGTATTTTTTCACAACACTTTTTAACTTTAATGATACTGACATTTAATCTAATATATATAGATTAATTTATCTATTTTTTAATAAAGAAAATAAAATATAACCGTTTTGATTAGAAGATAAATCTGATTAATTAAAAGAAAATGGTTGTTGAGGTCAATGGTTTTAGGAGCATATGAATTTATGAATCCGCCATGCACTATGTGATTCAATATTCTTACATCACTGATATTGAAAGAATTAGTATAAAAATCAAATATGGGAAACAAATTAAAAGGGAATAATATTTATATAAATAGGCAGAATCCATGGATGGATGCAATATATGTAAGGGGAAGAGGCAACAATTTTCTTGGGAAACTAGTGGCTTTATTTTACAAATAATACTATGTTTTAAGACAAACTTAATAGTATAATGTAATAAAATAATCACACTTATAAAAAGATGGAGTAAGTTGTAAGAGGCAGGTCGCGGGGCCTTGGGGTGTGGGATTCCACCTCTTTCCTTTTCTTATCTGTCATTTTTAAATTATAATATATATTTTTTGTGTTTGAAGCTAAAGTTTTTTTTATTGAATTAATATAAAACTTAATCAGATGAGAAAAATTATATATCTTTTTATTTTAAATTATAAAAGATATTATTATTATGATGCTCTTTTATCTTTTGAAGATTTTATATAATTATTAAATAAAATAATTAAAAGTTTGAATTGACACAAATTATTTATTACTTTACGGATTATTCTTGATAATTTTTATAAAATATTTTCAATGTTACATAATTTAATATATTATTATCATGGACACTTTATCTCCTTCGTATGTGTGGTTTCTACACCAACTTATGATTATTGTATTCATTTAATATTCTTAATTTAATGTATTTATATGTTTAAATTTTGTTTTATTTATAAATTTTTATATTAATATTATACATATTTTATATATTATTATTTATATTAAAATTTTAATTAAAATTAAATTAAATTAGAATTGATATCGTATGTGATTAACTATAGAATAATATTTATATATCTTTAAAAATTAATGATGTGACATCATTTTATTAGAACCTACAAACTATATATTCTAACATCATCTTAATATAAAAATTATTCTCTATTTTTAAACACATAATTTCCACACATATATAATATTTGTGAGTTAGCGAGGTCTCTATTTTCAAGGGTGAGTACTCTTTTATTATTTGTTTAATAAAGAAAAAGGATGATGATGGAGAGGAGAGGAGAGGGAGTGTGTTTCTATATTCTATAAAGCTTATTTTGATCATAGTGATGATGATAATTACGATAATTAATGGTTTCCCTTTTTCAAATGCAGCACTACCAAATTGATGAGCATGTGATTAGAATAAAGGTTTAGGGAGCAAATTTGTTTCACTAGAAAACAGCGGAATCCTCGCAAAGAAACCAGGCCAATTTTACTGTCTGGACCCCCTCCCTCCCTTCCTTTTCTCTTTTTTTTTATTCTTTTGTTGTTTTGTGATGAAAATGTTTTTGAACGAAGTGTAAGGGCAGGGCCCATGGAAACCAACACCTTTTTATTTTATTCACAGTAGGGGGAAGACTTGAATTTTAACTTGAGTGAAACAGCCTTAACATTTTTCCCAACACCAGCCGATAACCCTACTAGTACCAGCTCCGGCTGGCAGCCCTACTTAGATTTGAAATTTGAAATCTAAGGATTAAATCGTTAATTTTTGAAAAGTATAATTTTTGGGTACATGAAAAGATTTACCAAAAGTCAAGATAAGTAGGTGGCAAACAAAGCTGGATGAGTCAAGATGCTCCTGTGTTACGTCTTTGTATAAATATCTATCTATAATATGAATCATGAAATTCAATGGACGATATAGATTGGTGTCTAATACTATTGATGTGTATGAATGGACCATACCGAAACTTTTGACTTTTGGACAAACAAAGTTTTGCGTTTTCTTTGCTCTCCTAAAACGTGTCATAAGCCTAGGTATATGCTAATAGTCAAGTTGTTGGAGTTGCACGTTAGCTTCAAACACGTTTATATTTTCTTTCAATCTTTCCAACCTTAATTTAAACTTTTTTTTATGGAGCCTAGAGTTAATTTGTATTTTATTATTTTTATTTAAATAATAAATAAATTAATCTGTTATTTTTATTTTTAAAAATTAATTAATTTTTTATTTTATCGCATAAAAATTAATTTACTTATTTTTTAAATAAAAATTAATAAAATACCATCTATGTTAATATAACCTCCGCACAAATTTGGTACCCTAACATATGTAGTCAGTGTAGCTACATACATTATTAAACAGCACACCCATGAAAAGGACAAGATTTTGCCTATACCAAGGAAACATCCCATCTATCAATCTAATTGTAATTTTAGGCTAACTTTTTCTTTATTGAATTTTTGCTTTTCTGTTTGTAATATATTTTTTCTTTTCATTTTTATTTATAGAAATAAATTTTGTAATCACTTGGGTATTACTTATCTTTTGGTGTCAAAAAGCATTTTCAAAAAACATGAAATGATTTGTATGAAAAAGCATTTTCAAGATTTTCCTCGTAGGAGTGTACTCGAATTTATATCATTTTGCATTAACAATAATACTTATGTTAATTAAATTAAGAATTAATTGACAATTATATTTTTTATAGTTTCATATTTAAATGCAGAAAATATTTTTTTCACTAGGTATATTAGAAATTTTATTATTATTCCCGGGGGAAATTATTTACCAAAGTATGTTTTTTTAAACTTAGCTCAACAATAATTTTTGTTCAATATGACTCCTATTTCAGTCAAATTTAAGAAATAATCTTCTAGTTAAACTCTGTTTATTTATTTTAATCAAACACGGATTAGTTTAGATTATTTTATTATTATTTGACTTATGAATTTAGCCTATAAATAGACTCTTTTACAACATTAAAAAATACACCCATTAGATGTTAGAACTCATAACACATTTAGAAAAATTTTTTGTGTTTACGTTTTGAGGGTTCTTTATTTTCGGATTTTTGAGGTTTAGTTTTTATCTCCATATTTTGTACTATTTTGTTCTTTTGTCATTATAGTAAAATTATCTTTGCTCGTGATTTTTTTATCCTCTTTAGAGGGGTTTTTCCACGTTAAATTTGTGTGTGTTCAATTTCTCAATTTATTCCGCTATTTTTTCTCGTTGCTTAATCGGGTCGATCCTAACAATTTTTTATGATCTTAATAGATTTTGTATAATAATTAACATTCCTCGCGACATTTTTGCATATGTTAAGTTTGTGGTTAGTGTAGGGTTTAAGGTGTTTTTGCTGAAACTGTAAGTCCTAACCCTTATGGTGTTAAGACTGCAATTAACCCGAAGTGAAACACAGTTGCTGAGTTATATGAATAAAATTATTAGAAACTATTATGAATAACATTATAGGAAATTATTGGTGGAAACCTTAAAGAGAACCCTAGGTATATGGATAGTTATAAAGGTCTTGAAAATATCCAGATTATGAAAGAGTGAAAGGAGGACTTTACTGTAATTAGCAATTTGTACTCGGATGGATAATCCTTTTTCTTGTATATGGTATTAAATAAACCTCTAATCTATCTAACTCCGTCATTTATTTATACAAAATCTATTCAAAAGCTTGACATCAAGTGATATTATATATAAGGATAGTAAAAACTGACAACATAGAAAGCGTCAAGCATTGCGATTATGTGCATCATATATTGTTATGCATTTAGAGGATGGAATGTCATAAACCAGATGCTCAATTACATCGTATAATTCAACACGGCTAATGTTGATAATGGCATGCATGTACCAATAATTTACTAACTAGTGACATTCGAATGCTAAATAACAATTGATTCCAAGCAGACAATATTCCCACCAAAAGCAATCCTATGATTGCTCGGAGCCAGTATCATAATTCGTAGAAGAAATGCTCCTACATTAGATCAAACCCGCAAAAATGGTACATGATTTATCAACGACTGACCCGTGACATATATTTATAGACAACAATAAGAGGCAACTATATAACATTAAACTCAACAACTACCAATGTTGAGGTCCAATAGGATAGCTTGAGTGTTAGGGTTCTTGGGAATATCCGAGAGGTTAGGTTAACAATAATATAAAGAAAAAACATTGATTTCAACACTTGTTGTTGAGGTCTATGGTAATTTTTAGGGTTAGGGTTTAGGAAGATCAAGTTTATAGGGATCTCTAAGAAGGGTACTGAATTCGACACTCTTGATATGTTACGGTGCATCAACTCTGTTAGCAATTAGGTATATGTTAGGAAAGTTTTTGTAGTTGTTGGATATGTTGTATGCATGGTTATAAGTGAAACACTAATTTCAGATGAAATGATATAAATTTAGATTTTCAGTATTATTATGGGTCATTAACTTATTTGAATTTTTATTTCAATTTTAAGACTAAGATTAATCTTGTTATTAACCTAATTTTATTTCAACTATTAATGTTTTGGATTAATTACAGAGATATCCTTAAGCTTTTGTTAAAAGTAAAAAAAAAAAGTTCACATGTCATCATTCAATTGGCTAATGACTACGTCAGCAATCCATCAGTGGATTAACGGAACTTTTAACGGCAGTGATTAGTTCAAACAATTATCTTAATTAGAGTAACTAAATTGAGAAAAAAATTTAGAGTGACCAAAATTGAACAAACCTTATTTTAGAGTGACCTTAGATCTAGTTTACCCTTTTTTATTTACTATTATTGAGATTAATTAGATCAGAAATTATTTTAGGATTGACATGGAATAAAGTGAAATAGTGAAATTATAAGTTTTAATAGTAATTTAAACAATGGAAGATTGGGAAAGATCTAAGTTAATTTTAAGTCAAAATCACGTACACTCTTCTTTGATGTTTGTTTCATGTAAAATAGGATGATCAAAGTTAAAAGTTTTCCAGTCAACGTAAAATTACCCCCTTAATCCTGTAAAATATTTTACTAAATTTTTCTGTAAAATATTTTTCAAACTAATAAAACTATATTCACTGTAACACTCCCATACTCAACCTGAACATCGGATCAAAGGACCGAGATGTTACATTATCTACTACATTCTTCACTTATAAAATATTTTCTTATAAACTTTCATAATTTTTTAATTTAGCCATTTTTGTCATAAAAGTTTAATATTCACTAATTAATCATATTAAATCAATTTTCTTTCTTGTTATACTTTAAGCATATAATCTATCTCAATATCTTATTTCACATATCAAATTTCTATATATTCACTTCTATTATTTCATCCACATATTTTCTCAACTTTAACAATTTAGTCCTTGTCATCATAAAAATTCCATATTTTCCCACAATTTCACTTTTACAATACTTTATGCATATTTCATCATCTCATAACACATTCATTACAATTTTATCATAATTTATTTATTCAAATATTAAATTTAAACTTTTGTACATTTTTCAATTTAGTCTCTATTTCCATGTAATTTATTTTTCACCATATAAGCACCTTAATCAAATAATTCATTATAATATCTTATTTCACATAACAAATTTTCATGCATATCACTTCTTTTGTTTCAATTATAAATTTCACAAAATTTACAATTTAATCCTTAACATCATGAAGATTCATTATTTACCATAATTTTACCTTAATATCACTTTGTAATCAATTCACTACTTATCATAAATCTCAAATGTATATTTGATTCATTGAAAACAATTTTTATGAAATATTTTCAAGAGATCTGTCAAACAACAAAAAATATTTTATACAGATTGATCCAATATGTTTTTTTATTCTTGTACCTTGATAGCCAATGGAGCCTTGATCCATTTTCAGCCTTTGGTCCGCTTGGGATTGAGTCTTGACATATCAGATAATTGGTATTTGGGACTTTTGATTTTGGAGGTTGATGGTTTATGTTCATCTTTGCTTAGGCTGCAAATTCTTTTTTATTCTACTTTGTTAGAGTTTTTATGACTCGAATTTCATCATTTGTCGAAGAAATAAATACAGTGATAAAACTAGATTAGAGTTACAACTAAGGGTGCGGTGGCGGGCCCCTGTAATACGGACCATATCGCACAAGTTGAGTCCGTATAGAACGATACTTCTAATATTTCACTTTAATTAGAATAGAGATTTTCAGTCCTTAAATAGATATAGTCGAAACTCCTCTTATATATTCGTTTTTCCCCGAGAGGGTTTCCACGTACAATCTTTATGTTCTTATCTTCTTTTCTTATTACTTTGCCATCGTTCTATTGCTATTATTGACATTTATTATAACATACTTTAAAATTAAAGAATAATCCTATAATATGATATAAAAATAATTTTTCAAAATTCCTCGTAATATTAAATTTTTATAATACATAGTTTTAATATAAAATAAAATTTAATCTTCATTATATCATTTCTATTTAATTCTAATATAGTATATTTTAAATTTTATATCATTAAAAATATTTATATTCTTTTACAAATACAACAATAGTCATATTACATTTTTTTTATATCATTAATTTTTTTAATTATTTTTAATTCATGAAATTTCAATAACTTAATTTTTTAAAACAATGGTTTATCCAAGCATTATAAAAACAATTGCTGATATTTAAAAAATTCAATAATCTTAAATATTACGTCTAAGCACATGTTTATTATTTAATAGGGGTTAGAAGTACTTAATTTTAGGGGATAGATGGAGGCTCCAAATTGCAATAATAGTGATGAAGTGGTGCACTTGTATGCATTTTCTTTTCTTCCGGTTAGTATCATATTTATTACTTTATATACTATAGATGGTGTCACGTGAAGGTGTAAATGAATACATCATTTAATCAACAATTCATAAGAGTTTGGTTTTTATTTTTTAAAACTAAATAAATAAAAATAACAAAATTTTGCTTGCTTGTTGAGAGGACTCGACTCTGTCATGAGAAATTTTCGAAGTATTGTTCGTCAGACAGTCGACACTGTCCTCAACAAAAGAAGTTATTGTACCTGTGATCTTGTTGAAACCCTGACCATGGGAACAAGACTTTCGGTTGTTGAGGGCAACGCCAATTGCTTGATGGACAGCATTTTGAAGACTCTCAAAACTTGTTTATTAAACAAACCAAATATGAAAATAACAAGATTTCATGGCTATCCGTTTAATTCTTTGGAGAGCACCAACAACGAGAGGATTAGTCATTGTTGTAGGCAGTGGATGCTTGATTGCCGCTCGACGTGCAAGCGTTTGGGCTAAAAAATACTTCAACTAAATATATGAATTAGGCGGTGCCCACAAATATATGGTTTAAGTTGTAATATAGTTTTACAACAAAATACAGGAGTACTCCGAGGATTGTATCCAATGGAGGCTTGATGAAATAGCAATTAACTTCTACACCAATAAATCTAAATAGTAATTACTTGAAACCATTGTACGACAAATCATAAATAAATATATTCTGGAGTAAAACATATAAAATAAGAAAATAACAGAACAATCGTAAATTACTCAAATAAGCAAACAAAAGACTAACTCGTTTCAGTGTTCATAGTTAACTATCAATTTAGGGTTTTAATTAATTAGCTAGTAAATAACCTAGTTATTACCTTCTGGCCTCTAACTAAATTAACTAGTCGATAGGAACTACTTATCTCTCGACCTCACAGTTCAAACCGGGACAATTTGAGAGATGCGTAGTAGACTTATTCTCTCGACCTCATCTACCTAAATAACTTCCCAGGGTGGTCAATCCTAAGGTTTAATCTCACTCAACTTGATCCA
The DNA here is from genome assembly GCA_025698515.1 of Gossypium sturtianum. Classification (NCBI taxonomy): domain Eukaryota; kingdom Viridiplantae; phylum Streptophyta; class Magnoliopsida; order Malvales; family Malvaceae; genus Gossypium; species Gossypium sturtianum. The sequence continues at coordinate 100,104,297 of CM046947.1, forward strand.
ACTAATACTAAAATAAACCTATAACGTTCGTTAATTAATCTCACTTCCACTCGTTAATCTTCCTAGTGTTTTAGTTACACATGAATCTAAATATAAACATCTGTAATTTAATTCCAAATATTAACAACAATATTTAAAAGAGTAAAAGAGAGGAGAAGATTTGGATCCCGAGATATCAATTGCACGCAAGTGGATTAATCGGGTTCCATAGACTGAGTATTGGTACAACACCTCTTATCATACTACCCTAGGTGCCACCCATTTCCAATTAGTATATGGCAAGGATCCGCCTTGGCTTCTCTCCTATTTTGCTGGTTCTACCAGGATTGAAGCTGAGGATAAGACTACAAGATAGGGATGCACTTCTACAAAATGCTTTAGATAGGTTCTTGCAAGCTTAGCAACGAATGAGGAACACTTATGATTTGGGGCATAGAGAGTTGAATTTTGGAGTCGAGGATTGGGCTTGGTTATGGCTTCAACCGCATTGACAGTTGATGATAACTAAATAGAAGCATCACAAGCTGCTCCCAAAGTATTTTGGTCCTTCAATGTCTTAAACAAGATAGGAACAGTGGCTTATTAGCTTGAGTTACCTACAAGTAGCAGGATATATGATGTGTTCCATGTTTCTTTGTTCAAAGATTACAAGTGACCTCAACCAAATGCGGTAAGAGACTTGCCATCAGTGTGTAATGGCAAGGCCTTACCCACTCCACAAGTTATTATTCGTAGCAGGCTTTAATCGAGGTCGACGGAAACTATTAGTGCAATGGGCAAGTTGTTCTCAAGAAGATGCCACCTTGGAACCGTTTGATTTTATTCAAAAAGCTTATCCTAAATTTAAGCTTGATGACAAGCACAACTCCGAGAAGGGGAGTACTAATGTGTATACCTTTATTGGAAAACAATATCAAAGAAGGAAGGAATAGAAATGGAGACGGCAACAAATTAAAGTTTTATTTATTTCCTCTATTATATTAGATTGTTCTTTTTGTTTCCTTTATAAACTTTAGTCTTGGTAGTCAAGATCTTCAAGTTATGGATCTTTATTTTACGTCAATCAGCACTCTTTTCTTTGTCATTAACCGTATATAAAAGGCTACCAATATTTAATAAAGAAGGAACAAACAATTATTTTATTATAATGTTATTCTTGAAGGGGGTTCAATCAAGGACAAATCTGCTTCTTTGATTAACCATAAGTCAGAGCAAGAATTCTCTCACGTCTAGACCTGTGTCTAGATCCTACACCAAGGCTCATAACATACTTCCAGATTGGCAGGATCGGCCTCCTGAGCACGCATCATTGCTGCAATAGCCTGTACAGAGATATCTAATCAGTGCATTACAATTTTTTCTACAAAGTCAAATATTTGGATCCCAATAAAGACCACATAAAACTGCAGATGCATAATCAAGAATATCAGAAGTATAAAAAGGTCTTGCATAATCCATGTAAGTCTCTAGCTAATGACAAGCAGACATATTAATCATCCAAAACAATTTGCAATAAATGTGAAACATTACACTTCATATGCTTGATATAAACATAGTTTAAGAGGGAGCCTCATCCATTCAAATTAATCTTAATTAAGACAAAAAGGTTTTGACATGGTTCAAGAACAAATAGAAGCGATGATAAGTAAAAAGTAATGCACTACTAGTTCATGTGACAACATGATAATAGGTTAGAACATTAGCAGCCAGGCAAAGGCTGCGGTCTTATCCTCAGGTCACTAAGATAAACATGATACCAATCATATTGCAAACTTCAACTTTTAAACCAAAAATAGCTCCTCCTATCCCTTTCCAGTAAAAGTTTTCATATATAAGAAATGAACATTGCATGGTACACCAAAGTGGCTATATCAAGCCAGCAAATAAAACACAATGTAGCGGTACAAGAAAATAGATTCTTCGTGTTGAAAGGTTTTCTTGCTTGCTAAATCAATAGGTTGTTCTGTTTCCTAAAATATGATGGCATTCACAGGGCATTAGACAAGATTCAAAATGATTTAGACTCAGGTGGAATAGAAAGGTAAATGGTCAACCTAGCCAGCAAAGAATCATAACCAAAGATGCTGAACAGATGGCTGAACTAGACAAGCAGTCACATCTCTTAATAGAAATTCTTGTATTAAAGAACACAAAAACAATGTCTTTTGGTGTAAGAATACACATGAACTATCCAACTCTGACAAACTAGAGCAAAGTGGATTACCTGGTGGTCATCATCATTTTCAGCATGGGTTATTCCTAGCAATCTCCAACCTTCAGCATTCTCAGGATTTTTCATAACTTCAGCCTCTAGGGCAAGCACTGCTTCACTCAAAAGCCCTTTCCTGAATGGCTCTTGACCTTCTTTTAAAGGATTTTGATGACCAACATATGGACTCATATCAGAAAATACATAGACACCCCTTGAAGCGTCCGACCGCTGCTTAGCAGCTAATTGCTCATTAAGGAACCTACAAGTTTTCACAACCAAAACATTCTTGTAGAATTAAGAGAGATTATAAAGTGAACTTCTTCAAGGCTACCAGACTTATCATATGAATTTGCCCAGTTATTCGACGAACTATCTCCCAAAGCCCCCTCACCAACTTGACGACCAAATTCTTCTGCCCAGTCATCAACATGCAACTTTGAGAATTCATTGACCCATTGATCATCAACCGACTCTTGTTGCAATCTTTCAGCACCAAATTCATTGGCCCAATGGTCAGGTCCACGGAAAACCTATTAACCATCAAGTCAAGATCATTTAATGAAATGAAGAAAATTAGAATATTTCAAATAAGAATAAGAGCTTCGCATTGTTTAAGAGTCTCAAAATAATACATAACATGCAGAATCAATAGTTGCAGTTTGTATCCAGAATAAACAAATCAGAAGACCCTAGTTGTTCTCATACGGTACTAAACTCCTCAGCCCATTGGGCAGGTTGAAGAAAATAAAAGAACCACCAACTTATCTAGCATCCGAAAAACAGTTGGCGGGTGTTTTTACTAAAGGGCTCAACTATAAGACTTATCATAATCTTCTTCGCAAGTTGGGCATGCAAGACATCTATGCACCAACTTGAGGGGGAGTGTTGAGAATCTTTCGATTATTTGATAGCATTAATTAGTATCTTTAGAGATTCCAACTGATTTTTAGAGATTTTAATTAAGAGATATTCTTTCCTTAAGTTGATTCAATCTTCATGTATATACAGTTGTACATATTTCCAAGAAATACATACTTTTGAGTGAGTTTTTCCTCAATACATTAAAGTATTCATCTCTAATTTCATCACAGCACATAAGTGCATATATTAACTCATGCACACTAACGATTATATCATTAAGAGCTACCTTGACACATTGCAAGTATTTAGCCAAACAGTTTTAAATAACCTGAAACTTAGGATCACTGTTTTGAGAGAGAGTATGTGCAAGCATCCTAGTCTGCTGAATTGCAGCCAAACTTTCTATATTTCCCCCTCTCATTTGATCTATCGATGTTAACTGAGCTTGTTCCTGTATGTTATAAATACTTCTTATTTATGGCAAAGGATACATTGCACATACGGAAAACATAAATCAGACAAATCTAAATTCAGATACAATATTTTCATGTTTGTCAGCGCCCCCCAAAAAAAAAAAAAGGCAAGTAGCAAGAAAGAGGGACAACTTTTACCTCTTATAAAAGGTTATAACGTTGAAATAGACCTGATAATGACCTAAATGGATTTCTTTAATGCAACCCCAGGCTTAGCAATTGAACCTTGATTAGCTAGTCAAACCTTGGAAGGAATAAGAACAAAAATGAAAGTCAATGCCTAATATGCTCTTAGCAAGATCTTCCAACTTACCAATTACTAACTCCTCCAATTCTATCTCAAGTACTAAATCCATCAGCTAGTAATAATTTCAGCATCTTTGCATTCATACTACTCCAACAATATCCTGATGGTTTTGGCTACAAAGCAAGGAAGCAAAACAGCCTTTATAGCAAAACGTAAAATTTTAACAAAATCCACCAGCTTTTATCTCCAAACATCAACTCTGAATGGCAAAAAGATGCTAAACTCAGGTTGTCTGCACCAAAACATCTGAATTCTGTATCAGGAGTTAGGCAATATAGAAGCACATACCCAGCAGCCTTAATATGCACAATATGTCCCTTTAAGCTCAAAGTTTTAGGATGAGCTGCATAAGAAAGAACTTAGAATAATCCATTGTCAATTACACAATTGCCACATCTCATCTCAATCATCTACAGGAATGGCAATATCAGGCACATATCCAGCACCCTTAATATGCATAATCAAATTGTCCAAAACTAAATATATTAAACCAGAATCATGATGAGTTCTATCCCTTGCAATAAAGACATTAGTTTCATTATTAACTTCAATCCAACTACAGCCAGGTTCTTTAAGTACACCTTCTAAGTCCATTTTCTCCCTCACCCTCTTAACATCTGCCCACATACCTTTTGATGCAAAAATATTTGAAAGTAGAGTATATGAACCACTATCCATTGGGTCAATTGAAATTGCCCTTTCTGCTGCATATCTCCCTAATTCGACATTACCAACAATCCTACATGAACTAAGTAAGGTCCTCCATAACACTGCAGCTGGTTTTATTGGCACTGACTCAATTAAGGCCTTTGCTTCATATAGTTTACCAGCATGTCCCAACAGAGAGACCGCACAAGCATAATGTTCTATCCCAGGTTCGACTCCAAATGTAGGCATTGACTCAAAGTGCTGAAGTCCCAGCTCAACAAACCCTGCATGTACACATGCTGAAAGAAGACCAACAAATGTCACATAATTTGGTTTCATTCCTTCTTTCAGCATTCTTTTAAATATCTGAAGGGCACCTTCAGCTTCTCCATGATGAGCATATGTTGAGATCACGGAATTCCAACACACGATATCCCTCCAAGTAGTGGTATTAAATGTTTTGCAAGCATCTTCAAAGCTTCCACATTTGGCATACATATCAATGATAGCATTTGTAACAAAGGGATCAGAATCCAGACCATGTTTTATTAGCTGAGTGTGGAACTGTTGACCATGCTGGAGACTTGCTAGGTTACTCGAAGCAGTCATTAAGGCAGCAAAAGTGAATTTGTTAGGTTTTTGTCTTGATAGTTGTAATTTTGAGAAGAGTTTCAGTGCCTCCTCATTTTCCAACTGTTGCGTATAGCCAAAAAACAACGCATTCCAAACAACAATATCTTTCTCCTTCATCTCCTCAAATAAAAGTCTTGCTTCTTTAACATGTGAACACTTTGAATAAACATCTATCAGAGAACTTCCAACAAACAAGTCCAGAGATACCCCAAACTTGATGATAAGTGTATGGATCTGCCGGCTCAGTTCTATGGTACATAGTGCAGCTGACACCCCAAGAAGGCTAACAAAAGTTAAAAGGCTTGGTTGGAGTGACTGTCGCCTCATGTTGTGGAAAAGCTCCAATGCTTCAGAGAGCCTCTCTACACTTGAGTATCCTTCAATCATAGCATTATATGAGACTACATTCTGATCACCCATAATGTCAAAAGCTCTTCTTGCATCAATCAGGGAACTGCATTTTGCATACATATCAATCAAACCATTTGCCACAAAATCATCAGACTCAAGATTGTCTTTGATAGTATAAGCATGCACTTGTCTCCCCTGATCCAGAGCCTTGAGTGAACCACATGATGTGAGAACACTAGTGCAAGCAAAGGCATCAGCTTTCCAACCCAATCTGGTCATCTCAGAAAACAGATTCATAGCTTCCCTGTTAAATGAGTTTTGCATGTAGCCAGCAATCATTGTAGTCCAAGAAATAACATTTCTAGCCGTCATCTCATCAAAAAGCCTGCGTGCAGCTTTGACCTTACCACATTTACAATAAAAATCTATTAGCACATTAATGACAGAAACGTCCATTTCATCTCCCCTCCTTAAAACATGGCAGTGAACCTGCTTTCCTCCTTGAATAAAATCAAGCACTGAACATGCACTCAAAACACTAGACAGTACATATCGATCTGGCATCACATCAGTTGCTTTCCTTTGTCTAAACAATTGTAGTGCCACCTCAGCCTTCCTGCTTTTCACATACCCTGTTATCATTGTCGTCCAAGTCACCGCATTTTTCCCTTTTAAACCATCAAAAACCAACCTTGCTTCATCTATGCACCCACTTTTCATGTAAAAATCAACCAAACAAGTCCCCACATAAACATCTTGATCAAAACCACATTTGAAAACGAAATCATGAATCTGAACTCCCAGTTCACCTCCATCCCCCATCTGCATACAAGCTCGAATAACACTGGCCAAAATATACTCATTTGGACCCTTACAACAATTTCTTCGAAACTCCAAAAACAAAGCCAACGCCTTCTCAATATACCCATGTCGGGTATACATAGAAACCATTGTGGACCAAGAAACCAAGTTTTTTTTAGGCATTTCATCGAACAGTTTACTCGTGTCACCTAACTTATCATACCTAGAGTAAAGATTCAAGAGAATGTTTATCAGAAAAGTGTCAGACTGAAAACCGGACACAACAATTTGTGCCTGGATTCTTTTGTAGTGTGCAATGGGATTGGGGTAGGAAGGCAGTTTCCGAAGGAGGTTAGCGAATAGGCACCTTTTGAGTCGGGGATCTGGAGGGAAAAAATATGGGTCTTTTGAAGGGAGAAGATCTAAGGCTAATGTGGATAAATTAAAGGCTTGTTTATTAATCGATTTCTGAATGATTTTGAGATGTATTTTTAACAGGTAGCAGTAATTGTTTCTCATTTCTTTGAGAGGGAAACCAGAGTGACATTCCAACCAGAGGTCTAATTCAGCAGGGCTAGAGGCACGAAATGCCGATCAAACCCGTTAAAGAAGCCCAATCAAAGCATGCAAACAAGAAGATCCGTTAATCGAGATGAATCGAATTAAAAAAATTTAAATTAATCGAATCGATAAATTATTTATACTCAATTTTATATTTATAAAATTATTTAATTTAATTGGTAAATATTTATCAAAACAACTTAATTTTACTTTTTAACCTAATAGTTTTGACTATTAATTTTAAAAAAAGTAAATATTTATTAAAACGATGTAATTTTATTTTTTCTTATTCGAATTTTCGAATAACTCGAATTGTGTAAATGTGAAATTTATATTTATCAATGTGAAAAATAATATATTTTTTCTATGTGCAATCAGAGTTTAAATGTAAAGTAAATTTTTATCTAATAAATATAAAGTAATTTCTTATAAAATTTAATTTATTTAATAATTCTTATTACAAATAGGATAAAATTTATTATCAAGTAAATTTATTTAAGCAATATCCTACTAAAATTAAAATTCTTATTTATAAATCTTATACATAATAAAATATTAAATATTATAAAAAAATTAAAATGGCAAATGCGATATGTCATGAACAATAAAAAAATATTTTTGTCCAAAGCTTATATAATATAATACTATAAAATAAATATAATATATCGTCAAAAATAACAAAAAAAATAATATTTTGAAAAAAATCGAAGAAAACAATAATAAAAGAATAAAAGCCCTCATAATATATTTTATTATTTTATGAATGGATAATAAGGATTTGATTTTTTTTGGCAATAGTGAGAGATCCTATCCCATTTCATTACTCGCATCACATGTAGCTAGTTTTTTTTGTAAGAATCACTGAGCGAATTATTTATACTATTATTTAAGCGTCTTTGAATTGATATTAAGTAAATTGGATATTAATTAAATTAAGAAAATTTTAAAAATATTATTTAATTTTAAAATAAGTTTTTTATCTGAGAATATTTTAATAATTTTATTTTTAAAAAACATATGGAAGAATTGTATTTTAATTTTTATTATGAATATTTTATTATTAAAAGTTTGTAGTTATTATTATTATTTCCAACAATTATTCAACATAAGAAGAAACAAGAGAAGAGGGGAGAGGATAAAACAGAAGAAGGTGAGGCAGGCAAGATAAGGCAAGACAAAAGGGAAGGCGGCTTCAGCAGTTGACAAACCAAATAGAACTTACGGCAAGGTCTGCCCTGCGCCCAGGTCAGGCATTTTCTTTCATCCTAACCCTTTCTATTCCTTCCTTGTTTTTAGAAATTTAATTTACTTTAATTTCATTAATTCTTCCTCACATCTCAATCAATCAATCAATCAGAGAAGAGGAAATAAAGATGTCGATGCGTGAACTGGTTACGGGAGGAGCTGCTTGTGCCGTTCCTGGTTCTTCTTCCTCTTCCTCCAATCCTCTAGGTGCTTTCGCCAACGCTCTTATCGGTTCTTCTTCCAAGACCCAGGTCCCCTTTTCTTTTTATCTTTATTATGATTCTAATATCCCTTCTTTAACACCTGCTAATTTCGATGTTTTGTCTTGTGAGCAGGGGGTGTTGAAGGAGATTCCAAACGCAGCAGCTGCTTCTCCCCACGCCCAATTCTACCCCCACGCCGATGATCCCGTTGCTGCTCTTCCTGGCTCTGAGCTCGACCGCCCCTTTCTCCAATCTAATCCCCAGGTTCCTTTTAAATCTTTTTAGTATGTTTTAATAAAAATAGTAATTTCCGTTTACTATTAACAAAAAAAAACACCCTTCAGGGCTCCGAGTTCATCAGAGGCTTCCGCACTGCCGATGCCAATGGACTTGCAGATGCATGGGAAGAGATACAGCGTCAACCTCACTTTGACCGCGTTTACGAGGGTGCCACGCCAGCACCACCAATTCAACCCTCTCTTGATGGTATTCGGCCTTTTGATCCTCGTTACTGGGTTTTACTTTCTTTTCCTTTTGTTTAGAGGGTATAAAAGAACAAAAAATTGATTCTAGTATTCTCTGTAAACCGTGCAACATATGCTTAAAAAGGCACTTCTATTAAGGATATCAACTTCTCTACTCTTAAATGTCAAGAAAATTCATCTTTCTACGTACTATTCCTTACCAGTACCCTTCTCACTCTTTGACTCTACTTCAGGACCACCTCAAAGGGTGCTGTCAAGTTTTTTGCACTCCTTTGTTGACAGTAGCCGAAGTGGAATTCCTTTACACCCCACCCCACTTCCTCTGTTAGGATTGTCTCAAGGTGATAAACAGTGCATACGTGATCGTAGCAGCATAATGGCCCGACACATTTTTGCTGATAAGAGTGAAGAATTTATCAATGCTCAGGTTGGGTGTTCTTTATTTGGTTGGTGCTACATGGTGTTAATCGGTGCAAAATTACACTCCTGATTTGACACCCCATTTCATGTTTTGTTCATAACATGTTTCCAGGTAAATGCACTCTTGAGTTCCTTGGAAATAGAAAATGATATCCATGCCAGGGGACCCATGCCTGGGAGGTTTAGAGAACTGGAGGACTACTGGAATGAATCCCAAGGTGTCCTGAAGCCTGGTGCTCATGCTGCTGATGGATGGGTTACTGAATTCAGCCAAAATAGACCACACCATGGTGATCTGGAAGCTTGGGCTCACTCATTTGAACAAAAGCATGGTGCTGGTGGTTGGGCCTCTGAATTTGAGCAGGTAGGAAAGCAGTAATCCTTTACATTAAATGGAAACTGGTTATCAAATTTTTGGAGTGAGTGGATGATATTGTAGCTTGCTTGACTGCATGGATCCGTTTTGTAGCAACATAAAACTTGGTGCTTCTAGGTGAAGTTGATAGGTAGGTTCTTTAATTAACCAGATTGAAACTTGTGTTCTCTTCCTGAAGTGGTATATTGTCAGTTTTCTATTGCTATCAAACACTTGATGGTCTTCATCCACATAGCCATCCTATTTTCTATCTTCTGGACTATATTTCTGTCTTCTTGTGCTATTGCAGATGGATATACGTTCCAATTTGGCTTTATCTTTCCTTTTCTTTCTGCTACTATCTCGTGCTTTGAGTAGTCTTTACGTTCATGTCATCTTTTAGCCTGCTTTTCTTGTATAACACAATTAATGAGCTACAACATACAGGAACAAGCTCAGTTAACATCTGTAGATCAAATGAGAGGGGGAAATATGGAAAGTTTGGCTGCAATTCAGCAGACTAGGATGCTTGCACATACACTCTCTCAAAACAGTGATCCTAAATTTCAGGTTGTTTAAAACTGTTTTGCTAAATACTTGCAATGTGTTAAGATAGCACTTAATGATATAATCGTTACTATGCATGAGTTAATATATGCACTTATGTGCTGTATGTTTTGGGGCATGCAGAATTCAAAATTTCTTCAATTTGTATCAAAGATGAGTCGTGGTGAACTTATCATTGACGATAATCAGGTCAAACCAGCATCAGAGAACTGGGCAACAGAATATCAGCAACAGTACAATGGAGGTGCTTCTTGGGCTGATGAATTTGTTCATGATGAGGCAAGTAGAGATCTTTTGGAAGCTAAAGAAGCTTATAGATTAATATGTCCTGATAATCAGTCATAAATTCCTTTTAGCAGTTTCCTCCTTTTTTTTCTTCTGCCTTGCCTACGTAGACTAAAATGGAACTAACATCACTGACCTTAGGTAGTAATCTCATTCTCCAACCCTAGGTGGTTGAAACAAGGTTTGATGATTTGAGAATGTCTCAAATGGTAATGATGGTTTGGTTAGTGCTATTATCTATATATCTACTATAATTTAACAAATAAAGTGTGGATGACTGATGATTCTGTATTATTACATCTTCAGTTGAACTTTTAAATCAACTAAACCTGTAAATCTTATATGAGATTATCTATATTTGTTATTTATAAAATATGCTACTCACTGTTTTGGTGGTTCTTAGGATTTCTATGGGCCCAATCAATCGGTCATGGAGTTTGCTACTAAATTGAGCAGTGAGAGCTTATTGATTATAATAAGTTAGAAGATAAACTGTCACTGATGATTCTTCTAATTTTATACCTCTTTTTGGTGTTAAACCAGCTAAAAACATTGTAATTTGTATAAATGTTCTTATTATACAGAATCTGCTACTCTGGTTGGTGGTTCTTTGATTTTCTTCAACCCGATCAATGGGCTGAGGAGTTTGCTACTGTATGAGAACAACTAGGGTCTTTTGATTTGTTTATTCAGGATACAAACTGCAACTAATGATTCTGCGTGTTATGTATTATTTTGAGACTCTTAAACCGTGTGAAGCTCTTATTCTTATTTGAAATATTCTAATTTTCTTCATGTCATTAAATGTTCTTGACTTGATGGTTAATAGGTTTTCCGTGGACCTGACCATTGGGCGAATGAATTTGGTGCTGAAAGATTGCAACAGGAGTCTGTTGATGATCAATGGGTCAATGAATTCTCAAAGTTGCATGTTGATGACTGGGCAGAAGAATTTGGTCATCAAGTTGGTGAGGGGGCTTTGGGAGATATTTCATCTGATAACTGGGCAAATTCATATGATGAGTAAGTCTGGTAGCCTTGAAGAAGTTTATTTTATAACCTCTCTTAATTCTACATGAATGTTTTGGTTGTGAAAACTTGTAGGTTCCTTAATGAGCAATTAGCTGCTAAGCAGCGGTCGGATGCTTCAAGGGGTGTTTATGTATTTTCTGATATGAATCCATATGTTGGTCATCAAAATCCTTTAAAAGAAGGTCAAGAGCTATTCAGGAAAGGGCTTTTGAGTGAAGCAGTGCTTGCCCTAGAGGCTGAAGTTATGAAAAATCCTGAGAATGCTGAAGGTTGGAGATTGCTAGGAATAACCCATGCTGAAAATGATGATGACCAACAGGTAATCCACTTTGCTCTAGTTTGTCAGAGTTGGATAGTTCATGTGTATTCTTTCACCAAAAGACATTGTTTTTGTATTCTTTAATACTACAAGAATTTCTATTAAGAGATGTGACTGCTTGTCTAGTTCAGCCATCTGTTCAGCATCTTTGGTTATGATTCTTTGCCTGGCAAGGTTAACCATTTGCCTTTCTATTCCACCTGAATCTAAATAATTTTGAATCATGTCTAATGCCCTGTGAATACTATCATATTTTAGGAAAGAGAACAACCTATTGATTTAGCAAGCAGGAAAACCTTTCAATACAAAGGGTCTATTTTCTTGTACCGCTACATTTTGTGTTCTATTTGCTGGCTTGATATAGCCACTTTGGTGTACCATGCAATGTTCATTTCTTATATATGAAAACTTTTACTGGAAAGGGATAGAATGAGCTATTTTTCGTTTAAACATTGAAGTTTGCAATATGATTGATATCATGTTTATCTTAGTGGCCTGAGTCTTCAGTCAGAGTACCAGATCCAAGGCCGCAGTCTTTGCCCGGCTGCTAATGTTCTGGATCTAACCTATTATCATTTGTTGTCACATGAACTAGTAGTGCATTACATTTCAATTATCATCCGCTTCTATTTATTCTTGAACCATGTCAAAACCTTTTTGGCTTAATTAAAATTAATTTGAATGGATAAGGTTCCATCTTAAACTATGTCTATATGAAGCTTATGGAGTGTAATGTTTCACATTTATTGCAAATTGTTTTGGATGATTAATATGACTGCTTATCATTATCTTGAGACTTACATGGATTATGCAGGACCTTTTTATACTTCTGTTATTCTTGATTAATGCATCTGCAGTTTTATGTGGTCTTTATTGGGGTCCAAATATTTGACTTTGTAGAAAAAAATGTAATTCACTGATTAGATATCTCTGTACAGGCTATTGCAGCAATGATGCGTGCTCAGGAGGCCGATCCTACCAATCTGGAAGTACTTCTTGCTCTTGGTGTGAGTCATACAAATGGTTAGTGAATGCTTATCCCTTTAATCAAGATGAGATTAAAATTTTGGAGTGTCAAACAAATAATACTGTTTGAAAATTTCAGAATTGGAACAGACTGCTGCTTTAAAGTATCTGTATGGATGGTTACGTCATCACCCAAAGTATGGTACTCTTGCGCCACCGGAGCTTGCTAATTCTTTGTATTATGCTGATGTAAGTACACTAGGGTATAATTCTTTCTTTTTTTGGTTGGTTTTTGTCTTTTGGAACAATGCCTTGATATTGCAATCTTGGTTTGAGTGTAAGCCGCTTCCTCTAATGTTACTGTGGGATAGTTTGCTTATGTTATGAATTCTGTGATTACAAGAGTGTCCTTTTGCATATGATTTCCATGACTTCAGTGATTATATTTTGGACTTAAGAGTTTTACATACGGTGACAGGAAATAATTTTCCTTAAGATTACTAGAAGCTTATCCCTAACATTACATTTTGGAAATGTTATTGTTATATTCTGGTGTTAATCGAAGTGTTTTCTGCCATACAGGTTGCTAGATTATTCAATGAAGCTGCTCAGATGTCTCCTGAGGATGCTGATGTACACATTGTCCTTGGTGTTCTGTATAATTTGTCGAGAGAATATGATAAGGCCATTGCATCTTTCAAAACTGCTTTGAAACTTAAACCTAATGATTATTCTCTTTGGAACAAGCTTGGTGCAACACAAGCCAACAGTGTGCAGAGTGCTGATGCAATATTAGCTTATCAACAGGTAGCCTCTTCATGATTCCCCCTTTAGTGGTGGCTTATCTGTATACCACATGATATGTTAATTTCATAATTACTTTTTTTATAATCAAAAATTTATTTTCCCTATCCTAAAATTTTGGGGTTCTCTTTACTAAGTTGGAGTACCTGTAATGTGTGAAATTCAAAATATACGAGTACTAGGATTTAACTAAGGATCATTTTGTATGGTGTGTTGCTCACTATTTTGCATGTTAGGCCAGAATAAAAAAAATGAATTATGAAGTTGTTGACAATGTTGGCAAGGGTGCTGTAACTACCTGAACCATTTGAGGTGCAAGATGTAAAAAAAAGCACTTTTTTGAGTAAATTAAGGTGAATATGTAAATTTGTACTTCTTTTATCAAGGGGGCTTTTTCGTTTCTATACAAAAAAGTGTGCCTAGGACTTGGCTTGTGCTTAATCAATTGAAAGGATGGCATAAAGGAATGCAAAACATGTGATAACCCAACATGTCAATCTTCTGTGTGCCAAACTCATATGGGTTGCATCATCCTTTCCTCTATTTCTCTTCTTTCTTATCTTTCAATGGTAAAGTGATGCATTGGTGTGTTATACAGCTCTCTTATAGGGTTGAATTATTTACTTGCTCCATCTTTGTAACCTTAGGCTGCTAAAAAGATTCTCCAAATAACATGTTGCACCTAGTTGGACCTTAGAAGACAAACTAGCTCTTCTATTAAGCTCCATGTAATTAGTTATTTGATTTGTTGAAGCTATTGGTTAATTTAGATGATTTGATTATGCACTTCCTCAATTTACATATACCCTTGATCATCTCTTTCAAAATGCCTTTTTTAATGCATTCAGATCTTGCATATGCAGTTTGATTTGTTTAGCCTCGGTTACTGAGATTGTCCATTTAAAATTATTTGATGATAAACTTCCCTTTGCCTGTGGTGGCCATATTTTCAGCACTATTGAATTTAGTCTTTTGGTCTATGTCTGGATCTTTAGGCACTAGATTTGAAGCCAAACTATGTGCGTGCTTGGGCAAACATGGGTATCAGTTACGCAAACCAGGTTTGTTAATTCCTGCACTGTTCTCTCATTGTCTTGACATTCATGAAAAGGGAACTGCATTTCTTACTTTATGTCTTCATTTCCTTTTGCATATTTCTGAGATGGTCAATCCTTCTAAATGAAAATTTACTAGCATACTCAGGTTCCCCAAATTTACTACGCCACATTAGAAGGGGAAAAATAAATATTCAGTAATTAGTTCTTTGGAAAATATGCTCTGCAAGAAATCTTTGTTCTGTATGAACCATGGTTCTTAGTTGGACTTTTGAAGTGCTGCATGGAATTGAATGGCTTCAGGAAATCTTTAATTGTTAAAAGTATTGTTGTGAATCACTAAATTTTTCCCATTGAGAAAAAAAGAAAAAGAAAAAGATTTGGATATCATCCGTCTAAATATTCCTTTCTCAATTGAGGGCTGCATTGCAGTTTAATCTGATTGAGCATGTAAACAAATTTGCTTCCAGGGTATGTATGAGGAGTCGATCCGGTACTATGTTCGAGCACTTGCAATGAATCCCAAGGCTGATAATGCATGGCAATATCTAAGAATATCTTTAAGGTATCATCCTGAAGTGTCATCTAATCATGCGAACTAGTTCCACTTACATATCTCCATTTTTGTTTTCATTGTTGCAGCTGTGTCTCGCGGAATGATATGGTGGAAGCTTGTGATTCCAGGAATCTTGAGCTTTTACAGAAGGAGTTTCCTCTATGAATAGAATATGATTTCGAATTTCTAAGTAGGATGGGTATCATGACTAACTGAAACAGGGGCAAAATATTACTGTTAAAAATCAATTCAAAAAGCTGTAGATGCTGATGTACCCCTGACTGGTTGCAGCTAGGGCCATGCTGGTGGATGGTATCCGGGGGGAACAAATTATGTTTTGTATATTTTATGTCCAACACCATGAAGTATGTAATTTTGTTAAACGGGGTATGGGATGGTTGATAGTGAAAGATAATGTTTGTTAGGTGAGAGGAAAGCAGGAAAAGCAATTACGGACTAGTGATTAGCTGCAATAAGCTACTTTGTCTCACACTTAAATGTAATTGCTGATTGTTGAAAATGGTACGGAACGACGAACAACTGGTCTGCCAAGTGCAATTTGCATCATCTTTGACTTGATTCAGTATCTTCATATCCACCCTACTTGGGTTAGGGGATTAAAAATTGCATAACCAAAATCACATAAATACTGTCTGCTTTACGGACACATTGTAGTTTATCTTTTATAGTCTTTTGGATTGAAAATATTTGGAGAAAATTCAAGCAAAATCAAAGTGTTCCGTATGAGGTGATCATTCAAAAAATCAAGATAGGTATGTGATCAGGGATTAAATCACCTTGTTTTCAATTTATAGGTATGAACAAATTTTTAAAAAAGAAGTCGTTCAAAATAACACTAATCCCGATGGAAAGATGAAAGCTTATTTGATTGGTCAGTAATAAGTTTTTATGGTCTAAAATGAAACCTATTATGTATCTAAGATTAATTTATTTTTGGTAAGGATACTCGATACTCCCTTATTTGACACACCCTTTACCATGTACATACCTCACAAATCATCTTGTAAAAGTTGACGTGAGATATGTATTTGTATCAAGAAAAAGCAGGTTGGGACTGAATTGAATAAAATGAAAAGTACAAAAACCAAAAATTGAAAATTTTCCATTTTTTGGCCGAACCCCCCCTTATCATCTCCTATTTCCTTATCCCCCTTCTTTCCCCCATTAATTAGCCGATTCTCTTGGGAGAAAGCTGTCCGTTTTCTTCAGCCTTTTCATAACCCGCTTCCTTCCCATTCTCTCTTTCTCGGTCTCATTTCAATATTTCCTCTCATTCTTTTTCGTGAGAGGGAGAAACCCAAAGATTTTGTCTGCCGTTTATTTTTCTTTTTTTTTTCTTTTTTGTGATACTGAAATCCCCTGTTTTTGCTCTGTGTTTGAAGTGAAACCCTAGAAGTTCGCAAAACCAAACGATGGGTCTTTTCTCTTGGTTCACTGGCAACTCCAAACCTCAAACCCTAACCGTACCCAAGCCCAACGACAACCCAAAACCCGTTCCAGGAATGAACGGAGCCGTTGAAGTGCCCCGACCGGAGAGTGTTACGGTGTTTGAATTCGGGTCCGTAGCTGCTACTGCAGATAAGGTTACTTTAGCCGGATATTGCCCTGTGTCTGACGACCTCGAGCCATGCCGCTGGGAAATTCTGCCTGCCAATGGATCCGATGCTCCTCAGTTTCGCGTCGTCTTTTGACAACGAAAAAAAGTGGATTGTAAGTGGGCAAAAACAAAATTGGTTTCAAGGAAGTTGAGCGAGACTCTTTGCTGAAATTATTGTAATTTTAGTTAATGTGATATGAATTTTGATTGATTGGTCTATTAGATTTATCAGAAGGGAAATTTAGAGTCGAAGAAAACGCCCAATAATGAGACTGCATGAAATGGAATTCAAAATTAATCCTAGTACTCATATATTTTGAATTTATATCTACCTCTTTTGAGGTTCATATTAGTTTTTATTGAAAAGATCTTAAATTAATTTTTTTTTACAAAATTCTTTTGTTTCTATATGCATTTGGATTGGTCTTGCTTTTGTTGAGATCTACCTTTCAAAAATAAAAATAAAAAAATCACTTTCATAAGGTAGAGTTACCTCATGCTTTTTCTTTTACAAAATGTATTAGGATATAAAACAAATAGTTTACTCAATTTATTTAAAACTTTAGTGGAAATTGATTAAATGGTTGTTTAGGATAATTGGGAGAGAGGGAGGGGTCTCCAAGCTTTCATCACTGCTACATAATGTTCTTTCTTGTCATTGTACTAAAAGGTTGTTAAATTTTGCTTAATATTTTTAATCATTAAAAAATATGTTTAGTATTTGATTTCATATTACACATTTTAACATTTGGTATTGTATAAGTAATTTTATTCATTTTACCATTACCAACTTTGAAGGATTATGAAAGTTTTGTCATAATATTAAGTAGTATAACACCTTCTCTAATGAAATTTTCATCTGCTTCTTTTGTCGAAAAAAAATTAACTAATTTCTATATTAAAACAATTACAAAAGAATTTTGTAAAAAAAAATTAATTTAAAATCTTTTCAGTAAAAACTAATATGAAACACAAATGAGGTAGATATAAATTAATAAACAATTTTAAACAAAGCCTTAAAATGGATAAGATACACAATCTCAAACAAATTAAATTTATTATAAAAATCGTGTGAAGCTAATATTTTTTGTTTTCAAAATTTTGACAAATCTAAATAAAAAAATGAAAAGTGTGGGCATTCACAGTACTATTTGGATAGTTTGAATGGAATATAGTACCGCATGAAGTAAAAAAAAATCACCTAATTTCAAAAAATAATGAAACCTATTTTTAATCCATACTCCCAATTTACAATTATATACATAGGTGATATGTTTGTCAAAACTAATTTATTCCAAAGAAAAGTAAAATTTTTTAGTAATTATGTCACCTAAAGAACCAATATACTAATAGAATCTCCATTAGAATATGCTACTAGATTCCATGACCAAATATTGGATAAGATATAGCTTTAAAAAAATTTAATAACCTTAAATTATGTCATGTAATATATATTTGAAAATTATAAAAAAGTATGAATTGTTAAATTTATAAATTCCTTATGAATATCAAAATAACTTCAAATCTGATGCGCCAAAGCCTTAGAAATAGTAGGATACATTGGAACTATAGGTACATATACACAAGTAAAATACCTCGCCGAAGAAAATCTTAATAGAAACCCTTCAAGCCCAAATTTGTTATAAAATAGTTGACAAAATTTTTAAACGAATTTATCAATATGATACTTGTTCTTTAAGAATGTTCAAGCTACCTATCCTATCAAACCATCAAACTGTTGATCTACCTACCACTAACACAGTTAAATATGACTTATAATGTGGCTTTGACAAATCCAACGCTGACATGCGACAGCACACTAGAACAAGATGTCATTACCATTATCAAACTCCCAACCACCTTTTTCTTGACTTGCTATTTGCTTTTCTCTTCGCAGTTCTATCGCCAACATTTGATCAGCCCTAAATCACCTTACAGCACCAAAACCCTTACAAGAAATTAGAAACAAAAAACATCACTCAAGAAACTAGGCAAGAGTAGAAGTATTTTGAAATCACTTAGAAAAGAATATACCAACCTATATTTATCACTCAACTTTCTTTTGAACGAGAGGCCTATGAGGCTTTGGAGCTGAAAGATACCAAAAGTATTTTGATGAATAATAAGATTGACATAATTTTTCTTTTTCTTCTTAAAAAAAAAAGAAATAAAGAAAAATGTTGAAACAACAATCCAAACCTTGCTCTGTTACCAGACCTCTGTATGTAATACATATATGAATTAAACAAAAGAAAACATATCAGCTAAATGAGCAGGTATAATACCTTCCTAACAAGAGATTAATCACATCTACACAAATGACTTAATAAAATTTATTATAAGCTTGTAGTATAATCTTGCCTACTAATATTTTTCCATTGCATATTTACGCTACACCAAATCCAATCTACTCTTAGATATGATTTGACCAACACCATCCTTTCAGACTATTTGTCATAATTTTACCCAATTTCAACATACTTTCACCTGAATTGTATACTTTACAGATTCAGGACTACTGTTTCACAAGGATATGGATTAAAGCAATATGCTAAGATGATATCCAAGATTGCATCAAGCTCTACTTCCTAGATAACAACTCCACTATTATAGCGGTCTTAAACTCTGGACAATGTTTGACATGAGGTTGGAATTTTCTTACTAACCTAGCATTCCTAGATAACTCTTTGTTTATATTTCTTTCTTTCATAAACTGACTTAATAGACTAGAAATTCCCCAACGCATTGAAGCAGAAATTACATACCATTAAGATTCCCCTGTTCATAGAAACTTCGGAAAAGAGAGATTGCTTCTGAGGCCATTAATCCCCCTGTACATTTGAAACCTCTTTGTGGAACTTTATCACTAAAAGAACAAAGAAAATTTAAAATAAGGCATCCATTTGAATTGCAAAATGTTCCAATAATGAAGAGACAATATGCACATTATCAAGAAATATTGCATTAACAAGGATGACATTCCCTTCTACACATTATTTGAGATGATAAAAATAGAAGCACTTTCTTTTTGGTCTGTTTTATCTTTCAAAAAGCTTTGTAGGTTATAAGCTACCCACACTCTATTTCTATAGAGAGAGAGAGAGTCCTTCAGGATCTGGTCTCAAATTAGTTTAGAATTAGAAAAGCAACCAGAATTGTCATTTATTCTGCGAATGTAACAATCACTGAGACAACTTCTAGAGCAACATTCAATATATATACAGGGAAGGAGAAATGTTGTCCTTCCATAAAAATGATATAGTCGGGGCAGAGAAAGCCAAATAGCAATGCAATAAAAGGGATTAGTGATGTAAAGGCCAGAGAAGACATGGATAAATCAAGTTTTTTCAGAAGAGAAGATGAAAGTCTGCTTCAAAAAGGGTAGGAGGATTCAAAGAGGTGGTGGAATTGGCAAGGCAGGACAGAGAGGGTGAAAAAACAATGCAAACATTAAGGAGGTTAGTCTTACTTCAAGGAAAAGCTTGAAAACAGGACACCTAAAAACTGACAAAAAAACCTTCTGTTGGTTCAATGATCTAACTTACATATTCTATTCCTTTTTTCAATTCAACTCTTTACTTCCATTACATGCTATTGTCTTGGGTGATTATCAGAGTGAGCTTATCTCCACTAATTCAGAGCGATGCTCGATTAAAGTATGCTTAACTGACTATCTAACAGAACTTTTTAGTGATTTCCATCATAATCACTTCACCTCGTGGTGATCCAAGAGGACCACGAGGCCTCATTGATCGCACGAGAGTAGCAGTTAGGAGGTGAATGTAGCTCGAATCTATACTCAGAACCTAGTTTAACTCAAAAGATCGCTAGTTTGATGATTGGAAGATCACATCTGGTTTATATTACCTTGGCTCATGTACTTTAGGAAGGTCACAATGTGTCTCATTTTCAAAAACTAAAAAAATGCAATTTATTTTAAGACACATACAAGCACGATCACAAAGCAATGGCCATGAAAATGAAGAAAAAGTCAAAATACAAAGATACGATGCTGTGTTAGAATTCTAAGAAAATTCCTACTAATACATTTAGCAAACAGAAAATAAAATTGATTTCTAAAAAAGAAAATAGTATATATATTTTATGTTAACATTTACTCATCAAAGAAACTAGAAAAAGAAAAGGATAAGTAAATTGCATACTAATAAGTAAATGGAATCAATTCACTTGTTTGGTATGAATACAACAAATGCAGACTGCAGAAGGTTTCTACTACTTGATTATATATATGCTGGTTACCAGTTAGCTACCTTAATTCAACTGTGATGAATAGTTGGAGTTACTTCATTTGTTATTGGTGATTTTTCTCCCTTTAGAAAAGACAAAAAGAAAGGGGAGAATATTTCACATGCAATATAATTATAGTGATAACAAATTCAGAGCATCCTAAAATAATATGTTGAAACTCAACTAGTTGAAGACAATGGAAAAACAATGGTGATTAAAATAATACAAAATAAAAGGTAAACATTTCCATGCAAGAATGAATTACAAAAACCTGATGAAAGGCTCTGGGCAACTTGAATGCAAGGAAAAAATTGATCTGCACCCTCCAAATTTCTCATTTGCAAAACCATAATATACTTCCTTTATGCCTAAATGAGAAAATATCCATCAAGAACCAAGATAATGAAAAAAGTAATAACAAAAAAATATATATTCATAATAATGTATTGATACACTAAAGCATTGTAATTGGAAAAGAACCATACCAAGAAATGACAAAGCTGCAGCACACATTATGCATGGTTCACATGTAACATACAAAATACATTATGAAAAGTTTTTAGCCACTTCTGCTTTTGAAAGCCCGTCTCTCTGCCACATCTCTAGAAGATTATCTATGGCTTCCATTTCTGCATGCCTTGTTGCCTACACCATGAAAAATGAAGTCATACAATTTACATGAGCTAACAAGGAAGAAGTAATTTTGACTAATAGTCCATCGACACACAAAAAGTAAACTATAACAGAGGTCTAGAGACTCAGGACATGACCAAAAGTATGATAAGTGAAAGCTTTACTGACTTGCGGTCAAATTTGTGTAAAATGAATACTATTTTGTGAGGCAGCCACCTGCACCCATAACCGTGGGGTGGGGATTCATATAATATTTTCCTCATATGAAAAAATTTGTAAAGCCAAGGAAAAACATAAAGCAAATGCCCATAGTAAAATGATAATAGAAAATAAGAGATCAAAATTAAGTTAGCCATTGAAAAAAAAAACGGAGGAAAGTGAATAAGAAGAGGAGGTAGAAAAGGAGGCATGTTTATCTTGCTTGTCTGAGATCCAAAAAAGAAACACAATTTTTAGTTTTGCTCTCGGAAGACTACCAAAAAAAATCCACGGATACAGAACAAGGAGGCCCAAAATAAACAAACCAACAAGCCTTTCATTATTACTACTACAAAAATTTTACAAATAATATTTGAGGATATTTTATATTCTTGAGGCCAACATAAGCATCCTGAAAAAAAAAGTTGAGCATGCTAAAGATGGGCTAACATAAACAA
Organism: Gossypium sturtianum; assembly: GCA_025698515.1. Lineage (NCBI taxonomy): Eukaryota > Viridiplantae > Streptophyta > Magnoliopsida > Malvales > Malvaceae > Gossypium > Gossypium sturtianum. The sequence goes on from CM046947.1 coordinate 100,126,591, forward strand.
ATGTAGTACTACTTTTGGCTAAGAAATATTAGATCATTTTTCATTTTCCATCTCTATAGATCATCTACTTTCACCTGGTGGAAGTTAAAACAATGAAAGATAAAAAAAAAGACCAAGGGATTTTTCTTAGTTAGATTTGACCAAGAATATAATGCTGCTTGTACAAATCTAATTAATTTCATGCATGCTTAATGACATGTACATCTTTACATCAAATTTTCCTTAAGAATAATCAACAACATTGGATTGTTCTTCAATTTCAAGCCAGATAATAAGTTATGTTACTAGCAACAACCAACAGATTACTGTTAAAATGATGGAAAGCATATGAAAGCCAAGTCTCAAGAAAATTATGCATAAACAAGCAAAAAGGTTTCCCATAAACATGCATGCACACAAGAAGAAAAGAGAGATCAAGGAGGCATAATATGAAAACGTCAAACTGATGAAAGAAAGGGAAAGATTTATTTACATTTCGTGTCTCAGTGGTTCGATTTCAACCCGAGGCTATAACCTCCCCATCCTTGATGATTACGCAACTGGTAGATAAAAGGTATGGTGAAAAGACAAAAATTGCATTTAAATTTTGCTCTTGGACTATGTGTCATCGACTTAAGCAAAAGAAGACAAATTAGTCTCCAAATTAAAGCACAGACAAAGATAATGAGGAACTATTTATGTTACATGATTCAAAACTTGGTAATCAATTACAAGAATGTTAACAATCGTTTATGCTTTAACACTCACAACAATATAAAACTTAACCCACGAGTCTATGACATGGTGCAACCAATGAAGACCAAGAACTTGTGATATTTTGATTTATAGATTAATCATGAGACCAAAAAAATAATTATGTGCTTGACAATGCTATTTTCTTTTAATCTTAAGTTTATAACTTGTTCTTTTTATTGGTCAAATCTTTGTGTCATTAAATTTTGCAATCTTCTAGGTAGAACTAATGCACCGATCGGAAAAGTCATTACTTCTTTTCTTTTTTATTTAAATGTTCAAATTAGGTGACCCTTGAAGGCAATAATTACATTGTTTAGAAGCAGGCCTTTGTTTTGGTGACAAGAATCTGTTTAAGTTATTACAGAGTTCCATTTTTAATCCTATGGAACGTACTATAAATAGGTCCTCATAAGGTATGAATCTTTGCTTCAACATTGACTTTTCCGTTCTCTGTTTTTAATTTAAGAACTATGCTTTTGTACTTCTATTTCTTGGTTTTATTTGTTGTTTCTTTTGTTTTTTTAATTTATTACTCATACACCTGTTGGTCGGCAAATTTTGTTCATTCTATATTCTCCCGGAAGCCAAACAGGAGACTTAAACGTTATTTATTTCGAAAATTTTCTATGATGTGCAGAATTTTAATTGCCATGCTGTAGTTAATTTTCTTTCTTATTCTGTTCCGGCTCTATTCCTGTCATATTCCGACTCGGAATAAGCAACTCCCTGGTTATGCTTGCGTTTTTATTCCGGTTCAGAATTTTTAGGTACCGGTTTATGGGTTTTTGTGCCCGATTCAGATATTTTTTCTTGTCTGGACCGTGTAATAGCCCAAATTTCAGTAATGTCAAAAATAATGGTTCGAGATCACCAAATCTAACAAATGAATTTGTAGGCTATATTATTTAATATTTACGAGCCAAATGTAGCTTTTAAAATATTTTTAAAATAATAAATTGTGTTTTATAAAGATTTATTTGGTCAAGAAATCGAGAAAAGAGGTATTGAGATCTCGATGTTATAAACCGAGTCATAAATATTTTTATGAATATTTACAGAATGTCAATAAGGTAGTATTAAAATTCTGTTAGAAAATTTTGACGTTTGGGTGGTTAATTAAATAAAAAGGACTAAATTGAAAAGTGTGTAAAAGTTGTTAGAAGGATTAAATAGCTTAATTGTCAAATGAGGAAGGACCTAAAATGAAAATAAGCCCAAAGGAGATATTTTGGGCGGCAATAGCTGAGAAAAATCAGGAAATGGGTGAAATAAGGGCAAAATTAGAAAATTGCCAAAATTAGTTAAATAAGTATGGGACCAAATTGGAATTATCTAGAATTCTCTTCATTTCTCTTCATTTTCATCAGTTAAAAAACAGCCATGGAAAAGAGTTCAAGCTGGTTTTCATACTCAAGCTTCATGTAAGTTTAATTCTTACTTTCTCCTTGAAATTTCTATGTTTTTAGACTTTTACAATTGGGTCCAACTTACTATGTCATTAGTTTTTGATTAGTTCTGGAAGAATATGATGGATAAATATTGAATTGAAGCTTTAATTTTGTTATATGATGATTTTATCAAGTAAAATTGATGGAAATTGGTTTTAGGACCTAATTGTGAAAGAGTTGAAATTAAGGCCTAGTATTAAAATTCTGATTTTCAAAGGTTATGAAGTAGTTTAAAATGATAGATAAAAGTACTAAATGAGAAAATTAGCTCAATTGAGGGGTTAATTGAGCAAGGATTGAATTGTATGAAATGTGGAATTTGAGACAAAATAGAAATCAACATGTTATACTAAAACAGTTTTGGACAGCAGTAATTGTCTAACTTTGAAAAATCACCAAAAATTTTAGAAATTGAATTAGAAGTTGAGTGTGATATGGAATTAAAGCTTGTTGAGTCTATTTTCATATAAAAGAAACAGAGCAAGCAAAGGAAGTCTACATTTTGAGATATTTAAATTTTGGTAAGACTGGTTTAGAATAACTTCGTGATCCCCTATTCTTACTTTAGAAATTCACTAAAAATTGTACAAAAATAATTATGAGTTATAATTTATATGTCTGTATTCCTTAGTGAACCTATTTTCATTAGAAATAATCAGAAACACTATATGAAAATTGTACTATGAGATAATTGATTTTTAGTGAAGAGAGATCAGAGTAGTAGGACTGTGTAACAGGGGAGAACTTAACTAATAAACTGTACTAATTGGCCACGCCAAAAATTCTGGAAAAATTATGGTAAGAAGATATGTGAGTCTAGTTTCAAATAATATTAACGGATCTTAATTTGGAGTTCTGCAGCTCAACAAAAAAATAATTTAGTGACTATTACACGGATGGACAGCTTGAATATTCACATAAGTAAATAGTGAAAATTATAGATAATGTTACTTATAAGGGTGTTGTTTATACTAAGGATGTGGATGGAGAGGAGAAGGAGGAAAAATAATAAATGAATGACTTGTGTATGAATTGATCACATGCTCGATTATAATTGATAAATGTTGAATTAGAAACGATATAATATTTTATTTGGAATATTTATTATGAAATTATGATTATCGTTATAATACAAAAATTGAACATGTGGGTTTATATGGCTAAATTTTAGTGATCATTTGTTAATTTTATGAACTTCATGATGTGTTTTTTCATATGTAATAATGATAAAATCGTGGATAATGTAAAAGCATGAAAATTGAATAAGCGATCAAATTGAGCACTTCAGTTCAGTGACAAGATGGATTTGACAGAAAATACTATGGTTGAACCATGGCAACAAGTGATAAGTGATAGCTTCGGCTACACTTATCTGATCAAGGACAAGTGAAAGTGATAAGTGGTAGCTCTGGCTACCTAATCAATGAAAAGTGGTAGCTCTAGCTACCTGATCAGTGAATAGTAGTAGCTTCGGCTACAAGTGACAAGTGATTTCCGTGTAAGACCATATCTGGGATATGGCATTGGTGTGGTACGTGTTTAAGATGTAAGACCATAGCTGGGCTATGGCATTCTAGTGAAAAGTGATGAATTGACGGATAAGACCATGGGTGATCCATGGCAAAGTGTGAAACGTAAGTATGGTATTAACCATACCGAGTTAAGAAATGTAGGTATGGCATTTCCCATACTGAGTTGCGAAATGTGGCGCTAAGCAACACCGTGTAGCTTGTCATGATCGACAGCTTGTGTGAGCAGACCAGTTCTATAAGACGTTCATTAATTTGACAAAGTTTGGTAAGTGTTACATGGAATTATGTGATATAAGGAAATACGAGTTGATGAGACATGAACATAGAACTTGGTTGATGAATGAGTTCATTTGTGATTATATATTTGTACACCCTTGAGTGTATTATCCGTATGAATTGGTATTCCAAATGAGTTAATGAGAAAAGTTCTAATATGAAATAATCTAGAATTTGAAACGAAATATTATGAAACCGTACTAGAAATCCATTGGTATATCTTGTATATGTTATTTGAGCTCATAATGTGGGAAAGAAATGCTTGTGGAAATTTGAGATGATGATATCGGTACACGGAATCTATTAGCGGATATTTACATCCAAACTTATATGATAGATTTTAGTGAACATTGAAATTGGACTCAATAAGTGATTCGTCAATTTAAATTGTGATTGGTAGGAAGAGTTAGTGAGTTGTGTGTCTACGCATTGTTACACGTATTTGTCTGAAATACGAGAAAATGGTGGTATTTGATATATGAAAATATGAGATTGTGATATATAAAAATATGGAATATGTTTGATAAATGTGTTTATTCATAATTATAGAAATGTACACCTCAAGTGCACTATTTGTGTAAAGATCATTATTTCAAATTATCTATAAGTGTTCTGTACTCATTGGTAATGCCTCAGACCTTGTTTCGGCGTCGAATACGGGTAAGAGGTGTTACAGACCGGGCAACCTGTCATGCTTATTCCGACTAGGGATATCGCATTCCAGGGATATCCCAGTTCAGTGTTGTCCCGAATAGGAGTATCTCGATCCAGGTATATCCTATTCTAAGAATATCTATCCTGATTCCCCCCTTTTTTTCTAATGGCTCTTTACCTTCTTTGTCTTTAGTTTCCCCAAAAAAAGTAGTAATTTAAATAAGGTTTTAATTATTCTTCAGCCTTTTTAAATCTCCTCCCTTCTCCATCGTTGAAGTTTTTCTCTCTTCCATTCATAGCTTTTTCATTAAATAAAAAAATAAATAAATATAACAATTTAATAATTCAAATAAAATACTAGGTGACCGATAAGATGGCCCAAAACTGATTTACTGACTGTTTATTAAATATATCTATGCACATTTATTATCCGTTTCTATCTCTCTCTCTCGGTCTCCGTCTTTTGTTTTCTTTTTCTTCCTCATTTCTTCTGTTTTCATAACAAATCATCAAATATATCTCTTCAATCCAAATCTCCTCCCATTTCTTTGCCGATTCTCTCTCTCGGTCTCTTCAATTTCTTTCCTCCCATTTTTTTAGCTTTGGGTAACCAAAGGAAAAAAAAACACACACACACGCTACACTGTTTTTTGTGGTTTTTGAAATCCACTGCTTCATCGGGGACTGATTTTGAGGTATGAATCTTGAACTTTGTCTTTGTCTTTCTTTGCCTTTTCATTTCTATTTTGGTTTCAGATCAATGTTTTTTTTTTACTTCTATTTCAGTGGGTTCATTTCTCTGCCGTTTCTTTGTTGCGATTTTTGTAACCCCTGCTTCATTGGAGACTGATTTCAGGTATGAATCTTTGCTTCAACATTTGTCTTTTGCTTTTTTCATCTCTTTTTTGGAGTGTGGTGTGTTTAGCTGTGTGGGTTTGGGGTTTTGTTGGTTCATGTTTGCAGTCTTTGGCGCTATTCAAATAGACATCATTGTCTTCCTTCTCTAGCCTTATTTGATTTTCTTTTTTTCTTTATTTGAATTTGATTGATAGCTTCTTGACTGTGGCACTTCTAACTACCCTGGATCTTCAAGAGACTGCATTCTTCTGGCTGCATGTGAATCACATGAGACTCTTCCTCAAAGTGCTGAATTTCCTACCGATGTGTTTACTTCTTGTCTTACTACACCTATCAAAATGACATTGAGATGGTAAAAGTTCTCATTTGATATGCTTGATTAGGACTTAGTGCTGCATTTAATACTCAAATAATATTTGCCTATTTGCTAAGCTAAATATTATCTTCTTTGTATTTGCATCTTGAATTAACTTTTACCAAGTTTTCTGTTTACTTTTCATTGTTTCTGGATTTTTAAACATGATATTCACCTTATTGAGCAGTTTTAATAAATTGCTCATCTGATTTTAATTTATTTAATTATTCTGTATAAAATGAGCTTATTAATCTTCTGATGGTTGTTATCTCTTCCAGGTTTTGTACACGTTCATTGCTTCATGAATCTCTTGACTCTTCACTTATTGATAAAATTCCTGGCCGTCAAAATGACCGTAAAACACTTCTAGGGGAATTGAATTGGATGTTTACTGCAGTGACAGACACAATTACTTGGAATGTTCTCCCTCATGGTAGTTCTTTCAGTGTATTGATCAGTTGTGCGCCTTCTTTTATTTAAGCGGTTCCTGTATTCTAATCTATTTAATCAACTCTTCTTTTTGTGATGCAGACCTTTTCCGAAGGTTGTTTAGACAGGATTTACTAGTTGCTAGTTTGTTCAGAAATTTTTTGCTTGCCGAGAGGATTATGCGCTCTGCAAATTGTTCTCCAATTTCTTACCCAATGTTACCACCAATCCATCAGCACTATATGTGGTACTATAAGGGATATTGACTTACTTTACAACTTGTTTTTCAGTTGTTTATTTTAAAATTTTCTTCTGCACATTCCAGGGATGCATGGGACATGGCTGCTGAAATTTGCCTTTCTCAGCTTCCAACGTTGGTTGAGGATCCTAATGCAGAGTTCCAGGTGTGTTTTACTTCCAATTTCTTTGCTAATATTTTTTTGTTATCCTGAATTTTGCTGACGTGTATTGGATCCAGACAAGAATTGAGTAGCAGAATGAGAGGGTGCCTATTTACTGCTCATCATGTTCCCTTATACCTGAGTGTACTTTTGTTTTGTTTCAGCCAAGTTCATTTTTCACTGAACAGCTGATGATAACCTTTGAGGGTATGGCTTGACCATGGATCTGAGCATAAAAAGCCACCAGAGCAATTGCCTATTGTGCTTCAGGTGCTGTAATCTTTCCTTGTGATTCTAGCAGTGTCAGCCAATGTTTGGTTGCCCTTCTTTATGGTGATTTCATATTGGTCAGATTTACGTTAAACAATTTTACACTATATCGAGTCCTCAGTGACCTTAGTTATTTTTTATTGTAAGGTGGGGAAATGGTCCTTCAGAATAACGGATGTCTATTGCCATAGTTTCTAACCACTTAATTTTTGGATTGAAATCCCATTTACTATGAATTTGAGCTAATTTGTTCTCATGAAGAGTAGTCTATGTTGAAGTACATCCATTATAGGTCTGCCTGCTTTTCAGGGCCACTAACAGTGAAGGGCAAACAGTTCATATTTACTGTGGCTTCGTTATACAAAAAATTTAAATGTAATATCTGACCAGCTCACGATTGATGTTTCAGGTTTTGCTTAGTCAATGTCATCGATTTCGTGCTCTAGTTCTTCTTGGAAGATTCCTTGATATGGGACCATGGGCTGTAGATCTGGTAGTTCTTTAGGGGTGTACTCTTCACTATTTGCATTTCATGCTGTTGTTTACTTGTATCATAGGTAAAATTGTTAACAAGTCTCTTCGGATCTCTTCAAACATTGTCAAGTTTTGACTTGTATCTAATACCAATTTAGTCATACAATCTGCAATTTTGTTTAACTTTCTAGGAATATGTTGTGTGACCCAATGTCTAAACATCGCTAAGAGTCTATATATTCTTCTAATGAGGCTCAATTTTGAAATTGTCAAACATGAATCTTGAATGGTCTTGACCACCTCCAAACTATTTGCTTGAATCATTACGCCCCCAAATAGCTTATCTTGAATAAGGGTCAGTTCATCGAGAATATCCCACAATTCAAAAGTATATCTTTTGGAAATTATGGTTTCTTATTTTGATGGCTTCTGGTTTCAAAAGTGTATCTTGGAAATTATGGTGTGATATCTCATAGAAGCAAATGCATTAAAGGGATGAGACTAAGCTTGTTAATCTTTTTGAATCAGAAAGAGTTGTTTACTACCATAACAATTATTCCCAAAATTAAGTCCAAAATTAAAAGATATGATAACAGTAATTAAGTAATTAATTTCTTAAATTACCATATGGGAATTCACTACAGTGTATAACTTTAACTCCTGAATCCTCACACATAACCCTCTATAATTAAGCCTAAATACATTTCAAATGTCAATATAATATGAAAGGAAGGGCCAAACATATCTTATGCAAAAGTCATAGAAATTATAAGTTAAGTTTCTGTCTTGTAATATATTACACTTAATTGCATTATTATGTCCTTCATTTTAATTTCCTCTTAAACTTTAAAATGCTTTAATTATATCATTAAACTATCGATGTTATGTCAATCAGGTCTTTTTATTATAGAAATCGTAACCTCTTTTTTTTTTCGTCGTTGCTATTGCTGTAAGCAGAACATTTTCGAATTATGAAGAAGAAAAAAAATGAATGGTTTTTTACTTTAAATCAAGAACGTATGTTTGGAAGTACTTTACGTTTGAACTATTAGCAATATCGACTCAAATATGATGATTTTGCCACTTCCTTTTTATAATATATATATTTTTTCCTTCTGTTCCATTGAACAAATTTTAAAGAAGCATAATGGAAATTTGAAATTTCACAGATACTAGCTGGTGATCAAGGTGGAAATTAGATCATTGGGATATTGAAATGATCAAATGACTTTTAAGTACTGTTCTACTTACTTGATGGTTAACTTAACCACTTGAATGTCAAATAATGCTCAATTTGCCTATGCATTAGGGAATAAGAGGCATTTACTTTTAGTATATAAGTAGTAAAAACCTGTCATTCTTTGTTGGGTCTTGAAGGAAGCCTCTAGGCTTTATGTTGCAAGTTGGGTAAGGGATATTGGTCCTGATCTTAGACCAAACGATTATAACGAGGATGATGGGACTGAAGGTAAATCCAATGGAGATAAGAGTAGGAGAAGGTAAATCCAATGGAGATAAGGTAAATCCTCTCTCCTTAACTCTCCCATTTCTTCACCATCTCTTTCTCTTCAAATTTGTCATCTCCACCTTCTCAATCGTTTCTGTTTTTTTTTTTTGTGATATTGAAATCACTTGCTTCATCCATAGATTTTGGGTCTTGGTTCGGTTCGTCTTTTCAAATTTTTGGATGTCGGTGTGGTTGTTCTTGTTGGTTGCTTTGGGAAAGAAAGAAACTCTGGTTCTACAAGATTTCACCAGCAATGGCCCAATCTAACCAAAATTCATTTCCCACCAAAATTTTACTCTCATTTACTTTTTCTCAAAATTTTACTCCCAAAAACCCTCAAAACTTTTTATTTTCCCCAAAAAATTTTACTCCCTCCCACTTTTCCCTTAAAACTTTTATTCCCTTCCCATCTCACCTCCCATCTACCCCAAACCCATCCCCTCTCCAATTTTTTTTTTTAATATTTTCCCTTCAAAATTTTACTCCCCCTATCTACTTTCCCTCAAACTTTTATTCTCCAAAACTTTTACTTCTCACTTCTTACTCTCAAATAAAAAATCAAAATTATCCCAAAAAAAATCACTAAACATCAATAGTAATAATTTTATTTATATCTACTATTCATATTATTAAATTAAATTTCACATTTTATATTATTTATATTATTGAATTGTTTAGTCATATTGAATATTTATATTAAAATTGAATTATTAATTATGCCATAAAATATTCGTGTTAAAATTTTATATTGGTATCAATTTCACATTTTATCTTTAAAATAGCTTTTATTAAAAAAATCATATTTTTACTTTTTTAATTCCAAAATACATAGTGACAAGAATCTGAAAATAATTGAAACAACTAAACAAGCAAAGAAGCTAGCCTGTATATAAAAGATTAATAAATAAATTATTTGGTGATGAAAGTTAATAAAAAATTTAGTTAAGGTGGACAAATTTTATTACGATGGGTGACAATGGTTATAAGGACCCAAATTATTTTTTAAAATTTAACTCGAACAAATATATTCGATTCGATTCGAATTCCATCTCATTTGACTCGATTTGAGAAAATTTCAAATCAAATTAGGATGATAAAATATGATTCGTCAACTTGATTAATTCGAAATTTTTTCATTCGATTCGATCGAACGCTCACCCCTAGTGGAAAGGGAAAAACAAGTGGCTTTTCAAAATCTTAAAGATCACATCAACCAAAAAATTGACAGTTGGAGTACAAGATTTCTTTCGCATGGAGGAAAATAAGTCTTTATAAGATCTGTTTTGCAATCAATTCAGACGTATTTTATGTCCTATTTTCTTCTCCCAAAATCTCTTTGTGTGGGAATAGAAAACCTTATGGGTAAGTTTTGATGGTAGAAAATTCATGGAAAGCGTGGGTTACATTGGTGTAATTAGGGAACGATGTGAAAATTGAAAGATAATGGTGATCTCAGCTTTCAAAGTTTAACCAAGTCTAATTTAGCAAACCAATGATGGCGTTTAATTTTTTATCCGAATTCCCTGTTAGCAAGAATGTTAAAATCAAAATATTACCCGTTAACAAATTTCATTAATGCATGTTTAGGTAATTTATCTTCCTATACCTAGCAAAGTGTGTGGGCTGTAAAAGGGCTCCTTCAAGCGAGACTATCTTTGAAGAGTGGAGTGCGGGAGAGTGGGTAATTTCAAAATTCCTTTGCCATGATGCCCAAGCGATGATCACATAGCATGGAGAGGTGAAGCGTCTGAAGAATATTTTGTTTGTAGTGGCTACAAGCTCCTAATACAAGGCCTTACAAACTTTACTGCTAGACAAGAACAAGGTACATAAGGTAACCTTTACAAAAAATTGTGGCTGTTGAATGTGCCACCAAAATGAAGATTACAGTGTGACCTGTAACTTGCAATTTTATTCCTACTTTCAACAACATATATTACAAGATATTGATGAGCACGATACGTTGCCTCAGATGCGATGAAGAAGCAGAAACAGTCTTACATGCGTTGTGCGGCTGTAGATTTACAGAAGAGGTATGGGAAAATTTGAGCTTTAAATGGCCCCAAAAATTGGAAAATACGAGCCACAAAGACTGGTGCCTACATTTTTTAATATTATTCACAAAGTCAATGTCGATTATTTGTGTGTGCGTTATGGGTAATTTGGATGAATAGAAATAAATGGGTGCCTGAAAGGGGCAATCAAGATGGGCTATTATTGTGAATTTTATAAAGAATTACTTTAAAGAACTGGATGACTTGGGAAGAATTTTACTTGAGAAATGTGGAGCCATGGAACGGTGGAAAAGGCCGAGAAACACGTGTAAAAGTCAATTTCGATGCTGCTTATAGGAAAAATGAAGAGAGTTCATGTTCTGGTATTTTGTTAAAGATGCAAGAGGAAGGGTAATAGCTTCAAAAATTACATTTCACGAGAATATTCCGTCGCCGTTTACTACTAAAGCAATGACTTGTGCTATGGCCTTGAAGATGTGCTTAGATCTGAATATCAGAAGTTTGGAAGTTGAAGGGGACTCTCTTAGTGTGATAAAAAAGCAAGCAGAAATGAGATCGATAGACCTCAAATCTCGGTATATATTGAAGATGTGAAAATTTTGCGCAAGGAATTCCAGTTTTGTACCTTTATGCGTGTGTAGAGATTGGCCAATGGAGCGGCACATCAATTCGCAAATGAAGGGATTAAGTAAAAAACAAATATTTTCCTAATGAACGATGTGTCGGAGTTTGCAGAGGCAATGGTAGAAGTTCATTGCTGATGGATAGAGGCCCTGGATTGAAAAACCATAGTTGTAGATGAAAGGGGAAACAGAATTCTAATGATATGTTTCATGCTTGTTTAGGAAATGAAAGGTTTTTCCCCTGAAATTTGTTTCTCAACATACATTTGACGTTTAGACTTTTTTAGAATTCATTTTTTCTATGCTTGCTGAAGCAGTCTAGAATATTGGGCTGGATTTAATTTTTGTTTATAATTGCCTATCTTGGGTTTTATTTTATTAAACCAATAGCAATTTTTTTTTTAAAAAAAAAGCATGGAAGGAATAAAAGTTTGTGTATAAGTTTGGAACATAAAAACTCATAAGTATCAACTTGGAAGAAAGTGACAAAATCAGGAGCTAAATGAGTATTTAAGTCTAAAAAATTTATTTTTTTAATATAATTAAGGTATTATTCATGTTCGTTTTATGTTCTATAAACATTAATCCTTTTGGAATTTATAGTGATGTTTTTAACAACATCGTCTCTAAGATTTGAACTTGCATTCTCTCGTGAGAATGTAATATGCCTTATAATTATACCTAATATTTTTTTGTAATATAAAAAAAATATGAATGTGTTTAAAATTAGTAGATATATATTTGCTATGGTGTAATAAAAAATTGAGCTGTTCTCTGCATAGCAAATCAGTAGATAGAGATATTGTAGGATCTGAGTTCGGATAATAATTAACTAAAAATAATTCTAAATTAATTAAGTAAATAAAAAATTAAATTAGGTAAAAATAATATTTTTCCAAAGTGTTTTTATTAGATAGGAGGAGCCAAATTTAATAAATATTAGGATTTGTATGCTATTTCATAGATTTGTAAGTTTCACATTTAAATATGGCAAGTCTTATCAAATTTAATGCTTATATGAATGAGAAATCATGTAAAATAGAGTTGTATAATAAATCCTAAAGTGATCATGAATCATAACAATTCAATACTTTCAATTTTAAATATATATGCAAAATAAGAAATAAATCCTCACTTGAGATTTTTTGTTTTTCGTTTTAAACTTGCAAACAATAAAAATTACTTCAAAATATATTTAATAGATATAATAATTAAACATATTTACGTCTGAAAAAACATATAATAATTAGAATTAAGTATTTTTTTTAAAAAAAGAAAACCAATTTTATGACAAGCTAATTGCAAAGAGGAAATTTGAGCAAGACTAATACTTCCTTCGATCATAGGTAAAATTGTTAACAAGTCTCTTCGGATCTCTTCAAACATTGTCAAGTTTTGACTTGTATCTAATACCAATTTAGTCATACAATCTGCAATTTTGTTTAACTTTCTAGGAATATGTTGTATGACCCAATGTCTAAACCTCGCTAAGAGTCGATATATTCTTCTAATGAGGCTCAAATTTGAAATTTTCAAACATGAATCTTGAATGGTCTTGACCACCTCCAAACTATTTGCTTGAATCATTACGCCCTCAAATAGCTTATCTTGAATAAGGGTCAGTCCATCGAGAATATCCCACAATTCAACATAAAAAACTGAACAATTACTGAAAGATCTGTTATAACCCATAATCAAATCCTCATTTCCAAACCTTAGAACTCCTCCAGATGTAGCAGTTCTAGTCATAGCTGTCACCGTTCCATCAGTGCATAAATTAATCCAATTCTCCATCATAGGAAGAAAAGGTCTCGGTGCCTGCTATCTAGGTAAATCTTTTTTATGGAAAGAAGCAAACTGTTCTGCCCAAGTGAATGAGTTCTTAACAATGTCACCTGTACTCTACGAAGACCTTAGAAAATGTAAAGATTTCGATTTTTCCATATTGTTCAAGCTATCAAATCAAATAAGTTAGTTTAGTTTAGTTGAAGTATTATTTTAAAAAATTGTACCAATTATTTGGAAAAGTGGATTAGGAAGTATCTCATGCATTACTTTCAAATATAATTTCTTTATGAAATATAACAATTAACTAGTTGGCTATGATCTTGTGAATTAAAGAGCTAATAATTATTTAATCAAACAAAAAACTAAACACAAACAGAAGAGAGTTTATTTCCAATTACAAACCAAATTTGAAAAAAAAAATCCTTTTTTTTACTGAAACACAAATTTTCATAGTGAAATGAAAGTTAAATCTTAAATTCTATAACATAATGAAAGATTAAATTTCTGGAAACAAGAAATAAAAAGACTAAAGCTTAAGAGACAAATCAAGCCCTGAATCATTATCATCAGCAGTATCGTTTCGATGATAACCCTCACTTGCAAATACATGAAAATCAATACTGCTCGTTGGGTTCTTTGGTGCTATAGTTGAAGCAGATGTAGGCAAAACGCTACTCTTCTGAGACTGTAAACCATCCATCACGATTCTGCCATGGCCGAAACGATAGCCGAGGGAGTTCCAAGGGTAACCCAAAATTGGAGGCTTTTGAATCAGGGCATCCATTTTTATCCCAAGAGACCTACTAAAAGATCCATACAAAGAGCCTTGAGACAGGGTTGAATATGAATAGAAAGGATACTGTCGAGGAGCAAACGCCCCTACATCCATCTCTTTACGTCTTTTGGCGATTGCACGCTCTTGTTTATGCGCATTTTGATGCCCTCCCAATGCTTGTGAAGTTGAGAACTGTTTGCTGCAAAAACCACACGTAAAAGCCCTACCTTTTGATGATTGCTGCTGAGGCTTTGGTGATGATCTCATACTGGAATGTCTAAGTTCAATCGATTCATCACCGAGCGAAAGATGAAACCCGGATGGTTTTGGGTGCTCATGAACATCATCAACACTTGCTTTCTCTTTCAGTTTGGTGGCATTCATCATGTTTTGAGTTTCACCATTTGAGGGTGGTGAGATGCTGCAAGTATCTGAAGAACATGGTAATTTGACACATAAGATTTTCATGACTTGGATCTGATGTTTTGTGTGGCTCATCCAAATCAAAGATGTTGTTTCTTATTTAATGATGGCTTCTAGTTTCAAAAGTGTATCTTGAAAATTATGGTGGGATATCTCATAAAAGCAAATGCATTAAAGGGATGAGACTAAGCTTGTTAATCTTTTTGAATCAGAAAGAGTTGTTTACTTCCATAACAATTATTCCCAAAATTAAGTCCAAAATTAAAAGATATGATAACAGTAATTAAGTAATCAATTTCTTAAATTACCATATGGGAATTCAGTGCAGTGTATAACTTTAACTCCTGAATCCTCACACATAACCCACTATAATTAAGCCTAAATACATTTCAAATGTCAATATAATATGAAAGGAAGGGCCAAACATATTTTATGGTCATAGAAATAATAAGTTTCTGCCTTGTAATATATATCACTTAATTGCATCATTATGTCCTTCATTTTAATTTCCTCTTAAACTTTAAAATGCTTTAATTATATTATTAAACTATCGATGTTATGTCAATCAGGTCCTTTCATTATAGAAAACCAAAATTATTAAAAAACCAAAATACAATTACTACTGCTTTGACAATCAATATTATATGATATCAAATAAAAGAAATATGTGTATCAGGTTAAACTGGCATCTAATCCTGTTTAACCCGTACATTTAACAGAATTTTAACAATTTATACAAAGGTACAATTGCTTAAACAATTTCACTAGAAATGAAATGTGGTCTTAGTTGAACTTTAAGCATTATATCCATAAAAGAAATATGGGTATCACTGTATCAGGTTAAACTGACATCTAATCCCCATTTATCTCAAGTTTTAGGGCATTAAAGAATGAATCTAAGCCATGGGAGAGTGCATAAGAACATTAAAATTGAAAAGAAAAGATATTGGGATAAGAACATTACCGTGCAATACGATGAAGGGAATAGCGTGTCTATTAGGGATAAGAATCAATGTAATAGTTAATATGAATAATAAAGTAGTATTCAGCAAAAAGAGAGGCCATTCTGGTGAAATCTTGTAGAACCAGAGTTTCTTTCTTTCCCAAAGCAACCGACAAGAACAACCACACCGACATCCAAAGATTTGAAAAGACGAACCGAAACAAGACCCAAAATCTATGGATGAAGCAAGTGATTTCAATATCACAAAAAAAAAAAAAAACCAAACGATTGAGAAGGTGGAGATGAGAAATTTGAAGAGAAAGAGATGGTGAAGAAATGGGAGAGTTAAGGAGAGAGGATTTACCTTATCTCCATTGGATTTACCTTCAGTCCCATCATCCTCCTATAATCGTTTGGTCTAAGATCAGGACCAATATCCCTTACCCAACTCGCAACATAAAGCCTAGAGGCCTCCTTCAAGACCCAACAAAGAATGACAGGTTTTTACTACTTATATACTAAAAGTAAATGCCTCTTATTCCCTAATGCATAGGCAAATTGAGCATTATTTGACATTCAAGTGGTTAAGTTAACCATCAAGTAAGTAGAACAATACTTAAAAGTCATTTGATCATTTCAATATCCCAATGATCTAATTTCCACCCTGATCAGCAGCTAACATCTGTGAAATTTCAAATTTCCATTATGCTTCTTTAAAATTTGTTCAATGGAACAAAAGGAAAAAATATATATATATTATAAAAAGGAAGTGGCAAAATCATCATATTTGAGTCGATATTGCTAATAGTTCAAACGTAAAGTACTTCCAAACAAACGTTCTTGATTTAAAGTAAAAAACCATTCATTTTTTTCTTCCAAAAAAAGGCTTCAGAATTGGAAAATGTTCTGCTTACAGCAATAGCAACGACGCAAAAAAAAAAGAGATTACGATTTCTATAATGAAAGGACCTGATTGACATAACATCGATAGTTTAATAATATAATTAAAGCATTTTAAAGTTTAAGAGGAAATTAAAATGAAGGACATAACGATGCAATTAAGTGTAATATATTACAAGACAGAAACTTAACTTATAATTTCTATGACTTTTGCATAAAATATGTTTGGCCCTTCCTTTCATATTATATTGACATTTGAAATGTATTTAGAATTAATTATAGTGGGTTATGTGTGAGGATTCAGGATTTAAAGTTATACACTGCACTGAATCCCCATATGGTAATTTAAGAAATTGATTACTTAATTACTGTTATCATATCTTTTAATTTTGGACTTAATTTTGGGAATAATTGTTATGGTAGTAAACAACTCTTTCTGATTCAAAAAGATTAACAAGCTTAGTCTCATCCCTTTAATGCATTTGCTTTTATGAGATATCCCACCATAATTTCCAAGATACACTTTTGAAACCAGAAGCCATCAATAAATAAGAAACACACCTTTGATTTGGATGAGCCACACAAAACATCAGATCCAAGTAATGGAAACCTTATGTGTCAAATTACCATGTTCTTCAGATACTTGAAGCATCTCACCACCCTCAAATGGTGAAACTCAAAACATGATGAATGCCACCAAACTGAAAGAGAAAGCAAGTGTTGATGATGTTCATGAGCACCCAAAACCATCAGGGTTTCATCTTTCGCTCGGTGATGAATCGGTTGAACTCAGACTTTCCAGTATGAGATCATCACCAAAGCCTCAGCATCAATCATCAAAAGGTAGGGCTTTTACGTGTGGATTTTGCAGCAAACAGTTCTCAACTTCACAAGCACTAGGAGGGCATCAAAATGCGCATAAACAAGAGCGTGCAATCGCCAAAAGACGTAAAGAGATGGATGTAGGGGCGTTGGCTCCTCGACAGTATCCTTTCTATTCATATCCAACCCTGTCTCAAGGCTCTTTGTATGGATCTTTTAATAGGTCTCTTGGGATAAAAATGGATGCCATGATTCAAAAGCCTCCAATTTCGGGTTACCCTTGGAACTCCCTCGGCTATCGTTTCGGCCATGGCGGAATCGTGATGGATGGTTTACAGTCTCAGAAGAGTAGCATTTTGCCTACATCTGCTTCAACTATAGCACCAAAGAACCCAACAAGCAGTATTGATTTTCATGTATCTGCAAGTGAGGGTTATCATCGTAACGATGCTGTTGATGATGATGATTCAGGGCTTGATTTGTCTCTTAAGCTTTAGTCTTTTATTTCTTGTTTCCAGAAATTTAATCTTTCATTATGTTATAGGATTTAAGATTTAACTTTCATTTCACTATGAAAATTTGTGTTTTAGTAAAAAAAGGATTTTTTTTTTTCAAATTTGGTTTGTAATTGGAAATAAACTCTCTTCTGTTTGTGTTTAGTTTCTTGTTTGATTAAATAATTATTAGCTTTTTAATTCACAAGATCATAGCCAACTAGTTAATTGTTATATTTCATAAAGAAATTATATTTGAAAGTAAGGCATGGGATACTTCCTAATCCACTTTTCCAAATAATTGGTACAATTTTTTAAAATAATACTTCAACTAAACTAAACTAACTTATTTGATTTGATAGCTTGAACAATATGGAAAAATTGAAATCTTTACATTTTCTAAGGTCTTCGTAGAGTACAGGTGACATTGTTAAGAACTCGTTCACTTGGGCAGAACAGTTTGCTTCTTTCCATAAAAAATATCTACCTAAATAGCAGGCACCGAGACCTTTTCTTCCTATGATGGAGAATTGGATTAATTTATGCACTGATGGAACGGTGACAGCTATGACTAGAAATCTGGAGGAGTTCTAAGGTTTGGAAATGGGGATTGGATTATGGGTTACAACAGATCTTTCAGTAATTGTTCAGTTTTTTATGTTGAATTGTGGGATATTCTCGATGGACTGACCCTTATTCAAGATAAGCTATTTGAGGGCGTAATGATTCAAGCAAATAGTTTGGAGGTGGTCAAAACCATTCAAGATTCATGTTTGACAATTTCAAATTTGAGCCTCATTAGAAGAATATATAGACTCTTAGCGAGGTTTAGACATTGGGTCATACAACATATTCCTAGAAAGTTAAACAAAATTGCAGATTGTATGACTAAATTGGTATTAGATACAAGTCAAAACTTGACAATGTTTGAAGAGATCAAAAGAGACTTGTTAACAATTTTACCTATGATCGAAGCAAGTATTAGTCTTGCTCAAATTTCCTCTTTCTAATTAGCTTGTCATAAAATTGGTTTTCTTTTTTTTAAAAAAAATACTTAATCTAATTATTATATGTTTTTTCAGACGTAAATATGTTTAATTATTATATATATTAAATATATTTTGAAGTAATTTTTATTGTTTGCAAGTTTAAAACGAAAAAAAAAATCTCAAGTGAGGATTTATTTCTTATTTTGCATATATATTTAAAATTAAAAGAATTGAGTTGTTATGATTCATGATCACTTTAGGATTTATTATACAGCTCGCTTTTACATGATTTCTCATTCATATAAGCATTAAATTTGATAAGACTTGCCATATTTGAATGTGAAACTTACAAATCTATGAAATAGCATACAAATCCTAATATTTATTAAATTTGGCTCCTCCAATCTAATAAAAACACTTTGGAAAAATATCATTTTTACTTGATTTAATTTTTTATTTACATAATTAATTTAGATTTATTTTTAGTTAATTATTATCTAAACACAGATCTTACAATATCTCTATCTACTGATTTGCTATGCAGAGAACAGCTCAATTTTTTATTACACCATAGCAAATATATATCTACTAATTTTAAACACATTCATATTTTTTTTATATTACTAAAAAATATTAGGTATAATTATAAGGAATATTACATTCTCACGAGAGAATGCAAGTTCAAATCTTAGAGACGATATTGTTAAAAACAACACAATAAATTCCAAAAGGATTAATGTTTATAGAACATAAAACGAACATGAATAATACCTTAATTATATTAAAAAATAATTTTTTTAAACTTAAATACTCATTTAGCTCCTGATTTTGTCACTTTCTTCCAAGTTGATACTTATGAGTTTTTATGTTCCAAACTTAAACACAAACTTTTATTCCTTCCATGCTTTTTTTTAAAGAAAAAAATTGCTATTGGTTTAATAAAATAAAATCCAATATAGGACCCTTGGTTTGCCCAAAATACTCCGAAAACAACAATTATAAACAAAAATTAAATCCAGCCCAATATTCTAGACTGCTTCAGCAAGCATAGAAAAAATGAATTCTAAAAAAATCTAAAAGCCAAATGTATGTTGAGAAACAAATTTCAGGGGAAAAACCTTTCATTTCCTAAACAAGCATGAAACATATCATCAGAATTCTGTTTCCCCTTTCATCTACAACTATGGCTTTTCAATCCAAGGCCTCTATCCATCAGCAATGAACTTCTACCATTGTCTCTGCAAACTCCGACACATCGTTCATTAGGAAAATATTTGTTCTTTACTTAATCCCTTCATTTGCTAATTGTTGTGCCGCTCCATTGGCCAATCTCTACACATGCATAAATGTACAAAACTGGAATTCCTTGCTCAAAATTCACATCTTCAATATATACCGAGATTTCAGGTCTATCGATCTCATTTCTGCTTGCTTCTTTATCACACTAAGAGAGTCCCCTTCAACTTCCAAACTTCTGATATTCAGATCTAAGCACATCTTCAAGGCCATAGCACAAGCCATTGATTTAGCAGTAAACGGCGACGGAATATTCTCCTGAAATGTAATTTTTGAAGCTATTACCCTTCCCCTTGTATCTTTAACAAAATACCAGAACATGAACTCTCTTCATTTTTCCTATAAGCAGCATCTAAATTGACTTTTACACGTGTTTCTTGGCCTTTTCCACCGTTCCATGGCTCCACATTTCTCAAGTAAAATTCTTCCCAAGTCATCCAGTTCTCTAAAGTAATTCTTTATAAAATTCACAATAGATAGCCCATCTTGATTGCCTCTTTCATGCACCCGTTTATTTCTATTCATCCAAATTACCCATAACGCACACACAAATAATCGACATTGACTTTGTGAATAATTTTAAAAAATGTAGGCACCAATCTTTGTGGCTCGTATTTTTCAATTTTTGGGGCCATTTAAAGCTCAAATTTTCCCATACCTCTTCTGTAAATCTACAGTCGCACAACGCATGTAAGATTGTTTCTGCTTCTTCATCGCATCTAAGGCAACGTATCGTGCTCATCAATATCTTGTAATATTTTTTTTTTGGTTAATGAAGGTGAGCTCCACGCTCTAGCTTGCTTCGTCTTCCTCGCTAACTATGACATTGCGAATCGTTGCATAGCCTGATGCGTTTTCAAGTATAAGTCCCATCGCACCTCTCGGTGGAAGTGGATAAATGTGTGTACCCACTGGGAGTGAGGTTCCAAAGTTGGCTAGCCAGTCAGCAACTCGATTTCCCTCTCGGTAGATATGTCTCGTCTGTGTCAGCCAAGGCCTTCTTAGTAATTGGCGACACCCGTTTATGATATGAGCAAACTGGTGGTTTGGGTCTGGTTCCGTCTGGAGCCTTGTCAGAGCGAGTTCAGAGTCTGACTCAATGATGCATTTTCTGGTACCGCATTCCCAGGCAAGTTGAAGTCCCTTGTAGATGGCCATTATTTCTGCTTGGGGTGCAGAGCAGATTCCAAGGCTAGTGACGGTTCCTGCAATCCATTTGTCCGTGTCATCCCGGAGGCAAGCAGCGGCAGCAGCGCGGCCCGGATTGCCTCGAGATGCACCATCCGTATTGAGCAGCGTCCATTCTGGTGGTGGCGATTTCCAACTGACCAGTTGCTCCTCTCGTTTGGGCTGTGTTCCTGTGTTACAGAGGGAAAGATATGAGGAATTTATATAGTTTAATTGTTCAAAAATAAAGGTAGCAGTATCGCAAGGTGGGTCATTCCCTTGAAAAATTGTGTCGTTCCTCCATTTCCAGAGCCACCATAGGGAGACAGCAAATATTACGTTCCACTCAGTCCCCTGGCGGGCACTGCTACGGCATATGATGTTGGTCCTAGTCCACTCTCGAGCTCCGCATCCAAAGAACACTCCGTGGAGATGCATAGGGACCAGGGAGGTCCAAAGGTTTCTAGAGGTGGGGCAGTCCCTAAGAATATGTAGCATGTCTTCTGGAGACGTAATGCACCGCTCGCATTGGGCCGTTGAGGTAAGTCCTATTCTGGCACGGCGCTCATTGGACAAAATCCGTCCATGGAGTACCATTCATAGAAAAGTGCGAATTCGTTCGGGGACTTTGAGCTTCCATACCGTTTTCCAAGACATGTCTGCATCCGTATTAGATCGTCGTGATAATGACTCATATGCGGATCGGAATGTGAATTTCCCATCCGGTGTGCCCTTCCAAGAGAGGCGGTCTCTTTCCCCCGGAGCTAGGTCCAGGGAAATTGGGGCCAGCCGGAGTAGAGCATTCGGTGGAAGGAGCGGTGTCAATTCGTTCCATTTCCAGCCTCGGCCATACTCCCAGAAGTCCGCCACCTTTCGACACCGAATGTCTGGAGGAATATGTGTTTGAGCCTGTTCAATTAGGCGGCCGTTTCTGGTCCACGAGTCATCCCAAAATTCCGTCTCATGTCCCCCCGCCATCAATCGGGTTGATCCTTGGTGTAATATGGGTGCCGCTTTGACCATTCCTCTCCAAATGGGTGATTGACCATGTTTAGTAATCAGGGATCGTGGGGAAAAATTTTTAATCTTGTACTTCTCAGCAAGCACCCGGGCCCAGAGACTTTCTCGCTCGGTGAGAAACCTCCATCCTAGTTTTGCTAATGAGGTAAGGTTGGCCTGTCGCATAGAACGGATTCCCAAGCCACCTCTATCCTTTTCCAAGCAGACCGTTTTCCAACTGACTTGATGTATGGATTTCTTCATGTGGTCCCCTGCCCATAAGAAGCGTTTGTTAGCAGTATCTAGTTCATCACAAACACTAGCTGGAAGAGGTAAGGTTTGCATAGTATAAATGGGTATCGTGGAAGTAACAGATTTAATAAGAGCTAGTCGTCCTGCGAATGAGAGGAATTGTGTTTGCCATCCCTCAAGTCGTCTGTGAATTCGAGTGATTACTTCTCTGAATGTGCTTTTTGTGATCCTTCCATTGATGGTTGGGACGCCTAGGTATTTTCCAAGATCTTTGGTAAGTTCTATGCCCAGTCTGTCGGCCAGATTCTTGGCAGATCGCTCCCCAGTGTTTACAGAGACCATCATCACTGATTTGTCGAGGCTAACTCGCTGCCCTGAAGCTTCACAAAACTTATTCATCGTGTCTTTTATGATGTCAACTTGCTCTATGCTGGCCTCAGCAAACAGTACGAGGTCATCTGCAAAAAATAGGTGGGTGAGTGGTGGGCCATTGCGGCTAAGTTTTATAGGTTTCCATTTTTTTTCGTGCAAAGATTGGGTGATAAGGTGTGAAAGTCTTTCCATGATTAAAACAAAAAGATAAGGGGAAAGGGGGTCTCCCTGTCTCAAGCCGCGCCTTGGGAGGAATTTCCCTGACTTTTCTCCATTCTATAGTACTTGTATTGACGTTGTTTCAACACACTTCATCACTTTACTAGACCAGCCCCTTGGTAGTTTCAACGTCTCGAGGGTGTCACGGAGGAAGTTCCAGCTTACTCTGTCATAGGCTTTCTCGAGGTCTAACTTAAGGATCATCCAGTGTCGTTGGGTAGACTTCTTCCGCATAGTATGGATTACCTCCTGGGATATGACGATGTTATCCGTGATTTGATGTTTGGGGACAAAGCTGTTTTGGTTCGGGGAGACAAGTTTCGGCAAGATAGGCTTTATCCGGTTAACAAGGCATTTAGGGATAATCTTGTATAAAACGTTACAGAGGGAGATCGGTCGAAATTGTATGAGTTCCTGTGGGGCTTCAGTCTTAGGTATGAGTGTGAGCAATGTGCCATTAATCTTCTCGGGGGAAGCATCTCCATTGAGGATTGGCAGTAAGAAGCCACATATTGCCTCCTTCAGGGTATCCCAAAATCTTTGAAAAAAAAGAGCGTGGAAGCCGTCAGGCCCGGGAGCCTTATTCGGGTGCATCTGGAATAGGGCTGTCCGGATATCCTCGATAGTAAAGTCTCTGCTTAACGCGCTTATGTCCTGCTCAAGCAATTCGGGAAAGCCCCCCTAATAGAATTCTGGCAGACTTCTCTTTCAGGGGTGAACAGTGTCTGGAAGTACTTCACCGTCATTTGTTTCAGTGCCTCAGGGTCTGTGATCCATTCTCCCATCTCGTTTTGTAGCCCCTCTATTTTGTTTCTTCGTCTTCTAACTAGAGTAACTATGTGGAAGTACTTGGTGTTTCTATCCCCTTGCACAACCCATTTTTCCCTTGATTTTTGGAACCAAAGCGTCTCCTCCTGGTGAAGTGTGAGATTAAGTTGTTCCTTCAGGTTTTTTTCTAGCTTCCAAAGCCCTGGAACAAACTGGTGCCGAAGGGTCCATTGGATGCCTGCAATGCGAGCCTCAAGTTTTTTCTTTCTAGTAAAGATGTTGCCAAACACAGTTTTGTTCCAATTCAGACAGGATTTGCTCATATCCTCAAGGGCGTCGATTATGTGGTCTGTCGCTTTCCACTTTTCTCTAACGAAGGCATGAAAGTTAGGATGCTGGAGCCAAGCAGCCTGGAATCGGAATGGTCTTAAGTCACGGGCTGGAGGGGGTTACCATTTAGCCGGATAAGTAACGGGGCATGGTCTGAATTAAGTCTTGGGAGGTGCTGGACCAAGCATTCTGGCCACTTGTGTCGGGCCCCAGTGTTGCCGAGGGTTCGATCGAGGCAACATTGGATCTTTGTCTGGTGTGAATTACCCCTGGCCCATGTGAATGAAAGGCCTACGAATCCGAAGTCAATAAGGCGGAGTTCATTGATAACGTCCCTAAAGGGTGCGGTACTGTTATGGTCAAAGGGTGCCCCTCCACTTTTTTCGTGTACTAAGACTATGGAGTTGAAGTCTCCTGCTAGGAGCCAAGGCTGATCAACCCCTTCTGCTACCGCCTTGAGTTCGTCCCACAATTCCACGCGTTTTTGTCGGTCAGGGCTCGCGTAGATAGCTGTGATGAGCCACTCCGATTCATTCCCTCGTCGAACTCTAGCATGAATAAACTGGGAATGGGCTTTTATAACTGAGAGTTGGACAATATCTGAGTCCCAAAAAAGCCAGATGCCCCCACTGAAACCCTCTGCTTCAACAGCATGCCTCCCTTTAAGGTTGAGTCTGGAATGACCTAGTTTAGCTCGTGAGGAGGGGACCCTAGTCTCCAGGATAGCAATGATCAGCGGTTTATGCTTATTAAGGAGTTCTCGAAACCTCCGACGAAAGTGCGGATTACCTGCACCACGGCAATTCCAAGTAATAATATTGTTGTTCGTCATAAGATAATAAATAGAAGATAGTTAGTTCGGATAAAAGCATAGGGAGGGGGAAATTTAGGCCTTCCTTCCGGTGGGGAGGTTGCCTGGGGCATTCGTCGAAGGTTCCGCATCCATTTCCATTATGGTTTCGCTCCCGTTGTTTGAGTGTGAGCTCGACCCCGTTAGGATGTTTGTCTTCCTTAATTGCTTCTGGGCATCGTCTGTCTCCATATCTATCATCGTTAGTGGTGGTTGTAGGGGTGGAAGTGGATCTGGCGGTGTTGGCGAGGATCCCATTATCCCTTATTAGCTTTCTCTGGCGCAACATTCTCCTTGCGTGGTTCCTCTTGAACAACGTTGAGTACAAACTTGGTTGGATTCCTTTTCCTTTCTGTTTTGGTTTTCTTAATAGTGATTCCGTCCGGTTTGCCTGACCGTTTGCCGTTCCTGTTGTTCACATTATTCGAAATGTCAAATAAAGGAATCAATGTGGTGGATTTTGTACTTACCTGTTGAAGCGTTGCCAGAGCCGCAAAGGGATTGTTCGAGCCTGTTATGGTCGAAGCGACCCATTAATGGCCAACTGGTGATGTTCTGATTTGTCGCTTGGGATCGGGTTACCAAATATCGTCCCTTGTGGTCTGAGGGGCCTCCGCTTTTTTTCGACTGTTACCCATGCCCCATAATGTTCCGAGGTTGGCGTCTTACTCACTCCCCGGTGATTCTCCCCCCGCTCTGGGGTTTCTCCCTGTCGTTTGTGGTTTCACTGTTGTTTTCTATCGGGTGTTCTGTTATGCTCTGGGCCTTTTCAACTCGGTTTGGGCATAGATCCGAGAGGTGGCCGAGTCTCCCACATGTGTAACAAATGGTGTTAAGACTTTCGTATTGAACGGTGAAGAGCTTGCCAAGGACCCGGACCCTCGATATAAGCGGCTTATTTAAGCTAAGCTCGACGCAAACTCGGGCAAACCTTCCCCTGGAAGCGAGGGCCGAATGTGTGTCAATTTTTATTGGACGGCCAACTGCTGAACCTATGGCCTTCAAGGCATCCTCATCAAACATTTCCAGATGGAGTCCTTGAATTCGGATCCAATCTAGGGTGGTACTTAGGTCGTCTTCCTCCGACCTAAATCCTGCTCTCCACGGTCTCACCGTGAGGTAGGAGTCGTGGACTATCCAAGGTCCACCAGTAACAACAGTGGAGTAATCTTCACTTTGAGCAAACTTCACCACATAAAAGTCATTGCCTACATCAATGAAGGAAGTGGTACCTTTTGGTTTCCAGAGGGCCAGCAGTCTCCTTGTTAACATCTGGTACCCAACCTTCTTGTCCAGCAATCTCACGATCAGTGTATCTCGCCATGGTTTGCAGAGCTCCTCGTAGAGCTTCGGATCCATTAGGACCTCCGCCTGGGAGGGGTCGTCCTTAGTGTGTATCACCTTCATGAGATTGCAGGCGAGCAGATCTGTGCCACGGGGGAAGGCTTTGGTCGGTTGATGCGGTGCTCCGATGAAAGAATCGCGGAAGGTGCGGGGCTGAGTAGAATCGGCAGTGGGAAATGTCGTATTTGCAGCAGCAGTTATAGGGGTATGGATTTCGTTAATCGGGGGGAGCAGGGTATCAGCGTCTGGGGGTTTTCCTTCCCTTGTCCCTCCTTCGTCGGTCGGCGGGTTAGGGGGATCTGATTCCATCACGGTGCCTAGAACGGCATCGGCGCTCAGTGCGCTCAGTGTTGAAAGTAGGAATAAAATTGCAAGTTATAGGTCACACTGTAATCTTCATTTTGGTGGCACATTCAACAGCCACAATTTTTTGTAAAGATTACCTTATGTACCTTGTTCTTGTCTAGCAGTAAAGTTTGTAAGGCCTTGTATTAGGAGCTTATAACCACTACAAACAAAATATTCTTCAGACGCTTCACCTCTCCATGCTATGTGATCATCGCTTGGGCATCATGGCAAAGGAATTTTGAAATTGCCCACTATCCCCGTACCCACTCTTCAGCATAGTCTTGCTTGAAAGAGCCCTTTCGCAGCCCACACACTTTGCTAGGTATAGGAAGATAAATTACCTAAACATGCATTAATGAAATTTGTTTAACGGGTAATATTTTGATTTTAACATTCTTGCTAACAAGGAATTCGGATAAAAAATTAAACGTCATCATTGGTTTGCTAAGAATGCTAAATTAGACTTGGTTAAACTTTGAAAGCCGAGACCACCATTATCTTTCAATTTTCACATCGTTCCCCAATCACACCAATGTAACCCACGCTTTTCATGAATTTTCTACCAGCAAAACTTACCCATAAGGTTTTCCATTCCCACACAAAGAGATTTTGGGAGAAGAAAATAGGACATAGAATACGTCCGAATTGATTGCAAAACAGATTTTATAAAGACTTATTTTCCTCCATGCGAAAGAAATCTTGTACTCCAACTGTCAATTTTTTGGTTGATGTGATCTTTAAGATTTTGAAAAGCCACTTGTTTTTCCCTTTCCACTAGGGGGAGCGTTCGATCAAATCAAATCGAATGAAAAAATTTCGAATTAATCAAGTTGACGAATCATATTTTATCATCCTAATTTGATTTGAAATTTTCTCGAATCGAGTCGAGTGAAATGGAATTCGAATCGAATCGAATATATTTGTTGGAGTTAAATTTTAAAAAATAAATTTGGGTCCTTATAACTATTGTCACCCATCGTAATAAAATTTATCCACCTTAACTAAATTTTTTATTAACTTTCATCACCAAATAATTTATTTATTAATCTTTTATATACAAGTTAGCTTCTTTGCTTGTTTAGTTGTTTAAATTATCTTCATATTCTTGTCACTATGTATTTTGGAATTAAAAATATATATTAAATGTAAAAATATGATTTTTTAATAAAAGCTATTTTAAAGATAAAATGTGAAATTGATACCAATATAAAATTTTAACACAAATATTTTATGGCAAAATTAATAATTCAATTTTAATATAAATATTCAACATGACTAAACAAATCAATAATATAAAATGTGAAATTTAATTTAATAATATGAATAGTAGATATAAATAAAATTATTACTATTGATGTTTTGTGATTTTTTTTGGATAATTTTGATTTTTTATTTGAGAGTAAAAGGTGAGAAGTAAAAGTTTAGGTGGAAAATAAAAAGTTTTGGAGAATAAAAGTTTGAGGGAAAGTAAATAGGGGGAGTAAAATTTTGAAGGGAAAATATTAAAAAAAAATGGAGAGGAGATGGGTTTGGGGTAGATGGGAGGTGAGATGGGAAGGGAGTAAAAACTTTAGGGGAAAAGTGAGAGGGAGTAAAATTTTTTGGGGAAAATAAAAAGTTTTGAGGGTTTTGGGGAGTAAAATTTTGAGAAAAAGTAAATGAGAGAATAAAATTTTAGTGGGAAATAAATTTTGGTTAGATTGGGGGGTTGGGATGGGAGGGGAGTAAAAATTTTTGGGGAAAAGTGGGAAGGAGTAAAAGTTTTGGGGGAAAAGTAAAAAGGTTTGGGAGTTTAGGGTAAAAATATAAAATATTATAGTTTGATATTCGAATTATTCGAGTTATTCGAATTCGAAAACTCAACTCGATTCGAACTCGAAATTCGAAAAAAAATATTGAGTTGACTCGAATAACTCGATTCGTTTAACTCGAAATTCGAATTTTTTTCGATTTTTTCGAGTCGAATCGAGTTTTGCTCACCACTACTTTCCACCATGCTTGAAAGCCCCAAATATTTTTTAAGATTATTTCAACTCCGGACTCCCAAAATGTTTTCCACCAATTGCCTTTCTCGATCACTAACATTTGAGCTATAGAAACTTGTTGACTTTTCGAAATTAGCACATTGGCCTTTCATACTCTCTCAGAATATTTTTAAAAAAATTTGCCCCATTAACACTTGCCTCGCCAAACAAAATGCAGTCATCTACAAACATGATATGTGTAATTTGAGGGCTTCCGCGACAAACTTTAACCCCTTTTTATAGACCTTCTTCCCAAGCTAATCTCATAAGAGTTGGCAAACCTTCGCTATAACACAAAAAAGAAGGGTCCCTTGGCTCAACCCCCTAGAAGGACGAAAAACCTCTTCTTCTTCACCATTCATAATGACATTGTATGATGTTGTGAATAAACACCGAATGATAAGATCAATCAATCTAGCATCAAAACTCTTCCTTAACATTATTCTCCTGAAAAAACCCCACTCTACATGGTCATATGTTTTGCTCATATCCAGCTTGAGAGCTAAATAACCCTTAAGATTCGTCCTATTATTTTTAGAAGTGTAAAAAATCTCATAGGCATGCAAAACATTGTTAGTTGTCAATCGACCAGGAACAAATGCACTTTGTGCCTCATTAAAAAAATATCTAAAATTTTTTTAAGTTTATTTGCAAAATCCTTAGAAACTATTTTATACATAACAGTGTATAGGCTTATAAGACAGAAACTTCTCAAAGTTTTTGGGTGAGATATCTTTGGAATCAAAACGATATTTGTAACATTAATAGGTTCCAACGATATAACTTGACTAAGGATTCCCAAACCATAAGCACTGACATCGCGTCCCAAAACATGCCAAAATATCTATAAAAAAAATTAAGGCATGATATCCATCTAATCCCGACAACTTTGTTGGGCCCATACCTTTTAGCACCAAATACAACTCCTCTTCCCTGTATTCCTCAATCAACAATTTGTTCAAATCTTCCGAGATACATCTCCCCACACCTCCCAAAATATGATTCAGATTTTCAACACCATTTGTGGTAAACAAATATTGGAAGTAACCTCGAGCAATTTGTTTCATTGTTTCCATCTCTCTAGTTTCCCTTCCATTTTCATCGTATATACAGTGAATATTGCTCATCCTTCTTCGCTAGGATTCAAATTTGTGAAAGAATGTAGTATTTCTATCCCCATGTTTTAACCAATTCGTGCGCGCTCTCTGCTCCCAAAAGACTTCTTCTTTCTTGATTTCCATGTTAAGATGTAACTTAACCTCCGTTAAATTCGCAAGATTTTCATCTCTCTCTTAATTATTTAGAAACTCCATCTTTGTAAGATCTTTTATAAGCCCTCATCATTTCATGTGGATCTTTCTCTCCCAAGTTTTCAAACCTTTTTTCAACAAGATCAATCTTTTCCATAGGAACACATTAAAAGGGAGGACAAGAAAATAGAAAAATAATAATAATAATAGAAAAAAATCAGAATAAAAGTAGACACAATTTATAGGAGGAAGAAACGTCTCTTATCAAGAAGTGAGAGAGGCGTTGGAAGCTGCTTAATGTATCTATTTTAAATTTTAAATCAGTGTCAAATTTTCCAGTTAAATATATTAAAATTATTTTAAAAATTTAAAATATATAAAATTCATTAAAATTTTAAAAAAATATCAAATAAATGTAAATTGTGAGGTGCGTTGAAATGTTTAAAATTGCAATATTTTAACTAATATTTTTATTAAAAATAAAATTTTTATTTTTTTAAATAAAAACCACTGAATATATTAGCAAAAAGACTGAAAACAGAGAGGAATAGTATTCTGCTCAGCGGATATTACAAAAATATTATACAAATATTTTCCTGAGTCTTGGGAGCAATGAAACCAGTGTAATGTTATTTGGAAAAGGAACTATACTGACAAAAATATAAATGAAAAGCCGAAATCTAAGCGTGACTTAGGCCCCAAAAAAAAAACCCCAAAATTATTCTGCTAAGCAAAAACAAGAAATGAAGCATATATCAAATAAAAACAGAGAAGAAAATATCTGTATTAGGATTTTTGTAATATCCAGTAAGAAGAACAATTTTTCTGAGTCTTGGAAGCAATGGAACTAGTGTCATGTTATTTGAAAACATAACTATAATGACAAAAATATAAATGAAAAGCCAAAATCTAAGCAAGATTCAGGCCCAAAAAAACCAAACCCCAAAATTACTCTGCTAAGCAAAAACAAGAAAAGAAGCATATATCAACTAAAAACAGAGAGGAAAAGTATTCTGCTCAGCGGATATTACAAAAATTACTCTGCTAAGCAAAAACAAGAAAAGGTTTTGTAAACTTACACGATTAATGACGATTTTCTACACTTTGGGAGCCGAAGCGACGGCGCGTTTGACGCGCACCAAACCCGAAACTCGCTCTGATTGAAACGTTCGTTCTTGGCTTGCATCGCAGTATGCATATACAGGAAGAGAAAACTTAGGTATCTATCTGAAATTAAAAAAATACATGAAAAGGCAAATACACAGTTAATGCAAATATTCATACCTGAAATGACTCTCCCATGAAGCAGGCGATTTCAACATCACAACAAACAGAACCGGCAGAGAAAAACTTATGGGTTTCTCCCTCTCACGAAAACTATCTTCCCCCAGTCTGTGGGTACACAAAGCTACAAAAGAATGACAGGAAAAAAATGAAAAGAGACCAAAACAGAATCCGCGAAGTACGAGAAGGGAGGAAGAGAGAATAATGAAAACCAAAAAGAAGAAGGAATGTATGGAATGAAGTATGATTTGAGTATGTAAAATTTGGGAAGGAAGTGGGATGTGAAAAGGTAGAAAGCGGGCAGCGGGGCAGTCACTGCCCAAAAAATAAAGATTCTTGAAATCTTTTGCAACGGTAACATAATCTATTTAATACACTCATTTAATGAAGAAGCAGCTGAGTAGTTCACCTATCTAATTAATTCATTCAAAAGTTCAAGATAAAAAGAATAGGCTGAAAAGGCAGAGAGAGAAAGAGAGCGAGATTAAGCTATGACCTTTGGCACAATACCCTGATTAATTGCTCGTTCAGATGGAGTCCCAAAATTTTTATCCAAATGAAGACAAGGATTTGACGCAGTTCTGGAGTGGTTGTTTGCAACAGCTTCAGAACATAAGGAAATATTCCAACAGAAAGGGCCTAAAAACAGAATCCCCCTGTAAGTAAACAACAGCATGAAATGCAAATAGTGAAGAGTACACCCCTAAAGAACTACCAGATCTACAGCCCATGGTCCCATATCAAGGAATCTTCCAAGAAGAACTAGAGCACGGAATCGATGACATTGACTAAGCAAAACCTGAAACATCAATCATGAGCTGGTCAGATATTACATTTAAATTTTTTGTATAACGAAGCCACAGTAAATATGAACTGTTTGCCCTCCACTGTTAGTGGCCCTGAAAAGCAGGCAGACCAATAATGGAAGTACTTCAACATAGACTAC
Organism: Gossypium sturtianum; assembly: GCA_025698515.1. NCBI lineage: Eukaryota > Viridiplantae > Streptophyta > Magnoliopsida > Malvales > Malvaceae > Gossypium > Gossypium sturtianum. The sequence goes on from CM046947.1 coordinate 100,158,751, forward strand.
TCTTCATGAGAACAAATTAGCTCAAATTCATAGTAAATGGGATTTCAATCCAAAAATTAAGTGGTTAGAAACTATGGCAATAGACATCCGTTATTCTGAAGGACCATTTCCCCACCTTACAATAAAAAATAACTAAGGTCACTGAGGACTCGATATAGTGTAAAATTGTTTAACGTAAATCTGACCAATATGAAATCACCATAAAGAAGGGCAACCAAACATTGGCTGACACTGCTAGAATCACAAGGAAAGATTACAGCACCTGAAGCACAATAGGCAATTGCTCTGGTGGCTTTTTATGCTCAGATCCATGGTCAAGCCATACCCTCAAAGGCTATCATCAGCTGTTCAGTGAAAAATGAACTTGGCTGAAACAAAACAAAAGTACACTCAGGTATAAGGAAACATGATGAGCAGTAAATAGGCACCCTCTCATTCTGCTACTCAATTCTTGTCAGGATCCAATACACGTCAGCAAAATTCAGGATAACAAAAAAATATTAGCAAAGAAATTGGAAGTAAAACACACCTGGAACTCTGCATTAGGATCCTCAACCAACGATGGAAGCTGAGAAAGGCAAATTTCAGCAGCCATGTCCCATGCATTCCTGGAATGTGCAGAGGAAAATTTTAAAATAAACAACTGAAAAACAAGTAGTAAAGTAAGTCAATATCCCTTATAGTACCACGTATAGTGCTGATGGATTGGTGGTAACATTGGGTAAGAAATTGGAGAACAATTTGCAGAGCGCATAATCCTCTCGGCAAGCAAAAAATTTCTGAACAAACTAGCAACTAGTAAATCCTGTCTAAACAACCTTCGGAAAAGGTCTGCATCACAAAAAGAAGAGTTGATTAAATAGATTAGAATACAGGAACCGCTTAAATAAAAGAAGGCGCACAACTGATCAATACACTGAAAGAACTACCATGAGGGAGAACATTCCAAGTAATTGTGTGTGTCACTGCAGTAAACATCCATTTCAATTCCCCTAGAAGTGTTTTACGGTCATTTTGACGGCCAGGAATTTTATCAATAAGTGAAGAGTCAAGAGACTCATGAAGCAATGAACGTGTACAAAACCTGGAGGAGATAACAACCATCAGAAGATTAATAAGCTCATTTTATACAGAATAATTAAATAAATTAAAATCAGATGAGCAATTTATTAAAACTGCTCAATAAGGTGAATACCATGTTTAAAAATCCAGAAACAATGAAAAGTAAACAGAAAACATAGTAAAAGTTAATTCAAGATGCAAATACAAAGAAGATAATATTTAGCTTAGCAAATAGGCAAATACTATTTGAGTATTAAATGCAGCACTAAGTCCTAATCAAGCATATCAAATGAGAACTTTTACCATCTCAATGTCATTTTAATAGGTGTAGTAAGACAAGAAGTAAACACATCGGCAGGAAATTCAGCACTTTGAGGAAGAGTCTCATGTGATTCACATGCAGCCAGAAGAATGCAATCTCTTGAAGATCCAGGGTAGTTAGAAGTGCCACAGTCAAGAAGCTATCAATCAAATTCAAATAAAGAAAAAAAGAAAATCAAATAAGGCTAGAGAAGGAAGACAATGATGTCTATTTGAATAGTGCCAGCCAGAAAATATACTACTGACGAATTGAGGATAGAACGCGAGCAAGTACCTCAATGAAGGCATTAACAACCATTCCTGCAGCAGAGCAATCAAATAAGGCTAGAGAAGGAAGACAAACAACCATTCCTGCAGCAGAGCAATCAAAAACATATATAGAAGGTGTTTTTAGCCAAGAATCAAGATTACTGATAGGCAAGGGAATATACTGTGTATAACTCTGCACAGGAAATGTTCAGCTTAGCAAGGAGAAAAACTGGCAAATAGAGCAAAAGAAAAGCAACAAGAATTGATTCCTAACAGTTAAACAAGTAACACTTTATTAAACAGCCAGATTTCACCATTTGCAGTGGCTTTGGAACACCATGTCCATTGTAATGAAATAAAACTCTCTGACTTGGCATATCTGCGACATGCATTACAAAGTTTCTTCACTTCATCCACTGTAGGATCAAGTTCAACCTTACTGCGAGCCTGGCCATGTTTAATAGAAAGAATTAGATTCTAAACTTGATGGAATAGCCTGTAATGTGGTATAAGATGGTGTTCAAACCTTGGGCTGCCACTTCTCATATTGATCTCTCCAGTTTTTCCCAATAGTTTCCACTGCTTTTTGTGGTGCCATAGAAAAAGGGTCTGCAACAATGGAAGAAAGAAAAAGTGGAACATACTAATGTCAATGAAAAACATTAGATTGAAAAAAAAAAATTATATATTTTAATCATTTTGTGACCAAAGAATGGATGTTGGATAGAAAATATGATTGAAAACTTATTTTGTGCAAGTGCAGCACTAGGCTTCCAACTTTTTCCTCCTTGGCAACCAATAAAGCAAGGCCAGTATAAGGGTTGTATATAGAAACAATGAATAGATAAGCATTCCCGAGACTGCATGCAAAATACTAAGTTGGTGCAGCAATAACCCTACAAAAGTGACACTTTCTTAACCACCGAACTTGATAATTATTTCAATTTTCTATCCAATTTTCTGTTGGTCGTTTGCCACTGCTTCAAACACCATAAACGGTAAAACAATACTTCAAAAGAACGTACTCCGAAGCTCCAAAATTTACCTTCCTCTTTGAAAAAGTTCAATATGTTAAAAGTTCCAAACTACTTATAGTTACAAAATATTCCCTTTTTTACCCTAACATAAAAGGAGATACTTGTTTCCCAACTGATACAAAAAAATACAGAGAAGAGCTCAGTTTGAAGTAGGATCATAATTAGCACTCTTGGACAGGATTTATAGTAATTCTCAACATTTGAATGCAAATATAAAGACAACTAAGGAGCAGATACCGTTTAGAGCAACAGGCAAACAATATCCAAACTTAAAAATTCATGCATGCTCAACGAATCAACAAGCATTTAGTTCGGTCATATATTAAAATAACACAAAACTTATTAAAGATTTCTTGAGGAATAATCATGAGCATTAAAGCTTCAATAACCATTAAATAGCAAAAATGCAAAAATAAGAGAGAATTGACTCAAAAAACATACCAGTCCAGCACTCCATTCTTGCGCAAGGAGATATTTTTATTACATCGGGTGGATCAACACTGATATTTAAAATAAAACTAGGGCCACACATCCTGTCTTCATCTGCATATGCAGTCGTAAGTCAAGTGAATATGGTCAAGCACACCATATCAAGACATCTTAGGGGATGGTTTCTAATATTTATTAAGAAGAAACATACTATTATCTAAGAATCAAATTCAGTTCCAGGAAAGAAAATATTACTTAATGTATTGCAAATAAACCCGAGCAAAGAGGCTGCTGAAAGATAAAAACAGTCTTTTTAATGCACACTTTAGGAAGTAGAATGCGAACAAATTTGGTATAGTATAACACTATTTCAAATTATTTGTATTCTGCATGTTTAGGCTTTATAAATCTCTTTAAGCAGACATAACAAGCTTCCACAATATTGTCTCCTTATTTTGCTTTTAGATTCAAAATTCATGTCAAAACCTAAAAGGTAAAAATAGAATACATTTCACCATGGCATGTTCAAAACACTAAGCTACAGGAGAAGGTATGGGAATTGTTACTTTACCACAGATGAAATTAAAAAGGATTAAAAGATTTGAGTTTCTACTTTGAAGGCTCTAGTGTGAAAATACATAAACAACCAACCATTCAAAATATATTCCTTAGTCAGTAGTTCATCACAAGGCAAATGCCATACTGGGATGGTAAAAACAACAGCAGATTACTTAATGTACAAAGTATTGAACTCTTCCAGACTCTAATGCTTTCATCTGGAGGAGTACAATGTCTTCATGTCTTCCATTGCTGGGTGACCACATCAAATTCAAGGATTTCAAACTTAATTGACAGTACTAATTCCATAATGTTATGCTAGCACATCTAAGAATCCCCCTCCCTTCTATCCATTGTACTATAGCCCTATTAAAATTTTTGTTCTAGACCCAAAATGGCATAGATATGAACCAATTTAGCAACATTTCTAATAAACCTAAACGAAGTCAAATTTTCTTACTTCGTAACATCAATAGGAAATTCTAATTATTTGCACAATCCCATCTTTTCCTACTGCAGTGTAAATATTATTTTTTTTCTTAAACCCATTATTAGATATAATCAGTCAAACGAATGGTAAGCAAAAAAAAAGAAGAAAACAAGCTAGAAAGGAAAGGACTTACTCTGTACTTGGGGCGCCATTTGGAAACAAGGCCACTATCACAAGGTCCAGTTGGCGTGGAAGCTTCAAATGCAGCATGCCGAAGCTCGCATAAAACAACAGTTTGCGGCAAGTAAGCCATGGTCGTAGGCACAGTGGCCGTGGAAGTAACGCCATTCGCGTAACTGCTAGTTGATGCAGCATTTAAATCCCTCCTCTGAGACATCAAGTCAGCATAAGCAACATCGTCGTCATGATAGCCGCCGCTGCTGACGTTACCGTCGATGACATGATTCGATACCGCCAACGACAATTGCGAAAATTGTGATGTCATCAGATCGCCCAATGCCATTCAAATCCCGCGAAACAAAAAAGAAAATACAAATACAAAAACCCTCGGATTCAAAATTTTAATTAATAGAAACTAATCTCACCAAAACCTAGCCTTTTTTTTTTTTTTTTTGCTCCAAACTGATCAACAAGAGAAACTGATACACATATTAGAGAGATGGGAAAGGAAAGAGATTTGATCAACAAAGCTGCTGAACCAGCGGCGCATTGAGATTCGCCAGAAAAAAGAGAGATAATCCAGCTCGGAAACTTGTAGAAGGAAACCGAGAAAGGGGAAAGTTGAAGGATTTGAAACCCTAGGTGACGGCAGCGCGGCGCGACGATGCTGGTGTGGTGGTGGAGCATAGAACAGGGAAAAAAAGTGTAAGATCATAGAAGTTATAATTACAGTAAAATTAGGGGAATCATTAGGTGGGTTAACAATAGGTGGAGCAAATGCGAGAGGGTTACGCAATTCAATTTGATGTCGAATTGTTCAAACAGTTATCACATGCACAACAATCCTTGCAGTAAATCCCTGCTGCAAAGCACTCGCAATAACTGCCAATCACAACAAACAACAAAACTCAACAGATGTTCCAAACATCTTCACTTCTTTTGAGCACCCTCTGAGCATTTGGAGTATGATGTTCCAAACATCTTCTAAATACATGAGGAAAACTTAAAAGAAAATGAAACATGCCGATCTCGGCTATATGCTTAAACCAAGTCCGAGTAACATATTACTCAAGTGAAATGTTCTGTCTCGCATGTGAACTTACAGTTTCAAACATCTGGATCTTCTACAGTTGCAGTGTTTCCAGGCTTCAGTCTCATCTGGGAATGTTTATTCCTGAATTCAATAAATCCCACAGCTAAGAAAGCAATGTGAAACTTGCCTCTCCCCTTTTGACCTATCTTGGGATTTGGATAGTTGGTCAACCCTGTCAGCAAAATGTTCATAAGGGATTATGAGCTGGTGAAAACATGACACTTTCTGAGAATCCTCCATATTTTCTGGTACACAAAGTCCATGGGGATCGCTGTCAACATGATCACCAACTCTACTAGCTGATGAGATCAAGGGATCAGAGTTTAATGGTTGAACTCCACGGTGATCATTATCAACATGATCACCGACTCTCCCAGCTGGTGAGATCAAGGGATCATGGTTTAATAGAATATGAGATGGGAGCTGAATTAACGTCGCCTGATTTCCATCAAGGGAAGAGGGCTGAGAATCCAAACCTTGACGCACATGTTCCATAAATTCATCAGATTCAACATGTTCCCAGATGTTCTTAGATAAAAATTCCAACATCTTAACCAACCTTTCATCATCGGAAATCTCAACCATGCCATCATTCGTGTTATCATTAGTTTTTCCTGTGGTCACTTCCGAGGCATTGAAACAAGCACCATGTAGTTCATCATGTTGAGCCCAGTATTCACCATGTTTGATCAGAGAATCGTCTTGGTTGCGACCATTGAACTTGACCCACCAATTTCATCTGTAACATAAACAAAACAATCTTTAGTTATGAGCAAAGTGATTGGTTAGACTTCCAAAAATATCCTAAGTGAAAAAAAAAAAAAAAAACACCTTTGAAGGAAGCTTAAGCTTATTGGTCGTAGGTCTATATTTAAATGTGATGAGTTAAACAATGAAGAAATCAATGTAAAACTGGACTCAGAAAGCCTTTTCTTACACAGTGATGCTCTCGCTCTGGATGGCATTATAGGAGAGAGATCATTGAGAAATTGGGAAACAGGAGATTTCTACAATAGAAACAAAGGTTTTACCAAGAAAAACATTATGTGTTCATTTATGTCTCAGATGAAGCAGCGGATTTAAAAAATAACAAAAACTAGAAATGCCAGAGAAAACTTAGGGCTTCTCTCTCACGAAAACTCTCTACCTACTGTAGCTTGTTTTTTTTGGCCTGTGGTTACCCAAAGCTAAAGAAGAATGACAGGAAAAAATTGAAAAGAAAGCGAGAGTGAGAGAGAATTGGCGAAGAAATGAGGGAGCTATGAATTGAATAGATATATTTGAGGATTTAAATTTCGAATGATGGGAAGGAAGCTGGCCTGATCGGAGGTAAGACAATATAAAATGAAGTAATTTCCTCATCATCAGCTAGGCAGGATTGTAGTATTTGATGAAAACAATTACTTCTAATCTGATCAATTAGCATTAAAGCAGAACGGGTCTTTATCATAGTAGAAATGAATAAAATTCCCTACCCAGACCTTCCAGTTGATTTAAGGGATAAAACAATTACTCTTGTGGCCCGCTTAATCCTCCTGTTAATTCATGCCCAACATTCTATGCTCAGACAAAGCTCAAGTGAGATCTATTATCTCGGGAGAAAACTTGGAAATTCTTCTTTTCTTGGTGCATGGCCTGACTCTATAGCTGGGAGATGGGGTTAATAAATCTATAACCTCAGGTTCACGAGTGACATCGAAACTAGGGACATGATCTTTCAAAACTGCAACTTCAGTGGTCAACGGTTTCCCCTTTCTTCATGACTGTTGATCTCCACTGGCCGCTACAAAAGCTGAAAATTGCTTCTGAATCCAACATTTCTTCTCGATAATGCTTATATTGGTTCCTTCAGCTGTCTCTTCACTAGAAAGGGTAGTAACAACTGAGGAAGATGCTCGTACTGGTGAACAAATGACATCAAATGGCTGCCTGTGATATACTCCAAAAGTGCAAGTGTCCACTAGCTTTTCATTTTCCTCGCCAGTAGTTGATGGTTTCTCTTTTACCGATGGTTGTGGATCTTCATCAGCTTCCACAGCATATTTAAACCGCATGCCCTCAAAGACTCCTTCCCAGCAATGCTCATATCTGCACATTCAGCAGCATTTACCATGGTGAGGCCAGTAGCAATTGAGGTTGCCTTGCTAGGAGGGGGATGAATGAAAACTAGTGATTCTAAATTACCTACTCCAAGATTGGATGACTTCCTGGTTTTCTTGTCCCATATTCTTCAATGTGTTCAGATTGTTCATGACAAGCCTCATGAATGATGCTATGCAAATTATCTGCTGAAAAATAACCACTTCATTTGGATATGTTTCTGGAACAGTTTCACATGTATCACTGACTTCGTCATATTCATCCAAGTTATCACAATCATCTTTGTATTCAAACTCATTTGGTTCAGTATAGCAGGGGAGCTCATCCATTGGTGAAACTTTAACTTTCATCTGCTCCGGCAAGCTTGGGCAACTAGCAGAATGATTTGTGTATTTGGTTGAGAAGTAGTTTACCGTGATGTTCAAGCTGATCAAAAAACAATATAACACATTGGTTAACCAACTATTGACCTAAACAAAACAGGATTTATCAGGGATAAAAGGCAAGTATATACCTCTGCTAGGCAGGGAGGGCGAGCATCATATATGCAAGTTTTATCTTATTGGTGACACCAGAGAAGGATTTAAATGTTGCAGCTGCTTGCCTCACAGCCGCAGATTCTCGAGGATGCTGCCAGGCCCACTCAAGCTGCAGGCATCAACCCAGCAGAAACATTTATCTATTACTAATAAGCCATGAGTCAGAACAGTTATTGGAAGTATTACATATAATAAAATCAATTAGCTCAGAAAATTTTAAATTTTGGAAGCATTCTTCACCAATCAAGAATGTCTCTTCGAGTGTCAAAAAGCTGCCTTTTCTGCATTTAAAAAAAAAAAAACCCGCATACTCTATCTCTTGTTGCCTTATGGCTCAATTTAACATACACATTTATATATAGCACTTCATCAACTAAGCATGGACAACATAAGACAATTAAATTTCACAATAAAGTAGATAAGAACCCAAAAAATCCCCTAAACTAAATGTTTCCTGCCATAGCCAAATCTCATCTAGAGTGAGAAGATACTCATCTGCAGTCGCTGGAATAAGTTAACCAAATACCATAAAAATAAAAAGATGATACAAATGCATGAAAACTCAAGGAAGAATATAGCTGTTGAGCCCAACAAAATTCCTTGTTACAACAAGCAAGCTAGGATCCTGAGCGCATTTATACAAGAAAATCAACAAGCGCTAAATGATGAGGCTTGTGAGATAGACCAATTCATAGTCATAAATGGCATTTCAAGCATAACCTCAAGAGTTTTCTACTAAGCCCAAAAGGTGATGCAACAGATTCGAATACAACCATGTTATAGACTATATATAAAATATAAATTATATATTATATATATGACCTGAAGAGCAGATACATTGGTTGGAAAACCATCCAAGCACACAACCATTTCTCCATTGTGCTGTCTTATTCGACGCAGTGGGTTCACAGTAAATCTGCAATTGGGCAACACTGCCGTTAGATAAATAGTTCAAACTGCAAACTCTTTGGTCAGCTTGAATTTTTTACTAGAGAACCTCATATCAAAGGAAAACAACTGCAAGCTGATATTATTTAAATGACTTATTAAGCCACATAGGTAGTAGCATCAATTTGCTCATCGTAGTGGCAACGAATCAAACATGAAACAGAAAAGAAACTACGTGGAAAATTTGAAGGGAAAAAAGCGAAATTTGAATTTAAAGATCATAACCAGGTAAATATCGAGTTAAAATTAAATTTATTCAGATAAACCTCAAAGGGTGTAAAACCGAATCTAATAAAAGCCTTGGAACATGTCATGTACCATTCAAAACACTCGAGTGAGAAGTACAGAATCATGAAGCTGAACCTTAAGAGGTAAGATTAGAAAAGACATCTTGCCAAAAAAGAAAATATCTATCTATGACAGCAAAAAAAAGAAGCATTAGCATCCATAATTTTGAGATAAGAAAGAAACACGGTGAGGATGAGGCAAAATATTAATATAGGAAGAGAACAAAAAATCAGACCCAATATAGGTGTGGCCTTTATGACGAGGGCTGAGAGAGGCTAGTAGATAGGAAGCGAAAAACCCTTTTCCCGGCCTGCCCTTATTTTCATTTCCCGGTTCTCTTATTTGTTCCTGATTTTCAACTTCAAGATCCCGGCATTTGAAGTGTTCTGCTAGTGACTTCCTCTGTTTGAAGTAGGCATTGAGGGATTTCGAGTCTCCTTTCTCGCTTGATTGCCACCTGGGGCAATTTTCCCACCTCTCATCTCTCTCCAATTCACTCACAGCAAAGCAAATGGACTTGAATTTGGATGTAGTGGAAGTTAATTCATCAAATTTAAGACAATTAATATGAGGAAACCGATTAAACAAGAGTAGGGTAACATTGCATTTTACCCCTTTAATTAATCTTTGAGATAGTTGATGGGAACACCAAAATTAAAGTTTTTATGCTTAAAGAGTATATAAATTGTACAAGAACGTTTAAATTTTAAAGCTATAGTTCAGATTGTGAGATGGGCACATATGTTGACTAGAGATTTACAAATCCAAAACACCAAATAAAAGCCCAAAACATCACCCCAAACCTAAACCTGTGCCCCAAGCCTCAAACCCCAATACCTAAAACCCAAATATCCCATAAATGGAATATACCAAACCGAGATATCCTTCGATAGGATAACTCTGCATCGAGATATCCCTAGTTTGGAATAAGTACAACAGTAACTCACCAAACACATCAAAAATCAAACCTGGATACCAAAAATACCGAACCGGGACAAGATATGATGGGAATATTCTTGGAATAGCTTATCCTGAAACGCGATATAATGAGGATATCTCTGGAGCAGAGTAACAATGAAAATAAACCCGTAAAATAGGCCCAAACTTATTGTTATGCGGGCTTTGATTACTTTTAATTGATATGCACGCTTTAATCACAAATCTTTGTGCGCCAGCCAAGAGGCATCCACATCGCAGCAGATATGTTCTATGATGCAAGTAATAACCAAATGACATTAAGATTATATCTATACATTTTCAATCACTTCGATATTTTCCAAATGCATAGAACCTAAAAATCAAGAAAGTATCAACCATTTATTACTGAGCAAACCAAAAAAAAACACATCACAAGTCTCGCTTTTAACAATAAGATACATGATATGATTAATCTCTCTCTCTATATCAACCCCCGTGCATTCTAGGGTTTAAGTTATTAGAATCTTAATATCTTCTTGTATCTGTAGACACAAGAAAAGGAATATCAATCACATATTTTGCGCTTAAATAGCTCAATGTAAAATTATCCTTTGAATGTGTTAGGGGTACATGAGTGTTGACTGCAGAACCATCTCAATTCGGGCATTACAAAATAATGGAGGAAAAAAAAAAGGAAACTACTAGACGTCAAAAAATAACAGAAAAATGGGTGGGGACACATCTAAAGTAAAAAGGTTTCTTCAAGCTTGATAACCATAAAAGATTATCTGTCAAAGAGAACCAGATACATGATAGCTCGAACAATGATATGCATGCTACAATGCGTTGTGCAACATTATCGCTTGTCAAAAAGAAGAAAAAATAGTTGTAAGTGAAAATAACAATACTCTGTTATCTCGGAAGTCAGATAGACATCTGCAAAAAGCAAAAGCTTTAACTAGAGGCATGCTGTTAGGGTTGAAACAAATAGAGCAAATTAGATCCCCTGCCATGTCATTAAGTGTAGTTTTAGAATTCAAGCTTTCTGCAGAACCCCAAAACAATGACGCTTGATCTCCCAGTGAGTTTAATAGGAGCACCAGGGCAAGTATCAGAAGCCCCATTTAGGCAAGGAGCTGAAGGGGGTGTCTTACTACCATCAGAATCACATTCTATATTTGAAAATTCAATAAGAAAACCCTCAGCTTGGTTTGAAACGATAACTTCCAAGAGATTTTCATAATCAGACTAACATTTCTTCATCTGAAATAGAATCTGCAGCAGTTCTATGGTTTACAGAACCCACAGTTCCAACAGAGATGTCAAAATTTAGGCGGCGTGCAAAAGTTATCCTCATTTCATCAACATATTTCCAGTAGGAAGGAGCAAACACCATGCCTTCTGGGCCAGGAGCAAATGGGTCAAAAATACCATCCTTTGGGGTTCTAGGACTACCATGGTTGACAGAAACCATTGACTCTTGGTTTATGGTGGTATCAGGATCAAAGTGAGAATGATTTTGTGCATTCTTCACTTCGATGGGTGGAGAATTAAATTTATAGGGGAACTCTCCAATTCCTCTGTTCGCATCAGAGGTGATAGGCCCTAGAGAAGATTCCTTATTACCCTGTCTAGTAGTTACCAAAGGATCAATAATTACCCTATTAGTTTCTGTCTGTGCAAACTTTATCTGAGTTTTTAATTAACTTGAGAGAATTGTCTTTGCATTTGCTGGCACAATTTCCAGAATCCATTGATCCAATCATAAAACAAAGCCTAGGCAGCTGCAACGAAGGGAATAATAATATTATTATTATTGAAAAAAAGACAAGAGGAGAGGTCATGTTGGCGAATCTTTTGAGACGGCGGATGAATAAGAAATTCTAACCCTATTCCCAACCCTAAAGCACCGCTTTCAAAACTAAGTTTGGAAAAATATCATATGTCGGAGAGAAACCCGCTTCCTTGAGTTTAGAAAAATATCTCACCGCTCTTGCCAAATCCTTCAGGCCAATAAAAAGCTTTATTACTACACGATAAGCAGGAAGATCCAAGAGACATTCCCTGGCCTCCATTTCCCAAACCAGAGCTAATGCTTCCATGTACTTGTTCTCAGAATAACGACTATGAAGCAATGTTGTGTACATCACCACACTGGGGTCACGCCCTTGATTGCTTGAACCAGTAAAACAAGCTCTCCACAGTCTCAAACTTCCTATGCCTAATGCAAACCTTCATGATCGCTGTACAGTACTGCTGACTCAAATTATAACCATCTCTTTCTCCAAGATCACCCAGTAACTCCTCTACAAGGATGTGTTTATCAGGATTCTTTCCAAGATCCAATATTAACTTTGCGTAAATGCCTGGATCCAGCATTCTTTTACTTTGCTTCACAACCGAAAGAAGCTTCCATGCAAGGTTCAAGCTTCCACCTTTAACTAATCCTTTCACCATTGCCTCAATCAGACTACGATTGGTCGAGCTCGTGAACTTCTCCAAGTTGACAGGCAATTTTATTTCACGCTTCCTAGCCAATACTTCAACAGTTGAAGTCAAAATCCTATCATCCGGGTACAAGTGAGGCATCTTCTGAGCCCAACAGAAAGTTTGCAGAGCTCTTTGTGGAAGATCCATAAGACCCAATTCCCGAATTGTGATTGATAACAAACCCTTAGGCAAAAAGGGAGCCCATTTATTGAGGACTGCAGACACATCATCATCGGAAGCCAGGTCGTTAATCTCTTTGGATAAGCCAATAAGAAAGCTTGGATTGTTATATAACTGTTGTGATACAGAAGCACGAGATGAGTTTACCCCAGGAGAAGCCTTCTTAACGTGCTTCTTTGGCATAGGAAATCCCAGTGACCGTAGCTTGTGAGGAAGTGGGAGAGGAAGAGGCCTTTCTCTACCTACCTTTCCAGGTTTTTGAGGAATTCTTCCCTGAAAAAGTGAAGATAAGGCTTCAACCTCATCTGATTCCCAAGCAAGATCAATATTCACATGATCTTCTTCGTCGTCTTCTTCTTCAGGTGAATCATTATTGTGACCGTAAACTGTGGACATGTCGATTTCAGTTCTAGGTTTCTCCAAGAATAAGTTAACGCCAAAGTCAGGAGGAAGTTTGGTGCGACGTGGATAACGGCGGTTCTTGGGTTGCTTGCTATAGCAAATTCTTGTGTTGGGATGCGCCAGGTTAGTAACAGAAATGCTCTGTTGTAGTTTTCCTCTCAAAGTTATGAAAGGATATGTGGTGATGGATGAGAATATGCAATCCATTTTCTCAAAGTTATGAAAGAAGGGAAAAACAGTAGCTAATAAAGGAGAAAGTTAGAAATAAAGGAAAAATAGGACAGAATATGGGAATAATTGACTGACTTTTTTTACTGTTGATAAGATTTGGTGAATGAGTATTAAAAACTCTATCAGTGTTTTATCATTTCCTCGTTTGCCTGCCAAAGAAATAAAAAAATTATTAAAAATATATATAAACCATAGAAATTTTAGAAACAGTAAAAAATAAATGTGAATGCTGAAATACTCGCAAGGCTCCAGAACCAAAACCAAAACCACCAAAAATACTCAGCTAAGCAGAAATTACAAAAAAAAATGTCCAATAATACTAAACAAATAATCTTAAACAGAGGCAAACAACCAATCCAAAAATAAATACCATATGCAAGGCAATAAACTAACAAAAAATACAAGACATAGATACGAAAGTAAAACCCATTAAAAATAAAGTAAACAGTGGCAAAAAAAAAACATAGAACCAAAAACTTAAACCTAAAAAACCAAACCAGGAACTAATAATTCCGAACAGGATATTACAACTCTGGGATATCCTCGGAATAGGCTATCCCAAGGAGAGTAATGATGGGTATATCCCTTTAGCGGAAAGGGATATTACGATTCCGGGATATGCTCGGAATAGGCTATCCCGAGGAGAGTAATGATGGGTATATCCCTTTAGCGGAATATGAACGAAAATTGACAAAAGCAGAAAGAAAAATATAAAAATAGATCTTAAATTAAAACTGCGGAACAAGAATGAAAGTTAAAACGACAAGTAAACTTAAAAAATCTGAACCAGATTCAAAATATTTTGCTAAGAAAAAAATAAAACAAATCGAAACAGTGATTTCTAAACCTGAAAACCAAAAGGCATAAAATAAACCAAGAAATACAAGTACAAAAGCATAATTCTTAAATTAAAAGAGAGAACGGAAAAGAGAATGTTGAAGCAAAGATACATACCTGATGAAGCAAGGGATTCCAAAAATCCCAAAAACAGAAACGGCAGAGAAGATCATAGTATAGTCTCTTTGAATTGTTTCAAGCGTTGGTTCCAAAAAAGCTAAAAAATATAAGAGGTAAAATTTGAAATGAGACAGACATAATAAAAGAGAGAATAAAATGGAAAGAACTGTTAGAAAAAAAGGAAATGAGGATAATATAAACTATGAAAACATGCCCATTATCACAAACCACGGGAACTAAACAGAAACCCAAAAACCATGACCATTATCCCAGCCCAAGAAAAGAGGACAACTATCCCAAGTCGCAAAAAACCAATGGCCACATAGGCCCAGGACAAAAAAGAACACGAACCCGACCCAAAAACCACGAAACCTTCCCATCTAAACAAACCATACCAAAACAGAGATGAAAAAGCAAAAAGACAAATGTTAAGCAGAAAACAGATAGTAGTCGATAAACTGACTAAAAAACAACGACACCAACATCAGTAGATTAGAAAGGACGAAACAAAACAGTGTTTCATGAGGCTGAGAACCAAAATGCATACTGTTGTCGAAAGACAAGGATAGACGGGTGGTCTAATACTATCCCACTAATCTGAGAAAAGAGGAACAAACCTTACAAGCCTCTATATTCTGCCAACCAGAAACATTATCCCGATTAGGCAGAACCTGCAGCGCAAACTTGCCAGCATTCCATAATTTGTTTGTGAAGGCCGTGTCCGCTGTTAGCCTTTCAGTTGATAAATTAAGATCCTAGAGATTATTCAAGGAAATTGGTTAATTAGACATACTATCATAAGCTAGAACCATGGACATTAGAGCAGTATTGAACATTATATAACACAACTTTTCATTATTGAATTACCAACATATTGCCTGTAGTACAAGACAAACCTGACCAGCAGTTCCTAAAGCAAGAGTGAATCGCAAGGCATCAGTGCCAAACTCCTTGATAGTATCAATTGGGTCAATAACATGGCCAAGAGTTTTAGACATTTTACGCCCCTGAAACAGCTTACATGTTAGCCAGATATTTTCTCGAGTCTTGGGAGCAATGGAACTAGTGTCATGTTATTTCGAAAAGGAACTCTAATGAGAAAAGTATACATGCAGATGAAGGGGAACACAAGTCGAGAAAAAAAATTGTACTTTAAAATGGGCACCTAAGTTGTTGCCTGATTCAGACACTCCACTTGTGAATCACGGATTAGACCATGAAGATATACATATGAAAATGGAACAGTTCCTTTTATAATTATGCAATAAAGTTAAGTAACAACATTAATATAGTCGCTTTATTTGGATGACAATTTCAAAATATTATTTGCTTTCTTCTATATGATCTCAAAGACTAAAAACATGATTCACCCCTTTTTATTTGGGACATGTCAAAAGATTTTTTGGAGTAGTTCATCATATCTAATTAATAACTTACATACAGGAAGAAAAAAAAATAAAAGGTGCACTTATTTGATTGATAGTTTGAAAATATTGCATCATTTAAACATTAAGAATGGGAAGGCCAAGCTTTCTAGCTAGAACATAATCATTATGATCGTGTCTAGGGCTTATCTTCAGTACACCAGTCCCAAAGTATTTATCAACACATTGCCGCCATTGACATAACAAAGAAAGCAGAAGTGAGATTGTCAACCTGAAATTACTTAATTTAATGGACACAGTTGAAACATTTGCCACCTTAACTAACCCCACTAAGCAGGTCAAGCAAACCATTTGTTTTCTAAAACTAGTGGTGAATCCCACAATGAAGAAGCCTATAGGTTACGCAGGGAATAAGATACATCCTAAATTTGAAGCAAAATTCCATCATGATGACCAAAATAAAATGATACAAATAAAATGATATAATTTTATTAAGCTAAAACAATCTAACATACTTTTGCTTTAATAATTGTGTTTCAATTCCTCTGTCATGTGCATTCCTACCAATTTGAGTGACAAAGAGCAAGGAAAAATTAGCATTCGTACATTGATGCAAAATTTGGAGAATGCAACAATACTTAGAAAAAACAGAAACACTTGTTTTTACCTTATCAGAGATGATAGGAACATGATGACCATATGTCATAGGAACAATTGCCATTTTACCAACATACTTCGAATATCGCTCATCCTGAACAAAAGTGATGTGTCAGCCATACAAGGACACAGAGTTGTAAGTTACAACTTTTGTGCAAGTTTTGCTGGATACCTATAGGCCATGACATCCCAAATCAAGCAAAATCTGAAGGGTATTCTAAGTTCTCGATTTATTGCAAGACAGGACACTTGGTATAAGGAATGGAATAATTTATGTTACCAATCATCGGGGAAATAAGAAAAGGCAACTGTGGTTTACTTAAAACAATGAGCATTTTTCATGCTGCATCCAAAGATTCTTTAATAAAACCGTTATATGTTAAGTTGCTCAAGTTAACCTTATTATTTAAAAGATCTCTTTCAACATTAACCAATCACTGGTGCCTTTGTCCAAGTGGCATCACGCAAGCAGTGAATAGTCCTTTTTTTATATTTAAATAAACTACACTTTCTATTTCTTTGTAAAGTATGGTCCTATCATATCGATAATTTCTCAAACAGCATCCTTTATTCAGCCCACAAGATAGTAGGATCTACTACTGAATTAATGCACTGAGTAATAGGATGAAGGAAAATGTCTGTTACATGAGTTACTAAAAAAATGGTGAAAACGCAATGGAACTATTAACAAAAAAATCTCACTATATTGCAATCGCAGTTATATATTATAGTGGTCATGAACTAATGTTAAATATAAAATTTGATGATTCAACTCTACCTAGTTTAAAAATCTAAATGCAATCTAATTATCAAATTCGATCAATTAATGTATATACATGACAAGGATTTTACTAGAAATCCGTAAAGATATAGCTTTTAACAGATTTACTAGCTTTATGAATAGTGCATCATGTTGTTAAAATTTCCTCTTCTTTTATGGTTTATTGTAATACATGCATTCGTAAGCTTCCATAAGTAACTAGAAATAGAAATGGCCTTTATGTTTATCATAATATTTCATAAATGCTGCATCCTATTCCTATTTTCCAATTACTTCGATCCTTCTTCCTGAATTGTATGTTATTCTATTGCACTTCAAAACATGCTCCAGAAAAACCCACATAAAATTAGAAACATATTCCCATATGTAAGTACTTTAGTACTAAAGAAAGAGAGCAGAAGACACCACACTCCAAAAAAGAGATGAAAAAAGCAAAAGACAAATGTTGAAGCAAAGATTCATACCTGAAATCAGTCTCCAATGAAGCAGCG
Organism: Gossypium sturtianum; assembly: GCA_025698515.1. NCBI lineage: Eukaryota > Viridiplantae > Streptophyta > Magnoliopsida > Malvales > Malvaceae > Gossypium > Gossypium sturtianum. The sequence continues at coordinate 100,176,477 of CM046947.1, forward strand.
GTTACAAAAATCGCAACAAAGAAACGGCAGAGAAATGAACCCACCGAAATAGAAGTAAAAAAAACATTGATCTGAAACCAAAATAGAAATGAAAAGGCAAAGACAGACAAAGACGAAGTTCAAGATTCATACCAAGTTCAAGATTCATACCTCAAAATCAGTCCCCGATGAAGCAGTGGATTTCAAAAACCACAAAAAACAGTGTAGCGTGTGTGTGTTTTTTAGCCTTTGGTTACCCAAAGCTAAAAGAATTAGAGGAAAGAAATTGAAAAGATACCGACAGAGAGAATCGGTAAAGAAATGGGAGGAGATTTGGATTGAAGAGATATATTTGATGATTTGTTATGAAAACAGAAGAAATGAGGAAGAAAAAGAAAACAAAAGAGGGAGATCGAGAGAGAGAGAGAAAGAAACGGATAATATATGTGCATAGATTGAAGAGATATTTAATAAGGTCACTTAGTAAATCAGTTTTAGGCTATTTTAACGGTCACTCAGTATTTTATTTGAATTATTAAATTGTTAATTTTATTGATTTTATTTTTTTATTTAATTTTTTTATTTAATGAAAAAACTATGAATGGAAGAGAGAGAAATTTCAACGATGGAGGAGGAAGGGGATTTGAAAAGGCTGAAGAATAACTAAAACTTTCTTTAAATTACTACTTTTCTTTTGGGAAATCAAAGACAAAGAAGATAAAGAGCCATTAGAAAAAAACGGGGAAATCAGGATAGATATTCCTAGAATAGGATATACCTTGCCCGGGATACTCCTATACGGGATAACATTGAACAGATATCCCTCGAATACGATATCCCTGGCCGGAATAAGCATGACAGGTTGCCCGGTCCAGACAAGAAAAAATATCTGAACCGGGCACAAAACTCATAAACCTAGTACCTAAAAATTTTGAACCTAATAAAAAAGCAAGGATAACTGTGGAGTAGTTTATTCCGAATCGAATATCACAGAATAGAGCTTTAATAGAATAAGAAAGAAAATTAACTACAAGATGGCAATTAAAATTCTCGCACAAAGATAGAAAATTTTCAAATAAATAACGTTTAAGTCTCCTGTTTGGCTTCCGGGAGAATATAGAATGAACAGAATTTGCCGACCAACAGGTGTAGGAGTAATAAATTAAAAAAAATAAAAGAAACAACGAATAAAACCAAGAAATAGAAGTACAAAAGCATAGTTCTTAAATTAAAAACAGAGAACGGAAAAAACAATGTTGAAGCAAAGATTCATACCTTATGAAGGGATTCCAAAATTCCCAAAAATAGAAACGGCAGTCTCTCTGCATTCCGTTGGGCGTAGGTTACAAAAAAGCTAAAAAACATAAGAGGAAAAAATTGAAATGACACGGGCAGAATAAAGGAGAGAGTAAAGGGAAAAGCAATGTTAGAAAAAAAAAGGAAAATGAGATGAGAATAAGCTACCAAAAAAATGCCCATTATCACAAGACACAAGAATCGAGCGTAAACCCCAAAACCATGCCCACACCGCAAGCCCACAAAACCAGGACCACTATCCCGAGTAGCAAAAAAACCAATGGCCCAAAGAGGACCAGAACAAAAAGAACACGAACCAATTCTCTTTCCAAAATTTGTTGAGACCTATATATTGAAAACAAGGAGATTAAATTCCTGATCACATACCCATAAATTTTAATTTAGAAGGATTGACCATCTCGAAATATGCAAAAGGAAATGAAGACATAAAGTAACAAATGCGCCTTCCTTTTCATGAATGTCAAGACATTGAGAGAATAAAGGCAGATATAACAAACCTGGTTGCCATAATCGATACCCATGTTTGCCGAAGCACGCACCTAGTTTGGCTTCAAATCTAGTGCCTAAAGATCCGCACATAGACCAAAAGACTAAATTCAATAGTGCTTTGAAAAGATGGCCACCACAGCAAAGGGGAAGTTTATCATTAAATAATTTTAAATGGACAATCTCAAGATGAATGAGGCTAAACAAATCAAACTCGCATGTGCAAGATCTGAATGCATTAAAAAGGCATTTTGAAAGAGATGATCAAGGGTATATCTAAATTGAGGAAGTGCATAATCAAATCATCTAAATCAACCAATAGCTTCAACAAATCAAATAACTAATTACATGGAGCTTAACGTAAGAGCTAGCTTGTCTTCTAAGGTCCAACTAGGTGCAACATGTTATTTGGAGAATCTTTTAGCACCCTAAGGTTACAAAGATGGAGCAAGTAAATAATTCAACCCTATGAGAGGGTCAGATAACTCACCAATGCATCACTTTACCATTGAAAGATAAGAAAGAAGGGAAATAGAGGAAAAGATGATGCAACCCATATGAAATTGGCACACAGAAGATTGACATGTTGGGTTATCACATGTTTTGCATTTCTTTATGCCATCCTTTCAATTGATTAAGCACAAGCCAAGTATTAGGCACACTTTTTTGTTATAGAAGCGAAAAAGCCCCCTTGATTCAAGAAGCACAAATTTACATATTCACCTTAATTTACTCAAAAAGTGCTCTTTTTACATCTTGCACCTCAAATGGTTCAGTAGTTACAAAGACCCTTGCCAACATTGTCAACACCTTCATAATTCATTTTTTTATTCGCCTAACATGCAAAATAGTGAGCAACACATCTGCATAAATTGATCCTTAGTAAAATCCTAATGCTCATATATTTTGAATTTCACACATTACAGTACTCCAACTTAGTAAAGAGAACCCCAAAATTTTAGGATAGGGAAAATAAATTTTTAATTATAAAAAGTAATCATGAAATTAACATATCAAAGCTGTATACGATAGGCCACCACTATTCAAGGGGGAATCATGTAGAGGCTACCGTTGATAAGCTAATATTGCATTAGCACTCTGCACACTCGTTGGCACTGTTGCACCAAGCTTGTTCCAAAGAGAATAATCATTAGGTTTAAGTTTCAAAGCGCTTTTGAAAGATGCAATGGCCTTATCATATTCTCTCAACAAATTATACAGTAACACCAAGGACAATGTGTACATCAAAGATCCTCGTGAGACATCTCGAGCAGCCTTCATTGAATAATCTAGCAACTTTGTATGGCGTAAAACACTTCGATTAACACCAGAATATAGTAATAACATTTTCAAAATGTAATGTTAGGGATAAGCTTCTAGTAATCTTAAAGAAATTATTTCCTGTCACCGTATGTAAGTCCAAAATATAATCACTGCAGTCATGGAAATCATATGCAAAAAGACACTCTTGTAATCACAGCATTCACAACATAAGCAAACTGTCAGAATATAGTTGTCCAATAAGGGATATTTAGTATATTAAATGTTATCATATGAATATTTTATTTATTGTTATCCCTAACTTTAAGGCTGGTTTTAAGGCACTACACCCTAAAACCAGTAGTGCTGCTAAGTCTAGAGTCTTCTAGGTTAGGCTCTCTTGTATATAAATATTTAGTGTAGTCTCTTGTAAAAATTAACAGAGAAAAATCTATTCTGTCATGGTATCAGATTAGACGATTTCTGGGAATTTTTTCTGGTAATCTTTTACTCCCACAAAATCCTCAAGCCTGCTTCTGTAATCAAAAGAGATATGTCTGAATTTGTCCACCCCAATACCAATGGGGACAGTTCAGAAATCTCTATGAAAAACTCCAACCAAACCAGTGAGTTGCAGAATATTCAAGTGGCCTACAGATTAAATGGGAAGAATTACCTGAAGTGGTCTCAGCTGGTTCGCACGTTCTTGAAGGGCAGAGGCAAGCTCAACCACTTACTTTCAAGCACAGACCTCCGTAAGGAGATCCTCGGTTGTCGCTTGGGATGAACAAGACTCTATGGTCATGTCTTGGTTATGGAATTCTATGGTGCCCGAAATCAGTGACACATGCCTATTCCTTAACTCATTCAAAGAAATATGGGAGGCTGTGAAGCAAACTTATTCTAAAGTTCGAGATGCTGCTTAAATTTACGAAATCAAGACTAAGATTTCATCCACTAAGCAAGGAAATCGTTCCATCACGGAATACTCTAATCTGTTGCAAAGTTTATGGCAGGAGATGGATCATTACCAGTGCATTAAAATGCAGTGCAGTACAGATGCATCACTATTAAAAAGGTTTGTTGAAAAAGACAGAATTTATGATTTCCTTGCTGGACTAAATGTGGAATTTGATGCAGTAAGAGTCCAAATTCTTGGTAAGGAGGAGCTACCCTCACTAAATGAGACACTCGCGATAGTTCGTGCTGAAGAAAGAAGAAGAGGAGTTATGCTTGACGATAATCGCGTAGATAGGTCTGCCTTAGTTACAAAGGCTGTCAGTGAGAGGAAAATTGCCATGGAACAGCCAACTGATATGAAGCAACCAGATTCTACAAGGCCTATTAAGAGGGATTCTGTATGGTGCACATACTGTAAAAAATCTCGTCACACAAAAGAACACTGCTGGAAACTCCATGGGAAACCACAGCAGAATAAAAGGAATTTTCCTGCAACCAGTGGACAACTAAAGGAACAAGGGCATGCAAATATAGCACGACAGATGGATGAAGAACAGCATTCTGGTATTTTTAATAAAGAAGACATTGCAAAATTAAAGACGTTGCTGGGCTCATTGGAAAAAACTTCTTCCACAGGTACTTGCAGTTTGGCACTTTCAGGTATCTCCTTTTCTCAAAATTCTAATGTCTCGGACACAACCACCAACAGATCTTGGGTCATTGACTCAGGAGCTACTGACCATATGACCCACTCCTCACACAAATTTGTTTCATATACACCTTGTCCTAGTAATAGAAAAATTACAGTAGCTGATGGTTCTGTAATAACAGTGGCTGGTCAAGGTGATATTGTTATAAATGAGACCCTTACTCTTAAAAATGTCCTTCATGTTCCTAAACTATTTCCCAATCTTCTCTCCATCCAAAAACTTACCAGGGACTCTAATTGCAGTGTGGTTTTTTATCCCAATAAATGTTTTTTCCAGGAACAGAACACGAAGAGGATGATTGGACATGCTAAGGAAGCAAATGGCCTATATTACCTTGAAGAGTCTAGTGGAGAAATTAGTGCTCTGAATTCCTCACCGTTATCTTTCTTATCCAAGTCTGTTCAAGCTCCCAAAGACAAAATTTGGCTCCATCACCTCCGCCTTGGTCACCCTTCATTTTCAACCCTTCAATTTCTGTTTCCTTCCTTGTTCAAAGGAATAAATGTTAAAAATTTCCGTTGTGATGTTTGCGAACTTGCCAAACAAAAACGTACTTCATTTCCCGTAAGCAATAAAAGAACATCTACTCCTTTTACTCTTATTCACAGTGATATTTGGGGACCATCAAACATTTCAAACGTCTCTGGGGCTCGGTGGTTTGTTTCCTTTATTGATGACTGTACCCGTGTGTCTTGGATATTTCTTTTAAAACAAAAATCTGATGTAGGGTCTGTTTTTAAAATTTTCTACAACCTCCTCAAAACACAATTTGGGACTGCAATAAAACGGTTTAGGACAGACAATGCTAAAGATTACTTCAATCAGTTTCTCTCCTCTTTTTTTCAAGAAAAAGGCATTCTCCATGAGTCCTCTTGTGTTAACACACCCCAACAAAATGGTGTTGCCGAAAGAAAGAATGGTCATATTTTAGCTATTACTAGAGCTCTATTGTTTCAAAGCAATGTCCCTAAACAATATTGGGGGGAAGCTGTTTTAACTGCCACTCACCTGATAAATAGGTTGCCTACAAAGGTCCTTGACTCTCAAAGTCCTATACAAGCTCTATTGAAATTTTTCCTTGATTTTAATACCTCCAATCTTCCTCCCAAAATTTTTGGGTGTGTTGCCTTTGTCCATGTCCATTCTCAAAATAGGGGAAAACTCGATCCACGAGCTGTCAAATGTGTTTTTCTAGGTTATTCCTCTACACAAAAAGGGTACAAATGCTACAATCCAGCCACCAAAAAATTTTTTGTTTCTGCTGATGTCAGTTTTGCAGAAGAAGAAAATTTTTTTACTTATCCTTATCTTCAGGGGGAGAATTTATTTAAAGAAGATAAGGGTAGAGAGTTTTTTCTTCTTGATTTTCCAGCTTCTGTTCAGCCTGCTCAACCTAATTTTCCAACTCCAAACACTCAGCCCTTACCTACCAACCAGTCTGCCCACCTTAACCCTATGCAACCTGAAATAGAACCTGCTACACCTAAGTCACCAAAAGGAATTCAGGACACTACTCGCCCTTTACTGGTTTACTCAAGGAAGAAGGCACCGGTGCAAGTTCAATCATCTTCTTCGGATAAACACCCTACTGCTCTACAACCCGAGGTAACTACTGAACCTACTTTGAATACTAGTGAGAATTCAGATCAAAGAGAGTATGATTTTCCTATTGCTATTAGAAAAGGAACTAGGGCCTGTACAAAACACCCCTTGTACTCATTCATATCCTACAAAAATTTGTCCCATAAACACAAAACCTTTCTTACTAGCCTAAATTCCATCTCCATTCCCAAAACTGAATCCGAGGCATTAAATAATAAGAATTGGAAAAATGCCATGAAAGTTGAAATGGAAGCACTTGAAAAAAATAAGACATGAGATTTGGTAAAATTACCGAACGGAAAGAAAACAGTTGGATGTCGTCGGGTGTGTACAGTAAAATACAATTCAGATGGCTCTTTGGAAAGGTACAAAGCAAGATTAGTTGCTAAAGGGTACACTCAAAAGTATGGAATAGACTACCTTGAGACATTTGCCCCGGTTGCAAAGATGAACATTGTGAGAGTGTTGCTGTCACTTGCTGCCAACAGAGGCTGGAAACTACAACAGTTCGACATCAAGAATGCTTTCTTACATGGTGATCTTGAGGAGGAAGTCTATATGGATGTTCCACCGGGGTTCGGTTCTGATATAGGACAGGTAGTTTGCAAACTAAAAAAGGCTCTATATGGACTAAAACAGTCCCCGAGAGCTTGGTTTGGAAGATTTACCAAAGTAATGCTCAAACTGGGATATAAACAGAGTCAAGGAGATCACACTCTGTTTGTAAAGCATTTATCTTCAGGGGGAATGACTGCTTTATTAGTCTATGTAGATGGCATTATAGTAACAGGTGATGATTTGGAATGAATGGAAAATTTGAAGAAATGTCTAGTAAAAGAGTTTGAGGTCAAAGAGCTTGGTAAGTTAAAATATTTCCTTGGTATTGAAGTAGCACACTCTCGAGAAGGGATCTTCATATCTCAGCAAAAATACATAATTGATTTGTTGACAGAAACAGGAAAGTTGGGATGTAAACCAGCAGAGACACCCATAGAAGTGAACCACAAACTTGGAGATGCACTAGAAGAGGAAGTAGTTGATAAGGGTTCATATCAAAGACTTGTAGGGAAGCTCATTTACTTGTCACATACTAGACCGGATATTGCCTATGCAGTTGGTGTTGTAAGTCAGTTCATGCACAATCCTAAAGAGTCACATCTTCGAGCTATATACCAGATCCTACAGTACTTAAAAGGGACTCCAGGCAAAGGAATCCTATTTAAGAAAAGGGGGAATTTAACCCTTGAAGCCTATACTGATGCAGATTATGCAGGATCTATGGTGGATAGAAGATCAACCTCGGGCTATTGTACATTTCTGGGAGGCAACCTTGTAACTTGGAGAAGTAAAAAACAGAATGTTGTGGCTAGATCTAGTGCAGAAGCAGAATTTAGAGCGATGGCTCTTGGAATTTGTGAATTATTATGGCTGAATAATGGAGGATTTGAAGATCAAGTGGGAAGGACCAATGAAACTGTATTGTGATAATAAGTCTGCTATCAACATTGCACATAATCCAGTACAACATGATCGTACGAAGCACATTGAGGTTGACAGACATTTCATCAAGGAGAAACTTGACAGTGGCCTAATTTGCACTCCATATATGCCCACTGATGGTCAACTGACAGATATCCTAACCAAAGAACTCTCTGGGAAGACCTTTCAGAGACTAGTAAGCAAGTTGAGAATGGATGATATCCACTTCCCAGCTTGAGGGGGAGTGTCAGAATATAGTTGTCCAATAAGGGATATTTAGTATATTAAATGTTATCATATGAATATTTTATTTATTGTTATCCCTAACTTTAAGGCTGGTTTTAAGGCACTACACCCTAAAACCAGTAGTGCTGCTAAGTCTAGAGTCTTCTAGGTTAGGCTCTCTTGTATATAAATATTTAGTGTAGTCTCTTGTAAAAATTAACAGAGAAAAATCTATTCTGTCACAAACTATCCCACAGTAACATTAGAGGAAGCGGCTTACACTCAAACCAAGATTGCAATATCAATGCATTGTTCCAAAAGACAAAAACCAACCAAAAAAACAAAGAATTATACCCTAGTGTACATACATCAAAGATAATACAAAAATTAGCAAGCTCTGCTGGTGCAAGAGTACCATACTTTGGGTGATGACATAACCATCCATACAGATACTTTAAAGCAAAGCGCGCCTCTTCCACTTCGAACGTTTCAAACAAAGATTATTTGTTTGACACTCAAAATTTTAATCTCATTTTGATTAAAGGGATAATAAGCATTCGCTAACCATTTGTATGACTCACACCAAGAGCAAGAAGTACTTCCAGATTGGTAGGATCAGCCTCCTGAGCACACATCATTGTTGCAATAGCCTGCATGAGAGATATCTAATCAATGAATTACACTTTTCTACAAAGTCAAATATTTGGACCCCAAAGAAAGACCACATAAAACTGCAGATGTATTAATCAAGAATAACGTATATAAAAAGGTCTTGCATAATCCATGTAAGTCTCAAGATAATGACAATCGACACATTAATCATCCAAAACAATTTGCAATAAATGTGAAACATTACACTTCACAGCTTGATATAGACATAGTTTGATATGTCCATTCAAATTAATTTTAATTAAGCCAAAAGGTTTTGACATGGTTCAAGAATAATTAGAAGTGGATGATAAGTCAAATGTAATGCACTACTAGTTCATGCGACAACAAATGATAATAGGTTAGATCCGAACATTAGCAGCCTGTGCAAAGACTGGGGCCTTAGATCCGCACTCACCAAGCCTCGAGCCACTAAGATAAACATGATATCAATCATATTGAAAAACTTCAATGTTTAAACGAAAAAATAGCTCCTATCCCTTTCCAAAGAAAAGTTTTCATATATAAGAAATTAACATTGCATGGTACACCAAAGTGGCTATAGCAAGCCAAAGAAATACAACACAAAATGTAGCGGTACAAGAAAACAGATCCTTTGTGTTGAAAGGTTTTCTAGCTTGCTAAATCAATAGGTTGTTCTCTTTCCTAAAATATGATAGTATTCACACGGCATTAGACATGATTCAAATTTATTTAGATTCAGGTGGAATAGAAAGGTAAATGGTCAACCTTGCCAGGCAAAGAATCATGTTGAGTATTTTGAGATAGTTATATGTAGCTAACTTTGAGTATTATATTGAGATGGAAATGGTTAATATGTGTATGAGTGTGAATGTGTTGATTTGTTGAATGGATGAAACTGAATCGGTATGTTTAAGCTAGCATAAAGTTGGATAATTTCACAATTTAGTCCTTGGATAATTTCAACAATCATGGATGAAAAGGAATCGGTTTGTTTAAGCTTGGGGAATCCGTGATACATTGTATAATAATCGACCTTGCGAACAAACCAGATTATTAGAAAACCAAAATACAATTACTATTGCTTTGACAATCAATATTATACGATATCAAATAAAAGAAATATGTGTATCAAAGTTAAATCGGCATCTAATCTGCTTTAACCCGCACATTTAATGTAATTTTAACAATTTATACAAAGGTACAATTGCTTAAACAATTTAACTAGAAATGAAATGTGGTCTTAGTTGAACTTTAAGCATTATATCCATAAAAGAAATATGGGTATCACTGTATCAGGTTAAACTGACATCTAATCCCCATTTATCTCAAGTTTTAGGGCATTAAAGAATGAATCTAAGCCATGGGAGAGTGCATAAGAACATTAAAATTGAAAAGAGAAGATATTGGGATAAGAACATTACCGTGCAATACGATGAAGGGAATAGCGTGTCTATTAGGGATAAGAATCAATGTAATAGTTAATATGAATAATAAAGTAGCTGACCGCAAAAGAGAGGCCATTGCTGGTGAAATCTTGTAGAACCAGAGTTTCTTTCTTTCCCAAAGCAACCAACAAGAACAACCACACCGACATCCAAAGATTTGAAAAGACGAACCGAAACAAGACCCAAAATCTATGGATGAAGCAAGTGATTTCAATATCACAAAAAAAAACAGAAACTATTGAGAAGGTGGAGATGACAAATTTGAAGAGAAAGAGATGGTGAAGAAATGGGAGAGTTAAGGAGAGAGGATTTACCTTATCTCCATTGGATTTACCTTCTCCTACTCTTATCTCCATTGGATTTACCTTCAGTCCCATCATCCTCATAATCGTTTGGTCTAAGATCAGGACCAATATCCCTTACCCAACTCGCAACATAAAGCCTAGAGGCCTCCTTCAAGACCCAACAAAGAATGACAGGTTTTTACTACTTATATACTAAAAGTAAATGCCTCTTATTCCCTAATGCATAGGCAAATTGAGCATTATTTGACATTCAAGTGGTTAAGTTAACCATCAAGTAAGTAGAATAAAGATTTAAAAGTCATTTGATCATTTTAATATCCCAATGATCTAATTTCCACCCGATCACCAAATAGCATCTCGTGAAATTTCAAATTTCCATTATGCTTTTTTAAAATTTGTTCAATGGAACAAAAGGAAAAAATATATATTATAAAAGGAAGTGGCAAAATCATCATATTTGAGTCGATATTGCTAATAGTTCAAACGTAAAGTACTTCCAAACAAACGTTCTTGATTTAAAGTAAAAAACCATTCATTTTTTTTTTCCAAAAAGGCTTCAGACTGAAATGTTCTCGCTACAAAATAGCAACGACGCAAAAAAAAAGAGGTTAATTTACAAACCAAGCTCACTGCTTTACTCGATGGAGAAATGAAAGAGCCATGCTCTTTAAATCGGCGATAATATCTAAACTACGATCCAAAGACTAATATAGCTTCTCCATCACATAAACCATAAAAATATACAATTATATAAAGGAATGGGGAAACCTGAATCTAACAAAGATTCATCATTAAAACCTAAATCAATAAGCAAACAAAACTCTTATCATGCGGAAGAGAAATTGGAAAAGAAAAGTACCAAGAAGCGCTCGTGCCAAGTCAATTTGCGACGCTTTTTGATGTGGGGAGGATCATGCAATGAAGAAGGGAAAGCTATTTCTTTGAGATCGATCGAACCTAGTCATACAGCCTTCCGCGCATAAACTTTTACCTTCATTTTAGGTTGATATAAGAGATACCATATTTGATTAAGCTAATGAATTATCTTTGTTGTTCCATGGTCTAAATATTTAAGGGAAGCGAGGCTATTAATGTGGTTCTACAGATGCAGATCAAGCCCAAGGGCTTTTGATTTTTTTAACTTTTTCATGGTTTTCGTGAGCTAGCTCTGGATTTGGGAAGTTAACCTGCTTGGTACTGCGCTTAGATCAAAGATAAATAAACCAAAATTAAAAATAAAAAATAAACAAAATTCAAACAAAGAAGAAAAAGAGGTAATGATTTCTTCAATATCGAATATGATCATAAAATAAATAGTGAGAGATTTTGATTCATCACAAACTTTAAAAACTTGAGTTACTAAACTAAACTTTAGGAATGAAGAAAATGAAAAACAAAGTTAAAGAACTAAGAGTTTATTGAGAAATATCGGGAAACAAACAAATTGGGAAAATCGAGAAGGATCATAGGAAGATAGAAAGAGGAACCTTGATGATTCTTCGAGGGAGATTACTATTGGCAATTGGCAAAGCTTCGATTGATGAATCAAAAAGGGAAATAAAAAATATATAATTAGGGTTTTGAGAATTGGGAGATAGAAAAAAAAATCGAGAATAAGAAAAACAGAGGAAAGAAGAAAGGTCCCTTTCCCTTAACTCTGAGCTGCTAATTGTTTTGGTTGATAATCATCAAGATTCCTCTTTTTCTTTCTCGATTTCTTTGTTTCTCGAGATTTCTCAATAAATTCTTAGCTCTTTTACTTTGTTTTTCATTTTTTTATAGAGCCATCTGAATGGCAGAAATGATGATAAGTAATCGAACTTGGAATTTGTACATTAAAATCTAAAATATATGGGAAGAAAAGGGTAAAGTTTCCACAACATGACAACAAAACAATCCTATTACACTATTGCAAAAACAAGACATGTCCTCGAAATCGATGGTATTGCAAAACCAGACTAAGCGTGCTACAACCTAACCTCGAATACGACTTTGGACTAGAAGTATCGACAGAAAAAACTAGTTGTAGAAGTTGAGGAATTATGGACAGCTCTTGTGTTGGCTGATGCTTGGTTTAGTGAACCAAGTTGTATACGTAAATTGTTTGTGAGGCCCCACGTGGTTGCATATTAGCCAAATCTTTTGTCTCATTCTCATCCATCTCAAAGCAAGATCTTCATGTGCCTCTTGCTTGTAAGTCCTCTCAATCCAACCTCCCGAACTCATAAATACATTTCTACTCCATTATGTCGAGCACGAGCAAGTAAAGCATGAAAAGAACAATAATGCATGGAATTCAAGATCCTAAAATTATGGAACAATAAAACTGCACCGCCCTTACTTCACTCTTGGGCTTAGCTTAATTAGATGTGGAAACAACAAATATAAATACACAATGAATACAGATTATAGTCTACTAAACAACTGACCTTGACTCGTTCCCAAGTATCACCAATGGTGAGGGGCCATGGTCCTTGAGAATGTCAAAGATGACTCTGGTTATGGTCTGCGTTTGCTCTGGCGACGTTTTCAACTCGATTGGCTTCATTTTCGGCTTGGGTTTCATTGAAAAAGTACCAAATCATACTCCCAAACATATTGTCTCTCTAAATTTATAGTAGTTGAGTATATGAGTATTGGCTATAGCCCATCTTTGAAAAGTCAAAGATGGGGGCTATAGCAAGTGGGAAAAAAATGGCACCAAAATTAGGCACCAAAAGTTGATGTGAAAATTGGCATGGGAAAATTGCAATTTTGGTCCCTATTTGAATAGGTACTTTGCAAGTTTGATCCCTGAACTTCAACTATAAATAGGCCTAACCATCTCTCATTTTCTTCATCCCACAATTTGCCATTCTCTACTTAAGGCATTGTTCTCTCTCCCTATTTGTATATTTTCACTTGTAATTTTGGAGTGAAATATATTTGGTAGTGCCCGAGGACGTAGGCGAAATTTGCTGAACCTCGTTAAAATTCTGGTGTTCTTTATTATTTATTTTTCATATCTTGTGAGTGTGATTGTAGTTATTTATTGTGCTATTAAATTACGATAGAGGATATTCGCTAGGAAAGATCCGTACTTAAGCGATCCTCGTGATCCACCTCTCTTTCTCGGGAATTGAACTCGCAGTGATTTTTCAAGACAATAATTATACTCTTTTACACGCTTCCGCACAACAATTGATACCAGAGCTAGATTCGTACTTGGGGAGTACAATCGTTTGTGGCACTATTCACGTATGCGATCGCATTCACGATACGATGAGTTGGGATTGAGGAGAAAAATGGCACAGGCATCATCATCAGTAAGGACTACGGTGACCAATGCAAAATTTGAAGTAGAGAAATTTGATGGTACCAATAATTTTGGTATGTGGCAATGTGAGATCCTGGATGTCTTATGTCAGCAAGAGCTGGATATAGCCCTTGAAGTAAAACCTGACAATATGGATGACAAGGAGTGGGCCAAGATTAATAGACAAGCGTGTGGTACAATCCGTCTATGTTTGGCCAAAGAGCAGAAGTACTCTGTCATGAGGGAGACATCAGCGAGGAAATTGTGGGATACATTGGAAGAAAAGTTTCTAACGAAAAGCCTTGAAAATAGGCTTTACATGAAAAAGAAATTTTTTCGATTCACGTATGCACCTGGTATGTCGATGAATGACCATGTGAACTCATTCAATAAAATTTTAGCAGACTTGCTAAATTTGGATGAGAAATTTGAAGACGAAGACAAGGCATTATTGTTGTTGAATTCCCTTCCTGATGAATATGATCATCTTACCACCACATTGCTTCATGGGAAGGATACAATCACATTTGATGCAGTCTGCAGTGCGTTGTATAGATCTGAGACTCGAAAGAAAGATAAAAGAGATCACAGAGATACAACTGCAAAAGTCTTAACAGTAAGAAGTCGTTCAAGTAGCAGCAAGCCTGGTAGAAGGGGAAAGTCCAAAGGGAGACCCGCCAAAGATGAGTGTGCCTTTTGTCGTGAGAAAGGGCATTGGAAAAAGAATTGTCCTAAGTTACAAAAGGGCAAGGCTATTTCTAATGCATGTATAGCGGAGCATGATGAGGAGTCAGACTTTAGCTTGGTTGGCATGGCAATGGCATGTCATACTGATGAGTGGATTTTGGATTTGGGATGTACTTACCATATGTGTCCTAATAAAGACTGGTTTTCTAGTCTTACAGAACTAGAAGGTGGAGTTGTTCTTATGGGCAATGACAGTGCTTGTAAGACAATGGGAGTAGGTACAATCCAATTGAAGAATCACGACGGCTCAATCCAAGTCTTGACTGATGTTCGCTACGTACCCAGCTTGAAGAAAAATCTCATCTCATTAGGGGCCTTAGAATCTAAAGGGCTCAAAATCACTTTGAGATATGGATTACTAAAGGTAGCAGCTGGGAATTTGACGGTGATGAAAGGCACAAGAAGAAATAACTTGTACTTTTTAAATGGAAGTACAGTTATTGGATTAACATCAATAGTTTCTGCGAAAGATGTAGATTCGTGAGGCTACCGTGTTATGGCATATGCGATTGGGACATGTCAAGCGAAAAAGCTTTGCAGACTTTGGCGAAGCAAGGCTTGTTGAAAGGTGCAAATTCTTGCAAATTGGAATTCGTGAACATTGTGTTCGGGCAAGCGACGAGGGTAAAGTTTGGTTCAAAGAATTCACAATATGAAAGGAATTCGGACTACGCTCACGCAGATGTGTGGGGACCTACCAAAGTGGCTTCTTTGGGAGGTATGCACTATTTTGTTACTTTTGTTAATGATTATTCAAGAAAAGTATGGGTGTATCTAATGAAAAGAAAAAGTGAAGTATTGGATGCATTTACAAAATGGAAGAAGATGGTGGAAACTCAAACTGGTCGAAAGGTCAAACGACTTCGATCAGACAATGGTACTGAGTACAAAAATGATCCATTTCTACAAGTATGTCAAGATGAGGGCATTGTGCGTCACTTCACCGCTCGATACACCACGTGAATGCGAATGGGGTGGCAGAACGCATGAATCAAACTATACTGGAGAAAGTTCGATGTATGTTGTCCAATGCTGGATTGGGCAATGAATTTTGGGCTGAGGCTGTTACATATGCGTGCCATCTAATTAACCGCTTGCCATCACCGCAATAAATGGCAAAACTCCTATGGAGATGTGGACTGTAAATCACTCTCGACTATGATTCTTTACATGTTTTTGGTTCCACCGCATATTATCATGTAAAGAATCGAAGTTAGACCCAAGAGCAAAGAAAGCATTATTCTTGGGTATAACTAGTGGAGTAAAAGGATACCGTCTCTGGTGTCCTGATATAAGGAAGATTGTCTTTAGCAGAGATGTGACTTTTGATGAATCAACCATGTTAAAGGATTCACAAAAGGATGTCAAAACCAAAGAGTACTTTGCAGCAGTGGAGCTTGAAAAGGTTAAAATAATGATCCAGCTGATATTGGAACAACAAATGATGAAGAAGTTCCGACCCAAGAACTTCTACAAAGAACAAGATTCAATTGCATATAGGAGGCCAAGAAGAGAGATTCGTAAGCTCGCTCGCTTTGATGATATAGTGGCCTATGCACTTCCAATTGCAGATGATGATGCTCCTTCTACTTACACGAAGCAATAAGTAACCCCGATGGTGTAAAGTGGAAGCAAGCCATGAATGAAGAAATGCAGTCACTTCATCAAAATAAGACTTGGGAGTTGATGACACTACCTAAGGGAAAGAAGGCAATTGGATGCAAATGGGTATATGCAAAGAAGGAAGGATTTCCTGGTAAAAATGAAATTCGGTACAAGGCTAGATTGGTAGCAAAGGGTTATGCTCAGAAAGAAGGAATAGACTACAATGAAGTGTTTTCTCCAGTTGTGAAGCATTCGTCTATTCGGATTTTGCTAGCCTTGGTTGCGCAATATGATCTTGAACTAGTTCAGCTTGATGTGAAGACCGCATTCTTACACGGTGATTTGGAAGAGGAAATCTATATGACTCAGCCAGATGGATTCAAGGTTGCTGGTAAAGAGAATTGGGTTTGCAAACTGACAAAGTCACTTTATGGATTGAAGTAATCCCCGAGGCAGTGGTACAAGCGATTTGATCAGTTCATGAAAGGGCAAAGGTACACAAGAAGTAAATTTGACCATTGCGTGTATTTCCAGAAGCTACAAGAAGGAACTTTCATATACTTGCTCTTATATGTTGATGATATGCTAATAACATCTAAGAGCAAAGTTAAGATTCAGATATTAAAGACTCAGCTCAATCTCGAGTTTGAGATGAAAGATTTAGGTGAAGCTAAGAAGATTCTTGGCATGGAAATATGTAGAGATAGAGCCCATGGAAGAGTTAGCTTGTCTCAGAAGCAGTATTTGAAGAATGTACTACAGCAGTTTGGCATGAACGAGCAGACAAAACCTGTAAGTACCCCATTGGCTTCTCATTTCAAGCTTTCTGCACAACTATCTCCTTCGACGAATGCGGAACGAGAATACATGTTGCAAGTTCCGTACTCCAGTGCAGTGGGTAGCTTGATGTATGCAATGGTGTGTACAAGACCCGACATTTCACAGGCAGTTAGTATGGTGAGCAGGTATATGCATAATCCTGGAAAAGGACATTGGCAAGCTGTGAAATGGATTCTACGGTATATTCAAAAGACCGTGGATTTTGGATTACTGTTCTAGCAGGATAATACACTTGGTGAAGGTGTTATTGGGTACGTTGATTCTGACTATGCCGGTGATTTGGATAAACGAAGATCAACCACCGGTTACGTGTTTACACTTGCTTTGGAGGACCAATCGGTTGGAAGTCTACTCTACTACGATCTACGCTATTGCGTTGTCAACCACGTAAGCCGAGTACATAGTCAGTAATGAGGTCAGTAAAGGAAGCTATTTGGTTACAAGGTATGGTTAAAACCTTGGGATTGGTTCAGGAGCATATTAACGTGTATTGTGATAGTCAAAGTACTATTCATTTAGCAAAGAATCAAGTCTATCATGCACGTACAAAGCATATCGACGTATGATTCCATTTTGTGCGGGAAATTATTGATGAAGGGAAAATTCGTCTTCAGAAGATTAAGACTGCAGATAATCCCGCAGATATGATGACCAAGGTGGTAACAGGAACCAAGTTCGAACATTGTTGGAACTTGATCAATATCCTGCGAGTTTAACAGTTGAAGAAGGCACTATCAAGTATTATTGGCAAAGGTAGAAAGAATTGTGTGAAGATAAGATTATCCTAATCAAATCTTCAAGGTGGAGATTATTGGCTATAGCCCATCTTTGAAAAGTCAAAGATGGGGGCTATAGCAAGTGGGAAGAAAATGGCACCAAAATTAGGCACCGAAAGTTGATGTGAAAATTGGCATGGGAAAATTACAATTTTGGTCCCTATTTGAATAGGTACTTTGCAAGTTTGATCCCTGAACTTCAACTATAAATAGGCCTAACCATCTCTCATTTTCTTCATCCCACAATTTGCCATTCTCTACTTAAGGCATTGTTCTCTCTCCCTATTTGTATATTTTCACTTGTAATTTTGGAGTGAAATATATTTGGTAGTGCCCGGGACGTAGGCGAAATTTGCGAACCTCTTTAAAATTCTGTGTTCTTTATTATTTATTTTTCATATCTTGTGAGTGTGATTGTAGTTATTTATTGTGCTATTAAATTACGATGAGGATATTCGCTAGGAAAGATCTCGTACTTAAGCGATCCTCGTGATCCACCTCTCTTTCCTGGGAATTGAACTCAGTGTGATTTTTCAGTACAATAATTATACTCTTTTACACGCTTCCGCACAACAATGAGGATGAACTGTGTTTCATTTCATTTAAAATAAACTAAAACAAGTTTAGTAATTGGAAAGAACAAAAAAGAAAACAGATCGAAAAAAGGCATACCTTCAACAAGAACTATGTTTGTTGATAATCAGGTAATATGAACAATTTTTTCATCTCAATCAGAGTATATGGATGTTTTAGAAATCAGGCCTTTTTTTTTCTTTCTTGAACTATGGCTTAATTCTTACAACAGGTGATGATCATTGTCATAGAAGACGAAGCATGCCTTGAAGGCTAAGTATTTGAGAAGACAAAGTTTGCCTTAAAGGCTAAGTGCCGAAGAAGACGAAGTATGCCTTGAAGGCTGTGTCTAAGAATAGCAAGTATGTCTCGTAGGTTGAATGTTTGAGAAGTAGAAGCATGCATTAAAGCCAAGATCCTTGAAATATTTGCTTGAACGTTGCACAATATTTTTCCCTGAAAAACTTGTAATTACTTATATAATTGTACCTTCATTGAGATATGCCTGAAAAGGTTGAAAGGTACTCGCCAATGGAGTATGCTCATGATATTTATCCTCGCTAAGCTTGAGGAATGTAAGTAATTATTTATAATATGCATAAGTTATACAATGCTTATCCTTTAGCTAGTATGATGCATGGAAGTGAGCTTTGGCATATGTGGCGAGTGCTTTTCAACCTAATCACATTGTTAGTGATTATATTTATATTAAATATACACAAATTTATATTTATCATCGCCTCGCTTCGCACTCTAACTGCAAGCGGTTTACACAAATTTATATTAAATATAATTTTTATATAAAATTTTCACCCGATGCAAAAAGGCAAGAAACTAGGGTTAGTGATTATATTTATAGATGAATGATGAATTAAAGATGAGCTGATTGTTTGTTTTGAGTTCTCGCTTGACCCGTTTGCCTCAGGCATCTTCCCTTATGGCTTCGGAGAAAGAAGCTGTCCTTGCTGCTGCTCCCTCTGATTCTCCTACCATGTCAGCCCAGCCCTATGTTTCTCCTTCTCCTTCTATTCATCAATTTCTTCTTTTAGAAAAAAAGAATTCTTGTTTTTAGAATAATTTTCGACAGTAAATGTTCCTTCCCTTTTCACTTCGATGTGAATTACCGGGATCATTCCTTCTCTTTTACTTATTGCTTTCTTTTTTTTTTTTCAGATTTGACAAAATCATAAACAAGGAAATCCCAGCTACCGTGGTGTATGAAAATGATAAGCTCCCTTCTGTTGCCCTTTCTTACTTTTTCTTTTATTTCTATTCTTTTTTCCTTTTTTAATATCTGTCCATCGGTCGTCGGTCAGAGTAAGGTCTCCCTCTCTCGTTTTCGTGCTGCCGCTGATCAGTTTGCCTTTCTCGTTTCTCTGGTAATTTTTAGGGTTTCTTTTTTCTTTCTAATTATATTTGTTGCGATTTGGGGTTATTGATATTTGACTGAAATCGTTTCTTTAAGATGGACCTCTTCTTCATTTTACTAAAACTGTTTTAATTAAGTAGCATTTTTATTAGCCTTCAATTATGCTGATGTTATCAGCAATTTTGTGGGTTAATTTTATTACCCTCCAGTCATATGACCTTTGAATCGAGTTTAAAGCTGTTGTTATCATTTAATGTGTAAGAAGAACTGACTGTGCATTTTAAGCATGTGTATCGAGAAGCCAATCAAGTTGCAGATTTTATGGAGAAGTCATGCTCCAGCAAGTCATATGCTGTTAAGGTTTTAGATGACCTATTCCCTGAAGTTAAAAAATTATGCTTGAGTGATATGAGGTACCAATTATAAGGTCTGGTAGAACTTACGGCTCCGTTTGCCTTCTTTTAATTATAAAAAAATAAAAATCTAAAATTGAAGCTGTAAACTGAATTTGTTAATTGCAATCTGTCATTTTATCATGTTTGGGAAAAAAAAAATTGAAGCAAACTAAACTCGGTTTGGTCAGTAACAGACCGAAACTAATTTGGGTTGGTTTTATCGGTTCTCCAACAAAGTCAGTTCGGTTTTGGCTCCTTAAAAAGGGGAAGTCGGTTAAGTCAGTTTTTTATTTTTCTGCACTGACCCGACTGATTTCTCACCCGTAGGTTTTACTTTTCTTGTTTTTTAGGTAGTTGAATATTGGTATTTGAATTGCAGGATTTGGGCAGTTTTTTTTTTTATTTTTTGTTTTTCTTTCAGTAGCTACCAGTCATTTCGTCTAAAATCTGGTCTTATTTTTCCTCTCTGTCATTTTTAGCTTTTGCTTCACTTTCTTTGTTCTTTCTTATTGTCTTAGATGGAAAGTGATAATCTTGCTTACACGGAACTTGCAATTCACCAGGTAATCCCAATCATTCTTTTTCTTCCTTTCCGTAATCCAATTTTCGTAATGTTGCTACTGTAATTCAGCTCCCCCTTTCTTTTTCCAGGCAAAACTTGCTTCTGAAAGCTTTGAAGTGCCTGTTGGGTAAGTATTAATCTCATAAATTTCGTTTCTCCCTTAACCAACCTTCTGCCTTTATTGGATGAAAAATATGAATTTAGCTTCTCTTTTGTTACTAATGTAGATTGGCATTGCTTTGCACGACCTGGGAAAAAAACTAAAAATATTATATGAAATACAACACGACACAAATACATAAAGATACCAAAATATATATAACAGAAATTATGAACTTATTAGGTTTTCTACCATTAAACCATGATCCCTTGATCTCACCAGCTGGGAGAGTCGGTGATCATGTTGATAATGATCACCGTGGAGTTCGACCATTAAACCCTGATCCCTTGATCTCATCATCTAGGAGAGTTGGTGATCATGTTGATAGCGATCCGCATGGACTTTGTGTACCAGAAAATATGGAGGATTCTCAGAAAGTGTCATGTTTTCACCAGCTCATAATCCCTTATGAACATTTTGCTGACAGGGTTGACCAACTATCCAAATCCCAAGATGGGTCAAAAGGGGAGAGGCAAGTTTCACATTGCTTTCTTAGCTGTATTCAGGAATAAACATTCCCAGATGAGACTGAAGCCTGGAAACACTGCAACTGTAGAAGATCCAGATGTTTGAAACTGTAAGTTCACATGCGAGACAGAACATTTCACTTGAGTAATATGTTACTCGGACTTGGTTTAGGCATATAGCTGAGATCGGTATGTTTCATTTTCTTTTAAGTTTTCCTCATGTATTTAGAAGATGTTTGGAACATCATACAATCGGTGCAATTTTGTCTGGGTTTATGCAATTTTGTTCATTCTATATTCTCCCGGAAGCCAAACAGGAGACTTACACGTTATTTATTTCGAAAATTTTCTATGCTGTGCAGAATTTTAATTGCCATGCTGTAGTTAATTTTCTTTCTTATTCTGTTCCGGATATATTCCTGTCTTATTCCGACTCGGAATAAGCTACTCCCTGGTTATCCTTGCTTTTTTTATTCCGGTTCAGAATTTTTAGGTACCGGTTTATGGGTTTTTGTGCCCGGTTCATATTTTTTTGTCTGGACCGGGCAACCTGTCATGCTTATTCCGGCCAGGGATATCGCATTCCAAGGATATCCCGGTTCACTGTTATCCCGTGTAGGAGTATCCCGATCGAGGTATATCTTATTCTAGGAATATCTATCCTGATTCTTCCCTTTTTTTCTAATGGCTCTTTACCTTCTTTGTCTTTAATTTCCCAAAAAAAAAAGAGTAGTAATTTAAAGAAGGTTTTAATTATTCTTCAGCCTTTTCAAATCCCCTCCCTTCTCCATCGTTGAAATTTCTCTCTCTTCCATTCATAGCTTTTTCATTAAATAAAATAAATAAATAAATATAACAATTTAATAATTCAAATAAAATACTAGGTGACCGTTAGGATGGCCCAAAACTGATTTACTAAGTGACCGTTTATTAAATATCTCTTCAATCTATGCACATTTATTATCCGTTTCTTTCTCTCTCTCTCGGTCTCCGTCTTTTGTTTTCTTTTTCTTCCTCATTTCTTCTGTTTTCATAAAAAATCATCAAATATATCTCTTCAATCCAAATCTCCTCCCATTTCTTTACCGATTCTCTCTGTCGGTCTCTTTTCAATTTCTTTCCTCCCATTTTTTTAGCTTTGGGTAACCAAAGGAAAAAAAAACACACACACACGCTACACTCTGTTTTTTGTGGTTTTTGAAATCCACTGCTTCATCGGGGACTGATTTTGAGGTATGAATCTTGAACTTTGTCTTTGTCTTTCTTTGCCTCTTCATTTCTATTTTGGTTTCAGATCAATGTTTTTTTTTTTACTTCTATTTCAGTGGGTTCATTTCTCTGCCGTTTCTTTGTTGCGATTTTTGTAACCCCTGCTTCATTGGAGACTGATTTCAGGTATGAATCTTTGCTTCAACATTTGTTTTTTGCTTTTTTCATCTCTTTTTTGAAGTGTGGTGTGTTTAGCTGTGTGGGTTTGGGGTTTTGTTGGTTCATGTTTGCAGTCTTTGGTCTGACCAAATTAAAGTTTCTTCTTTCCTTTCCCTTTTATCTCACTTAAGATAATCCTAGACTCGAGCAATCCGGAATGCTAGAGCTGAGTATTCTGTTGAGCCAGCAAAGCGCATAACTGCTTCTGTTGTTGGTACTGAAGAAGTCATTCAGTATATATCTGTAAGTGTAGTTTGTATCTTTAGGGATTGTCTTATTAATTATAAAGAAAAATGAATGGCACCGTTTTGTTTCTTTTCTTGATTGTGCCATCTTTGAATGCATAATATATACTTGTAACTATACTACCACAGGCTGTTGTAAAGTCTGGCGTACAAAGGAATGGCTTAATGAACAATGCTAATGTCTTAAGTATCTGTATTCTTAGCATGTCCGCAAATCAATGTTGATAGGTTGTATCCTCTTGATGCAGGAAGAGAAGGAGGTGTTGGCTCTCTTATCCAAGCTAGATTTAGACAATATTCATTTCGCTGATTCTCCTCCAGGCATGTTTACTTTGAACCATATATGCTTTGGTACTAGGACAAAGAAATGCTTTGCATATTCAATTCACTAGTAGTACTTCCCATTGATTCTCTTTGATATATGAATTGTTGGACATCTATATGTATTTCTACTTGCAGAGGATGCAAAACAATCAGTTCACCTTATTGCAAGTGAAGGACTGGAGGCATATCTTCCCGTTGCTGATATGGTTGATTTTTCTGCTGAAGTGCTGCACCTTACCAAGCGCCTATCACGGTTCTCCCTTTATTCTCTCCTCATTTCCCCTTTTTTTCTACTATTTTTCTTCTTTCTCTTGTTTTCTTTTCTCTATTCCTCCTTTATTGTCCTTTCTAACAAACCGCTGCCGCTGCCCCCACACCTTCCATCGTCTTACCTCCGATTAAAGGCCAGCTTCCTTCCCAGCATTCGAAATTTAAATTCTCAAATATATCTATCCAATCCATAGCTCCCCATTTCTTTGGTGATTCTCTCTCACTGGGTATCCACAGGCCAAAAAAACACACGCTACTGTAGGAAGAGAGCTTTCGTGAGAGAGAAACCCTAAGTTTTCTCTGGCGTTTCTGGTTTTTGTGATTTTTGAAATCCGCTGCTTCATCGGAGACTCATTTCAGGTATCAATCTCTTTTTTAGTTTCAGCTCCATGCTTTTTTTTACTTGTTTTGCAGTGGGTTTTTCTTAGGGTTTTTGGTTTTCAACTTTAGAAATCACTGTTTCGTTCCGTCTTTCAAATCTATAGGTGTCGGTCTTGTTCTTCATTTTTGTTTGTTTATCGTCTACTATATGTTCTTTATTTTTGGATTGTTTGTTTCCCTCTGTTTAATATTATAGCTTTTGTGTTATTTTCTATTTCTTTTAAATCTTTGCTTAGCAGAATGCTAATTGCCTAAACAAAAAGCATCCATATGTAAATTGTTTACTGCATCTGTGTTAGCTTGATTTTAGTTCTAGGAACCCGGTGGGAGCTGTGACGCATGTAGAGTTTATTTGGTAGTTTTTCTGGATAAAAGCCGAAAATGAAGCCAATCGAGTTGAAAACGTCGCCAGAGCAAATGCAGACCATAACCAGAGTCATCTTTGACATTCTCAAGGACCATGGGCCCCTCACCATTGGTGATACTTGGGAACGAGTCAAGGTCAGTTGTTTAGTAGACTATAATCTGTATTCATTGTGTATCTATATTTGTTGTTTCCACATCTAATTAAGCTAAGCCCAAGAGTGAAGTAAGGGCAGTGCAGTTTTATTGTTCCATAATTTTAGGATCTTGAATTCCATGCATTATTGTTCTTTTCATGCTTTACTTGCCTGTGCTCGACATAATGGAGTAGAAATGTATTTATGAGTTCAGGAGGTTGGATTGAGAGGACTTACAAGCAAGAGGCACATGAAGATCTTGCTGAGATGGATGAGAGGGAGACAAAAGATTTGGCTAATATGCAACCACGTGGGGCCTCACAAACAATTTCTGTATACAACTTGGTTCACTAAACCAAGCATCAGCCAACACAAGAGCTGTCCATAATTCCTCAACTTCTACAACTAGTTTTTCTGTCGATACTTCTAGTCCAAAGTCGTATTCAGGTTAGGTTGTAGCACGCTTGTGCTGGCTGCAATACCATCGATTTCAGGACATGTACTGTTTTTTGCAATAGTGTAATACGATTGTTTTGTTGTCATGTTGTGGAAACTTTACCCTCTTCTTCCCATATATTTTAGATTTTAATGTACAAATTCCAAGTTCGATTACTTATCATCATTTCTGCCATTCAGATGGCTCTATAAAAAAATGAAAAACAAAGTAAAAGAGCTAAGAATTTATTGAGAAATCGTACGATTTCTCTAATGAAAGGACTTGATTGATATAATATTGATAGTTTAATAATATAATTAAAGCATTTTAAAGTTTAAGAGGAAATTAAAATAAAGGACATAATGATGCAATTAAGTGTAATACAAGACAGAAACTTAACTTATAATTTCTATGATTTTTGCATAAAATATGTTTGGCCCTTCCTTTCATATTATATTGACATTTGAAATGTATTTAGGCTTAATTATAGTGGGTTATGTGTGAGGATTCAGGAGTTAAAGTTATACACTGCACTGAATTCTCATATGGTAATTTAAGAAATTGATTACTTAATTACTGTTATCATATCTTTTAATTTTGGACTTAATTTTGGGAATAATTGTTATGGTAGTAAACACTATTATTTGGGAATAATAGTGTAATACGATTGTTTTGTTGTCATGTTGTGGAAACTTTACCCTCTTCTTCCCATATATTTTAGATTTTAATGTACAAATTCCAAGTTCGATTACTTATCATCATTTCTGCCATTCAGATGGCTCTATAAAAAAATGAAAAACAAAGTAAAAGAGCTAAGAATTTATTGAGAAATCGTACGATTTCTCTAATGAAAGGACCTGATTGATATAATATTGATAGTTTAATAATATAATTAAAGCATTTTAAAGTTTAAGAGGAAATTAAAATAAAGGACATAATGATGCAATTAAGTGTAATACAAGACAGAAACTTAACTTATAATTTCTATGATTTTTGCATAAAATATGTTTGGCCCTTCCTTTCATATTATATTGACATTTGAAATGTATTTAGGCTTAATTATAGTGGGTTATGTGTGAGGATTCAGGAGTTAAAGTTATACACTGCACTGAATTCTCATATGGTAATTTAAGAAATTGATTACTTAATTACTGTTATCATATCTTAAGAAATTGATTACTTAATTACTGTTATCATATCTTTTAATTTTGGACTTAATTTTGGGAATAATTGTTATGGTAGTAAACAACTCTTTCTGATTCAAAAAGATTAACAAGCTTAATCTCATCCCTTTAATGCATTTGCTTCTATGAGATATCCCACCATAATTTCCAAGATACACTTTTGAAACCAGAAGCCATCAATAAATAAGAAACAACATCTTTGATTTGGATGAGCCATACAAAACATCAGATCCAAATCATGGAAACCTTATGTGTAAAATTACCATGTTCTTCAGATACTTGCAGCATCTCACCACCCTCAAATGGTGAAACTCAAAACATGATGAATGCCACCAAACTGAAAGAGAAAGCAAGTGTTGATGATGTTCGTGAGCACCCAAAACCATCAGGGTTTCATCTTTCGCTTGGTGATGAATCGGTTGAACTCAAACTTTCCAGTATGAGATCATCACCAAAGCCTCAGCAGCAATCATCAAAAGGTAGGGCTTTTACGTGTGGTTTTTGCAGCAAACAGTTCTCAACTTCACAAGCACTGGGAGGGCATCAAAATGCGCATAAACAAGAGCGTGCAATTGCCAAAAGACGTAAAGAGATGGATGTAGGGGCGTTGGCTCCTCCACAGTATCCTTTCTATTCATATTCAACCCTGTCTCAAGGCTCTTTGTATGGATCTTTTAGTAGGTCTCTTGGGATAAAAATGGATGCCATGATTCAAAAGCCTCCAATCTTGGGTTACCCTTGGAACTCCCTCGGCTATCGTTTCGACCATGGCGGAATCGTGATGGATGGTTTACAGTCTCAGAAGAGTAGCGTTTTGCCTACATCTGCTTCAACTATAGCACCAAAGAACCCAACAAGCAGTATTGATTTTCATGTATCTGCAAGTGAGGGTTATCATCGTAACGATGCTGCTAATGATGATGATTCAGGGCTTGATTTGTCTCTTAAGCTTTAGTCTTTTATTTCTTGTTTCCAGAAATTTAATCTTTCATTATGTTATAGAATTTAAGATTTAACTTTCATTTCACTATGAAAATTTGTGTTTTAGTAAAAAAAATGATTTTTTTTTTCAAATTTGGTTTGTAATTGGAAATAAACTCTCTCCTGTTTGTGTTTAATTTTTTGTTTGATTAAATAATTATTAGCTTTTTAATTCACAAGATCATAGCCAACTAGTTAATTGTTATATTTCATAAAGAAGTTATATTTGAAAGTAAGGCATGAGATACTTTCTAATCCACTTTTCCAAATAATTGGTACAATTTTTTAAAATAATACTTCAACTAAACTAAACTAACTTATTTGATTTGATAGCTTGAACAATATGGAAAAATCGAAATCTTTACATTTTCTAAGGTTTTCGTAGAGTACAGGTGACATTGTTAAGAACTCATTCACTTGGGCAGAGCAGTTTGCTTCTTTCCATAAAAAGGACCTACCTAGATAGCAGGCACCGAGACCTTTTCTTCCTATAATGGAGAATTGGATTAATTTATGCACTAATGGAACGGTGACAGCTATGACTAGAACTGCTACATCTGGAGGAGTTCTAAGGTTTGGAAATGGGGATTGAATTATGGGTTACAATAGGTCTTTCAGTAATTGTTCAGTTTTTTATGTTAAATTGTGGGATATTCTCGATGGACTGACCCTTATTCAAGATAAGCTATTTGAGGGCGTAATAATTCAAGCAAATAGATTGAAGGTGGTCAAGACCATTCAAGATTCATGTTTGACAATCAAATTTGAGCCTCATTAGAAGAATATATCGACTCTTAGCGAGGTTTAGACATTGGGTCATACAACATATTCCTAAAAAGTTAAACAAAATTGCAGATTGTATGACTAAATTGGTATTAGATACAAGTCAAAACTTGACAATGTTTGAAGAGATCCGAAGAGACTTGTTAACAATTTTACCTATGATCCGAAGAGATCCCTAATCCCTAACTCCGACACATCTTCAAATTTTCTTACTTCCGAATATCAATAGGAAATTCTAATTATTTGCACAATCCCATCTTTTCCTACTGCAGTGTAAATATTATTTTTTCTTAAACCCATTATTAGATATAATCAGTCAAACGAATGGTAAGCAAAAAAAAAGAAGAAAACAAGCTAGAAAGGAATGGACTTACTCTGTACTAGGGGCGCCATTTGGAAACAAGGCCACTATCACAAGGTCCAGTTGGCGTGGAAGCTTCAAAGGCAGCATGCCGAAGCTCGCATAAAACAACAGTTCGCGGCAAGTAAGCCATGGTCGTAGGCACAGTGGCCGTGGAAGTAACGCCATTCGCGTAACTGCTAGTTGATGCAGCATTTAAATCCCTCCTCTGAGACATCAAGTCAGCATAAGCAACATCGTCGTCATGATAGCCGCCGCTGCTGACGTTACCGTCAATGACATGATTCGATACCGCCAACGACAATTGCGAAAATTGTGACGTCATCAGATCGCCTAATGCCATTCAAATCCCGCGAAACAAAAAAGAAAATACAAATACAAAAACCTTTGGATTCAAAATTTTAATTAATAGAAACTAATCTCACCAAAACCTAGCCTTTTTTTTTTTTTGCTCCAAACTGATCAACAAGAGAAGCTGATACACATATTAGAGAGATGGGAAAGGAAAGAGATTTGATCAACAAAGCTGCTGAACCAGCGGAGCATTGAGATTCGCCAGAAGAAAGAGAGATAATCCAGCTCGGAAACTTGTAGAAGGAAACCGAGAAAGGGGAAAGTTGAAGGATTTGAAACCCTAGGTGACGGCGGCGGTGGCGGCGACGATGCTGGTGTGGTGGTGGAGCATAGAACAGGGAAAAAAGTGTAAGATCATAGAAGTTATAATTACAGTAAAATTAGGGGAATCATTAGGTGGGTTAACAATAGGTGGAGCAAATGCGAGAGGGTTACGCAATTCAATTTGATGTCAAATTGTTCAAACAGTTATCACATGCACAACAATCCTTGCAGTAAATCCCTGCTGCAAAGCACTTGCAATAACTGCCAATCACAACAAACAACAAAACTCAACAGATGTTCCAAACATCTTCACTTCTTTTAAGCACCCTGTGAGCATTTGGAGTATGATGTTCCAAACATCTTCTAAATACATGAGGAAAACTTAAAAGAAAATGAAACATGCCGATCTCGGCTATATGCTTAAACCAAGTCCGAGTAACATATTACTCAAGTGAAATGTTCTGTCTCGCATGTGAACTTACAGTTTCAAACATCTGGATCTTCTACAGTTGCAGTGTTTCCAGGCTTCAGTCTCATCTGGGAATGTTTATTCCTGAATTCAATAAATCCCACAGCTAAGAAAGCAATGTGAAACTTGCCTCTCCCTTTTGACCTATCTTGGGATTTGGATAGTTGGTCAACCCTGTCAGCAAAATGTTCATAAGGGATTATGAGCTGGTGAAAACATGACACTTTCTGAGAATCCTCCATATTTTCTGGTACACAAAGTCCATGGGGATAGCTGTCAACATGATCACCAACTCTACTAGCTGATGAGATCAAGGGATCAGGGTTTAATGGTTGAACTCCACGGTGATCATTATCAACATGATCACCGACTCTCCCAGCTGGTGAGATCAAGGGATCATGGTTTAATAGAATATGAGATGGGAGCTGAATTAACGTCGCCTGATTTCCACCAAGGGAAGAGGGCTGAGAATCCAAACCTTGACGCACATGTTCCATAAATTCATCAGATTGAACATGTTCCCAGATGTTCTTAGATAAAAATTCCAACATCTTAACCAACCTTTCATCATTCGTGTTATCATTAGTTTTTCCTGTGGTCACTTCCGAGGCATTGAAACAAGCACCATGTAGTTCATCATGTTGAGCCCAGTATTCACCATGTTTGATCAGAGAATCGTCTTGGTTGCGACCATTGAACTTGACCCACCAATTTCATCTGTAACATAAACAAAACAATCTTTAGTTATGAGCAAAGTGATTGGTTAGACTTCCAAAAATATCCTAAGTGAAAAAAAAAAAAAAAAAACACCTTTGAAGGAAGCTTAAGCTTATTGGTCGTAGGTCTATATTTAAATGTGATGAGTTAAACAATGAAGAAATCAATGTAAAACTGGACTCAGAAAGCCTTTTCTTACACAGTGATGCTCTCGCTCTGGATGGCATTATAGGAGAGAGATCATTGAGAAATTGGGAAACAGGAAATTTCTACAATAGAAACAAAGGTTTTACCAAGAAAAACATTATGTGTTCATTTATGTCTCAGATGAAGCAGCGGATTTAAAAAATAACAAAAACTAGAAATGCCAGAGAAAACTTAGGGCTTCTCTCTCACGAAAACTCTCTACCTACTGTAGCTTGTTTTTTTTGGCCTGTGGTTACCCAAAGCTAAAGAAGAATGACAGGAAAAAATTGAAAAGAAAGCGAGAGTGAGAGAGAATTGGCGAAGAAATGAGGGAGCTATGAATTGAATAGATATATTTGAGGATTTAAATTTCGAATGATGGGAAGGAAGCTGGCCTGATCGGAGGTAAGACAATATAAAATGAAGTAATTTCCTCATCATCAGCTAGGCAGGATTGTAGTATTTGATGAAAACAATTACTTCTAATCTGATCAATTAGCATTAAAGCAGAACGGGTCTTTATCATAGTAGAAATGAATAAAATTCCCTACCCAGACCTTCCAGTTGATTTAAGGGATAAAACAATTACTCTTGTGGCCCGCTTAATCCTCCTGTTAATTCATGCCCAACATTCTATGCTCAGACAAAGCTCAAGTGAGATCTATTATCTCGGAGAAAACTTGGAAATTCTTCTTTTCTTGGTGCATGGCCTGACTCTATAGCTGGGAGATGGGGTTAATAAATCTATAACCTCAGGTTCACGAGTGACATCGAAACTAGGGACATGATCTTTCAAAACTGCAACTTCAGTGGTCAACGGTTTCCCTTTCTTCATGACTGTTGATCTCCACTGGCCGCTACAAAAGCTGAAAATTGCTTCTGAATCCAACATTTCTTCTCGATAATGCTTATATTGGTTCCTTCAGCTGTCTCTTCACTAGAAAGGGTAGTAACAACTGAGGAAGATGCTCGTACTGGTGAACAAATGACATCAAATGGCTGCCTGTGATATACTCCAAAAGTGCAAGTGTCCACTAGCTTTTCATTTTCCTCGCCAGTAGTTGATGGTTTCTCTTTTACCGATGGTTGTGGATCTTCATCAGCTTCCACAGCATATTTAAACCGCATGCCCCTCAAAGACTCCTTCCCAGCAATGCTCATATCTGCACATTCAGCAGCATTTACCATGGTGAGGCCAGTAGCAATTGAGGTTGCCTTGCTAGGAGGGGGATGAATGAAAACTAGTGATTCTAAATTACCTACTCCAAGATTGGATGACTTCCCTGGTTTTCTTGTCCCATATTCTTCAATGTGTTCAGATTGTTCATGACAAGCCTCATGAATGATGCTATGCAAATTATCTGCTGAAAAAATAACCACTTCATTTGGATATGTTTCTGGAACAGTTTCACATGTATCACTGACTTCGTCATATTCATCCAAGTTATCACAATCATCTTTGTATTCAAACTCATTTGGTTCAGTATAGCAGGGGAGCTCATCCATTGGTGAAACTTTAACTTTCATCTGCTCCGGCAAGCTTGGGCAACTAGCAGAATGATTTGTGTATTTGGTTGAGAAGTAGTTTACCGTGATGTTCAAGCTGATCAAAAAACAATATAACACATTGGTTAACCAACTATTGACCTAAACAAAACAGGATTTATCAGGGATAAAAGGCAAGTATATACCTCTGCTAGGCAGGGAGGGCGAGCATCATATATGCAAGTTTTATCTTATTGGTGACACCAGAGAAGGATTTAAATGTTGCAGCTGCTTGCCTCACAGCCGCAGATTCTTGAGGATGCTGCCAGGCCCACTCAAGCTGCAGGCATCAACCCAGCAGAAAACATTTATCTATTACTAATAAGCCATGAGTCAGAACAGTTATTGGAAGTATTACATATAATAAAATCAATTAGCTCAGAAAATTTTAAATTTTGGAAGCATTCTTCACCAATCAAGAATGTCTCTTCGAGTGTCAAAAAGCTGCCTTTTCTGCATTTAAAAAAAAAAAAACCCGCATACTCTATCTCTTGTTGCCTTATGGCTCAATTTAACATACACATTTATATATAGCACTTCATCAACTAAGCATGGACAACATAAGACAATTAAATTTCACAATAAAGTAGATAAGAACCCAAAAAATCCCCTAAACTAAATGTTTCCTGCCATAGCCAAATCTCATCTAGAGTGAGAAGATACTCATCTGCAGTCGCTGGAATAAGTTAACCAAATACCATAAAAATAAAAAAGATGATACAAATGCATGAAAACTCAAGGAAGAATATAGCTGTTGAGCCCAACAAAATTCCTTGTTACAACAAGCAAGCTAGGATCCTGAGCGCATTTATACAAGAAAATCAACAAGCGCTAAATGATGAGGCTTGTGAGATAGACCAATTCATAGTCATAAATGGCATTTCAAGCATAACCTGCGAGTTTTCTACTAAGCCCAAAAGGTGATGCAACAGATTCGAATACAACCATGTTATAGACTATATATAAAATATAAATTATATATTATATATATGACCTGAAGAGCAGATACATTGGTTGGAAAACCATCCAAGCACACAACCATTTCTCCATTGTGCTGTCTTATTCGACGCAGTGGGTTCACAGTAAATCTGCAATTGGGCAACACTGCCGTTAGATAAATAGTTCAAACTGCAAACTCTTTGGTCAGCTTGAATTTTTTACTAGAGAACCTCATATCAAAGGAAAACAACTGCAAGCTGATATTATTTAAATGACTTATTAAGCCACATAGGTAGTAGCATCAATTTGCTCATCGTAGTGGCAACGAATCAAACATGAAACAGAAAAGAAACTACGTGGAAAATTTGAAGGGAAAAAGCGAAATTTGAATTTAAAGATCATAACCAGGTAAATATCGAGTTAAAATTAAATTTATTCAGATAAACCTCAAAGGGTGTAAAACCGAATCTAATAAAAGCCTTGGAACATGTCATGTACCATTCAAAACACTCGAGTGAGAAGTACAGAATCATAAAGCTGAACCTTAAGAGGTAAGATTAGAAAAGACATCTTGCCAAAAAAGAAAATATCTATCTATGACAGCAAAAAAAAGAAGCATTAGCATCCATAATTTTGAGATAAGAAAGAAACACGGTGAGGATGAGGCAAAATATTAATATAGGAAGAGAACAAAAAAATCAGACCCAATATAGGTGTGGCCTTTATGACGAGGGCTGAGAGAGGCTAGTAGATAGGAAGCGAAAAACCCTTTTCCCGGCCTGCCCTTATTTTCATTTCCCGGTTCTCTTATTTGTTCCTGATTTTCAACTTCAAGATCCCGGCATTTGAAGTGTTCTGCTAGTGACTTCCTCTGTTTGAAGTAGGCATTGAGGGATTTCGAGTCTCCTTTCTCGCTTGATTGCCACCTGGGGCAATTTTCCCACCTCTCATCTCTCTCCAATTCACTCACAGCAAAGCAAATGGACTTGAATTTGGATGTAGTGGAAGTTAATTCATCAAATTTAAGACAATTAATATGAGGAAACCGATTAAACAAGAGTAGGGTAACATTGCATTTTACCCCTTTAATTAATCTTTGAGATAGTTGATGGGAACACCAAAATTAAAGTTTTTATGCTTAAAGAGTATATAAATTGTACAAGAACGTTTAAATTTTAAAGCTATAGTTCAGATTGTGAGATGGGCACATATGTTGACTAGAGATTTACAGTCCAAAACACTGAAACAAAAGCCCAAAAACATCAGCCCAAACCTAAACCCAGGCCCCAAGCCTCAAACCCCAATACCCAAAACCCAAATATCCCATAAATGGAATATACCAAACCGAGATATCCTTCGATAGGATAACTCCAGACCGAGATATCCCTAGCTGGAATAAGTACAACAGGTAACTCAGTCCAAACACATCAAAAATCTGAACCGGATACCAAAAATACCGAACCGGGACAAGATATGATGGGAATATTCTTGGAATAGCTTATCCTGAAACGCGATATAATGAGGATATCTCTGGAGCAGAGTAACAATGAAAATAAACCCAGAAAATAGGCCCAGTACTTATTGTTATGCAGGCTTTGATTACTTTTAATTGATATGCACGCTTTAATCACAAATCTTTGTGCGCCAGCCAAGAGGCATCCACGTCGCAGCAGATATGTTCTATGATGCAAGTAATAACCAAATGACATTAAGATTATATCTATACATTTTCAATCACTTCGATATTTTCCAAATGCATAGAACCTAAAAATCAAGAAAGTATCAACCATTTATTACTGAGCAAACCAAAAAAAAACACATCACAAGTCTCAGTTTTCACAATAAGATACATGATATGATTAATCTCTCTCTCTATATCAACCCCTGCATTCTAGGGTTTAAGTTATTAGAATCTTAATATCTTCTTGTATCTGTAGACACAAGAAAAGGAATACTGAATCACATATTTTGCAGTTAAATAGCTCAATGTAAAATTATCCTTTGAATGTGTTAGGGGTACATGAGTGTTGACTGCAGAACCATCTCAATTCGGGCATTACAAAATAATGGAGGAAAAAAAAAAGGAAACTACTAGACGTCAAAAAATAACAGAAAAATGGGTGGGGACACATCTAAAGTAAAAAGGTTTCTTCAAGCTTGATTACCATAAAAGATTATCTGTCAAAGAGAACCAGATACATGATAGCTCGAACAATGATATGCATGCTACAATGCGTTGTGCAACATTATCGCTTCTCAAAAAGAAGAAAAAATAGTTGTAAGTGAAAATAACAATACTCTGTTATCTCGGAAGTCAGATAGACATCTGCAAAAAGCAAAAGCTTTAACTAGAGGCATGCTGTTAGGGTTGAAACAAATAGAGCAAATTAGATCCCCTGCCATGTCATTAAGTGTAGTTTTAGAATTCAAGCTTTCTGCAGAACCCCAAAACAATGACGCTTGATCTCCCAGTGAGTTTAATAGGAGCACCAGGGCAAGTATCAGAAGCCCCATTTAGGCAAGGAGCTGAAGGGGGTGTCTTACTACCATCAGAATCACATTCTATATTTGAAAATTCAATAAGAAAACCCTCAGCTTGGTTTGAAACGATAACTTCCAAGAGATTTTCATAATCAGACTAACATTTCTTCATCTGAAATAGAATCTGCAGCAGTTCTATGGTTTACAGAACCCACAGTTCCAACAGAGATGTCAAAATTTAGGCGGCGTGCAAAAGTTATCCTCATTTCATCAACATATTTCCAGTAGGAAGGAGCAAACACCATGCCTTCTGGGCCAGGAGCAAATGGGTCAAAAATACCATCCTTTGGGGTTCTAGGACTACCATGGTTGACAGAAACCATTGACTCTTGGTTTATTGTGGTATCAGGATCAAAGTGAGAATGATTTTGTGCATTCTTCACTTCGATGGGTGGAGAATTAAATTTATAGGGGAACTCTCCAATTCCTCTGTTCGCATCAGAGGTGATAGGCCCTAGAGAAGATTCCTTATTACCCTGTCTAGTAGTTACCAAAGGATCAATAATTACCCTATTAGTTTCGTCTGTGCAAACTTTATCTGAGTTTTTAATTAACTTGAGAGAATTGTCTTTGCATTTGCTGGCACAATTTCCAGAATCCATTGATCCAATCATAAAACAAAGCCTAGGCAGCTGCAACGAAGGGAATAATAATATTATTATTATTGAAAAAAAAGACAAGAGGAGAGGTCATGTTGGCGAATCTTTTGAGACGGCGGATGAATAAGAAATTCTAACCCTATTCCCAACCCTAAAGCACCGTTTCAAAACTAAGTTTGGAAAAATATCATATGTCGGAGAGAAACCCGCTTCCTTGAGTTTAGAAAAATATCTCACCGCTCTTGCCAAATCCTTCAGGCCAATAAAAAGCTTTATTACTACACGATAAGCAGGAAGATCCAAGAGACATTCCCTGGCCTCCATTTCCCAAACCAGAGCTAATGCTTCCATCTACTTGTTCTCAGAATAACGACTATGAAGCAATGTTGTGTACATCACCACACTGGGGTCACGCCCTTGATTGCTTGAACCAGTAAAACAAGCTCTCCACAGTCTCAAACTTCCTATGCATAATGCAAACCTTCATGATCGCTGTACAGTACTGCTGACTCAAATTATAACCATCTCTTTCTCCAAGATCACCCAGTAACTCCTCTACAAGGATGTGTTTATCAGGATTCTTTCCAAGATCCAATATTAACTTTGCGTAAATGCCTGGATCCAGCATTCTTTTACTTTGCTTCACAACCGAAAGAAGCTTCCATGCAAGGTTCAAGCTTCCACCTTTAACGAATCCTTTCACCATTGCCTCAATCAGACTACGATTGGTCGAGCTCGTGAACTTCTCCAAGTTGACAGGCAATTTTATTTCACGCTTCCTAGCCAATACTTCAACAGTTGAAGTCAAAATCCTATCATCCGGGTACAAGTGAGGCATCTTCTGAGACCAACAGAAAGTTTGCAGAGCTCTTTGTGGAAGATCCATAAGACCCAATTCCCGAATTGTGATTGATAACAAACCCTTAGGCAAAAAGGGAGCCCATTTATTGAGGACTGCAGACACATCATCATCAGAAGCCAGGTCGTTAATCTCTTTGGATAAGCCAATAAGAAAGCTTGGATTGTTATATAACTGTTGTGATACAGAAGCACGAGATGAGTTTACCCCAGGAGAAGCCTTCTTAACGTGCTTCTTTGGCATAGGAAATCCCAGTGGCCGTAGCTTGTGAGGAAGTGGGAGAGGAAGAGGCCTTTCTCTACCTACCTTTCCAGGTTTTTAAGGAATTCTTCCCTGAAAAAGTGAAGATATGGCTTCAACCTCATCTGATTCCCAAGCAAGATCAATATTCACATGATCTTCTTCGTCGTCGTCTTCTTCAGGTGAATCATTATGGTGACCGTAAACTGACTTTATTTGTTCAGTGTCAGTGGAAATGTCGATTTCAGTTCTAGGTTTCTCCAAGAATAAGTTAACGCCAAAGTCAGGAGGAAGTTTGGTGCGACGTGGATAACGGCGGTTCTTGGGTTGCTTGCTATAGCAAATTCTTGTGTTGAGATGCGCCAGGTTAGTAACAGAAATGCTCTGTTGTAGTTTTCCTCTCAAAGTTATGAAAGGATATGTGGTGATGGATGAGAATATGCAATCCATTTTCTCAAAGTTATGAAAGAAGGGAAAAACAGTAGCTAATAAAGGAGAAAAGAACGTTAGAAATAAAGGAAAAATAGGACAGAATATGGGAATAATTGACTGACTTTTTTTACTGTTGATAAGATTTGGTGAATGAGTATTAAAAACTCTATCAGTGTTTTATCATTTCCTCGTTTGCCTGCCAAAGAAATAAAAAAATTATTAAAAATATATATAAACCATAGAAATTTTAGAAACAGTAAAAAATAAATGTGAATGCTGAAATACTCGCAAGGCTCCAGAACCAAAACCAAAACCACCAAAAATACTCAGCTAAGCAGAAATTACAAAAAAAAATGTCCAATAATACTAAACAAATAATCTTAAACAGAGGCAAACAACCAATCCAAAAATAAATAACATATGCAAGGCAATAAACTAACAAAAAATACAAGACATAGATACGAAAGTAAAACCCATTAAAAATAAAGTAAACAGTGGCAAAAAAAAAACATAGAACCAAAAACTTAAACCTAAAAAACCAAACCAGGAACTAATAATTCCAAACAGGATATTACAACTGCAGGATATCCTCGGAATAGGCTATCCCAAGGAGAGTAATGATGGGTATATCCCTTTAGCGGAAAGGGATATTACGATTCCGGGATATGCTCGGAATAGGCTATCCCGAGGAGAGTAATGATGGGTATATCCCTTTAGCGGAATATGAACGAAAATTGACAAAAGCAGAAAGAAAAATATAAAAATAGATCTTAAATTAAAACTGCGGAACAAGAATGAAAGTTAAAACGACAAGTAAACTTAAAAAATCTGAACCAGATTCAAAATATTTTGCTAAGAAAAAAATAAAACAAATCGAAACAGTGATTTCTAAACCTGAAAACCAAAAGGCATAAAATAAACCAAGAAATACAAGTACAAAAGCATAATTCTTAAATTAAAAGAGAGAACGGAAAAGAGAATGTTGAAGCAAAGATACATACCTGATGAAGCAAGGGATTCCAAAAATCCCAAAAACAGAAACGGCAGAGAAGATCATAGTATAGTCTCTTTGAATTGTTTCAAGCGTTGGTTCCAAAAAAGCTAAAAAATATAAGAGGTAAAATTTGAAATGAGACAGACATAATAAAAGAGAGAATAAAATGGAAAGAACTGTTAGAAAAAAAGGAAATGAGGATAATATAAACTATGAAAACATGCCCATTATCACAAACCACGGGAACAAAACAGAAACCCAAAAACCGTGACCATTATCCCAGCCCAAGAAAAGAGGACAACTATCCCAAGTTGCAAAAAACCAATGGCCACATAGGCCCAGGACAAAAAAGAACACGAACCCGACCCAAAATCCACGAAACCTTCCCATCTAAACAAACCATACCAAAACAGAGATGAAAAAGCAAAAAGACAAATGTTAAGCAGAAAACAGATAGTAGTCGATAAACTGACTAAAAAACAACGACACCAACATCAGTAGATTAGAAAGGACGAAACAAAACAGTGTTTCATGAGGCTGAGAACCAAAATGCATACTGTTGTCGAAAGACAAGGATAGACGGGTGGTCTAATACTATCCCACTAATCTGAGAAAAGAGGAACAAACTTTACAAGCCTGTATATTCTGCCAACCAGAAACATTATCCCGATTAGGCAGAACCTGCAGCGCAAACTTGCCAGCATTCCATAATTTGTTTGTGAAGGCCGTGTTCGCTGTTAGCCTTTCAGTTGATAAATTAAGATCCTAGAGATTATTCAAGGAAATTGGTCAATTAGACATACTATCATAAGCTAGAACCATGGACATTAGAGCAGTATTGAACATTATATAACACAACTTTTCATTATTGAATTACCAACATATTGCCTGTAGTACAAGACAAACCTGACCAGCAGTTCCTAAAGCAAGAGTGAATCGCAAGGCATCAGTGCCAAACTCCTTGATAGTATCAATTGGGTCAATAACATGGCCAAGAGTTTTAGACATTTTACGCCTCTGAAACAGCTTACATGTTAGCTTACATGTTGCCTGATTCAGACACTCCACTTGTGAATCACGGATTAGACCATGAAGATATACATATGAAAATGGAACAGTTCCTTTTATAATTATGCAATAAAGTTAAGTAACAACATTAATATAGTCGCTTTATTTGGATGACAATTTCAAAATATTATTTGCTTTCTTCTATATGATATCAAAGACTAAAAACATGATTCATCCCTTTTTATTTGGGACATGTCAAAAGATTTTTTGGAATAGTTCATCATATCTAATTAATAACTTACATACAGGAAGAAAAAAAATAAAAGGTGCACTTATTTGATTGATAGTTTGAAAATATTGCATCATTTAAACATTAAGAATGGGAAGGCCAAGCTTTCTAGCTAGAACATAATCATTATGATCGTGTCTAGGGCTTATCTTCAGTACATCAGTCCCAAAGTATTTATCAACACATTGCCGCCATTGACATAACAAAGAAAGCAGAAGTGAGATTGTCAACCTGAAATTACTTAATTTAATGAACACAGTTGAAACATTTGCCACCTTAACTAACCCCACTAAGCAGGTCAAGCAAACCATTTGTTTTCTAAAACTAGTGGTGAAGCCCACAATGAAGAAGCCTATAGGTTACGCAGGGAATAAGATACATCCTAAATTTGAAGCAAAATTCCATCATGATGACCAAAATAAAATGATACAAATAAAATGATATAATTTTATTAAGCTAAAACAATCTAACATACTTTTGCTTTAAAAATTGTGTTTCAATTCCTCTGTCATGTGCATTCCTACCAATTTGAGTGACAAAGAGCAAGGAAAAATTAGCATTCGTACATTGATGCAAAATTTGGAGAATGCAACAATACTTAGAAAAAACAGAAACACTTGTTTTTACCTTAATGCAAAATTTGGAGAATGCAACAATACTTAGAAAAAACAGAAACACTTGTTTTTACCTTATCAGAGATGATAGGAACATGATGACCATATGTCATAGGAACAATTGCCATTTTACCAACATACTTCGAATATCACTCATCCTGAACAAAAGTGATGTGTCAGTCATACAAGGACACAGAGTTGTGAGTTACAACTTTTGTGCAAGTTTTGCTGGATACCTATAGGCCATGACATCCCAATTCAAGCAAAATCTGAAGGGTAGTCTAAGTTCTCGATTTATTGCAAGATAGGACACTTGGTACAAGGAATGGAATAATTTATGTTACCAATAATCGGGGAAATAAGAAAAGGCAACTGTCGTTTACTTAAAACAATGAGCATTTTTCATGCTGCATCCAAAGATTCTTTAATAAAACCGTTATATGTTAAATTGCTCAAGTTAACCTTATTATTTAAAAGAAGATCTCTTTCAACATTAACCAATCACTGGTGCCTTTGTCCAAGTGGCATCACGCAAGCAGTGAATAGTCCTTTTTTTATATTTAAATAAACTACACTTTCTATTTCTTTGTAAAGTATGGTCCTATCATATCGATAATTTCTCAAACAGCATTCTTTATTCAGCCCACAAGATAGTAGGATCTACTTCTGAATTAATGCACTGAGTAATAGGATGAAGGAAAATGTCTGTTACATGAGTTACTAAAAAAATGGTGAAAACGCAATGGAACTATTAACAAAAAAATCTCACTATATTGCAATCGCAGTTATATATTATAGTGGTCATGAACTAACGTTAAATATAAATTTTGATGATTCAACTCTACCTAGTTTAAAAATCTAAATGCAATCTAATTATCAAATTCGATCAATTAATGTATATACATGATAAGGATTTTACTAGAAATCCGTAAAGATATAGCTTTTAACAGATTTACTAGCTTTATGAATAGTGCATCATGTTGTTAAAATTTCCTCTTCTTTTATGGTTTATTGTAATACATGCATTCGTAAGCTTCCATAAGTAACTAGAAATAGAAATGGCCTTTATGTTTATCATAATATTTCATAAATGCTGCATCCTATTCCTATTTTCCAATTACTTCGATCCTTCTTCCTGAATTGTATGTTATTCTATTGCACTTCAAAACACGCTCCAGAAAAACCCACATAAAATAAGAAACATATTCCCATATGTAAGTACTTTAGTACTAAAGAAAGAGAGCAGAAGACACCACACTCCAAAAAAGAGATGAAAAAAGCAAAAGACAAATGTTGAAGCAAAGATTCATACCTGAAATCAGTCTCCAATGAAGCAGGGGTTACAAAAATCGCAACAAAGAAACGGCAGAGAAATGAACCCACCGAAATAGAAGTAAAAAAAAACATTGATCTGAAACCAAAATAGAAATGAAAAGGCAAAGACAGACAAAGACGAAGTTCAAGATTCATACCAAGTTCAAGATTCATACCTCAAAATCAGTCCCCGATGAAGCAGTGGATTTCAAAAACCACAAAAAACAGAGTGTAGCGTGTGTGTTTTTTTTAGCCTTTGGTTACCCAAAGCTAAAAGAATGAGAGGAAAGAAATTGAAAAGATACCGAGAGAGAGAATCGGTAAAGAAATGGGAGGAGATTTGGATTGAAGAGATATATTTGATGATTTGTTATGAAAACAGAAGAAATGAGGAAGAAAAAGAAAACAAAAGACGGAGACCGAGAGAGAGAGAGAGAGAGAAAGAAACGGATATTATATGTGCATAGATTGAAGAGATATTTAATAAACGGTCACTTAGTAAATCAGTTTTAGGCCATTTTAACGGTCACTCAGTATTTTATTTGAATTATTAAATTGTTAATTTTATTTAATTTTATTTTATTTATTTAATTTTTTTATTTAATGAAAAAGCTATGAATGGAAGAGAGAGAAATTTCAACGATGGAGGAGGGAGGGGATTTGAAAAGGCTGAAGAATAATTAAAACCTTCTTTAAATTACTACTTTTTTTGGGAAATTAAAGACAAAGAAGGTAAAGAGCCATTAGAAAAAAAGGGGGGAATCGGGATAGATATTCCTATAATAGGATATACCTGGATCGGGATACATCTATACGGGATAACAGTGAACCAGGATATCCCTGGAATGCGATATCCCTGGCCGGAATAAGCATGACAGGTTGCCCGGTCCAGACAAGAAAAAATATCTGAACCGGAAAAAAAAAGCAAGGATAACCAGGGAGTAGCTTATTCCGGGTCGGAATATAACAGGAATAGAGCCGGAACAGAATAAGAAAGAAAATTAACTACAGCATGGCAATTAAAATTCTGCACAGCATAGAAAATTTTCGAAATAAATAACGTTTAAGTCTCCTGTTTGGCTTCCGGGAGAATATAGAATGAACAGAATTTGCCGACCAACAGGTGCATGAGTAATAAATTAAAAAAATAAAAGAAACAACGAATAAAACCAAGAAATAGAAGTACAAAAGCATAGTTCTTAAATTAAAAACAGAGAACGGAAAAGACAATGTTGAAGCAAAGATTCATACCATATGAAGGGATTCCAAAAATCCCAAAAACAGAAACGGCAGTCTCTCTGCATTCCTTTGGGCGTAGGTTACAAAAAAGCTAAAAAACATAAGAGGAAAATTTTGAAATGAGACGGGCAGAATAAAGGATAAAGGGAAAAGCAATGTTAGAAAAAAAAGGAAAATGAGATGAGAATAAACTACCAAAAAAATGCCCATTATCACAAGACACAGTAACTGAGCAGAAACCCCAAAACCATGCCCACTCTCCAAGCCCACAAAACCAGGACCACTATCCCGAGTAGCAAAAAACCAATGGCCCAGTAGGACCAGAACAAAAAGAACACGAACCAATTCTCTTTCCAAAATTTGTTGAGACCTATATATTGAAAACAAGGAGATTAAATTCCTGATCACATACCCATAAATTTTAATTTAGAAGGATTGACCATCTCAGAAATATGCAAAAGGAAATGAAGACATAAAGTAACAAATGCAGTTACTTGATTATATATATGCTGGTTACCAGTTAGCTACCTTAATTCAACTGTGATGAATAGTTGGAATTACTTCATTTGTTATTGGTGATTTTTCTCCCTTTAGAAATGACAAAAAGAAAGGGAAGAATATTTCACATGCAATATAATTATAGTGATAACAAATTCAGAGCATCATAAAATAATATGTTGAAACTCAACTAGATGAAGACAATGGAAAAACAATGGTGATTAAAATAATACAAAATAAAAGGTAAACATTTCCATGCAAGAATGAATTCCAAAACAAACCTGATGAAAGGCTCTGAGCAACTTGAATGCAAGGATAAAATTGATCCAAGATCCTCCAAATTTCTCATTTGCACAACCATAATATACTTCCTTTATGCCTAAATGAGAAAATATCCATCAAGAACCAAGATAATGAAAAAAATAATAACAAAAAAATATATATTCATAATAATGTATTGATACACTAAAGCATTGTAATTGGAAAAGAACCATACCAAGAAATGACAAAGCTGCAGCACACATTATGCATGGTTCACATGTAACATACAAAATACATTGTGAAAAGTTTTTAGCCACTTCTGCTTTTGAAAGCCCGTCTCTCTGCCACATCTCTAGAAGATTATCTATGGCTTCCATTTCTGCATGCCTTGTTGCCTACACCATGAAAAATGAAGTCGTACAATTTACATGAGCTAACAAGGAAGAAGTAATTTTGACTAATAGTCCATCGACACACAAAAAGTAAACTATAACAGAGGTCTAGAGACTCAGGACATGACCAAAAGTATGATAAGTGATAACTTTACAGACTTGTGGTCAAATTGGTGTAAAATGAATACTATTTTGTGAGGCAGCCACCTGCACCCATAACCGTGGGGTGGGGATTCTTATAATATTTTCCTCATATGAAAAAATTTGTAAAGCCAAGGAAAACATAAAGCAAATGCCCATAGTAAAATGATAATAGAAAATAAGAGATCAAAATTAAGTTAGCCATTGAAAAAAAACGGAGGAAAGTGAATAAGAAGAGGAGGTAGAAGAGGAGGCATGTTTATCTTGCTTGTCTGAGATCCAAAAAAGAAACACAATTTTTAGTTTTGCTCTCGGAAGACTACCAAAAAAATCCAAGGATACAGAACAAGGAAGCCCAAAATAAACAAACCAACAAGCCTTTCATTATTACTACTATAAAAATTTTACAAATAATATTTGAGGATATTTTATATTCTTGAGGCCAACATAAGTATCCTGAAAAAAAAGTCGAGCATGCTAAAGATGGGCTAACATAAACAAATGTAGTACTACTTTTGG
This sequence comes from Gossypium sturtianum, assembly GCA_025698515.1. Lineage (NCBI taxonomy): Eukaryota > Viridiplantae > Streptophyta > Magnoliopsida > Malvales > Malvaceae > Gossypium > Gossypium sturtianum. The sequence goes on from CM046947.1 coordinate 100,220,974, forward strand.
CTAAGAAATATTAGATCATTTTTCATTTTCCATCTCTATAGATCATCTACTTCCACCTGGTGGAAGTTAAAACAATGAAAGATAAAAAAAAAAAGACCAAGGGATTTTTCTTAGTTAGATTTGACTAAGAATATAATGCTGCTTGTACAAATCTAATTAATTTCATGCATGCTTAATGACATGTACATCTTTACATCAAATTTTCCTTAAGAATAATCAACAACATTGGATTGTTCTTCAGTTTCAGGCCAGATAATAAGTTATGTTACTAGCAACAACCAACAGGTTACTGTTAAATGATGGAAAGCATATGAAAGCCAAGTCTCAAGAAAATTATGCATAAACAAGCAAAAAGGTTTCCCATAAACATGCATGCACACAAGAAGAAAGGAGAGATCAAGGAGGCATAATATGAAAACGTCAAACTGATGAAAGAAAGGGAAAATTTTATTTACATTTCGTGTCTCGGTGGTTCGATTTCTACCCGAGGCTATAACCTCCCCATCCTTGATGATTACGCAACTGGTAGATAAAAGGAATGGTGAAAAGACAAAAATTGCATTTAAATTTTGCTCTTGGACTATGTGTCATCGACTTGAGCAAAAGAAGACAATTTAGTCTCCAAATTAAAGCACAGACAAAGATAATGAGGAACTATTTATGTTAACAGATATCTGATGAAGTTTACAGCAACGTAAAATTCTGGTTGTAGCAATAGAGGAATTGCTACATGATTCAAAACTTGGTAATCAATTACAAGAATGTTAACAATCGTTTATGCTTTAACACTCACAACAATATAAAACTTAACCCACGAGTCTATGACATGGTGCAACCAATGAAGACCAAGAACTTAGTGATATTTTGATTTATAGATTAATCATGAGACCAAAAAAATAATTATGTGCTTGACAATGCTATTTTCTTTTAGTCTTAAGTTTATAACTTGTTCTTTTTATTGGTCAAATCTTTGTGTCATTAAATTTTGCAATCTTCTAGGTAGAACTAATGCACCCATCGGAAAAGTCATTACTTCTTTTCTTTTATATTTAAATGTTCAAATTAGGTGACCCTTGAAGGCAATAATTACATTGTTTAGAAGCAGGCCTTTGTTTTGGTGACAAGAATCTGTTTAAGTTATTACAGAGTTCCGTTTTTAATCCTATGGAATGTACTATAAATAGGTCCTCATAAACCTTTTAGGGTATTTCAACTCTTTGTTCCCCTTAGTATATTTCTTTATGCCTACCATTGCAAGCAGATTTCATCCAAACATATTAATCATAACACCAAATTCAGCACACTTCCTCAACTCAAAACTTTTTCAACTGTTTCTAAATCCTAATAATGTTAATTATATAGGTAATAACCAAGGTTATGCTATATAGTATAAACTTGGGCTATAAAAAAGAAAAAATATATATTCTTAACTTTGGTCTACATAAATCTAAAATGTGGATAATACTTTTTTTCCAAATTCCAGAAAACCTAATAAGTTCATAATTTCTGTTATATAGATTTTGGTATCTTTATGTATTTGTGTCGTGTTGTATTTCATATAATATTTTTAGTTTTTTTTCCCAGGTCGTGCAAAGCAATGCCAATCTACATTAGTAACAAAAGAGAAGCTAAATTCATATTTTCATCCAATAAAGGGAGAAGGTTGGTTAAGGGAGAAACAAAATTTATGAGATTAATACTTACCCAACAGGCACTTCAAAGCTTTCCGAAGCAAGTTTTGCCTGGAAAAAGAAAGGGGGGGAGGAGCTGGATTACAGTAGCAACATTACGAAAATTGGATTACGGAAAGGAAGAAAAAGAATGATTGGGATTACCTGGTGAATTGCAAGTTCCATGCATGCAAGATTATCACTTTCCATCTAAGACAATAAGAAAGAACAAAGAAAGTGAAGCAAAAGCTAAAAATGACAAAGGGGAAAAATAAGACCAGATTTTAGACGAAATGACTGGTAGCTACTGAAAGAAAAACATAATATGAAAAAAAAAACAACTGCCCAAATCCTGCAATTCAAATACCAATATTTCAACTACCTAAAAACAAGAAAAGTAAAACCTACGGGTGAGAAATCAGTCGGGTTATTGCATAAAAATAGAAAAACTGACTTAACCAACTTCCCCTTTTTAAGGAACCAAAACTGAGCTGACTTTGTTGGAGAACCGATAAAACCAACCCAAATTAGTTTTGGTCCGTTACTGACCAAACCGAGTTTAGTTTGCTTCAATTTTTTTTTCTAAACATGATAAAATGACGATAGCAATTAACAAATTCAGTTAACAGCTTCAAATTTAGATTTTTTTTTTTTTTTTTTATAATTAAAAGAAGGCAAACGAGACCTCTGTATATAATACATATATGAATTAAACACTCGCTTTCCAGCAACTAAACACTTGCTTTGGATTTCACTTGATAATATACTCTAATTGACATATTATAACAAGTCACTGCTTAGCCATTTCAAGTTTCAAGAATTCAATATTGTTTGGGACATTTTGTCGAACAATTCATGAGTGTCCAAATATCTAGAAGCACTGAAAGCCAAAGGAAGCGGGAAAGTACTATAAATGGAAAGGACAGAGAGCAATAGAGAACAAAATCAATGCCCTTGGAAACAACAAAGAAAACCAACTACTCATTCTTTAGCATTTGCAGCTTGTTTCTTCTTAGCCTCATCCGCATCTTCAACTGGTGGTAGAGTCTGCATAACCAAACGCACAGAAAAATCAATGCCAGTTTTCGAAAAAGAATTTAGTGTGGCTTTGGGATTTCATTCGATATTACATAATGTACTTGACATGTTATGATGAGTCACTTATTAGCCATTTCAAGTTTCATGAATCCAATAAAGTTATTTGGGACATTTCGTTGAACACTTAGTGTCCAAATATCTAGAAGAATTCTAATCCAATAGATGTGAGAAAGTAGAGTGAATAGCAATAAATAAGAGATTACGAGAATACTGTAATTGACATATTATAATGAGCCACTGATATTAGCCATTTCAAGTTTCAAGAATTTAATAAAGTTGTTTGGAGCATTCCATCGAACATTAAGAGTGTTCAAATATCTAGAAGCACCGTAAACTGAAAAACTAAGAAAGTACTTTGAACGGAAAGGAAAGAAAGCAATAGTGAAGTGATTACGAGATCAGGCTTGTAGATATTGTGGACGACGGAGGCGCCGGCAAGGAGTGAAGCGATGACGACTACGCACGACCAGGCGAGAGATGGAGTCCCCGTCGCCTGTTTTGCAGCTCCAAATTTTTGGTTCATCGTCCTTTTCTTGCAATCGCCGCCTGCTGACTACTTGCACTAAAAGTACAAGTATTTTTTATCCTAAAGAGGCAGTTCAGTAAGTTCATATTCCTTTTATTTTGATCATTGCTATGTTTTTAGGGAGTTTTTTTTAGAGATATTAGTAATGAATTACAACATGGATCCCAATTCACTCAATTGCTTACAATACAAAACAGAAACCCAATTTGGAAACTGATTCAGTCAACCATCCTATGATCGACCCGTAATTCCAAACCAAAAGCTATGTAAAAACGATAACGGCAAAAATTCAAATGCAAAGAATCTTTAGGAGAAGAGAAATAAGGAGTCGAACTGTGAAACAAAGGCACGAATTCTTACCCGGGAGTCGATCTGAGCCAAAACTCGACAAACGATGGAATGAAACGGTGGAGTTATATTGCCGGAGACATATCAGGAGAAGAGAGATAGAAATCGAGGTTATTCATAAACCCTATAACAAAGGAGAGAGAAGCTTCATTTCTTGGTGGCTGGCTTCCTTATTTTCTTCCCCTCATTCAGACAGTCCATTCAGACGGTCTATTTCTTTTTATTTTTTGCTTAGCAAAATACTTTTGGGGCATAGGTTTTTGGTTTCGGTTTTATCGTTTGGTTATTGCTATCGTGATATCTTCTACTTCTTTTTATTTCTTGCTTCGCAAAATACTTTTGTGGTTTCTCTTTTTGGGTTTCTGTATTGGCGTTGGCCTTTGCCCCGCTTAATTTATGTGGTTGTGTTCCGCCTAAATTTTTGGCTTTTACCTCGCTTGGTCTTTGGCGCTATACAAAGTTTTCTGCTCTATCTTTGCTTCTTTGTGTATGTATGTTAATTGAATAAATATTTTTGCAATTAGTGCAGATGAAAATGGTTCACTGATGAAACGGCACGGGATCAAACTGTAATTCGTGCTGGTACTGATGAAATGGCTTTTACCAAATGCACTGTGAGTTGCTTGGATTGTGAATGTGTCCGAATCTTTGTGGTTTTTTGTATGGTGGTTAGAGATCCATTTGTGGGCTCGGGCCTCGGATTTGGTTTTACCTTTAGTTTTTAGTATTTTGAATTGGATTGTTTTGGTCTTTTGGAAAGGGATTGCTATAAATACTGAATCGAGGACATGAGCAACATATATAATTACTGTATTTTTAATATTCTTCCATCAAGTTCACTATAAACAGTATTATTTAATTGAAATTGCTGGAATAAGTACGATAAGTAGCCCGGTCCAGACACGTTAAGAATTTGAACCAGATACCACAACTGAACCAGGCTCTAAAAATACTGAACCGAAACGGTATATGATGAAGATATTCTTGGAATAGCTTATCCCAAAACGGAATAGATGAGGATATTCTGGAGCAGAGAAGAATGAAAATTAACCCAGTTCTTAATAAAATGATGTTGTGAAAATATTTAATCAGATTCTCTGAAAACATTCCTCCTTCCGCTAAGGTAGCAATTGAGCTAAGGGGAATCTTCTCAAGTAGAAAAGCTAATCATCTTCCTACTAACAACTTTCAAGTCTACTTCAATCCAAATTGCATTCAGTGATTAAACATTTTGTAATATAATAAAAAAACCATGCAAGATCAACTTAATAACAAGCATGCAGAAATAAATGAACATAGGCTTTACTATTTTTTAAGCTCTGGGCCATCCTATCTCCATAAGTGGCAACTCAAATTTCAATAGAACTTAGAACATAGTAATGAACATCAACCAAGACATTGCAACCTTCAATGTCAAGGTGTATGCCTAGCAATTGCACCTTAGCGCCAAATGATAAAAGCACCCTAGAGCCTTTAGGAAAAAGTACATTCGATCACACATGCACACTTGGTGCATCTAGATACACTTTTCTGTAAGGCGATAGATGCAAAACAAAAACCCAACTACTTCAAGTTCTATTAGGTTTCTTTTTCCTTTTAATTAACGTGCATAATATTTGAATATCCAACAACAGGCAAGAACGACATGGGATCATAAGGAAATCATGCAGATTGGTCTATTAATGAAAAAAAAAAATTGCACGTTTTGTAGATAAGCTGGACCACAAATTAGAGTTTATTATCATAACTATATATATTAACCTTGGTATATAAATGGATAGACACATATATCTTATGCCTTACTGCACTTAGGCAAGCTCTTTTTTTTTTTTTTTAATTTTTGGCCCCTCGCACCTCAGGAAATAAAAGAATTTTAGCACCTAGAATGCGCCTTGTGCTCTTGACCATACAAATTCTACCTATAAGTCATAATATTTTCTGGTACTTTGTTGTTATTGGAGGAAACTTCCTTGCACCTTCTTGAGAAATAAGATGACACGTTTAACAAAATTTCTAGACAAAATTTCGTGTTCTTGCGCATATTAGAATAGCATATTAAACAAAATCATACTAAGCTCCAAACTTATTGATTGTACTCCATTCCAAGCTAGAGACAACTCCCAGCTAGATATCCAACAAAAATATTTTGAAAGAAATACTGATCATGCAACGCCAGTATGCTTACTTGGATTTTGTCTATACTTCACCTTTTTTTTTCTGTACATTGAACTTTTCCTAGTTAAAAAAAAGTTCAAGTTTCATTCAATCAAAGATTAGCAAACAGGATAGAGAGGATTACCGAGTCTATGGCAATAGAAAACCGGATATTTCCACCTCCTACCAGTCCTACAAACAATCAAAAGCAACAATAAAAAAATACCCAACAAAAACCAAAAATGAAGTTACTCAACAAACAATCAAAAGCTTATGTTGATCTTTCAAACTTGAAAAGGATTTGCAAAAGATTTACCTTTGCCAAGTTCAATAATTGAATTGTACAACTTATCCATATGTTTAACTTCCCTAAAAACATTAGCAGTACTCGAAACCAAAGCTTCACTGGAAAGAGCCGTGAAGTTTCCACTCCCTGCTAATTGATCCTTCCAACCAAGTGGATCACTGTAACAATCTAAAATTTGAATCCTGAAATGTCACCCAAAAAGATTTAATTAAAGGAAATAAAGCAGAACTCGTGCATTTTACAGCTTTAATTTATCAGGAAATTGGTTAAATTTCATTTCTTCATTTAGAAAAAACAATTAGAGCCAAAAAGAAATTCACCGTTTATCCGATGAAGCAATGTCAGTTCCTCTGTTTTTCAGCAAATCCAAATAAAACGATGGACTCCGGGAAAATGAAACAACGACAAGGCCTCTGCAACAGATAATAACTAAATAATTACCCTAATTTCAAGTTAGTAAAGGTTAACAAAACGGTTTTCCGAGAAGAAATTAAAAGGAAAGCGAACCGTGACTGCGATTTTCCTGCCAAAATGGAGGAGAAGAGCTGAGAAAGCACGTGAGAAAACACTTGTAAGGCAAAGGGAGAAGCGACGGAGTCCTTGATGGTGAGCGCAGGCACAAGCTCGCCTTCTAGAATGAGAAGATATTCTGCTGCAATCGCTGGAATAAGTTAACCAAATACAATGAGAATAAAAAAGATGATACAAATGCATGAAAACTCAAGGTAGAATATAGCTGTCGAGCCCAAGAAAATTCCTTGTTACAACAAGCAAGCTAGGATCCTGAGCGCATGTATACAAGAAAATCAGCAAGCGCTAAATGATGAGACTTGTGAGATAGACCAATTCATAGTCATATAAATGGCATTTCAAGCATAACCTGCCAGTTTTCTACTAAGCCCAAAAGGGGATGCAACAGATTCGAATACAACCATGTTATAGACTATATATAAAATATAAAATATATATTATATATATGACCTGAAGAGCAGATACATTGGTTGGAAAACCATATATGCACGCAACCATTTCCCAGGGGCGTCGGCTCTTTGTCCTCCAAGCACCACTCCCTATTTCCCCATTGTGCTGTCTTATTCGACGCAGTGGGTTCACATTAAATCTGCAATTGGGCAACTCTGCCGTTAGATTAATAGTTCAAACTGCAAACTGTTTGGTCAGCTTGAATTTTTTACTAGAGAACCTCATAGCAAAGGAAAACAACTGCAAGCTGATATTATTTAAATTACTTATTAAGCCACATAGATAGTAACATCAATTTGTTCATGGTAAGTGGTAACGAATCAAACATGGACCAGAAAAGAAACTACACGGTAAATTTGAAGAGAAAAAAACGAAATTTGAATTTAAAGACCATAACCAAGTAAACATCGAGTTAAAATTGAATTTACTCAGATAAACCTCAAAGGGTGTAAATACGAATCTAATAAAAGCCTTGGAACATGTCATGTACCATTCAAAACACTCGAGTGAGAAATACAGAATCATAAAGCTGAACCTTAGAGGTAAAATTGGAAAAGATATCTTACCAAAAAAGAAAAGATCAATCTTTGACGGCAAAAAAGAAGAAGCATTAGCATCCATAATGTTGAGATAAGAAAGAAACACGGTGAGGATGAGGCAAAATATTAATATAGGAAGAGAACAGTAGCATCAGACCCGATATAGGTGTGGCCTTTATGACGAGGGCTGAGAGAGGTTAGCAGATAGCAAGCGAAGAACCCTTTTCCCGGCTTGCCCTTATTTCCATTTCCCGATTCTCTTATTTGTTCCTGGTTTTCTCCTTCAAGATCCCGGCATTTGAAGTCTTCTGTTCGTGACTTCCTCTGCTTGAAATAGGAATTGAGTGATTTCGAGTCTCCTTTCTCCTTTCACAAATCTTAATGTCATATGGTTAGTACTTGCATCATAAAACATATCTACTGCGACGTGGATGCAATCTTGGTTTGCGCACAAAGATTTGTGATCAAAGCGTGCATAACAATTAAAAGTAATCAAAGATACTGGGTTTATTTTCATTCTTATGCTGCTCTAGGGATATCCCCAATATATCCCGCTTTGGGATAAGCTATTCCGAGAATATTCCCATTATATCCCGTCCCGGTTTGGTATTTTTAGTGCCTGGTTTAACTGTTCTGGTATCCGGTTCAGACTTTTTTGTGTTTGGACCGGGTTACCTGTCGTACTTATTCTAGCCAGGGATATCCCTGAAACTTGGGGTTATCCTATTGAAGGATATCCCATTTTTGGTATATCCCATTCTATAGATATCCGGGTTTGGGTTCTAGGGGTTTGAGGCTTGGGGCCTAGGTTTAGGTTATGGAGTTAGCCACCATGGGCACAGGAAGGAGAGGAAGGATGTTGCTGAAGCGGTGGACTAACAGGATGATCTCCATCGTTCAAGTTAGAAGCACGGAACAACTAGTTTGCGCTCCTTGTTTTCATTTTCCTTGGTGTCAGTTATCTCGAATTCCATTAAAAAGGTTGAAAACTCCTCCTACACATTCATATATTATTTAGCTTTCTTTTCCTTTTTTTTTTTATAAACATGAAGAAAGGACAAAATAGTTGTGAATTAACAACTGAGCAGTCCTCTTTCTTAAGGAAGCGAATCAGTTAATTAGAAAACCACAAAATCCAGATGAGGTAAAGAAGAAAGGTAAGAAAATGAAAGTGAATGGGAAATCAGAATTACAGCTAAAATGAAAAGGGAAAAGAAAAAGGCCCCAAGTTTAGCAGGTAGGTTAGAATCTCTTAAAATTTAACAAAAGAATGAGCCGGACAAAAAGTCCCCAAAATAAAGAACAATCTTTACAATTTTATTGCAATGGCATAAAGATAATGCAATTATTAAATAGACAAAGTGCAACGAGGAAGAAAGAATGACTTGCCTGCTCCATAGCTTGCTCAGGAAAATGAAAATGAAGAAGGAATCTTGAATCCAAATCTAATTAAACCCTACTTATCTTGTGTATCCATAGAGAACAACACGACAAAACAGAATCTGAGAATCCCTTTTAGTGTATTAGCTTGGGTCGGAACAGATTTTTCTAGTGTCCTGTTGTACATAATTTTCATTCTTATTTTGCTCTAGGGATATCCCATATCGGAATAAACCATTCCAGCAATATCCCCTTTATACCCCGTTCCCGTTCAGTAATTTTAGTGCCCGGTTCAGTTGTTTTGACACCCTGTTTAGATTTTTTACGTGTTTGAACTAGGACACCTGTCGTAATTATTCCTAACAGGGATATCCTATTCCAGAAATATCCCAGCTTAGGTATATTTTATTGAACGATGCCTCGGTTTTTGGTATATCCCATTCGAGGGATATCCCCTTTTTTTCTACTATTTTTCTTCTTTTTCTCTCTCCCTCCTTTATTGTCCTTTCTAACAAACCGCTGCCGCTGGCGCTGGCTCCACACACTTTCCAGTGACTTACCTCCGATCTGGCCAGCTTCCTTCCCATCATTCGAAATTTAAATCCTCAAATATATCTATCCAATCCATTGCTCCCCATTTCTTCGGCGATTCTCTGTCACTCTCGGTCTCTTTTCAACGTTTTCCTGTCATTCTTTTTTAGCTTTGGGTATCCACAGGCCAAAAAAACACACGCTAGTGTAGGAAGAGAGTTTTCGTGAAAGAGAAACCCTAAGTTTTCTCTGGCGTATCTAGTTTTTGTTATTTTTGAAATTCGCTGCTTCAATGGAGACTCATTTCAGGAATCAATCTCTTTGTTATAGGGTTTATGAATAACCTCGATTTCAATCTCTCTTCTCCTGATATATCTCCGGCAATAAAACACCAGCATTTCATTCCATCTTCGTTTGTTGGGTTTTGGGTCAGATCAACTCCCGGGTAAGAATTCATGCCTTTGTTTCACAGTTCGACTTCTTATTCCTCTTCTCCTGAAGATTCTTCTCATTTGAATCTTTGCCATTGTCGTTTTTACACAGCTTTTGGGTTGGAATTACGGGTCGATCATAGGATGGTTGACTGAATCGGTTTCCAAATTGGGTTTTTGTTTTGTATTGTAAGCAATTGAGTGAATTGGGATTATAAATCCATAAATGGATTTTGGATTTCTTTGTCTTTGTTATTTCAGAAAGTGATTTGTTTGTAATTTATGCTTTTGGTTGGTTTAAAATAGTTTGACTATTTTGGAGTAGCATAGGGATATTGCGTTGCCAGGTATCAAATTGTACACTCTGCTTGTCACAGGTTTTCAGTGAGAACTCTTCATTAGTATCTAAGCTGTGACTTAAAATTTTTCATAGGATGGATGATCTCTTTACAGTCAATCATCCAGGACAGATGTTTGAGTTTTCATGTTGTCTTCGTAAATTCTCTGGTCTCTAGAACATTACTTGGACTAATAAATTAGCTTTATGGTTAAAAGGGTGTGTTCTTTACGACTGTAAGTGTTCTCGTTTTGCTTAATGTCTGTTCGAAGCTGTTTGAAGAATCTCATGTCTTCCAGGATAGCATCTTATCTGAAAAAAAGTGGCTTCGGATTTTGTGTAATTCATATTTTAAGCAGCTTTTGGAAGATGTTGCTTTCTTTTTGTGGTAAGTGATTCAAGTAACAGAGTTCTATTTAAGCAGCCATTGGTTCTTGTGGTTTTTTGGGTTTAATTCAAAATTTTCCAAATCATTAATGGTTGATGTGGAAATTTGATTAGTACAATGTGAAAAAGTTATGCTCTAATTTTCCGAACTGTCAAGATATAGGTATTTTAAGGGAAGCCTACTCTCTGTTTACTGGTAAGTTTCATCTTGAGTGTTAAATGAGGTTGATATTCTTTAATCTACAGTTTATATAAATTTAAGGTCGGGGAATAGCTGTTTCCAATTTCTTGAACACTTGGCTGTTTTCATTTAATTACGGTTAATAAATATTTAAGGCCACTTTCCTTATACAAGTGCTGTTTGATTTCCTTTTTCAAGGAAAAATGCTGTTTGTATGGCATTGGTGTGTGTTTTATAATAGAACCGAAAGTAAGAGACTTTGGGATCAATTAACATCAATTTTAACTAGAAGAACATGGTCATATTTGGAGTGAAAAGTCTGCCATTTTATCTGGTGCTAAGGTGGTGCATATTAGTCCGTCCATGGATCAATGCATATTTAGTTTTCTTTTCACACTGCTAGGTGCTTGCACTCTTCAGTACGGATCAGGGTAGATTTTCTTTAAAATAGTTGAGTGGAGCTCATTGATGAACTTAGTTGGAATTGTTTGTGTGCCGGTGCTTATATGATTTGGAAATGGATTTTGATTGAAATATTCAGGTAATATCTAAATGCATGGCATAGCTGGAATTAGGGATGCAATTTAACCGAAAAGGTTGTTTTATATTACAAAGTAGTTACGAGTGGTTATTGTGTTGCATTAGAAGATGTTAACTATGAGTTGTTTTCTTTCTTATGAAGAATGCAGTATATTTGCCTTTTTTGATCTTACAATGACAGTTTTCTTGCAAAGTTTTATATTTGAATCGTATTACTGGTTTATATTTCTGAAAATCCAGATTACTCATCTTTTGCTTTGGTATTGTTAATTATGTAGAAAACGAAGGTTTCTCTTTTGAGGACGTCGGCCATTAACCCAAGGTATCTCTCTACAATCTCATGGTTTTGTTTGGAATAACATTGATGTGTGTTGTTTTATTTGTTTTCTAAATTGTCAAAATTAAAGTAAATTTTCTTTGGATCAAATTTAATTTTAAAAATATTAGTAAAATATTTTCGACCAAAACAATTTAATTTTGAAGCAATTGTTTTAAAAGAAAATAATTTTAATACACTTTAATTTAATTTAAATTTTAAGAATTGTTTTAAAATTTTTTTTAAACCGGACCATTAGGTTCAAGCATTACACACCACTTAAAAGCTACAAAAGTTAAACGAAGTAAATAAGAACAATATAAGTGGAAATGATCCGGAAGTCTCTAAACCCTAAACCCATTCATTTCTTTCAGTGGTATGTTTTCGGTGCTTTATTCGATATGTAGGTTTCTCTACCAATGCATCATGTGCAAATTTGAAAGGACATGCTAATGTGTTTTTACCAGGGAACTATATCTAACTCCTTGTGCTATTGCAGATGGATATACCTTCCAATTTAGCTTTATCTTTCCTTTTCTTTCTGCTACTATCTCGTGCTTTGAGTAGTCTTTAAAAAAACTTGTATTCAAGATCCATGTGTAATATACACCTGGACATAGATATGTTATATGACCCTTATATAAAAAAAACTCTTTAAATTATTAAACAAATCAGTGTTAGACATAAACTGACAACACTCAAGTTTGTGTTTGATAGATGGTTGTCATCTTATTTCCTTTTCAGATGAAAAGTCAACTTGTTAAGATGATATATAGTATATGAACTTAATTATTTCTAATCAATCCGACTGCACAAACATTCTTCATTTATTCTAAACTTGAAAATGATTTATCATATCTATAAGGCCGTCTACATTTGCACAAGCAGCCAAACTTAAGAGGGGGCTCCTGACAAGGAGAAGGAACTAATAAATTGAGCTCACTTTCCTTTTTAAGTCATTGGTTAATGACTTCGGTTTTTATTGCATGAATTTGATTCTTTGAACAATCTTCTTGTGGTGTTTTGGGTTTAATTCAAAATTTCCCGAATCATGAATGGTTGATGTGGAAATTTGATTAGGACAATGTGAAAAAGTTATGCTGTAATTTTCTGAACTGTCAAGATATAGGTATGTTAGGGGAAGCCTACTCTCTGTTTACAGGTAAGTTTAATCTTGAGTGTTAAATGAGGTTGATATCCTTTAATCTACAGTTTTTATATATTTAAGGTCAGGGAATAGCTGTTTCCAATTACTTGAACACTTGGCTGTTTTCATTTAATCTACAGTTAATATATATTTAAGGCCGCTTTCCTTATACAATTGCTGTTTGATTTTCTTTTTTCAAGGAAAAATGCAGTTTGTATGGCATTGTTGTGTGTTTTCTATAGAATCTAAAGTAAGAGACTTTGGGGTCAATTAACATCAATTTTAACTAGAACAACATGGTCATATTTAGAGTGAAAAGTCTTGCATTTTATCTTCGAGCTGGATTATCTCTCTTTCTTCTGGCGAATCTCAATGCGCCGCTGGTTCAGCGGCTTTGTTGATCAAATCTCTTTCCTTTCCCATCTCTCTAATATGTGTATCAGTTTCTCTTGTTGATCAGTTTGGAGCAAAAAAAAAAAAGGCTAGGTTTTGGTGAGATTAGTTTCTATTAATTAAAATTTTGAATCCGAGGGTTTTTGTATTTGTATTTATTTTTTGTTTCACGGGATTTGAATGGCATTGGGCGATCTGATGACGTCACAATTTTCGCAATGGTCGTTGGCGGTATCGAATCATGTCATCGACTGTAACGTCAGCAGCGGCGGCTATCATGACGACGATGTTGCTTATGCTGACTTGATGTCTCAGAGGAGGGATTTAGATGCTGCATCAACTAGCAGTTACGCCAATGGCGTTGCTTCCACGGCCACTGTGCCTACGACCATGGCTTACTTGCCGCAAACTGTTGTTTTATGCGAGCTTCGGCATGCTGCCTTTGAAGCTTCCACGCCAACTGGACCTTCTGATAGTGGCCTTGTTTCCAAATGGCGCCCCAAGTACAGAGTAAGTCCTTTCCTTTCTAGCTTGTTTTCTTCTTTTTTTTTGCTTACCATTCGTTTGACTGATTATATCTAATAACGGGTTTAAGAAAAAAAATATTTACACTGCAGTAGGAAAAGATAGGATTGTGCAAATAATTAGAATTTCCTATTGATATTCGGAAGAAAATTTGACTTCGTTTAGGGTTTATTAGAAATGTTGCTAAATTGGTTCATATCTATGCCATTTTGGGTCTAGAACTAAAATTTTAATAGGGCTTTAGTACAATGGATAGAAGGGAGGGGGATTCTTAGATGTGCTAGCATAACATTATGGAATTAGTACTGTCAATTAAGTTTGAAATCCTTGAACTTGATGTGTTCCCCTAGCAGTGGATGACATGAAGACATTGTACTCCTCCGGATCAAAGCATTAGAGTCTGGAAGAGTTCAATACTTTGTACATTAAGTAATCTGCTGTTGTTTTTACCATCCCAGTATGTCATTTGCCTTGTGATGAACTACTGACTATGGAATATATTTTGAATGGTTGGTTGTTTATGTATTTGCACACTAGAGCCTTCAGAATAGAAACTCAATTCTTTTAATCCTTTTTAATTTCATCTGTAGTGAAGTAACAATTCCCATACCTTCTCCTGTAGCTTAGTGTTTTGAACATGCCATGGTGAAATGTATTCTATTTTTACCTTTTAGGTTTTGACATGAATTTTGAATCTAAAAGCAAAATAAGGAGACAATATTGTGGAAGATTGTTATGTCTGCTTAAAGAGATTTATAAAGCCTAAACATACAGAATACAAATAATTTGAAATAGTGTTATACTATACCAAATTTGTTCGCATTCTACTTCCTAAAGTGTGCATTAAAAAGACTGTTTTTATCTTTCAGCAGCCTCTTTGCTCGGGTTTCTTTGCAATACATTAAGTAATATTTTCTTTCTTGGAACTGAATTTGATTCTTAGATAATAGTATGTTTCTTCTTAATAAATATTAGAAACCATCCCCTAAGAACTATTTTCCCTTTAATTTGTCTTGATATGGTGTGCTTGACCATATTCACTTGACTTACAACTTCATATGCATATGAAGACAGGATGTGTGGCCCTAGTTTTATGTTTAAATATCAGTGTTGATCCACCCGATGTAATAAAAATATCTCCTTGCGCAAGAATGGAGTGCTGGACTGGTATGTTTTTTGAGTCAATTCTCTCTTATTTTTGCATTTTTGCTAACTAATGGTTATTGAAGCTTTAATGCTCATGATTATTCCTCAAGAAATCTTTAATAAGTTTTGTGTTATTTTAATATATGACCGAACTAAATGCTTGTTGATTCGTTGAGCGTGCATGAATTTTTAAGTTTGAATATTGTTTGCCTTTGGCTTTAAACGGTATCTGCTCCTTAGTTGTCTTTATATTTGCATTGGAATGTTGAGAATTACTATAAATCCTGTCCAAGAGTGCTATATATGATCCTACTTCAAACTGAGCTCTTCTCTATATTTCTTTTTATCCGTTGGGAAACAAGTATCTCCTTTTATGTTAGGGTAAAAAAGGGAATATTTTGTAACTATAAGTAGTTTGGAACTTTTAACATATTGAACTTTTTCAAAGAGGAAGGTAAATTTTGGAGTTTCGGAGTACGTTCTTTTGAAGTATTTTTTTACCGTTTATGGTGTTTGAAGCAGTGGCAAACGACCAACAGAAAATTGGATAGAAAATTGAAATAATTATCAAGTTCGGTGGTTAAGAAAGTGTCACTTTTTGTAGGGTTATTGCTGCACCAACATAGTATTTTGCATGCAGTCTCGGGAATGCTTATCTATTTATTGTTTCTATATACAACCCTTGTAGTGGCCTTGCTTTATTGGTTGCCAAGGAGGAAAAAGTTGGAATCCTAGTGCTGCACTTGCACTAAATAAGTTTTCAATCATATTTTCTATCCAACATCCATTCTTTGGTCACAAAATGATTAAAATATATAAATTTGTTTTTTTCAATCTAATGTTCTTCATTGATATTAGTATGTTCCACTTTTTCTTTCTTTCATTGTTGCAGACCCTTTTTCTATGGCACCACAAAAAGCAGTGGAAACTATTGGGAAAAACTGGAGAGATCAATATGAGAAGTGGCAGCCCAAGGTTTGAACACCATCTTATACCACGTCTCATTACAGGCTATTCCATCAAGTTTAGAATCTAATTCTTTCTATTAAACATGGCCAGGCTCGCAGTAAGGTTGAACTTGATCCTACAGTGGATGAAGTGAAGAAATTTTGTAATACATGTCGCAGATATGCCTGGTCAGAGAGTTTTATTTCATTACAATGGACATTGTGTTCCAAAGCCAACTGCAAATGGTGAAATCTGGCTGTTTAATAAGGTGTTCACTAGTTTAACTGTTAGGAATCAATTCTTGTTGCTTTTCTTTTGCTCTATTTGCCAGTTTTTCTCCTTGCTAAGCTGAACATTTCCTGTGCAGAGTTATACACAGTATATTCCCTTGCCTATCAGCGATCTTGATTCTTGGCTAAAAACACCTTCTATATATGTTTTTCATTGCTCTGCTGCAGGAATGGTTGTTAATGCCTTCATTGAGGTACTTGCTCGCGTTCTATCCTCAATTCGTCACTAGTATATTTTCTGGCTGGCGCTATTCAAATAGACATCATTGTCTTTCTTCTCTAGCCTTATTTGATTTTCTTTTTTTCTTTATTTGAATTTGATTGATAGCTTCTTGACTGTGGCACTTCTAACTACCCTGGATCTTCAAGAGACTGCATTCTTCTGGCTGCATGTGAATCACATGAGACTCTTCCTCAAAGTGCTGAATTTCCTGCCGATGTGTTTACTTCTTGTCTTACTACACCTATCAAAATGGCATTGAGATGGTAAAAGTTCTCATTTGATATGCTTGATTAGGACTTTGTGCTGCATTTAATACTCAACTAGTATTTGCCTATTTGCTAAGCTAAATATTATCTTCTTTGTATTTGCATCTTGAATTAACTTTTACTAAGTTTTCTGTTTACTTTTCATTGTTTCTGGATTTTTAAACATGGTATTCACCTTATTGAGCAGTTTTAATAAATTGCTCATCTGATTTTAATTTATTTAATTATTCTGTATAAAATGAGCTTATTAATCTTCTGATGGTTGTTATCTCTTCCAGGTTTTCATTGTACATGTGCATATAGAATGTCTGGTCTGAAAATAGCTGAGCAAAAGACTGAAGGGAAAGAGGTTTTAAACCGACAAGCTTTCTTTTGGACTTCAAGTACAGTTATTTTTCATGGTGACTTGAATATATTCTCTGGTGTCTGGTGGTAGGATGTGGGAACTACTTTCTTTTCTGTTTGTTAATTTATCAAATATTCAACTATACAACTCAGCTCAGATTTTTCTGATTTGATTTTATTGTTAATTGCACTATATTAGTCTCATTAACTAACTTAGTTTAACTGATATGATATCTTCTTTTAGGGTCTTACATGGTTAACTGGTCTCCAAAGTTACAGACTGCTGTTTCAGACTTGGTATGAATCTTGTTTGCATGGGGATATTGCTTTTCTTTTTATGCATTTTGTTTTACATTTTTTATCATTCAACATTGTCTTTTGCATGTTCCCATAGGAAGTAGAATACTCTGAAGAGCCTGGTACCCTCTACCATATTAAATATTGTGTTGCTGGAGGTTCAAGGTACTTCTTGTTAGGCATTTTTTTTGTGTGTTTGCTTTGCTTTTCTGGAGTTTGAATGGACTTAAATAACTCAAACAAGAAAATGTAGTAATTCAACTGGATTCATAATTGCCAGAGTAAAAAGATAGGACTGAGAGAAGACAGGGAATGTTATGTTATCTTAAGAGCTTTAAAAATTTACTCTTATTGGAATGTCAAATGTGGTAACTAAGTGGTAGAGAATCTCCTTATCGTATTGTTATTTTATTTTTGATTTAATATAAAATTTACACATGCTTTCATTTCATATGGTATCTCTGTATATCAGCTGAATGGGAAGTTTTGTGTGATTATTGATATATCCATGTGGTGAAATACTCAGATTTTGGTTAAAGATAGAATTATATTCATCTGTGTTACCTAGCCTTACACGAAGGGAAATTGAGTTGTAATCTTTTAAGTGAATAGGATCTAGTCGCAACCCTTAGATTAACATAATTTTGATTTGCTCATTGGTTGATGGTTTTTATGAGACTGAAAAAAAGATGCGTTGGATATATTCTCTAATGATGTCATAACCAATTTCTTCTTCATTTATTGTCTTAGTTGATTTCTCAATGCATTCTGGTTCCGAATAATTGTTTTTTTTCTTTTGATTTTTTTTGTTTTGGGTTAGCTTCCAGAATTTAAAAATTGTCTTTGACCAATCGTTTGATAATTATTGCCTTATACAAGTGCAGTTTGATTTTCTTTTTTTAATGTTGTGATAGTGTATAAATGTTAAGGGTTAAATATTTTAGAATTAAAAGCAAATTGATATGATATATATACCAGTTATAATATTATTT
Source organism: Gossypium sturtianum (assembly GCA_025698515.1). Taxonomy (NCBI): domain Eukaryota; kingdom Viridiplantae; phylum Streptophyta; class Magnoliopsida; order Malvales; family Malvaceae; genus Gossypium; species Gossypium sturtianum. The sequence continues at coordinate 100,239,272 of CM046947.1, forward strand.
AATTTCATATTATACAATTAATATAAAATGAAATAGTTTATGTAGTATTTTAATTTATTATAGTTTTTTAATTTTTTTAAAATTTTTTAAAATTTTAAAATTAAGAGTAAATTGTCATAGTGTATAAATGTTGAGGGTTAAATATTTTAGAATTAAAAGCAAATTGACATGATATATAAACCAATTAGAAAAGCCATGTCATCGGGTGAACAAAATATATAATCTCAAATAGTTGGATGACTAAATTGTAATTTTTCATAGTTTAAAGATTAAAACGGAAATTCACATTTAATTCAAAGTGTCCCATGGACCACAAAGTGTAGTTTAATAGCACTATAATCAAATATTCATAACCCTATTTGGTTAACAATGGAAGTTTAATAAAATCCGTGGTTTTTAGTCGCTTCCATGCTCTTTTCTTCATATTCAAAACCTTGCACAGACTTAGAGTTTTACATACGGTGACAGAAATAATTTTCCTTAAGATTACTAGAAGCTTATCCCTAACATTACATTTTGGAAATGTTATTGTTATATTCTCAGTGTTAATCAAAGGATAGTTTGCATATGTTGTGAATGCTTTGTGATTACAAGAGTGTCTTTTTGCATATGATTTCCATGATCTGCAGTGATTATATTTTCGACTTAAGAGTGTTACATACGGTGACAGAAATAATTTTCCTTATGATTACTAGAAGCTTATTCCTAACATTACATTTTGGAAATGTTATTGTTATATTCTCGTGTTAATCGAAGTGTTTTCGCCATACAGTGCTAGATTATTCAATGAAGCTACTCGGATATCTCCCGAGGATGCCGATGTACACATTGTCCTTGGTGTTCTGTATAAGTCGAGAGAATATGATAAGGCCATTGCATCTTTCATGACTGCTTTGAAACTTAAACCTAATGATTATTCTCTTTGGAACAAGCTTGGTGCAACACAAGCCAACAGTGTGCAGAGTGCTGATGCAATATTAGCTTATCAACAGGTAGCCTCTACATGATTCCCCCTTGAATAGTGGTGGCCTATCTGTATACCGCCTGATATGTTAATTTCATGATTACTTTTTTTTATAATTAAAAATTTATTTTCCCTATCCTAAAATTTTAGGGTTCTCTTTACTAAGTTGGAGTACCTGTAATGTGTGAAATTCAAAAGATATTAGGATTTTTCTAAGGATCAATTTGTATGGTGTGTTGCTCACTATTTTTGCATGTTAGGCCACAATAAAAAAAAATGAATTATGAAGGTGTTGACAATGTTGGCAAGGGTGCTGTAACTACCTGAACCATTTGAGGTGCAAGATGTAAAAAGAGCACTTTTTTGAGTAAATTAAGGTGAATATGTAAACTTATGCTTCTTGAATCAAGGGGGCTTTTTCGCTTCTATACAAAAAAGTGTGCCTAGGACTTGGCTTGTGCTTAATCAATTGAAAGGATGGCATAAAGAAATGCAAAACATGTGATAACCCAACATGTCAATCTTCTGTGTGCCAAATTTATATGGGTTGCATCATCTTTTCCTCTATTTCTCTTCCTTCTTATCTTTTAATGGTAAAGTGATGCATTGGTGTGTTATACAGCCCTCTTGTAGGGTTCAATTATTTACTTGCTCCATCTTTGAAACCCTAGGCTGCTAAAAAGATTCTCCAAATAACATGTTGCACCTAGTTGGACCTTAGAAGACAAACTAGCTCTTCTATTAAGCTCCATGTAATTAGTTTCTTGATTTGTTGAAGCTATTGGTTAATTTAGATGATTTGATTATGCACTTCCTCAATTTACATATACCCTTGATCATCTCTTTCAAAATGCCTTTTTTAATGCATTCAGATCTTGCATATGCAGTTTGATTTGTTTAGCCTCTATTACTGAGATTGTCCATTTAAAATTATTTGATGATGAACTTCCCTTTGCCTGTGGTGGCCATATTTTCAGCACTATTGAATTTAGTCTTTTGGTCTATGTCTGGATCTTTAGGCACTAGATTTGAAGCCAAACTAGGTGCGTGCTTGGGCAAACGTGGGTTTGTAAAAAAAATTAATTTAAAATCTTTTCAGTAAAAACTAATATGAAACACAAATGAGGTAGATATAAATTAATAAACAATTTTAAACAAAGCCTTAAAATGGATAAGATACACAATCTCAAACAAATTAAATTTATTATAAAAATCGTGTGAAGCTAATATTTTTTGTTTTCAAAATTTTGACAAATCTAAATAAAAAAATGAAAAGTGTGGGCATTCACAGTACTATTTGGATAGTTTGAATGGAATATAATACCGCATGAAGTAAAAAAAATCACCTAATTTCAAAAAATAATGAAACATATTTTTAATCCATACTCCCAATTTACAATTATATACATAGGTGATATGTTTGTCAAAACTAATTTATTCCAAAGAAAAGTAAAATTTTTAAGTAATTATGTCACCTAAAGAACCAATATCCTAATAGAATCTCCATTAGAATATGCTAATAGATTTCATGACCAAATATTGGATAAGATATAGCTTCAAAATAATTTAATAACCTTAAATTATGTCATGTAATATATATTTGAAAATTATAAAAAAGTATGAATTGTTAAATTTATAAATTCCTTAGGAATATCAAAATAACTTCAAATCTGATGCGCCAAAGCCTTAGATATAGTAAGATACATTGGAATTATATGTACATATACACAAGTAAAATACCTTGCCGAAGAAAATCTTAATAGAAACCCTTCAAGCCCAAATTTGTTATAAAATAGTTGACAAAATTTTTATAAGTAGCCCCTGAAGATTTAACGAATTTATCAATATGATACTTGTTCTTTAAGAATGTTCAAGCTACCTATCCTATCAAACCATCAAACTGTTGATCTACCTACCACTAACACAGTTAAATATGACTTATAATGTGGCTTTGACAAATCCGACGCTGACATGCGACAGCACACTAGAACAAGATGCCATTACCATTATCAAACTCCCAACCACCTTTTTCTTGACTTGCTATTTGCTTTTCTCTTCGCAGTTCTATCGCCAACATTTGATCAAATTTAAATCACCTTACAAAGACCAAAACCCTTACAAGAAATTAGAAACAAAAACATCACTCAAGAAACTAGGCAAGAGTAGAAGTATTTTGAAATCACTTAGAAAAGAATATACCAACCTATATTTATCACTCAACTTTCTTTTGAACGAGAGGGCCTATGAGGCTTTGGAGTGAAAGATACCAAAAGTATTTTGATGAATAATAAGATTGACATAATTTTTCTTTTTCTTCTTAAAAAAAAAGAAATAAAGAAAAATGCTGAAACAACAATCCAAACCTTGCTCTGTTACTAGACCTCTGTATGTATATATGAATTAAACAAAAGAAAACTGTCACGGATCGAAAATGAAAATCACTTGAAGAATATGTGAGAAGAAAAGAAATTCAGAAAAGAAGAGAATAGAAGAAAAAGTGGGAATTCTAAATCTTTTTTTCATAACCGTTTCTGTGTTTCCATACATGTATATATATCCCAGTGGTTGCTAACAGACTAGCACTGGTTAAAACACACTGCTTTAATAACAAAAGTAAAGCGCATCGTATACTAAAAGGAACATGACCAAAACGCAGCGTTTTGCTGCATGAAAACGGAACTACATGTTACGTAAACCCATTACGTAAAAACATTCCGTAACAAATACCCCGTCAAAAAAAAAAAGGATCCTTGTCCTCAAGGATCGAAGGTAGGGAACTGCCGCTGAAGATTGTCCAGTTTCTCCCAAGTCGAATCCTCTGGAAAAGTGTCCGCCCATTCCATCAAAACTTCGACGGCAGCATGGTTACACTGCTTGGTGAGACGTCTGTCTAAGATGCGGATTGGAGTTTTGAGGAGAGCACCATCAGAGCCGACTGGTGGCAAGGTAGGAGAGCTCACTGATGCACCAATATGCTTTTTCAGTTGAGATACATGGAAGGTAGGGTGAATCCTGGTGGAAGAGGGTAAGGACAACCTGTATGCGACCATTCCGACGCGAGCTTCCACAGGGAAAGGGCCATAATAGCGGGGAGAGAGTTTCTAATTTTGAAACTGGCGTAAGGAACGCTGACGGTAGGGTTGTAACTTCAAATAAACCAAATCACCGACCTGAAACTCACGTTCCGATCGATGCCGGTCAGCCATTTGCTTCATACGGTCTTGGGCCCGAGTGAGATGGAACTTAAGAACTTTACGCATAACCTCTCTATGTTGCAAAGAACGATCCACTGACGCAACAGGAGAAGCACCAGCAATGTAGGGAATATGAAGAGGAGGTTCCTGTCCGTACAAAGCCGCATACGGGGTGCACTGTATAGCGGAATGGTGAGTGGTATTAGACCACTACTCAGCCAGGGGAAGCCAGGACGCCCAAGCAGAAGGTGTTTCACCCGTCATACAACGGAGATAACTTTCCAGGCACTTGTTGAGGATCTCCGTTTGGCCGTCAGTTTGTGGGTGATAAGCTGTAGAGAGCTTAAGCTGGACTCCCAAGTGGCGAAATAAGGCTTGCCAAAAGTTACTCAAGAATAGTTTGTCACGATCGAAAACAATAGCCTCTGGAACCCCATGTAGCTTATAGACATGATGAAGGAACTCCTGAGCGACTGTCACAGCAGTAAAAGGATGAGCTAAGGCCAAGAAATGGCCGTATTTAGTCAAACGATCGACCACTACAAGAATAGTGGACTTTCCTTGCGACACAGGAAGACCTTTGATGAAGTCCATACTGATAACCGTCCAAGCGCGATCGGGAATAGCCAACGGTTGTAACAGTCCAGGAGAGGCTGCGTTATCAACTTTACAGCGCTGACAGATCACGCACTCGCGGACCCATTGCTTAACATCCTTGGAGAGTCATTTCCAATATAATAAATTGGAAATTCGATGCCGAGTGGCGTGAAACCCAGAGTGACCACCCATAGCACTGGCATGAAACAGGTCAAAAATGTGTTTGCGAAGCAGAAGGTCTTTACCGACCACAACCTTGCCTAACCTGCGAAAGAAAGTATCGTGCCAAGAATACTTTGGGTGCAGCTAGGGCTGAGTTTGAACATTCTGACAGAGCTGCGAGAGCTTCAAATCAGTAGCGTATGAAGCCACGATGCGTGCCCACAGGTCAGACCATGAAGTATCCGGACTACCCGTGCATTGGAAAAGTTGAGGAGAATCGCTAGGTGGCCTTCGAGACAAGGCATCCGCGACAATGTTTTGAGAGCCCTTGCGATATACAATGGAGTAGTCATAACCCAACATCTTCGTGACCCATTTCTATTGATAAGGAGTTATAGCTCGCTATTCCGAGAGGAATTTCAGACTCTGATGATCAGTTTTAATCAAAAAATACCGACCCACTAAGTAAGAATGCCACTTTTTAACAGCCAACAATACTGCTAGCATCTCTTGATCATAAATGGACATTATCTTGTACTTAACTCCTAGAGCCTTGCTGGAAAACGCCACTGGCTATCCGTGTTGCTGGAGGATTGCACCCACCCCATGTCCACTCGCATCCGTCTCCACACAAAAGGGCTCTTGAAAATTTGGCAACACAAGTACTGGTGCTTGACATACCGCCGTTTTGAGCTGATCAAAAGTAGTTTGCTCCACCTCGGTCCAAGACCAAGGAGTGTCGTTCTTCAATAATGCGGTAAGGGGTTTGGCGAACAACCTGCAATTGCGGATAAAACGCCGGTAGTATCCAGATAATCCAAGGAAACCGCGGAGCTCCTTTACAGACGTTGGTGGGGACCAATCTAGAACCCCTGCAACCTTCGATCGGTCCATGCTAACTTTCCCCTTGGATATGACATGGCCCAAGTACTCAACTTGTGTAGCCCCAAAATGACACTTGGAACGCTTGGCATATAAGTGATGAGATCGGAGTGCTTGAAGAACAGCTCGTAAGTGCACCAAATGTTCTGTCCAAGCCTGTGAATACACAAGGATGACATAAAAAAAAAACAAGAACAAACCTCCTCAAGAACGGTCTAAAAATGGAGTTCATCAAAGACTGGAAGCTAGAAGGAGCATTGGTTAAGCCAAATGGCATAACCAAGAACTCATAGTGGCCTTCATGAGTTCTAAAAGCAGTTTTATGTACATCCTGATCCCACATGCGAATTTGGTGATAACCCGAGCGTAAGTCCAATTTCGAAAAGAAATTTGCTTGTCCAAACTCATCCAGGAGCTCCTCTATAATGGGAATGGAGAACCGATCTTTAATGGTCAATTGGTTGAGCTGCCTATAGTCAATACACAGCCGCCAGCTACCATCCTTCTTCTTAACCATAACTACCGGTGAAGCGAATGGGCTATTACTGTCGCGAATAATACCAGCTTATAACGATATGGTTTCACCTTGACCACTTTGGTTTCATCAACTAACGAAATTTTATGGTCGTGTAGGCGAGGTGTGGGTAAACCTGTAGGGGCCTGGAAGACATCCTCAAATTCATCAAGGAGGGTTTGCAAGTCATCTGTCAGGGGTGCTGGAGGTAGCGTGATGGCAGTCTGTTCCCTAGTTGTCAGAAGCATAGGGTAGGGACCATTGCCAACCAAGCTAAGGCACTTCGAAAACTGACTGCTTGACACCAACTGAAAGGAACCCGGTATTAAACCGTGCAAGAGACAATTCTGGCCTTCATGTCGAAACTGCATAGTCAGGTTAGAAAAATCCCATATAATCGGTCCAAGGGTGAGTAGCCATTGTATACCGAGAACTAAATCAAACCCCTTCACTGACAATAATAAGAAGTCAGTATGGAAGTGGTGACCTTGTGTTTCCCAATGAACCTTCCTGCAGAGCCCTTGTATAGATAATCGAACTCCATTCGCCACCATAACCTTCAATGAGTTCCCCGATTCTATTGGCAACTGCAACCTCTTAGCCACTTTATAATCTATGAAGTTATGCGTGCTTCCCGAATCTACCAACACCACCACCTTCATATGATCAATGTCTGTAGAAAATCGCATTGTAGTATGGCCTTGCAAGCCTTGAAGTGCATGTAACGATAACACAGGACTCTCTGGAGGTTGATCCACTAGTTCCAGCTGATCTGAATAGTCTTGTAAATCTTCAGAGTTTGGGCTTTTAGAATCAGACCCTTGATCCCAACTGGGGTCAATTACCAGCTGGAAAACCTGTGACTTAGAACATTTGTGACCCGGCACATACTTCGAGCCACACCAAAAACATAGCCCCTTCCGCCTCTTGTCCTCCAACTCCGCCTGAGACAAGGATTTCGATGGAAGTTTTTGTCCCACATGACTGCTCGCTGACCCCACGCCCGTTGTTGAATGGCCTGATCCTTGTGGCATTCGAGGATTGGGAAACAAAGGTCTTGGAGGAACAGTTCCGCTACCAATCGCAAAGCCTCTCTTCATTGGCCCATAGACAATACCTTCGACTTGACGAGTTAATTTGTACCCTTCTACCAGTGTTTGAGGTCCAAACAGCCTAAGGTACTGACCTATTTCTGGCTTCAGATTGCTAATGAAAATACTCAAAGCATAAGACTCAGGTAAATTCAGTTGGTTTAATAGGCTTAAAAATCCATCGTGAAATTGATCTACTGCTCCTTGTTGTTTAAAAGTGACAAGCTCAGCCATAGGATCCAGAAAAGAATCAGATCCAAATCGGTCTCTCAACCCCCGAGCATATACTTCCCAACTCAGTTGATGCGATCCCCCATGCTTGTGTACAAAGAAATGGTGCCAGTCTAAGGCCTTCCCCTCTAAATGCAGCATGACCACCCTAACTTTTGCTTGTTCACTGACTCCTTCCGCTTTAAAATATTGCTCTAATTTGGACCACCACCCCCAAAAATTGTCTCCATCAAAACGTGGGCAATCCAATCTAAAGGAAGGACTACCCAACTCGACAGTACCACTTCCAGATGACATCTTTGAATGTCCCACTTCTGATATGGGAGATATTAAGAGATGTTCCTTCACCGAAAAACCAGGAGGGGATCCTAAGATTCATTTTTCCCTACCAGTAGCCACACCCGTAACCGAGACAGGCGGACTCTGTCCAAAATATTGCTCAAATAGAGAATGGAGCTCAGATCTTACCTCTGACCGAATCTCCGCCTTAATTCCTTCTTGAAATCCCTTCAGTCACTCATCAATCCTCGAATCTAACTGAGAAAATTCTACTTGCAACTGCGTGAGCTCTCCTTGCATCAGTGACAGCTCTTTCTGCATCCGGATTGTTACTCCGTCGCCAGCCATGGACTCGAACCAGCTCTGATACCTTTGTCACGGATCGAAACTGAAAATCACTTGAAGAATATGTGAGAAGAAGAGAAATTTAGAAAAGAAGAGAATAGAAGAAAAAGTGGGAATTTTAAATCTTTTTTTCATAACCGTTTCTGTGTTTCCATACATGTATATATATCCCAGTGGTTGCTAACAGACTAGCACTGGTTAAAACACACTGTTTTAATAACAAAAGTAAAACGCATCGTATACTAAAAGGAACATGACCAAAATGCAGCGTTTTGCTGCATGAAAACGGAACTACATGTTACGTAAACCCATTACGTAAAAACATTCTGTAACAAAAAAATATCAACTAAATGAGCAGGTATAATACCTTCCTAACAAGAGATTAATCACATCTACACAAATGACTTGATAAAATTTATTATAAGCTTGTAGTATAATCTTGCCTACTAATATTTTTCCATTGCATATTTACGCTACACCAAATCCAATCTACTCTTAGATATGATTTGACCAACACCATCCTTTCAGACTATTTGTCATAATTTTACCCAATTTCAACATACTTTCACCGAATTGTACACTTTACAGATTCATGACTACTTTATTTCACAAGGATATGGATTAAAGCAATATGCTAAGATGATATCCAAGATTGCATCAAGCTCTACTTCCTAGATAACAACTCCACTATTATAGCGGTCTTAAACTCGGACAATGTTTGACATGAGGTTGGAATTTTCTTACTAACCTAGCATTCCTAGATAACTCTTTTTATATTTCTTTCTTTCATAGACTGACTTAATAGACTAGAAATTCCCAACGCATTGAAGCAAAAGTTACATACCATTAAGATTCCCCTGCTCATAGAAACTTGGAAAAGAGAGATTGCTTCGAGGCCATTAATCCCCTGTACATTTGAAACCTCTTTGTGGAACTTTATCACTAAAAGAACAAAGAAAATTTAAAATAAGGCATCCATTTGAATTGCAAAATGTTCCAATAATGAAGAGGATGAATGCAGATAGAAAGAAATTTCAAAGCATCAATGGGTTATTAGTTTCCACATATTAGAGAAAAAAAGAAAAGAAAAGGAAAGTCCAATGAAGAGACAATATGAGCACATTATCAAGAAATATTGCATTAACAAGGATGACATTCCCTTCTACACATTATTTGAGATGATAAATATAGAAGCACTTTCTTTTTGGTCTATTTTATCTTTCAAAAGCTTAGTAGGTTATAAGCTACCCACACTCTATTTCTATAGAGAGAGAGAGTCCTTCAGGATCTAGTCTCAAATTAGTTTAGAATTAGAAAAGCAACTGAATTGTCATTTATTCTGTGAATGTAACAATCACTGAGACCACTTCTAGAGCAACATTCAATATATATACAGGGAAGGAGAAATGTTGTCCTTCCATAAAAATGATATAGTCGGGCAGAGAAAGCCAAATAGCAATGCAATAAAAGGGATTAGTGATGTAAAGGCCAGAGAAGACATGGATAAATCAAGTTTTTTCGTAAGAGAAGATGAAAGTCTGCTTCAAAAAGGGTAGGAGGATTCAAAGAGGTGGTGGGATTGGCAAGGCAGGACAGAGAGGGTGAAAAAACAATGCAAACATTAAGGAGGTTAGTCTTACTTCAAGGAAAAGCTTGAAAACAGGATACCTAAAAACTGACAAAAAAGCCTTCTGTTGGTTCAATGATCTAACTTACATATTCTATTTCTTTTTTCAATTCAACTCTTTATTTCCATTACATGCTATTGTCTTGGGTGATTATCAGAGTGAGCTTATCTCCACTAATTCAGAGCGATGCTCGATTAAAGTATGCTTAACTGACTATCTAATAGAACTTTTTAGTGATTTCCATCATAATCACTTCACCTCATTATGATCCAAGAGAACCACGAGGCCTCATTGATCGCACGAGAGCAGCAGTTAGGAGGTGAATCCATTGATTAGCTCAAATCTATACTCAGAACCTAGTTTAACTCAAAAGATCGCTAGTTTGAAGATTGGAAGATCACATCTGGTTTATATTACCTTGGCTCATGTACTTTAGGAAGGTCACAATGTGTCTCATTTTCTAAAACTAAAAAATGCAATTTATTTTAAGACACATACAAGCACGATCACAAAGCAATGGCCATGAAAATGAAGAAAAAGTCAAAATACAAAGATACGATGTTGTGTCAGAATTCTAATAAAATTCCTACTAATGCATTTAGCAAACAGAAAATAAACTTGATTTCTAAAAAAGAAAAATAGTATATATATTTTATGTTAACATTTACTCATCAAAGAAACTAGAGAAATAAAAGGATAAGTAAATTGCATGATGCCACTAGATATAACTAATAAGTAAATAGAATCAATTCACTTGTTTGGTATGAATACAACAAATGCAGATTGCAGAAGGTTTCTACTACTTGATTATATATATGCTGGTTACCAATTAGCTACCTTAATTCAACTGTGATGAATAGTTGGAATTACTTCATTTGTTATTGGTGATTTTTCTCCCTTTAGAAAAGACAAAAAGAAAGGGGATAATATTTCACATGCAATATAATTATAGTGATAACAAATTCAACAAATTCAGAGCATCATAAAATAATATGTTGAAACTCAATTAGATGAAGACAATGGAAAAACAATGGTGATTAAAATAATACAAAATAAAAGGTAAACATTTCCATGCAAGAATGAATTCCAAAACAAACCTGATGAAAGGCTCTGAGCAACTTGAATGCAAGGATAAAATTGATCCGCACCCTCCAAATTTCTTATTTGCACAACCATAATATACTTCCTTTATGCCTAAATGAGAAAATATCCATCAAGAACCAAGATAATGAAAAAAGTAATAACAAAAAAATATATATTCACTGTCCTCGAAGCGGACACATCGCTCGTACTCAGTAGCCACCATACCTCTCGCATAGCAGCCCAGTCCTAAGAACTCGGCCTCATACTTGGCCACTGATTTGTCCCCCTAGGTTAAAATTAGAAACTCTCTCCTCTAGGCATCCACATAGCTGACACCCACATACTTTCCCTAAAAGGCAATTTTGAAGAACTCCCAGGTCAATCGATCGGGTTGGGTGCCCTCCTTAACAGTGAGCCACCATTGATATGCCTTATCTTGTAGCAGCGAAACAACACCCTTTAATTTTTGCTCGGGGGTGCAGTCTAGGTTGTTCATAATTCTCTCCGTGGCCTCTATCCAGCACTCAGCCACGTTAGGGTAACTCCATCAATACCCCTAAAAATCTCAGCTCTATTAGACCGGAGTCGTTCCGTAACCGACCATTGGCCCCCATTACCAGTATTAGTCCCAGCGACCCTCTCTAGAATTCTTAACATGGCTTGGGGCGGTCGTCCTCCCACCGCCCGCTACGCCATGCGACCAGGGCTCGATCCACGGTGAAGCGGTGTCTCACTAGTTTCTAAATTAGGTATGTGGCCAGACGATAAGGACCTAGCTCGAGCACCCCTACGGCCTCTACGATGGCCTCTTGTACCTGGTCCACAAGTACCACGTGTGCTCGTTGTCTAATCGTGTTTATCTGTATTAACAATTTTATGCATATCAGTTTATAGTTTCAGTAATTATTAGTAGATTTTTTATGAAAAATAGTATCAGTAATTCAGAGTTCGTTTTCATAGATCGTAGTATTACTACAATTTTCAGTTTACACTAACTAGAGTGTTTCAGTACAATCTACTACCTATAGTAGTCTTAGTATTTTCTATTTATAGCATTTTAGTTTAAAACAAACAACAATTTCAGAAGACTTACAGAATCGGCGCTAGAGACTCGGTGTACTACACATTCAGTAAAACATCTCAAAATACTTCAAATCATTTGAAACAGTTCTTTTAGAAGTTCAATTTTTTAAAAAAAAAACCAAATCCACAACCGAGTTTTGTAACCTGACTCAAATACCACTAAATGTAACACCCCAAACTCGACGTAGATGTTATAGCCGAATCTGGCAATGTCACATGGTAGTGTTTTTCGAAATAAATAAGTTGTCGTAAGAACCTCTCTTCTATTTAGCCCATTACAAAAACTTGGGTTAATTCTAGGATGCGTCGTTCATTTTCAAAACGTTGTTCATTATCACAATTTTATTACTTTCCAAACTGTTGTTTAACTTTCAAAAAAAAAAAATCTCATTTAAAGTTATTAATTTCCAAAACGTCATTTGTTGCCGAAGCTTTTAAAAAGATTACGCATTCATGGTATTGTTACTAAAAACATTTATCTCTTTGAAAACTCGCGTTCTACTGCTAGCAGTTATAAGTCAAAACAATAAAAAAATCCCAAATGAAAATAAAAATCCAAAATGGCCATTATTACAGCAAAATACCCCAAAAATTAAATCAAAACCGTAGATTACTAAATCAAATTAGATAGGTAGTGTGGCCACCGCTGAGTCTTTCGTCGTATCGATCCACATATGTCTGGGGATTACCTATACAGTTAAAATAGAAGGGTGAGTTTACGAAAACTCAGTGTGTAATCTCATAGCAAACAGTTCAAAATCAAACACAGTATGAGCCTAAGCCCTTTTTAGTATCAGTGACAATATCAGTTTGTGCTTTAGAGCATCTCAATACAGAGACAGTCATGTGTTTGAGCCTTAGCCCATTACAGTAACAATAATCAGTGCAGTAACAGTTTAAACAGTATACAAGTATACAAGTCCTACCCATCCAACCTCTACACTCCAACTCCGTCTAACCCTACACTCCATTTGGGGATATATTCAACCCACCAATCCCTACACCCCAGAAAGTACCGAAAGTGGCACTATATAGTAATATGCAGCTGAGCTGCCAGTAATTTAGGCTTGAAGCCTTTTAGTACATTTCCTCCGATGAGTATAAAACACATCCCTATGCAATGCATCATACAATCATGTCATAGTATCATTCATGTATCTAGTACAGTTTAAATAGCATGCTAAAATACAGTCATACATGTACATATATATACATCATACAAGGGTATAACAGTCATTCAATCTATTAGGGATCTAGATAAGCTTATCGACCCTACAGTAGGTCCATAGTCGTCTCGGGTAATCCGTGCAACCTTAGCAATCAAAAAGTGAAAATGGGTCATTGTTAGCCCATGTGGGCCCACCCGCCATTGTGGCCCACATGGTTCAAAATGGCCTTAGCCGTGTGGATCACACATCCTGGCCCAATAATTTCCACACGCCTATGTGATTTGCTCGTGTGGGGCCCACACGGCCCAATTCAGCCCGGCCTATGAAATCGCACATGGCCGACCTCGTCGATCACCCGTTTATTTTTAGGCACACGGTCTACCACACGAGCGAGTGCACGCCTGTGTGGTGTCATCATTCACTTATTCCGGCTTTTGCCGATTTCTATAATCAAGATTGTGTTTACACACCTTATTTTGTTTGAAGTTAAACCGCACTCCGAGATAACCCCCACCTAATATTAACCAATTAGTCAGTCAATTAGTCAATTTAAATGGTACACAATTGATACAAACAAAAAGGGCATTCCCAAAAAGACCAACGGCACGCTTACCTTATAGTGAAAACACAATTTTGCAATTTGAGTACACAGATTGGCTGGTCTCAGATTCTTAGATTTCACCTAAGACAGAAATGATCCTCCATTAACCGAATATTTGCTAACAAAACCATAAACGAACAATTTCAAACTTACCAACCACGCATGCAAGTCACCGAGACAATGAGATTAAGGCTTGGTTACCAAAAATGAGGCAAGAAAAGGAAGAGTACGTAAAGGAGAAGCCAACAGTATTCCGGCAAAACAGAATGAATCAATAGAAACTCGACCAAGTGAAATAGAAAAGAACCCAAAGCTAGTTTCCCCTGTTCAGAGAGGATCCTAAACTTTAGAGTGGGGAAAACCAAGAATTCGGCAACAAAGTAAAAAGAAAGAGAGAAAAATAATGGAGAAGAATCGGTGAGGTTTTCGGGGAAAGAGGGGAACTGAAATGAGTAAAGTATCAACAAACGAATTGGTAGAAATGGGAAGTAGAAAATCAGCAGCAAAATGAAGGTATTTGGGGAAGCAAACGACAGCCAAGAGAGGATTTTGGGTAGCAAATTCGGCAGAGAAACAAAACTATCAAAAGAAGAGAAAAAAAAACGGAATGGGAGAATGAAAAGAATAGCCTAATTGCCCCACCAAATTTGATTATCTCCCAAACTCTTCTAACCTAATTTTTGACATTCGGTGGTGAAGAAATAAAAGACAAATGCTTGTTTAATTTTATTATAACATATATTATTATAATAACATTTTATTATTTATTTACTAATATAACCTTAATGATTTAATATAACAACTTAATAATGCATGCCATTACCGTCCATTCATTTATTCAATGGCATAATTGCAACATAAATACTTCAAATTATAAAGACACATTCAATTTGGTCCTTACACATTAAACCATCAAATTTTCATTTTACGCGATTAAGTCCTTTTATTTAATCGGGCACCCTAACGACCAAATTAAATCACGAAAATTTCACACATATAAACTCACAACTAATAAACACTGAAAATAATTTTTAAATATTTTTTGACTCAGATTCGTGGTCCTGAAATCACCGTTCTAAATAGGGTCTAAATCGGGCTGTTACAGGCTTGCTCCTCCCGCCATTAATAAATATTATTTTTTATTATAATTTTAAAATTATTTATTAATGATTCAAAAAATAATAATATGATGATTCATTTATAAATAAATAAATTCAAATGAAAAGAAAAAGATAAGAAAAGAAAAATTAAAAAAGTTAATCAAACATGCATGCATATATTCGGCAGCTTTATCGTAAACTAAAGGCCAAATTAAGTTTCATCCTAAAATCAAGAAATTATAAATTGACTTTGACATGGAGACTTGAATGTGGTTTGCAACTAAGGTGGTTAATTAATTAATGAGAATTCATTCGATTTTTGGTAGCACCAACGGTATTGACATTGACAAGTGGCGGTTGTTCATTCAAAGATTTTCCAAATACGGAGATGACGTTTACTAATAACTCAAATTTAAAATTTCCACAGCAAGCAGGATTTATAGTAGGGAGGAACATATCAGATAATATTATTATTGCACAGGAAATTATCCACACTATGCGCAGCACGAGAGGTAACAAGAAGTGGATGGCCATTAAGTTAGATTTGGAGAAAGCTTATGACAAGATCAGTTGGAAGTTCATAGAGGCCTCACTGGACGCCGCTGGGATCCCCGAGAAAATTAAAAAGGTTATTATGAATGCCATCTCCTCATCCACTATGCAAATCCTCTGGAATGGTGTCCCATCTCGACCCTTTAAACCTGCAAGGGGGATTAGACAGGGATGCCCGCTATCTCCAGTATCTCTTCGTTCTGTGTATGGAATGGTTAGCTCACCTCATCAATTCAGAGATGAACACTGGCAAGTGGCAGCCTATTAGACTTTCTAGATCGGGACCGGCCCTATCACATCTCTTTTTTGCAGATGACCTGGTTATTTTTTGCAAAGCGGAAATAGATCAAGCCCTCTTGCTAAAGGAGCTCCTAGGACAGTTTTGCGACCTTTCAGGACAAAAAATAAGTGCTAGAAAGAGTAATACATTCTTCTCAAAGGGTGTGGATAGCAACCTAAGCGACCAGATCAGCCAACTTCTTGGTTTTCAGAAAGTGCTTAACCTAGGAAGATATTTAGGGGTACCTCTTCTTCACGATCGCGTCACTAAGAGTACTTTGAATTTTATGATCGAAAAAGTGAGAAACAAGCTCCAAAATTGGGATGCGAGGAAACTCTCCCTTGCAGGGCGCATTACTCTGGCTTAATTTGTCCTCCTAACTATTCCTAGTTACTTTATGCAGTCCTTAGCAATTCCGATAGGGGTGTGTGATGAGGTAGAGAAGAGAGCCAGACAGTTTATTTGGGGAGGATAAGCTGGCAACACAAAAATCGCCTTGGTTGGATGGGAATCCATTTGTCAGCCCAGAACTTGTGGAGGGCTCGGCCTCAGGCATCTCCAAGACCATAATAATTCTTTTCTTATGAAAATTGGGTTTAATCTGGCCACACGAAAGGATGCCCTATGGGTTCAAGTTCTCCGCTCGAAGTATGGATGGAAAAACCAGCTTCCTAAGTTTATTACTAAGAGTCAAAGCTCGCATCTTTGGAAATCATTATCTAAGGTGTGGCCACTCATTCGTGAAAATCTCATGTGGTCTGTTGGGGATGGCTCTACCATCTGCGGCTGGAAAGACAATTGGATACCTGATATTGGACCATTGATATCCTATGTTTCCGCTCAAACCAGGCTCAACTTAGACAGCACTTTGAAGGATTGGGTTCTCCCGGATGGCTCTTGGAATATAGACATGCTTCGTCTTTGGCTACCTGAGGACAAATTGAAACGTATTGTAAGCATTCCTCCACCCCACCCGGATGGTGGCGAAGATAGAATTATTTGGGCCCGTTCTGAGTCCGGTTCGTTCTCTATCCGAAATACTTATTGGACGTTAAAGACGAATTCTTGAAGACCTAAAGACGATATCTGGAAAGTCATTTGGAAATATCACGGACCCCAAAGAGTCAGGATTTTTCTATGGCTTGTGGCGAATCAGAGACTCTTAACCAACTCAGAGAGAAGCAGAAGAGGGATTGCCCACAGCAGTGCTTGCCCTAGATGTGACCATAATCTTGAAGACATCTTGCATGCTCTACGTGATTGTCGGTTGGCCAAGGAAACTTGGATGCTCATAGTCCCTCTAGAGAAACAACACAGGTTTTTTTCTGACCCTCTACATAATTGGCTCACAACTAATCTTAGCTGTCATTTTAAAATGCAGGACAAATGTATTACTTGGTCGTGCCTATTTGGGATCATAGCTTGGCGAATTTGGAAAAATAGGAACCTCTTCATCTTCCAAAGCATAGATGGAACGTCTCTCGAACTCATTAAAGCTTCACTCAGTTGGGCACAGAACTTTGAGGCCATTATCACAAAACCCAAGGTCGTCGAGATTTCTTCGGAGCTTCACCAAAACTGCTCTGGCAATTGGGTTCTCCTCTCTTCTGATGGAGCAGTGGCTAGAATATCCGGAAACGCTGCAGCGGGAGGAGTGTTACGTGATCGGGATGGAAATTGGATCTTAGGATACACTCATTACCTGGGCAGCTGCTCACCAATGGAAGCAGAACTCTGGGGGCTGCATGATGGAGTATTCATTCTACTGAATAAAGGATACAAGAAGGTCAAGCTCCAAACTGATAACCTTGAAGTAATCAGGGCCTTGACTAGAAAAGATATGGTTTACTCGGAAAATACACTTCTTAGAAGGATCAAAAGATTATTGCACTCAGCAGACCAATGGGAAATTAAGTATGTTCCCAGGGAAGGTAATTCAACCGCAGACCAACTTGCGAAGATAGGACTCTCTTGGCAGACTGCTCTTCGAATTTTTGAAGTGCCACCAGATATTGTGGCCACAGCTCTCCTTCAGGACAAAGCGTACAATGACTCTTAGAAGTTCTTAAGTGTTCTTAATCTTTCACCAAAAAAAAAAATTTAAATTTCCTCATATGGCCCGGCCCCTTTAGCCTCTCTCTCCACTCCTAATCTTCACCCTATTAATGCCTTGCATCTCGGAATTTTGTTACTATTTATCACCTACACCATCTTCCCTCCTCATCCTCACATTCACACTTTAAAACAAAAAATTAACTTCATTTTAATTTAAGATTAATTCTTAGTTTTAAATAACGTTTCCTTAGTTATCTTATCCCGTTGTACGTTATATGTATAGATTAAAATATATTAAAAGTGTTTTATAATTTTATATAAATTTAATTTTATAATTGATTTCATAAATAAATTTATATTATTTTATATATTTTTTAATTCAATGTTTTATTTGGTAAAATAATATCTTAAACTATTATATTTATATGATATATACAATTTCTAGATTATACACAGATGAAAACACTTTTTATTTAAAAAAAAAATGTTTTAACTTTTTTAGAAACTCAAAAGCCTAAAATTTTCAGAGCTTATTGATTTTATTAAACGTAATACTTCCAATAACTGTTCTGACTCTTGGTTTGTTACTAATATATAAATGTTTTCTGATGGGTTTGTTGGGTGAGGGTCCCACTATGTGGGAATCCCTCAAAACATGCCAGGTTTTATGGCATTTTTTTTGTTTTTCTTTATCATTTTCTTTTGTTTTTTCTTTAGCCTTTTATGTGACTTGTAGGCAGCCATTCTTTTTGCCTTTTAAAAGTATGATGGCCAGCAATTTTTAACGTGAAAAAAAAAAGAGAGCCCAAAATCAGATTGTTAATAGGAGAGAAAAACGTGAGAAACAGATAGCTTTGAAGCTAAAAAATTAGTTTTTTAAGTTTGGAGCAGCTGTGATCAACTCTTTGATCGGAGGTCCATCCGTGGTTCGATTGAGCTGATTTTTTGACAGCAGCTAGACGACAAGGTGTTCTTGACTTTGTACGGTCGGATTTTTCATCCGAGTCCTGTAGCGTCAGAAATACCCATTTTACAGTAGCTTCGATTTTGGTGATGTTCTCCAATTTTTCTCTCTTTTGCTAAAGATTACATATTGTTAGCCTTGTTGGAGTTGAATGCTTGTTGTAGGCTTGATATTGTAATCTTGTAGATGAACATTTGATTATAGTGGAGCTTTTAATCGGACTCTAAAATCCCGTGGTTTTTACCCTTGATTTAGAGGGGTTTTTCACGTAAAAATATCGGTGTCTCTATTTATCATTTTCGTTGCGGTTGTATTGGTTGATCTGTAGTTGATTAAGGTTGCTAGAGAACATATTTTTGTGCTATTGTGCTTGCCATAATATTTGATTGGAGTTATAGGGAGAGAAAGAACACCGGTTTTGCTTCCGCTTTGTTTCGGTTTTTCGGTTTCTTCCCAACAAACTGGTATCAAGAGCACGATTATTCTGTCAAATAAATATGGAAATCAATACGAGCAAGATGATTATGTTGAATGGCACAAATTATCAACTTTGGCAGAATAAAATGAAGGAGTTGTTGTTTGTGAAGGCTCTGCATCTTCCGATCTTTGCTACTCAAAAACCCGATTCGAAAAGTGATGAAGAATGAGAATTTGAGCATCAACAAGTGTGTGGCTTTATTCGGCAATTTGTTGAAGAAAATGTTTACAACCACATTGATCAGGAGACACATGCTCGAACATTGTGGGAGAAGCTTGAAAGCTTGTATGCTTCGAGGTCGGGTAATAACAAGTTATTTTTGCTGAAGAAAATGATGGCGTTGAAATATAAAGAAGGAACGTCTATAGCTGACATGTGAGTGAATTTCAGAGCGTGATGAATCAGTTGTTTGGTATGGGTGTCAAATTTGATGACGAGATTTTAGGGCTTTGGTTGCTTGCTACTCTACCAGACTCTTGGGAGACTTTCCGGGTTTCGCTCATTAATTCTGCCCCAAAGGGTATTATTACCTTGGATTTGGCTAAGAGTGGTGTGTTGAATGAAGAGGTCAGAAGACGATCTCAGGGTTCTACATCACAGTCCGATGTGTTGGTTACTGAGAACAGGGGGAGGAATAGAGACAAAGATGGAAAGAATAGAGATAAAGGCCGAAGCAAGTCAAGATCGAGATACAAGAATCTTGAGTGTCATCATTGTGGTAAGAAAGGCCATATCAAGAAATACCGCTTCAAGTGGAAGAAAGAGAACAAAGGTGGTGGTGATAAACATGATCGGAATGATGATGAAAAATCCGAGCGTGTTGCTAATGTTACTCGTGAAGATCTGTTGGTCATTTGTGATGAGAGTTTGGTCAACCTAGCATGTGACGAGACTAGTTGGGTGATTGATACTGGTGCATCACTTCATGTCATGTCGAGGAAGGATTTCTTCACATCTTATACTCCTGGTGATTTTGGGGTACTGAAGATGGGTAATGACGGTTTGGTTCCGGTTATCGGTATGGGAGATGTTAGCTTGGTGAGTAACAATGGAACAAAGTTAACTCTCAAGGATGTCAGACATGCACCGGATATCCGTTTGAATTTGATTTCTGCAGGAAAGCTTGATGATGAGGGATTTTGTAACACCTTCAGTGATGGGCAGTGGAAGTTGACTAAAGGCTCCTTGGTTGTGGCTCGAGGAAAGAAGTGCTCAAATTTATATTTGATGCAAGCTTCAGCTTCTCGAGAGACGGTGAATGTGACAGTAAATGAAAGCTCAACAGAGTTGTGGCATAAACGACTCAGTCACATGAGTGAGAAGGGGCTTAATTGTTTAGCGGAGAAGAATCAACTTTCGGGGTTGAAGAATGCTACACTGAAGAATTGTGTTCATTGTCTAGCAGGAAAGCAGAGAAGAGTTTCTTTTAGAAGCCGTCCTCCTCATAGAAGGTCAGAGTTGCTAGGGTTGGTCCATTCGGATGTCTGTGGTCCGATAAAAGTAAGGTCACATGGCGGTGCACTTTATTTTGTGACTTTCATTGATGACTGTTCGAGAAAGCTATGGGTTTACACTTTGAAGTCTAAAAATCAAGTCTTTGAGGTGTTTAAACAGTTTCATGCATCAGTTGAAAGGGAAACAGGAAAGAAGTTGAAGTGCATTTATACTGATAATGGTGGCGAGTACACAGGGCCATTCCATGAGTATTGTCTGCGACAGGGAATCAGACATCAGAGAACACCACCAAAGACTCCACAGTTAAATGGGTTAGCTGAAAGAATGAACCGAACATTGATTGAGAGAGTCAGATGTTTGTTGTCAGATTCAAAGCTGCCAAGATCATTTTGGGCTGAAGCTTTGAATACGGTGACACATGTGATAAATTTGTCTCCTAGTGTTCCTTTGTAAGGTGACGTGCTAGATAGAGTTTGGTTTGGCAAAGACGTGTCATATGATCACCTACGTGTGTTCGGTTGTAAAGCATTTGTTCATGTTCCAAAGGATGAAAGATCCAAATTGGATGCCAAGACTCGACAATGCATCTTCATTGGTTATGGTCTAGATGGTGAGTTTGGTTATAGACTCTATGATCCAGTTCAGAAGAAACTCGTGAGAAGCAGAGATGTTGTCTTCATTGAGGATCACACAATTGATGACATTGATAAGACGGAGAAAGCGAATTCACAAGACAGTGGTGATTTGATCGATGTGAATCCGGTTCCCCTAAAATCTTCACCAGGTCCTATCCAGGATGATGTGCATGGTGATGTTACTGATGCCCATCAGGATATAGGTGACTTTGATGCTCCCATGGATGATGTTGTGAATGATCAACAACAAGCACCTATAGCTCCACCAACAGTTCCACTTCGAAGGTCTTCAAGAGATCGACGATCTTCTGTCAGGTATTCTTCTGATGAATATGTTCTTTTGACTGACAGGGGAGAACTTGAATGTTATGAAGAGGCTATGGAGAGTGAATGCAAAGATCAGTGGGTTGAAGCGATGAAAGATGAACTTCAATCCTTGCATGAAAACCATACCTTTGAGTTGGTGAAATTGCCCAAGGGCAAAAGAGCCTTGAAGAATCGGTGGGTTTACAGGTTGAAGCAAGAAGAGAAGTCTTCATCTCTACGATACAAGGCTAGATTGGTCGTCAAGGGTTATACTCAAAAAAATGGGGTTGATTTTGAAGAAATATTTTCTCCGGTTGTGAAAATGTCCTCTATCAGAACTATACTGAGTTTGGCAGCCTGTTATGACTTAGAGGTTGAACAAATGGACGTGAAAACTGCTTTTCTTCATGGTGACTTAGAAGAAGAGCTTTACATGGAGCAGCCAGAGGGGTTTGTTGCACAAGGGAAAGAGGACTATGTGTGCAGATTGAAGAAGAGCTTGTGTGGTTTGAAGCAAGCTTCAAGGCAATGGTACAAGAAGTTTGAGTCTGTTATGGGGGAGTAAGGCTACAAGAAGACTACTTCTGATCATTGTGTGTTTGTTAAGAGATTCTCTGGTAATGATTTTATAATTCTTTTGCTCTATGTTGATGACATGCTTATTGTTGGTCAGAATGCTTCTAGAATTGAGAAGTTGAAGCAAGAGTTGAGTAAATCCTTTGCAATGAAGGATTTGGGGCCAGCAAAGCAAATTCTTGGCATAAAGTTGACACGTGATAGAAAGGCCAAGAAATTATGGTTATCACAAGAGAGGTACATCGAGAAAGTACTTCAAAGGTTCAAAGATGGACAAAGCTAAAGCGGTGAGCACTCCTTTTGCTACGCACATCGATTGAGTGTTAAGCACGGTCCTTCCACGAGAAAGGAGAAGGAAGAGATGCAGAAAATTCCTTACTCTTGGTAGTGTGAGAGAGTCTGATGTATGCAATGGTTTGCACGAGACTAGACTTGGCTTATGCCGTTGGTACAGTCAGTCGTTTTCTTTCTAATCCAGGCAGAGAGCATTGGAATGCAGTGAAGTGGATTATGAGATATCTTCGTGGCACTTCCAACATGAAACTTTGTTTCGGCAATAAGAAACCTGTTCTTGTTGGTTATACAGATTCAGACATGGCCGGAGATATTGACTCGAGGAGATCTACTTCAGGTTACTTGATCACTTATGCAGGGGGAG
This sequence comes from Gossypium sturtianum, assembly GCA_025698515.1. Lineage (NCBI taxonomy): Eukaryota > Viridiplantae > Streptophyta > Magnoliopsida > Malvales > Malvaceae > Gossypium > Gossypium sturtianum. Next base: position 100,262,154 of record CM046947.1, read on the forward strand.
TTGTGGCATGGCAATCGAGATTGCAAAAGTGTGTTGCATTGTCCACCACCGAATCAGAGTTCATTGCAGCGACCGAAGCGTGCAAGGAAATGCTTTGGATGAAGAAGTTTATGCATGAGCTCGGTTTTACTCAGGAAAAGTATGTCCTGTATTGTGATAGCCAGAGTGCTACTCATCTTGGTAAGAACTCAACTTTTCATGCTAGATCTAAGCATATTGATGTAAGGTACCATTGGATACGAGATGTTCTTGAAGCTAAGCTGTTAGAGCTTGAGAAGATACATACTGATGATAATGGTGCTGATATGTTGACAAAGGCTTTACCAAGAGGAAAGTTTGAAGCATGTTGTTTGATCCCCGGTATGGAGGCATTCCCCACATAGTCGGAGGGGGAGATTTGTTGGGTGAGGGTCCCACTATGTGGGAATCCCTCAAAACATGCCAGGTTTTATGGCATTTCTTTTGTTTTTCTTTATCATTTTCTTTTGTTTTTTCTTTGGCCTTTTATGTGACTTGTAGGCAGCCATTCTTTTTGCCTTTTAAAAGTATGATGGCCAGCAATTTTTAACGTGAAAAAAAAAGAGAGCCCAAAATCAGATTGTTAATAGGAGAGAAAAAAGTGAGAAACAGATAGCTTTGAAGCTAAAAAATTAGTTTCTTAAGTTTGGAGCAGCTGTGATCAACTCTTCGATCGGAGGTCCATCCGTGGTTCGATTGAGGCTGATTTTTTGACAGCAGCTAGACGACAAGGTGTTCTTGACTTTGTACGGTCGGATTTTTCATCCGAGTCTTGTAGTGTTAGAAATACCCGTTTTACAGCAGCTTCGATTTTGGTGATGTTCTCCAATTTTTCTCTCTTTTGCTAAAGATTACATATTGTTAGCCTTGTTGGAGTTGAATGCTTGTTGTAGGCTTGATATTGTAATCTTGTAGCTGAACATTTGATTATAGTGGAGCTTTTAATCGGACTCTAAAGTCCCGTGGTTTTTACCCTTGATTTAGAGGGGTTTTCCACGTAAAAATATCGGTGTCTCTATTTATCATTTTCGTTGCGGTTGTATTGGTTGATCTGTGGTTGATTAAGGTTGCTAGAGAACATATTTTTGTGCTATTGTGCTTGCCATAATATTTGATTGGAGTTATAGGGAGAGAAAGAACACCGGTTTTGCTTCCGCTTTGTTTCGGTTTTTCGGTTTCTTCCCAACAGGGTTGATGCCTGCAACTTTTAAATCCTTCTCTGGTGTCACCAATAAGATCAAACTTGCATATACGATGCTTACCCTCCTTGTCTGGTAGAGGTATATACTTGCCTTTTATCCCTCATAAATCCTGTTTTGTTTAGATCAATAGTTGGTTAACCAATGTGTTATATTGTTGTTTGATCAGCTTGAACATCACCGTAAACTACTTCTCAACCAAATACACAACTCATTCTGCTAGTTGCCCAAGCTTGCCAGAGCAGATGAAAGTTAAAGTTTGCACAATGGATGAGCTCCCCTGTTATACTTAACCAGGTGAGTTTGAATACAAAGATGATTGTGATCACTTGGATGAATATGACCAAGTCAGTGATACATGTGAAACTGTTCCAGAAACATTTTGAAATGAAGTGGTTATTGTTTTAGCAGATAATTTGCAGAGCATTATTCATGAGGCTTGTCATAAACAATCTGAACACATTGAAGAATATGGGCGAAGAAAACCAGGGGAGTCATCCAATCTTGGAGTAGGTAATGTAGAGTCACCAGTTTTCATTGATCCCCCTACTAGCAAGGCAACCTCAGTTGCTACAGGCCTCACCATGGTAATTGCTGCTGAATGTGCAGATATGAGCATTGCTGGGAAGGAGTCTTTGAGGGGCATGCAGTTTACATATGCTGTGGAAGCTGATGAAGATCGACAACCATGGGTGAAAGAGAAACTATCGACTCCTGACGAGGAATATGAAAAGCTAGGGGACACTTGCACTTTTGGAGTATATCACAGGCAGCCATTTGATGTCATCTGTTCACCAGTACGAACATCTTCCTCAGTTGTTACTAGCCTTTCTAATGAAGAGACAGCTGAAGGAACCAATATAAGCATTATTGGCAAGGAATTTCGGATTCAGAAGCAATTTCCAGCTTTTGTAGCAGCCAATGGAGATCAACAGTCATAGAGAAAAGAGAAACCATTGACCACTGAAGTTGCAATTTGGAAAGATTCAATGTCACTCGTGAACCTGAGGTTATAGATTTATTAACCCCATCTCCCAGCTATAGAATCAGGCCATGCACCAAGAAAAGAAGATTTTCCAAGTTTTTTCTTGAAATTATAGATCTCAATTGAGTTTTGTCTGAGCATAAAATGTTGGGCATGAATTAACAGGAGGATTAAGCGGCCACAAGAATAACTGTTTATCCCTTAAATCAACTGGCAGCTTTGGGTAAGTAATTTTATTCATTTCTACCATGACAAGGATCCTTTCTGCTTCAAAGCAATTGTTTTCATCAAATACTACAATCCTGTGTAGCTGATGATGAGGAAATTACTTCATTTTATATTAATGCTTTACTTATATTGAAATTAAGAAAAGTTGATTGTCGCATCATAAATTGATTGTTCTTTTTATTGCACATGTTCCTTTAAACCATCATAAATTGATAGTAACATGGAGGTCGATATGAGATGACTATAATTTCTCCATAGCCTACTCCACTTAAAATTCAAATCATGCTTTTGCTATTAATATTTACATTTGCAAGTTATAAATTTAATTTTTACTAGTTTTTTTATATCACCATAGTACGCATTAATATATGAGTTTATATTTTTATTATTTAGTAAAATATTTAAAATTGTAGAAAAACAATATCTTATTATTTAAAATTAATGTTTTACTTAAATTACTATTTGCACTTTTATTGTAATTTAAAATGTTCAAATTTATTAATAAACAATACCATGTTTTAAATTATAAAAATTATTATTTATAATTCATTTTCAGGTATTTGGGCTAAGTATGGTGCTCCACATTTTCTTTCTGTAATTTAAAATGTTCAAATTTATTAATAAACAATTCCATGTTTTAAATTATAAAAATTATTACTTATAATTCATTTTCGGGTATTTTGGGCACGCTGCAAAATTTTTTTTATTTTCAGGATAATTATAAATTTATTATTATTATTTATTATGTTTTATTTTCACGGCACTTTGGCTTTATAGTGTTGTAAAAAATATTTTTTAAATTTCTGGAATAACTATGAAATTAATATTTATTTTATTTTATTTTTTGACGCTTGGGCTTGAGTATAGTTCTGCATTTTTTTTTACTTTTCAGGATAATTATAAAAATTATTATTTACTATATTTCATTTTTAGGGAATTTGGGCTACTGTAAATTTTTTGAATAACTATAAAAATTATTATTTATTGTATTTCATTTTCAGGACACTTGAGCTATGGTGTTACAAATTTCTTTTCTATTTTTTGTGTTAAGTATAAAAAATATTATTCTTTATATTTCAGGAGATTTTAGGAATTTTGACTGAATTAGAATTTGTTGGCTTCAAATGTGTTTGAGAGAAGATTGGGTTTTAGTTAATTGTGGCTTCAAATGTTTTTCTTCCTTTACATTTTGTTTTTAAAGCACCCGTTAGGTTTGCTTTGGGACTGTTTTGGTAATAAATTAAGTCCAGTTATTTTCCCTAAAAAAAGAAGATAAGATTACTTTTATTTATGATTTTTTTCCATAAAAATGACAATAAATGGGATCATTAAAAGAAACCATTAATATAGGCCTCCATATTACCGTTACACAATAACTGAGACCATTAAAAATTTTACTGTTTTCAAAATAAAATAATATAAAAATTCTCTTAGGTTTCTCTCCCCGTTTTTACATCCCCTTCTTTTCCCATCATTTCATTCCATAGTATTTTAAATTTTCTCTATTAACACTTATAAATAACATTTTACTTATTTTAATAAATTCGACTCATATTAATTGTTCAAAATAATACTGTTACAACCACATATTTTTGAGGATGTTACAAAGTTTAACTTTTTTTATATAATATTTAGAGTTAGAGATGGGGTCACGTGATTTTGAACTCATGTCAAATAGGTGTTTGAGAAAAGTTCTAAACACCGCGCTTCATATAAGTCAAAACAAACTTCAAGTTACTTTTAGTGGATGTTTGATTGGCCCAATCTCACATTATGGCATGTAATGTTGCAGTTAAAAATGAGATTCTTGCATTAAGATTCTCAACATTTTGACTATCCCATAATCTTATATTCTTAAATAATGATAAGATGTCGTAAGAGAGGGTGTAATCTCACATCTTAGACTATCTAAAATTTTGGATGGAATGTAAAATTGAAGTTAAAATTACCTTTTTATTCTTATTATATTAATCAACATACAAAAAGTAATTATAATTAAAAACCAAAATCTCTTTTTTTTTTATCCTTTTCACTGAGTAACTTTGACAACCAAAATATAATTCAATTTTTAATACAACAATTTTATAATTCAAATATATTTCAATTTAAAAAATAGTAAATATATCCTAAATAAAATAAATTAAAACTAATGCTTATTTTTAATATAGGACTTAAAAGTTTAAATTTTCAATCAAATATATTGCAATCAACTTTTAATAACTTCATATTCTCTACTGCGAATTTTCAAATTCAATAATTATAAATTGAGTGTTGAAAAAAATTATAAATGATTCATTATATTTTAGATCAAATGCTATAATTTTTGTTTAGTTTGAACCTCTAATCATGTTCAGCTACACTTATTCATGGGTCAAGTTATTTGTCCAGACCTGAAGACTTTTCTGAAAGTCGGGAAGGTTTGAGCAACAATATTAAGCCCCAAAAAGATGGACTTAGGTAAAAAATTTAGGCACGTTTAAAATTAAAAAAAATGTTAAAGAAAATAAATTTAAACAAGATAAAATTTTAAAATAAGAACAGTATAGTAAAAATAGTTTTTAGATAATACTATATTTCATTAACCAAATATTTAAATTTTACATTCCAACCACATGAACCATCCATAATTTTATTACAAAATGTAATTCAATTGGTATTTTAGCTTCTTCTTCTTCTTCTTCTTCTTCTTTTTAATAATCTCATTATAAGTTATTGATCATATTTGTTCTTTTTTGACACAATACTTAAAATTACTTATAATCCCTCCTCAATCTATAAATAAGTGGATAATACATTTCAGTACACTCAAACTCACGTAATCTTATATTGACAATAATTTCCATACTAATCGAGCTAATACTCAATCTGAAATTACTATATTAGCATTAATTTTACATTCTTTGTTCACGGAACGGTATGGCATGGGCTGTGGGAGTACTATTCGGTGTTACATTTTTCGTTGGACCCAATCACTAAAGTCCTGGGTGTAATTAACGCTAATCGTGTAGCCAAACATTTGAGATTTCTTCTATCTCTAAAACCCTTTCGCCTAAACCCTTTTTCTTATAAACTTGAGCTCAGCCCGGTAGCTCCTTCGTTTCATTTCTCAAATTAAAGGTTGAAATCGATGTAAATTATTCTTTATTTTTCTTTCTCAGATCCCAGTCTCTATGCAGAATTCTTCTCACAAGCTCTCATGGTTAGCCTCTCTTTTCTCTCTGAGGATTTTTTCTTTTTCTTTTTCTTCTTTGGTAAGTGTTTGAAGTGTTTGATATTTTGTCTCAATGAATTTAGATGCTGTTGTTACGATTTTTTTCATTCCTCAGCATAAATACCCTTTTTTTTTGCGATTTGATTGTTTTCCCATGTTTTCCTTTGTGGTTTTAGGTGTCTCTTCCAAGTCAAATAATAACTTTTATTTTCATAGTAATGTTTTCCTTTGTGGTTTTAGGTGTTTCTTCCAAGTCAAATAATAACTTTTATTTTTTAAGAATTACTATGAAACTTAATCACTTGAGTCTTTTGATGGATTCTTTCTGACTTTCTTTATGTTTGAAGAATCAGAGTCTTTTTGAAGTTTGCCATGGCAAATAAACTTTTTTCTTAAATTGATTAGTAGCATTGATGGTATGAAGCAGTTGAGTCCAGTTTTTATGCTTACGGAGCTTTTGATTTTCATAGGTTCTGTTTGTTTAGTTGTTAAAGAAAATGATGGTACAAAAACAAAACCGTATTTTTATTAAATGAATAATGACTTGAATGAAGCCCACATTTAAACTTAATTGATAATTATTTTTTTCCGCAACTGCAAACTTTACACATTTCTTTGCAAATAGAGGCACATCTTCAACAAAATTTTTGCTTGCGAGTTATATTTTAATCATGATTGCTTACCCTAACTCTATCCTTTTTTTTTGGCAGCGAAATGCTTGCATATTGCTTTCCTTTAATCATTCAGCTATCAAATTACAAAAGTAGGATTATCCATGACATTGGTTTGCTTGTGGGTAATTTGAAGTATAGAAGAACATATTCCAGCCAGAATCTACTTGAAACAGTTAGTGGAAGGCTCATCACTAGTAGTCAATTTGTTAATCACCCTTTTCAAAGAAGTTTTAGTCAATCTAGTTGTTATCAAAAATTCGCACTTGCTGAAACTCATTCTATCCTTTGGTCCAGTTGTCTTCAGAATCGGTTCAAAAATTGGCAAGAACTGAGAAAGCATAAATTGACAGCTAGTACATTTGCTGGGCCTATCGGCTTTTGGCCTTTGCGAAGGACTCGGCTCTAACTAGAGAAACTTGGGGTGATTGACCCTTTTTATGGTAGCTTAGCTACATGTTGGAGCAAAATCAAAGAAGATGAAGCACTTGAAAGATATAAACTGATTACTGGGAATACAATTGAGTTTCCTGAATTTCAGGTTTATGGTAAGACGAGTCATGAAGACAATTGGTTAGCAGCTTCACCTGATGGCTTAGTGAACAAGTTTGTTTATGAGTCACCTTCTTGGGGAGTATTGGAGATAAAATGTCCATATATTGATGGGAAAATGAGTGAGGCTTTCCCTTTGAAGCGCATCCCCCTTTATTGCATTCCACAAGCTCAGGGTTTAATGGAAATCATGGACCGAGAACGGATGGATTTCTATTTTTGGACTCCTAACGGAAGCATTCTATTTAGGATATATTAAGATGTAAAATACTGGAATGTTCTGAAATCGGTACTCTCTGACTTTTGGTGGAAGCATGTTTAACCAGCTAAAGAAATATGCAGTAAAAATGTGATTGACCATTTCGAATTGACCATCTGTTTGAGGATAGAACCCAGTATTGAAGTTCAAACTTATACCCAAAGCCTCATGTAGCTTTCCCCAGAACCGAGACATGAAACGAGAATCTCTATCAGATATTATCAAAATCGGTACCCCATGCAGTCTCACTATTTTAGACACATACAGCTTAGCCAGCTTTTACAGTGAGTAGTCAACACGAATCGGTATGAAATGGATGGACTTGGTCAATTGATCCGCGATGACCCATATTGAATCCTTCTTAGCAGACGTTAGAGGCAACCCACTAACAATGTCCATAGTCACTTTTTCCCACTTTTAAAGTGGTATTTTAACAGGCCGCAGTAAACCTGAGGGTAGTTGATGTTCAGCCTTAACCTGCTGGCATGTCAAACATTTACTCACAAAATCAGTAACCTCTCGCTTAAGACCTGGCCACCAATACAACTCACGAAGGTCTCAGTACATCTTATTTTCGCCAGGATTCATAGCATAAGGGTTATTATGCGCTTCTCGCAGTATGGACTGCCATAACTCAGCATCATTCGTTACATAGACTCTCTTACAGGAACAGTGTACCCCTTCGCTATTCAATCAAAAGTCTGTTGTGATACCACTCTCAATTTGTTGGAATCGAAGACTTAGTGACTCATCCTCCATCTTTTTACTCTTAATCTTTTAAATCCACATTGGTTTAACCTAGAGTTCAGCCAATAAACTACCATCATAAAATAAACTGAGGCGAGCAAACAACGCCTTCAGATCAGTCATAGCCCTCTAACTCAGTGCATTAGTCAGCACATTAGCCTTACTAGGATGGTAATCAATTGTACAGTCGTAATCTTTTAGCATCTCAATCAATCTACGACGCCTAAGGTTTAGCTCCTTTTGAGTAAGGAGATATTTGAGACTTTTGCGATCGGTGTAAATGACACACTTCTCGCCATACAAGTTATGTCTTTAAATTTTCAATGCGAATACCATTACGGCCAACTCCAAGTCATGCGTCAGATAATTCGCATGAGTCTTAGGCTGACTAGACGCGTAAGCAACCACCTTACCCTCTTGATCAACACAAATCCTAAACCGATATGTGATGTATCACTTTTAAACCGTAAATTCCTTTCCAGTGCTCTCAGACGTATCGAGCAGGGGCCTCGGTGAAATCTGATCTTAAGCTTCTCGAAGCTCTTTTTCTGTGCATCAGTCCAATTAAACGGCACGCCCTTACGTAGCAGCTTAGTCAAGGGTGCTGCAATTATAGAAAAGCCCTCTACAAAACATCGATAGTACCCAGCCAATCCCAGAAAACTGCGAATCTTAAATATAGTCTTAGGTTGCTTCCAATCCAATGCACCCTCAATCTTATGAGGATCGGCTCTAATCCCCTCAGCAGATACCACATGGCCCAGAAATGTTACTTCTCGCAACTAGAACGTACACTTACTGAACTTGGCATATAATTGTTTCTCTCTTAAAATTTTCAAAACCACTCGGAGATGTTCATCATGTTCATCCTCAGTCCTCGAATACACCAGAATATCATCAATAAACATTACTACAAATCGGTCCAGATAGGACTGGAACACTCTGTTCATCAGATCCATAAAAGCTGCTGGTGCATTTGTCAGTCCAAACGGCATAACTTAAAATTACTTATAATCCCTCCTTAATCTATAAATAAGTGGATAATACATTTCAGTACACTCAAACTTACGTCATCTTATATTGACAATAATTTCTATCCTAATCGAGCTATACTCAATCCGCAATTACTATATTAGCATTAATTTTACACTATTTGTTCACGGAATGGTATGGCATGGGCTGTGGGAGTACTATTAGGCGTTACATTTTTTGTTAGACCCAATCACTAAAGTCATTGGTGTAATTAACGCTAATCGTGTAGCCAAACATTTAGGATTTCTTCCATCTCTAAAACCCTTCCGCCTAAACCCTTTTTCTTATAAACTTGAGCTCAGCCCTATAGCTCTTTCGTTTCATTTCTCAAATTAAATGTTGAAATCGATGTAAATTACTCTTTGTTTTCCTTTCTCAGATCCCAGTCTCTATGCAGCATTCTTCTCACAAGCTCTCATGGTTAGTCTCTCTTTTCTCTCTGAGGATTTTTTCTTTTTCTTATTCTTCTTTGGTAAGTGTTTGAAGTGTTTGATATTTTGTCTCAATGAACTTAGATGCCGTTGTTACGATTTTTTCATTCCTCAGCATAAATACCCTTTTTTTTTGCGATTTTATTGTTTTCCCATGTTTGCCTTTGTGGTTTTAGGTGTCTCTTCTAAGTCAAATAATAACTTTTATTTTCATAGTAATGTTTTCCTTTGTGGTTTTAGGTGTTTCTTCCAAGTCAAATAATAACTTTTATTTTCTAATAATTACTATGAAACTTAATTACTTGAGTCTTTTGATGGATTCTTTCTGACTTTCTTTATGTTTGAAGAATCAGAGTCTTTCTGAAGTTTGTCATGTCGAATGAACATTTTTCTTAAATTGATTAGTAGCATTTATGTTTGAAGAATCAGAGTCTTTCTGAAGTTTGTCATGTCGAATGAACATTTTTCTTAAATTGATTAGTAGCATTGATGATATGGAGCAATTGATTCCAGTTTTTATGCTTACAGAGATTTTGATTTTCATAGGTTCTGTTTGTTTAGTTGTTAAAGAAAAGGATGGTACAAAAACAAAACTACATTTTTATTAAATGTATAATGACTTGAATAAAACCCACATTTAAACTTAATTGATAATTGTTTTTTCTGCAACTGCAAACTTTACACATTTCTTTGCAAATAGAGGCATATCTTCAACAAAAGTTTTGCTTGCGCCCTCATATTTTAATCATGATTGCTTACCCTAACTCTATCCTCTTTTTTTTTTGGCAGTGAAATGCTTGCGTATTGCTTTCCTTTAATCATTCAGCTATCAAATTACAAAAGCAGGATTATGCGTGACATTGGTTTGCTTGTGGGTAATTTGAAGTATAGGAGAACATATTCCAGCTAGAATCTATTTGAGCCAGTTACTGGAAGGCTCATCACTAGTAGCCAATTTGTTAATCACCCTTCTCAAAGAAGTTTTAGTCAATCTAGTTGTTATCAAAAATTCACACCTGCTGAAACTCGTTCTATCATTCAGTCTAGTAGTCTTCATAATTGGTTCAAAAATTGGCAAGAACTGAGAAAGCATAAATTGGCAGCTAGCACATTTTCTGTGGCTATCGGCTTTTGGCCTTTGCGAAGGACCCAGCTCTGGCTAGAGAAACTTGGGGCGATTGAGCCTTTTTATGGTAACTTAGCTACATGTTGGAGCAATATCAAAGAAGAGGAAGCACTTGAAAGATATAAACTGATTACTGGGAATACAATTGAGTTTCCTGAAATTCAGGTTTATGGTAAGATGAATCCTGAAAACAGTTGGTTAGCAGTTTCACCTGATGGCTTGGTGAACAGGTTTGTTTATAGGTTGCCTCCTGGGGAGTATTAGAGATAAAATGTCCATATATTGATGGGAAAATGAGTGAGGCTTTCCCTTGGAAATGTAACCCCTTCTATTGCATTCCACAAGCTCAAGGTTTAATGGAAATCATGGACCAGGAATGGATGGATTTCTATGTTTGGACTTCTAACGGAAGCAGCCTGTTTAGGATTTACCGAGATGTAAAATACTGAAATGTTCTGAAATCGGCACTTCTGACTTTTGGTGGAAGCATGTTCAACTAGCTAAAGAAATATGTAGTAAAAATGTGATAACAAATCCCCTCAGAGAATTAAAATCACTAAGGTCAGACTCTAGGCATGAATCATGTGGCGAGTTCGTCAAAGCAAACTTGTAGCTGATAACTCCAATTTATTGATTCGTGAAATAAATGGACAACTGATAACCTGATTTGATGACTGAGATATTGAATTTTAAACCAAGTCTAATTCATTAATACCAATGCTTACTTGAGGTTTTACAAATTATTGAAAATTTTGGTTACCATGAGTTTCCTCAGAGGAAGAAGATCAAGTTTGGAAGTGCTCGTTCATAATGGTTGTTTTTCTAGATGAATGAAATTACTATTAGGGGCACTTCTCCTTTTAGTTGGACAAAGCTGAATGCCTATGGTTGTTGCAAGAGTTCACAGGAACCTCAGTTGGTAAGTGAATATTGAGAAATGAATAAGACTATATTGCTAAATAGGGTCCTCTGAAGTTTGCAATCCATCATGCTTTTAATTGTATGATAATGTGTTTTTTTTTCTTGTGATGCTTAAAATGTTCTGGAATGGAAAAGCTAACTTAAAATTTTAATTTCTCACATAATCTATATTTCCTCTCTCTTCAAACATAAACCTACCACTTCTATTGAAAAATCTAAACTTGTTAGGTTATAAAATACTTAATATAACAAAGGTTTTTTTAGAGAAATTTGATGGTTTTGAGTTTGAAAAAAGCATGGAGGACCAAATTGTAAAAAAAAAAATTCTTTTTATCCAATGGTGTAACGTGAATAAGGAAGAAGATGGAGAATTCTCTCCATCCTTCTTCTAAAATTTAATAAAATATAATAAATAAAACAATTCAATTTAATATAATATAATAATAGTTGATGAAAACTTAATATTATAATAACTAAAAAAAATCTATGCATCATAGTTATTCACTTGATCTTGATAAAATTACTTTTCAGGTCCTCACACATTTTAGCACTTATTCAATTTAATTCTTTTATACTTTTAATTTCTCTCCTTGACCCCAACACTTTGGTAAATCTTACAATTTAGTCTATTTAATATTTCTCAATACATCAGTATTTTAAATTTTCTTTAGTCTCCTACTATCTTCTCCACTAACACTTATAAATAACATTTTATTTATTTTGACAAGTTCGACTCATAATTGCTCAAAATAATACTGTTACAACCACAGGATTTTCAAGGATGTTACAGATTTTAACTTTTTTTATACAATAATTAGGGTTGGAGATGGGGTCACATGATTTTGAACTTGTGTCAAATAGGTGTTTGACAAAAGTTTTAACCACCGCTTCATAGAAGTCAAAACAAACTTCAAGTTACTTTTAGTGGGTGTTTGGTTGGCCGAATCTAACATTATGGCATGTAATGATGAAGTTCAAAATGAGATTATTGTGTTAAGATTCTTAACATTTTGACTATCTCATAATCTTACTTCTTAAATAAGGATAAGATGTCGTAAGAGAGGGTGTAATCTCACATTCTTAGACTATCTAAGATTTTGGACGGAATCTAAAATTGAAGTTAAAATTACCCTTTTATTCTTATTATATTGATCAACTTAATTCTTTTTCATACACAAAAAATAATTATAATTAAAACCCAAAATCTCTTATTTTTTTTATTGTCATTTTCACTTAGTAACTTTGACAACCAAAATATAATTCAATTTCTAATACAACAATTTAATAATTCAAATATATTTCAATTTAAAAAATAGTAAATATATCCTAAATAAAATAAATTAAAATTAATGCTTATTTTTAATATAGGACTTAAAAGTTTAAATTTTCAATCACATATATTGCAATCAACATTTAATAACTTAATATTCTCTATTGAGAATTTTCAAATTCAATAATTATATATTGAGTGTTGAAAAAAATTATAAATGGTTTATTATATTTTAGTTCAAATGTTATAATTTTTGTTTAGTTTAAATCTCCAACCATGTTCAATTACACTTATTCATGGGTCAAGTTATTTGTCCAGGCCTGAAGATCTATTTGAAAGTCGGGAAGGTTTGAGCAATAATATTAAGCCCCAAAAAGATGCACTTAGGTAAAAAAATTAGGCAATTTAAATTTTAAAAAAAAATTAAAGAAAATAAATTTAAACAAGATAAAATTTTATAATAAGAACAATATAGTAAAAATAGTTTTTAGATAATACTACATTTCATTAACCAAAAATTTGAATTTTATATTCCAACCACATGAACCATCCATAATTTTATTACAAAACATAATTCAATTGGTATTTTAGCTGCTTCTTCTTCTTCTTTTTAATAATCTCATTATAAGTTTTTGATCATATTTATTCTTTTTTGACACAATACTTAAAATTACTTATAATCACTCCTCAATCTATAAATAAGTGGATAATACATTTAAGTACACTCAAACTCACGTCCTCTTATATTGACAATAATTTTCATACTAATCGAGCTAATACTCAATCTGCAATTACTATATTAGCATTAATTTTACACTCTTTGTTCACGGAACGAAATGGCATGGGTTGTGGGAATACTATTCGGTGTTACATTTTTCGTTGGTATAGATACCGATTTTCTATAGAATAATGGAAGGTGGTCTAAAATTGAGCCTACTTATGAACGCACTGAAACTGGATTCGATTGTGAAAAGTCTTGTCTTTAAATTTATGTTTTCCTTTTTTTGGTATGGTGGTGATTCATTTTTGGTCTCGGGCCACGATTTGAGTTCAGTGTTTTGGGCCATTTCTCAAATGCCTATAGTCCTGCTAAGAGCATTTCTAAACAACCTTATAACATTTTGAAGTTCTATAGAAAAATGAAGAGGTAATGATATTCGATTGGTGGAAATGCATATATGTAACAGAGTGAAAATCTTCATATCAAGCGTATTCAGTTTTCTTGTTGACCATTCCTGGTTGCTTGTTGGTTGAGACATATTTCCTAGATCCAAAGAAGGAACTCATGGAAGCAAGCTCTCTTTGCTCACCGCTCGAAAAACTCAAACCATCGTATTGGTTTTCACTCACTTGCACCGCAAATTCACCGCTCTTGTTGAACATGAAGAGGGTGTTCGAGCGACAAAATTTCTTGCACTCGATAATTGCCTTCCAGGGCGCAAGTTCTTGCAGGTATCTATATATGTTCTGACCATTTCATTTAGGTTCTTCCTTTTGGTCTTTCTTTGGAAGCTAATAAATGAATTCGTCACTTGGAAGCTAATAAATGAATTCGGTTTTCTCGATCTTTTATATTGTTGATATTGAATCGATCCAGGGACCTTATGAGGTCCAAAGACGATGAAGAATGGTGGCAATAACACGGAAATTGAACTGTCTTTCCTTTGACCTTCTGACGTGGAGACTTCGGGTGTGGGTATATATGACATTTTTGTTTTGACCATGCCACTCATCTCGCTATCTCTCTCTTGGGAGGGGTGGACTAATGTTTTATTTGAAAATGTTCAATTTTCTATTTTAGCAAGTAACTATTACTCTACAAGGACTAGTGAGCCGACAAGCTGCTTTGTTCTAATATGTAGGAGAACACACTTCGACATGCGAGGATTGTTGTCAATGGGTTAAGAGCGGGATGGAAGATAGAAAAGCCAAACCTTGTGAATTTTCTCAAACAACGCCACCTCACAAACCCTCCGATTTAGTTTCAAACGCTACTTTTTTGGTAAATAATATGGTGATATTTCTCCCGTAATCCTCGGTGATCAGATCTTTCTTGGAATTGTTAGATCTTCCTTGTGTTCTTGATAATGCATCGGACTCCGTGATACTCCTACTTCATTGCCTCAAAAGAGTAAGGAGTTTTCTATTTACCTTGTCCCACTCAAATTTGATGATGATACAGTCATCCCGGCATGTGATAGGCCGATTTAGGATTATTCCATTCAGGAAAAATATCTTTTCAGAGTTTTGGAGAAATCACCTCGAATAACCAAGCTTTTGAAGCTTTCAAGTTAATAATCCGTTAAATTAATGGATGGAGGACTTTAAACAAAGCCAACAATTGTTTCGAGTTTACCTATTTAGCAATTGTTTCGGTTTACCTATTTATTTTAAATATATAATACAGATCACACACTTAAATAAATATAATATATTATAAAGTGATTTTGTCTTTGCCTTTCTACATTTATTTTCAAAGTGAGTTTTTGTCAAATCTTTCTTTTTATTTCTTGCTCAGTAGAATATTGTTGAAATTTGGGGTTATTGGGCTTAGCTTGAGTTCGGTACATATTTTTTTAATTGTCCAGTTGTATTTGATTTTCCTTCTTATTCCGCTCAATGAATATCCTGTCATATCCTAGCTTGGTATAAGCTATTTTGGGATATCCCCATCAAATCTCGTCTCGATTCAGATTTTTACTTGCCTGGCTCGGTTGTTCTAGTGTCCTGGTTCAGATTTTTTTTTGTCCGGACCGGGCTACCTGTCACACTTATTCCAAGCAGGGGTATCCCATTCTAGGGATATCCAGGAAGCGATATCCTGGTCTGGGTGTATCCCATTTCAAGGATATCCTGGCGTTAGTTTAGGGCTTTTTTTTATGTAAAGTAAAATATTGTACTGTGCTATTATTAAAATGGAAAAACACATAAAACCATCAGGACTAAAAGACAGACCCAAAAACGAAACAGGCCCAAAGGAAAACAAAAGCCTAGAAAAACAGGCCTAATTTTATTTGGGTCTAAGCACATCAAGATAGCAATATTTAAGAAATGATTGTATCTTCAATCCATAAAGATTGTATGCAACTTTTCCAAAAGCCAAACCTTGTTCTGCTCTTTTCAAGAAAGAAGAATGGCAGAGGGGATTCCTCAACAATTTTTTTTGAACAAATTAATTAACAAATAATAATAATAATAATAATGGTGTGCCCACTCTACTTTGAATTCTCATTTTATTGTTTTTATTTATGCAAAAAGAATTAATCTGTTAACAATTTTCATTTTGATAGTTTAGAATCGTATCTTTTTGCAAGAAAAAGTTATTGAATTAGCTCCAATTTTATTTAATTAACAAATATATAAAAAAAATAGATTTCAAAGCTCAAAGGTTAGGTCCAGCAAAATATCATCTATTTATCAAGTCTGATCCAATTTAATATGTAGATAACTCTAATCATCAATCATATAATATAATATAATTTAAAAATTAAAAATTAAAAATAATAAATTTAAATCACTTGTTTTTAAATAGACAATTGTATCCATTTCTCTTTATGGTTCAAAATTTTAGGTTATATTCTCCGTTATATTTGTAGATATATATTTTATTAAAATTTCTAACAATTAAATTATTTATGAATGGCTAGAAAATTTTAAAGTATTTACATTAAATTGACATTTAATATTTATTTTTTTCAAATTGGTCTTTTTTTTAAAGTTAAATTTAGTCTAATTTTTAAAAAAGAGTTGAATTGTTATTTTTAATAGAGATATTAGTTAAAATGTTAAATTTTTAAAAATTACAACACACATAACAATTCAAATGTATTTTAATTAATTTCTTTTGCAACCACTTTAAATTATTTATTATATTAAACAAGAAATCATATATAATTATTTTAATAGTTAACCATTCTTTATAAAAATGTTAAGTATTATTTCAACATATAAAAACTAACAAAAAAACACTACTTAAATCATTTTAAATTAATTTTTTAATTTTTTGTTGAATTTATATATTTATATATATTACAAACTTATAGAATTGTCATACTTGTTTAGTTACTCAAGAGATTATTGAACAATTGATAACATTTTGAAGTGCTATAGAAAAATGATAACATGAACTAAAAGTAATTGGAATGCATTTAATATTGTTAATATGATACATTTCACTTATTTGTTTTTTTACTTGTAATTTAAAATTTTTTATTTTAATTATTTAATTTAATTATGTACACTTATTTAATATTTTTAATATTATTAATATGATACATTAATTTTTTTATTTTAATATTTCAGTTTTGTTGTATCTTGTCCGGTTCGTGTTTTTATTTTTCAGATTCCTCCTACTTCACGTTCTTATTCCGGTAAGGATATCCCATATTCCGTTGTTATTCGGTTTGAGGATATCCCAATTGAGGATATCCCGGTTTGGGGATATCCATTTTGAGGATATTCCAGTTGAGGATATCACCTTTTTAGCATATCTTGAACTGGACATATCTATGTTTGAGGATATCCTGATTTGGGGTTTATGATTTAAGGGTGAGGGTTATTTATGGAGTAATAAAGGACAAGTTTGAGTTATTTATTTCAGACCATAAAATGAATAATCTCATGTTTCAAAATTTTCAAAAAAACAATGTTACTTGTTTATTTTGTTGTTTGAAAGAGTGAGGTGCCTTCATTTTACTACTAAGCACTTGTAATTGTTATGCATAAACAAAATCCAAACAAATTATTTGTCTTTGACCAATTTAACATAAAAAAAACTCGTCATCTCTATTGGGAGATGAACTTTGTTATCGAGTGACACCCTACGTCCTCCTTAAGGTGTCGTAAACGCTTTCCATCATAATTCATGATCTTCCTTAGGCAAATTTGCCATCTCCGACATCTTTTCTAGCATATTCGAGATCATCTCTCTTAGGAAATGAACTTGGTCATCTTTTCTAGCATTTCTTTGGGGGTCGGTTACAAAAAAGCTAAAAAACATAAGAGAAAAAACTTGAAATGAGACTTATAGGATAAAGGAAAGAGTAAAAGGAAAGAAATGTCAGAAAAAATAGGAAAATAGGAAGAGAATAAACTATGAAAAAATGCCCATTATTCCAGCCCAAAAAAACAGGACCACTATCCCAAGTCGCAAAAAGCCAATGGCCCAGTAGGACCAGAACAAAAAGAACACAAACCTGGTCCAAAAACTACGAAACCGTCCCATCTAAACAAACCACCCCAAAACAGAAATGAAAAGGCAAAAGACAAATGATAAGCAAAAAAACACACATAGTAGTCGATAAACCGACTAAAGAACAATGATACCAACATCAATAGATTTGAAAGAACGAACCAAAATAGTTTTTCATAACGCTGAGAACCAAAAACTCAAACAAAAGCAGACTGAAAAAAAAGAAAGACGCATAGATCTAAAAATTAAAATAGAGATGAAAAGGTAGTGACATACTTATTCTAAAGATGAAAACCAAAAAACCAACAGAAAAAAATAAAGAAGAAGAAAAGAGGCATAGACCTGAAATTAAAAAAAATACATGAAAAGACAAATGTCGAAACCATTTTTTTGAAAACGAGAATCGACTAGGGTTTTGAAAACAAAAATAAAACAGGAGTCACCACCAATCCTTTTTGATGAGGTGTGATCGGGCCACCTTGTAATTTGGTCATTTTAATAAAATTTGTAATTTACTAAAACGACGATTTTTTTGGTCTACGAAATCCAGAAAACGGGTTCGAGAGTCGGTTACGCACGAGGAAGGGTTAGCATCCTCGATACGCCCAAAATTGGTACCTAATTGATTAATTAACGTCTTAATGTCGAAAATTTGAAAGGATTTTAAAATATGATTTCTTTTAAAACATTTGAATATACTCGAGTTGAATATTAAGATTTTCTTTTTCCGAATGAATGAAATATCACATCCAGCACAATGGGATATGACAATTTAAATCCTCGAATTCAAGATCATCTCATGATTCTCGAGACTCATGTATTGAAAATATCAAAAGGATATTTGATAATTTGGCCAAACGAAAAACCGAAACCCAGCACGTTAGGGCACGATTTCTCGGATTTCCAAAACGCGAAATATTGCCTTATTTTGAAAGATTTTCGTCTTTTGTACGAATTTGGATGAAATTAATAAAATATTTAAAAATGACATACGTTTGATGGATTATGTTTTAAAGAAAATTTATTTAAAGCGTGAATGGAGTTATACTCGACGAATAATGGTAATGTGACACAAATTTGGCACAATGATAACGTAATACACATAATGCATAACATTGGTATCATTGATCTAAAAAGAATAATATGCATGGATAATAATAATGGTAATGGAACAATAATATAAATAATAATAGCGATGATGATAATGATATGGAAATACGAATAAGCAAGTTATAATACCTACGAGAATGATAATCACATAGCTTACACTATTTAAATAGTCATATTGATAATCAAAGACAAATGAATCAAATAATAAGATATTGTTTAAAAATAAATAGTAAAAGACAAACTAAGATGAACAATTGTAAACAAATTTCAAGGTGATGATAAATAAATTTAAAATAAATAATATAAAAAAGAAAATCAAAATCGACAATGTACAACCATTTAAAAATAAATAATATATATATATATATATATATATATTTACACAAATAAACAGAATACATGAAAAATCTTAAATACTAAAATCATTCAAAAACAATATATAAAAGAGTTTTAAAACATATAAGTAAGGTAATGTAAAATAATTTACAAATAATAAACACGAAAATATCTAAAGCAAAGTAATATGCAAAATTTAGAATGAATAATACGTAACATGGAAATTTATAATAAAATAGTTTTAAAATAAATGTTAAAGAAAAATAGAATAGATAATATATAAGTTTAGAATATGTTATATAGAAAACTTGAAATAAATAGACAAATCAGCAATTTAAAAATGAACGAATTTTAAAATGACATATAACGTAGTTTAGACTAGATTAACATATGAAATTTAAAGTGGGTAATAAAATAATTTTAAATAATACATAAAAAACGGGGCAATTGACCCATAAATACCAAAAAATAAAAAAATTTACGGAAAAGGGCCGGAATTGGGAAAAATTACGGAAAAGGGCCGAATCCCCCAAAAACGCGGCCACGTAAGCGCGTTTTGGGGACGGGAGACAAAAGCGCCTGCCGGAGGCGTTTTTGTCCACGCCATCCAAAAACGCTCCCACGTGGGCGCGCTTTGCGACGTGGACAAAAACGCTTCAGGCGCGGCGCGCTTTTTGGTCCCAACGGTCAAATTTTTTTGACCGTTGGCTCCCCAACGGTCGGAAAAAAAACTATAAACCCCACCCTTTATTCTTCACATTTCAATCCTTTCTCAATATTCTCTCAATTTTCTCTCAATTTTCTCTCAAGGTCCTTGAAATTAACGCTCAAATTTCAAAATAGTCCTTTACTATTTACTTAAAAAGCCCTTAATTTTTTTAAGATATTTTTATCGGAAAATTTTAAAGCCGATTACAATGGCCGGGAATTACTTCGCCTAGGCGAGAAGCACATTGCCGTCGAGAAAATAAAAATGGTAAGTTTTAATTTTAATTTTGAAATATTATTTAATTTTTATCCAATTATGTAATTTTAATTAATTTTGAATTTTATGATTTTTAAACAATCTGTAGATCGGGTGTTGGAATGTTATATTCGCAACATGCATGATCCCCATCGCCGTTGATCGAGAATTACTGCGTGAAGCGGGTTTTTGGCATGTGGCCACGATAGGCCGAGGGTTCAAGTTGGAGCCGCTTTGATCAAGACGTTGATTGAGAGGTGGAGACCGAGAGACGCACACTTTCCATTTGCCATGCGGAGAGTGTACCATCACCTTAGAAGATGTGCGATTCTGATTGGGATTACCATGGGCGGGGGTAGTCACCGGGTCCGTAACATCTCTCGATTGGATGGCGTATGCTACGAGCTTACGGGTGCCATTCCGGATAGAATTCGAGGAGCTCGGATCGATATGGCGTGGTTACGAGACACATTCCCGCAAACCGAACGAGGATTCGATTAAGTAGAAAGAATACGGTATGCTCGAGCATACATTCTTCAAATAATTGGAGGCTATCTGATGCCGGACCTCTCTAGAAACCTCGTCCACCTGAGATGGCTCCTGAAACTTGTTGACTTCAGAGCAGCCGGTGAATTGAGTTGGGGGTCTGCCGTGCTATCGAGGTTATACCGAGAGATGTGCGCGGCGACACGCCGAGTAAACAAAAATCGGATGTTGCCTATCACTACTGCAGTCATGGGCATGGTTTCGATTTCCATTTTTACGTCCTCGACTCGACCAGCCATATTCATTCCCACTGATAACGAGGTAAATTTAATATTATATTTTACAATTATGTCGTATATTTATAGTATAATTGTATGCTAAAAGTTTATTTAATTAGGTGGAACCATC
Organism: Gossypium sturtianum; assembly: GCA_025698515.1. Lineage (NCBI taxonomy): Eukaryota > Viridiplantae > Streptophyta > Magnoliopsida > Malvales > Malvaceae > Gossypium > Gossypium sturtianum. The sequence continues at coordinate 100,283,299 of CM046947.1, forward strand.
CGCGAATCATGTTGGAATACCAAATCGCTTGAGGATATACGGCTCTGTTGGACCAAAGGTCGGAATCGTAAGTAAGTTTCAAATTTGTTATTATAATTTAGTATTTCGTATGTAGTGTCTAATATGAGGTATATGTCTAAAATTTTCGTAATGTGAATATAGTTTGAATGGACACCGCATCGACGACGACCCGTAAATTGCAGCAATAATTCCGAGGAGTTCCTCCAAAATCCGAACGGTTGGCACGTAAAGGTCCCATTGATCACCTACTCGACCGTGGAGATGCACCAGGCGGATCGGGTTATGCGGCAATTTGATTTCGCAACGCGATTCCCGTGACACACGGAGGTGCTCGATGATGAGCACAAAGTAGACTTACGGCAAACACATACGAATTGGGCAAGATTTTGGTCGAACATATCGAGACGTGGGAGAATCGATATGACTATATACCCGACCGAGAACCGATAGTCGTTCCGGAGTTAGCATGCGTGCGGAGTACATGCCATGGTTTAGGATCCATGGCAAGCCATATCTATTGTCGGAAGAAGAGAGGCGACGACAACTTCGAGAGCGAAGGAACGCCGAGGCCCTTTACACCCAAGGAGAAGGGGTGATGAGGCGGGCAATCATCACCGCCGACACACGATCACCGGCCCAAAGAATAGCGCCTACACATATCACCAAGCCCATCAGTTCAACCGACAACACCGGGCCCATCACAAAGATCTACCGCTTCATGCCAAAGTGCACTTCCCCCCCCTGTATCCTCCTAACCCATATATGTTTCATTTCCTATTCCTAGCCCAGTTGGAGTGCATGGCGGGTTCGAGCTCGTTATCGACTACTTCCGCCGCCATCCGATGGTGAGGCCGACGTCGCATGTGGGTTCGAGAGGAGGCGGCATCGGAAGCACTTCTTTCTGCCAGCTCGCTGCTCGATGGGATCACGATCACCCGCCGTGGTTTATGCAAACACCTCCGGCGTCAATATTTTATCGAGTGGGTCACCATCGCAACATCCGAACTGCACCCATCGCCGAGGAATCGATTCCCGCCCGAGGTTCCACAACCCGCGGAAGCGGGAAGAAGGAGGAATCCAGTAGCAGAACCGTCGATCGCCCTCGTGTAGGCACTTGGTTCCCACCCCATCATCACTAGAATTTTTAATTAAGTTTTTTTATAATTAATGTTTAATATATTTAATAAAATTTGAGTTTAACTTGTTGCCTTGTCATTTAATTTTTATATTTGTTTTACTTATTTTAATAAAATTTGAGTTCAAATTGTTGCCTTGTAATTTAATTTTTTAATTTGTTTTACTTATTTTAATAAAATTTGACAAAATAGAATTGTTTTTTTTTTTGTAATTAATGTTTAATATATTTAATAAAATTTGAGTTTAACTTGTTGCCTTGTCATTTAATTTTTATATTTGTTTTACTTATTTTAATAAAATTTGAGTTCAAATTGTTGCCTTGTAATTTAATTTTTTAATTTGTTTTACTTATTTTAATAAAATTTGACAAAATAGAATTGATTTTTTTTGTAATTAATGTTTAATATATTTAATAAAATTTGAGTTTAACTTGTTGCCTTGTCATTTAATTTTTATATTTGTTTTACTTATTTTAATAAAATTTGAGTTCAAATTGTTGCCTTGTAATTTAATTTTTTTAATTTGTTTTACTTATTTTAATAAAATTTGACAAAATAGAATTGATTTTTTTTAATTAATGTTTAATATATTTAATAAAATTTGAGTTTAACTTGTTGCCTTGTCATTTAATTTTTATATTTGTTTTACTTATTTTAATAAAATTTGAGTTCAAATTGTTGCCTTGTAATTTAATTTTTAAATTTGTTTTACTTATTTTAATAAAATTTGACAAAATAGAATTGATTTTTTTGTAATTAATGTTTAATATATTTAATAAAATTTGAGTTTAACTTGTTGCCTTGTCATTTAATTTTTATATTTGTTTTACTTATTTTAATAAAATTTGAGTTCAAATTGTTGCCTTGTAATTTAATTTTTTAATTTGTTTTACTTATTTTAATAAAATTTGACAAAATAGAATTGATTTTTTTGTAATTAATTTTTAATATATTTAATAAAATAAAAGTTATTGTACAAAAGTTAACCGCTTTCCTCCGAAAAAATAGATATTACATAGCTTCCATGAGACAAAACACCTAAGAACACGGTCAACTATTCCGACTTGGACACGAAGCGAGATGTATGCCCCGGTTCCTACACCATCCGCACAACCGACTTTGGTTGCTTGTTTCTCGGATATCCATATTGTTGCGTATTCTAGACGAGCAAGGTCGACCTTTTGGTTTGCGCCTCAATTGTCTATCCGGTAATAGCTTATACGGTGCAAGCGATACCAAGGGCCACTTACGTTCATCCGGGGATCGGGTGGGAATACGTGTCTCCACACGTTGTACATGTTTTGTAATTTATACACTTCGTCGACATATCTCATTGGATCAAGACGGAGATTCGACAAGCCGCAAGTACATGGGCGCATGGGTAACGGTGCATCAAATTTCCCACGATCGCAGAGTCCTATTTGTCAAGTGTACACGATAATGGCCGCCAACAATACCTTGGTTTGGTCTGTCAAACTCGTGACACGAAACCATAGGTTGTCGCGATCGTGACACACTTGTGTGCATGGTGTTCGCCGTGCCTTCCCACGGTTGATTTCTTGCAAGACCTTCGGGCTCCATACATGGCCTCCTTCCATCTCGCCTCTATAAATCGCCGCTCTCTTCGGAAATAGTGCCGCTTAACTCGAAAATATGTCTCTCGCACGATCGATGTAATGGGCGGATGACGGGTTCCTTTCGAATGCGAGTTTATGCATTCGGCAAGGTTTGTGGTCATATGCCCATATCGTAGGCGCCGCCATATGCTTGTGTCCACTGTTCCAAAGGAATGTTGCATGTATCTTGCGCCTTCGGCATTATCTCGAGCGCAAATCGCCAAAGATCTCCTGAAAACGGTCTTTATTGATCTCATACCCTGCCAATATACGTTGATAGCTAATATTACATACCACTCTTCAATTGCAAATAAATTGAATTTTTCAAAAGAAATTGTATTAATAGATATTTCATACCCATATCGATCACTTGTTGTCTCTGTCTTTTAGATCGATGTTGCCCGTAGTAGTTGGATGCGACATGCCTCAGACAATATCGATGGTATGTGCGATGCCATACGCTTCCCTGGCGTTCTATTGCCGCAAGTATTCCAGGGCCCCGATCTGATATAACGCATATGTCAGGTTCGGGGCAAACATGCCTCCTTAACCTACTTAGGAAGAAGTCCCAATCATCACCGACTTCTCCTGTTATTGCGAATGCAATCGGAAGGATTCTCCCACATCCGTCTTGTGCCACAGCTAGCAATAGCCGATGGGTATATCTACCATACATAAAGGTACCGTCAATTTGTACCAATGGCTTACAGTATTTAAAGGCATCTCGGCATTGCTTAAATGTCCAGAACAGACGCTTGAACACTGCGCATCCACGGAGCGCATTTATCGTTGTAGTACGCAGTTCCGTTTCAAGTCCGTCATGCTTTGCTCGGGACATATCTATCCAAAGACTGACACCACCGCCACACTTCATTATATGAAGTGTCCCACCCACCGTAACTTTTCTAACGCCTATACGCTTGGCTATCCAAGCCTTTCTGTAAGAGGGCGTGTACCCCAATTGGCTACGAATACTGCCAATTAAGGTCGGCACCGTAGTATTTGGATCGGCCTTCAACATCGGGATTATCATGTCAGCCAACATCTCTGAATCCATCCTCGGATGATCTTGTGTTACACCTGTCAACGGCACGTTAAACAATGCAATATTACATATTATTATCATTATTCAAATCACCGAACACATAGTGATACTCAGCACGGCAAGACATGTATGTCGACCTTTGTACTTTTAATCTCCCACAACCCCGTCTTTTTCTTCAACGACGCCATGATTTTCCATTGACATGTGCCATCTTGCATCGCACACTTCGCCTCGAACTTATCGAGCTTCGATTTAACCACCGTGTAGTTAACCCGTTCTTAATGTCAGATTGTTTCAATGCAACAAGAAAATTATTCTTGTTCGCAAACCGGTTACCAACTTCTAATCGTCGGAATCAAACGATGTATCTGCATGCGGTCCACGCGTCCGGTGTGTTAGTTCAGGAAACTCCAATGCATCATCATGAGATAGATCGACATTATGCATGTGGGCTGGAGGCGAGTACGCCCTGAATAGCGGATCTTCTTCTTCTTCGTCTGAACCGCCCTCAACGTCTTCAGGTACAATTGGAACGGGCTCCGGTTCAGAAAATAATCCAACTTCTGCACCGTCGGGCCCTGCCTCTCGAGGTGGATCCACATCGGATTCATCGTCCGACCCTCCATAACCTGCAACAAACGAGGGCCCCTCGCCGGTGGATGTCGTCGGGAGTTCATCATCCCTCCTTAAACATCTTTCGTACAGATTCCAATCGTATGTGGATTGCCAACCACTAGAACTTGCCGACGTCCCCCAGTACGTATTTCTATCATCGGACGTCGACTGACAGATATGCATGTCCCATCCACCAACCGAGTGTCGTGCAGGGGTTATGTTTTCCATACTACGACCGCACACGGCACTTCACGTGTTTGGCCTCCCACTTACAGAGTGTCGGCAGGGTCGTGTATTCCCCTCGAACGGCAAAGATGTCGAGGTCGCAGCAAGATCACTTAGAGATGAAAATTCTACATATACCTCCATATAGGGTGATCCACTGGCAATATGAGTCTCCACCATTGCCTCAAAGCCCCGAGCACCTTTGATGTCGAACGACTCATATCTCACCGGATCAACCAAGCGCAAAAACTCAGTACTTAATACACCGAACTTTCATTGGCGTTGTTCCAAATATTTTACGCCTAATTCTTTTGCGAAGTTCAACCAAATCGATGTTCCGATTAAAACTCAGTCGCGCTGTGTTCTCCGATAAGAAAACAACGCCATTTTCGGTGTCACGAACTTCACCGTCGTAAATAATAAAGATTAATACGTTCACTCATTTTCAATTTTTTCCCTTTGCCTCAATTTCCCTTTCTGCCAACTGAGAATGAATTTTCACTGATTTATAGCCTAATTTTGCCGGAGGCTACTGTAGCAAAGGCGCGTCCACGTGGGAGCGTTTTTCATTACGCATGCTGACAGTGCGCCCTGCTGGAAGCGTTTTTGGCCACTGTTTATTCAGAAACGTCCCCTCAAAATTATTTCTCCGTAGACTCATCAGAGCAAAAACGCGTCCACGCGGCGTTTTCCGAACGCATCTTTGTTTTTGGCCGGTGTTTGTTCAGAAACGTCCCCTCAAAATTATTTCTCCGTAGACTACTGTAGCAAAAACGCGTCCACGGCGAAGCGTTTTCCAGAACGCATGCTGTTTTTGGCCGGTGTTTGTTCAGAAACGTCTCCTCAAAATTATTTTGCCGGAGACTATTGGGCCAAAAACTTCAACACGGTAGTAAGGACCAAAAACGCGCCCTGCTGGAAGCGTTTTTGTCCACGTCAGCAAGGCGCGTCCACGTGGGAGCGTTTTTGGATGACGTGGACAAAAACGCTTCCAGCAAGGCGCGTTTTTCTCCCGCCCCCAAAACGCTTTACGTGGCGCGCTTTTGGGGGATTCGCCCTTTTCCGTAATTTTTCCAATTCCGGCCCTTTTCCGTAAATTTTTTAATTTTTTGGTATTTATGGGTCAATTGCCCTAAAAAACGAGTTTTAAAAATAGTAATATATGAGGTACTTTTAAAGTAATAAATATAGAACAAAAAATAGTAATAATTAATATAAAAAATAATTTAAAATGAAACAAAGGAGACTTAAAATAAATAACATATAACAATTTAAAACAACATAAAAGTCAAAAATAAAGAATATGTAAAAAGAAATTTAAAATAATAATATATAAAGCAAAAAAACGGTTTAATATAATAATACATGAAAATTTAAAAATAAATGATAAATCAATTAAAATAAATAATATACGAAAGATTTTAAAATGAATAATGTGTAAAAAAGAGTCTTTAAATAAACTATATATATATATATATATATATAAAGTTTAATAAAAACAGTATATAAAAACTCAAAATAAATAATAATAATACAATTTTTAAAGAAAAATAAATAAATAAACTCTTTAAACAGGTCGAGGACTAGATTAAAATCAAAATAAAAATCGAGGGCTAAAATTGCAGTAAACTAAAGTAGAAAGGGGACAGGGACCATAACGTCTAGTGCGTAAACTCATGGGGACAAAATGGGTGAATAACCCTACCCCTATGCAGCTGCTTTCAACCGACTTTGTAATATCCCGAAATAAGAATTTTTCGTTTTGAGAATAATTCAAGATTTGGTAGGCTTTAAATAGTGGTTTGGAAGAGTTTTAGGAGTTCTTAAAACTCGAGGACCAAAAATGAAAGCTTTAGAAATTTTTGGAAACTTTAAGTAAAAAGGAGAATTAGGCTGTGGAGGCCTTAAGTTAAATTTTGGGAATTTCTTGCCACGAAAGGAGGCTTGGTATAGTGGCTTAGAGACGCCTCATAAGGGCCTGGCTTAACGCCAGCAATGACCCTGGTTCGAATCCAGGCGGCAGCAAGTAGTGGACTTTTATTTTCTTTTGCGCTAAGACAAGTGAGTCTAGGTTAAAGAGGACTTAAAAAGATTTGTGAGGAAAATATAGCACGGATGGGCTAGCAGCAAAGTGGCTGGTGGCGTGTGAGGGTTCCAACGGGTCGGGAGTTCGAGTAGTGTGAAAGGCAAATGGATTTTTATTTTGGCCTTTGGCATTAAGACCTGGTGGAGCAAGTGAATGAGGCTTATAAGTAAATGGTTGTGGGTTCATGACATCAAAGGATCAGTAGTAAAGAGGCAAGGGTCGTGTTGATGACTTCGGCAGGAAGATCCCACGTTCGAGTCCTAAAGGTAACACTTAAAAGCGTTTTATCTTGTTTTTGCGTCAAGCTAGGGACGCATGCAAGAAAGGTTTAAAAGAAATTCTGCGCGATTAATCGTATGAAACGCGCAAAGGGCCGAGTGGCTGGGGCATGGAGAACTTTTCTCCAGGTCTCGAACCCGAGACCTGGGGACAGCGCCTGGAGGTTATTTCTTTTTGGCATTTTCAGGCGTGAAATAAGTGTCCTGCATGGGACATGCGCATGCAGCTTTGGGAGAAGGGTTGCTTCTCTTTATTATATTTTTATTATTATTTCTTATTATTTTAGTATGGGGAGTTGTACTTAATTGGAAGCATGGGTTTAAACCATTACTTCCATTATTTTGTTTACTTAGAACGATGGGATTGTTTAATTATTATTTTTAAAGGATGGGTAAGGTGATGAAATTATTAAACAAAGAACTATCCTATTTTCTATGGTGATGGCCAGCTTTGGTTTTGGCAAAAAGAAAAGCATGTGCGGCATTAAAGTGCAAAAGGGATGGCCGGCCATGACATAGCAAGCTTGGGCATTAGTCTTTTGTTTATTAAAGAATAGGTATAGGAAATGGTGTAGTATGGGTGAAGGATTAAACTTTGAAATTGTGGAAAGTGATGTTGAAATTAGCAAAAGAGGGAGCATGCTTAGGGGATTCCTTGGCCGGCCTTGTGTTGAGAAAGGATTGCCAAAATTCTTTGCTTTCCTTGCTTTTGGAAGCTTAGCCGAATGTAAAACTCCATAGGTTGCTCTTCTTTTCCCCATTTTCTTTGATGCATGGCCGAATGAAGCCCTTTGAGACCTTATTGGTCGGTTTTGTGTAAGCTAAAGGCTTGGCCGAATCATCATCTTCCCAAAGACCAGCCTTTTCTCTCGTTGTTAGCCGAACATTGTCACTATTACCGAATCTTGTGCATCTCTTGGTTGATTTTCTTGTAGCAAAGGAGGTGCCAAATTTGTTTGTAAAGTGTCTAGCTTGATACCGAATGCTTGCCAAGTGGTTCATTCCTTATTCTATGGTCATAACCAATTTACCTTAGAGACGATTCTTTCAAAGACAAGGAGTGGTTTCATAAAGTTGATCTTTTGAGGAGGGTAACGTTAGTGTTAAGTAAATTCTCTCCTAATAATCAGTTTGGATTTCTTTCTATTAAAGTGCCCAAAATCAAAGGTTAAACCTTGATTTCTAAAGAGGGCCGAATGTACAATAAGTTTTCATAAGTGTTCTTTTGTGTGGCAAGTGTTAGGACTTTTAAAAGGAGTCTTTCGGGAGTTGCAGTGCTCAATGGACTTTGTCGAGCAAGGTAAATGGTAAGTATGACATTCGGCCAAGGACCATTGTTCTTAGATATGGATGTTAGTCGATTCTAACAACGTTTTAATAGGACTTTCGATGACTTCGAGAGCTAATCTACGAGAACAAGTGGAGTTTCGGGATCGTAATAAGCTAGGTAAATGACTCTTGGTATTCGGCCTTAGGCCATTTTGGTACTAAATGTGATCGATTTCGGTTATGTGTTCTAGGAGCAAATCGATAGAAATAACAAAAGCTTTCGGGATTTTAGTTGCTGTTAGATTCGATAAATCAGAATCTCGCTAAAGTCAGGTGCGTAGTTATCGCACTGTACTCTTGTTTGTTATTCATGATATGTGTTGTTTTATGTAAACGAATATGTTATGCATGTTAGCCAAAATAAAGGCTAAGAGTAAGGATACCAAGGTAAGTGATCGATAAATCAAGTTAATGGTTATGATATTAACTTTTTGGTGATGTGCAATTATAAATGATTATCGATAATTGCCTTCCAGGGCGCAAGTTCTTGCAGGTATCTATATATGTTCTGACCATTTCATTTAGGTTCTTCCTTTTGGTCTTTGCTGGAAGCTAATAAATGAATTCTGGCTGCTGGAAGCTAATAAATGAATTCTGGCTTTCTCTGATCTTTTATATTGTTGATATTGAATCTGATCCAGGACCTTATGAGGTCCAGTACGATGAAGAATGGCTGGCAATAACACGGAAATTGAACTGTCTTTCCTTTGACCTTCTGACGTGGAGACTTCGGGTGTGGGTATATATGACATTTTTGTTTTGACCATGCCACTCATCTCGCTATCTCTCTCTTGGGAGGGGTGGACTAATGTTTTATTTGAAAATGTTCAATTTTCTATTTTAGCAAGTAACTATTACTCTACAAGGACTAGTGAGCCGACAACTGCTGTTCTAATATGTAGGAGAACACAGCTCGACATGCAGGATTGTTGTCAATGGGTTAAGAGCAGGATGGAAGATAGAAAAGCCAAACCTTGTGAATTTTCTCAAACAACGCCACCTCACAAACCCTCTGATTTAGTTTCAAACGCTACTTTTTTTGGTAAATAATATGGTGATATTTCTCCCCGTAATCCTCAGACTGTATCTTTCTTGGAATTGTTAGATCTTCCTTGTGTTCTTGATAATGCATCAGACTCCAGGGATACTCCTACTTCATTGCCTCAAAAGAGTAAGGAGTTTTCTATTTACCTTGTCCCACTCAAATTTGATGATGATACAGCGTCCGGCATGTGATAGGCCAGTTTAGGATTATTCCAGTTCAGGAAAAATATCTTTTCAGGAGTTTTGGAGAAATCACCTCGAATAACCAAGCTTTTGAAGCTTTCAAGTTAATAATCCGTTAAATTAATGGATGGAGGACTTTAAACAAAGCCAACAATTGTTTCGAGTTTACCTATTTAGCAATTGTTTCGGGTTTACCTATTTATTTTAAATATATAATACAGATCACACACTTAAATAAATATAATATATTATAAAGCTGATTTTGTCTTTGCCTTTCTACATTTATTTTCAGTGAGTTTTTGTCAAATCTTTCTTTTTATTTCTTGCTCAGTAGAATATTGTTGGGGCTGGGGGTTATTGGGCTTAGCTTGAGTTCGGTACATATTTTTTTAATTGTCCAGTTGTATTTGATTTTCCTTCTTATTCCGCTCAATGAATATCCCTGTCATATCCTAGCTTGGTATAAGCTATTTTGGGGATATCCCCATCAAATCTCGTCTCAGTTCAGGATTTTTACTGCCCGGCTCAGTTGTTCTAGTGTCCGGTTCAGATTTTTTTTTTTTTGTCTGGACCGGGCTACCTGTCACACTTATTCCAAGCAGGGGTATCCCATTCTAGGGATATCCAGGAAGCGATATCCTGGTCTGGGTGTATCCCATTTCAAGGATATCCTGGCGTTAGTTTAGGGCTTTTTTTTATGTAAAGTAAAATATTGTACTGTGCTATTATTAAAATGGAAAAACACATAAAACCATCAGGACTAAAAGACAGACCCAAAAACGAAACAGGCCCAAAGGAAAACAAAAGCCTAGAAAAACAGGCCTAATTTTATTTGGGTCTAAGCACATCAAGATAGCAATATTTAAGAAATGATTGTATCTTCAATCCATAAAGATTGTATGCAACTTTTCCAAAAGCCAAACCTTGTTCTGCTCTTTTCAAGAAAGAAGAATGGCAGAGGGGATTCTCAACAATTTTTTTTTGAACAAATTAATTAACAAATAATAATAATAATAATAATGGTGTGCCCACTCTACTTTGAATTCTCATTTTATTGTTTTTATTTATGCAAAAAGAATTAATCTGTTAACAATTTTCATTTTGATAGTTTAGAATCGTATCTTTTTGCAAGAAAAAGTTATTGAATTAGCTCCAATTTTATTTAATTAACAAATATATAAAAAAAATAGATTTCAAAGCTCAAAGGTTAGGTCCAGCAAAATATCATCTATTTATCAAGTCTGATCCAATTTAATATGTAGATAACTCTAATCATCAATCATATAATATAATATAATTTAAAAATTAAAAATTAAAAATAATAAATTTAAATCACTTGTTTTTAAATAGACAATTGTATCCATTTCTCTTTATGGTTCAAAATTTTAGGTTATATTCTCCGTTATATTTGTAGATATATATTTTATTAAAATTTCTAACAATTAAATTATTTATGAATGGCTAGAAAATTTTAAAGTATTTACATTAAATTGACATTTAATATTTATTTTTTTCAAATTGGTCTTTTTTTTAAAGTTAAATTTAGTCTAATTTTTAAAAAAGAGTTGAATTGTTATTTTTAATAGAGATATTAGTTAAAATGTTAAATTTTTAAAAATTACAACACACATAACAATTCAAATGTATTTTAATTAATTTCTTTTGCAACCACTTTAAATTATTTATTATATTAAACAAGAAATCATATATAATTATTTTAATAGTTAACCATTCTTTATAAAAATGTTAAGTATTATTTCAACATATAAAAACTAACAAAAAACACTACTTAAATCATTTTAAATTAATTTTTAATTTTTTGTTGAATTTATATATTTATATATATTACAAACTTATAGAATTGTCATACTTGTTTAGTTACTCAAGAGATTATTGAACAATTGATAACATTTTGAAGTGCTATAGAAAAATGATAACATGAACTAAAAGTAATTGGAATGCATTTAATATTGTTAATATGATACATTTCACTTATTTGTTTTTTTACTTGTAATTTAAAATTTTTTATTTTAATTATTTAATTTAATTATGTACACTTATTTAATATTTTTAATATTATTAATATGATACATTAATTTTTTTATTTTAATATTTCAGTTTTGTTGTATCTTGTCCGGTTCAGGTTTTTTATTTTTCAGATTCCTCCTACTTCACGTTCTTATTCCAGGTAAGGATATCCCATATTCCGTTGTTATTCCGGTTTGAGGATATCCCAATTGAGGATATCCTGGTTTGGGGATATCCATTTTGAGGATATTCCAGTTGAGGATATCACCTTTTTAGCATATCTTGAACTGGACATATCTATGTTTGAGGATATCCTGATTTGGGGTTTATGATTTAAGGGTGAGGGTTATTTATGGAGTAATAAAGGACAAGTTTGAGTTATTTATTTCAGACCATAAAATGAATAATCTCATGTTTCAAAATTTTCAAAAAAACAATGTTACTTGTTTATTTTGTTGCTGAAAGAGTGAGGTGCCTTCATTTTACTACTAAGCACTTGTAATTGTTATGCATAAACAAAATCCAAACAAATTATTTGTCTTTGACCAATTTAACATAAAAAAAACTCGTCATCTCTATTGGGAGATGAACTTTGTTATCGAGTGACACCCTACGTCCTCCTTAAGGTGTCGTAAACGCTTTCCATCATAATTCATGATCTTCCTTAGGCAAATTTGCCATCTCCGACATCTTTTCTAGCATATTCGAGATCATCTCTCTTAGGAAATGAACTTGGTCATCTTTTCTAGCATTTCTTTGGGGGTCGGTTACAAAAAAGCTAAAAAACATAAGAGAAAAAACTTGAAATGAGACTTATAGGATAAAGGAAAGAGTAAAAAGGAAAGAAATGTCAGAAAAAATAGGAAAATAGGAAGAGAATAAACTATGAAAAAATGCCCATTATTCCAGCCCAAAAAAACAGGACCACTATCCCAAGTCGCAAAAAGCCAATGGCCCAGTAGGACCAGAACAAAAAGAACACAAACCTGGTCCAAAAACTACGAAACCGTCCCATCTAAACAAACCACCCCAAAACAGAAATGAAAAGGCAAAAAGACAAATGATAAGCAAAAAAACACATAGTAGTCGATAAACTGACTAAAGAACAATGATACCAACATCAATAGATTTGAAAGAACGAACCAAAATAGTTTTTCATAACGCTGAGAACCAAAAACTCAAACAAAAGCAGACTGAAAAAAAAGAAAGACGCATAGATCTAAAAATTAAAATAGAGATGAAAAGGTAGTGACATACTTATTCTAAAGATGAAAACCAAAAAACCAACAGAAAAAAATAAAGAAGAAGAAAAGAGGCATAGACCTGAAATTAAAAAAAATACATGAAAAGACAAATGTCGAAACCATTTTTTTGAAAACGGGAATCGACTAGGGTTTTGAAAACAAAAATAAAACAGGAGTCACCACCAATCCTTTTTGATGAGGTGTGATCGGGCCACCTTGTAATTTGGTCATTTTAATAAAATTTGTAATTTACTAAAACGACGATTTTTTTGGTCTACGAAATCCAGAAAACGGGTTCGAGAGTCGGTTACGCACGAGGAAGGGTTAGCATCCTCGATACGCCCAAAATTGGTACCTAATTGATTAATTAACGTCTTAATGTCGAAAATTTGAAAGGATTTTAAAATATGATTTCTTTTAAAACATTTGAATATACTCGAGTTGAATATTAAGATTTTCTTTTTCCGAATGAATGAAATATCACATCCAGCACAATGGGATATGACAATTTAAATCCTCGAATTCAAGATCATCTCATGATTCCCGAGACTCATGTATTGAAAATATCAAAAGGATATTTGATAATTTGGCCAAACGAAAAACCGAAACCCAGCACGTTAGGGCACGATTTCTCGGATTTCCAAAACGCGAAATATTGCCTTATTTTGAAAGATTTTCGTCTTTTGTACGAATTTGGATGAAATTAATAAAATATTTAAAAATGACATACGTTTGATGGATTATGTTTTAAAGAAAATTTATTTAAAGCGTGAATGGAGTTATACTCGATTTAATAATGGTAATGTGACACAAATTTGGCACAATGATAACGTAATACACATAATGCATAACATTGGTATCATTGATCTAAAAAGAATAATATGCATGGATAATAATAATGGTAATGGAACAATAATATAAATAATAATAACGATGATGATAATGATATGAAAATACGAATAAGCAAGTTATAATACCTACGAGAATGATAATCACATAGCTTACACTATTTAAATAGTCATATTGATAATCAAAGACAAATGAATCAAATAATAAGATATTGTTTAAAAATAAATAGTAAAAGACAAACTAAGATGAACAATTGTAAACAAATTTCAAGGTGATAATAAATAAATTTAAAATAAATAATATAAAAAAGAAAATCAAAATCGACAATGTACAACCATTTAAAAATAAATAATATATATATATATATATATATATATTTACACAAATAAACAGAATACATGAAAAATCTTAAATACTAAAATCATTCAAAAACAATATATAAAAGAGTTTTAAAACATATAAGTAAGGTAATGTAAAATAATTTACAAATAATAAACACGAAAATATCTAAAGCAAAGTAATATGCAAAATTTAGAATGAATAATACGTAACATGGAAATTTATAATAAAATAGTTTTAAAATAAATGTTAAAGAAAAATAGAATAGATAATATATAAGTTTAGAATATGTTATATAGAAAACTTGAAATAAATAGACAAATCAGCAATTTAAAAATGAACGAATTTTAAAATGACATATAACGTAGTTTAGACTAGATTAACATATGAAATTTAAAGTGGGTAATAAAATAATTTTAAATAATACATAAAAAACGAGTTTTAAAAATAGTAATATATGAGGTACTTTTAAAGTAATAAATATAGAACAAAAAATAGTAATAATTAATATAAAAAATAATTTAAAATGAAACAAAGGAGACTTAAAATAAATAACATATAACAATTTAAAACAACATAAAAGTCAAAAATAAAGAATATGTAAAAAGAAATTTAAAATAATAATATATAAAGCAAAAAAACGGTTTAATATAATAATACATGAAAATTTAAAAATAAATGATAAATCAATTAAAATAAATAATATACGAAAGATTTTAAAATGAATAATGTGTAAAAAAGAGTCTTTAAATAAACTATATATATATATATATATATATAAAGTTTAATAAAAACAGTATATAAAAACTCAAAATAAATAATAATAATACAATTTTTAAAGAAAAATAAATAAATAAACTCTTTAAACAGGTCGAGGACTAGATTAAAATCAAAATAAAAATCGAGGGCTAAAATTGCAGTAAACTAAAGTAGAAAGGGGACAGGGACCATAACGTCTAGTGCGTAAACTCATGGGGACAAAATGGGTGAATAACCCTACCCCTATGCGCAGCGTTTCAACCGACTTTGTAATATCCCGAAATAAGAATTTTTCGTTTTGAGAATAATTCAAGATTTGGTAGGCTTTAAATAGTGGTTTGGAAGAGTTTTAGGAGTTCTTAAAACTCGAGGACCAAAAATGAAAGCTTTAGAAATTTTTGGAAACTTTAAGTAAAAAGGAGAATTAGGCTGTGGAGGCCTTAAGTTAAATTTTGGGAATTTCTTGCCACGAAAGGAGGCTTGGTATAGTGGCTTAGAGACGCCTCATAAGGGCCTGGCTTAACGCCAGCAATGACCCTGGTTCGAATCCAGGCGGCAGCAAGTAGTGGACTTTTATTTTCTTTTTGCGCTAAGACAAGTGAGTCTAGGTTAAAGAGGACTTAAAAAGATTTGTGAGGAAAATATAGCACGGATGGGCTAGCAGCAAAGTGGCTGGTGGCGTGTGAGGGTTCCAACGGGTCGGGAGTTCGAGTAGTGTGAAAGGCAAATGGATTTTTATTTTGGCCTTTGGCATTAAGACCTGGTGGAGCAAGTGAATGAGGCTTATAAGTAAATGGTTGTGGGTTCATGACATCAAAGGATCAGTAGTAAAGAGGCAAGGGTCGTGTTGATGACTTCGGCAGGAAGATCCCACGTTCGAGTCCTAAAGGTAACACTTAAAAGCGTTTTATCTTGTTTTTGCGTCAAGCTAGGGACGCATGCAAGAAAGGTTTAAAAGAAATTCTGCGCGATTAATCGTATGAAACGCGCAAAGGGCCGAGTGGCTGGGGCATGGAGAACTTTTCTCCAGGTCTCGAACCCGAGACCTGGGGACAGCGCCTGGAGGTTATTTCTTTTTGGCATTTTCAGGCGTGAAATAAGTGTCCTGCATGGGACATGCGCATGCAGCTTTGGGAGAAGGGTTGCTTCTCTTTATTATATTTTTATTATTATTTCTTATTATTTTAGTATGGGGAGTTGTACTTAATTGGAAGCATGGGTTTAAACCATTACTTCCATTATTTTGTTTACTTAGAACGATGGGATTGTTTAATTATTATTTTTAAAGGATGGGTAAGGTGATGAAATTATTAAACAAAGAACTATCCTATTTTCTATGGTGATGGCCAGCTTTGGTTTTGGCAAAAAGAAAAGCATGTGCGGCATTAAAGTGCAAAAGGGATGGCCGGCCATGACATAGCAAGCTTGGGCATTAGTCTTTTGTTTATTAAAGAATAGGTATAGGAAATGGTGTAGTATGGGTGAAGGATTAAACTTTGAAATTGTGGAAAGTGATGTTGAAATTAGCAAAAGAGGGAGCATGCTTAGGGGATTCCTTGGCCGGCCTTGTGTTGAGAAAGGATTGCCAAAATTCTTTGCTTTCCTTGCTTTTGGAAGCTTAGCCGAATGTAAAACTCCATAGGTTGCTCTTCTTTTCCCCATTTTCTTTGATGCATGGCCGAATGAAGCCCTTTGAGACCTTATTGGTCGGTTTTGTGTAAGCTAAAGGCTTGGCCGAATCATCATCTTCCCAAAGACCAGCCTTTTCTCTCGTTGTTAGCCGAACATTGTCACTATTACCGAATCTTGTGCATCTCTTGGTTGATTTTCTTGTAGCAAAGGAGGTGCCAAATTTGTTTGTAAAGTGTCTAGCTTGATACCGAATGCTTGCCAAGTGGTTCATTCCTTATTCTATGGTCATAACCAATTTACCTTAGAGCGATTCTTTCAAAGACAAGGAGTGGTTTCATAAAGTTGATCTTTTGAGGAGGGTAACGTTAGTGTTAAGTAAATTCTCTCCTAATAATCAGTTTGGATTTCTTTCTATTAAAGTGCCCAAAATCAAAGGTTAAACCTTGATTTCTAAAGAGGGCCGAATGTACAATAAGTTTTCATAAGTGTTCTTTTGTGTGGCAAGTGTTAGGACTTTTAAAAGGAGTCTTTCGGGAGTTGCGATGCTCAATGGACTTTGTCGAGCAAGGTAAATGGTAAGTATGACATTCGGCCAAGGACCATTGTTCTTAGATATGGATGTTAGTCGATTCTAACAACGTTTTAATAGGACTTTCGATGACTTCGAGAGCTAATCTACGAGAACAAGTGGAGTTTCGGGATCGTAATAAGCTAGGTAAATGACTCTTGGTATTCGGCCTTAGGCCATTTTGGTACTAAATGTGATCGATTTCGGTTATGTGTTCTAGGAGCAAATCGATAGAAATAACAAAAGCTTTCGGGATTTTAGTTGCTGTTAGATTCGATAAATCAGAATCTCGCTAAAGTCAGGTGCGTAGTTATCGCACTGTACTCTTGTTTGTTATTCATGATATGTGTTGTTTTATGTAAACGAATATGTTATGCATGTTAGCCAAAATAAAGGCTAAGAGTAAGGATACCAAGGTAAGTGATCGATAAATCAAGTTAATGGTTATGATATTAACTTTTTGGTGATGTGCAATTATAAATGATTATCGATGAGTGTAAAATAAAGTGATGACATGTGATGTATATTGTTCTGAATAACATGTGACCATGATAGATGAAATATACATATTGTTTCGTACAAAATGTTGCTATGGTACATATACGTACGCATAAGACTTGTGATGTGACTATTGGAGAAAAGGGTGTACACTATGTGAGTGGTCTAATGCTAGCCTCGTGCTACATTCGCGATTGATGATTAGTGAACTGATTGATATGTGGATCACTATGTGATCGGTGGCTTGGCCACGACCTTGAGCAGTAAGTCTGCTAAGATAAGTTATGTGGATCACTATGTGGGTTGAGCTTATTAATTACATAGTTATAATTGTATATTCGTAATTGCATTTTTATAATTGCATGTTTATATATAAGGATTGCGTGGATATGGGCCAAGCCCATATGTGAGGACATGTGTATTTAACTATGCACTGAGTCTTGGTGACTCACTCAATTTTATTAAACCTTTCAGGTGGCGCATAAAGCTTGGACCGGGTCGGAGAGGATACAAAGGTGGCCATGAGGAAATGGACTTTTATGAAAAGGGACGTTTTATTTGATTAATTAAATATTTATATTTTCCGTATTTTGATTAAGTGTGTATTGTAATAAGGCCCACTAAAGTGTTTCAGTTCATTTGTTAAGTATCGTTACTATTATGCCCTATTATGGAAGGATGATTAAAGATTGATTTCAAATGGTTTTATTTTCTCAATAAAGCTTGAAACCGATATGTTTATAACAAACTCCGATTTTTACTTAGAATATTACAAGTCACGAAAATGTTTTATTAAAGGAAACAAATTTTAAACGGTTTATCTCTTAAGTAAGAATATTTTTCGAATGTGTTCCGCAGTGGCATTCCAAATTCAGTCGGATTGAATGGGCCGGGTTTGGGGTGTTACATTTTGGTATCAGAGCATGGTTCAAAACTCGGCTTTGAGGTTTTGGGCCCGAAAACAGTTTTCGAAAGTGGGCTTTTCAAAATGTGAACTTTTATTTTGAACTTGTTCTGGCATGGCACCTGTACCTCCGATCCGAAGTCCACCTGGTAAGTACATCTGACTATTGAGGTATAGTGAATATATGAATTGTATGGGCATAATTGGGCTTGTAGATTAGAAAATTTGGGCTATCGAACCCTAAGACTAGTCTACTCAAAAATAAGTGCATAAGACTTGAGAACTGAAATGACCCTAGAGGTGTAGTGAATGAATGTGTCCTTACTTATGAATGTGTGTGTGACTCTCTGAATAAGAAGTAGCGAACTTGAATTGAACCTATGTGTGATCGAAAGAACCACTTCCGAATACTTTATTCCATAAAATTGTTCGCGAATAGTCAGTGAAACAAATTTTATAATGCATAAAACTTTTTAAGTCAGATTGTGCGATAAGAGACGAATTCTAGAGGACGTAATCGAGGCAAAATGGCCGTATCAGAACTCGTTAGATCTGGTCAAGGGTCTGATAATGAGGTATCACCTCCACCACCAACTTTTGATAATGAGCAGCAAGATCAGACGAGGGATAATGCTGTATTGCGCTGCGAGTTTTAGAGATGGTGGCTAGAGAGGGAGAAATATGAGAGCTCGAAAATTTGTTTTCGAGCGACTTTGAGCCAATGGAGCGGATTTGTTCTGTGATATATCAGGCGTGGCACCCAGTGCGATTGAATAATGGTTGGAAATAACCAAGTGAGTTATGGATGAGCTCGTTTTGAGCCCTGAAGAAAAAGTGAAAGAAATGGCGACGCTACTTCGCGACGAGGCATATCAATAGTGGCTCACGGTTCGAGATAGTGTCACAGCTGAGGACTTTATTCGGGAGTATGTCAAGACGGCATACCAGAAGAAGTATGTCAGTACTTATTACATTGATGCTCCGAGGAATGTGTTTTTGGGATTAGTTCAATGGAACAAGTCCATGGCAAAATACGAGGCTAATTCCTAAAGTTAAGCCAATAATGCTCGAGGAATAGTGACTACAAACAAGAACGATGTGTCCGGTTTAAGGACGAATTAAGAGACGGCCTGAGACTGTTGATAGTTCCTCAACAGGAACGAGAGTTCATTGTGTTAATTGAAAAAGCTAAGATAGCTGAGAAGATTAAGAACTCGATGAGATAAAATCGAGATAAGGATATGAACCGTGATGGGAGAAATTTTGAATTGTCTAAATTATCTGTGGGTCTTCGAAAAAGACCGAAGGTTGAAAGTTTTGCTCATGTGATTAAGCTAGCTATTAGAAATCGGGACCGTCCGTGTGCTCAGTGTGGAAAATATTGTCGGCAAGTGTTGGAACCAGAAATTTAAAATATTTTAAAGTGTAAGTCTATAAGCAATTGAATATTGTTAAGGTTAGTTATAACCTTGTGCACATGTGGGATTATGGAATCCTGGTTATAAATATAGTGAAAGCCGACTGTGGATAGACTTTCTATCATGAAATGTTACTGAAATGATAAGTACAAGTGATATGTGGATAGACTATCTATCATGAAATGTTATTGAAGTGATAAATACAAGTGATGTGAATTATATGGTTTATAATTCTGGTCAGATTGTAATGTGATTCAGATGCTGATAATATTATATTTCAGGCTTTGATGCCTAGCAGGCTTTGTGCCGGTGTATATTTCAGGCTTTGATGCCTAGCAGGCTTTGTGCCGGTGTATATTTCAGGCTTTGATGCCTAGCAGGCTTTGTGCCGGTGTATATTTCAGGCTTTGATGCCTAGCAGGCTTTGTGCCGGTGTATATTTCAGGCTTTAATGCCTAGCAGACTTAATGCCGGTGATGTGTTATAATAGAGAATGCATGAATCACTTACAAAATGGAACATGTTGTTACCATAAGCTAAATGCTCGGATAAGTGCAAGTCTTTCGTACTTGTAAGGAATAAGGAAAGTTGGTATATTCCCATTTGAACTAAGTGAGATGTGATATAGTCGAAACTTTGGTAAGACTTTTTATATGTGCAATTGATCTTACCATTGATGAGTATGATATCCGAAATGAAATTGAAGCTCGAATATGCTTATGGAGAAATGGCCATATGTGAAAATGCTAAATGTGAAAGAGGTTGAAATGTGTTTGCATATGTGTATAATTGAGTATATATGATTGATATACGATGTACGGATGTTTGTTCGTAAGAAATTTCGAGGACGAAATTATTTTAAGGGGGGTAGAATTGTAATATCCCGAAATAAGAATTTTTCGTTTTGAGAATAATTCAAGATTTGGTAGACTTTAAATAGTGGTTTGGAAGAGTTTTAGGAGTTCTTAAAACTCGAGGACCAAAAATGAAAGCTTTAGAAATTTTTGGAAACTTTAAGTAAAAAGGAGAATTAGGCTGTGGAGGCCTTAAGTTAAATTTTGGGAATTTCTTGCCACGAAAGGAGGCTTGGTATAGTGGCTTAGAGACGCCTCATAAGGGCCTGGCTTAACGCCAGCAATGACCCTGGTTCGAATCCAGGCGGCAGCAAGTAGTGGACTTTTATTTTCTTTTTGCGCTAAGACAAGTGAGTCTAGGTTAAAGAGGACTTAAAAAGATTTGTGAGGAAAATATAGCACGGATGGGCTAGCAGCGAAGTGGCTGGTGGCGTGTGAGGGTTCCAACGGGTCGGGAGTTCGAGTAGTGTGAAAGGCAAATGGATTTTTATTTTGGCCTTTGGCATTAAGACCTGGTGGAGCAAGTGAATGAGGCTTATAAGTAAATGGTTGTGGGTTCATGACATCAAAGGATCAGTAGTAAAGAGGCAAGGGTCGTGTTGATGACTTCGGCAGGAAGATCCCACGTTCGAGTCCTAAAGGTAACACTTAAAAGCGTTTTATCTTGTTTTTGCGTCAAGCTAGGGACGCATGCAAGAAAGGTTTAAAAGAAATTCTGCGCGATTAATCGTATGAAACGCGCAAAGGGCCGAGTGGCTGGGGCATGGAGAACTTTTCTCCAGGTCTCGAACCCGAGACCTGGGGACAGCGCCTGGAGGTTATTTCTTTTTGGCATTTTCAGGCGTGAAATAAGTGTCCTGCATGGGACATGCGCATGCAGCTTTGGGAGAAGGGTTGCTTCTCTTTATTATATTTTTATTATTATTTCTTATTATTTTAGTATGGGGAGTTGTACTTAATTGGAAGCATGGGTTTAAACCATTACTTCCATTATTTTGTTTACTTAGAACGATGGGATTGTTTAATTATTATTTTTAAAGGATGGGTAAGGTGATGAAATTATTAAACAAAGAACTATCCTATTTTCTATGGTGATGGCCAGCTTTGGTTTTGGCAAAAAGAAAAGCATGTGCGGCATTAAAGTGCAAAAGGGATGGCCGGCCATGACATAGCAAGCTTGGGCATTAGTCTTTTGTTTATTAAAGAATAGGTATAGGAAATGGTGTAGTATGGGTGAAGGATTAAACTTTGAAATTGTGGAAAGTGATGTTGAAATTAGCAAAAGAGGGAGCATGCTTAGGGGATTCCTTGGCCGGCCTTGTGTTGAGAAAGGATTGCCAAAATTCTTTGCTTTCCTTGCTTTTGGAAGCTTAGCCGAATGTAAAACTCCATAGGTTGCTCTTCTTTTCCCATTTTCTTTGATGCATGGCCGAATGAAGCCCTTTGAGACCTTATTGGTCGGTTTGTAAGTAAGCTAAAGGCTTGGCCGAATCATCATCTTCCCAAAGACCAGCCTTTTCTCTCGTTGTTAGCCGAACATTGTCACTATTACCGAATCTTGTGCATCTCTTGGTTGATTTTCTTGTAGCAAAGGAGGTGCCAAATTTGTTTGTAAAGTGTCTAGCTTGATACCGAATGCTTGCCAAGTGGTTCATTCCTTATTCTATGGTCATAACCAATTTACCTTAGAGACGATTCTTTCAAAGACAAGGAGTGGTTTCATAAAGTTGATCTTTTGAGGAGGGTAACGTTAGTGTTAAGTAAATTCTCTCCTAATAATCAGTTTGGATTTCTTTCTATTAAAGTGCCCAAAATCAAAGGTTAAACCTTGATTTCTAAAGAGGGCCGAATGTACAATAAGTTTTCATAAGTGTTCTTTTGTGTGGCAAGTGTTAGGACTTTTAAAAGGAGTCTTTCGGGAGTTGCAGTGCTCAATGGACTTTGTCGAGCAAGGTAAATGGTAAGTATGACATTCGGCCAAGGACCATTGTTCTTAGATATGGATGTTAGCCGATTCTAACAACGTTTTAATAGGACTTTCGATGACTTCAGAGCTAATCTACGAGAACAAGTGGAGTTTCGGATCGTAATAAGCTAGGTAAATGACTCTTGGTATTCGGCCTTAGGCCATTTTGGTACTAAATGTGATCGATTTCGGTTATGTGTTCTAGGAGCAAATCGATAGAAATAACAAAAGCTTTCGGATTTTAGTTGTCATTAGATTCGATAAATCGAATCTCGCTAAAGTCAAAAGCGTAGTTATCGTGACCGTACTCTTGTTTGTTATTCATGATATGTGTTGTTTTATGTAAACGAATATGTTATGCATGTTAGCCAAAATAAAGGCTAAGAGTAAGATACCAAGGTAAGTGATCGATAAATCAAGTTAATGGTTATGATATTAACTTTTTGGTGATGTGCAATTATAAATGATTATCGATGAGTGTAAAATAAAGTGATGACATGTGATGTATATTGTTCTCAATAACATGTGACCATGATAGATGAAATATACATATTGTTTCGCATAAAAATGTTGCTATGGTACATATACGTGCACGCATAAGACTTGTGATGTGACTATTGGAGAAAAGGGTGTACACTATGTGAGTGGTCTAATGCTAGCCTCGTACTACATTCGCGATTGATGATTAGTGAACTGATTGATATGTGGATCACTATGTGATCGGTGGCTTGGCCACGACCTTGAGCAGTAAGTCTGCTAAGATAAGTTATGTGGATCACTATGTGGGTTGAGCTTATTAATTACATAGTTATAATTGTATATTCGTAATTGCATTTTTATAATTGCATGTTTATATATAAGGATTATGTGGATATGGGCCAAGCCCATATGTGAGGACATGTGTATTTAACTATGCACTGAGTCTTGGTGACTCACTCAATTTTATTAAACCTTTCAGGTGGCGCATAAAGCTTGGACCGGGTCGGAGAGGATACAAAGGTGGCCATGAGGAAATGGACTTTTATGAAAAGGGACGTTTTATTTGATTAATTAAATATTTATATTTTCCGTATTTTGATTAAGTGTGTATTGTAATAAGGCCCACTAAAGTGTTTCAGTTCATTTGTTAAGTATCGTTACTATTATGCCCTATTATGGAAGGATGATTAAAGATTGATTTCAAATGGTTTTATTTTCTCAATAAAGCTTGAAACCGATATGTTTATAACAAACTCCGATTTTTACTTAGAATATTACAAGTCACGAAAATGTTTTATTAAAGGAAACAAATTTTAAACGGTTTATCTCTTAAGTAAGAATATTTTTCGAATGTGTTCCGCAGTGGCATTCCAAATTCGGTCGGATTGAATGGGCCGGGTTTGGGGTGTTACAGACTTGGACTCAGAAAACAAAATAAAAATAATAGGGCAAAATTTGAAGAAGAAAAAAAATGCCAAATGGGACCTGATCGAACGACTATGCAAAAAAGGGAGGACCCATTGCGCAAATGTCCCTTTTGAAAGTATATGCGCAGTACCTTTGAAGCAAAACGACGCCGTTTCGTTAAAGGTATATAAAACCCAACATTTTCTAAAAATTCAGATTTTAACCCTAACATTTCTTTTACACAGCAACCACCCAAAACCGTCTCTTTCTCCCATCTCTCCCTCTCTCCGGCGAGTGGGCTCCCTGATGATCCTTCGCACCACCATGTATCTGGTGGTCGGCATCGTGTGGAGGTGGGTTTTAGCGCTCTGCTCGAAGATCCCGAAGGCTCCAACAGTCGGCGACTCTCAAGCGACGGAGAAGGGGTCATCGACACCCACCATTAGGCCAAATTTCGACGACGGAGAGAGTATTCCGACGACGGGCCATGAGGTTTTCGGTAAGTTCTCCCCCTTTTCTTTTATTATCGTTTTGTTTGTAAAGATTTGAAAAAATTAGAATAAATAAAAAAATAAAAAAGGATAAAAATAAAAATAAAACTACAGTAAATAATGATAAAAACTGAAAACGAAAGGATATAAAATTAACCTTCTAATTTTTTGCTTTCGATTTTTTGATAGTTCGTAAAAAAAGAGCCCCGTTTACATTGGTGTTTCTTCGGTTTTTATAACCAAGATTGAAGAAAAAAATAAAATACAATATGTTTTTTTGCTGCTATTGTTGTCTTGCTCTATTGTCTGCTTTTTTCTGTTTGTAAGCCTATGGCGAGGGGTCGGCGGAGCAGGTGGAAGAGCTAGGCCTTGGGCGTGGTGCTCGCTGCCATGGCACGTGAAAGCTGCGGCGCTAGGTCTAGGGTTTCACTCCTTTTTTTGTTTACTGTTTTGGGCCATTTTATTGGGCTTAGTTTTGATTGGGTTTTGTTTTGTAACTAACGGGCCCGAGTAGAAATTGGGCTATACAGCTGCCCCTCTTTGCTCGTTGTCGTGTAACGAGAATGGAGCAAAGACTTTAAAAAGACCAATTTTGCCCGGTCTTGCTGAGTCTTGACTTCTTTTGGCGCTTCTTTTCTTCAAGTAGCTTCATTCCAATCCACTACGTCTTCAAGGGTGTAGGAGTTGGTGCTTCGATCCGCTCGAATGTAATTTTAGGGATAAGAGATTTATAGCTTCGATCTACTCTGCTGGAACTTCAACGAGATAAGAATTGGTAATTTCAACCTACTCCACTGTAATTTCAGGGAGATAAGGTTTGCTGGCTTCATTCGCTCCAACGTAAATTCAGAGAGAAGAGATTCATAACCTCAATCTTCTCTGCTGAAACTTTAAAGAAATAAGGATTGATCCTTAATGTAAACTCTGTGAGAAGGGATTTGCAATTTCAACCTACTCCGCTGGAACATCGAGGAAAGAAGAATTCAGGGAGAAGAGATTCGTAACCTCAATCTTCTCTGCTGAAATTTCAAAAAAATAAGGATTGATCCTCAATGTAAACTCAGTGAGAAGGGATTTGTAATTTCAACCTATTTCGCTGAAACTTCGAGGAAAGAAGAATTTAGGGAGAAGAGATTCGTAACCTCAATCTTCTCTGCTGAAACTTCAAAGAAATAAGGATTGATCCTCCATGTAAACTTAGGGAGGGGGGATTTGTAGCCTTAACCTACTCCACTGAAACTTTGAGGAAAGAATAATTCAAGGAGAAGAGATTTATAGTTTCAATATTCTCTACTAAAACTTCAAGTAAGGATTGATCCTCTATGTAAACTCAGGGAGGAGGGATTTGTAGCCTCAATCTACTCCACTGGAACTTTGAGGAAAGAAGAATTTAGGGAGAAGAGATTCGTAGTTTCAATCTTCTCTACTAAAACTTCAAGGAAATAAGGATTGATCATCTATGTAAACTCAGGGAGAAGGGATTTGTAGCCTCAACCTACTCCACTGGAACTTTGAGGAAAGAAGAATTCAGGGAGAAGAGATTCGTAGTTTCAATCTTCTCTACTTAAACTTCAAGGAAATAAGGATTGATCCTTTATGTAAACTCAGGAAGGAGGGATTTGTAGCCTCAACCTACTCCACTAGAACTTCGAGGAGATACGAATTTGTAACTTCAACCTGCTCCACTTCAGTCTATTCTACTGCAACTTTAGGGAGATGAGACTTGTATCTTCGATCCACTTCGCTCAGGAAGGCAAGATCTTCTATCTTCAATCTGCTCCACTGCAAACTCAGGGACGCCATACTGGTTTCTTCGATCCACTTCGTTTAGGGAGGCAAGATCTGTGAATTCACCGATGTTGTGACACCGTCCTCTAGGGGACCTGTCCTGTAAAATCAGTTTTATGTTTATGCTTATGAAAAATGGTTAGGATGCAATGATCAGAATGAATCTAATACTCCTAACTAAATGTATTATTGACAACATTCGCATGAATGCCTAATGTCATGAGAGTGATTTTTTTTACAATGATTAGGATGCAGTGATCATAACGAATCGAATGCTCCTAACTAAATATGTCTTGCATGAATGTATGAATGCAAATGAAATGATCCCTTTTTTTATGCTTAGGGTTGTCATTGCTCGTCGCCCATCAGAGTTTTATTGATGACGTGTTACGCTGCTATCTCGCTCGGCTGGTATCTTTTCCAAAAAACTCAAAGAAACAATCATATTTTGTTTAAATGACTTGCCCCAATGTAACTTCAAAGTCCATTACATGGTACCTCTAGGACTTTAAAGACATATACCATCTTCAGACCCTCTCACTGCAATTCAGGGGGATAGGATTTGGGTCATCTTCAATCCATCCCACCGCGACTCATGGGTAATCAGTTTGGTCTGCTACATCTTCCATTCCCTGGGTGTCATGACCAGATGTATATAAATGTCGAATTTCTTTAAGAATAATCCCATTTTAATGCTTGGGTTACTTGTTATTTGTCGAAGCTGTATCACTAACGCAATATCTTGTCTTTTTATTCAACTGATACATTTGACAAAAAATCTTAACAGGTAGTCTCAAATTAGACTCATTTCCAACTTTTACTTCTGGTGAGTTCTAAACAATAGACCTGTGTCAGGTTCTCTTATCATTTAGAAACTTCCAAAGTAATATGCATCAAGTCATGGAACAAAGTCACCATGGCTCTTTGGTATGTAGCTCCTGCATTTTTCAACCCAAACGACATTACTTTATAACAGAATGTACCCCATAATGTTATGAAGGTAGTTTTGCCCATGTCTTCAGGATGCATTTTTATCTGATTGTACCCCGAGAATCTATCCATGAACGAAAATGACGAGTAGCTGGCCGTGTTAACCACTGTTTGGCTTTATTTCTTAATGAAAAGGGAAATAACCGAGCACGTATGGCATTATCAGAAACGCCATTTATTTTGAAGGTATCACAGAACTCTAAAAAATTAGCTATATGAGTATTTGGGTCTTCGTCCTGCAAATTATTAAATTGAACAAATTGTTGAATCATTTGTATAGTGTTAGGCTTTAATTCAAAATTATTAGCAGCTATAACAGGCCTAACAATACTCGATTCTGCTCCTGTTAAATGAGGTTTAGCATAATCATACATAGTACGCGAAGCATTGTTTTCTGCCACATCTTGTGGTGGTGGATTATTCTCATCCATCCCTTTAGTAGGATTGGATCTGTCTTCTCACTCTACTTCTATGTAATTTAGGGTTCGCCTAATTTCTCTGCGATTCCTGCGAGCGGTAGCTTCAATATCACTGTCGTATACTATTGGTCCTTTCGGGTTCCTTCTAGTCATAAACTAGAGGTACCTACTAAGAAAAGAAAGAAAGAAAATTTAGCAAAGTCAAAATTTAAACTAAAAATAAAAGTAAATTGCGAGAAATAATAAAAAAATGGCTAAGTAATAAAAATAGATCTTTCTTAATATTTTAGTTCCCCGACAATGACGCCAAAAACTTGAACGTGTCTGTCAGAGTTTTAAATTTATAATGAATGAGAATGATCAAACCTGGAAACTAACTATGACAACGATTGAGGCAAGTGCACCTATCAAACAATAGTATAGCTTAGGCAAGACCGGATTGTCAAACCCAAAGGAACTAAAAGTATTAATACTAACTTTCTTTATATTATCTAGCCTAAAATAAGTGAAGTTGTTGTTTAATCTAAATTTAACTAACTACTAAGCTAAAGACGCAAAGGCAAAAAGAATGAATTGGGGAAATACTGTTGGGAAAACTCAGTTGATTAAGATGATACCCTTAAGAAGAATCCACCTAGACTTCACTTGTTATCTAACACTGAACCAGACGATTTATTCACTTGACTTGATCTGTAAGATTCCTTAATTTATATTAAACCCTCTCTCAAGGCGAATAACGTCTAACCCTAGGTTGATTAATTGAAATCTCTTTCTAATTAAAACACCCTATAATTGCATTAACTCGATCTATGGACTCCCATATTAGGTTTCACCTTAATCCGAAAAAATCTCATCACCCTATCTCTAGGCACGCAATCAACTCCGCTTAACTATGCTAGATCTACTCTTAGACAGGGACTTTTGCTCCACCACCTAAGCACATCCAACTTGAATCAATATCCCAGAAATATTAACACAAGAATTAAGCACACATAATTAAGAACAAATCAAGTATTTATCATATAGTTCAGAAAACAATAACAAGATTCATCTAGGTTTCATCCCTTTCAAGTATCTGAAGGGTTTAGTTCATAACAATAAAAGAAAACATCTCAGAAGAAAAGATAAAACAAAACAGAAAAAATCCCTAAAACTCCCTGAAGGAATTGAAGGAGAGTCTTGAGTAGAATTCTGGCTTCTTGAGATGGATCAACTGGCTATCTTCGAGTAAATCCCACAAATCTGATCTTTTTGGCTAGGCTCCTTGGCCTAGCTCACTGCCCCCTTTTCAGGTTATGCTTAGGGGGTTTATATAGGCTTTTGAAATAGGTTTCTTTGCCCCTAAGCATCCTTTTTTGAGTAGAATTACTCTTTGCCACGACAGGGACACGGCCATGGCACACGCCCGTGTAAATCGTGGCCAGGTCGTGTTCAGATTCCTTTAATGAAGCACGGCCATGTGAGTCGGGATCAGGCCGTGTTCTAGTAATTTGATGAGGCACGACCGTGTGGGATTAAGTCTAGGCCGTGTCGATTTCCACTTTGGCCCAATTTGGCCCGTTTTAAGCCCGTTTCTCGTTCTTTCCATCCTCTAGTGCTTTCCTGAGTATAAAACATGAAAAGAAAGGATTAAGAGCACATTTTTACATAAATCAAGGGATAAATCATCCAAAAGTATGCTAAATGTGGGATTAAAATATGTTACTTTTATGGTTTATCAAAAGTCTAGAACAGAGGAAGAACACATTCGAGTTTTGAGGAAATTGTTCTTGAGGTCGGGAAAATTCCAACTGAAGCTCAATCCAACGAGATGTACTTTTGGAGCTAGATCTGGCAAACTGCTGGGCTTCATAGTCAGTGGGAAGGTGCCTCCACCAAGAAGATTGAGTCAGAAAAGGTCCGAACTATACAAGAAGTGCCTCCACCACACACTGAAAAAAAAGTTCGAGGTTTCTTGGGAAGGTTAAATTATATTGCTCGGTTCATTTCACAGTTAACCAAGAAATGTGATCCCATATTTCATCTTCTGAAGAAACATAATCCATGCATGTGGGATGATGAATGCCAGAAAGCTTTCGATAGGGTCAAACAGTATTTGTCAAACCCTCCAGTATTGTCACCCCCATGCCCAGATAGGCCATTAATCCTGTATTTGACAGTGTTTGATCACTCTATGGGATGTGTGCTGGGTCAACATGACGAGTCAGGACGAAAAGAAAAAGGTGATACACTACCTCAGCAAGAAAGTCATTGAGTGTGAGATGAGATATTCGCCAATTGAGAAATTGTGTTGTGCCTTGATTTGGACAACTCGAAGGCTGAGACAATACATGTTGTACCACACGACTTGGTTGATATCAAAGTTGGATCCTCTAAAGTACATGATGGAGTTAACTGCTTTAAATAGAAGGATGGCCAGATGGCAAATCCTACTTTCTGAATTCGACATCGTCTATGTGAGTCAAAAAGCTATGAAAGGGAGCGCAATAGCAGATTTTCTAGCTAGCAGAGCTTTAGAGGATTATGAGCCATTGGATTTCGACTTCCCCAATGAGGATCTAATGTAGTGGCTGTGAAGGAAGACACCCTAAAGAATCATCTTTGGAAGTTAAATTTCGATAGAGCATCAAATGTTGTCGGTAATGGAATTGGGGCAATCTTGGTATCCCCAAATGGAGATCATTATCCGTTCACATGCAAGTTGGATTTTGATTGTACAAATAACAAGGCAGAATATGAAGCATGCATCATGGGACTCCGGGCAGCCATAGAACTCAAAATTAGAGTGTTGGAAGTATATGAAGATTCTGCACTTGTGGTTTACCAGCTGAAAGGTGAATGGGAAACAAGAGATCCCAAATTGATCAATTATAGAAGGATAGTCATAGGGTTGATTAAAGAGTTTGATGACATTACTGTCAACTATCTCCCACGAGTCGAAAACCAGATGGAAGATGCTTTGGCCACTCTGGCTTCCATGATCAAAGTGAGCAAACAAGAAAATATGAAACCCATTCAAATGAGCATTTATGAGGCTCCAGCTCATTGTTACAATGTGGAGGAAGAAGGAAGAGATTAACACCCCTGGTACCAAGATATATTGCGATATGTGAGAAATCGTAAATATCCTGAACAAGCGACTGAAAACGATAAGAGGATGTTAAGAATACTAGCCTGTGACTATGTCTTAGATGGAGAGATCCTGTATAAAAGAAGAAAAGATCAGGTACTGTTAAGATGTGTGAATGCTGTTGAAGCTAAGAAAATTCTAAAAGAAGTTCACGAAGGTGTTTGTGGAACACATACCAATAGTTTCTCAATGGCTAGACAAATAATGATATTCGGATACTATTGGTCTGCCATGGAAGGAGACTGCATCAACTATGCTACGACATGTGACAAATGCCAGATTTATCTAGACAAAATTCATGTACCTCCTTTGCCTTTGCATGTTATGACTTTCCCATGGCCCTTCTCCACGTGGGGCATGGACGTTATCGGGCCGGTCTCTCCAAAACCTTCAAATGGGCATAGGTTCATCTTTGTAGTCATTGACTATTTGACCAAATGGGTAGAAGCTGCTTCATATGCCAGTGTTACTAAGTCGGCAGTCAGCAGATTCCTAAAAAAGAAATCATATGTCGATATGGAATGCCTGAGAGGATCATATCTGACAATGCGTTAAACTTGAATAATAGCACAATCACGGATGTTTGCAGTCAATTCAAGATCAGACATCACAATTCATCCCTGTATCATCCAAAAATGAATGGTGCAGTAGAAGCAGCCAATAAAAACATTAAGAAGATTGTAGGGAAAATGGCTGAAACTTATAAAGATTGGCACGAGAAGTTACCATTCGCTCTCTATGCTTATCAAACATCAGTTAGGACCTCTACCGTGGCAACTCCTTTATCAGTAGTTTACGGAATGGAGGCAGTGTTACCCATCGAAGTTGAAATTCCTTCCCTTCGAGTCTTGTCAGAGCTAAAGTTAGATGAAGCCGAATGGATCTAGTCTCGATACGATCAGTTGAACTTGATTGAGAAAAAAAGGCTAAGGGCTATTCGTCATGGTCAGATGTACCAAAAGAGAATGATGCAGGCTTAGACAAAAAGGTTCGCCCAAGAGAATTTCATGAGGGAGACCTGGTTTTGAAAAAGATCCTCCCCATGCAAAAGGATTTCAGAGGAAAGTGGATGCCAAATTGGGAAGGACCTTATGTGGTGAAAAGGGCTTTTTCTGGAGGAGCACTGATCTTGGCCGAAATGGATGGGAAAAACTTGCCCAATCTTGTAATTCAGATTCAGTTAAGAAATATTATTCTTGAATAGGAAAAGAGGCCAAAGTGAAAACCCGCAAAGGGCGCTTTGAGACTTTCTTAAAAAAAATGAAAAAAATGTTTTGAGTCGAAAACCCGAAAAAGGCGGCTCAAATTGTGATCAGATTATAATGGGGCATGCGGTGATTTTGCTATACCTGAATTAAGAGGAGGGAGAGATGTTACATCTTGGGGCATCAATAGAGTACTCTTGATCTCTTAAACACATATTGAGCTTAAATTGGTCTTCAGAAAGTCCGTACAGAGAAGCTCAGGCTACGATATCTGGGGCATCTATCTTTTCCTTCATCATTTCGTATTCAAGCAATATTTGCTTTCTTTAATTAACCTATTCTTTTCAGATTACGTTTCTGATAAATTCCCTTGTTGTCTATCATTACGATCATTTTCAAGCATTTTATATTGAAATAATGATTTATAGACTAATAACACTTTCACAAAAGGAGTTTTGTATATTATTTTGGAAACTTCTAAATAATACAAGAACCTGAAACAAGACTTCTATTTAGAACTCACCAAGCCTAAGGGTTGGAAATATTTGAGATGGAAACTCTAAACAGTGACCATTTCTTCAGACTTTCTGTCAAAAAATGTCAGTGGAACAAGAAGACATGATATTATGACAGTGGTAGAACCTGGAGAAACAACGAGCAATGACAATCCTAAGCGTTTAAACAGGGATCATTCTCAGAAATTATGCATTCATGCAAAACACATTTAGTTAGGAGCATTTATTCATTCTGATCATTGCATCCTAATCATTATACATTTCAAAAAGATCGTTCTCATGACATTCTACATTCATATACATTTAGTTAGGAGCATTAGATTCATCCTGGTCATTGCATCCTAACCATTTTGCATAAGCATAAACACATAAAACTGTTACAGGATAGGTCCCCCAGAGGGTGGTGTCGCAACATCGGTGAATTCACAGATCTTGCCTTCTTGAGTGAAGCGGATCGAAAATACCAGTCTGGCGTCCCTGAGTTTGCAGTGGAGCAGATTGAAAATAATAGATCTTGCCTTCCTGAGCGAAGCAGATCAAAGATACCAGTCTGGCGTCCCTGAGTTTACAGTGGAACAGATTGAGGATAGCAGATCTTGCCTTCCTGAGCAAAACTGATCGAAGATACCAGTCTTGCATCCCTGAATTTGCAGTGGAGCAGATTGAAACTAGCAAATCTTGCCTTCCTGAGTGAAGCAGATCGAAGATACCAGTCTGACGTCCCTGAGTTTGCAGTGAAGCAGATTGAAAATAGTAGATCTTGCCTTCCTGAGCGAAGTGGATTAAAGATACCAATCTGGCGTCCCTGAGTTTGCAGTGAAGCAGATTGAAAATAGCAGATCTTGCCCTCCTGAGCAAAGCGGATCAAAGATACCAGTCTGGCGTCCCTAATGTTACAGTGGAACAGATTGAAGATAGAAGATCTTGCCTTCCTGAGCGAAGCGGATCGAATATACAAATCTTATCACCTCGAAGTCTCAGTGGAGTAGGTTGAGGCTACAAATCCTTTCTCCCTGAGGTTATTGAGGATCAACCTTTATTTCTGAGAAGTTTCAATAGGAAGATCGAAGCTACAAATATCTTCCCCCTAAAATTACATTGGAACAGATCGAAGCAACATTTCTTATACCCCTGGAGGCGCAGTGGGATAGAATGAAGTTACTCGAAGAAGAAGAGCCCTAAAAGAGGTCCAAGATTTGAAGACTGGGCAAAAATGGTCCTTTTTAAAGTTTTTGCTCTATTCTCGTTACACGACAATGAGCAAAGAGGGGCAGCTGTAATAGACCCATTTCGCCCGGCCCATTTAAAACCAAAAATAACCCCAAAAAATAAAAATTAAATTGTTTACAGTCCAGATTACAAAATTTTGGCCCAAATCAAATAAATAATAAAACAGTCCAATAAATTCATAGACAGCCCGAATTTACAACCAAGCCCAAAAACCCAAATTAATTAAACCTAGCCCAAAACATAAATGGGCTAAATCCAGCCCAAATGTCAAACCGGACCCAATAGTAGGACAAGCCCAAATGACCCAATCCCCTCTGCACTTTCCAGAAACCCTAGTGGTTTCTAGAGATCTCCAGCGTTGCAATCCTGTTCCACGCGCGCCTCGCGTGCATCTACGCCAGCAGCCATCACGCGCACATGCGCCAGCATCTGTAGGGGTCTCCTCCGCAAGTGTACCTACAACAAAAACAGAGAAGAGCAAAAAATCGAGAATACAATGGAAGGAAAA
Source organism: Gossypium sturtianum (assembly GCA_025698515.1). Taxonomy (NCBI): domain Eukaryota; kingdom Viridiplantae; phylum Streptophyta; class Magnoliopsida; order Malvales; family Malvaceae; genus Gossypium; species Gossypium sturtianum. The sequence goes on from CM046947.1 coordinate 100,317,598, forward strand.
TGTGTATCTCGTGTATTTCATTTTTTATGGCTATAAAAAGCCGAATACTGTACATCATTTTTTTACGCACACAAATAGAAGAAATAGAAAACAGAAGCAAAAAGATTGAAAGGTGATTTTCTCGTGTTTTCTTTTCTTTTCCTTTCTGTTTTCTTTTGTTGATATTTATTTGTAAATAAAAAGAGAAGTAAGGATAAGAAGAGGTTACCTACGAAAGATTCTACCCTCGTTCTCTCTATCGCAATCGGGGTTGGACAAAGGGGTGGTTGATCGAATCGGGCTTTCGTGGATCACTTCCCGCCGTTGGCAGTGGTGTTTTAGTGGTTAGCAGAAAGGGTTTTGGGGTGGCGGCTGAAAACAAAAATTAAAAGAGGGTTAGGGTTAGTTTAAAATGGTATTTAATTTGTTTTTAAACATAGTTCTGTTCATTAAGAAAAACGGCGCCTTTGGCTCATTGCCATAGCTTTAAACAACGCCGTGAGAAGTTGCCCTGACCCGATCCGATTCGGAGCCCTAAGATCTGCGTGTCTTTTGTAAGAATGGAAAAATTGTGTGATTAGTCCTTCTTATATTATACTGTCTTTTGATTACACCCATTATACAATTTCTTTTTGCTTTTCAATTTATATCTGTAATTTGCTTGTATTTTCAATCTGATCCATTTAGTATATTGCGTTTTGGCCATGAGATTATTTGTACATTTAGTCCTTAATCACTTGCATGCATTACATTTAAATCCTTACTATATTTAATAGTTTTGTTGTTTATAAATTAACCTTTTGATTTTGTTCAATCGAATTGTATTTTTTTATTGTTATTAAATTAATTGTTGGATGGTTTTTAATAAATTATTTTGAATTAATTTATTAGTTTTCAACATGTTTTAAATTATTTATATGTATTTTATTATATGGTTTATTCTCTCGTATAAAAAATGTTTATTTTTTTAATTCCTCTATTAAATATTTATATGATTCAAAATTAATATAATTTAGGCTATAAATATTATTATTATTATTATATTGCATGTATAAATGCTTGCACATAAAATTTTATTTAAATTATTTTCCTTTTATATATATATATATATATTATTTTATGTATATATTTATACATTATCATTTTTTTGTACATATATATATTATGCCTTAGAAATATTTAATTTTAAATTATCTTTTGTCCACTTTAAATATTATTTATATATGTAAACATATATTTGTTTGTAAATTTTTTTTCTTCAATATAGATTTATTATTGTTTTGTATATATATTTTATTTTAAACTTATATATATATGTTTTTATAAATCTAGTTAAATAATCTATATATTTTAAAGTTTCAACCTTATTCGTAATTTTATTTATTTTAAGAACTTTCATCGGATATAAATTGTTAAGTTTTATGTCATATGTGTATTAATTTAGTTTCTTATTATTTTTATGTTATTGTTGCCATGATTCCATACATAACTCTATATCTTATTGCTAATAATAGTGCTAATTCTAGGTTTGTATAGGTTAATTTAATTGTTCTTTTTTCTCAAATAAAATACATTTTGATTAATTAAAATTTTCAAAATAAAGTGATATTTGTGTTTTGGAAATCGGAGGAAATTTTACCCTAACGTATTGGGTCGCGGTTTCTTCGTTTGACCAAAAGACTTAATATCCTTTTCAATCGTATGATTTTGAAATTGTAAGACGATCTCAACTTTGAGGGTCCAAGATATTGCATCCTAACGTACTGGGTGTAATATTTTGTTCTTTTGGAGCGAATGAATCTTACATTTAAATTCGAAATATTCCATCTTTTTTCAAAGAAATTGTATTTTCAAAATTTTGCAAAATAAAATGATATTCGGTGTTTTGGAAATCTGGGAAATTGTACTCTAACGTATTGGGTCGCAGTTTCTTCGTTTGACCAAAAGACTTAATATCCTTTTCAATCGTATGATTTTGAAATTGTAAGACGATTTCGACTTTGAAGGTCCAAGATATTGCATCCTAACGTACTGGGTGTAGTGTTTTGTTCTTTGGAGCGAATGAATCTTTCATTTAAATTTGGAATATTCCACCACTTTTTCAAAGAAACTGCATTCTCAAACCTTTTTAAACTTTTCGACATTAGGACATCAGTTAATCAATTTGGTACCAATTTTGGGCGTTGCGAGGGTGCTAATCCTTCATCGTACGTAATTGACTCCCGAACCCATTTTCTTCTGGAAATTCGTAGACCAAAATTAATTTCTTTTAAAAATAATAAAACAAAAGATGTTTTTATAGGTGATCCGATCACACCTAAACAAAAAGATTGGTGGCAACTCCATTTGTCATTTTAAAGTCGATCCTCATTTTTCAAAAAAAAATGGTTTCGACATGTTTTCCTAAATTTGAGATGTTTTCCTCTATGAATATGAACTAATTTCCCTAGATACCTAGGGAAGATGAAACCTGAGCGGATCTTATTATTTTCTGAATTATATGATAAATATTTGCTCTTGTTCTTAATTATGTGTTCTTAATTCTTGCTTTAATATTTCAGGATATTAATTCAAGTTTGATGTGCTTATTCAGTGGAGCAAAAGTCTCTGTTTAAGAGTAGATCTAACTTAATTAAGCGTAGTTGATTGCAATCCTAGAAATAGGACGACATAAATCTACCGAATTAGAGTCAAATCTAATAAAGGAATCTATTGATCGAGTTAATGCGACAATAGGGGTTTTAATTAGAAAGAAATTTCAATTAATCAACCTAGAGTCAGTTATTTTTACTCTCGAAAGGGATATTAATATAAATTAGGGGTTTCTACAGATCAAGACAAGTGAATAAATCGTCTAATTCAGAGTCAGAATAATAAGTGAAGCCTTGGTGGATTCTTCCTTGGGTACTGTCTCTCTCAATCAGTTTTCTTCAAAAAATTTTCCTACTTTACTCTTTTTTGCGTTCTTAGTTAATTTAGTTAGTTTTTAGATTAAAATGAAATCCCTTTTATTTTTAGGCTATATAATAGAAAGATAGTTATTACTAGTACTTTTAGTCCTTGTGGATACGATATTCCGATCTTACTATAGCTATACTATTAATCGATAGGTGCACTTGCCTTTGACGTGATCATAGTTAGTTTTGATCACCATCAAGTTTTTGGCGCCGTTGCCGGGGACTAAGATATTAGAAACACTTGATTTTTATTACTTTAGCCATTTTTACTTTTACTGCGTTTTAATTTTTGATTTTAGTTTAGTTTTTATTTCTTAATCTTTCTTTTATTTGTTTCTAGTAGGTGTCTCTAGTTTATGACTAGAAGAAACCCGTCAGGACCTTTGCTATTTGACAGTGAGATCGAAAGCACAGCTTGCAAAAATCAAAGAGAAATAAGGCAAACCCTACAGTATATAGAGGAAGAGCAAGAGGACGATACCAATTATACAAAGGAGATGACTAAAAATTAGAATAACTCGCTACCTCCTGTGGTTGCCGCAAATCCTGTAAATCAGAATCCCACTCTTCGTACTATGTACGATTATGCCAAGCCTAATTTAACTGGGGTTGAATCGAGTATTGTTAGACCTGCTGTTGCTGCAAATAATTTTGAACTGAAATCTAACACTATTCAAATGATTCGACAGTTTGTTCAGTTTGATGGTTTGCAGGACGAAGACCCAAATACTCATTTGGCCAATTTTCTAGAATTCTGCGACATTTTTAAAATAAATGGCATTTCTGATGATGTCATTCGCCTTCGGTTATTTCCCTTTTCATTGAGGAATAAAGTTAAACAGTGGTTGAACTCTCTAACACGAGGGTCCATCACTACTTAGGAACAGATGATCGAAAAATTTTTATTAAAGTATTTTTCGCCGGCTAAAACGTCAAAGTTGAGGAATTATATCTCTTCTTTTGTGTAGATGGATTTAGAAACTCTTTACGATGCATGGGAGAGGTACAAGGACTTATCGAGAAGGTTCCCTTACCATGGATTATCGCTATGGCTATAGGTTCAAACCTTCTACAATGGTTTGAAACCCTCAACAAGGCAATTAATCAATACAGCCGCCGGTGGAACCTTGAATAATAAAACACCTGAAGCGGTATACGAGTTTATTGAAGAGATGTCACTAAATAACTATCAGTGGCAAGTTATGAGGATGAAGCCTAACAAAGTAGCCGGTGTTTTCAACCTCGACGCAGTCACCATGTTATCAAATTAGGTAGAACTTTTAAAGAAAAAGATTGATGGTTTGTATGGTTCTGCGCAGGTACATCCAGTGATACGATGTGATTCAAATGGAGGAGGGGTGCACAACATAGATTATTCATCCTACAACCCTGGCACAGAGGATGAACAAGTCAACTATATAGATAATAATTCTAGACCTCAGAATAATCCCTATAGTAACACTTATAATGCAGGGTGGAGGAACCATCCCAATTTCTCATGGGGTGGTCAAGGAAACCAAATGCAACAATCTCCTCCAGGCTTTCAACAACCATACTAGCAAGAGAAAAGGCCGAACCTCATTTTCAGAATACTGACACAACGCTTAAAAGTTAGCAAGCATCGATTCAAGGGCTCGAGAACCAAACTGGTCAACTTGCCAAGATGACTTCTAAACAACCACAAGGTAGCTTGCCAAGTAACATCGAAACTAACCTAAGGGAGAAACTCCATGCCACCACTATGCGCGATGAAGAAGGGTTAGTTGAAACTGAATCTGAACCGATGCAAGAAAATGTGGTAAGTCAAAGTAAGGTTGAGGTGAGCCATGATAAACAAAAACTGGTGAGTAAAGAGTATAGACCTCGTGTGCCATATCCCAACACGACAAAGAAAGACCACACAGATAAACAATTTAGTAAATTTCTTAACCTTTTGAAAAAGTTACATATTAACTTACCATTTATTAAAGCACTTTCGCAGATGCCTAACTCAGTAAAATTCTTAAAAGAGCTTCTGGAAAACAAAATGAAGTTAGATGATTCGTCGCACGTGGAGCTAAATGCAGTTTGCTCACCCATTCTGCAGAATAAACTACCCAGTAAATTAAAAAATCCAGGGAGTTTTACGATTCCTTGTTTAATTGGTAGTTTAACTGTTAATAATGCTTTGGCTGATTTCGGGGTGAGCATCAACGTCATGCCCTACAAAATGTTTAAACAACTAGGTCTTGGGAAACCCAAACAAACTAGGATGAGTATTCAATTAGTTGATAAAACCATTAGATTTTCTAGGGGTATCATTGAAGATATTCTTATTAAAATTGATAAATTTATATTCCTAGTAGACTTTGTTGTCCTAAACATGGACGAGGATGGTGACGTCCCTTTAATTTTAGGACGACCCTTTTTAGCAACTGCCAGGAGTATAATTGATGTTGGTACAAGTAAACTCACACTTCGTGCAGGTGATGAAATGATTACTCTTCAAGCTCGTGATTTGATTAAGATATAGAGTAATGAAGATAATATTATAAATCCAATCAATGAGACTAATCATGTGGCTAGACCTTCTTTGCAGGAAACACTTTTGAAGAGCACAAATGAACCATGTTCTAGTTCATGCAACAACAATGGAACCATCTTTGAAGAGCGAATGCTATAGATAGACGAACTAGACGAATGGTGGACCTATGGCAAAGAGGAACCTAAAACACACTATGCAGAACCGAAGCAACGCCATAACGAGCCTAAAAATGGGACAAATCAATTTAAGGTAAGGGACAAGGTACTGCTGGACAAGGCAGACCCTCGAGTTGTCACTTCAAAGTCCAATGCACAAAGAGTAACTCACTTCACGGTATTAAATATCCTCCCATATGATTCAATCGAGGTAACACATACCGAATTCGATATTTTAATGTTAAGATTATTAGTAGGAGAGAGGAGTTTCAACTCCTCGAACCACCATGACCATACGAATGAAAGGTAAGTCGAGCTTAGACTCTAAATAAGCGCTTTTCGGGAGGTAACCCGAGCACTAACACCACTAACTAGTTTATTTTTATCTATTTTTCATGTTTTCAGTGCAGGTTTTTAACCCACACGGCCTGGAAACACGGGCGTGTCCTTGGCCGTGTGGAAACAGGGTTAAAATTTCCCAAAAATTGACATGTACATGGCCATAAATAAAGTCACACGGCCGTGTGACACGGCCATGTGGACCACACGGCCTGGACACACGGGCGTGCATTAGGCCGTGTTAAACCTGGAGCTAAATTTGTAAATTTTAAAACAAGTCAAGAAGGAACACGGGCAGAGCACACGGTCGTGTGCGAGACACGGCCAAAGTCCATAGGTGCGAAGTAAGTCACATGGGCGTGGGAGAAATGAAAGAGATCGTGCATAGCCATGCGACATGGCCATGTAAAGGACATGTCTGGGACACACGAGTGTGTCTTAGGCCGTGTGAAATTCTGACTTCATTTACTATTTGCATACGGGCTAAACAGTATACCACACGGGTGTGGGCCCCGACCGTGTGACCCAACACGAACCTTGCCCGACCGTGGCTCCTCTTTTTAATCCCAAACCCTATTGTATTTCTTTCCTTTTTCTTTTTCTTTTTACTTTTTGTCTTCTTCCCCAAATCACCTAAAACCCTAACTACCGTATTTTCCCCTAACTCCGACCACGTCTGCCACCGACAAGCACCCTCCCTTCGCCGCCCGTCCCTAACCCTTGTGCCAACAACCTTTCTCTCATTTTCCCTAAAAACTCCCTTGCACTCTATCGACCCAATCCCCCCTCTTCCCTTTCTAAAATCGGCCACCGTCCAACCACCCCCAACTGAACGCTCACCCCATCCCCATCCTCATCCTCATTCTTTCCCCTTTTCGGTCGACCACCCCTCCCACGTACACTTTCATTTCCCTTTTCTTTCCCATTCTTTCCCTTCCCCTTACCATAACCTGACCTCCACTTTGCGTCGGCCACAAACACACAACCTGACCCCACCTCGCACGCCCAACTTCTCCGAGTGTCGACCGACCCACACCACTCTAACCACCACTCAAGTCGACACGTCATGACAAATACTCATGGCAAAACTAAGACCGATGTTCCCGCCTCGAAAAAGCAGAAGGGCCCCAATGCAACCTTCTCGAGCACTTTTACCGAGGTTCGCCATCTTTGTCTACAATTCCCAACCAGAACCAGAAAGATTTATTCCAGCTTCTTCAAGCACAACTGCTCGGCGTAGGCTTATGCCTAGATTGGGCTGCTTTGGAGTAAGTCCACCTTGCTGACCCCGTTTAGACCCTCCGGGCTACAGCTCTATGTGACCGCTTCTTTGAAATCGTCAAGCCAACATATATGGAGCTCACTTTGGAACTTTGCTCGACGTTCCAGCTACAGTCAATCATGTCGGTGTATGATGAATTGGTACAGTTCAATTCCATCTTGGCGGCTTAGTGCGCCAACTCAGTGTTCTAGAGTTTGGCATTACTTTGGGGATTTATACAGAGGAGTTTATGGTTGCCGAAAACTTCCCTCATCTCTACCGCCACATTCACTTTCCACCTTCCTCCTGTTTGGTAATTCTCCTAGCTAATGCGGGCCACTATGATCCAAGTCGCTCGAAGGCGTCATCTTTCTCTCCAGCTTTACGATACCTCCACGCATTACTAGCTCACACTCTGACATGTCAAAGAGAGAGCACCGACGTCGTTAATACTTATGACGTGTATTTCTTATAGAGCATGGCAGGAAGGCATATATTTGATTTGGCATACTTCATCACCCTCGCCTATTGCCATCAAACCGAACGCCACAGGAAGGGCCATATCTGCTTAGGTCCTTATGTAACTCGTATCGCTCGACACTTTTGTCTCTTGAACACACTGTTGCAGTCCTCGTCACTCACATTAGTTGGCCAGATGTCCCCATAGGGATTTTCCACCATGATCCACATGAGGATGATAGAGTGATGCCGTGGGGTGGATCCTCCTCAATACCGATTATCTCGTTCTCACGATCAGGATAACCCCAGGGACATTACTAATGATGTCCCTCCCCCTTACGAGGACCCATATCCTCCTCCACCACCGAGTCACCGACCTCCTCCTTCTATTTCTACTTTAGCAGACCTCGCTAAGCACTTCGCTAGCTTCCGTCAGTACTGTGATCAGAGGTTTAACAGTATTGATGCTACACTGCAACAAATTTGCCACCATCTTCATATTTTTCCTTCAGCGTGGACGACTCATGATGCGTCCAATGTTGAGGACCTTTGAGTCTATTTATTTTATTTTTATTTTCTTTATTTCTTATGCTTCTTAATTTTCCTTTTAAAAACTTGTCTTTTATCTTTTGAACTATATTTATATTTATGGTTGTTATCGAGTAATCCTTTAATTATCTTCCATAGTTGTGTTTATTTTCTTAATAATAGCTCAGAATCATGCACTTCATTTTCTATATCTACAATTCCGCTTTCACTATTCCAAGGATTTCATCCAAAATTTAGGACAGATTCGCTTCTTTCCATCTCTTATGATATCCTGGTTATATTGTTATTATCTATCTTTGTACATTGAGGACAATGTACATCTTTAGTGTGGGGAGGTGGTTAATCATATCATTATTAGAAAATCCCTGAATTATGTCTTGTTCTCAAGTAATTGTCTCATGTTACTATTAGAATAAATTTTGATTGATTTATGATTTTTATTAATGTGTTTTGGATTAAATCATAGGTAATTGTGCATTGATTGTTTAAACTTTGAGGCATTAGAGAATCTAGCATGATAAGTTGATTTTTGAGAATTAAAAATTTTTCTAGGTTGTTTCCCCTAATCGAGGTATTATCTTGAAATTGGAAATTCACAGGATTGACATCAAAAGCCATAAATTATTGTGAGATTTTAAGCCTTTAGAGCATATATTTTCTTGCTCACTTTTATTGATGGTTATGAGTGTGTCAATATTGATTTGTTATTATAGAACTTGCTTCGATTATACTTTTCGAGACCACACCTTTGATTTGATATACTGAGATGATAAAGACACTTAGGTGTTAACCCACTTATTCCATAAAAATCCTACCTTCATAATTAATCTTTAGTGAACCCTTTTTGAGCCTAAACACCATTCTTAATTTACACTTAATATTAACACATAACCCATTCTTTTTGGTTCCTTGAGAATTTCTCTTATTTAATTCAATTCCCTTTTTATCGAGATTTGATTTGAATAGTTGCCTCTGTAACATCCCAAAATAGGGGTTATTTGTGATTGAATTATTTTGCTTGTGTTTAAATTTCTGTGATATTATTTGTGGTGTTATAAGACTTAATTAGGGGTCTTGAGTAAGCTCGGTTTAGTAGGATAATTCTTAGTATGGCTTATTTAATGAAGTGGATTATGTGAGGTTAGCACTTAAGTTAATTTAAGTGTTAATTAAAGCACAAGATGAGCAAGTGGTAAAGTGGTTACGGTGTTTGAACTTATAGCTTGAGGTTAGAGGTTCGAGTAGTATGTTTAGCATTTTTAAAAGTTTATTTTGTATGTTAGCATTAATGGCCGGTCAACCTATGATTATGATAGGTTGGACTTTCATTTTGGTAAGTTGAATTTATTCTAAAGGAAAGCATGGAATAAGGGATAAGATTCCTAAGGTTATGGAAAGATATTTTGAAGTTATGGTAAATTGAGGGGACAAAAGGCTTGGCTTGTGGAAAATGTTTTGGAAACTAATTCATGGCCAATTGCCAATGAACTTGGACGACAATTTGGACTAAAGGGGGAGCCGAAATTTTGTGTTAGATTGGCTAGGATTGAAGTTTCTTTTTGGTCATTCCTTGCATTTGGTGCAAAAGTTTACAATCCTCTCTCAAACTCTTTTCTTCTTGGCCGAATTTTTACCTTTTGATAAGCCTAATACTTTTTGACCATTTGGTCATTTTTGCTCAATTTCTATTTTCTCCATTTCATTCTCTCAAAACCGAAACTTGCATCAACATCTTGTTCTCCTATTTGTTTTGCTTAAACACCAAAAATCTCCTATACTCTCTTCTTGCCGAAACTCTATTTCTTTTCCATTATTTTCTTTTTGTCCCATAGCCGAATATACCTCTTTGTTGTGCCGAAAATCTTCTTCTCCTATCTTGATCAACTTTGGCTGAATATTGAAGGTAGCATAGATTTCCTCGGGACTTCTCTAGCAATCGGTTTTGGTAAGGTGGTAAGGGTTTATTTCAAAGGATTATTCTTTTAAGTTTTCGTTTAAGCCGAAGGCTAATAACCTTAATGATGATGGTTGATTGCAGGAAAGTGAGGCCGATTAATTTAGGAGTGTGTTGGTTAGTGTTCGAAGGCTTTTGGGTAAGATTTTAGGTTCACAAGGAACCCTTCTCAATTATTTTGGTTTGGCCGAATAGGCCATGGCACTAATGTCCATTTTTGGCCGAATATAGGGGCAAGAATACTTGTGTGGCCGATTTGTTTATTCGGGATTTAGAACTCTTGTTGGTATCAGGTGTGTACATACACACCTTATAACTTTTTAATATGCTAAGTGTTATTTTATGCCTAATCGATTTGTGTAGACATGGATGTAATACCATCATGGTATTAACAAGGACTCGGGTAAGTCTTTATTGCTTTGAGATTATTATTTGATGCTTTTGGGAAGCATGACACATTTGGTATGTGCAATATTTGATATATGGCAATGATAAATATACGAATGTTATTAAATAAACCTTTTAGCATGATTTCAAAAAGCATGTATTTGATTGATGTGGGTTGATGAGTGGAGGGGGCAAAGTGATATTCGTGTCGGCGGACACCGTTGTTTTGGTAACACATTGTGACTACGGTCACGGAGGTTTGGTACCTCCAGAGGTTTGGCACCTCATAGCGACTTGTCCCTCGTGGTTGATACCACCGTGGGTTGGCCCCACTTTGAGATATGGGATCGTCACTAGTGATTTGGTATCACACGCGATGGGTTGGCCCCATCATTCGATTTGTGTCTTCTGGACACCGTGAGATTTGGTATTTCCAAAGGTGATTTGGCATCACATCCGTGACTATATGTCACCGGTGGTTTGGCACCACCAAAGGTTTGGTACCACACGGTAGAAAAGGCGTTTGGATGGTTAGGTTGGGTGCATCTTAAACTTATTCATGTTAATTGGTTATGATTTGTGTATGTTATTGCACTAAATCGGGGAAGGGTTACACATTGAGTCTTGGTGACTCACCTTCTCCTTTAATTTTTCAGGTGATTCGTAGATCGCGGGTGAGAAGCCGGATGGACTCAAGGTGGCCATGCAGTGGAGACTTTTTAATAAATGAATTTTGGATTTTATCTAATTTTCTTTTGGGTTATGTTGCTTATTTGTAATAAGGCCTCCTAGGATTATTTTATTATTGCTGCATGTTTTGAATATTTTGTTTAAACTATTTGATGATGCTAAAACGGATGCACATGTTTTCTCAAAGTAAACAAAAAATGTTTTTAAAGTACCATCGGGTACATCTGAAATTTTTAAACAACTCAACTCAACAAATATTTTTAAATAAATTAAGTATGGTTTTTAAGAAATAAAAATTTAAATTGAAAGGCAATTCGACTAAGTTTTAAAATGGTTTTCAAAATGTTTTCTCTGTAGCAAACCAAATTCGGTCATATTGTTTGGGCCGGGTTTGAGGTCTTACAAAATTGGTATCAGAGCCCAGTTCAAAGCTCGGCTGTGGGGGCCCAAGGCCCAAAAAAATGTTTTGGTAGGCCTTTTTGAAATATTTTTGGTTTTGAATAAGCATGGCACCGAGTCTCCGGCACCAACCTGCCCAAGTAAGTATCTCTAACTTTTGTATGAATTATTTACTGTAGAAGGGTAGGAAGCATGGGACGTAGATAGTGATAAGTATTTTAAACTTTAGGACTAGTTTACCCCAAACAAAGACATAAGACTTTAAAAGCCTAATTAAACAAACCTAGGACCAAGTCGCCGAGTTAGGGTGTGGTAACCTTGGTGCGCATGTCTAGGATTGGATCCGGAAGAGCTTGGTACTTAAGCAGTCCTCGTGACTCACCTCCTCTTCGCGGGATTCCTACCTGGTGCGTAGCTTCGGTTCACCCTAACCATGAGGACTCGGTCATAGGCTAAACCCTAAATAAAACCCGAAAGGGACTAGCCATGTTTTAAGGAAAACTTCGATTTTAAAATCACCAAATTATCTCTTTTAGATAGTAGGACAAATTTATCTTCAAATTTTCAAATATTCCCGGTTTACCAAAATTACTAAAATGCCCCTAGTGGCAAAATTACGAAAATGCCCTTGGTTTCTTAAAATTTCTGCATTATCCCGGTTTTGATAAAATATTATTTTACAAAAGTACTCGAAAATTTTGCATTTCAAAATAATATCTTGACTTTAGAAATTTACAAAAAATTACCCCTGATTGACAAATTACCAAAATACCCCTGGTTTCAAAATTTTGTTATATCTTCAAATTGAGAAATTCTCAAAAAATACTCCTCAGTTTTAGAAATTTCAAAATATCTCGATTTATTAAAGTTTTCAAATTTCTTCGGTTTATTACAAAAATACCCTATAGGGAAATGACGAAAATACCCCTGGGTTAGAAACGGACAGTAATGCCCGAAGAGTGCATAGCTATGAAAGGTATTAGGGAATGGATGTATTTTTCTGTGTAACTAGGATAGAAGACTTAAAACCTTGTTTGATCGAAAGAACCCCTATTAAACTCTTTTCATAAAATTTCATCGCGGATAATCAAGTGAAACATGTACTAATTCATAAAATTTCCTAACCAGATTAAAGCGCGATAGTTAGAATGAGCTTTAGAGGACGTGGCCGTCGTGGACGCGGAAGGGGTAGGATGGCCGACGTAACTTTGTTGGGTCGGGTCAAGGATCCGAGAACGAGATACCATCGCCACCACCACCCCAACCCGTGGAGCCGAGGAGCAGGGATCGGGCGGTGGTGACGCCAGCGTCACAAGTGATGCTACGGGTTCTGGAAAGGGTAGCTGGAATTGGTGGAGGTAGAGGAGCTCGGAAGTCGGTTCCTGAGAGACTTCGAGCTAACGGAGCTGAATTTTTCCGTGGTGTGTCTGGTGTAGCGCCCAATACGGCTGAGTATTGGCTAGAATCGACCGAAAGAATCATGGATGAGATAGATTTGTCAAATGAGGAAAAACTGAAAGGAGCGGTGTCACTTCTCAAGGATGAGTCATATCGATGGTGGCTCACGGTTCGAGATGGTGCTACGGCAGATGACCTTACTTTGGAGTATTTCAAAACTGCTTATCAAAAGAAGTATGTTGGCTCAAGCTACATTGATGCTCAGAGGAAAGCTTTTCTGGGGTTAGTACAAGGAAATAAGTCTGTCTCGGAGTATGAAGCGGAATTCTTGAGGTTGAGCCGCTACGCTCAGGGAATAGTGGCATCGGAGCATGATCGTTGTGTTCGTTTTGAAGACGGACTTAGGGATGAGTTAAGGTTGCTGATTGCTCCACAGCAGGAGTGTGAGTTTGCTGTCTTGGTGGAGAAGGCCAAGGTAGCCGAAGGAGTCAAGGAGTCCGTGAGGCAGAGTTATGATAGGAGCAAGCAAAAGAGAGGTTTTGGATCGTCTGGGTCAGGTGGTAATGTTCAGAAAAGGCTTAGGCAGGGTGGGCCAAATCAGGCAGGAAGGTCCACAGCTGCTAATCAGAGACCGGCCCAGTGTAATCGTTGTGGAAAGTTTCATTGGGGAGAATGTTGGACCGGAGGGAAAGGATGTTTCGAGTGTGGTTCGCTGGATCATCGTGTGAGAGACTGTCCACGTAAGCAAGCTAGGAATCAGTCTGAAGGTCAAGGTCGTGCTTAGTTCAGAAAGGAGGGACCAGCACCGCAGAGAGGTCGAGGTAATGGTAGAAGTGGTTATGGCTCTAGTGGAGGTCGCGGAGCAGCTGGCAGAGGTATTGGCAACAAGGAGGCTAGGCAGCCTGGTTTGGTGTATGCTGCGAGTCGTCGTGAGGAAGGTGACACACCGGACGTTATAACCGGTACGTTTTTAATCTTTGGTGTTCCATATACTGCTTTGATAGATGTGGGTTCGACGCATTCTTACGTTGCTAGTAGCATAGTTGAGACCATGAGTTTAGTTCCTGAGACTGCTTCTAGGAGGATGACCGTATTTAGTCCTTTTAGGTTACTCAGTAGAAGTAGATAAGTCAGATAGAGATGTACCCTAGAACTCCAAGGGTAGTGTTTGTAGCCAATCTGATGGAACCGCCGCTTGAGGAGTTCGATCCGATTCTTGGGATGGATTGGTTGGTCAAGTACCAAGCAAGTTTGGATTGTCTTTGCTTAAAGCGCATGGTTTTGAAGACGGTTGAAGGTGAAGAAGTGGTCATGATAGGTAATAGGAGAGATTATCTATCCGACGTGGTATCTGCGTTGAAAGCCGTGAAGATGGTCGGGAAAGGGTTGTGAGGCGTTCGTAGTTCATGTGTGTGCTTTGGAAGCTAAGGAGTCTTCTGTGGGGAATGTTCAAACTGTAAAGGAATTTGCTGACGTATTTCCTGAAGAACTTCCGGGATTACCTCCGGATCGTGAGGTCGAATTCGGTATAGATCTGTTACCCGGAACGACGCCAGTGTCTATAGCTCCGTATAGGATGGCACCGAAGGAATTGTTGGAATTGAAGGCTCAGATTCAAGAGTTGTCGGATCGAGGTTTCATTTGACCAAGTGTTTCACCTTGGGGAGCGCCGGTACTTTTTGTCAAGAAGAAAGATGGTGCGATGCGGATGTGTATAGACTACCGCCAGTTGAATAAGCTGACGATCAAGAACAGGTATCCGTTGCCTCGGATAGATGACTTGTTTGATCAGCTTAAAGGGGCTGCGGTTTTCTCTAAGATTGATTTAAGGTCTGGATATCATCAACTGAAGGTGAAAGAGGCTGATATCCACAAGACGACATTTCGTACTCGGTATGGACACTACGAGTTTCTGGTGATGCCGTTTGGATTGACTAACGCACCGGCGGCATTCATGGACATGATGAATAGGGTATTTCAGCAGTTTTTGGATCAGTTTGTTGTGGTCTTTATAGACGATATTTTGGTATACTCGAAGTCAGAGGAGGAGCATGATGAGCATTTGCGAGTAGTGTTACAGATTCTGAGGGAAAAGCAGCTGTATGCGAAATTTAGTAAGTGCGAATTCTGGCTTAAGGAGGTGACTTTCTTGGGTCACGTTGTTTCAGCCGAAGGGATTAGAGTGGATCCTCGGAAGATTGAGGCAGTGTTGGATTTGAAGCCACCTAAGTCCGTGGCTGAGATTCGGAGTTTTCTAGGTTTGACGGGGTATTACCGAAGATTTGTGGAAGGATTTTCTTTGATCGCCACACCTATGACCAAGTTGTTGAGGAAAGGAGTTCCATTTGTGTGGACTAAGGAGTAGCAAGAAAGTTTCGACAAATTGAAGAAGATTCTGACTGAAGCTCCGGTTTTAATTCAACCTGAGGCAGGCAAGGAATTCACGATTTATTGCGATGCATCACATATTGGTTTGGGATGCGTGCTGATGCAAGAAGGGAAGGTAGTGGCTTATGCATCTCGGCAGTTGAGACCACATGAGGCTAATTATCTGACTCATGACTTGGAGTTAGCGGCTGTAGTCTTCGCTTTGAAGATATGGAGGCACTACTTGTACGGAGAGAAGTCGATAGTCTACACGGATCACAAAAGTCTGAGGTATCTCTTGACTCAGAAGGATTTGAATTTGAGGCAGCGTAGGTGGATTGAGCTGTTGAAGGACTACGACCGTTCGATCGAGTATCATCCTGGTAAGGCTAACGTAG
This sequence comes from Gossypium sturtianum, assembly GCA_025698515.1. Taxonomy (NCBI): domain Eukaryota; kingdom Viridiplantae; phylum Streptophyta; class Magnoliopsida; order Malvales; family Malvaceae; genus Gossypium; species Gossypium sturtianum. The sequence goes on from CM046947.1 coordinate 100,333,414, forward strand.
TGGCGCACGCGCGTTGAGCCGTAAGGTTGTATCGATTTAAGATCGATGTTTGCTCGACTTAGTCCGCTTCGACGATGGGAGTCTTTTGGCAGAATTGCAAGTCAAGCCGACTTGGTTAGATCAGATTAAGGAGAAGCAGTTAGAGGATGATGGTTTGAATGATCGGAGGTTGCAAGTTCAGAATGGTAGATTAGAGGATTTTAGTCTGTCCAGTGAGGGAATTTTGTGCTTTAAAGGGAGAGCTTGTATGCCTAAGGATGTGGAGTTCAGACAAAGGATTCTTCGGGACGCACATAGCAGCCCATATGCTATGCATCCTGGAGGTAGCAAGATGTATCGGGATTTGAGAGAGCAATTTTGGTGGCCAGGTCTGAAGCGGGAAGTAACTGAGTTCGTGGGTAAGTGCCTGACATGTCAACAAGTCAAGGCAGAACATCAGTTGCCATCTGGTTTACTTCAATCGGTGAAGATTCCTCAGTGGAAGTGGGAGAGGATCACCATGGACTTTGTCAGTGGATTACCTCTTACGCCTAGCAAGAAGGATTCAGTTTGGGTGATTGTGGATCGACTAACTAAGTCAGCACATTTCATACCTGTAAGGGTAGATTAGTCGCTTCAGAGGTTAGCTAAGTTATATGTAGCCGAGATAGTGAGATTGCATGGTGTGCCAGTATCGATTATCTCGGATAGGGATCCGAGGTTTACATCGAGGTTTTGGAGAGCGTTGCATCAAACCTTGGGAACGAGATTGGATTTCAGCACAGCTTTTCATCCGCAATCCGACGGACAATCGGAGAGAGTGATTCAGATCTTAGAAGATATGCTCAGAGGATGCGTTTTGGATTTCAGTGGCAATTCGGGCTCGTCTCAATGAAGCATCAGATAGACAAAAGTCATATGCCGATCTCAAGCGCAAGGAAATGGAATACGAGGTAGGAGATAAAGTCTTTCTGAAGGTGTCGCCTTGGAAAAAAGGTGTTGCGTTTTGGGCGAAAAGGGAAGTTAAGCCCAAAGTTCATCGGCCCGTATACTGTGTTGAAGCGAGTAGGACCGGTAGCTTATCAGCTCGAGCTGTCGGCAGAGTTGAGTCAGATTCATGACGTCTTTCATGTGTTGATGCTTAGACGGTATCGGTCGGATCCATCGCACATCGTGCCAGTAGCAGAGATTGAGGTTAACTCCGACTTATCTTTCGAGGAGGAACCAGTTCAGATTTTAGATCGTGATGTCAAGGTTTTGCGTAGGAAGTCAGTACCTTTAGTGAAAGTGCTATGGCGAAACCATGGTACGGAGGAAGCGACGTGGGAACCCGAGGATGTGTTGAGGCAGCAATATCCCCATCTTTTCTGATCAGGTAATTTCGAGGATGAAATTATTTTAAGGGGGTAGAACTGTAACATCCCAAAATAGGGGTCATTTGTGATTGAATTATTTTGCTTGTGTTTAAATTTCTGTGATATTATTTATGGTGTTATAAGACTTAATTAGGGGTCTTGAGTAAGCTCGGTTTAGTAGGATAATTCTTAGTATGGCTTATTTAATGAAGTGGATTATGTGAGGTTAGCACTTAAGTTAATTTAAGTGTTAATTAAAGCACAAGATGAGCAAGAGGTAAAGTGGTTATGGTGTTTGAACTTATAGCTTGAGGTTAGAGGTTCGAGTAGTATGTTTAGCATTTTTAAAAGTTTATTTTGTATGTTAGCATTAATGGCCGGTCAACCTATGATTATGATAGGTTGGACTTTCATTTTGGTAAGTTGAATTTATTCTAAAGGAAAGCATGGAATAAGGGATAAGATTCCTAAGGTTATGGAAAGATATTTTGAAGTTATGGTAAATTGAGGGGACAAAAGGCTTGGCTTGTGGAAAATGTTTTGGAAACTAATTCATGGCCAATTGACCATGAACTTGGACGGCAATTTGGATTAAAGGGGGAGCCGAAATTTTGTGTTAGTTTAGCTAGGATTGAAGTTTCTTTTTGGTCATTCCTTGCATTTGGTGCAAAAGTTTACAATCCTCTCTCAAACTCTTTTCTTTTTGGCCGAATTTTTACCTTTTGATAAGCCTAATACTTTTTGACCATTTGGTCATTTTTGCTCAATTTCTATTTTCTCCATTTCATTCTCTCAAAACCGAAACTTGCATCAACATCTTGTTCTCCTATTTGTTTTGCTTAAACACCAAAAATCTCCTATACTCTCTTATTGCCGAAACTCTATTTCTTTTCCATTATTTTCTTTTTGTCCCATAGCCGAATATACCTCTTTGTTGTGCCGAAAATCTTCTTCTCCTATCTTGATCAACTTTGGCCGAATATTGAAGGTAGCATAGATTTCCTCGGGACTTCTCTAGCAATCGGTTTTGGTAAGGTGGTAAGGGTTTATTTCAAAGGATTATTCTTTTAAGTTTTCGTTTAAGCCGAAGGCTAATAACCTTAATGATGATGGTTGATTGTAGGAAAGTGAGGCCGATTCATTTAGGAGTGTGTTGGCTAGTGTTCGAAGGCTTTTGGGTAAGATTTTAGGTTCACAAGGAACCCTTCTCAATTATTTTGGTTTGGCCGAATAGGCCATGGCACTAATGTCCATTTTTTGCCGAATATAGGGGCAAGAATACTTGTGTGGCCGATTTGTTTATTCGGGATTTAGAACTCTTGTTGGTATCAGGTGTGTACATACACACCTTATAACTTTTTTATATGCTAAGTGTTATTTTATGCCTAATCGATTTGTGTAGACATGGATGTAATACCATCATGGTATTAACAAGGACTCGGGTAAGTCTTTATTGCTTTGAGATTATTATTTGATGCTTTTGGGAAGCATGACACATTTGGTATGTGCAATATTTGATATATGGCAATGATAAATATACGAATGTTATTAAATAAACCTTTTAGCATGATTTCTGAAAAAGCATGTATTTGATTGATGTGGGTTGATGAGTGGAGGGGGCAGTGATATTCGTGTCGACGGACACCAGTGTTTTGGTAACACATTGTGACTATGGTCACCAGAGGTTTGGTACCTCCAGAGGTTTGGCACCTCATAGCGACTTGTCCCTGTGGTTGATACCACCGTGGGTTGGCCCCACTTTGAGATATGGGATCGTCTGCCAGTGATTTGGTATCACACGATGGGTTGGCCCCATCATTCGATTTGTGTCTTCGGACACCAGAGATTTGGTATCTCCAGTGATTTGGCATCACATCTGTGACTATATGTCACCAGTGGTTTGGCACCACCAGTGGTTTGGTACCACACGGGGTAGAAAAAGGCGTTTGGATGGTTAGGTTGGGTGCATCTTAAACTTATTCATGTTAATTGGTTATGATTTGTGTATGTTATTGCACTAAATCGGGGAAGGGTTACACATTGAGTCTTGGTGACTCACCTTCTCCTTTAATTTTCAGGTGATTCGTAGATCGCGGGTGAGAAGCCGGATGGACTCAAGGTGGCCATGCAGTGGAGACTTTTTAATAAATGAATTTTGGATTTTATCTATTTTTCTTTTGGGTTATGTTGCTTATTTGTAATAAGGCCTCCTAGGATTATTTTATTATTGCTGCATGTTTTGAATATTTTGTTTAAACTATTTGATGATGCTAAAACGGATGCATATGTTTTCTCAAAGTAAACGAAAAATGTTTTTAAAGTACCATCGGGTACATCTGAAATTTTTAAACAACTCGACTCAACAAATATTTTTAAATAAATTAAGTATGGTTTTTAACAAATAAAAATTTAAATTGAAAGGCAATTCGACTAAGTTTTAAAATGGTTTTCAAAATGTTTTCTCTGTAGCAAACCAAATTCGGTCATATTGTTTGGGCCGGGTTTGGGGTGTTACAGCCTCACTATGTTATCTTGTTAAGTTAGTAAAATTTTCTTATTGTTCTTGTTCTTAAAAAAATTAAAAAAAATTACACATTTAGTATATTGTCTATTACTTAGTTCTATGGTATTTGAACGGTTTAATTTTTAAGGAGAAGCTCGTTTTTATGATTAGTTATTCATTGATGTAATTATTCAATTTCAGTTTATTTTTCTAGTTTGGTAATTTTCCAATTCAATCTCGATTCTAACCTTCTTTTTCAGCATTTATCCACACCCCTAACCAAAGCCCCATTACAACCCTCTAAAGACCTTTTTATTGGTGTATCAGCTCAATTTATAGTGGTGGAGATTTGATTTTCATGCAAACCTATGGTAATGGCTTTTCATGTTTGACTATTGAGTGCTTACTTTTTAACCTTAAACACATTGAGTGATTTGAGTGAATCTTTAGTGAGGATGCCAACTCTATGTGGTTTTGAATTAAAGGTAATTACTTAGATAAGGGGAAATACCTATGATTTCATGATTAAATACTAAACTTGGATTGTTTGAGACTTTGATGTTCTTTTAGTTAGATTCTAAATGTATGATTATTTGTGGATTATTTTGAAACATTATTGATGAGAATTATAAGTTGAGAAGTATTAATTTTAATGGCGAGTTGAGGATTTTGCTTGAGGACAAGCAAATGCTTAAGTGTGGGGATATTTGATAAATCATAAATGTAACATATTTTAATCCCATGCTTGGCATATTTTTGGATGATTCATTATATAATTTAGTGAATTTGATGCTCCTAATACTTTAAATTTATGTTTTTATACTTAGGTAAGCATAGGAAACTGAAAAGAGCAAGAAACGGGCCAAAAAAGGATAAAATGGATTGATATCAGTATTTCACACGGCCTAGGCACTTTCACACGAGATTCTCACACGTCCGTGTGAGACACACGGGCTGGCCACACGCCCATGTGTCAATGTCATGTCGATTTTGAACCATGTCAGTATTGCACACGGCCTGAGCATTCTCACATGGGCTGGTCACACGCCCATGTCCCTGTCGAGCCCTGCTTCATTTTCACACGGAAAAAGCTAATTTTTAGGTATTTTGAGCATTCCAAAGTCTATATAAACACATTAGGAGAGGATCAAAGGGGACACACAGAGTAAAAAACTAGAAATTACTTGAAGTTAGTCGTTAGATTCATCTCAGAAGTAGGATCTCCTTCACGACTAAAGATTTCCATTCAATTTCTCTCGAAGTTTTTAGGTTTCTTTATGTTTTTTTGTTTTCCTAAATTTGAGATGTTTTCCTCTATGAATATGAACTAAATTCCCTAGATACCTAGGGAAGATGAAACTTGAAACGGATCTTATTATTTTCCGAATTATATGATAAATACTTGTTCTTGTTCTTAATTATGTGTTCTTAATTCTTGCTTTAATATTTTAGGATATTAATTCAAGTTTGATGTACTTATTCAGTGAAGCAAAAGTCACTGTTTAAGAGTAGATCTAACATAATTAAGCGGAGTTGATTGCATTCCTAGAAATAGGACGACATAAATCTATCGAATTAGAGTCAAATCTAATAAAGGAATCCATTGATCGAGTTAGTGCGAAAAGTAGGGGTTTTAATTAGAAAGAAATTTCAATCAATCAACTTAAAGTTAGTTATTTTTACTCTTGAAAGGGAAATTAATATAAATTAGGGGTTTCTATGGATCAAGACAAGTGAATAAATTGTCTAATTCAGAGTCAGAATAATAAGTGAAGTCTAGGTGGATTCTTCCTTGGGTACAGTCTCTTTCAATCAATTTTCTTCAGATATTTTTCCTAGTTTACTCTCTGTTAGGTTCTTATTTAATTTAGTTATTTTTTAAATTAAAATAAAATCCTTTTTATTTTTAGGCTAGATAATATAAAGATAGTTATTACTAGTACTTTTAGTCCTTGTTGATATGATATTTTGGTCTTACCATAGCTATACTATTAACCGATAGGTGCGCTTGCCTTTGTTATGATCATAGTTAGTTTTGGGATCACCCATTAGTGTGTTAATATTAACAACTTAATCAAATCCCCCTTTCTATTCCTAGAGACCTTCAAAATTCAAGCGATGTTTGTTTTGTTTCTTTTAGGTGCTAATCCTGGATTTCAGGTGGAACAGAAACGAGAAGTTGATGACCCAAGTGAAGTGCTACAAATAATGCAAATGCAGGCTATTGGTATATATTTTTAATCTAATCATAGCTTGGATATCTTTGGTAAAATCCTCCTTAAAGTAGGGGAAGTACGTCACTTGAGCAAATGTTTGAAAAAGAATCCACTCCTTATTATAATTTATGCACTGGTATCTCATTGATATTTAGCAACTCAATCAAAATACCTAAGTACAATAAAATGCAAAATGTATGAAGGAAAGATTTGTCATAAGATCTGTAATTATCTTAGAAATAAAGTGTCATGAAAATGACTGCATAAATTGGAATTGCCAGTAGATCTTTTGCTTTCGATAAGAACTTAATGTATGTATGGGAGAAATACTGAAATCTCATGGAGATATCTTAGAGCTCAATATATCGATGATGGTTATAGATGATTCAAAGGTTGTAATGTGTGAAAAGGATATTCCGAGGGTATTGTGGTGGACTTGTGGTGGAATATTTTTTGCATTTTATAGTAGGCCGATTGCATTACTTTTCTTCGTATGTCCTAGCTTGGTGATTTTGATTCTTTTATGAGAAGACCTTGAATTTTACCTTCTGCGATTGAAATGTGTGAACTTTAGGTAATATAGGGGATGGGCAGTACCTAATATATACTTCTTGGGGTTTGCTAGGGTTGTAAAGTTTGGCAATATCCGCATCGGTGGACTTTTCAGAATTTACAATACGTGTAATTATTGTTTATGTTAGGTATGAAGTTCTTTTACTTGTCTATTTTGTGTTTATTCTAGAGTTCTTTAATGGTGGTTGTTTATTTACTACAATCGAGTGTCAAAAATGTTATATTGATTCTTATTTAGGGTGGAAAGTCGAAGCTTTGAAACTGAAATGAATTAGCTTTTCCTTGAGCAAGACACCATGAAAGGCCACCTTATAATGACAATAATACCAGGTCTGTGTATCATATCCAGGAGTACGATGTTTACAAGGTCGTTTACCTAGAGGAACCGACTGATATTTTCCTTTCGCATGATTGGCCGCTCGACATCACTGATTATGGGAACTGGCCACAACTTGTTCACTACAAAAAATATTTCAAAGATAAGGTAATTATATTCAATTGGTGGAAATGCATATATGTGACAGAATGAAAATCTTCATGTCAAGTGTATTCAATTTTCTTGTTGACCATTCTTGGTTGCTTGCTGGTTGAAACATATTTCCTAGATCCGATAAGGAACTCTTGGAAGCAAACCTGCTGCTCAGTTGCTCGAAAAACTTAAACCATCGTATTGGTTTTCAGCTCACTTGCACTGCAAATTCACCACTCTTGTTGAACATGAAGAGGGTGGTCAAGTGACAAAATTTCTTGCACTTGATAAATGCCTTCAATGGAGCAAGTTCTTGCAGGTATATATCATATGTTCTGACCATTTCATTTAGGTTCATTCTTTTGTTCTTTGTTGGAAGCTAATAAATGAATTCTAGCTTTCTCTGATCTTTTAGATTGTTGATATTGAATCTGATCTAGGACCTTATGAGGTTCAGCACGATGAAGAATGGCTGGCAATAACACGAAAATTAAACTATGTCTTTCCTTTGACCTTCCTACGTGGAGACTTTGGGTGTGTGTATATATGACATAATTGTTTTGACCATGCCACTCATCTCGCTCTCTCTCTCTCTCTTGGGTGGGGTGAACTAATGTTTTATTTGCAAATGTGCAATTTTCTATTTTTTGCAAGTAATAGTACTCTACAAGAACTAGCGAGCTGACAACTGCTATTCTAATATGTAGGAGAACACAGCTTGACATGCAAGATTGTCATCAATGGGTTAAGAGCAGGATGGAAGACAGAGGAGCCAAACCTTGTAAATATTCTCAAACAGCTCCACCCCACAAACCCTCTGATTCAGTTTCAATCACTACTTTTTCTGGTAAATAATATGGTGATATTTTGATGCTTTTCCTTCTTTGAGGTGCTAAAAGTATCTCCATTAATGATTCTATCTTTTGGATTTAAAAAACTCACCATATATGTTTGCATGTTTATGCCACTTATCACTATCATGATTAGGCATCTCGATATTACTGTCACAGTCATTACAAAACATTATCCTTCAATTTTTGTCTGCTTTTAGCTCAATTAATTACTGGTTAGCGAATGCATTCTTTTTTATTTAGATTTTCAACTAGAATAATCATGACTTTTGCAATTTGTTTTTGCTCAATTTTCTTTTTAATTATTAAAAATTTCCTACGTCGTATAGGTTCTCCTCGTAATCCTCAGACTTTATCTTTCTTGGAATTGCTAGATTTTCCTTATGTTCTTCATAATGCATCGGACTCCAGGGATACTCCTACTTCATTGCCTTAAAAGGATAAAGAGTTTTTTATTTACCTTGTCCCACTCAGTTTTGATACATTGTCCCTTTATACTGTACTTAGCGGCTTTTAGTTAATCTTCATTGTGATGCAGTCAAACCTAGAGTATACATGATTCTAGGAATACCTTTTTCTTGTTATGTTCAATATGGTGTTGATGCTCTCTCTTATAGTTTAATGGGATAGATAATTGATCATTTGCTTTCAATCAAGGCAGAAAACTGAATACGCCTAATGTTTTGAGCTTTGTGCATATCATACGTAATGCTATAACTTTGCCTCGTACAGTTGATTGAACTAAATCCATTAAATTTCTTAAGGTGTTATCATTTTCCTATTGGTTCATTAGATGATTGCAGTGAAGACATTCCCTATAGCACCCCAAACTCGATCCAGACGTTATAGCCGACGTGTCACATCAAGTGACATTCAAAAACTAGATTTGTTGATAAAAGTTCATTGTTATGTTTAAATCCTTTTGTTTGTATTTAGCAAATCATTTAGTCAAAAACACTTGCCTTATTTTAGTTTGGTTTTAAACGCGGAAGCTTTTCTAGTTGAAAATCTTAAGGTTAAAAATTACGTGTTTTCTTTGAAAATCAATTATCATTTGAAAACTCAATTCACCTATGCTAGCAGTTTCAAATACAAAATTAAAAGTCCAAATAAAAAGTTACAATCCATAACGGCCTTATTACAGAATTAAAACCCAAAATATAAAATTCAAATAGAAGGTCTACAGTAGAGCATGAGCTGTCGTGTGGCCACCTCCGAGTCCCTCGCGGCTCTAAATCACCTAAGGCTGGGGATTACCTGTACTGTTAGACAGAAGGGTGAGTTTACGAAAACTCAGTGTGTAATCCCCTTACTAAAGTAACAGTCAGTAAATAGTATCAGAAACAATCTGGGCCTGAGCCCTTTAACAGAAACAGTACAATTTAGTTCGGAGTATAGGTGGCCAAAGCTCAATACAGATCACTTGGGTTTCAGCCCATAACGGAACCAATTGGGCCTAGCCCATATCAGTAAACAGTGTCAGGTGGGCCTTAGCCCATTACAGAATCAGTAACAGAATCACGTGTACAGTATGTATAATGTATGAATGATGCATGCGATCCCATCCAACCCTGCACTTTCCTCCGTCCAACCCTGCACTTACTATAGGGATAAAATCGACCCACTCATCTAACACACCAAGCTTAGCACCGGTTGCGGCACTAAGTCAACAGAACGACTCAAAGCCGTAGACAGAACAACACAGAGCCATAATCAGAATGGTTATAAACCATAACAGGATGGCACAGAACCATAATCAAAATGGCACAGAGCCATAAATACGACACAAAGCCTTTAGCAACGGGCACGAGCCTTTGATAATACGTGTGGCACAAAGCCATCAGTAAAAAGGACAGCACTAAGCCATCGATAACGATTCTATAATCGGCACAAAGCCATCAATCACGGTAATATAATTGGCACAAAGCCTTCGGTGGATGGACTGCACTAAGCTATTGATAGTATATACGATACAAAGCCATCGGTAAAATGATCGGCACTCAGCCATCGTTCAGTCCACAGTCGTCTCATGCGACCTGTACGACCGGGGTTTTTATGATCCGATAAATAATCAAACCACATCCTGGGCCTTCCACGATTGTTGACCTGTCTCGGACCGGGGAAGACGTTCTTCAAGACATTGAAGACAGTAGAAGGGAATCTGCTATCTGATTGCCTTGTAGGCCCCATCCCCATAAAAGTATTAGTCAGTGCTTCTTTCCGCCGATTAGATCTATGGAATCCAACCTTAAAGGTAAACTCCACTCTATGAATCCTATAAGAAGAGAGGTTGCCCGGGACAGGGAGAACCTCGCTTGCTAGCTGTAGCTTCGTACCTTGCTTTAGCTCTAGCTTCCGCACTTCCCTCGGTTCAACCAAATAATGAAGGGAGCCATTTTCAGATCCTCCGAGTGCAAAGCTAGCGGCAGAGATTGTGGTTCCATACGCGGATTTAGATGCATCCCCATACACTACCTCGATCAGAATCAATTCCAACAAAGCTATAGCCCGTTGTAAGGTTCTTATACCCCATACCGTCTGGAGAATGATATGATTGACCGAGAGTACTTATGAAACCCGGCATTGAACTAAGGGAAGAAGTAAGGAGGTCAACCTCTTTCAAATATACAACATGGATTCTGGCAATGCAATGGAGTTGGGCTTTCATGCGGATCCGAATGAATCATCTTTTCCACGGAGGTAAATCCTTGCCCGCTAGGCAAGAGGATAGCAAGTTACAAATTACTGTTTTTGTAGGACATGTATTTCTATTACTATGAAATTCATAAATGAAGTAATTAATCGTGGGGTTACCATTATCCTGTTTGTAGTGACGAATCTTGTATGTGTTCCTAAGAAAAGAAATTTGTCAAAGGCCCCATTGCTGGAAAGGCTCGGCTTCAAAACCGTACGTGGAGCTTCCGAGACTTTGCCTTAGAGACCAATGAAATGCGACCGGGAAGCTTTATTACACAAAAGTTTTTTGAAGACTTCTTGCTTCTGTTTCTCGTTGTTGCTTGTAATATTATTAACGAGAAAAGTGGCTGGCTCTATTTTCATGCTTCATGTTGTCGACCCGGACGTTTTCGGGATGCCCCTAATAACCAACGAATGGCAAGTGCTTTTCCTTGTGTGGATCCTATTTCAATGGGAACTTGATGAGTCGATCCGCCTACACGTCTTGCTTTTACTGCTATATCGGGAGTTACTCCACGTATTACTTGATGTAAAACAGATAGTGGATTTGCGGTCCGTTTCCCGGCTTCGCTTGCGCGATTTGCACTTCTGATTGGTTCCATCCATCCCCGACCCTAATGAATCGAGTATGAAGGGGTCAGCCAGTCAAGCGGTTCGGGTTCTCGGTCGGTTCCCGTTCGCCTGCCCCCCTCATAGTCCATTAGTGGGTAGGGTGGTCAACTTAGAGTGCGCCCGCCTCCTCTTCAGACGTGTCCTCGACAACCTGGCGGTGTTCGGTCTCCACTTTTGGGGTGGGACTTGTTCTTGGTCTCTGTGAAAGATCCAGTCGATGGGAAAGAATCCATGTTCAAGTCTTATTACCGAGTGCAAGCTGCTTTCTGTGGAAGATTCAATTACGGGAAGGAAATAGAGGTCACAAGGTAAGGGCAAAATAGTCATTTATCCCTACAGGGGTATTTTGGTAATTTTACACTACAAAGATATTTTAGAAATTTCGCACTACAAGGGTATTTTGGTAATTTTACACTGTAAGGGTATTTTGGTAATTTTACACTACAAGGGTATTTCAGTAATTTTGAAATACAAGGGTATTTCGATAATTTTGCACTACAAGGGTATTTCGATAATTTTACACGTCAAGGGTCCTAACGACCCAACAGAAGATCCACCGTCGCCTTGAGCGACTAAAGTAACCTACACAAACATAACGGTGCAGATGGGCCTAAGGCCTGTTATCCGGCCCAAGTGGGACCTACATGCTCATTTGGCCCGCTAAGCCCAAAATCAACTTTAGCCATGTAAAACAACACAGCCAGGTTCAATATTTCCACATATCCATGACAAAGGCCTATGTGAGGCCCACAAGCCCATTGGGCCCACACGACCCATTTCGGCCTAAAATCAACCTAAGTCCATGAGATAGCTCATTGTGGCATCTACTATCGCATCAGATTATCCACACGTGCATTCGTGTGGCAACCGTTGCCGAACTTTCACTTTTTGACTTTTCGGCATTTCGACATTTGCCGAACTACTATCTATTCATTGAAATACATATTTTTGGCTTTTCATCCGATTAGCAAACATAGTACTCGGTTACACACCTATTTTGATAAACGAATAATCACTTCACAAGCACCGCACCTATAACCAATCAGAGTATCCAATTAATCAAGTGCAAAAAGATCTACACTTACTTATTAATACTAATTCCAAATCCAACAACTATTACCTCATCAATTAAGTGCAAACCAGCCTATTCCATTTAGATCGTTGGCTAAAAATCAATCGCTTGTCCTTTGCCGATAATCTAAACCATCACACAAATCTTAGTGGCCTTACATTCACGAAATGTTGCCCCAAAACAACATATACCATATTCAGCCATTACCCAAATAGAAATAAGGTTAAGTATTTACCTTAACAGAAGACTGAGGAAAAGATCTAGGTTGCTTCAATAACACTAACAAACCCCTTCAACCTTTGAGAAACTGATTGTTAAATAGCACTTAGGTTAAGCCTTCAACTTCACGAAAATAAGATGCTTAAAAGAGGGGATATTCGGCTTAATCACGTCTCAGGAATAATAGAAGAAACATTAAGAAAAGGGAAATAACAGGTTCGGCCATGAGGGTAAAACCGAAGGAATGAAAGAGAAAAAAGAAGACAAAAGAGTGTAATGAGCCAATATTAGAAGAGAAGAGAGATGCAGAAATTCGGCTAACTTTTAGAATGAATGGTTAGTAGAGGAGAAAAACTAGAGAGGCAGAAGAGAAATACCATTCGGTTTTGAGAAACAGAGAGATGAAAAAATAGAGAAAGAAAGACAATTAGACAATTACCGAGAAGTGAATTCAACACTACTAACCCATTTTCCAAAACCCAAGTAAAAAACGACAAGAATCGAAAGTGGTAGCAAGGTAATTTTGCACTAAAAGCAAAGAAAATTCGGCAACACCTCTCCAAAATGCACAAGAGCCAAAAATGAACACAATGACTCCCTAGCTGAATTTTCAAACCCAAATCCCCAATCGGCTTCAACTTCTCCCTTTTCAAACTCATTGGAAATCTCCCTGAATCCCTCCTTGATATGCTCCACAAAAACTCTAAGACCAATTCAAACTCTCACATAGCAGAGTTCAAAACCACTTCAAACTCTGCTGTCCCAAGTAGTAAAATAATCATCCCTTACCTGCCATGGGATTCGAACTCCAGCTCTCCCAATGCCCAGTCACGCCACTTGCCACCAAGCCACAAGGCCTCTTGTGACACATTTTATCCTCAATTAATTATAAGGTCTATAGACTAAAGTCCAGGTTCATTTAAAAGAAAAACCAAAATAAATTGCAAGAGCCAAGACTTGAACCCAAGCTCCATTGCAACCTTAATGACGCCACAACCATTAGACCACATGCTTCATCGTGTCATTTTTTTAACACAATAATTTAAAAGGCCTACTTCCAAGCATCCGGGGTTTTATTCACTTAAAACCAAAATTTTTGCTAAAGCCCAGGTTTGAACCTAAGACTTCTCACGCTTCTCAGGACACATGACCACTGAAGCAGATAGTCAGTTGTGTTATTTCCTTGCACAATTAAATACTTATGTACAGCCCCCTTATCGATCCCTACTCAAGGCCCAATAGTTCTAGGCCAAAAATTTGAGACGTTACATTCTCATTGAAGATGATGATCTAGAAGATGATGCAGAACTGGATCATGAAAACCGGTCCTCATGAATGTGAATAATGTTTTCTATCAACCAATAGGCTTATTAGTGCAAAAATATTGATGGCAATTTCTTGCTATTCTATGAGGCTTTACTTATTTGTGAAGTTGGCAACTTGGTTTAATGGTCCACACTTTTCCAACTCTCATCAGCAAAGGAGAGCACCTATAGAAGTTGTGGGCTTTGTTGTGGTTTCTTTCTTTCTTTCTAAAATAATGTATAAACATCAAATATTATATTAATAGCTATTATCATAGTCAATCATTATATGAGCTTGAATTTAGAATCTCAAACATTTCAGACTTTTCTAATTGAATTGATATTATTAATATGGATAAATCAAAATAGCATGGGGTTTATATCTTGCTGCTTACAAATTTAGTAATTTGTTGTATTCCAACATCCAGGAACATCCGACAAGGCATGGCACCCTTTTTCAGGCATGAACTTTGTTGTTTTTCAATAAACAATTTTCAGACATGGCCATTGGTTACAAAATGGTAACTAGTTCTACAAAATGGTAGCTAGATCTAGATCTAGATCGATTTCTTCATTATTTAACTCACCACATTGAAATATAGAACAATGACAAATAAGCTTAAGCTTCCTTTAAAGGTGGTTTTTTTTCACTCAGGATATTTTTGGAAGTCAAACCAATCACTTTGCTCATAACTAAAGATTGTTTTATTTATGTTGATAGAGATGAAATTGGTGGGTCAAGTTCAAATGGTTGCAACCAAGACGATTCTCTGATCAAACATGGTGAATAATGGGCTGAACATGATGAACTACATGGTGGTTGTTTCAATGCCTCAGAAGTGACCAGTGGAAAAACTAATGATAACACAAATGATGGCATGGTTGAGATTTTCGATGATGAAAGGTTGGATAAGATGTTGGAATTTTCATCTAAAAATATGTTGAATCTGATGAATTTATGGAACATGTGCGTCAAGTTTTGGATTCTCGGCCCTCTTCCCTTGGTTGAAATCAGGCCATGTTGATTCAGCTCCCATATCATATTCTGCCATTAAACCATGATCCCTTGATCTCACCAGCTGGGAGAGTTGGTGATCATGTTGATAATGATCACCAAGGAGTTCTATATGCATAGCATATGGGCTGCTATGTGCGTCCCGAAGAATCCTTTGCCTCAACTCAACATCCTTCGGCATACAAGCTCTCCCTTGAAAATACAATACTCCATCACTGGACAAACTATAATCCTCTAAACCACCATTCTGAACCTGCAACCTCCGATCATTCAAACCATTATCCTCTAACTATTTTTCCTTGATCTGGTCTAACCAAGTCGGCTTGACTTGCAATTCAGCCAAAAGACTCCCATCGTCATACAAACTAAGACGAGCAAACATCGATCTTAAGTTTGATACAACCTTACGGCTCAACGCGTCTGCCACCACGTTAGCCTTGCCCGGATGATACTCAATCGAACAGTCGTAGTCCTTCAACAACTCAATCCATCTACGCTGCCTCAAGTTCAAATCCTTCTGAGTCAAAAGATACTTAAGACTCTTGTGATCCGTGTAGACTATCGACTTCTCTCCGTACAAATAGTGTCTCCAAATCTTCAAAGCGAAAACCACTGCGGCTAATTCCAAATCATGCGTCGAATAGTTAACTTCATGTGGTCTCAACTGTCGAGATGCATAAGCCACTACCTTCCCTTTCCGCATCAGCACACATCCCAAGCCAGTATGTGATGCATCACAATAAACCGTGAATTCCTTGCCTGCCTCAGGTTGAATCAAAACCGGAGCTTCAGTCAGAATCTTCTTCAACTTGTCGAAACTTCCTTGTTGCTTCTCAGTCCACACAAATGGAACTCCTTTCCTCAACAACTTGGTCATAGGTGCTGCGATCAAAGAAAATCCCTCTACAAATCTTCGGTAATACCTCGCCAGACCTAGAAAACTCCGAATCTCAGCCACTGACTTAGGCGGCTTCCAATCCAACACTACCTCAATCTTCCGAGGATCCACTCTAATCCCCTCAGCTGATACTACGTGACCCAAGAAAGTCACCTCCCTAAGCCAGAACTCGCACTTACTAAATTTAGCATAAAGCTGCTTTTCCCTCAGAATCTGCAACACTACTCGTAAATGCGCATCATACTCCTCCTCTGACTTGGAGTATACCAAAATATCATCTATAAATACCACAATAAACTGATCCAAAAACTGCTAGAATACTCGATTCATCATGTCCATGAATGCTGCCGGCGCATTAGTCAACCCAAACGGCATTACCAGAAACTCGTAGTACCCATACCGAGTGCGAAATGCCGTCTTATGGATATCAGCCTCTTTCACCTTTAGCTGATGATACCCAGACCTTAAATCAATCTTGGAGAAAACCGCTGCCCCTTTAAGCTGATCAAACAAGTCATCTATCCTCGGCAAAGGATACTTGTTTTTGATCGTCAGCTTATTCAACTGGCGGTAGTCAATACACATCCGCATCGTACCATCCTTCTTCTTGACAAAAAGTACCGGCGCTCCCCAAGGCGAAACACTTGGTCGAATAAAACCTCGATCCAACAACTCTTGAATCTGAGCCTTTAATTCCACCAATTCCTTCGGTGCCATCCTATACGGAGCAATAGACACTAGCGCAGTTCCAGGTAACAGATCTATACAAAATTCAACTTCACGATCCGAAGGAAATCTCGGAAGTTCTTCTGGAAATACGTCAGCATATTCCTTTACCGTTTGGACATTCCCCACAGTAGACTCCTTAGCCTCCAACGCACACACATGGACTACATATGCCTCACAGCCCTTCCGGACCATCTTCACAGCTTTCAATGCAGATACCACGTTGGATAGATAATCTCTTCTATTACCTATCATGACCACCTCTTTACCCTCAGCTGTCTTCAAAACCATGCGCTTAGCAGCGCAATCCAAACTTGCTTGGTACTTGACCAACTAGTCCATCCCAAGAATCAGATCGAACTCCCCAAACGGTAGTTCCATCAGATCAGCTACAAACACTACCCCTTGGAGTTCTAGGGGTACATCCCTATACAGCTTATTTACTTCTACAGAGTGACCTAGAGGGCTAAGTACTGTCATCCTCCTAGAAGTAGTCTCAGAGCCTAGGTTCATGGTCTCTACTATACTACTAGCAACATACGAATACGTCGAACCCACATCTATCAAAGCAGTATATGGTACACCAAAGATTAAGAACGTACCGGTTATGACGTCCAGTGCGTCGCCCTCCTCTCGATGTCTCGCTGCATACACCAAACCAGGCTGTCTTGCCTCAATGTTACTTGCACCTCTGCCCGATGCTCCGCGGCCTCGACCAGAACCATTACCTCCTCTACCATTACCACGACCTCTCTGCGGTGACGGTCCCTCCTTTCTGAACTGAGCACGACCTTGACCCTCAGTCTGATTCCTGGCTAGCTTACGTGGACAGTCCCTCACACGATGATCCAGCGAGCTACACTCAAAACATCCTTTCCCTCCGGTTCAACATTCGCCCCAATGAAATTTTCCACATCGGTTACACTGTGCTGGTCCCTAATTAGCAGTAACAGGCCTTTCAGATTGATTCGGCCCACTCTGCCTAACCCTCTTTTGAGAATTACCGGCTGACCTGGATGATCCAAAACCTCTCTTATGCTTATTCCTGTCGTGACTCTGCCTTACAGATTCCTTTATCCCTTCAGCTATCTTAGTCTTTTTCAACCAGTGCGATAAAACTCTCGCTCTCACGATGTGGAGCAATCAGCAATCTCAGCTCGTCCCTCAATCCATCCTCGAACCGAACACATCGCTCGTGCTCCAAAGCCACGATACCTCCAGCATACCGGCTCAATCTTAAAAACTCTGCCTCATATTTTGATACGGACTTACTCCCCTGGACCAAACTCAGAAATGCCTTACGTTGCGCATCAATGTAACTAGACCCAATATATTTCTTCTGATACGCTGCCTTAAAATAGTCCCAAGTGAGATCCTCCGCCGTAGCACTATTCCGCACCGTGAGCCACCACTGATATGACTCATCCCGAAGAAGCGACATTATCCCTTTCAGCTTTTCCTCAGCATTCAGTTCCAAGTCATCCATGATTCGCTCCGTCGCCTCTAACCAATACTCAGCTGTACTGGGAGCCACACCAGAAACACCTCGAAATACCTCAGCTCCATTGGCTCGAAGTCGTTCAGGTACAGATTTCCAAACTCCCGCGCCTCCACCTACTCCAGCTACTCTCTCAAGAACTCGCAGCATCGCTTGAGACTCCGCGTCATCCCCCGTTTGATCCTGATGCTCAACTCCAACCGTTGGTGGTGGGGGTGGTGGTACCTCATTTTCGGATCCTTGACCAGACCTCATTGGCTCAGACACAGCCATCCTACCTCAACCGCGTCCACGCATAACACGACCCCGACCTCGAGTGCTCATGTCTAAAGTCTCGACTTATCTGATTTAAAAGTTTTATGCTTAGACATCATTCCACTATCTTTAAAACACAGTTTTATGAATAATTTTAATAAGAAGTTGTTTCGTGAGTACACCCAACCTATAGTTTTGAGTCTCTAGAGTAGTTCATACTACCATACAGTTATGCCATCATCATCATAATCGTACCATCGAAATCAACAGTTTGAGGTACTTACCTGGGCGGATTGGTGCCGGAGACTCGGTGCCATGCCTTTCAAATCATATAATTTTCAACAAAAACATTTTTCATTTTGGGCCTTGGGCCCACAGCCGAGCTTTTGAACTTGGCTCTGATACTAATTTGTAACACCACAAACCCGGTCAATACGCCATGACCGAATCTGGCATGCCACAGAGGAAAACGTTTTGAAGAAAATCGAGTTAACAATTAAATTTTAGGGAAAAACTCTTTGTAGTTCTATGTTTGTAGAAATCAGGTGTATAATAAGTTAAAAACTGATAATTTACTTTGAAATTCGATAAATAAAACTTTAAAACTTAGTTTTCAATCCGTAGGTTAGAAAACATTTATGCCATTTTAAGAAAAACCCGAATTTATTACTTTGAAAACCGTTTGCATTTTAGTGTAGAAACTTCAATTTGGAAATCATTTAAGTTATCGAAACACTTAAGTTGTAATTTTACTATCAAATGATTTATATTACCCGATGGTAAGATTTTGAAAACTGTTGCGTTTTTATAGATTAGAAAACTTTAGGCTCAATTATTAAATCAACCATGATATTTATTTGGCCATGTTTAAAACAAGTCTAAAGCATATAAATAATCCAAAAACATAATTAAAGAGGCCTTATTACAAATTCAAATAATGACAAAAACCAAATTAAAATAAAATAAAGTACCCAAATCGAAGTTCATGTAAAACCAAATTTTATTGCATGGCCTTCTCGAGTTCATCCGGCTCCTCATCCGCGATATATGAATCACCTGAAAAGATAAGGGAGAAGGTGAGTCACCAAGACTCAGTGCATAAATCCTTCCCCCGGTTAATGCAACATTTTTACACAATTCATAACCAAGCAATATATATAATGCACCCAACCTAGCCATCCATAACTCCTTTTCTACCCCGTGTGGTACCAAACCACTGCTGGTGCCAAACCACTGCTGACCCAAAGTCACGATATCCAATAATGTGGTGCCAAACCACTGGTGACCCAAAGTCACGAATAATCCATATGTGGGGCCAACCCACGTGTGATACCAAATCACTGGCGACGATCCCGTAATATCAAATGTAGGGCCAACCCACTGTGGTACTAAGCCACTAGGACGAGTCGCTATGAGGTGCCAAACCTCTGGTGTCCCAAAGACACGGATATCAAATCCTTCCCCCTCCTCTCATATCACCCAAACCAATGTATTACGAGTGTAAATCATGCCATCATACTTTGATATTAACATATAACATATATATATCGTAGATCATGATATCAAACAACATATAACAACATCATATCAAAACGGACTTACCCGAATCCTTGCTCATACCCATCAAGGTATCATATCAAGATCTCACAGTTTTCGGCTTTAATAACATGATTAGTTTATTAACATATATATACCGAGTTATAAAGTGTGTAAGATACACACCTGTCACTAACGCAAACACTAACTCCCGAAGACCCGATCTACAGCACTAGATCTCCTTGCCCTACATTCGGCCAAACCACAAAACTATAAGCAAGGCCATTCGGCCATACCAACAAATCCCGAAGGGTTATCGTTTGAAATACCAAGTCTCACCTATTGGCTTACCCAAAATGATTGTCAAAGAATTGAGGCTTAGATCGATTGCTTCCAAAGTCCCGAAGAGCCTAAAAGAATTCGGTTCCTATGAATGGTTAGAACCTTGCTGACAAATGCCCAATAATTCGGCCTTTGCCCTCATGAGAAACGATAGAGAGAAAAGAAAAGAAATAAGGAAATTCGGCCAAGACACTTACCTATCTTCAAAACCGATTATAGATGAACATAAAGAGAATCTACCCTTGTTGATATTCGGCCAAGACACTTACCTATCTAGAATATCGCATGGCATCCTTCTCTTTTGATTAATTTTATCTTCTTATTCTCAGACCCTGGAAGGCAATCCGATTGCCCACAAAAAATGCCAAAGACCATGTCAACCTTTTTAGTTAACTTGATTGGTTAAAACTCTAAGCAAGAACTTAATTTTTTTTTGGCTCTTATCACACATGAAATTAGTAGTCTATATAAATCCATCTGTATCCGGATTTCTCATTTGTATCATTCACTATTCACCATTCTCCAGCTAAGAAAGCATTTTTAGCTTCCTTGATTATCCAGGATGATTTAGCAAAACTTGAAAGCCAATCACCATCTAATACAGTCCCATTTCCCGGTTTATTATCATTCTCCATCACTTAAAATATCTATGGAGGCATCCCCTGCTACCTCTCCTTTTGAGAAAGTAATTGGCTTGTATATTTTCCTTTTGCCAACCCTCTGCATGCAAAAAAATATAGACATAAATGAACACATAATGTATTTCTTGGTAAAACCTTTGTTTCTATTGTATAAATCTCCTGTTCCCCAATTTCTCAATGTCTCTCTCCTATAATGCCATCCAGAGCGAGAGCATCACTTTGTAAGAAAAGGCTTTACGAGTCCAGGTTTACATTGATTTCTTCATTGTTTAACTCACCACATTTAAATATAGACCAACGACCAATAAGCTTAAGCTTCCTTCAAAGGTGTTTTTTTTTTCACTCGGGATATTTTTGGAAGTCTAACCAATCACTTTGCTCATAACTAAAGATTGTTTTGTTTATGTTGATAGAGATGAAATTGGTGGGTCAAGTTCAAATGGTCGCAACCAAGACGATTCTCTGCTCAAACATGGTGAATACTTTGGGCTCAACATGATGAACTACATGGTGCTTGTTTCAATGCCTCGAAGTGACCACTTTGGAAAAACTAATGATAACACAAATGATGGCATGGTTGAGATTTCCGATGATGAAAGGTTGGATAAGATGTTGGAATTTTCATCTAAGAACATGTTGAATCTGATGAATTTATGGAACATGTGCGTCAAGGTTTGGATTCTCACCCTCTTCCCTTGGTGGAAATCAGGCCATGTTGATTCAAATCCCATCTCATATTCTACCATTAAACCATGATCCCTTGATTTCACCAAATGGGAGAGTCGGTGATCATGTTGATAATGATCACCATGGAGTTCTACCATTAAACCATGATCCCTTGATCTCATCAGCTAGGAGAGTTGGTGATCATGTTGATAGCGATCACCATGGACTTTGTGTCCCGAGAAAATATGGAGGATTCGAGAAAGTACCATGTTTTCAGCAGCTCTCATAATCCCTTATGAACAATTTCTTGTGAGGGTTGACCAACTATCCAAATCCCAAGATAGCTCAAAAGGGAGAGCAAGTTTACTGAGTCTTTTTACTTGAATGATTTTCACATTGATTTCTTAGTTGTGGGATTTATTGAATTCTGGAATAGAGAAACATTCCCGGATGAGATCAAGCTGTAAACACTTTGCAAATCTGTAGAAGATCCGGATGTTTGAAACTGTAAGTTCACATGCGAGACAGAACATTTCACTCGAGTACTATGTTACTCGGACTTGGTTTAAGCATATACCCCAGATCGGTATGTTTAGTTTTCTTTCATGTTTTCTTCATGTATTTAGAAGATGTTTGGAATATCATACCCCAATGTTCGGAGGGTGCTCAAAAAAGTGAAGATGTTTAGAAGATGTTTGGAACATCTGTTGAGTTTTGTTGTTTGTTGTGATCGGGAGTTATTGTGAGTGCTTTGCAAAGCAGGATTTACTGCAAGGATTGTTGTGCATGTGATAACTGCTTGAACAAGCCAGATTATGAGGATATTGTGCTTGATATTCGATGGATACATGAACAAATAATAAATGAAAGAGAAATGTTACTTTTATATATTGTTTTTCCATAAAGATTACAATGAATGAAACTCTCTCAATGACATGTTTCTTTCTCCTTTATTCTCTCTTTTGAAAAAGAATAAATAATGACCAATTTGAAAAAATGTAAATATTAAAAATTAAATTTATTATTACTAATATAATTTTATGGTTAATTTTATATTTTAACCATTCTTTATATTAAATGATAAATCGGTATGATCCAATTGTATCACAATATTTTTATAAACATTTTAATTAATTGTTTTGCAACCACTTTAAATACAACACAAAATGCGGAGGTACAAGAAAACAGATCCTTTGTGTTGAAAGGTTTTCTTGCTTGCTAAATCAATAGGTTGTTCTCTTTCCTAAAATATGATAGTATTCACACTTGGCATTAGACATGATTCAAATTTATTTAGATTCAATTGGAATAGAAAGGTAAATGGTCAACCTTGCCAGGCAAAGAATCATGTTGAGTATTTTTTGTTATGGTTGAGTATTTTGAGATAGTTATATGTAGCTAACTTTGAGTATTATATTGAGATGGAAATGGTTAATATGTGTTGATTTGTTGAATGGATGAAAAGGAATCGGTATGTTTAAGCTAGCATAAAGTTGGATAATTTCACAATTTAGTCCTTGGATAATTTCAACAATCATGGATGAAAAGGAATCGGTATGTTTAAGCTTGGGGAATCCGTGATGCATTGTACAATAATCGACCTTGCGAACAAACCAGATTATTAGAAAACAAAAATACAATTACTACTGCTTTGACAGTCAATATTATACGATATCAAATAAAAGAAATATGGGTATCAGGTTAAACTGGCATCTAATCCTGTTTAACCCGTACATTTAACAGAATTTTAACAATTTATACAAAGGCACAATTGCTTAATCAATTTCACTAGAAATGAAGTTATGTGGTCTTAGTTGAACTTTAAGCATTATATCCATAAAAGAAATATGGGTATCAGGTTAAACTGGCATCTAATCCCCATTTATCTCAAGTTTTAGGGCATTAAAGAATGAATTTAAGCCATGGGAGAGAGCATAAGAACATTAAAATTGAAAAGAAAACATACTGGGATAAGAACATTACCGTGCAATACGATGAAGGGAATAGCGTGTCTATTTGGGATAAGAATCAATGTAATAGAGAACATGAATAATAAAGTAGTTGACTGTAAAAGAGAGGCCATGGCTGGTGAAATCTTGCAGAACCAGAATTTCTTTCTTTCCCAAAGCATCCAACAAGAACAACCACACCGACATCCATAAATTTGAAAAGACGAACCGAAACAATATTTCCTAGGGCCGAAAACCCAAAATCTATGGATGAAGCAAGTGATTTCAATATCACAATAAATAAATAAATAAAACAGAAACGATTGAGAAGGAAGAGATAAAAGATAAAAACGTATGAGAGAGGAAAATTTTGAAGAGAAAGAGATGGTGAAGAAATGGGAAGGAAGGGGATTTGAAAAGACTGATGAAAACGGGTAGAGGGGCTCTTCTCCTGCCAACGGTAACTATTGCTATTTAATACATTATATTTCCCCTTAATTTTTCCTTTACTGGCTGTTAATTTTCTTTCTTTATTCTGCTCCAGCTTTATTCCTGTCTTACACCGTCTCGGAATAAGCTATTCGAAGGATATCCTGTCATTTCTTATTCCGGTTCACAATTTTTAGCTGCCGGTCTAACTGTTTTAGTGGCCGGTTCAGATATTTTTTCTTGTCTGGACCGGGCAACCTGTCATACTTATCCCGCTCAGGGATATCCCATTCCAGGGATATCCCGATTCGTTGTTATCCCATATTGGTATATCCCAACTGGGGTATATCCCATTCAAAAAATATCCCGATTCCCCTCTGTTTTTTCCTAACGTCTCTTTTATCTTCTTTTTGTCTTTAATTTCCCCCAAAAAAAGTAATTTAAAGAAGGCCTTTTCGAATCCCCTCCCTTCTCCATGGTTGGGAATTTCTCTCTCTTCCATTCATAGCTTTTCCATTTCTTCACCTATTCACCCATCTCTTTAAATTTATTTTCCTTTATTTATTTCCCCTTTTATTCTCTGTTGTTTTTCCATTCTTTGATCTCTGTTAATCCTCTCTTTCGTTTTCTTTATTCTCTCTCCCTTCCTTTCTTGTCCTTTGGTAACAAACCCTAGACACTTCCGCGCCATCAACACCTTCCTGCGTCTTACCTCCCGATATATCTCCGTGATAAAACTCCACCGTTTCATTCCATCTTCGTTTGTTGGGTTTCGGCTCGGATCGACTCCGGGTAAGAATTCGAGCCTTTGTTTCACAGTTCGACTCCTTTTTCTCTTCTCCTAAAGATTCTTCTCATTTGAATCTTTGCCGTTATCGTTTTTACACGACTTTTGGTTTGGAATTACGGGTCGATCATAGGATGGTTGACCGAATCGGTTTCAAATTGGGTTTTTGTTTTGTATTGTAAGCAATTGAGTGAATTGGGATTATAAATCCATAAATGGGTTTTGGATTTCTTTGTCTTTGTTGTTTCGTAAAGTGATTTGTTTGTAATTTATGGTCTTGGTTGGTTTAAAATAGTTTAACTATTTTGGAGTGGCATAGGGATTGTTATAGTTTATTTTAAATGAAATAAAACACAGTTCATCCTCATCTACTCAACTACTATAAATTTAGGGAGACAAGATGTTTGGGAGTATGATTCGGTACTTTTCAACGAAACCCAAGCCGAATATGAAGCCAATCGAGTTGAAAACGTCGCGAGCAAACGCAGACCATAACCAGAGTAATCTTTGACATTCTCAAGGAGCATGGGCCCCTCACCGTCGGGGATACTTGGGAACGAGTCAAGGTCGGTTGTTTAGTGGACTATAATATGTATTCATTTTGTATCTATATTTGTTGTTTCCACATCTAATTAAGCCAAGCCCAAGAGTGAAGTACGGCGATGCGGTTTTTTATTTTTGCATAATTTTAGGATCTTGAATTCCATGCATTATTGTTTTTTTCATGCTTTACTTGCCTGTGCTCGACATAATGGAGTAGAAATGTGTTTATGAGTTCAGGAGGTTGGATTGAGAGGGCTTACAAGCAAGAGGCACATGAAGATCGTCCCGAGATGGATGAGAGAGAGACAAAAGATTAGGCTAATGTGCAACCATGTGGGGCCTCACAAACAATTTACAGTATACAACTTGGTTCACTAAACCAAGCATCGACCACACAAGAGCATCCATAATTCCTCAACTTCTACAACCAGTTTTTACGCCGATACTTCTAGTCCAAAGTTGTCTTCGAGTTAGATTGTAGCACGCTTGTGCTTTGGCCGCAATACCATCGATTTCAGGACATGTCTTGTTTTTTGCAACATGTAATACAATTGTTCTGTTGTCATGTTGTGGAAACTTTACCCTCTTCTTCCCATATATTTTCGATTTTAATGTACAAATTCCAAGTTTGATTCCTTATAATCATTTCTGCCATTCAGACGGCTCTATACAAAATGAAAAACAAAGTAAAAGAGGTATGAATTTATTGAGAAATCTCGGAAACAAGCAAATCGAGAAGAATCGAGAGGAAGATAGAAAGAGGAACCTTGATGATTATCAACCAAAAAGTTATCACTTCGAGTTAAGGAAAAGGGCCTTTCTTCTTTCCTCTGTTTTTGTATTCTCAAATTTTCTCTATTTCCCTATTCTCAAAACCCTAATTATATATTTTTAATTTCCCTTTTTGATTCATCGGTCGAAGCTTGCCAATTGTCTATAGTAATCTCCCTCGAAGAAGCATCAAGGTTCCTCTTTCTATCTTCCTCTGATCCTTCTCGATTTTCCTTATTTGTTTGTTTCCGAGATTTCTCAATAATTCTTAGTTCTTTAACTTTGTTTTTCATTTTCTTCATTCCTAAAGTATAGTTTAGTAACTCAAGTTTTTCTCGGTGTGATGAATCAAAATCCTCACTATTTATTTTATGATCATCTTCTGATATTGAAGAAAGCATTACCTCTTTTTCTTCTTTGTTTGAATTTTTATTTTTATTTTTCATGCTTTAATTTTGGTTTCTTTATCTTTGATCTAAGCGGGACCAAACAGCTTACCTTCCCAAATCCGAGCTAGCTCACGAAAACCATGAAAAAGTTAAAAAAGAAAATCAAAAGCTCTTGGGCCTCGATCTGCTAACCTCATTAATAGCCCGCTTTCCCTTAAATATTTAGACCATGGAACAACAAAGATAATTCATTAGCTTAATCAAATTTGGTATCTCTTATATCAACCTAAAATGAAGGTAAAAGTTACATGCGGGAAGTCAGTATGACTAGGTTCGATACGATCTCAAAGAAATAGCTTTACCTTCTTCATTGCTTGATCCTCCCCACATCAAAAAGCGCACAAATTGACTTGGCACGAGCGCTTCTTGGTACTTTCCTTTTCCAATTTCTCTTACTGCAGTAAGAGTTTTGTTTGCTTATTGATTTACGGGTTTTAATGATGAATCTTTGTTAGATTCTGGTTTCCCCTTCCTTTATATAATTGTATATTTTTATGGTTTATGTGATGGAGAAGCTATATTATCTTGCCAGTTTAAAGAGCATGGCTCTTTCATTTCTCCATCGAGTAAAATAGTGAGCTTGGTTTGTAAATTAACCTCTTTTTTTTTTTTTTTTTTTTTTTGCGTCGTTGCTATTCTTTGTAAGCAAAACATTTTCCGCATCCTATTCCGGCTTGGATATTGTTTTTGGGATTTGTTGATTCCTTGCTTCATCAGTATGAATCTTTGCTTCAACATTTTCTTTTCCGTTCTCTCTTTTAATTTATGGATCTTCTTGTGGTACTTTTTTTTTTTTTGGGTAAAATGCAAATATTTTTAGAAATATTTTAATTAATTGTTTTGCATCAATTTAAATAATGAATATATAATTATTTCAATAGTTATTCACTCTTTATAGAAATGCGTTCAACAAGTGAAAACATTATGTTTTTGAGGAATAAGAAATAAGTAGTTAGAATATTTTTAGTATTTAAGTGCCTGCGGTTTTTAATTTTCGACATTATTCTATTCCGAGGATATACGTATCCTATTCCAACTGGCATCAAATATTTAGGGATATCCCTTTCATAATCCAGAGATATCCGTATCCTATTCCAAATTGTCATAAGCAATTCGAGAGATATCCGCTTCCTATTCCGCTTGGATATTGTTTTGGGATTTTTGATTCCCTTGCTTCATAAGGTATGAATCTTTGCTTCAACATTGTCTTTTCCGTTCTCTCTTTTAATTTATGGATTTTGGTGTGGTACTTTTGTTTTTGGGGTAAAATGCAATGTTACCTACTCTTGTTTAATCGGTTTCCTCAAATTAATTGTCTTAAATTTGACGAATTAACTTCCACTACATCCAAATTCAAGTCCATTTGCTTTCTTTGTGAGTGAATTGGAGAGAGATGAGAGGTGGGAAAATTGCCCTGTGGCAATGAAGCGAGAAAAGAGGAGCGAGAAAGGAGACTCAAATCCTCAATGCCTACTTCAAGCGAGAGGAAGTCACGAATGTAAGACTTCAAATGCCGGGATCTTGAAGTTGAAAATCAGGAACAAATAAGAGAACCGGGAAAAGGGTTCTTCGCTTGCTATCTGCTAACCTCTCTCACCCTCGTCATAAAGGCCACACCTATATCGAATCCGATTCTCTTTATTCTCTTCCTATATTAATATTTTGCCTCATCCTCACCGTGTTTCTTTCTTATCTCAACATTA
Source organism: Gossypium sturtianum (assembly GCA_025698515.1). NCBI lineage: Eukaryota > Viridiplantae > Streptophyta > Magnoliopsida > Malvales > Malvaceae > Gossypium > Gossypium sturtianum. The sequence goes on from CM046947.1 coordinate 100,361,472, forward strand.
TGGATGCTAATGCTTCTTTTTTTCTTTGTCATAGATAGATTTTTTCCTTTTTGGCAAGATATCTTTTCCAATTTTAACTCTTAAGGTTCAACTTTATGATTCTGTACTTCTCACTCGAGTGTTTTGAATGGTACATGACATGTTCCAAGGCTTTTATTAGATTCGTACATACACCCTTTGAGGTTTATCTGAGTAAATTCAATTTTAACTCGATGTTTACCTGGTTATTATCTTTAAATTCAAATTTCGCTTTTTCCCTTCAAATTTTCCGTGTAGTTTCTTTTACGTTCATGTTTGATTCGTTACCACTACCATGAACAAATTGATGCTAATTATGCTCCTACTTCAAACTGAGCTCTTCTCTATATTTCTTTTTATCGGTTGGGAAACAAGTATCTCCTTTTATGTTAGGGTAAAAGGGAATATTTTGTAACTATAAGTAGTTTGGAACTTTTAACATATTGAACTTTTTCAAAGAGGAAGGTAAATTTTGGAGCTTGGTCGTTCTTTTGAAGTATTGGTTTACCGTTTATGGTGTTTGAAGCGGTGGCAAACGCGACCAACGAGAAAATTGGATAGAAAATTGAAATAATTATCAAGTTCGGTGGTTAAGAAAGTGTCACTTTTGTAGGGTTATTCTTTGCACCAACATAGTATTTTTGCATGCAGTCTAGGGAATGCTTATCTATTTATTGTTTCTATATACAACCCTTGTAATTGGCCTTGCTTTATTGGTTGCCAAGGAGGAAAAAGTTGGAATCCTAGTCTTTGCACTTGCACAAAATAAGTTTTCAATCATATTTTCTATCCAACATCCATTCTTTGGTCACAAAATGATTAAAATATATAATTTTTTTTTCAATCTAATGTTCTTCATTGATATTAGTATGTTCCACTTTTTCTTTCTTTCATTGTTGCAGACCCTTTTTCTATGGCACCACAAAAAGCGAGTGGAAACTATTGGGAAAAAGCGGAGAGATCAATATGAGAAGTGGCGCCCAAGGTTTGAACACCATCTTATACCACGTCTTATTACAGAGCTATTCCATCAAGTTTAGAATCTAATTCTTTCTATTAAACATGGCCAGGAGCTTGCGATAAGGTTGAACTTGATCCTACAGTGGATGAAGTGAAGAAACTTTGTAATACATGTCACGTATATGCAAAGTCGAGAGAGTTTTATTTCATTACAATGGACATGGTGTTCCAAAGCCAACCGCAAATGGTGAAATCTGGCTGTTAATAAGGTGTTCACTTGTTTAACTGTTAGGAATCAATTCTTGTTGCTTTTCTTTTGCTCTATTTGCCGCTTTTTCCTTGCTAAAGTTTAACATTTCTGTGCGAGTTATACACAGATATTCCCTTGCTTATCAGTGATCTTGATTCTTGGCTAAAAACACCTTCCATATATGTTTTTGATTGCTCTGCTGCAGGAATGGTTGTTTGTCTTCCTTCTCTAGCCTTATTTGATTGCTCTGCTGCAGGGAATGGTTGTTAATGCCCTTCATTGAGGTACTTGCTCGCGTTCTATCCTCAATTCGTCACTAGTATATTTTACAAATTGTCAAGCTATTCAAATAGACATCATTGTCTTCCTTCTCTAGCCTTATTTGATTTTCTTTTTTTCTTTATTTGAATTTGATTGATAGCTTCTTGACTGTGGCACTTCTAACTACCACTGGATCTTCAAGAGATCGCATTCTTACCTGGTGCATGTGAATCACATGAGACTCTTCCTGCCGATGTGTTTACTTCTTGTCTTACTACACCTATCAAAATGACATTGAGATGGTAAAAGTTCTCATTTGATATGCTTGATTAGGACTTAGTCTTTGCATTTAATACTCAAATAGTATTTGCCTATTTGCTAAGCTAAATATTATCTTCTTTGTATTTGCATCTTGAATTAACTTTTACTAAGTTTTCTGTTTACTTTTCATTGTTTCGGATTTTTAAACATGGTATTCACCTTATTGAGCGCTTTTTAATAAATTGCTCATCCGATTTTAATTTATTTAATTATTCTGTATAAAATGAGCTTATTAATCTTCCGATGGTTGTTATCTCTTCCGAGTTTTGTACACGTTCATTGTTTCATGAGTCTCTTGACTCTTCACTTATTGATAAAATTCTGGCCGTCAAAATGACCGTAAAACACTTCTAGGGGAATTGAATTGGATATTTACTGCAATGTGATGACACAATTGCTTGGAATGTTCTCCTCTTGGTAGTTCTTTCGATGTATTGATCGGTTGTGTGCCTTCTTTTATTTAAGCGGTTCTGTATTCTAATCTATTTAATCAACTCTTCTTTTTGTGATGCAGACCTTTTCCGAAGGTTGTTTAGACAGATTTACTAGTTGCTAGTTTGTTCGAGAAATTTTTGCTTGCCGAGAGGATTATGCGCTCTGCAAATTGTTCTCCAATTTCTTACCCAATGTTGCCACCAACCCATCAAACTATCATACGTGGTACTATAAGGGATATTGACTTACTTTACAACTTGTTTTTCAGTTTGTTTATTTTAAAATTTTCTTCTCGCACATTCCAGGATGCATGGGACATGGTCACTGAAATTTGCCTTTCTCGACTTCCATCGTTGGTTGAGGATCCTAATGCAGTTCCGGTGGTGTGTTTTACTTCCAATTTCTTTGCTAATATTTATTTGTTATCCTGAATTTCACTGATGTGTATTGGATCCAGACAAGAATTGAGTAGCGAGAATGAGAGGGTGCCTATTTATCGCTCATCATGTTCCTCATACACGAGTGTACTTTTGTTTTGTTTCAAATGAGTTCATTTTTCACTTTGAGCAGTGATAGCCTTTGAGTATGGCTTGACCATGGATCTGAGCATAAAAAGCCACCAGAGCAATTGCCTATTGTGCTTGGTCTTTGTAATCTTTCCTTGTCATTCTAGCGATGTCAACCAATGTTTTGGTTGCCCTTCTTTCTGGCGATTTCATATTGGTCGATTTACGTTAAACAATTTTACACTATATCGAGTCCTCAATGACCTAAGTTATTTTTATTGTAAGGTGGGGAAATGGTCCTTCGTAATAACGGATGTCTATTGCCATAGTTTCTAACCACTTAATTTTTGGATTGAAATCCCATTTACTATGAATTTGAGCTAATTTGTTCTCATGAAGTGTAGTCTATGTTGAAGTACATCCATTATAGGTCACTTTGCTTTTGGGGCCACTAACGATGGATGGGCAAACAGTTCATATTTCTGTGGCTTAGTTATACAAAAATTTAAATGTAATATCGACCACTCACGATTGATGTTTCAGTTTTGCTTAGTCAATGTCATCGATTCCGTGCTCTAGTTCTTCTTGGAAGATTCCTTGATATGGGACCATGGGCATTAGATCCGTAGTTCTTTAGGGTGTACTACTCTTCACTATTTGCATTTCATGCTTTGTTGTTTACTTACAGAGGATTACATTTTTAGGCCCTTTCTGTTGGAATATTTCCTTATGTTCAAGTTGTTGCAAACAACCACTCCAGCTGCGTCAAATCCTTGTCTTCATTTGGACAAAAATTTTGGCACTCCATCCGAGCGAGCAATTAATCGAAATTATTGTGCCAAAGGTCATAGCTTAATCTCTCTTTATTCTTTTTATCTTGAACTTTTGAATGAATTAATTAGATAGGTGAACTACTCAAATTTGCTTCTTCATTAAATGAGTGTATTAAATAGTATTATGTTACCGTTGCAAAAGATTTCAAGAATCTTTATTTTTGGGCAATAGTGCCCGCCTTGCGCCTGCTTTTCAACCTTTTCACATCCCACTTCCTTCCCAAATTTTAAATAGTCAAATCATACTTCATTCCATACATTCCTTCTTTCTTTTTGGTTTTCATTATTCTCTCTTCCTCCCTTCGTACGTACTTCGCGGATTACGTAGTTCAAATCCTGAGTTTCTTGCTTCAAGTCATATTCTTCAAACACCCCAACAAAATTTCTCAACTGTTTATGCCATGCTTGAGTAAAAACCTAGGGGCAAATCATGAACTTGAACCCAAAAATAAGAATAAAACAAAGGCACCAACAACGGGTCGTCCATATTCCCTAACCTATGAAACACCAAAAGATGATTATTGAATGTCCAAGGTGCCCCCTTTTCATTACCTTTTCAATGTCAACTCGATGGAAGAACGGAAATAAAAATCGCTTTTCCCCAGGATCCGAAATCTCAATGCCTCCTAATGGATGCCAAAGATTTACCAAAGTATTGCGCATCGCGCTGAAATTGGATCACACTAGTGTGAGAGAAACAACCCACAAGACAAAGATCATACATTCTATTTTGACCCTCGAAACCCCACAACTTGCAACACTTCCTCCTCCTCTTCATCGGTGACACGCAGATTCACACACGCCCTCGATAACCCCATGAAAATCACACAAAAAACAAACAAACTAGAACACAAGATTCATAATAGTCCAAATAAAAAAAAAAAAAACCTAGCAAAATGACAATAAAAACCTTAGAGACCTGCTACATTAGAGAAAACAGAGACGTGTCATAAGGTAGACTTTTTTTTAACGCACTCGAACTAGACACAAATGCTTAAAGTAATTTTCATAATTTAAGTAATCATATATTATATATACTATAGCAATATGAGGTTAAAAGAAATAAACATTCACGTATATATTATAGTTTTTGACACATACCACTTTCTATTTAAAGCACTTACTTATAATTTGGGTAAATTACTCTTTTACTCCTTGTCTTTTTTAAGTGATTCCATACCTTTTGTTTAAAATTTTTCTTCATAATTTTTTGTAAGTTGATTTTAAATAAATTACTTTTTTATTTTAAGATTTTACTTAATTTAATTAAATTTTAATATTAAAATTTTAATATTAAAATATTTTTAAAATGACAAATATTAATAATATTTATCAAGTTAAATTTATATTTTTCAAATATAATAAGAGTTGATTATATTCATTGATCAAAGTAGAACAAAGATAAATATATAATTACAAAAAATCTAATATAAACATTTTTAACATTAAAGTAAATTAATTTAACCATATATACAATAAATAACCTGTAAAAATTATTAATAATATTATTTAAATATAATATATTAATAGTAATATTCAGATCATGATAAATTTTTTATTATTTTATTATTAAATATTTGTAAAATTAAATAATATTAATATAACTGATTCTAAATTAGCTAAATATTTTTAAAAATATTTTATATGTATATTATTTTTTTAATTTATTATAATTTTTTTTGAAAAATGCATTAAAAATTTTAAAAAACTGATATTATAAAAAAAAAGAAAAGAAAGAAGGATATAAACTAGTTTATCATCTAAAATTAAAAACTGAAGTAAAGGGCCCAGTTCCCAATCCATGGTGGGATTCTTGCTATGTGCCTTTTCACTTCGTTGTCCTCCATCATTTCTTCCGAAACCACCTCAGATTTCTCAAACAGCTTTCATTTTCGATTGTTTTCATGATTGGCTTTCAACCATTTGAATCTTTCTTAATCGAGGTAGTTTGCTTTTTCAAGTTAAATAATGCCCCGCGAAGCATATAATCAAAACATTATCTCGCTAACCTTTTCTCTCTTTAGCTTTTCTTGTTCGAATTCAGCTCAGCTTCGTTAAGGTAATGTATTTTTAGATTGTAGTATTTTTGCACTTTATATGTTCGATAAATTGCCTCAATACAATTACCCTCCCCCCAATCCCCTCTCCTTATTCAGTCATTTTATAGTTCAGTTCATGTAGAATTAACGAAAAACTTAATTTGGGTTTTTCTTTGTCTCTGTAGATGCTGCTAATTGGTGCACTTGGTAGCCCGTAATTTGTTTTTTTAAGGAAATGAGTTACTGGTTTTTGTGTGGAAAAGGTAAAGTGTTTGGCTTTTCATGTGGGTTGAGAAAGGGATTTAATTACCAGCAGAGTTTCAGTTTAGTTAATGTTAAGCTCAAATGGGTTAAAGATAAAGCCTTAGATGCTGTTATTGCTGGTGAAAGAGATTTAAGAGCTGCTTGCAATCTTGTCTCCATCCTCTCCTCTGCTCCAGACTTTTGTCTCCCCATTTACCATCTTTCACGGCATCGTGGTCAACTGGGTCTACCCCATGATCTTAAGCTATCCACGTTTATCAGGAGATATCCCACCATCTTTCATGAATCTTATGTGTTTGACAGTGCTGGCACTCTTGTTCCTTGCTTTGAGTTGACCCTTGAAGCCTTAAATCTTTACCATGAAGAACTTGGTGTTATCCGGGATAATATGATTGATTTGATTGACAGGCTTTGCAAATTGTTGATGCTTACCAAGGATAGGATCCTTCCTTTACAGACTATTGACCAGCTGAAATGGGACTTGGGGTTGCCTTACTGTTACATCGATAACTTGATTCCAAATTATGCTGATTTATTTTCTTTGTTTCGCCTTCCTGATGATCGCATTGGTTTGAAACTTTTATCATGGGATGATACACTTGCTGTCTCCCAGTTGGAGAAGAATGTTGCCCAGCAAACAGAAGAAGATTTGAAAAATAACTGTTTAGCCTTTCCTATAGGGTTTACAAGGGGTTTTGGATTGAAGAGAAAGTGCATGGGATGGTTAAAAGAATGGCAGAAATTACCATATACTTCACCTTATGCCGATGCCTCTCACTTGGATCCACGCACTGATGTGTCGGAGAAGAGAATTGTGGGCGTGTTTCATGAACTCTTTCACCTTACCATACAGAAGAAGACAGAACGTAAAAATGTGAGTAATTTACGAAAACCTTTGTCATTGCCTCAGAAGTTTACTAAGGTGTTTGAGCGCCATCCCGGCATCTTTTATATTTCCAAGATGTCCGATACTCAAACTGTTGTTCTTAGGGAAGCTTATGATTGCCAACAGATTATTCATAGGCACCCCCTTGTTGATATTAGGGAAAGATTTGCAAGCATGATGAGAAAAGGATTTCGGGACAGAAGCAGGGGCTTATACAAGAAAACTGCCTATATAGGTCACAAGGACCCATTAAAGATTGTTCAAGGTCATAAAGGTGGTGGAAATGGTCTTGATTCTGAAGTAGATTCAGATGATGATTTATTTTCCGAATACAATTCTGATGAGTCAATTCATTACCCTTCCTGAATATACCAAAACGTCACAATGCACATAATCTACGGAAACCATTGTTGCTGCGTCATAAGTTCACTAAGGTGTTTGAGCACTATACCAGCATCTTTTACATTTCGGAAATGGAATTAAGGAGTAATCAAATTTCTGCCCTGCCTCTGTTATGGAGGCTTCACTACAACACCCGTTGCTGGTTGGAGATCAGATAAACATGGAAGAACAAGGTATGTTCATGTCTTTGGTGTAAAAGTTGGCTATAAAAGTTTGTTATTTTAGAAGAATATTTTGCTAAATACGGTTGATATTTTAAATTTTAAAAGTATTTCCATTTTCAGTTGATTTTTATAGTGGTTTAATATGATGTGGTGTAGGGGAGAAAACAGCAGTAACCAAATAAATTAGGGCTGAACAAACGAATAGGAAATAAGGTAGGGTCTAGTTTCTTTATAATAATGATGGTAGTAAAACCTACAACTTATTTATATAAGTTCTCTTTCTTGCTAGGCTTTTTCGCAAACAAAGTTTTATTCCTAGCCTTAGGTTTAAATCCTAAACATAACTAATAACCCTAACCGTCTGTGATATATCTAATACTTAAAAAAATATTATAAAATAAAAAAATATTATAAAATAAAATTGAAATAATAAAATATTATAATAAAAATAAAAGCTCCTGCATCTTCAAAAAGTTCATTTTACTTTTGAAAAATTAATAAAATATTAAAAATATATTTTTAATTGTCATTTTATATTTTTTATAATTAAATTTTAATTTCAAAAATACTTTTTATTTTTTAATTTGAATTTAGGTAAGGCGAGTTATTCGATATTTGGACAAGTCTAATTAATTGATTTATTACTTTTTTTTGTCTATTCTATTATTTTATATTTCATACTTTTTTTTTACTTTTCTCCATTTATATTTATTTATATGTTTTTAAAATTATTATTTTAAATATTTGAACCGATTGGATCGGTAGTTTAAACGTCCTAGAGAATTTAAAAAAAAAAGTTTACTTTTTGGTTGGATGTTTAAATAAACTCAAAATAAGTTGATTCACTACATGTAATGTAATAATGTGTCAAATGTATTATCCAATCATTTGTAATGATGAAAAAAATGTTATTATGAATTCACAATCATGCTATTAAGTCATTCGGACTACCTTTAAGAAAGGCTTGTTTAGTAGTCTTTAAAAGAAGCACTTTTGACTTTAAAAATACTTTTGAATGAAAAGTTGTGCTAAATAAATTGCTTTTGATTGAAATTTTTAATTTTTGAAAAACATTTCTAAAAAGAAGAAGTTAAAATTTTTAGTTTTTCCTCTTTCAAAAGTTCTTTTGGTGCTTGTTACCCCCATAGTGCTTTCCTTTTTTTTTTTGGTGCTTAATTATAAATGTATTAAAATCATTAATTAAAAATAAAAAAATATTTTTTAAAATACTAATTACAAATATTTAATGGTTATATTTAAATGTTTAAAATATAGTTTATATATTCTAATTAAATTTTATAAATAATTAATATTTATTGCTTAAAAATATTTAAAATTTATATTTTATATATTAAAATATTAACAGGTCCTGCATAAATGGAAACAGAAAAGATATAAATATTGTGGATACTCAGGGTTAGGTTGGGGGGAAGGGGGAGAACTCAATATAGCAAATACAACATCTTCACTTCTTAATGAGCAATATTTTTAAGAACTACAGTTCATAAATGATTTTATAAGTAATTGATTTAACCACATTATCAATCTCTTAAATAAGGATATTTACACAAGACTAAAAATAACTTTTCATCTTACCCCTTACTTTGGGGGCTTGAAAGATTCTCCAACTTGCCGCCACAATTTACATGAAGTTACCTATCCAAAGGTAAAAAGTCGTTTAATCCACATTTGCAACAGAAAAATAATACGTAAGAAGAGTTAAATTTATAGAGTGTTGTTACCTAAGAAGTCCAAAGTTCCACACAACAAACAGTTGCATGATATACATAGCACACAGTTTAAGAGAAGTTCTTTAAAAATGAGTATGTGCATGCATGTGTGCATGTGAGCGAGTTTGTGTGTGTATGCGTGTGTATTTGTGAGTGAGTGCAAGTGTGTGGGTGTGGGTGGGTAGGTGCATTTGCGTGTGTTCACGCGTGTGTTTCCCAAGAGGACTGAGTTCAGAATGAATATGTTGTACAATAAACCATGCTGAATTTTGTATGCACTTTCCTGACCTAAGTTCTCAAAAAAGTAATGGCTTATGTAAGTAGGAATGTAGCATTTGCCAATGACTCATCTAATATAAACAAAGACCTTGCATAACTTGCAAGATAAGACAATTCTCTAGAGTAGAATTTAACCCACATAAAATAGCAAAAACAAGATTTTGGACTAAGATTCCACTGAAACAGCATATTGTCAAAACAATATGTACCTTCCAAACAGTTTGTATACAAAATGCCAAACAAGATCCAAATACAAAAGAAATTTGCTGGAGGAAATGAATTGGAGCCAAGACTGAATATTTCAAGCACAAGGTAAATTAAAATTATTCCACTTGAGTCTAATCATAGCGCGTTCCTTAACTTGGCACCCTAAAACCATATACAATTCATTGAAGTAGAATGGTACACAGCATGTTAAATTTATAAATTTAAAAGTAAATCAAGGCAAAACACACATACCTTGTCATAGCCACCCAATTTAGTAACAGCTCTCCACAACCTTATCCCCCATAAAGGTGTATAAATGTCAGTCAAATAGAAACTTCCCAACATATCGCAATTGCAAAATGAAAACAGTAATGCAATTACCAATAAACTTACTTAAGGCAATTCAGCCCTTCCCCATAAAATTTAGGAGGCTTAAATTCCATGCCTCTCTCTTTGAAGAAAATTTCCAGTTGCTTCATGAAGACTGATTGCTCCTCTTCTGTTCCTGACTCATTGCCATCGGAAAAATGAATGTCATCCAAAAAAAATGAGAGCTCAGAATTGTTGTTCCCATTAACAGGGGTTATAGGCAACTCATTCTTCAAATCTTCCACTTTCTCCTTCAGTAGTTCCATATCAAAAAATAATGGAGAAGGGGTAAGTCATAAGTGACTCAGGTTCATCAAGGCAAGTTGGTATGGGGTTATAATCATAATTCGTTTTGCTTTGAGTTAATGCAGAAGTTTCAGTTTTGGCATTTTCTGTGAGTTTAGGAGGTGAGACAGAAGAGGTTTCGGGCTTGAATATGATCGGAGGTAGAATCAGTGTGGGTCTTGAAATGAAAAATAGAAGACGATTCAGATTTCACATTGCTTGTGGTATAAACATTAGGCTTCAGTGACGATTGATCATTGGAAACAGGAAGTAAGCACGTTGAGCGGTGAGCTGGAGTAGAATGTGGTTGTATGTTGCTATCAGCATTGGCATGCCCCGTGTGATAGGTTATGGCCTATACCTATCAATACTTGCATATCAAGTTTTAAGGTTTTCCTCAGCATTGATGTTCTTTCAGTTCCCCACCTTCTTATAACCACTAATACTCTCTTAGTCTTTACCACTAGAATTTCTCGATACAATTTCCATTTAATTTCACTCCTATTTTCCTTCTCTTTCTTTTCCTCATACAGCAACGCAAAAGGCAAATCAAATTGACAAAACTTGAGCAGCATTCTTTTAACAATACTCCATACTCTTTTTCCAAATTAATACCCAGCCATAATTGTAGTTTCCTCTATGATAGAGGGCATAAATGTTTACTGCTCAGTTAGTCGTGAGGACAAAAAAATTGTACCTTAGACAAACCAGTTAGGCCATCCTTTGATTTTGGAATAATTAAAATGTGTGTAGGAGCCTGGGGAGCTATGTCCCTAAAAGCTAAGACCTACAAACAAAAAAAAAGGCAAACAAACATAATGTTAGCGCAAATGAATGTCAAATAAACTTAAACCTAGCAGAAAAGAATTAACATATTAACCTAAAGAAACAGCAAGAATATATTCGTGTGAACCTGCCCCCAAACAGATAAATAAAACAGGTCATTCTCGCATGCAACTGACGAGGTGAATGCATCATTCATACAGAAAACAATAACAAAAATTAACATTCGCAAATAGAAATCAAACTAAGAGGTTAAAAAGCTAAAACTTTCAACTTCAGATTATAGTTTTGCAAAGAAAAACTATAATCATAGCTGAAGATTTTCATGCTTCTCTCATTAAAACGATTCATATTTTGTTATCACGTTTCACTTAATGTTGATCAAATATCAGATATCAGCTAGTGTTAACAGAAAGGACTACACATAATTTTTGATTGTCAGCTATTTAACTGCTCAACATGCCAAACGCCTAACCCAGCCTGACTAGAAGCTACAGAGAAATGAAAGGGCCTAACCTCGAGCCTAACGCAAAACTAAATGCTATTTCTTAGCAAAGTAATATGAGAAAACATTGATCCATATTTGGATATCAACCAAATCCAATCCAACCAAATTGACTAGAAAAAATTAAAAAACCCTAACCCAAAACTGGCACAAAAAGTCGATCAAAGATTATTCAAACTCAAGGAACCTTTCCAATTGCTACATAATTGTAAGCAACAGACTAAAATGAAAAAAAGTTACAAAAATATGAACAAATGAAAGAAGATAAGATTCACTTGATAGTTCCAAATTAAGTAGTTCCTGAAGAGTCCAAGACTTAGTACAATAACAAATTGTTGATGACCTTCTCATCCAGGTCCATATGGAATTAATCACAATTCTATAAAAATATTTGTAAAATATACCAAAGAGCTTAAGTTATGTTCTAGCATCTCCAAATTTCATCTAAAAATAATCAATGAATTACTGTGCAGAGACCAAAATATCGGTTATATGTTTTTACTTATAAAATGGATAAGACAAAAAATTGCATACATTGAATACTAAGATGCTAAAATAATTCATACCATCATTTATCATCAATAATAACATTTGAAGAAATGAACAATTAAGGCCATATTTCTTTTGTTACCAATAAAATATCTTTTACTAGAAAGTCATTTATCTCTTCACTAAAAAGGAGAAAAAAGAAAAAATGAAGATACCAAAAAGGTGCTAAGTACATGTGTCAGAAAGATGAAATGAAGCAGGAAAAGGGTCGTTGTAAAGAGCAGAAATGTATCACATTATAGAAGAGAAGATGCATAACAGGTTTGAGAAAGGAGAGACAAATTGAGAAGGTTGGTCGGTATTAAAAATGGACAAAGTGTTTGGCTAATAAAATAAAAAGGCTTATTGTAAAATCTTTACCAGAAGTGATAGCTTTAAAGCTTTCGGCCAATGGAAGCAAAATTCAAAGCTAATTAAAATTTTCTTCAGTGCAACAGTGAGTACTGATATTTCTTTGTTACGAAAGAAATAAAATAATAAGGATTTTTCATTAAGGCAGCAATAAACAGCCAACATCACATACATCAACTTCAAAACATCATACCAAACAATCCCCTAGCTGCTAATCCACACACCCTCGACAGCTTAAATACAGTTACATACAGTGTCTTTACCAGATTCAAACCACCTAATCAAGCTTTGTTACATACAATATCTCTACCCGATTCAGCTCACCTAATCAAGCTTTGTACATTAGGTCTCTAATTTTAGTTGCGGACATATTCCTGATTTTGCTAATGCCAACAACATTTTCATTTGTTCAATTTGGAATGGATCTTCCAAAGTTTCAGCTAGCATTCCTGAAAGCTACTTAAACTCTAATCTATCAATGAGTGGCCTTCACCAATTTTCATCATTAAAATTATCTAAAATTTTAAACGTGGTCCAATTAACTTCTCTTGGAAGTGATAACCTCTTTCCATTAACAATTATGAAGCCAATTGCATTCTTTCTAACTCTTACTTGAACATGAAAAACCCTAGTATCTTCTTTTTTTGTTAAGACAACTTTCACTAATAACTGACAACACTCAACAAAAGCAAACAAAGGACAAAGACATTTCAGAACCAATATGTAGAATTAAAACATCAGTAGCACAAGTCAACCAAAACTCAAACACCAAGTAAGAACAGACAGCGCCAGGACATGGAAATACCAATGATCGCACAGAGAACTCAATAAAACAGAACAAATATCACCATCAAGCCATGAAAATACTTCCCTTTAAATGCCAACCTTACCTAATACATCTGCTATCTCATTTCCCTGAAAACATTTGACCAGCTGACTGATCCAATTAATGAACCTAATAATTTCAAGGCATAAGGCCACTTCCACGTTCATTCCTTAGAATCCATCCTCTTAAATACAATAAGCATCCCTCAAAATACCAACAAATTCTCATCTATTACCCTTAGCAAGACCACTAGTGAAAATAAATTAAACAAAAATAAAAAACACAGCCCTTTATATAGACAGATCTTAAGACAAACAAATGAACCTCTACTCTCTCATTCTAACTTAGAATGTGCTACCCCACAAGTCTCGATGCATTACTTTAGGCCAATAACGGGCTACTTGTCAAAATGCACAAGGACAACGTATCTTCTCCAACTTATAAGGGCAGGGGGTGTCTGCATTTCTATCCATTTTAAGATAAAACAGAAAAGGTCAAAAGTAGTGCCTTTTGAATTGTTAAAAGCCAGACCAAGTTCCAGGTCGCGACCAGAATTTGTTGAAGGGAAATTTGTTTTAAGAAACAAATAGAAAAATATATTTATAAAATGAGCATCACCTGTTGCAAGAATCAAGCCATAGTTCAAGAAGGAAAAAAAAAAGGCCTGATTTCTAAAAGATCTTTCCAGCGTACAAATAAGCAGTCACTGAATCCGTAGAATTTAAAATCAGAAGTAAAAAGAAAAAGAAAAAAGATCAGCACCTTATCATCTTCATACACTACGGTAGCTGGGATTTCCTTGTTGATGATTTTGTCAAATCTGAAAAAAAAAAAAAAACAAGTAAATGAGAAGGAATGATCCCGGTAATTCACATCGAAGTGAAAAGGGAAGGAACATTTACTGTCGAGAATTAGTCTTAAAAAAACAGAATTCTTTTTTTCCTAAAAGAAGAAATTGATGAATAGAAGGAGAAGGAGAAACATAGGGCTGGGCTGGCAGCAAGGGCAGCTTCTTTCTCCAAAGCCATGAGGGAATATGCCGGAGGCAAACGGGTTAAGTGAGAACTCAAAACAAACAATCGGCTCTTATTTATTTCATCATTCATCTATAAATATAATCACTAACCCTAGTTTCTTGCCTTTTTGCATCGGGTGAAAAATTTCTATAAAAATTATATTTAATATAAATTTGTGTAAACCGCATGATTAGGTCTCAAGCAGGCGTTGATAAATATAAATTTCTGTATATTTAATATAAATATAAATCACTAACCGCACAGTTAGGTTGAAAGGTACCCGCCACATATGCCAAGCTCACTTCCATGCATACCTAGCTAAAGGATAAGCATTGTATAACTTATGCATATTATAAATAATTACTGACATTCCTCAAGCTTTGGAGGGATAAATATCATGAGCATACTCCATTGGCGAGTACCTTTCAACCTTTTCAGCATACCTCAATGAAGGTACAATTATATAAGTAATTACAAGTTTTTCAGGGAAAAATACTGTGCAATGTTCAAGGCACGCTTCGTCTTCTAAGACACTTAGCCTTCAAGGCATGCTTTGTCTTCTAAGACACTTAGCCTTCAAGGCATACTTCGTCTTCTTAGACACAGCCTTCAAGGCATACTTCAACTTCTCAAACAACTAAACTTTTCAAAAACAAAGCCTCTTCAGGCACATTTAACCTTTTTAGGTAAATAGCGTTTCTAAGAACACCTTGCACATTTATACTTTGCCTCCAAGGCTTCATGCATTCATACTTTGAATGTTTACACCTTGCCTTCAAGGCCTTGTGCGAATTTCACAAGAACAATCAAATCACAAACTTCGCAAAAATTTCCTCCAATTTTATGAAACAAAGTAGGCAGAAAATCTTCTTGACAGAACTTGCCCAGAACATAGACACTTCACTAATACTTCTTGTCTGAGGTAAGGTTACTTTATAACCTTCCCTTCAACAGAGGGCAATTGTTACACATATCCTCACTTAACATACCTTCACCAGACCTCATCAATTGGGACAACCCCACCAAGCAGAATAACCCCGCCAATCACCACCCTCTGCCCAAGGCCACGTCACGCCAAGCTAAACCACTCTGTTGTCACTACTCTTTATCCTCGTTACATCAAATCACATAGCCCCCCTAATATGGCACCCACTTTGAATAACAAGCCCAGCAATAAAACAAGGACACATGGCTTATAAGTGTTCCACTTAAATACTCCCCTAAAACCTCATAACAAGAGGGGACCAATCTATCTACTACCACTTACAACTCTCGGCCCATTGAGTGAACTGCCTCCAACCTTCTTGCCACATTCTTATATTGTATCAACAAAACCCTCAGTTTAATAAAGTTTAGGGTTTTTTAAAATATTTTTTATTTATTAGAAAAATGTATACTATTATATAGTTTACGTTAAGTATTTTATCTTTTACAGCACTAGAAGAGATCTACTTGAACAACAGATTTTTATAAAACATCTAGGCCAAACAAATCCTAAGCATCCAATTTCAAAACGAACATGTCAGTTGATCCAATATTTCAAGGAGAGAGCAGCAGAGTACCAAAAGCTTATTTGAAGAAACACAATTATTGGTTAAGCAGATGCTTTAAATCAAATTGCTTCTGGGAACTGGGACCAATTCAGAGCAGTAATATAAATAACATCAGGCATGATTCTCTACTTACATACTCCAGACCTCCTAAAGCTCGGAAATGCCAAAACACCATTGCCAAGTCTGATAGAAAATAACCAATAGAGAACCGTACAAGACATGTTATTACCATCCAGAAAAACTACCAAATAAACTCTACATGCGTCACAACTCTCACCGGGTTCCTAGAACTAAAATCAAGCCAACACAGATGCAGTAAACAATTTACATACGGATGCTTTTGTTTAGGCAATTAGTATTCTGCTAAGCAAAGTTTTAAAGGAAATAAAAAATAACACAAAAGCTATAATATTAAACAGAGGGAAACAAACAATCCAAAAATAAAAAACAACGTATAGTAGACGATAAACAAACAAAAATGAAGAACAAGACCGACATCTATAGATCTGAAAGACGGAACGAAACAGTATTTCTAAAGCTGAAAACCAAAAACCCTAAGAAAAACCCACCGAAATACAAGTAAAAAAGCATGGAGCTGAAACTAAAAAAGAGATTGATATCTGAAATGAGTCTCCGTTGAAGCAGCGAATTTCAAATATAACAAAAACCAGAAGCGCCAGAGAAAACTTAGGGTTTCTCTTTCACGAAAACTCTCTTCCTACTCTAGCATGTGTTTTTATGGCCTGTGGATACCCAAAGCTAAAAAAGAATGACAGGAAAACGTTGAAAAGAGACCGAAAGTGAGAGAGAATCGCCGAAGAAATGGGGAGCAATGGATTGGATAGATATATTTGAGGATTTAAATTTCGAATGATGGGAAGGAAGCTGGCCAGATCGGAGGTAAGACGCCGGAAAGTGTGTGGAGGCAGCGGCAGCGGTTTGTTAGAAAGGACAATAACCGAACGTGAGAGATATGAATGAAGAAAGAGTTCTTACATTTATATTATTTATTTTGAAAACGGTTTGAATTTTATTTTGTTTTTTGAAAAAATATCAGACTGGATATTAAAATAACCAAATAAACAGTCCACAGCCCAAACACTGAAACGAAAGCCCAAAAACACAAGCCCAACCGTAAATCTTAAACCCTTAACCCAAGCCCAAAGCCTCAAACCCATAGACCCCAAACCCGGATATCCCTGGAATGGGATATACCTAGACCGGGGTATTGCTCAATAGGATATCCCCGAGCCGGGATATTCCTTGAATGGGATATCCCTGGCAGGAATAACTACGACAGGTATCCCGATGATGATAGGTTGGATAAGATGTTGGAATTTTTATCTAAGAACATCTGGGAACATGTTGAATCTGATGAATTTATGGAACATGTGCGTCAAGGTTTGGATTCTCAGCCCTCTTCCCTTGGTGGAAATCAGGCGACGTTAATTCAGCTCCCATCTCATATTCTACCATTAAACCATGATCCCTTGATCTCACCAGCTGGGAGAGTCGGTGATCATGTTGATAATGATCACCGTGGAGTTCGACCATTAAACCCTGATCCCTTGCTCTCATCAGCTAGGAGAGTTGGTGATCATGTTGATAGCGATCCCCATGGACTTTGTGTACCAGAAAATATGGAGGATTCTCAGAAAGTGTCATGTTTTCACCAGCTCATAATCCCTTATGAACAATTTGCTGACAGGGTTGACCAACTATCCAAATCCCAAGATAGGTCAAAAGGGGAGAGGCAAGTTTCACATTGCTTTCTTAGCTGTGGGATTTATTGAATTCAGGAATAAACATTCCCAGATGAGACTGAAGCCTGGAAACACTGCAACTGTAGAAGATCCAGATGTTTGAAACTGTAAGTCCACATGCGAGACAGAACATTTCACTTGGGTAATATGTTACTCGGACTTGGTTTAAGCATATAGCCGAGATCGGTATGTTTCATTTTCTTTTAAGTTTTCCTCATGTATTTAGAAGATGTTTGGAACATCATACTCCAAATGCTCAGAGGGTGCTCAAAAAAAGTGAAGATGTTTGGAACATCTGTTGAGTTTTGTTGTTTGTTGTGATTGGCAGTTATTGTGAGTGCTTTGCAGCAGGGATTTACTGCAAGGATTGTTGTGCATGTGATAACTGTTTGAACAATTCGATATCAAATTGAATTGCGTAACCCTCTCGCATTTGCTCCACCTATTGTTAACCCACCTAATGATTCCCCTAATTTTACTGTAATTATAACTTCTATGATCTTACACTTTTTTCCCTGTTCTATGCTCCACCACCACACCAGCATCGTCGCCGCCGCCGCCGCCGTTCACCTAGGGTTTCAAATCTTTCAACTTTCCCCTTTCTCGGTTTCCTTCTACAAATTTCCGAGCTGGATTATCTCTCTTTCTTCTGGCGAATCTCAATGTGCCGCTGGTTCAGCGGCTTTGTTGATCAAATCTCTTTCCTTTCCCATCTCTCTAATATGTGTATCAGTTTCTCTTGTTGATCAGTTTGGAACAAAAAAAAAGGCTAGGTTTTGGTGAGATTAGTTTCTATTAATTAAAATTTTGAATCCGAGGGTTTTTGTATTTGTATTTTTTTTTTGTTTCGCGGGATTTAAATGGCATTGGGCGATCTGATGACGTCACAATTTTCGCAGTTGTCGTTGGCGGTATCGAATCATGTCATCGACGGTAACATCAGCAGCGGCGGCTATCATGACGACGATGTTGCTTATGCTGACTTGATGTCTCAGAGGAGGGATTTAGATGCTGCATCAACTAGCAGTTACGCCAATGGCGTTACTTCCACGGCCACTGTGCCTACGACCATGGCTTACTTGCCGCAAACTGTTGTTTTATGCGAGCTTCGGCATGCTGCCTTTGAAGCTTCCACGCCAACTGGACCTTCTGATAGTGGCCTTGTTTCCAAATGGCGCCCCAAGTACAGAGTAAGTCCTTTCCTTTCTAGCTTGTTTTCTTCTTTTTTTTTTGCTTACCATTTGTTTGACTGATTATATCTAATAATGGGTTTAAGAAAAAAAAAATATTTACACTGCAGTAGGAAAAGATGGGATTGTGCAAATAATTAGAATTTCCTATTGATATTCGGAAGTAAGAAAATTTGACTTCGTTTAGAGGTTATTAGAAATGTTGCTAAATTGGTTCATATCTATGCCATTTTGGGTCTAGAACTAAAATTTTAATAGGCTTTAGTACAATGGATTTAAGGGAGGGGGATTCTTAGATTGCTAGCATAACATTATGGAATTAGTACTGTCAATTAAGTTTGAAATCCTTGAATTTGATGTGGTCACCTAGCAATGGAAGACATGAAGACATTGTACTCCTCCAGATCAAAGCATTAGAGTCTGGAAGAGTTCAATACTTTGTACATGCTGTCACTGAGAGTAATAACAAATTTTTCTTTGGGGACGTTGGGAGAGAAATATATGATTTCTTTTGGGGTGATTTTGCCGACTGGTATGTTGAATGTTCTTTTATAATCTGCTTTCTGCTAATAGAACGTAGTTCTATTGTTTTATGCCATTAAGGTCTGGATTTTATGCCATTTACAGATCATGGAAACTGAAAAGTAATGAAGTTTATGCTGTTGTTATATAGCACATAATGCCCTTTTTTCTAAGGTTAAAGTTGTAAAATTCATTTGGTGGATAGTGTGTGTTATTTTATTGTTATCATTACTAGAATTCTATTGTAAGTTGGATCAGTATGTGCTGTTGACACATACATGAAATACCTGTCATGGTCGTATGTTTTTTGCAAAAAATACTGGTATAATTTTTACTCTGATTAGCTGTAGTTATTTTTGTGTTATATGTGCAGTTTTTAGATCTGCAACCCATGCTTGGGATTTATGTTTTTTTTGTTTGCATAGGTATATTCAAGCCAGTAAAGCTCGCCTTTACCACTCTGGAGATGATTCAGTTCCTTTAGTAGCTCAGACAGTTCTAATCTATGTTTTCGAGAATATACTGAAATTATTACATCCATTCATGCCATTCTTAACTGAAGAACTGTGGCAGGTGTGGGCTTTGTAGTGTTTACCATGTTTTTTGTTAATATAATATTTATAATTTAAACTCGTTTAGCTTACCATATTCTTGAATCTGATCATTCATGTTAATATTAAGTTTGGATAAAATCCGCTGGAACACAATTTCCATTGATGAGCACCTTATCAAGTCTAGATTTAATGTGCACACCTGACTTTGCACATGCACATGTACTTAAGTGAATTTTGGGTTCACATTACAGCATACATGAATAGTGCTTCATACAAGAAATGATATTTTTTCTTTTCTTTTATTGTTTTAGGCATCCCCTAAGGTTTTCTGCAGATGTAACTGTGGATTTTTCTTTTACTTTATTTATCTTCAGGCACTTCCCAATCGGAGAGAAGCTCTTATAATATCTTCTTGGCCACAAACTTCTCTTCCCAGGAGTACTGATTTTGTAAAAAGATTTGAAAATTTAAAAGCTCTGGTGAGTTTATAGAGCTCTTCTTTTTCCCTCTACATTCGCCACCAAATACTCTTCAACCCAAGGTAAGGGAATCGCTAACCTCTGATAATTTATGTCCTAGACTCGAGCAATCCGGAATGCTAGAGCTGAGTATTCTGTTGAGCCAGCAAAGCGCATAACTGCTTCTATTGTTGGTAGTGAAGAAGTCATTCAGTATATATCTGTAAGTGTAGTTTGTTTCTTTAGGGATTGTCTTATTAATTATAAAGAAAAATGAATGGCACCGTTTTGTTTCTTTTCTTGATTGTGCCATCTTTCAATGCATAATATATACTTGTAACTATACTACCACAGGCTGTTGTAAAGTCTGGCGGAAAAAGGAATGGCTTAATGAACAATGCTAATGTCTTAAGTATCTGTATTCTTAGCATGTCCGCAAATCAATGTTGATAGGTTGTATCCTCTTGATGCGGGAAGAGGAGGAGGTGTTGGCTCTCGTATCCAAGCTAGCTTTAGACAATATTCATTTCGCTGATTCTCCTCCAGGCATGTTTACTTTGAACCATATATGCTTTGGTCCTAGGACAAAGAAATGCTTTGCATATTCATTTCGCTAATTAAATTCTTTTGTTTGGGTTTTTGGTTCTCAGCGTCATGAAAAACTATATTGGTTCGTCTTTCAAATCTATTGATGTTTGTATCGGTGTTCTTTAGTCAGTTTATCGACTACAATGTGTTTTTTTGCCTTTTCATTCCTGTTTGGGGTGGTTTGTTTAGATGGGACGGTTTCGTGGTTTTTGGATCGGGTTCGTGTTCTTTTTGTTCCGCCCCTCTTGGGCCATTGGTTTTTGCTACTCGGGATAGTAGTCCTGGTTTTTTGGGCTGGGAGAATGGGCATGGTTTTGGGGTTTCTGCTCATTCATCGTGTCTCGTGATAATGGGCATTTTTTTGGTAGTTTATTCTCATCTCATTTTCCTTTTTTCTAACATTGCTTTTCCTTTTACTCTCTCCTTTATTCTGCCTGTCTCATTTCAAATTTTTCCTTTTATGTTTTTAGCTTTTTTGTAATCTGACGCCTAAAAAGAATGCAAAGACACTGCCGTTTCTATTTTTGGGATTTTTGGAATCCCTTTGCTTCATAAGGTATGAATCTTTGCTTCAACATTGTCTTTTCCGTTCTCTGTTTTTAATTTAAGAACTATGCTTTTGTACTTCTATTTCTTGGTTTATTTTATGGTTTTTGGTTTTCAGTTTAGAAATCATCGTTTCTATTCGTTGTTTCTTTTGTTTTTTTATTTATTACTCATACACCGTTGGTTGGCAAATTCTGCTCATTTTGCATTCTCCTAAGCCAAACAGAGACTTAAACGTTATTTATTTCAAAATTTTCTATTCTCGTGCAGAATTTTAATTGTCATCTTTGTAGTTAATTTTCTTTCTTATTCTGCTCCCGCTCTATCCTCGTCTTATTCCGACTCGGAATAAGCTACTCCCTGATATCCGTGCATTTCTTATTCCGGTTCGTAATTTTTAGGTACCGGTTTATGTGTTTTAGTGGCCGGTTCGTATATTTTTCCTCGTCTGGACCGGGCAACTCATCATGCTTATTCCGCCCGGATATCCCATTCCGGGATATCCTGCCTTGTTATCCCGTATTGGTATATCCCGGTTGGGTATATCCCATTCCAGAATATCCCGATTCCCCCTTTTTTCCTAACGTCTCTTTATCTTCTTTGTCTTTAATTTCCCCAAAAAAAAAAAAGTAATTTAAAGAAGGTATTAATTATTCTTCACCTTCTCAAATCCCCTCCCTTCTCCATCGTTGGAAATTTCTCTCTCTTCCATTCATAGCTTTTTCATTAAATAAAAAAAATTAAATAAAAAATAATAAAATTAAATAAAAAATAACAATTTAATAATTCAAATAAAATACTAAGTGACCGTTAAAATGGCCCAAAACTGATTTACTAAAATATCTCTTCAATCTATGCACATTTATTATCCTTTTCTTTCTCTCTCTCTCGGTCTCCCTTCTTTGTTTTCTTTTTCTTCCTCATTTCTTCTGTTTTCATAACAAATCATCAACTATATCTCTTCAATCCAAATCTCCTCCCATTTCTTTACCGATTCTCTCTCTCGGTCTCTTTTTAATTTCTTTCCTCTCATTTTTTTAGCTTTGGATAACCAAAGGCCAAAAAAAACACACACGCTACACTGTTTTTTGTGGTTTTTGAAATCCACTGCTTCATAGGGGACTGATTTTGAGGTATGAATCTTGAACTTGGTAACCACAAAAAGCAGAGTGTAGCGTGTGTGTTTTGGTGAATCTCAACGCGCCGCTGGTTCAGCGGCTTTGTTGATCAAATCTCTTTCCTTTCCCATCTCTCTAATATGTGTATCAGTTTCTCTTGTTGATCAGTTTGGAGCAAAAAGAAAAAAGGCTAGGTTTTGGTCAGATTAGTTTCTATTAATTAAAATTTTGAATCCGAGGGTTTTTGTGTTTGTATTTTTTTTTGTTTCGCGGGATTTGAATGGCATTGGGGGATCTGATAACGTCAGCAGCGGCGGCTATCATGACGACGATGTTGCTTATGCTGACTTGATGTCTCAGAGGAGGGATTTAGATGCTGCATCAACTGGCAGTTACACCAATGGCGTTACTTCCACGGCCACTGTGCCTACGACCATGGCTTACTTGCCGCAAACTGTTGTTTTATGCGAGCTTCGGCATGCTGCCTTTGAAGCTTCCACGCCAACTGGACCTTCTGATAGTGGCCTTGTTTCCAAATGGCGCCCCAAGTACAGAGTAAGTCCTTTCCTTTCTAGCTTGTTTTCTTCTTTTTTTTGCTTACCATTGGTTTGACTGATTATATCTAATAATGGGTTTAAGAAAAAAAAAATATTTACACTTCAGTAGGAAAAGATGGGATTGTGCAAATAATTAGAATTTCCTATTGATATTCGGAAGTAAGAAAATTTGACTTCGTTTAGAGGTTATTAGAAATGTTGCTAAATTGGTTCATATCTATGCCATTTTGGGTCTAGAACTAAAATTTTAATAGGGCTTTAGTACAATGGATAGAAGGGAGGGGGATTCTTAGATGTGCTAGCATAACATTATGGAATTAGTACTGTCAATTAAGTTTGAAATCCTTGAATTTGATGTGGTCACCTAGCAATGGAAGACATGAAGACATTGTACTCCTCCAAATCAAAGCATTAGAGTCTGGAAGAGTTCAATACTTTGTACATTAAGTAATCTGCTGTTGTTTTTACCATCCCAGTATGTCATTTGCCTTGTGATGAACTACTGACTAAGGAATATATTTTGAATGGTTGGTTGTTTATGTATTTGCACACTTGAGCCTTCAGAGTAGAAACTCAATTCTTTTAATCCTTTTAATTTCATTTGTAGTAAAGTAACAATTCCCATACCTTCTCCTGTAGCTTAGTGTTTTGAACATGCCATGGTGAAATGTATTCTATTTTTAACTTTTAGGTTTTGACATGAATTTTGAATATAAAAGCAAAATAAGGAGACAATATTGTGGAAGATTGTTATGTCTGCTTAAAGAGATTTATAAAGCCTAAACATGCAGAATACAAATAATTTGAAATAGTGTTATACTATACCAAATTTGTTCGCATTCTACTTCCTAAAGTGTGCATTAAAAAGACTGTTTTTATCTTTCAGCAGCCTCTTTGCTCGGGTTTCATTGCAATACATTAAGTAATATTTTCTTTCTTGGAACTGAATTTGATTCTTAGATAATAGTATGTTTCTTCTTAATAAATATTAGAAACCATCCCCTAAGAACTATTTTCCCTTTAATTTGTCTTGATATGTGTCTGAAGTTGAAAATCAGGAACAAATTAAGCGAACCGAAAAATGAAAATAAGGGCAAGCCGGGAAAAGGATTCTTATCTGCTAACCTCTCTCAGCCCTCGTCATAAAGGCCACACCTATATCGGGTCTGATTCTAATGTTCTCTTCCTATATTAATA
Source organism: Gossypium sturtianum (assembly GCA_025698515.1). Taxonomy (NCBI): domain Eukaryota; kingdom Viridiplantae; phylum Streptophyta; class Magnoliopsida; order Malvales; family Malvaceae; genus Gossypium; species Gossypium sturtianum. The sequence continues at coordinate 100,385,757 of CM046947.1, forward strand.
TTTTGCCTCATCCTCACCGTGTCTTTTTTATCTCAACATTATGGATGCTAATGCTTCTTTTTTTGCTGTCATAGATAGATATTTTCTTTTTTGGCAAGATATCTTTTCCAATTTTACCTCTTAAGGTTCAGCTTTATGATTCTGTACTTCTCACTCGAGTGTTTTGAATGGTACATGACATGTTCCAAGGCTTTTATTAGATTCGTATTTACACCCTTTGAGGTTTATATGAGTAAATTCAATTTTAACTCGATGTTTACTTGGTTATGATCTTTAAATTCAAATTTCGCTTTTTTCCCTTCAAATTTTCCGTGTAGTTTCTTTTCTGGTTCATGTTTTATTCGTTTCCACTACCATGAACAAATTGATGTTACTATCTATGTGGCTTAATAAGTCATTTAAATAATATCAGCTTGCAGTTGTTTTCCTTTGATATGAGGTTCTCTAGTAAAAAATTCAAGCTGACCAAACAGTTTGCAGTTTGAACTATTTATCTAACGGCAGTGTTGCCCAATTGCAGATTTACTGTGAACCCACTGCGTCGAATAAGACAGCACAATGGGGAAATAGGGAGGGGTGCTTGGAGGACAAAGAGCCGACGCCCGTGGGAGATGGTTGTGTGCATATATGGTTTTCCAACCAATGTATCTGCTCTTCAGGTCATATATATAATATATATTTTATATTTTATATATAGTCTATAATATGGTTGTATTCGAATCTGTTGCATCACCTTTTGGGCTTAGTAGAAAACTGGCAGGTTATGCTTGAAATGCCATTTATGACTATGAATTGGTCTATCTCACAAGCCTCATCATTTAGCGCTTGTTGATTTTCTTGTATACATGCGCTCAGGATCCTAGCTTGCTTGTTGTAACAAGGAATTTTGTTGGGCTCAACAGCTATATTCTTCCTTGAGTTTTCATGCATTTGTATCATCTTTTTTTATTTTTACGGTATTTGGTTAACTTATTCCAGCGACTGCAGATGAATATCTTCTCACTCTAGATGAGATTTGGCTATGGCAGGAAACCTTTAGTTTAGGGGATTTTTTGGGTTCTTATCTACTTTATTGTGAAATTTAATTGTCTTATGTTGTCCATGCTTAGTTGATGAAGTGCTATATATAAATGTGTATGTTAAATTGAGCCATAAGGAAACAAGAGATAGAGAATGCCGGATTTTTTTAAATGCAGAAAAGGCAGCTTTTGACACTCGAAGAGACATTCTTGATTGGTGAAGAATGCTTCCAAAATTTAAAATTTTCTGAGCTAATTGATTTTATTATATGTAATACTTCCAATAACTGTTCTGACTCATGGCTTATTACTAATAGATAAATGTTTTCTGATGGGTTGATGCCTGCAGTTTGAGTGGGCCTGGCAGCATCCTCAAGAATCAGCGGCTGTGAGGCAAGCAGCTGCAACATTTAAATCCTTCTCTGGTGTCACCAATAAGATAAAACTTGCATATATGATGCTCGCCCTCCCTGCCTGGCAGAGGTATATACTTGCCTTTTATCCCTGATAAATCCTGTTTTGTTTTGGTCAATATTTGGTTAACCAATGTGTTATATTGTTTTTTGATCAGCTTGAACATCACGGTAAACTACTTCTCAACCAAATACACAAATCATTCTGCTAGTTGCCCAAGCTTGCTGGAGCAGATGAAAGTTAAAGTTTCACCAATGGATGAGCTCCCCTGCTATACTGAACCAAATTAGTTTGAATACAAAGATGATTGTGATAACTTGGATGAATATGACGAAGTCCGTGATACATGTGAAACTGTTCCAGAAACATATCCAAATGAAGTGGTTATTGTTTCAGCAGATAATTTGCATAGCATCATTCATGAGGCTTGTCATGAACAATCTGAACACATTGAAGAATATGGGACAAGAAATCTCCTGTTTCCCAATTTCTCAATTATCTCTCTCCTATAATGCCATCCAGAGCGAGAGCATCACTGTGTAAGAAAAGGCTTTCTGAGTCCTGTTTTACATTGATTTCTTCATTGTTTAACTCACCACATTTAAATATAGACCTACGACCAATAAGCTTAAGCTTCCTTCAAAGGTGTTTTTTATTTTTCACTTAGGATATTTTTGGAAGTCTAACCAATCACTTTGCTCATAACTAAAGATTGTTTTGTTTATGTTAGAGATGAAATTGGTGGGTCAAGTTCAAATGGTCGCAACCAAGATGATTCTCTGATCAAACATGGTGAATACTGGGCTCAACATGATGAACTACATGGTGCTTGTTTCAATGCCTCGGAAGTGACCACAGGAAAAACTAATGATAACACGAATGATGGCATGGTTGAGATTTCCGATGATGAAAGGTTGGATAAGATGTTGGAATTTTCATCTAAGAACATCTGGGAACATGTTGAATCTGATGAATTTATGGAACATGTGCGTCAAGGTTTGGATTCTCAGCCCTCTTCCCTTGGTGGAAATCAGGCGACGTTAATTCAGCTCCCATCTCATATTCTACCATTAAACCATGATCCCTTGATCTCACCAGCTGGGAGAGTCGGTGATCATGTTGATAATGATCACCGTGGAGTTCGACCATTAAACCCTGATCCCTTGATCTCATCAGCTAGGAGAGTTGGTGATCATGTTGATAGCGATCCCCATGGACTTTGTGTACCAGAAAATATGGAGGATTCTCAGAAAGTGTCATGTTTTCACCAGCTCATAATCCCTTATGAACATTTTGCTGACAGGGTTGACCAACTATCCAAATCCCAAGATAGGTCAAAAGCGGGGAGGCAAGTTTCACATTGCTTTCTTAGCTGTGGGATTTATTGAATTCAGGAATAAACATTCCCAGATGAGACTGAAGCCTGGGTTGAGTTTTGTTGTTTGTTGTGATTGGCAGTTATTGTGAGTGCTTTGCAGCAGGGATTTACTGCAAGGATTGTTGTGCATGTGATAACTGTTTGAACAATTCGACATCAAATTGAATTGCGTAACCCTCTCGCATTTGCTCCACCTATTGTTAACCCACCTAATGATTCCCCTAATTTACTGTAATTATAACTTCTATGATCTTACACTTTTTTTCCCTTTAAATTTGTGTAATTTCATAAGTGTTTGACATGATGAACACTCCATCAGCCAGGCACAAAAGCGGATGCAAATGCATGAGGTCAAAATGCCTAAAATAGTATTGTGAGTGCTATCGGGTATGTTTTAACTTTTTAGCTCCATGTTACTTATGTTGCTCCCAATTTCCTTTTTTATTTTTAAGAACTTGTATTCAAGATCCATGTGTAAATATACACCTGGACATAGATATGTTATATGACCCTCCAAGTATATAAAAAAAACTCTTTAAATTATTAAACAAATCAGTGTTAGACATAAACTGACAACACTCAAGTTTGTGTTTAATAGATGGTTGTCATCTTATTTCCTTTTCGGATGAAAAGTCAACTTGTTAAGATGATATATAGTATATGAACTTAATTACCTCTAATCAATCCGACTGCACAAACATTCTTCATTTTTTTTTAGGTTAAGGATGCTACTATGAGGATTGTTACAATTCTTTTGGCAAGAAGTCAGGTAATTTCTAAACTTGAAAATGATTTATCATATCTATAAGGCCGTCTACATTTGTACAAGCAGCCAAACTTAAGAGGGGGCTCCTGCCAAGGAGAAGGAACTAATAAATTGAGCTCACTTTCCTTTTTAAGCCATTGGTTAATGACTTCGGTTTTTTTATTGCATGAATTTGATTCTTTGAACAATCTTCTTGTGGTGTTTTGTTTTAATTCAAAATTTCCCGAATCATGAATGGTTGATGTGGAAATTTGATTAGGACAATGTGAAAAAGTTATGCTGTAATTTTCTGGACTGTCAAGATATAGGTATGTTAGGGGAAGCCTACTCTCTGTTTACAGGTAAGTTTAATCTTGAGTGTTAAATGAGGTTGATATCCTTTAATCTACAGTTTTTATATATTTAAGGTCAGGGAATAGCTGTTTCCAATTACTTGAACACTTGGCTGTTTTCATTTAATCTACAGTTAATATATATTTAAGGCCGCTTTCCTTATACAATTGCTGTTTGATTTTCTTTTTTCAAGGAAAAATGCAGTTTGTATGGCATTGTTGTGTGTTTTCTAATAGAATCTAAAGTAAGAGACTTTGGGCTCAATTAACATCAATTTTAACTAGAAGAACATGGTCATATTTAGAGTGAAAAGTCTTGCATTTTATCTGGTGCTTAGGTGGTGCATATTAGTCCGTCCATGGATCAATGCATATTTGGTTTTCTTTTCACACTGAAAGGTGCTTTCACTCATCAGTAAGGATTGGGGTAGATTTTCTTTAAAACCGTTGAGTGGAGCTCATCGATGAGCTTAGTTGGAATTGTTTGTGTGCTGGTACTTACATGATTTGGATATGGGTTTTGATTGAAATATTCAGGTAATATCTAAATGCATGGCATGGCTGGAATTAGGGATGCAATTTAACTGAAAAGGTTGTTTTATATTACAAAGTAGTTACGAGTGGTTATTGTGTTGCATTAGAAGATGTTAACTAAGTGTTGTTTTCTTTCTTATGAAGAACACAGTACATAATTCTAGGAATACCTTTTGCTTCTCGTGTTTAATATGGTGCTGATGCTCTCTCATATAGCTTAATAGGATAGATAATTGATCATTTGCTTTCAATCAAGGTAGAACATAGAATGTGCCTAATGTTTTGAGCATCTGTGCATATCATACATAATGCTATAAATTTGCCTCATATAGGTTGATTGAGCTAAATCCATTAAAATTTCTTAAGGTGACATCGTTTTTCCTGTTGGTTCATTAGATGATTACAGTGAAGACATTCCCATTGAAGACGAGGATGAAATAGAAGATGATGCAGAACCGAATAATAAAAACAGGTCCTCGTGAATGTCAATAATGTTTTCTATCAACCAAGAGGTTTATTAGTGCAAAAAGATTGATGGCAATATCTTGCTATTCCATGAGGCTTTACTGATTTGTGAAGTTGGCAGCTTAGTTTAATGGCCCACACTTTTCCAACTTTCATCAGCAGAGGAGAGCACCTATGCAAGTTGTGGGGTTTGTTGTTTTCTTTTTTCTTTCTAAAATCATGTATAAACATCAAACATTATATCAATAGCTATTATCACAGTCAATCATTATATGAGCTTGAATTTGGAATCTCAAAATTCCCGGGATTTTTTTAATTAAATTGATATTATTAAATTGGATAAATCACAATAGCATGGGGTTGTATCTTGCTTCTTGCAAATTTAGTAATTTGTTGAATTCCGACATCCAGGAACATCGGACAAGGCATGGCACCCTTTTTCAGGCATGAACTTATTTCTTTTTCAATAAGTAATTTTCAGACATGGCGATTGGTTTCAAAAGGGAAATGAAAATAAGGGCAAGCCGGGAAGTAGCATTTAGTTGCCATTACTTCTTTCACTGGTAGTGTCAAACATTTAGGATGCATTTGTCAGGCATTATTGATACAACATTCTGTGGTTTTCTGAATTTATTTATAAACTGGAAAGTGCAGATAACTACATTCGGGCAACCTTTGCATCTCAACTTCGAAAGATGTTTCATATAGCATAATCTGATTTTATTCTACGCATTTGAGTCTACAGTGGAATCTAGTAAAAGTCGTATGACAAGTTTTATATCTAGTAAAAGTGAAATCTAGCTAATGTTCAAAGTCTTTAAGTTATGTGTAAATTTCCAATCTGTGACCTGTTTTACTTGTTACTTCATTTGTTTTCTTTGCATTGTACATATGGCAGTAATAATAGTAGTGATAATCATAGAAGTAATAATTAGGCGCTTACATTTGTTCAAATATCAGTAGGGTAAGTTTGTGTTCTGAAACTTGTATTCCTATTGCAGGTGCTGTTATAGAGGCGTTTATTAGACTTCACGAAAAAGGATTAATTTATCAAGGTATATGCCAAAATTCCATTGCTTACTATCATGTTTCACTTTGCTAACTGATATTTAGCATGTTTACTTTCTCATTTGATCATAATTTTCTATCTTCCTCCTTTGCTTCAGCTGCCTATCGTAGGGAAAAGAAAAGAATGTCAATATTATCTTTCTGTGCACTAAAAATCTAGAAGAAATTATGATATCAAATGAAAAACAACAAAGAAAGACTAGTATTAACATTTAAAAGGAATTTTATATATATTTTCCCCCTTAGAGTGTATTGATTTAGAAATACTGATGCTTCAATTTGACATCTAGTCTGAGTTAGTCATTGACTGGTCCAAACTTGGTAACATGGAACTGATGTAAATAGACTTTTCTGTACTTATTATTGTACATGTGCATATAGAATGTCTGGTCTGAAAATAGCTGAGCAAAAGACTGAAGGGAAGGAGGTTTTAAACCGACAAGCTTTCTTTTGGACTTCAAGTACAGTTATTTTTCATGGTGACTTGAATATATTCTCTGGTGTTTGGTGGTAGGATGTGGGAACTACTTTCTTTTCTGTTTGTTAATTTATCAAATATTCAACTATACAACTCAGCTCAGATTTTTCTGATTTGATTTTATTGTTAATTGCACTATATTAGTCTCAGTAACTAACCTAGTTTAACTGATATGATATCTTCTTTTAGGGTCTTACATGGTTAACTGGTCTCCAAAGTTACAGACTGCTGTTTCAGACTTGGTATGAATCTTGTTTGCATGGGGATATTGCTTTTCTTTTTATGCATTTTGTTTTACATCTTTTATCATTCAACATTGTTTTTTGCATATGATTCATAGGAAGTAGAATACTCTGAAGAGCCTGGTACCCTCTACTATATTAAATATCGTGTTGCTGGAGGTTCAAGGTACTTCTTGTTAGGCCTTTTTTTTGTGTGTTTGCTTTGCTTTTCTGGAGTATGAGTGGACTTAAATAACTCAAACAAGAAAATGTAGTAATTCAACTGGATTCATAATTGCCAGAGTAAAAAGATAGAAGGACTGAGAGAAGACAGGGAATGTTATGTTACCTTAAGAGCTTTAAAAATATACTCTTATTGGAATGTCAAATGTGGTAACTAAGTGGTAGAGAATCTCCTTATCGTATTGTTATTTTATTTTTGATTTAATATAAAATTTACACATGCTTTCATTTCATATGGTATCTCTGTATATCAGCTGAATGGGAAGTTTTGTGTGATTATTGATATATCCATGTGGTGAAATACTCGGATTTTTCTGATTTGATTTTATTGTTAATTGCACTATATTAGTCTCAGTAACTAACCTAGTTTAACTGATATGATATCTTCTTTTAGGGTCTTACATGGTTAACTGGTCTCCAAAGTTACAGACTGCTGTTTCAGACTTGGTATGAATCTTGTTTGCATGGGGATATTGCTTTTCTTTTTATGCATTTTGTTTTACATTTTTTATCATTCAACATTGTTTTTTGCATATGATTCATAGGAAGTAGAATACTCTGAAGAGCCTGGTACCCTCTACTATATTAAATATCGTGTTGCTGGAGGTTCAAGGTACTTCTTGTTAGGCATTTTTTTGTGTGTTTGCTTTGCTTTTTGGAGTATGAATGGACTTAAATAACTCAAACAAGAAAATGTAGTAATTCAACTGGATTCATAATTGCCAGAGTAAAAAGATAGAAGGACTGAGAGAAGACAGGGAATGTTATGTTACCTTAAGAGCTTTAAAAATATACTCTTATTGGAATGTCAAATGTGGTAACTAAGTGGTAGAGAATCTCCTTATCGTATTGTTATTTTATTTTTGATTTAATATAAAATTTACACATGCTTTCATTTCATATGGTATCTCTGTATATCAGCTGAATGGGAAGTTTTGTGTGATTATTGATATATCCATGTGGTGAAATACTCGGATTTTGGTTAAAGATAGAATTATATTCATCTGTGTTACCTAGCCTTACATGAAGGGAAATTGAGTTGTAATCTTTTAAGTGAATAGGTTCTAGTCGCAACCCTTAGATTAACATAATTTTGATTTGCTCATTGGTTGATGGTTTTATGAGACTGAAAAAAGATGCGTTGGATATATTCTCTAATGATGTCATAACCAATTTCTTCTTCATTTATTGTCTTAGTTGATTTCTCAATGCATTCTGGCTCCAAATAATTGTTTTTTTCATTTGATTTTTTTGTTTTGGGTTAGCTTACAGAATTTAAAAATTGTCTTTGACCAATCGTTTGATAATTATTACCTTATACAAGTGCAGTTTGATTTTCTTTTTTAATGTTGTCATTGTGCATAAATGTTAAAGGGTTAAATATTTTAGAATTAAAAGCAAATTGATATGATATATATACCAGTTATAATATTATTTAATTTCATATTATACAATCAATATAAAATGAAATAGTTTATGTAGTATTTTAATTTATTATAATTTTTAATTTTTTTAAATTTTTTAAAATTTTAAAATTAAGACTAAATTGTCATAGTGTATAAATGTTGAGGGTTAAATATTTTAGAATTAAAAGTAAATTGACATGATATATAAACCAATTAGAAAAGCCATGTCATCGGGTGAACAAAATATATAATCTCAAATAGTTGGATGACTAAATTGTAATTTTTCATAGTTTAAAGATGCTTATCCCTAACATTACATTTTGGAAATGTTATTGTTATATTCTGGTGTTAATCGAAGGATAGTTTGCTTATGTTGTGAATGCTGTGATTACAAGAGTGTCTTTTTGCATATGATTCATAGGAAGTAGAATACTCTGAAGAGCCTGGTACCCTCTACTATATTAAATATCGTGTTGCTGGAGGTTCAAGGTACTTCTTGTTAGGCATTTTTTTTGTGTGTTTGCTTTGCTTTTCTGGAGTATGAATGGACTTAAATAACTCAAACAAGAAAATGTAGTAATTCAACTGGATTCATAATTGCCAGAGTAAAAGATAGAAGGACTGAGAGAAGACAGGGAATGTTATGTTACCTTAAGAGCTTTAAAAATTTACTCTTATTGGAATGTCAAATGTGGTAACTAAGTGGTAGAGAATCTCCTTATCGTATTGTTATTTTATTTTTGATTTAATATAAAATTTACACATGCTTTCATTTCATATGGTATCTCTGTATATCAGCTGAATGGGAAGTTTTGTGTGATTATTGATATATCCATGTGGTGAAATACTCGGATTTTGGTTAAAGATAGAATTATATTCATCTGTGTTACCTAGCCTTACATGAAGGGAAATTGAGTTGTAATCCTTTAAGTGAATAGGTTCTAGTCGCAACCCTTAGATTAACATAATTTTGATTTGCTCATTGGTTGATGGTTTTATGAGACTGAAAAAAGATGCGTTGGATATATTCTCTAATGATGTCATAACCAATTTCTTCTTCATTTATTGTCTTAGTTGATTTCTCAATGCATTCTGGCTCCAAATAATTGTTTTTTTCATTTGATTTTTTTTTTTTGGGTTAGCTTACAGAATTTAAAAATTGTCTTTGACCAATCGTTTGATAATTATTACCTTATACAAGTGCAGTTTGATTTTCTTTTTTTAATGTTGTCATAGTGCATAAATGTTAAAGGGTTAAATATTTTAGAATTAAAAGCAAATTGATATGATATATATACCAGTTATAATATTATTTAATTTCATATTATACAATCAATATAAAATGAAATAGTTTATGTAGTATTTTAATTTATTATAATTTTTTATTTTTTTTTTAAATTTTTTTAAAATTTTAAAATTAAGACTAAATTGTCATAGTGTATAAATGTTGAGGGTTAAATATTTTAGAATTAAAAGCAAATTGACATGATATATAAACCAATTAGAAAAGCCATGTCATCGGGTGAACAAAATATATAATCTCAAATAGTTGGATGACTAAATTGTAATTTTTCATAGTTTAAAGATGCTTATCCCTAACATTACATTTTGGAAATGTTATTGTTATATTCTGGTGTTAATCGAAGGATAGTTTGCTTATGTTGTGAATGCTGTGATTACAAGAGTGTCTTTTTGCATATGTTTTACATATGGTGACAGGAAATAATTTTCCTTACGATTACTAGAAGCTTATCCCTAACATTACATTTTGGAAATGTTATTGTTATATTCTGGTGTTAATCGAAGTGTTTTCTGCCATACAGGCTGCTAGATTATTCAATGAAGCTGCTCAGATGTCTCCTGAGGATGCTGATGTACACATTGTCCTTGGTGTTCTGTATAATTTGTCGAGAGAATATGATAAGGCCATTGCATCTTTCAAAACTGCTCTGAAAAATGATTATTCTCTTTGGAACAAGCTTGGTGCAACACAAGCCAACAGTGTGCAGAGTGCTGATGCAATATTAGCTTAACAACAGGTAGCCTCTACATGATTCCCCCTTGAATAGTGGTTGCCTATCTGTATACCGCCTGATATGTTAATTTCATAATTAGTTTTTTTATAATTAAAATTTTATTTTCCCTATCCTAAAATTTTGGGGTTCTTTTTACTAAGTTGGAGTACCTGTAATGTGTGAAATTCAAAATATATGAGTATTAGGATTTTACTAAGGATCAATTTGTATGGTGTGTTGCTCACTATTTTGCTTGTTAGGCCAGAATAAAACAAATGAATTATGACGGTGTTGACAACGTTGGCAAGGGTGCTGTAACTACCTGAACCATTTGAGGTGCAAGATGTAAAAAGAGCACTTTTTTTGAGTAAAATAAGGTGAATATGTAAATTTGTGCTTCTTGAATCAAGGGGGCTTTTTCGCTTCTATACAAAAAAGTGTGCCTAGGACTTGGCTTGTGCTTAATCAATTGAAAGGATGGCATAAAGAAATGCAAAACATGTGATAACCCAACATGTCAATCTTCTGTGTGCCAAATTCATATGGGTTGCATCATCTTTTCCTCTATTTCTCTTCTTTGTTATCTTTCAATGGTAAAGTGATGCATTGGTGTGTTATACAGCTCTCTTATAGGGTTGAATTATTTACTTGCTCCATCTTTGTAACCTTAGGCTGCTAAAAAGATTCTTCAAATAACATGTTGCACCTAGTTGGACCTTAGAAGACAAACTAGCTCTTCTATTAAGCTCCATGTAATTAGTTATTTGATTTGTTGAAGCTATTGGTTAATTTAGATGATTTGATTATGCACTTCCTCAATTTACATATACCCTTGATCATCTCTTTCAAAATGCCTTTTTTAATGCATTCAGATCTTGCATATGCAGTTTGATTTGTTTAGCCTCTGTTACTGAGATTGTCCATTTAAAATTACTTGATGATAAACTTCCCTTTGCCTGTGGTGGCCATATTTTCAGCACTATTGAATTTAGTCTTTTGGTCTATGTCTGGTTCTTTAGGCACTTGATTTGAAGCCAAACTAGGTGCGTGCTTGGGCAAACATGGGTATCAGTTAGAAGACAAACTAGCTCTTCTATTAAGCTCCATGTAATTAGTTATTTGATTTGTTGAAGCTATTGGTTAATTAAGATGATTTGATTATGCACTTCCTCAATTTACATATACCCTTGATCATCTCTTTCAAAATGCCTTTTTTAATGCATTCAGATCTTGCATATGCAGTTTGATTTGTGTAGCCTCTGTTACTGAGATTGTCCATTTAAAATTATTTGATGATAAACTTCCCTTTGCCTGTGGTGGCCATATTTTCAGCACTATTGAATTTAGTCTTTTGGTCTATGTCTGGTTCTTTAGGCACTTGATTTGAAGCCAAACTAGGTGCGTGCTTGGGCAAACATGGGTATCAGTTACGCCAACCAGGTTTGTTATATCCTGCACTGTTCTCTCATTGTCTTGACATTCATGAAAAGGGAACTGCATTTCTTACTTTATGTCTTCATTTCCTTTTGCATATTTCTGAGATGGTCAATCCTTCTAAATGAAAATTTATGGGTATGTGATCAGGAATTTAATCACCTTGTTTTCAATATATAGGTCTCAACATATTTTGGAAAGAGAATTGGTTCGAAATAACACTAATCTCGATGGAAAGATGAAAATCTATTTGATTGGTCAGTAATAAATTTTATGGTCTAAAATGAAACCCATTATGTATCCAAGATTAATACATTTTGGGCTGGGAGAATGGGCATGGTTTTGGGGTTTCTGCTCAGTTACTGTGTCTTGTGATAATGGGCATTTTTTTCGTAGTTTATTCTCATCTCATTTTCCTTTTTTTCTAACATTGCTTTTCCCTTTACTCTCTCCTTTATTCTGCCCGTCTTACTTCAAATTTTTCCTCTTATGTTTTTTAGCTTTTTTGTAACCTTTGCCCAAAGGAATGCAAAGACACTGCCGTTTCTGTTTTTGGGATTTTTGGAATCCCTTGCTTCATAAGGTATGAATCTTTGCTTCAACATTGTCTTTTCCGTTTTCTGTTTTTAATTTAAGAACTATGCTTTTGTACTTCTATTTCTTGGTTTATTTTATGGTTTTTGGTTTTCAAGTTTAGAAATCACTGTTTGTATTTGTTGTTTCTTTTGTTTTTTTAATTTATTACTCATACACCTGTTGGTCGGCAAATTCTGTTCATGCTGTAGTCAATTTTATTTCTTATTGTGTTCCGGCTCTATCCCTGTCGTATTCCGACTCGGAATAAGCTTCTTCCTGGATATCCTGGCATTTCTATTCCGGTTCAGAATTTTTAGGTACCGGTTTATGGGTTTTAGTGGCCGGTTCAGATATTTTTCCTCGTCTGGTCCGGGCAACCTGTCATGCTTATTCCGCCCGGGGATATCCCATTCCGGGGATATCCCGGTTCACTGTTATCCCGCATTGGTATATCCCGGCTGGGGTATATCCCATTCCAGGAATATCCCGATTCCCCCTTTTTTTTTTCCTAACGTCTCTTTATCTTCTTTGTCTTTAATTTCCCAAAATAAAAAAAGTAATTTAAAGAAGGTATTAATTATTCTTCAGGCTTCTCAAATCCCCTCCCGTCGTTAAAATTTCTCTCTCTTCCATTCATAGCTTTTTCATTAAATAAAAAATTAAATAAAAATAACAATTTAATAATTCAAATAAAATACTAAGTGACCGTTAAAATGGCCCAAAACCGATTTACTAAGTGACCTTTTGTTAAATATCTCTTCAATCTATGCACATTTATTATTCGTTCCTCTCTCTCTCTATCCGTCTCCCTCTTTTGTTTTCTTTTTCTTCCTCATTTCTTCTGTTTTCATAACAAATCATCAAATATATCTCTTCAATCCAAATCTCCTCCCATTTCTTTACCGATTCTCTTTCTCGGTATCTTTTCAATTTCTTTCCTCTCATTTTTTTAGCTTTGGGTAACCAAAGGCCAAAAAGAACACACACGCTACACTCTGTTTTTTGTGGTTTTTGAAATCCACTGCTTCATCGGGGACTGATTTTGAGGTATGAATCTTGAACTTGGTATGAATCTTGAACTTTGTCTTTGTCTGTCTTTGCCTTTTCATTTCTATTTTGGTTTCAGATCAATGTTTTTTTTACTTCAATTTCAGTAGGTTCATTTCTCTGCCGTTTCTTTGTTGCGATTTTTGTAACCCCTGCTTCATTGGACAACATTTGTCTTTTGCTTTTTTCATCTCTTTTTTGGAGTGTGGTGTGTTTAGCTTTGTGGGTTTGGGGTGTTGTTGGTTCATGTTTGCAGTCTTTGGTCTGACCAAATTAAAGTCTCTTCTTTCCATTCCCTTTTATCTCACTTAAGATAATGCTTTTAACTTTTTCGGCTGGCGTTCTTTCTAATATGACAGTCCAGATAGCCTACTGGTCTCGTGTATAAAAAACTGCTTTCTAGTCTGATGTCCTGCAAAAGAAAAATCTCTGATTGGCTGGATTATAAGTACTGTGAAACCGGTATCCCAATTGTTAAGTCAACCATCAGGAAATTGGCACACATGAATGACTTTAATTAAATAATTCCTTTGAAAACTGTACAATAATTAGTTTAATTGATCGGTCTGAGGTATGTGCTTGTAAATTAAAGGGGTAAAATGCAATGTTAAGCTTGCTTGTTTAATCTGTTTCCTCAAATTAATTGTCTTAAATTCGACGAATTAAAGGGGTAAATTAAACAAGATTAGGGTAACATTGGATTTTACCCCAATAATTGAAGGGGTAAATTAAAGTTATTTAATTAATTTAAGACAATTAAGCTTGCTTGTTGTAACAAGGAATTTTGTTGGGCTCAACAGCTATATTCTTCCTTGAGTTTTCATGCATTTGTATCATCTTTTTTATTTTTATGGTATTTGGTTAACTTATTCCAGCGACTGCAGATGAATATCTTCTCACTCTATACGAGATTTGGCTATGGCAGGAAACCTTTAATTTAGGGGATTTTTTGGGTTCTTATCTACTTTATTGTGAAATTTAATTGTCTTATGTTGTCCATGCTTAGTTGATGAAGTGCTATAAATAAATGTGTATGTTAAATTGATGAAGTGCTATATATAAATGTGTATGTTAACTTGGGAACGTGTCAAGGTCAGTTTTTTAGTGGACTATAATCTGTATTCATTGTGTATCTATATTTGTTGTTTCCACATCTAATTAAGCCAAGCCCAAGAGTGAAGTCAGGGCAGTGCAGTTTTATTGTTGCATAATTTTAGGATCTTGAATTCCATGCATTATTGTTTTTTTCTTGCTTTACTTGCCTGTGCTCGACATAATAGAGTAGAAATGTGTTTATGAGTTCAGGAGGTTGGATTGAGAGGGCTTACAAGCAAGAGGCACATGAAGATCGTCCTGAGATGGATGAGAGAGAGACAAAAGATTAGGCTAATATGCAACCATGTGGGGCCTCACAAACAATTTCTGTATACAACTTGGTTCACTAAACCAAGCATCAGCCACACAAGAGCTGTCCATAATTCCTCAACTTCTACAACTAGTTTTTCTGTCGATACTTCTAGTCCAAAGTCGTCTTCAGGTTAGGTTGTAGCACGCTTGTGCTGGCTGCAATACCATCGATTTCAGGACATGTACTGTTTTTTGCAATAGTGTAATACTATTTTTCTGTTGTCATGTTGTGGAAACTTTACCCTCTTCTTCCCATATATTTTCGATTTTAATGTACAAATTCCAAATTCGATTACTTATCATCATTTCTGCCATTCAGACGGCTCTATAAAAAAATGAAAAACAAAGTAAAAGAGGTAAGAATTTATTGAGAAATCTCGGGAAACAATCAAATCGAGAAGGATCAGAGGAAGATAGTTCTCGAATTTTCTCTATCTCCCAATTCTCAAAACCCTAATTATATGTTTTTTATTTCCCTTTTTGATTCATCAATAGAAGCTTTGCCAATTGTCAATAGTAATTTTCCTCTAAGAATCATCAAGGTTCTTTTTTCTATCTTCCTCTGATCCTTCTCGATTTTCCCGATTTGTTTGTTTCCCGAGATTTCTCAATAAATTCTTAGTTCTTTAACTTTGTTTTTCATTTTCTTCGTTCCTAAAGCTTAGCAAGTTTTTCTGGCTGTGATGAATCAAAATCCTCAGCTATTTATTTTATGATCATCTTCTGATATTGAAGAAAGCTTTACCTCTTTTTTTTCTTTGTTTGAATTTTGTTTATTTTTCATGCTTTAATTTTGGTATCTTTATCTTTGATCTAAGCAGGACCAAAAAGCTTACCTTCCGAAATCCGAGCTAGCTCCTAAAAACCTTGAAAATGTGTAAAAATGTTGCTTTCTTTTTGCAGCAAGTGATTTAAGTAACATTGATTTCTATTTAATGGGATTAGCAGTCAGAACTGTATGATAAATAAATCTACTTAATTCATAGGCCGTCTACATTTGTACAAGCAGCCAAACTTAAGAGAGGGGCTCCTGCCAAGGAGAAGGAACTAACAAAATTGAGGTCACTTTTCCTTTTTTAAGCCATTGGTTAATGACTTCGGTTTTCATCGTATTAGTTTGCATGAATTTGATTCTTTGAACAATCTTCTTGTGGTGTTTTGGGGTTAATTCATAATTTTCCATTTGGAAGTACTTTACGTTTGAACTATTAGCAATTTCTACTCAAATATGATGATTTTGCCACTTCCTTTTTTAAATATATTTTTTTGCTTTTGTTCCATTTAACAAATTTTAAAGAAGCATAATGGAAATTTGAAATTTCACAGATGCTAGCTGGTGATCAGGGTGGAAATTAGATCATTGGGATATTGAAATGATCAAATGACTTTTATGTACTGTTCTGCTTACTTGATGGTTAACTTAACCACTTGAATGTCAAATAATGCTCAAGAACCTATTATTTGCCTATGCATTAGGGAATAAGAGGCATTTATTTTTAGTAGGAGCTCTATTATGTCGAACATGATCTTAGGGGTAAGCTACGATTTTATCAATATGTGAACTGATTGTCTGGGTTTATTCTTTTCCTTTGATTAACTTAGCCTTGGGAGTTCAAATTAGTCTATAAGATGCACTAATATTTGGACTACCAATTTCTATAATTTAATGGTATGTGGTTTGCAAAATATGTTCAATGCTGCTTTACAATTTGCTAAACTTTGATCATGATGACTTTCTTTTCCTTCAACTTTGCCTGTAACATGCTTGGTATTATTTGTTGATGGTTAACTTGAAACATATTTTTACTTATATTTCAGTGGGTTTATTTCTCTGCGGTTTCTTTGTTGCGATTTTTGTAACCCCTGCTTCATCGGAGACTGATTTCAGGTATGAATCTTTGCTTCAACATTGTCTTTGGCTTTCTCTGTTTTAATTTAAGATTTATGCTTTTTTACTTGTATTTTTTGTTTTTGTTATGTGTTTGAAATTTATTGATGTGGTCTGTGAGTTACTTTGTGGTTGTTTTATGCAATATCAGTTGGTTATTGTTAGGATTTTCTAAATAGGTGACCTAAATTAAAAAAGTAGGTGTTTAAAAAAAAACGACATATACATGAACAAATATTATTAGGATTTAATTATTGTTTTTTCAATAAAGTTTATAATCACCAAACGTTTCTTTATATTAACTCCTTTATATTAAATGATAAACCAGGTCGGATCCAATTTAATATTTATAAGAATATTTTTAGAAATATTTTAATTAATTGTTTTGCAGAAATTTAAATAGTGCATATATAATTATTTCAATAGTTTTCCATTCTTTATAGAAATGCGAAGTACCCAGTAAACGATCAAAACCGGCATATCTGATTCCAGACTGGGACATTCTGTTTCTTAGTTTTCTCAAAAATCTGTACTTTAGTTTAAAAAAATAATAATAATCTAATTGGGATGCTTGTTAATATTGATAGTAATTGAAGAATTGGAGAATTTCAACCGATTTGCTAATTGCAAAGGTTTTTTTCGATTTGGGTTTCACGATCATATATGGTGGAGATTGTCAAGATTCGTGTATGCATATATGTTTTCTTTTTCATACTGCTAGGTGCTTGCATTCATTAGTAAGGATTGGGTATATTTTCTTTAAAATAGTTGGGATTGTTCGTGTTCTGTTGGGTATGATTTGCAAATGGATTTTGATTGGAAGTTTTAGGTAAACCCATGGTATCTCTGTATATCAGCTGAATGGGAAGTTTTGTGTGATTATTGATATATCCATGTGGTGAAATACTCGGATTTTGGTTAAAGATAGAATTATATTCATCTGTGTTACCTAGCCTTACATGAAGGGAAATTGAGTTGTAATCTTTTAAGTGAATAGGTTCTAGTCGCAACCCTTAGATTAACATAATTTTGATTTGCTCATTGGTTGATGGTTTTTATGAGACTGAAAAAAAGATGCGTTGGATATATTCTCTAATGATGTCATAACCAATTTCTTCTTCATTTATTGTCTTAGTTGATTTCTCAATGCATTCTGGCTCCAAATAATTGTTTTTTTTTCATTTGATTTTTTTGTTTTGGGTTAGCTTACAGAATTTAAAAATTGTCTTTGACCAATCGTTTGATAATTATTACCTTATACAAGTGCAGTTTGATTTTCTTTTTTTAATGTTGTCATTGTGCATAAATGTTAAAGGGTTAAATATTTTAGAATTAAAAGCAAATTGATATGATATATATACCAGTTATAATATTATTTAATTTCATATTATACAATCAATATAAAATGAAATAGTTTATGTAGTATTTTAATTTATTATAATTTTTTAATTTTTTTAAAATTTTTTAAAATTTTAAAATTAAGACTAAATTGTCATAGTGTATAAATGTTGAGGGTTAAATATTTTAGAATTAAAAGTAAATTGACATGATATATAAACCAATTAGAAAAGCCATGTCATCGGGTGAACAAAATATATAATCTCAAATAGTTGGATGACTAAATTGTAATTTTTCATAGTTTAAAGATGCTTATCCCTAACATTACATTTTGGAAATGTTATTGTTATATTCTGGTGTTAATCGAAGGATAGTTTGCTTATGTTGTGAATGCTGTGATTACAAGAGTGTCTTTTTGCATATGATTCATAGGAAGTAGAATACTCTGAAGAGCCTGGTACCCTCTACTATATTAAATATCGTGTTGCTGGAGGTTCAAGGTACTTCTTGTTAGGCATTTTTTTTGTGTGTTTGCTTTGCTTTTCTGGAGTATGAATGGACTTAAATAACTCAAACAAGAAAATGTAGTAATTCAACTGGATTCATAATTGCCAGAGTAAAAAGATAGAAGGACTGAGAGAAGACAGGGAATGTTATGTTACCTTAAGAGCTTTAAAAATTTACTCTTATTGGAATGTCAAATGTGGTAACTAAGTGGTAGAGAATCTCCTTATCGTATTGTTATTTTATTTTTGATTTAATATAAAATTTACACATGCTTTCATTTCATATGGTATCTCTGTATATCAGCTGAATGGGAAGTTTTGTGTGATTATTGATATATCCATGTGGTGAAATACTCGGATTTTGGTTAAAGATAGAATTATATTCATCTGTGTTACCTAGCCTTACATGAAGGGAAATTGAGTTGTAATCCTTTAAGTGAATAGGTTCTAGTCGCAACCCTTAGATTAACATAATTTTGATTTGCTCATTGGTTGATGGTTTTATGAGACTGAAAAAAGATGCGTTGGATATATTCTCTAATGATGTCATAACCAATTTCTTCTTCATTTATTGTCTTAGTTGATTTCTCAATGCATTCTGGCTCCAAATAATTGTTTTTTTCATTTGATTTTTTTGTTTTGGGTTAGCTTACAGAATTTAAAAATTGTCTTTGACCAATCGTTTGATAATTATTACCTTATACAAGTGCAGTTTGATTTTCTTTTTAATGTTGTCATAGTGCATAAATGTTAAAGGGTTAAATATTTTAGAATTAAAAGCAAATTGATATGATATATATACCAGTTATAATATTATTTAATTTCATATTATACAATCAATATAAAATGAAATAGTTTATGTAGTATTTTAATTTATTATAATTTTTTATTTTTTTTTTAAATTTTTTAAAATTTTAAAATTAAGACTAAATTGTCATAGTGTATAAATGTTGAGGGTTAAATATTTTAGAATTAAAAGCAAATTGACATGATATATAAACCAATTAGAAAAGCCATGTCATCGGGTGAACAAAATATATAATCTCAAATAGTTGGATGACTAAATTGTAATTTTTCATAGTTTAAAGATGCTTATCCCTAACATTACATTTTGGAAATGTTATTGTTATATTCTGGTGTTAATCGAAGGATAGTTTGCTTATGTTGTGAATGCTGTGATTACAAGAGTGTCTTTTGCATATGTTTTACATATGGTGACAGGAAATAATTTTCCTTACGATTACTAGAAGCTTATCCCTAACATTACATTTTGGAAATGTTATTGTTATATTCTGGTGTTAATCGAAGTGTTTTCTGCCATACAGGCTGCTAGATTATTCAATGAAGCTGCTCAGATGTCTCCTGAGGATGCTGATGTACACATTGTCCTTGGTGTTCTGTATAATTTGTCGAGAGAATATGATAAGGCCATTGCATCTTTCAAAACTGCTCTGAAAAATGATTATTCTCTTTGGAACAAGCTTGGTGCAACACAAGCCAACAGTGTGCAGAGTGCTGATGCAATATTAGCTTAACAACAGGTAGCCTCTACATGATTCCCCTTGAATAGTGGTTGCCTATCTGTATACCGCCTGATATGTTAATTTCATAATTAGTTTTTTTATAATTAAAATTTTATTTTCCCTATCCTAAAATTTTGGGGTTCTTTTACTAAGTTGGAGTACCTGTAATGTGTGAAATTCAAAATATATGAGTATTAGGATTTTACTAAGGATCAATTTGTATGGTGTGTTGCTCACTATTTTGCTTGTTAGGCCAGAATAAAACAAATGAATTATGACGGTGTTGACAACGTTGGCAAGGGTGCTGTAACTACCTGAACCATTTGAGGTGCAAGATGTAAAAGAGCACTTTTTTGAGTAAAATAAGGTGAATATGTAAATTTGTGCTTCTTGAATCAAGGGGCTTTTTCGCTTCTATACAAAAAAAGTGTGCCTAGGACTTGGCTTGTGCTTAATCAATTGAAAGGATGGCATAAAGAAATGCAAAACATGTGATAACCCAACATGTCAATCTTCTGTGTGCCAAATTCATATGGGTTGCATCATCTTTTCCTCTATTTCTCTTCTTTGTTATCTTTCAATGGTAAAGTGATGCATTGGTGTGTTATACAGCTCTCTTATAGGGTTGAATTATTTACTTGCTCCATCTTTGTAACCTTAGGCTGCTAAAAAGATTCTTCAAATAACATGTTGCACCTAGTTGGACCTTAGAAGACAAACTAGCTCTTCTATTAAGCTCCATGTAATTAGTTATTTGATTTGTTGAAGCTATTGGTTAATTTAGATGATTTGATTATGCACTTCCTCAATTTACATATACCCTTGATCATCTCTTTCAAAATGCCTTTTTTAATGCATTCAGATCTTGCATATGCAGTTTGATTTGTTTAGCCTCTGTTACTGAGATTGTCCATTTAAAATTACTTGATGATAAACTTCCCTTTGCCTGTGGTGGCCATATTTTCAGCACTATTGAATTTAGTCTTTTGGTCTATGTCTGGTTCTTTAGGCACTTGATTTGAAGCCAAACTAGGTGCGTGCTTGGGCAAACATGGGTATCAGTTAGAAGACAAACTAGCTCTTCTATTAAGCTCCATGTAATTAGTTATTTGATTTGTTGAAGCTATTGGTTAATTAAGATGATTTGATTATGCACTTCCTCAATTTACATATACCCTTGATCATCTCTTTCAAAATGCCTTTTTTAATGCATTCAGATCTTGCATATGCAGTTTGATTTGTGTAGCCTCTGTTACTGAGATTGTCCATTTAAAATTATTTGATGATAAACTTCCCTTTGCCTGTGGTGGCCATATTTTCAGCACTATTGAATTTAGTCTTTTGGTCTATGTCTGGTTCTTTAGGCACTTGATTTGAAGCCAAACTAGGTGCGTGCTTGGGCAAACATGGGTATCAGTTACGCCAACCAGGTTTGTTATATCCTGCACTGTTCTCTCATTGTCTTGACATTCATGAAAAGGGAACTGCATTTCTTACTTTATGTCTTCATTTCCTTTTGCATATTTCTGAGATGGTCAATCCTTCTAAATGAAAATTTATGGGTATGTGATCAGGAATTTAATCACCTTGTTTTCAATATATAGGTCTCAACATATTTTGGAAAGAGAATTGGTTCGAAATAACACTAATCTCGATGGAAAGATGAAAATCTATTTGATTGGTCAGTAATAAATTTTATGGTCTAAAATGAAACCCATTATGTATCCAAGATTAATACATTTTGGGCTGGGAGAATGGGCATGGTTTTGGGGTTTCTGCTCAGTTACTGTGTCTTGTGATAATGGGCATTTTTTCGTAGTTTATTCTCATCTCATTTTCCTTTTTTTCTAACATTGCTTTTCCCTTTACTCTCTCCTTTATTCTGCCCGTCTTACTTCAAATTTTTCCTCTTATGTTTTTTAGCTTTTTTGTAACCTTTGCCCAAAGGAATGCAAAGACACTGCCGTTTCTGTTTTTGGGATTTTTGGAATCCCTTGCTTCATAAGGTATGAATCTTTGCTTCAACATTGTCTTTTCCGTTTTCTGTTTTTAATTTAAGAACTATGCTTTTGTACTTCTATTTCTTGGTTTATTTTATGGTTTTGGTTTTCAAGTTTAGAAATCACTGTTTGTATTTGTTGTTTCTTTTGTTTTTTAATTTATTACTCATACACCTGTTGGTCGGCAAATTCTGTTCATGCTGTAGTCAATTTTATTTCTTATTGTGTTCCGCTCTATCCCTGTCAGATTCCGACTGGAATAAGCTTCTTCCTGGATATCCTGGCATTTCTATTCCGGTTCAGAATTTTTAGGTACCGGTTTATGGGTTTTAGTGGCCGGTTCAGATATTTTTCCTCGTCTGGTCCGGGCAACCTGTCATGCTTATTCCGCCCGGGGATATCCCATTCCGGGGATATCCCGGTTCACTGTTATCCCGCATTGGTATATCCCGGCTGGGGTATATCCCATTCCAGGAATATCCCGATTCCCCCTTTTTTTTTTCCTAACGTCTCTTTATCTTCTTTGTCTTTAATTTCCCAAAATAAAAAAAGTAATTTAAAGAAGGTATTAATTATTCTTCAGGCTTCTCAAATCCCCTCCCGTCGTTAAAATTTCTCTCTCTTCCATTCATAGCTTTTTCATTAAATAAAAAATTAAATAAAAATAACAATTTAATAATTCAAATAAAATACTAAGTGACCGTTAAAATGGCCCAAAACCGATTTACTAAGTGACCTTTTGTTAAATATCTCTTCAATCTATGCACATTTATTATTCGTTCCTCTCTCTCTCTATCCGTCTCCCTCTTTTGTTTTCTTTTTCTTCCTCATTTCTTCTGTTTTCATAACAAATCATCAAATATATCTCTTCAATCCAAATCTCCTCCCATTTCTTTACCGATTCTCTTTCTCGGTATCTTTTCAATTTCTTTCCTCTCATTTTTTAGCTTTGGGTAACCAAAGGCCAAAAAGACACACACGCTACACTCTGTTTTTTGTGGTTTTGAAATCCACTGCTTCATCGGGGACTGATTTTGAGGTATGAATCTTGAACTTGGTATGAATCTTGAACTTTGTCTTTGTCTGTCTTTGCCTTTTCATTTCTATTTTGGTTTCAGATCAATGTTTTTTTACTTCAATTTCAGTAGGTTCATTTCTCTGCCGTTTCTTTGTTGCGATTTTTGTAACCCCTGCTTCATTGGACAACATTTGTCTTTTGCTTTTTCATCTCTTTTTTTTGGAGTGTGGTGTGTTTAGCTTTGTGGGTTTGGGGTGTTGTTGGTTCATGTTTGCAGTCTTTGGTCTGACCAAATTAAAGTCTCTTCTTTCCATTCCCTTTATCTCACTTAAGATAATGCTTTTAACTTTTTCGGCTGGCGTTCTTTCTAATATGACAGTCCAGATAGCCTACTGGTCTCGTGTATAAAAACTGCTTTCTAGTCTGATGTCCTGCAAAAGAAAAATCTCTGATTGGCTGGATTATAAGTACTGTGAAACCGGTATCCCAATTGTTAAGTCAACCATCAGGAAATTGGCACACATGAATGACTTTAATTAAATAATTCCTTTGAAAACTGTACAATAATTAGTTTAATTGATCGGTCTGAGGTATGTGCTTGTAATTGGGCCAGTGAATTTGGTGCTGAAAAGGTTGCAACAAAGAGTCTATGGTGATCAGTGGGTCAATGAATTCTCAAGTTGCATGTTGATTACTGGGCAGAAGAATTTGGTCGTCAAGTTGGTGAGGGCTTTGGGAGATAGTTAGATCTGATAACTGGGCAAATTCATATGATGAGTAAGTCTGGTAGCCTTGAAGAAGTTCACTTTATAACCTCTCTTAATTCTACATGAATGTTTTGGTTGTGAAAAAACTTGTAGGTTCCTCAAGCCCAGTCGGACGCTTCAAAAAGGAGTGTCTATGTATTTTCTGATATGAATCCATATATTTGGTCATCAAAATCCTTTAAAAGAAGGTCAAAGAGCTATTCAGTAAAGGACTTTTGAGTGAAGCAGTGCTTGCCCTAGAGGCCGAAGTTATGAAAAATCCTGAGAATGCTGAAGGTTAGAGTTGCTAGAATAACCCATGCTGAAAAAATGATGATGACCTGCAGGTAATCACTTTGCTCCTGGATTTGTCAGAGTTGGATAGTTCCATGTATTCTTACACCAAAGCGCATTGTTTTTAAAGTTCTTTACTACTACAAGAATTTCTATTAAGAGATGTGACTAACTTGTCTAGTTCAGCCATCCTTTTGTTCAGCATCTTTGGTTATGATTCTTTGCCTAGCCAGTGTTTACCATTTTACCTTTCTATTCCACCTAAATCTAAATCATTTTTAATATTGTCTAATGCCCTGTAGACCATACCATCATATTGTAGGGAAACAGAACAGCCTAATGATTAAGCAAGCAAGAAAACCTTTTTGAACACAAAGGATCTATTTTCTTGTACACGCTACATTTGTGTTTTATTTGCTGACAGTATAGCCATGTTGGTGTACCATGCAATGTTCGTTTCTTATATATGAAAACTTCTACTGGAAAGTGGATAGAAGGAGCTATTTTTCATTTAAACATTGAAGTTTACAATATGATTGGTGTTACGTTTATCTTAGTGGCCTGAGGCTTCAGTCAGAGTACCAGATCTAAGGCCGTAGTCTTTGCCTGGCTGCAATGTTTCTGGATCTAACCTATTATCGCTTGTTGTCACATGAACTAGTAGTGCATTACATTTCACTTATCATCGCTTCTATTTATTCTTGAACCATGTCAAAACCGTTTGGCTTAATTAAAATTAATTTGAATGGATAAGGTCCCATCTTAAACTATGTTTATATCAAGCCTATGAAGTGTAATGTTTCACACATTTATTAAAATTGTTTTGGATGATTAATGTGTCTGCTTGTCATTATCTTGAGACTTACATGGATTATGCACGACCTTTTATACTTCTGTTATTCTTGATTAATGCATCTGCAGTTTTATGTAGTCTTTATTAGGGTCCAAATATTTGACTTTGTAGAAAAAATGTAATTCACTGATTAGATATCTCTGTACAGGCTATTGCAGCAATGATGCGCTCAGGAGGCCGATCTACTAATCTGGAAGTACTTATGAAATTAAAAATTTCAGAACATTAGCTTTGTGGTTTCGTGAGGATAGTGCTACCACTTTTATTCCCTTCTTCGCCTGTGCTGCGGCTGCTGCTACTGTTTCTGTTCGCCTTCAGCATTCGGCTTGGTTTCTCAAGTAAGCATTTTCTTTTATTAAGCCTTTACTATTGTCCCTATCCACTCGTTGATTTTGTTGGCTTTTTTTTTTTTTTTAGGGTTTCTGTGACTTAAAAATGAAATAGCTCTCTACGTATTTTTCATTAATTTGCTTTTCTGTTACTTCCCAAGATTATTAGGATTTTCTGCTTTCTGGGTTGAGTACAAAATTCCTCGTATTGCATTTCCTAATTCGAATGAAAGAAGGATTCTGACTTGTGCTCATCTTTGCATATTTGATCCTCTGTTTTCCTTTTGCCTTAGTGTTACTTTTTTGAATCTAGGGTTTTTTACATCTAAAACGAATACAGGATGTAGTTTAAAACACAAAAACTTAGTTTTGAAACGGTGCTTTAGGGTTGGGAATAGGGTTATAATTTCTTATTCATCCGCCCCGTCTCAAAAGATTCTCCAACATGACCTCTCCTCTTTGGCTTTTTCCAATAATAATAATATTATTATTCCCTTCGTTGCAGCTGCCTAGGCTTTGTTTTATGATTGGATCAATGGATTCTGGAAATTGTGCCAGCAAATGCAACGACAATTCTCTCAAGTTAATTTAAACTCAGATAAAGTTTGCATAGACGAAACTAATAGGTAATTATTGATCCTTTGGCAACTACTAGACAGGGTAATAAGGAATCTTCTCTAGGGCCCATCACCTCTGATGCGTAACAGAGGAATTGGAGAGTTCCCCTATAAATTTAATTCTCCACCCATCAAGTGAAGAATGCACAAAATCATCCTCACCTTGATCCTGATACCACCATAAACTAAGAGTCAATGGTTTCTGTCCACCATAGTAGTCCTAGAACCCCAAAGGATGGTATTTTTGACCCATTTGCTCCTGGCCCAGAATGCATGGTGTTTGCTCCTTCCTACAGGAAATATGTTGATGAAATGATGATAACTGCTTGCACGCCGCGCCTAAATTTTGACATCTCTGTTGGAACTGTGGGTTCTGTAAACCATAGAACTGCTGCAGATTCTATTTCAGATGAAGAAATGTTTGAGTCTGATTATGAAAATCTCTTGGAAGTTATTGTTTCAAACCAAGCTGAGGGTTTTCTTATTGAATTTTCAAATATAGAATGTGATTCTGATGGTAGTAAGACACCCCTTCAGCTCCTTGCCTAAATGGGGTTTCTGATACTTGCCCTGGTGCTCCTATTAAAACTCAATTCTTTTAATCCTTTTTAATTTCATCTGTAGTAAAGTAACAATTCCCATACCTTCTCCTGTAGCTTAGTGTTTTGAACATGCTATGGTGAAATGTATTCTATTTTTTTACCTTTTAGGTTTTGAAATGAATTTTGAATCTAAAAGCAAAATAAGGAGACAATATTGTGGAAGATTGTTATGTCTGCTTAAAGAGGTTTATAAAGCCTAAACATGCAGAATAGAAATAATTTGAAATAGTGTTTATACTATACCAAATTTGTTCGCATTCTACTTCCTAAAGTGTGCATTAAAAGGACTGTTTTTATCTTTCAGCAGCCTCTTTGCTCGGGTTTCTTTGCAATACATTAAGTAATATTTTCTTTCTTGGAACTGAATTTGATTCTTAGATAATAGTTTGTTTCTTCTTAATAAATATTAGAAACCATCCCCAAGAACTATTTTCCCTTTTAATTTGTCTTGATATGGTGTGCTTGACCATATTCACTTGACTTACGACTTCATATGCAGATGATGACAGGATGTGTGGCCCTTGTTTTATGTTTAAATATCAGTGTTGATCCACCCGATTTAATAAAAATATCTCCTTGCAAGAATGGAGTGCTGGACTGGTATGTTTTTTGAGTCAATTCTCTCTTATTTTTGCATTTTTGCTATTTAATGGTTATTGAAGCTTTAATGCTCATGATTATTCCTCAAGAAATCTTTAATAAGTTTTGTGTTATTTTAATATATGACCGAACTAAATGCTTGTTGATTCGTTGAGCACGCATTGGAATGTTGAGAATTACTATAAATTGTGTTCAAGAGTGCTAATTATGACGTCAAATGCGCCGTCGCTTCGGCTCCCAAAGTGTAGAAAATCGTCATCAATCTTGTAAGTTTACAAACCTTTCCTTGTTTTTGCTTTTAGCAGAGTAATTTTGTAATATCCGCTGAGCAGAATATTTTTCCTCTCTGTTTTTAGTTGATATATGCTTCTTTTCTTGTTTTTGCTTAGCTGAATAATTTTGGGGTTTGTTTTTTTGGGCCTAAGTCACGCTTAGATTTCGGCTTTTCAGTTATATTTTTGTCAGTATAGTTCCTTTTCCAAATAACATTACACTGGTTTCATTGCTCCCAAGACTCAGGAAAATATCTCTATAATATTTTTGTAATATCTGCTGAGCAGAATACTATTCCTCTTTGTTTTTAGTTGACATATGCTTCTTTTTGCTAATATGTTCAGTGGTTTTTATTAAGGTTGGTTAATGAATCATTACGGGCCTCGGGGAAGTGTTTCTGGGATTCATTGGTTAAAATTTGTTCAATTTTTAAATAAAAATGAATTTTTTTTAATAATAATAATAGTTAAAATATTGCAAGTTTAAATATTTCAACGCACCTCACAATTTACATTTATTTGATATTTTTTAAAATTTTAATGAATTATATATATTTTGAATTTTTGAAATAATTTTAATATATTTAACAAGAAAATTTAACACTGATTTAAAATTTAAAATAGATACATCAAGCGGCCTCTCTCAGTTCTTGATGAGAGACGCTTCCTTCTCCTGTAAATTGTGTCTACTCTGTTTCCTTTTATTCTGATTTTTACCTATTATTATTATTATTTTTTTATTTTCTCGTCCTCCCTTTCAATCTGTGTTCCTTTCCATTTGTTTCCTGACATTTCTTTTTTAACTTTGGTGTAAGCGCATGCCAAAATAACATACTATTCAATAGGATGTTGAAATCCCGTTCTTCATCGGATTGTGATCTCAGGTATGAATTTCACCTCTTATTTTTCGGTTTGGTTTCTGAGTGAAGAAAATCGACAGAAATTTGTTTCAAACTTGACATTTATCTTTGTTTTTGTAAATAATTACTGCTCCACCTGTGAGTTGGCAAATTTTGTTCATCCTGCATTTTCCCGGGAGCCAAACAGGAGAGTTAAATGTTCTTTATTTCGAAAATTTTGTACTCCTACTGAAATATTGAAAAAATTTTAGTTGATCCCTTGTTAGAAGCTTCTGAATTGCCTTCTCTGTCTGTTAATTTCCCACAAAACTGCTTTTATGTTATTTGAAAACTATGCTTTGGATTTTTCCGCTTTGTCGTTAAGAATTTTTTTATCCTGTCGGGATAAGCATGACAGGTAGACCGGTTCAGACAGCAAAAAAAATAGTTGAACAGGCCACAAAATCACTTAAACCGGGGCCAAAATCTCTGAACCGGAATAAGAACTGGCTGGATATCCTGGTAATAGCTTATTCTCTCTTCCTCCCTTCTCATACTTCGCAGATTCTCTTTTGGTCTCTTTTCATTTTTTCCTGTCATTTTTTATAGCTTTGTGTAACTACAGGCAAAACACACACACACACAAACACTCTACAGTAGTATGATAGTTTTCTTGAGAGGAGAAACCCATAAGTTTTTCTCTGCCGGTTCTGTTTATTGTGATGTTGAAGCCCCTGCTTCATGGGATAGTCATTTCAGGTTTGAATATTTACATTAACTGTGTATTTGCCTTTTCATGTATTTTTTTAACTTCATATCTATGCTTCTCTTCTTTTCTTTTTCTGTTGGTTTTTGGTTTTCATCTTTAGATTATGTTTGTCTCTACCTTTTCATCTCTATTTTAATTCTCAGATCAATGCTTCTTTCTTTGTTTTTCAGTCTGCTTTTGTTTGAGTTTTTGGTTCTCAGCCTCATGAAACACTGTTTTGGTTCGTCCGTTCTAATCTATTGATGTTGGTGTTGTGGTTTTTGGGTCGGGTCCGTGTTCTTTTTTGTTCTGGGCCTATGTGGCCATTGGTTTTCTGCGACTTGGGATAGTTGTCCTGTTTTCTTGGGCTGGGATAATTGTCATGAACAATATATATATGAACATAAAAAACATGGTAGTTTTAATTATTGTTTCTTTTGTTTTTTAAATAATTATTGACACGTGGGTCGGCAAATTATGTTCATTCTGCGTTTTCCAGGAAGCCAAACGGGAGAATTAAATATTTTTCGAAAATTTTCATCCTGTACAGATTTTAATTGTCCTGCTGTAAATTTTCTATCTTATTCTGCTCTGGCTTTATCCCTGTCATATACCGACTTGGAATATGCTATTCTCAGGATATCCTGCCTCGGAATAAGCTATATTTTCGGATATTCTTCCTTTGAATAAGTTATTCCGAGGATATCCTGCCTTTTCTTATGCCGGTTCAGAGTTTTTAGCTTCCGGTTTATGGGTTTTAGTGGCCGGTTCAGTTACTTTTCCTTTTGAACCGGGCAACCTGTCATGCTTATTCCTCCTCGGGATATCCCATTCAGGGATATCCCAGGTTCACTCTTATTCCGAATAGGAATATCCTAATCGGGATATATCCCATTCTAGGAGTATCCCGGTTCGGTTTAACAGTTTTGGTTTTGGGTTTAGCGTTCTTGGTTTAGGGTTTAGGGTTTTAGGGGGGTTTAGGGTTTTGGGTTTAGGGTTTTTGGGTTTAGGGTTTAGGGTTTAGGGTTTAGGGTTGGGGTTTGGGGTTGAGGGTTTGGGGGTTGAGGTTTTGGGCTTAGGGGCTTAGGGGCTTAGGGTTTTGGGTTTTAGGGTTGTAGGGTTGTAGGGTTGTAGGGTCCTAGGGTTTTAGGGTCGGGGTTGAGGTTGAGGGTTCAGGGTTTAGGGTTCAGGGTTTGGGTTTGGGTTTTTAGGTTTTAGGGTTTAGGGGGTTTTAGGGTTTGGGGTTGGGGTTTTATGGTTGGGTCAAAGGTCAGTTTAGGGTTTTAGGGTTTAGGTTAGGGTTAGGAGTTTAGGAGTTTAGGGTTTAGGGTTTAGGGTTTTTGGGTTTAGGGTTTTTGGTTTGGGGTTTTTTCAAAATTCCGGGTTTAGGGTTTGGGGTTTGAGGTTTGGGGTTTGGGGTTTTGGGGTTTTAGGGTTTAGGAGTTTTAGGGTTTAGGGTTTGGGGTTTGAGGTTTAGGGTTTAGGGTTTAGGGTTTTTGAGGTTTTAGGGTTTTAGGGTTTGGGGTTTAGGGTTTTTTAGGGTTTTTAGGGTTTAGGGTTTAGGAGTTTAGGGTTTAGGGTTTAGGGGTTTGGGGTTTGAGGTTTAGGGTTTAGGGTTTAGAGTTTTAGTTTTTAGAGTTTAGGGTTTAGGGTTTTAGGAGTTTTAGGGTTTAGGGTTTAGGGTTTAGAGTTTTAGGGTTTAGGGTTTAGGGTTTGGGTTTAGGGTTTAGGGTTTAGGGTTTAGGGTTTTTAGGGTTTAGGGTTTAGGGTTTGGGGTTTAGGGTTTAGGGTTTTTTAGGGTTTTAGGGTTGGGAGTTTGGTTTTAGGGTTTTTAGGGTTTTAGGGTTTAGGGTTTTGGGGTTTGGGTTTGGGGTTTGGGTTTAGGGTTTGAGGTTTAGGGTTTTGAGGTTTGAGGTTTTTGAGGTTTAGGGGTTTAGGGTTTTTAGGTTTAGGGTTTAGGGTTTGGGGTTTTAGGGTTTAGGGTTTAGGGTTTTTAGGAGTTTTTAGGGTTTTAGGGTTTAGGGTTTAGGGTTTAGGGTTTAGGGTTTGGGGTTTTGGGTTTTGGGTTTGAGGGTTTAGGGTTTTTTTTTAGGGTTTAGGGTTTAGGGGTTTAGGGTTTAGGGTTTGGGGTTTTTAGGGTTTAGGGGTTTAGGGGTTTAGGGTTTAGGAGTTTAGGGGGTTTAGGAGTTTTAGGGTTTGAGGTTTAGGAGTTTAGGGTTTAGGGTTTAGGGTTTGAGGGTTTTTAGGGTTTGGGGTTTAGGGTTTTAGGGTTTAGGGTTTAGGGTTTTAGGGTTTTAGGGTTTTAGGGTTTAGGAGTTTAGGGTTTAGGGTTTAGGGTTTAGGGTTTAGGGTTTTAGGGTTTAGGGTTTTAGGGTTTAGGGTTTAGGGTTTTAGGGTTTAGGGTTTGGGGTTTTAGGGTTTAGGGTTTTTAGGGTTTAGGGTTTTGGGGTTTTTAGGGTTTTTAGGAGTTTTAGGGTTTAGGAGTTTGGGGTTTAGGGTTTAGGGTTTTAGGGGTTTTAGGGTTTAGGGTTTTTAGGGTTTAGGGTTTAGGGTTTTAGGGTTTAGGGTTTAGGGTTTTAGGAGTTTAGGGTTTTAGGGTTTTAGGAGTTTAGGGTTTTAGGGTTTAGGGTTTTAGGGGTTTTAGGGTTTAGGGTTTTAGGGTTTGTTTAGGGATTTGGGTTTAGGGTTTAGGGTTTAGGGTTTAGGGTTTGGAGTTTTTAGGAGTTTAGGGTTTTGGGTTTTTAGGGTTTAGGGTTTAGAGTTTAGGAGTTTAGGGTTTAGGGTTTGAGTTTAGGGTTTAGGGTTTAGGGTTTAGGAGTTTTAGGGTTTAGGAGTTTTTAGGGGTTTAGGGTTTAGGGTTTAGGAGTTTAGGGAGTTTAGGGTTTGGAGTTTAGGGTTTAGGGTTTAGGGTTTTAGGGTTTAGGGTTTAGGGTTGGGTTTAGGGTTTAGGGTTTAGGAGTTTGGGTTTAGGAGTTTAGGGTTTAGGGTTGGGGTTTGGAGTTTAGGGTTTTAGGGTTTAGGGTTTTAGGGTTTAGGGTTTAGAGTTTAGGGTTTTAGGAGTTTTTAGGGTTTTAGGGTTTAGGGTTTAGGAGTTTAGGAGTTTGGGTTTAGGGTTTGGGGTTTAGGGTTTAGTTTTAGGGTTTAGGGTTTAGGGTTTAGGGTTTAGGAGTTTAGGGTTTGGGGTTTGGGGTTTTGGGGTTTAGGGTTTTGGGGTTTAGGGGTTTAGGGTTTGGGGTTTGGGGTTTGGGGTTTAGGGTTTGAGTTTAGGGTTTAGGGTTTAGGGTTTGGGAGTTTAGGGTTTAGGGTTTTAGGGGTTTAGGAGTTTAGGGTTTAGGGTTTAGGGTTTAGGGTTTAGGGTTTGGGTTTTAGGGGTTTAGGGTTTTAGGGGGTTTAGGGTTTAGGGGTTTAGGGTTTAGGGTTTAGGAGTTTAGGGTTTTAGGGTTTGGGGTTTAGGGTTTAGGGTTTAGGGTTTAGGGTTTCCAGGGTTTAGGGTTTAGGGTTTAGGGGTTTAGGGTTTAGGGTTTTAGGGTTTAGGGTTTAGGGTTTAGGGTTTAGGGTTTAGGGTTTAGGGTTTAGGGTTTAGGGTTTAGGAGTTTTTAGGGTTTTAGGGTTTTTAGGGTTTAGGGTTTTAGGGTTTTAGGGTTTAGGGTTTGAGTTTAGGGTTTTAGGGTTTAGGGTTTAGGGTTTAGGGTTTGGGTTTAGGGTTTTAGGGTTTTAGGGTTTGGGTTTTAGGGTTTAGGGTTTAGGAGTTTTAGGGTTTTTAGGGTTTAGGGTTTAGGGTTTAGGGTTTTTAGGGTTTAGGGTTTAGGGTTTAGGGTTTAGGGTTTAGGGTTTAGGGTTTTAGGGTTTGGGGTTTAGGGGTTTGGAGTTTAGGGTTTTAGGGTTTAGGGTTTGGGGTTTTAGGGTTTTAGGGTGAGTTTTAGGGTTTAGGTTTTAGGGTTTAGGGTTTTAGGAGTTTAGGGTTTAGGGTTTAGGGTTTAGAGTTTTAGGGATTTAGGAGTTTTAGGGTTTTAGGGTTTTAGGGTTTGAGGGTTTAGAGTTTAGGGTTTAGGGTTTTTAGGAGTTTAGGGTTTAGGGTTTAGGGTTTTTAGGGTTTAGGGTTTTTAGGGTTTAGGGTTTAGGGTTTAGGGTTTAGGGTTTTTAGGAGTTTAGGGTTTAGGGTTTTAGGGTTTTGGTTTAGGGTTTAGGGTTTAGGGTTTTTAGGGTTTAGGGTTTTTAGGGTTTAGGAGTTTTAGGGTTTAGGGTTTGGGGTTTGAGGTTTGAGGTTTAGGGTTTTGGGTTTTAGGGTTTTTGGGGGGTTTAGGGTTTCCAGGGTTTAGAGGTTTTTAGGGTTTAGGGTTTAGGGTTTTAGGGTTTAGGGTTTAGGGTTTAGGGTTTAGGGTTTAGGGTTTGAGTTTTAGGGTTTAGGGTTTAGGGTTTTAGGGTTTTAGGGTTTGGGGTTTAGGAGTTTAGGGTTTAGGGTTTTAGGGTTTAGGGTTTAGGGTTTTTAGGTTTAGGGTTTAGAGTTTAGGGTTTAGGGTTTAGGAGGTTTAGGGTTTAGGGTTTTAGGGTTTTAGGGTTTTAGGGTTTAGGGTTTAGGGTTTGGGGTTTAGGGTTTGGGGTTTAGGGTTTGGGGTTTGAGGTTTTGGGAGTTTTTAGGTTTTTAGGGTTTAGGGTTTGAGGTTTAGGGTTTAGGGTTTAGGGTTTTAGGGTTTAGGGTTTAGGGTTTAGGGTTTAGGGTTTGAGGTTTAGGGTTTAGGGTTTTAGGGTTTAGTTTTTTAGGGTTTAGGGTTTGAGGGTTTAGGGTTTAGGGTTTGAGGGTTTTAGGGTTTAGGAGTTTGGGATTTAGGGGTTTAGGGTTTGGGTTTAGGGTTTAGGGTTTTAGAGTTTAGGAGTTTTAGGGTTTAGGAGTTTAGGGTTTTTAGGGTTTAGGGTTTAGGGTTTTAGGAGTTTTAGGGTTTAGGGTTTGGAGGAGTTTAGGGTTTAGGAGTTTAGGGTTTAGGTTTTAGGGTTTAGGGTTTGAGGTTTTAGGGTTTTAGGGTTTTAGGGTTTTGGGGTTAGGAGTTTGGGGTTTTAGGGTTTAGGGTTTAGGGATTTTAGGGTTTTAGGGTTTAGGAGTTTAGGGTTTAGGAGTTTGGGTTTAGGAGTTTAGGGTTTAGGGATTTAGGAGTTTTAGGGTTTAGGAGTTTAGGGTTTAGGGTTTAGAGTTTAGGGTTTTAGGGTTTAGGGTTTAGGGTTTTAGGGTTTAGGAGTTTTAGGGTTTAGGGTTTTAGTTTAGGGTTTTGAGTTTAGGGTTTGGGGTTTGGGTTTAGGAGTTTAGGGTTTAGGGGTTTAGGGTTTGGGGTTTTTAGGGTTTAGGGTTTTTAGGGTTTTAGGGTTTAGGAGTTTGGGGTTTTTAGGGTTTAGGGTTTAGGGTTTAGGGTTTTTAGGTTTAGGGTTTAGGGTTTAGGAGTTTTTAGGAGTTTAGGGTTTTTAGGAGTTTAGGGTTTGAGGTTTAGGGTTTAGGGTTTTAGGGTTTAGGGTTTAGGGTTTTTTAGGGTTTAGGGTTTAGGGTTTAGGGGGTTTTAGGAGTTTTAGGGTTTAGGAGTTTAGGGTTTAGGGTTTAGGGTTTAGGGTTTTAGGGTTTAGGGTTTTAGGGTTTAGGGTTTAGGGTTTTAGGGTTTAGAGTTTTAGGGTTTGGGTTTAGGGTTTAGGGTTTAGGGTTTTTAGGGTTTAGGGTTTAGGGTTTAGGGTTTAGGGTTTAGGGTTTTAGGGTTTTAGGGTTTAGGGTTTAGGGTTTAGGGTTTAGTTTGGAGTTTGGGTTTAGGGTTTAGGGTTTAGGAGTTTAGGGTTTTAGGGTTTAGGGTTTAGGAGTTTGGGGTTTAGGGTTTGGGTTTAGGGTTTAGGGTTTGAGGGTTTTGGGGTTTAGGGTTTAGGGTTTAGGAGGGTTTAGGGTTTTTTAGGGTTTTTAGGGTTTAGGGTTTTTTGAGGGTTTAGGGTTTAGGGTTTAGGGTTTAGGGTTTTAGGGTTTAGGGTTTAGGGTTTTTAGGGTTTAGGAGTTTAGGGTTTTAGGGTTTTTAGGGTTTGGGGTTTAGGAGTTTAGGGTTTAGGGTTTAGGTTTAGGAGTTTAGGAGTTTAGGAGGTTTAGGGTTTTAGGGTTTTAGGGTTTAGGGTTTTAGGGTTTGGAGTTTAGGGTTTTAGGAGTTTAGGGTTTGGGGTTTAGGGTTTTAGGGTTTTGGGTTTAGGGTTTTTAGGGTTTTTAGGTTTAGGGTTTAGGGATTTGGGGTTTAGGGTTTGGGGTTTTGAGGGTTTAGGGTTTAGGGTTTAGGGTTTGGGTTTTAGGGTTTAGGGTTTTAGGGTTTAGGGTTTAGGGTTTTAGGGTTTAGGGTTTAGGGTTTAGAGTTTTAGGGTTTTAGGGTTTAGGGTTTAGAGTTTTAGGGTTTTAGGGTTTAGGGTTTTAGGGTTTTAGGGTTTAGGGTTTAGGGTTTTAGAGTTTAGGGTTTAGGGTTTAGGGTTTTTTAGGGTTTAGGAGTTTAGGGTTAGTTTAGGGTTTTTAGGGTTTAGGAGTTTAGGGTTTGAGTTTTTTAGGGTTTTAGGGTTTAGGGTTTTAGGGTTTAGGGTTTAGGGTTTTAGGGTTTAGGGTTTAGGGTTTAGGGTTTAGGGTTTTAGGAGTTTAGGGTTTAGGAGTTTAGGGTTTAGGGTTTAGGGTTTAGGGTTTAGGGTTTAGGGTTTAGGGTTTAGGAGTTTAGGGTTTTAGGGTTTAGGGTTTTAGGGTTTAGAGTTTAGGGTTTAGGGTTTTTAGGTTTGTTTTTAGGAGTTTAGGGTTTAGGGTTTTAGGGTTTAGGAGTTTAGGGTTTAGGGTTTTTAGGGTTTAGGGGTTAGGGTTTGAGGTTTGGGTTTAGGGTTTAGGGTTTTTAGGGTTTAGGGTTTAGGGTTTTAGGGTTTTAGGGTTTAGGGTTTTTAGGGTTTAGGGTTTTTTAGGGTTTAGGGTTTAGGGTTTAGGGTTTAGGAGTTTTAGGGGGGTTTTAGGGTTGCAGGGTTTAGGGTTTAGGGTTTTGAGGGTTTAGGGTTTTAGGGTTTAGGGTTTGAGGGTTTAGGAGTTTTTAGGGTTTAGGGTTTAGGGTTTAGGGTTTAGGGTTTGAGGTTTGGAGGTTTTTAGGGTTTGGGGTTTAGGGTTTGGAGTTTAGGGTTTAGGGTTTAGGGTTTAGGGGTTTAGGGTTTAGGGTTTAGGGTTTAGGGTTTTAGGGTTTGAGGTTTAGGGTTTAGGGTTTTAGGGTTTTGGGGTTTAGGGTTTGGGGTTTAGGGTTTAGGGTTTTAGAGTTTAGGGTTTAGGGTTTAGGGTTTAGGGTTTAGGGGTTTAGGAGTTTAGGGTTTAGGGTTTAGGGTTTAGGGTTTAGGGTTTTTAGGGTTTAGGAGGTTTAGGGTTTTTAGGGTTTAGGGTTTAGGGTTTTAGGGTTTAGGAGTTTTTTTGGGTTTAGGGTTTAGGGTTTAGGGTTTGAGGGTTTAGGGTTTGAGGGGGTTTGAGGTTTTTAGGGTTTTAGGGTTTTTAGGGTTTAGGGTTTAGGGTTTAGGGTTTAGGGTTTAGGGATTTTAGGGTTTAGGGTTTAGGGGTTTAGGGTTTAGGGTTTAGGGTTTAGGGTTTAGGGTTTAGGGTTTAGGGTTTAGGGTTTTTAGGAGTTTTAGGGGTTTAGGGTTTAGGGTTTAGGGTTTTAGGGTTTAGGGTTTAGGGTTTAGGGTTTAGGGTTTAGGAGTTTGGAGTTTGGGGTTTAGGGTTTGGGGTTTAGGGTTTAGGGGGTTTGGGGTTTAGGGTTTTAGGGTTTAGGAGTTTGGGGTTTAGGGTTTAGGGTTTTAGGGTTTTGAGTTTTAGGGGTTTAGGGTTTTAGGGATTTAGGGTTTAGGGTTTAGGGTTTTAGGGTTTAGGGTTTAGGGTTTGGGGTTTTTAGGGTTTTTGGGTTTAGGAGTTTTGGGGTTTTTAGGGTTTAGGGTTTTAGGAGTTTAGGGTTTAGGGTTTAGGAGTTTAGGGTTTAGGGTTTAGGGTTTGAGGGTTTTAGGGTTTAGGGTTTAGGGTTTTAGGGTTTAGGGTTTAGGGTTTAGGGTTTTGGGGTTTAGGGTTTAGGAGTTTTAGGAGTTTAGGGTTTAGGGTTTGGGTTTGGAGTTTAGGGTTTTAGGGTTTTAGGGTTTTAGGGTTTTTAGGGTTTAGGGTTTAGGGTTTAGGGTTTAGGGGTTTTAGGGTTTAGGGTTTTTGAGGGTTTAGGGTTTTAGGGTTTAGGAGTTTTAGTTTAGAGTTTTTAGGAGTTTTAGGGTTTAGGGTTTAGGGTTTAGGGTTTAGGGTTTGAGGGTTTAGGAGGTTTAGGGTTTAGGGTTTAGGGTTTAGGGTTTGAGGTTTAGGGTTTAGGGTTTAGGGTTTTTTTAGGGTTTAGGGTTTAGGGTTTAGGGTTTTAGGGTTTAGGGTTTTAGGGTTTGGGGTTTAGGGTTTTAGGGTTTTAGGGTTTAGGGTTTAGGAGGTTTAGGGTTTGAGGGTTTTAGGAGTTTAGGGTTTAGGGTTTAGGGTTTAGGGGTTTAGGGTTTAGGGTTTTAGGTTTGAGGTTTAGGGTTTAGGAGTTTTTTTAGGGTTGAGGGTTTAGGGTTTAGGGTTTGGGGTTTAGGGTTTTTAGGGTTTAGGGTTTTTTGGGTTTTAGGGTTTAGGGTTTAGGGTTTTTAGGGTTTTAGGGTTTTTAGGGTTTAGGGTTTAGGGTTTAGTTTTGGGGTTTTAGGGTTTAGGGTTTAGGGTTTTTAGGGTTTGGGTTTTAGGGTTTGAGGTTTAGGGTTTAGGGTTTTTAGGGTTTAGGGTTTGGGGTTTAGGGTTTTAGGGTTTAGGGGGATTTAGGGTTTAGGGTTTGAGGTTTAGGGTTTAGGGTTTAGGGTTTAGGGTTTGGGGTTTAGGAGTTTAGGGTTTTAGGAGTTTAGGGTTTGGGGTTTAGGGTTTAGGGTTTTAGGGTTTAGGGTTTAGGGTTTGGGGTTTTTAGGGTTTAGGGTTTAGGGTTTAG